>OX465277.1:22813432-24156398 GCA_949987645.1 Tachina grossa | reverse complement strand
AAGTTAATGACTGGAACATACAACCAAAATCCTTTCAAAGCTCTAATGTCATTACAGGCCATTGCAGACTGATAAAACGCTTCACCAGACTTGTTAATAAGAGTAACAACTTCTAAAAGTTCTGTTATTATGATGAAACTTATTCTGAAAGTCTGTGAAGCTTTATGCTATACAAGATACATCCAATCGGTCAAGCACCTATTGGAGGATTATATAGCAGATCCAGGTGTTCTAGATAAAGGATACATTAGATCTCTTCAGTAGCAGTGGTATTGTGCTTCCCGTATAATAAATAACTCATTTATTCATTTAACAAATAAAGTTGACTGTATATTTAGAGCTATCAATGCAGACGTGGTGTAACCCATTTTTGGTTTTTTGGTTGCTGTTCTGATGGTGAATACATTATTTACAATACCAAGTATAAAGAAAATGGAACTGAAAATGTTTTTTTTTACAGATCAGTATTAATATTGCAAAGTGATAAAGCAATTAAATAATTAAAAAGAACAATTGTTTAAATAACTAGATGTGGGTTACGCCACTTCTGTGCTGATAGCCTCATTTGGAATTTTAGATTCTATTTCTGTAAAAGAGAAGTATAATGTGAAACACATAATTAACTTTGCTACAAAAAATGTGCTGTGACGCAAACAATAAAATTTTTCATACTAAAAAGTGCGCTGTAACAAAGAAAGTAAGGAAAGTGTGACGTAATACAGACAGTTAACTTTTCTATAAGAAAGTGTGGTCTATCACAGACAGTCAATATTTTATATTAAAAAAGTGTGCTGTGACACAGAGAGTCAACTATTGGATCTTATTACGATTGTATATTTTCGTCTTCGACTTCTTTTTATAATACAACATTTCTATTTAATATACTACAAAATATCGATGTCAAAGATCGAAATTACCAACCGTGAAATTCCTGTTATAATAAAAACTAGATCTAAATAAGGAGACCTACCACCTTGAGTAGTGGTGGTCACATAATTTAAGCAGAAAATAATATGATTTTGTTAAAATTTATTTACAAAAAAAAGCCATAAAATTTTTTTGCTTAATTTAATTCCAAAAGAAATAAAAATAAAATATTTATTCACTTTATCTCTTGCTGTAATGAATAAATAATAAATGATTCAAATGAGCCGTGTTTAAATGAAAAAAAAAAAATCAAAATAAATTGTTTCATGTTTATTTAAATTTTTGTGTAACCTTGTTCGCCGGTTACACTAAAAAATTTATGGAAATGAAAGTAAAAGTGGCCAAAAATGTTGCTGCTGCCTTGCTGCTGATGTTAAATTAAGTGGGTTGTGCAAAGAAATAGAGAGAAACAAATAACAAAGAATAAAAAGACAAGAAAAAAGTTTAACAAAATCAATAAGACACTACTCACAAATGTAAAGAAATCAGCCTATGCAGACCCTATTTGGCAACTAATTACATACTCACTTTGCAAACGAATACGACAGCAACAAAAATTTGGGTTAAGAAGAGACTCTGGTTGCTTTGAATGTTTTATTCATTACTGAATCTAAACCTATTTTATCTGAATACTGGTTGAGTATACAAAATAAAATAAATTATAATAAAATGTTTGCATTATCGGACTAACAAATGTTAACAGGTTCATGAAGTTTTCTTGCTTACGGCTTTTTGTTGGCTTGTTAGAAAATATGTTGAAAGATATTTGCAAATAATTGGTTTATTTTATATAATTTTTTTTATATTTTATTGAGGCCATCAGGGATAAGTTAGAGTGATGATGCTGGTAATACCTTGACTCCTGTGGTGGCTTATGAAAATATTAAATAATACGACAGTGAATACTTTCAGCACGTTTCAAGAAGTAAAAGTGTTTTTTCAGCAACTGTCGATAATAAACCAAAAATGAAAGAAACAAAAAAAGTATCCAAAAGTTATGTAATTTGTTGCTGTTTCTTTTTAAAACTACAATCATTATGCTGGTAAAACTATGAAAATACACTGTAAGAAATTCCTTAAGTGAAATGATGTACAAGTGGATGTTCCGTTCGGACACTTCACATATTTTATGGTCGTCATGTTCCGTCTTATCGCGAGTACTATTTCGCAGTGTAGTGGATAAATTTGAATTTACCATTTTAGTAAACAATTAAAAAAACACCTGTATGTCGAAGAAATGTAAGATCGGCCGAAAACATCGCTAATAATCTGAGGTAATCGATTTGCCATCGCTCACGAGAATATTGTCTTTCGCAGACCAGAATTTAGCAAATTTTGTGTAGTATGTTGGGCCTGCACCCGAACAAAATTAAACTGGCCCAGGAGCTTAAGGAAAGCGACCATATACAATGAGGTTTATTTACTGAATGAACCCTGTAGCGATTGGAAACTGACCCCAATTTTCAATGAAAAATAATTTTCAGAGATGAGGCCCATTTTGCAATGAATTCGAATTCGAATTATTTTTCGAACTCGGGATGTTACTAATATATATGAGATTCAGAAGCGTCCAAGGCGTCTTTGGTCTGGATTTGTCATCAGTCTTTGAGATTGACGTTGGGTAAGCCATCACTATTAAGAATGAACCCTATAATGATGATTAGTAACTTCTTTCAGCCAAAGTTGGATGGCCAGAATGGTGCTACATACCATCCAACTCACGTCATATTTCGCATTCTGCACGAGCGATTTGAAAACGTGATCATCTCATGTGGAGCTGATGTCAAACAGCTACCGAGGTCGTGCGATTTGACCCATTTCACTTCTTCTTGCGAGGTTTTTTCTTGTGTCGCAAGAAGCCGCAAACCACAGCAACTTTTAAGGGCAACCTTAACCATATCATCGGTAAATTTCAGTTTGATATATGCGCCGAAGTCATTGAAAGTCAAGTTTAAAATTACATAATATAAATTTTTTTTTTACCGTATTCAGTCAAGTTAATAATTAATGTTATATTTTGGGAATTGTTACAATTTAAGTTTAACTTTTATTAATACACTAATAATCCCAAATTATTATTTTACTTATTCAGTAAAATATTTTTGTTATTAAAAACACATATGTATGAGACTGATTATTATTATTAATTTGCATGATTTATTGACTTTAATAGCACTTTCAATTTTTTTTTTTGCATGTATTTATTTATTGTATCTTCATATATGAACTAACAATAAGTATTCAAATCTTAAATCTATAAAAAAAAATTATTAGGCCAGACCAGTGTCGGACATAAACTTAGTGGTAGTTATAAATAATACATTAGTAGTGATAATCAAAAAAGGGGGGAAAAAGTATTTTCAACTAGTCCCATCTGGAGTGTTAGGTATAAGAGCCCGTGTGTCCCTCTTTCTTAGGCGGATGTGTCCACTAAAGTTCAAACTATTACGAGCAAGCGGATTAGGATGTGATTCGAGTTTTGTTAAATATTTGCCTGCGTATTTTGCAATTTCTTCAGTCACTAGTGGCATATTTAAATCACGATGTATAATAGAATTTTGGATGTACCATGGAGCAGATGTTATTAACCGTAAAATTTTGTTTTGCCTTCGTTGGATTCTCTCGACATTGGAAGCTGAAGCAGTGCCCCATAACTGAATTCTGTAGCGCCATATTGGCTTCAAAAGCGACTTGTATAATAAAAGTTTGCAGTCTAGGCTGAGTGTTGAGTTTCTGCCAATCAACCAATATATTTGAGTTAACTTAAGTTTCATCTGAGTTAATTTAGAGTCAATATGATGTTTCCATGTAAGTCTTCGATCAAGGTGTATACCAAGGTATTTCACTTGGGAATGTTGAGGAATATTTTGATTGTTGATTCGAATGGGGGAGCAAGTATCTCTTCTTAGGGTGAACGTTATATGGACACACTTTTGTTCATTGACTTTAATTCTCCATAAGTTCAACCATATTTCCAGCTGAGTGATATGTTCCTGGAGATTGCGGGATGCCTCATAAGGGTTTTCGTGCACACTCATACAGGCTGTATCATCGGCAAAAGTAGAAATATGGATATTATTCCTCACAAGTATATCACAAGTATATATTAAATACAAGACAGGACCCAGAATACTACCCTGGGGCACACCAGAAGATATAGTTTCGGGCACACTCGTGAACTCTCCTTCCACAACAGTGAACTTCCTACCAATAATATAACTTTCCAAAAGCTTTTGAATGTTTGTTGGCAGATATGTCTTCAATTTTAAAACTAGGCCTTCGTGCCATACTTTATCAAACGCCTGAGAAACATCAATAAAGAGAGCAGAACAATACTTATTTTCTTCAAATGTTCTTCTTACAACTTGCACCAGTCTATGCGTTTGTTCAATCGTGCTGTGCTGACTTCTAAAGCCAAATTGATGGTCCGGGATGCACCCATTATCAGTTAAAATTTTGGACAATTTAATCATGAGCAGCTTTTCGAAAAGCTTTGAGATTGTAGATAGTAAGCTTATAGGCCTAGATGACTCAGTCTTGGTAAGATCTTTGCCCGCCTTTGGAATCATTTTGATCTTGGCCAGTTTCCAGTTATGTGGAAAATACTGCATTCTCAAAATAGCATTAAAAGTAAATAGCAGGATTCTTATTGCAATATGAGGCAAGTTCGTGAGCATTTTGTTACTAATGCCATCAATACCTGGAACTTTCTTCGGGTTGAGTTCAGCAATTACTTTTTGTACTTCACGCATCTTAAACCTTAAGGAACGAGCGGGTAGAGAAACTACACTCGGTAAATCAGCAGCACCCGTACATGAATTGGGAGTGAATACAGATTTTAAATGCTCAGAAAATAAGTTACCTTTCTCACTATCACTTCTTGCCCAGCCTCCGGTCGCAGTACGCAATGGTGATTTAAGATCAACGGGTCGTTTAAGATTTCTAGTAGCGCGCCATAAAGAGTAATTAGATGCGGACGTTACATCAAGACCTTCTAAATACTTTTCCAGTAGTGCAGTTTTTTCCGACGATAGCAGCTCTTTGAGTCGTTTAGTACATTCTTTAAGTCTGATTTTATTTAGGGGTGATCTGTGTTGTTGCCATTCTCTTCTAGCTCTCCTTTTTTCACATACAAGACGTTCAATTTCCGTAGAATAAATTCTGTTAAAGCCGGTCTGCGGATAGGAGGTAGTGGCGTGTTCAGCAGCCTGTTTAATATTTTCGTTAAGATTGGCAATATTAAATTCAATATCATCGCATGATCTAAGCTGAATGTTTTCTACGCAGTGACTACTAAGATATTTTTTGAATACCAGCCAGTTGATTCCATTAATCATCTTCACATATGAGTTAGTTAAATCACTCCTTAGTGGGTTGAAAATTGTAACTATTGTTGGAGAGTGATCGGAGGACAGATCTAGAGAGGCCTCTACATGAATTAAGTCCCTATGAATATTTTTCGTGACGGCAAAATCTATAACATCTGGAATTTTTCTTACGTTAGTAGGCCAGTAAGTAGGCTCCCCACTCGAAATGACATCTAAGCCCATTTTTGAAATTGTATTGAACAAGGCTCGACCTCTAGGTGTAACAAGACGCGATCCCCAGTACGTATGTTTTGCATTGTAGTCACCAGCTGCCACGAAACAAGATCCAAGGGATTTGTAGAACTTCTCATACTGATCTTCGGTAACTGAAAATCTGGGAGGTGAGTAAATTGATGATATCACGAAATTCGCACAAAAATTTTCTACGAAAATATTCGTTGCTTTCAATATTGACTCGAAAAATAATTTCGTAAAGAAAAGAAACACATATGCGGTTGGAGAACACACTACATAAAAGGTTCAGACGCTATTGATCATACACTTATCTAGCCTAAACTTGACAGTTAAAGAAACTTTTAGAAAAGGCAAGGAAAACACAAATGGTGGAATGCAGAAAAATATAAAGATTTCAGTAACCTAAGGCCAAACGAAGTGACAATGGATTCAAACATTCAGCCTTGCTTAACAAGTCCAAGAGATTTTTAACAAAAGCTAAAAGGCAGTCCTGGATAAACTTCTACACTAGTAAGTAAAGACACTTGTCGGTAAAAAAAAAATCCTGTCCTCAAGTCCATCCTACATACAAAAAAAGAATGGATGGGACTTTTACTCCTAATACTCAAGTAACTCTAACTAGACTGTAAACAGGCTGAAGGAAATACACTTCGCAAGCTGCCAAAAATTCTATTTTCAGCCTAGTGGAAGTCCAAATAAAAGTATCTAAGACGCTACCAATAAACTATGGGACTAGAAGTCCACATCAAGGAGACCAGAAATATTTGGCGTGGAAGCAATCAACGGGAACTTGGTTTGCGATAAACCTTCCTATATTACAACTACGAAACCTCATAGCAGTCACTGTCGGACACTGGCAATATGGACCATACGATTTAAAGTTTAGATTACCTTGTAAGGGAATGTGTAACAGATCGTTGAAATTACCGATGGGTGATTATTACAGGGAACTCAGTAATTTGGTAGAGAGTAGGACAAACAGCTCATGGCGAAGTATGGAGGATTGTAGAGTCTCAAGGACTATGTGGCCAAAACTTGACTCAAGTAGATCCAACTGTTGACTGATCACTGCTCGATCAGAGCAAGAATTAACATTTGGGAAACTGGCACTCCAGATTTATGTAGGATGTGCGGGGATGAAGATGAACCAGAAAACATTGAACATATTATCTGCCAGTGCAACATCATAGGCTAAGATGGCTGAGTAGGCGTTTCCATGACAGCATTAGTGATATGGCAAAGTGTAAACCGCAGAATATCAGCGGTTTCATCCTGGGAATTCAATGGCGGATAATAGGGTCACTTCTGGGTACAAATGAGGAGTAAATATTGCTAATAATGGGCAAAAGAAGAGAATCTCAAGATGCCTTCAATATAACTAAACACAAATACAGCAAGAAGCAGAAATATAATTTCACAGAAATTTAAAAAAATTCGTGAAGAAACAATGGGAGAAAGAGCCTACCTATAATGAGGTGGGAAAGAGTTGGCCCGGAAAAATCCAAAGAAAACGTTGTTTGCGGTAAACCTTCCTACACTCGAAGTAAGAAACCTCATAGAGTAACTACTTATCACTTGCCATTTGAAGCACACACATTATCATCAACCTCCTTATAAAGATTACTTCAGAAGTTGTTAGGATAAAAAGAAGGAAGAAAACTGTCTGTTGATTCAACTCTAGGCACCTTCAATATATAGAAACAGAAAAACACCACAATCAGGAGATAGAAAATAATCTTACACAAACTTCTACAAATTGTAGATAAACGTTGGAGGAAAGAGTCCACCTACAATGCGGCCAGAATAATATATCGCGAAAGAAATCAAAAAGAATGCGGTTTGCGATAATCTTGCTATACTACAACTACGAAGCTTCGTAGCGGTAACTGACCATTCAGAGCACACGTCAAAGTGCATCGACCACCTTATAACGACTTTTGCAGAAGTTGTCAGGATAAAGAAAAGAAAAACGCACCGAGCATCTGCTCTGCCAATTTAACTCTATGTGCCTTCAATGTATCCCAATAAAGGAACACCACAATGAGAAGGAAGAAGCTAATCTCACACAAATTTCAAAAAGTTGTAAATAAACGATGAGAGAAGGACGTACTTGCTATGAGGGCAGATATATCAGAGGCTGGAAAGAAATGAAAGAGAACGAGATTTGCGATAAACCTTCTTAGATTCCCAATAGGAAACTTTTTAGCAGTAACTGCCTTATAGTCTCACACAAACTTCTGCAAATTTTAAATAAGTAATGGGTGAGAGAGCTCAGCTGTAATAGAGCCATTGTTTGAGATAAACCTTCCTAAATACTAACTAAGAAGCTACCGGTTACTGGCGTATTATATTCAACTATTGCCGGCTTCAATGCATTCACACAGAGGAACACTACCACCAGATGAAAGAAGATAATCTCACACAAACTTCTATAATGACACCAAAAAAATCCGGCTGTGAAGAACTCAAACAGGTCCCAGTTTGCGATAGCCTTCCTAGGTTCCAAATATGAAACTTTTTAAGAGCAAGTACCGGTCACTCGCCTTAAAGTCTTATACTAGGTTAGGAAGGGTGGTGCCAAAAATGCAGCTCAACTCGGAGGCCCAATTGAGTCCATTGTGATGAAGACAAACTAATAAGAAATTTTATAGAAGTTTTCAGAAAGAAGGAAAGGAAGAAATAATAGAACATCTCCTCTGTCACTGTCCTAGGTTCGGAGTCCTAGAACGTAAAATATTTGGTCAAATAATACCCACAGATTAAAAGCTGTATCGGTCATATTAATTTACACTGGATTCATAATTTTCTAAATTTAACTGGATGTCTGAAGAATAAGGAGCTCCCAGATAGATACGAATTAAAAATTAGTAATTTAGATATCTGGTATCACAATGAGACCTTCTTATGGATTCAAGTAAGCAGTTTTAGGCGACTGCCAATTCAAGCTAAACTAGGTTTGCTTGATTAAATATGAAACATTCTGACTAAGGAAAAAGTTTTATTGAACACAGTGTATAATATTATTAAAAATTAATCAATAAATTCGTTTTTTAAAATTTTTATATACATTAGTTTCAGTATGAAGCAAATGAGAATTCTGTCCGATACTATTAAATAATGCGGTTATCCCTCAACTGAGTAATATTTCTCTCCTTTTCTAAACCTTTTAAAAGTATAAATGCATTTATTTACAAAGCAAACAATACACCTATTTTTTTCTAAGTGTATTAAAAGCAAAAATAATCGTTGCTTTTGTTATGTGTAACGAGTAGGAAATTGTTAGGAAAATAAATTCAAAAACACTAATGCAATATCGTAGAAATGATTGTAGCCAAACTACTACTTAACTGATGCACTCAAATATTAGAGTTTGAAGTAGTTTTTTTTTTTGTTTTCATACTCATTATTTATTACTAGGTTTCTGTCTAACCTCTACTTAAGAGTTGCAATATCTTGTACTCTTTTTTTTTTTTTTGTAGAAAGATGCAATCGATATTTTTTCGTAAGTAAAATTGCTTAAGTTTTCCATGGCTTATTTTTTTCTTCTTTTGATTGATCTTTGTTTAAGGAAATGCCAAAAAAAATGTTTTGTTTTAAACCTTAAAATTTGTATTCGAAGTAAAAATTATTAGTGGATTGTTATTGTGTCACTTTTGAGATGGATTTTTAACTTTGTTGCTTTTACTCTTGAAAGGAGCATATGGCCGTTCCTGTTGTTACGATTTCTGTAATCAGGTTCATTTAAGACGAATGACTGTGCCATAGCGTCCGATTCTGGCCTGCCAACTATGCATCCAGGCACGCTGAGTGGCTGCAGATATTTGCTTCATGCTACGATTAGGGTTATACCACCCCTGATCGGTCGTCAGAGCCTCGTTAGCGTGACAGAGGACATCAAGTTTCGGGTGGCCAGTGGGAGAGGTTGATAGTTAAAGAGGACGGGGTGCTCCTGTGGCAGCGGTGCTAGCTTCTCAGTCGAGAGGTCGTGGGTTCGATTCCCACCATAGATTCTGGCTGTTTTTTCGCAGACAAGCTAATCGCTTTGCGGGTAGTGTTTGTTATGTTTATATATAACAAATATAACATTTGTATTCGCATCACTTTCTCTTGTTTAATATTGATATCAAAAGTATAGTTTCAGGAACCTCAGAATTCAGTGTAAAAATATGTGGCAGAGGTAAAGATTACATTTTAATAATTATTTTCTTTGTCTAACTTCATTATGAAATATAAAGTTATAATATTATTCTAGGATGTAAGTTTTTATTACTTTGGCATCGCCACCACAAGATGATGGCAGCCTTAACCCGTTCCTAACTAATTTTAAACCAATCTTGCTATTTGAAATATTTTAGTCAATCAATCAGGTGGTCTGAACTGTAATTGGAAACGAAAGCAAATACTTTCAAATTTGTGTGTTATTAACATGCGAATTCAAATGAATTTTATTTCGTGGCTTAGATAATATCACTATTGAATGTGGATTTGATCAGTTCTTTTATTATATTCGTAGTTTCTAACTTAAAATTTGTTTTGTTTTGTGTCTGACCAATTAATCGGTTAATCGGCTTCGGTATCACTCAAGAATAATTAATGCGCACATAATCTGTGCTCGGTATTAATTTTTCAAATTTAGCCGAAAGTCAAAACAATATTGAGATTTTTTAAAGGTACAACTGAAGGTTAGGACTCACTATCCTATGCGATCGATTCCTATGGTTTCAGGTTGGAACAAAGGACCATAAGATTTTCCATAACGATATTTGATGTGCCATCGACTTTATCTCTCTGTTCAGCTTATCCGTGCTTGTCTTGCTTCGCATAGAGGCACTGGCCACTAAAATACAGCGTCTTCAGGGAATGCTAATCTAATGTAACCTCAAAGCACCCTCCTTCGTCGATATTGTCTAGCAGTATCATCGGCGAATTAAAATAGTAAATAAAATGGCTTCTAAGCACAGTTTCAAAAATGTAATACGCCTCATTGACATCATAGACGCTGCATCACTACATTATTAAAAACATACAAAAAGCAGAGTTGTAAAATAATGAAGCTTTTCTTATCTTCTCCTTCACCACCTATCTCTATCCTTATCCCTTCCCTATCACCCTCTCTCACTATCTTCTTTTCAACTCCTGACTAGCTCAAAGATATTATTGTATTGGACTCAAATGAGCTGGACTCTATATTTCACCCTTCCTAACCAGCAGCCTTCTAACCTAACCTAACCTAACCTTGATATTCTACTTGGCTCCTCTAAGTGTTGGTGGGCCGTACCTTCTTTCTACTGCTTTGGAGGTACCATCCAATAGCCATCTTAGCAATATCATCATTTAGTCTTCTCAAAATGAGGCAGATTAAATTACATTTTCTATGGCTATTTCTACTCGAATAGGAATTTCTCCTGCACGCTCCCACAAGTCTTTGTTTAAAATGACATTGTGATTCATAATCTTCCGCAGTAGGTTTATAATTCGCATCCATCACAGAGCGTACATTTGAAGAAACAAGGTGCAGCTTTGTTTTTAGGAGAATTTGTGGCGACCTCCAAACTTGTTTGCAATGCTCCAAATGGTTGGTTAACCTTTTTGATGTGATTTCCGATACCCTAACTAGAGCCGGCTGTCGAAAGATATGATGCAGCCCAAATATGTAAAGAAGTAGACTGCTTGCAATTTTGAACGTAAGATTGCTACTTGTGTTCAGACGAAGCACTTTGGTTTTGCAAATGTTGATGAGTAGACTAATCCCAAGAGCTATACGGCTGCTCTTGGAATTAAGGGAATTAAGCTTATCTGTCCAATGTCATCGATATAAGCTAGATCTTTAAGCCGCTCTCGTAAACTACATGTAATGCCCTGCCTAGTGGTGATGGTTGTACCATTACTTCATCCAGCACTATATTAAATCATCACACAGGCATTTCTACCGCTCACGTTTACACTGAACTCTCTGTCTCTGCTCAGTGTCTTTGCATGAAGCGCTTTACATTTTCAGTTCAATTTCCTACGCGACTCCTTTGCATCGCAATGCTTGACAAATAGCTTGATGGTCGATGGTGTCGAATGCTTTAGCAAAGTCGTTAAATATGCAGTATATTGTTGGGGTGCCATTCCACCGATTGTTGGATTATCAGTCCTAATCTATTTACATGGTCCTTACAGGAACGGTTAGCTTTGCAGCCAGCTTGCTCAGGATGAATTTCTGATGAAAGCAATGATGAGTCATTCATGTACAATATCCGCGATAACTTTGTTTACCATAGGCAGTATGCCCCTCCAATTACCGACGTCTGTTAAATCACTTCTTTTTGGTAATATCAGAGCGCCCTCCTTCGTCGGTATTGTGTAGCAGAATCATCAACGAGTTAAAATAACTAACCTAATGGCTATTAAACACAGCTTCCTAAGAAAGGTAACACTTAGTAATAGTAGTAGGCATTCATTGCCTGATGGTTACTTCTAATTAAAAATAAATTATTACAAAGCAAAGTCTGATAGGACCAGAATTCTGCTATAATGAGGTTTATCATATTGACACCAACGGCCTGAATCAACTCTGGGTTAATGTTATCAACGTCAGATACCTTACTATTTTTATTTCATCATAACACTGTGAATTTATTAGCGGCAAGAAGGGGGGAGGTCTGTGAACTCCAGCCCACTTTTTTAAATGTGGTCAGGGGCGTATGTATAAACACTAGGCTCTTGCATTGACACACATTTGTGTTTTGAGAAGTATGAAGAACTATCACGCACTTTAAAAAAAAAAAAAAAAATGGAATTTAACACTTTCGGCTTAAATGATTTCCAAGAAACTTTGCATTAATCTATTTATCTATCTCATAATTATTTATAAGCTTTCATTTTTATTTTCATTAAACCATTAACGATAGCATTCATTGCTATCATTCCACATAGTTTAAAGTGCACCAAATATAAAGTGTCATTTTATTATAATTCTAAATGTTGAATGGTACCCTTATTTATTTTTCTTACTAAATTTTATTTGACTTTTTCCTTCTCTCCTTAAGTTAAATATTTCTAAAGTTGTTAATTAAGGTCGTGTGTGTGTTTTTTTTTGTTGGTAATTTTCATAAAATTTTGTTATTCAGTTTTACTAACATTTGGATGGATGGGTCGGTCTGTCGTCGGTCGTCAGCCAGTTGATTATTTGGCTGTTTTTGGTTTAATGATTTTGGAAGTAGGCACTAAACATGTTATTTTGTTATTTATTTTTTTTTTCTACTTTACTTTATTTTACTGAATCAATTTTTGTGTTGCTTTTCTTTTGCTGCAATCATTCGCCGTTCCGTCATTTGATTTTTTCTGTTGTTGCTAAGGTATTTAACTTTTATGTTGTTTGTTTAGTTTTATTTATTTTTTTTTCATTTAGAGAGTTTGGTTTTTTTCGGCTTGGCTTGGCTGGTTTTGATAAAACTTTTAAAAACAGCACTAAATTTAGGTCATTGTAAATAAACGAGCAGCAGTAATGTTCTTACTTCATATTTAATGCTAAGGCTTGATACTTTGGCCCATTGGGGCTAATCACAAAATTATTGTTCGAAAAAAGGTAGGGAACTGCTAAACTTTTGGCCTAATAAATTTTGCACTTTAATCAGCTATCAAGTAGTAGATAGAAGATTATCAGTGTGAAGAGGTGCAAGCCAGCAATTTTGCAAACATATTTGTAGTAACTATCAGATACTCAGAGCTAGTAAGCTCTATGAAATTCATGCTTAAATGTATTTAATGCTGTTTAAGTTAACCTGCAAGTTTTATTTTATTTACAGACTGATAGTGGAGTTTCATGGCAAATATTTCTGTAGAAGGTTTTAACCCTTTATGGGTCCGTTTGATAATATTTTTTGGCCTGTCTTCCGAAAGGACCGCAAAGCACCCACAGGAAAAAAGTTAGAGCTTCAAGATGTTCCACGTTAATGTTTCTTGCAAGGTTTTACATAACATTTCCTTTGACTAAAATAAGACGAGTGATTTTTTAGAGGCATAGAACTTTTTTAAAGAATTAAAAAAAAACAAATTCAATGAAATGAAAACAATTTTGGCCTTAGTAGCTTACAAATTTCAAGGCATTTAATATATAAAAATATATTCTGGCATGTGACCCCTTTGCCTGAGCATCATGAATGACATCCTACCGGCCCAATTTCGCACCACTATTTCAAGCATACCAGGCCTTATTTCATCAAAAGTGTGTCGAATGTTGTTTTCTAAATGATCAATCATTGCTCATTTATCAGCATAGACCAAAGACTTAAGGTACCCCTATCCTACAGCCAGGCAGCACTTCTGCCCTTAAGATCATATACCACTTTCTGTGTTCTAGCTGGGCAGTGCAAGAGTATGTTAGCGAGATTAGGTAATCAGGCTGACCTCATCCTCATCTGGGTTCTAGCACACAGTAACTTCCCAAGTAACGAATAGGTGAACGTGGTGGTACTTTGAATACCTCCAATGACGAATGGATAGCCATACCGCTGGGTACTGTTAGAAACTGCATCTTTGAGCATTATCTTCGTTAAGCTGAACAAAGATGATGTAATACAGACATCAGACAAAATAGGAAAATATGGCCTTGCTATAATGATAGAGGCTCAATACAATTAACATATAGAAACTGCAGGGACATCTTAAAGCTCGTAGCAACTGTGACGGGGCACTGGATGATAGTATAGTTCTGCCGTAGTACCAATCACTATATCCTAGTACTTGGATAGTACTGTATAGGTTGACACGGACGAGTGGTGTGGTCTGTCAAAAAGGAATCATCTTTATTTTACTTGAATGCCTCCGTGGAACGGGCAGCCACCTAAATTGACAAAAGAAGTCCAAAGGTGTTAAAGCACACGGTACACAAAAAGTACACCAAAAAGGTATTAAATCACATCATCTAGGTGGCCGATTCTCGAGTAAATTTCTTGAGATAATTCGATCATAAAACGTTTGACTCAAGAAAGTGCTGGTTTCACGCCTTCTATGCTATGTTGCACTGTCATATTGGAACCATTCCTCTTTCATATGATTTGTAATGATTTTATGAATAAAAAAATTACGAAGCATTTGCCTGTAGCGTTCGCCATTCACGTTAATGCTGGCATAAGTTTCAGCTTATAAACCGAACACTACAATAATTTTTTTCATTATGTAATAGAGTCTCAAGATTGTCATGAGTATTGTGCTGTCTCCAAAAACGGCAATTTTGGCTCACCGCCTTGTGGGAATCATCTCTTCTCCCAATGATTTGCAATGGCGTGATGAATAAAAAAAATCATGAATCATTTGCCATTCAAATTATTGTTGGCATCGTTTTCGGATTTAAATACAATTGGGCTAAGGATACATTGGTCTTGTAAACAGTACCAAACAGTGATTTTTTCGGTAGGTAATAAAGTCTCTAAAACGAATGAGGATTATGCCCCCTCCAAAAACGACAAGTGTACTTTTTTATAAACCAGTTAAGTCAAAAATTAGCCTTATCTCTGAAGATGATTTGACGATACAAATGTAAATGTTGCGCCAGCTGGATCTTATATGGACGTGGGTCAAGATCTTTCCTGAAAATTTTCGAAGTAGTGAATGCACAGCGATCTTGAGTTGTTGAAATTGGCGCCGGATCGGTAAGTTAGAGTCCTCTGGCTTCTTCCATGTGCACGGTACGAGCTCAGTTTTAATATATATCATCCAAAAGGTTAAATGTGGTCATTAATCGGAACATAGTATTGCGTATGATGATGATTCTTCGCACCGTAAACTTGATGAAGTTTGAATAACAGGTGTGAATTTCGCAAATAAATTTCCACAACGATGATATGCCAAAGTATACTGGGAAAAATGTCAAACACACTTCATTAGTATCACAGCTAGTTTGACAGTTATCCCCTTTGGAAATTAGATGAAACCTTAAGCGAATCACAAGTTTTGACTTATTGCTGGTGTTTAAATTGCATTGCTAACTTTGCTATATTCAAAGACAAAGAGTTTTATAGGAAATATTTTTGTCTAACATTAAAAGTTGTACTTTTTTTTGTTTTGCGAAAGCCACAAACAAGACCCATGATTTCCTACGCTGTGGGTGGGTTCCAGAGGAACTTCAACTCTTTTAGGCGTAAATTTCAAGGCGGCCCTTTTATGCGTTTATATATTTATATTACATCCTCTTTTGCAATTAGTATTGATAACTCTTTTGCTATGGGAAATTTTGTGCTTTGTTATACACTGTTTTGAAAAATCAGCTTTTGCAGTCAACTTGCACTAGAAGATTTGTGACCATCTAGTGCAAATATCGAATGGCTTATGCACTACCGTTTATGTGAAAGGACTTTCATAGGGGTCTTAAAGCACAATTTCTTATGCTAAAGCTAATGTAATGAACAGAACTTTAATAACTTACTGCGCCTACTTCACATCAGAGGTGCTGCAATACTGCTATACACAAAAACGTGCAAAGGCAGAGTTGTAAAGATAATGAAGCTCTTCTTTATCTATCCCTGCACCACATTTTTTTGCTACCACTATTGCTTTCTTAAAGAAGGAAAAACCTAAGGGTAGTATTACTTCTCTTTAAAAAAAATATATAAACAAATTCAAACGAAATTCTCTTTGTTGGAAATAATATTTCAAATAAACAAATTTATTAAAATTGACAGTGTTCATAAAGTAAAAATTTAATGGTTTAATTTTCAAAGAATTTTTGACTTTGAATGTCTAATACGTAAATGATAATCAAATAGACGTAAGCAGACAAATATGTTGAAAAATAGTGAACTTTGTTACTCAATAATTTTTGCTTCTATGCTCAAGTAAATACAGGGTATGCCAAAAAGTTAACATTCGCTCTCTAGAAATTTTACTTAAAAGTGCAATTGTGTCTCGGGTACTGTGGACATTGGCTCCATCCTGCTGAAATCACATCTCAAGTTTGTTTTCAAGAGCAGGACGTTAAAAATTTTCTATTATAAACCGATACTACTCATTGTTTACGATTACATCATTGCCATCTTCATTTTTGAGGAAGAAGGCTCAATTGCAATTGTGATTGATGAATTGCTTTTAGATTTCAGAACCTACAGTTCAGCTTATTAAAAAAACCATTTAAATGAAAATGAGCTTCATCACTCCTATTCATAATTGGTCACTGATTTAAATAATAAAATTCTATTATGCTAGTTCTTTGTTCAGTTGTGAACCTCTCCATTATTTATGTAATCCGAAACAAAATTAAAATATATAACCAAAAAAGTTATTAAATTTCTATACCTTTCATGGTAATTTTTGGTCCACCCTGTACATTTAGATGTACGTATTCGTATGTATGTATTTATTAGAATATTTCGTTTAACAATAAATTAATTTATTATATATTTTGTTGTCAAGCATATTTTGTTTTGATCAGTAATATAAAAGAATTAATTGACGTATTATACTCACAGTAAAATAAATTGAGAAAAGGTTAACGAAAAGTATAAACCAATTTTAACCAGTATATTCTCTACAATGAAATATGTTGCAAAAGCAATTTTCGATCCAAAAAATAACCAACCTAGGTTGTAACGATTGGTGCTGATTGTTGTTTAAGTTCACGTTTGTGTCTTATAAAGAAAATAGCTGAAACTGCCAGTGAATCGGTATCCAAAACCATCTACCCTGCTCTTCCATAAAATAATTACCAGAAAGAGAATATGGAGCATTTTAAGATTAAATTTTAGTTCATTTGAGAGGTGCTGTTGGCTGAAGTAGTTAGTGCAAATAATAATCTCCGAGATGCCAATTTAGATCCCTGGTCAGACTCAATCACATCAACATCAAAGATTTTCTGATATGCCTCAGTCCCCCCAGGGGAGTCTTTTTTTGACTACGGTTGTGGCGATCCCGGGGCCCCAGCTGGGGTGATGTGGCTTTTTCCATTGACGTACCTTTGGTACATTACGCACGGTCGAGCTGCTTGCATGCACTTCAACATGTAGCGGTCGTCAGGATCCTTTTGCTAAAATGCCGAGTTCGTCCTACCCCACGGGGCTTAAGGGATGATTTTGGTATATGTGGAGTAGGCACTGGATTTTTGGCGAGACAGGCATGGGATCATCTCGGATGAGTGGTTGAGCTGTGCCGGCAATGGTTCAGAAATTCTCTTGGGGACCTCGCTATGGGTGTATACACAATACCTTAGCGTGGAAGCCGGATAATTATCGTGGTGGCTGTGGTTGCTACCAAAATCGCTGGGAAAATAGTCTTGGCTTCCCAGTGTGAAATCAATGCTAGTGGTCGGTCTGACGCGGTCAGCCAGACACTAGTCTAGGTGCTTTTGCCATTCAACAGAAGCTGCTGTGGGCACGGACATAGCAGCAGAGTTTAAATAGCTCAAATTACCTCAGCAAGGTAATTGAATATAGTACAGGGATAACTATATCAAAGATTGCAACCTATATGCCTTAAGGAGTGGGCCTTAGGTTCATTCTAAAAGGGTGCATGGGGGCGATGGTCTGGCGTCTTACCTGCACCCGGTGCTTTGTCACCCTTGAGATAAGACCGTAATTGCACGTGCTCACGGAAAGCTATTGCACATCTGATATGCCTCAGTATCTATGATAATGCATATCATAGCTTCCTTCTTCGTCAATATTTACGACAATGAATTGTCGGGGAATAACTAATTAAGCTCTAGAGGCGCTGCAACGATGCCATAAAAATTAGCAAAAAACGCACAATATCAGAGTTGTAAAACGTATTAAGTTCAATAGTTTAATACTTCACTGTCTGGCCTCTCTTTCCTATCCCTTTCATAAGGAATGAAACGCACATTCATATTTGTAGGCATATTAATTATTTGAGTGCTACTGCTCTTTAAAAAAAAAATCAGCAGGATGTTCCACAAAAAGGGCCGGTTTTACGATGTCGACAGCGTGCGACTTGTCACACAGTAGCATTGGAAACAGCAAGAAAATTTTAAAATTTATTTTTGCTTTGAATGTAAGTGTGCAACAAGTCGAACGCTGCCATCATCCTGGGACAGGCCCAAATATTTGCCACAATATGCTGCTGTTAGTGCTTGAATACATTTAAGCTTCAAAATTAAGTTAGGTGAGGTCAGGTTATGTTGAAAAGAGTGACAATCAATGTTCACGCAATTCATTGCGAATTAAACTTAAGCTCTTGTGATATGTTGTGGGCTCTTAAGACAAGTATTAGAGGGAGTTCCCAATAAAGAAACCCTAAATATATCAAACTTGGAATTGTGTTTCCTCAATGTATTTTCTTAAGTTCTTCCGATTTTAATACTTAAGATATGTGTATGATATCTGGTATATTTTCCAGATAGAAGTTTTATCTTCCTATTTGACTCAATGCTGGCTACTGTCCAGCACAAGCGACCAGTAGAAGTAGTATTCGAGAATTTCATCATATTGGCAAACTCCGCATGTTATATCATCAACATCACCCATGCAAGCCATGTGATTCTTTAACTCTGCGTGTCTTGTTATTATGTTACTGAATTTTGCAATTATTGGCCTTTTCAAACTTAAAATATCTTTTGCCTTGATTTGATTTAGGTTTCTTCAGAGAATTTCGGTTACTCTTCCGACAGTAGAGTTCTGCCAATCTCTAACGTGTTGCTCTATAGCTCAAAGCCTTAGTTCTTTTTTAAATTTTTAAAAAGGTGTGGCGTTTTCCAGTGTGATGCTCTTCAGTAATGATCCCATTTTTACCAGCTTATCTACCTCTTCATTTCCAGCGCTACCCTGGAATTTATGTTGTATCGATAGCTCTATAACAACTCAATGAGTTTATTTAATGTTTGCTGCAAGATTGAACTAAGCCATTTAGTACCTTCCGTAATAACTGTGATACAAATTTAACTAACCCTTGGTTTCCACAGGCCAGACGGTCGACTTTGGTAAAAAAAAATTGGTGTTTTTCGTAAAATTTTCTAGACTGGTCAACTGTCTTGATTATGGAAACAGTGGGTTAATCATTAAAACTCAGTCAAAAATTGAAATGAGCTTAGTGGTTAATTTTTTGTTTATTCATGCTTGGATTTTAGGTATACGATTATTTGATAGTTCTATGTAAAACTCTGCCATGATGTTTTTGAAACAGTTAGGTTCCTTAGGTTAGGTTAGGTTAAAAAAAGGACAACTGCGCTATTCCCGATGTTGCGGTGTACCCCTGCCTCGAAAAAAGTTTATTGTTTGTATTCTCTTAGATCTCTCCAATCGGTGTCCCTAAGCCATTCCAAGGCCTGTACGTTGTCCTTATGGAAAATTTATCTTCTGCTCTGACTAAACTTTAGAAATTGACACAGATAATGTTAAAATGTTTCGTGCACCTCCGCACATGCCCTGCATATTGAGTTCTCTCTCAGCACCATTTTTTTATTATTATTATTAAAGTAAGTAACACTCAGGCAATGAATGCCTAATACTTTTATTAGGTGTTACTTGCCTTAGGAAAGGGATAGTGGTAGAGAAACTGGTGATGAATAAAGAGACTGAGTAAAGCTTCATTCTTTTACAACTCAGCTTTTTTACACTTTCCTAATATTGTAATATTGGATCGCTTCTAGTGTTAATGAGGCGTATTACTTTTATTACATTAGGATTAGTATCTGATGAAGTCGGTATAGTTAAATGACCAGTGACTTGAACCTTCATCACCTGAATCTTCCTACAACAACTGTTACAAAGAGACACTAATGCACAACAAAAAATTTGTAATACTATTATTTAATGACTGCCGGAAACCACGCTCGAACCCAGGGCCTTCGGTTTTATATTCAACGTGCTAACTACCTCAGCTAACGCCACCCTTATGTGCCAGATGCGACTACGTCTCCGTGTGGCCTGTTATTATGCTAACCAATCTCCTGATTGTTGACTTATTCAAACTTAGAATCTCTTATGACTTTTTTGATGCGGATTATCACATGGAGCGCTTCAATGGTTTAGAATATTCTGCAAAAATATTTGCCAATTTTACTTTACTCTATTAAATAGAGCAAAGCTCATAGTTTAGCTTTTTGAGAAAGAGACGAAAAACATTTACGCGTGGGAGCGTTAGAAGTTTATTAGCTGATTGCAGTAAAGGCTTACAGTTTAAATTTTCTCTTAGATAATTTCTTGATCAGTAATATTTTTCGAATTCTTATTTCGCCTTTAATGTTCAATAGTTTTAGTTAAAAAAAAAACCGGCTGAGGAATTCTTATTCTGTTTTTTAAGCTTAAGCCTGGTACTCTGTTTACAATTTCGTGCGAAATGCTGTCAAACAACATATAAAAGTATTTGGTATGAAATATTTGCGAAATAAATTCGCAAAAGTAGTACTCCGTTCTTGTTGTCAAAAACACGTAAAATCATGTCTTTCCATGCAAAATTAGTCTGGCATCATTTAAGTTTAGCTGCGAAACAACATGAGCAGTGCTTTTTTTGCACGGAATTTTAACAATGTTGCATACTTTCAAACAATAAAAGCGAGAAATTTATAAAAAAACGCGAGTTGGGCTACATTTAGTACATGTCACATTTTTCACGCGAAATAATCAATGGTGCTGAAAATTTTTCACAACTTTGAACAAAGTACCAGGCTTTAAGCAGGTAAATTAAAAACAAAGCTTAAATATCCTTTCAAAAACATGTTTCGAATCCTACTAAATCTCTATAAAATTGTTGAATTTTGTTTATCTGTTATATCTTAGGAGTCGTTAATGTGATTCTTTCTTAAGCATGGCTTGATAGACTAGTTGATAACTTGTCCTCCAGTGGTCTGGAGATCGAAAGTTGATTTACAGCATATGCTAGTTGGATTAATTTTAGTGAACAAATAAATATAAATTATTAAATTAAATACATTAAATTATTTAAAATATAACATATAACAAAAACCTGTCTTCATGAAATGATTTCATTCTTTTACAATTTTAAATGTCGTTATATGTTCGTAAAACTTTTTCACTTGTTTAAACATCAGAAACGTTTATGTGGTTTCAGAGGTTTTATACGAATTTTTGTTTTTTTTTATTTAAATTCTCTCCACAAAGAGATAAAAATACATTTACAATTAAAACGATATCAGCAGCAGCAGTAGCCAGCAATAGCAGCATCAAGAATACGAATAAAACTTTTATTTACTATTGTCATATTAAGCAATGAAATTAAAATATTTATACTTCAACTTAAATGATTAAGAAATGCCCTACACGGCGTTTCGTTTAACTGAGGTTCTATATTCCCAGGTATGGTTGTCTCAAAACATTTTTAAATGGAATGATCATAACAATCGAAGTTTCCGAAATCTTATAAAGGGTGGTTAAATTTTAAAGGACGATTTTACATAAGGCTGTTAATTTGTAAGTGCAAAGTAAATCAAAATGTTCACGTCTGCAACAAAACGTAGGTAAATTTAACCACCCTTTATGAGGAAACAAATTATGGCATTCGATACCGATCGAAATATCTTTACAAGCACAATTAAAATTGTATCTAAATTTTGTTCGATATCAAATGTCGTAATTTGCCCCCAGTGTTTACCAAAAAGAGAAAATGTGTAAAAGTGAGAATGTATCAGTGCTATTGCACTGAAATAAATCGGTCTTTTAAATGCTTAATTGGGCATATGAGTAAACGCTTGTATGTAGTGATGCCTTAGGTTTTTGTTCACACTCTCAGCGTCTTAAGTAAAAAACTTACTATGCCACTCCATATTATACATATTTTCATAAAACAATATAGAGAACAAATAATAAAATAAATTTGGTGGTTGCTGAATACTCTAGGTAATTTTTATTTCTTAAAAAAAATGAGAAATTAACTTGTTTTTATAAGTGTTTTGTTCTCTTATCTTAGCAGATTGTTGGTAGAGCCCTTAAGGATATGCGATTTGAGACATCTGTCGCAGATAGATGGATAGGTAACAAAATGCCTCTTATGCATTCTCTACATGACTATACTAATGAAATTAAGCACAGAAGATGGGGAGGCACCTAATGGCTTCTGACCACAGAAGTTCAAATACCTATCCTCTACTTTTAAACAAAGCGATACATTCACATGGAATGCTTATGTCCATGCGCAAACTTCAAAACGTTGAACGAGCCTCATTAAATACCCGTAAAGTGTACTTTAGTCTATAATGTTCATAGAGATGCCTAGTAACCAGCTGTAGGTCTGGCACCTAAGACACCTGGGTCATCTGGGATACCATTATGAGAGCAAGTTTTCAATAACTCCTAAACCTGCTTTATGTTCGGATAATCAAAACAAAATTTCTTTGCATCATTCTACCTTATTACTGAATTGAGTATAATTTTCTTATTCGTATTTCAATGCATACGAACGTCTGGTTTATTTCAGCTAATAACCGATGGTTAGATTTGGACACTGGGTTCTTTGAAGACATCGGCTATAGCCGAGCTGGTCTAGGAATTGGATGGGTGTAATGTGTCGACATGGTTCTTTACTGAAAGGTAATTTTCGGTTCAATAGATGATATTCACCAGCGTAAGCAAGTACTGGATGGTTTCCGACTTGAGCATTCGTCTGACTCCAACATGAGTGGTTAAGGTATGCCGGTAATTGGTGAGAAATTATTTTGGAGGGTTCGCTTTGAATGTGAGTAACCACACTTACACCGCTGATCATGGAAAATCTTGCTACCAAAAACGCTGGGAGAATAGTCATGGCTTCCCAGTGTTAAATCAATTCTAGTGATTGACGTAACGCGTAGAGCCCTACACTATTCTAGGTTCTGTTACCATACAACAGAAGCTGTTTTTACTACGGTCCTAGCAGAAGAGTTTAGATACTCAAAGTACCTCAGCAAGGTACTTGTTCATAGTACAGATATAACTTTGTGCAAAGATTAAAACGTCTGTGTTACTGGTAAGTCTTATGGTGCTTTTTTGCATTTTCGTTCTCTCCTATTTCATGTCGTCCCATGATATCCTCGATGCGCTCATTTAATTTGCCTTAATTGGCATTAAAATCATCCATCAGGATAACGAAGTCATTATTATTTATTTGCAAAAGGCTACGATCCCACATGCTATAACATTGAACAACGGCAATTTTTCTATATTTAGAATTTTAGCGCGCTGTTATAATTCTCTCGAGAATTGCATTCATCCAACTGGTGGACTTTTTGTCATTCTACTTAAATAGAAGTCTACAACCTTTAAGGCCGGGTTTCCATCTGTGTGCCTTGTGCCACACAAGCGTAAAAAAGCGTAACCACTAATTACTAGTAAAAAACTTTTAGATTCAGACATGTGTTCATTAAGTTAAATAGTTTCATATATAACTAATAGACAATTTTATAGAATCCAGCATGATTGCAAACTGTTTAAATCAATAAATACATGTCTGAATCAAACAGTTTTTCATTAGTAATTAGTTGGTTACGTTTTTTTGGGCAAATGACATACAAGAAATGCCAGATGTAAACTCAGCCTAACCTGTGGGTTGCTTGCGTTTGGCATTTACCAAAACAGAATAGGTCACCTTTAGAAGAGTGCTTCTCAACAGAAGCGGTTCAAATCATTTTGCTTATATCTAGTACATGGATATGAAGCCCTTTGCACTCGGATGTTAGCTGTGTGAGTTCCCGGTCTCGTTTAATGTTCTGCAGTTTCATTGGGCAAATCGAGTATTGTTTTGTAAGCCATAAGTCGTTATCAGAAAGAGTCCGGCTTATATCTCTTGTTAAAATACGGTAGATTTAATAAGATCAGAGGATATCAAACTCTGACTTCCTAGCTTGGTGACCAGGCTGCTGCTTTCTTCAAAGGAAGCTGCTAATTCAAATCCGTTATGTACAATTTACAAAGGCCATATCCTGCTATAAGAGTTTATTTTTTAACAGTTCGGTAGACGTATCCTGCTCTGTAAAAGTAAGGTATTACTCGTAAAGTGGAGGTTGATATAAAGGTCGTAGAGACAATGAGTGAAGCGTTTCGACTCCTTACATCCCAAGAGGGCTGTACCACAGTGTTATTGAGTATAACACAGCCTTTACTCTTATCTACTTTTATTTTTGCAGGGTCTGTGGTACAACCGTTGTGAAAGACGCGACATTTTGCGTTTACAGGCTACTGAGTTTTGAAATGGCTATGGAAGGTAAGTTTTCAAACGTTTTCTTGAAGTCCATGAAGACCAGATTTAGAGGAGCTCTCCGGTCGACCAATTGCTCTATAATAATTTGAATGTTGTTTGATGATGTGATCACTGCAAGATTTACCTGGTCAGAGGCCCGCCTGCCTATTTATTTCAGAGTGTCAGCGGCTTCCTGTGCTTTTGTTAAAGTTTTATTAAACATTTTGGCTATTACTTTGTTTACTGTGTTGATAAGCGTTAAGCCATGCCAGTGGTTGCATTGAGAGTAGTATTCGTTTTTGCGAATGTTTATAATGAGTCATTCTTTTAAGTCATTGCTCACCGAGTCCAGAAAGTTTTTATTGGCTGATCTTTGCGATTATCTAATGGGATGTGTTGGTTTACTCAGGAGATATGTTGTCCACTCCCGGAGAATTGTTGCCTTTAAAGCTTCTCATTTCTTCAGCGATTTGGGGTATTTCCGGGAAGTTATTTGGTATATCCGTTCTAGCGAGGTGATGCTCATAGTTACATATATTGATGTTGCAGGTCGATGCCATATCTAGCATTGTTGAGGCTTGGATCAACCAAATATCCACCTGTTCCAGTTTGATTGTGACCAGTTTATCATTGACAAATTGACACCACAAGAATGCTCTGGTGCCATAATAGGAGTAGCTGCGGTCCTTTAGCCTTGTCTATCTACCTCCTAGTTACCTTTACGGCTCGCTCAGGGATGCTTTTATAGCTAATTTTTCCAATAGTCAAACAGCTCTCGCCTTTCAGGGAAATTTTCATTCAAGCTTGTTTTGGAATATTTTGACTCGTTACAAGTCCTAACGGTAGATAGGGCTTCTTTTTGTTGGATACCAAGTCATTCTTACAATATAAGAGCAGCCTTAAGTCTAACATTTAAATTTAAATGTGCGCTCGAATTGATCATCTGAATTTCCAGCTTCAATACCAATAGCCATAAGCAAAGATGATCTAAAATAAA
Organism: Tachina grossa; assembly: GCA_949987645.1. Lineage (NCBI taxonomy): Eukaryota > Metazoa > Arthropoda > Insecta > Diptera > Tachinidae > Tachina > Tachina grossa. The sequence continues at coordinate 24,130,811 of OX465277.1, read as the reverse complement.
GTCCAAGGACCAAAGCCAATTCCATCCTTGACCTTAGATTCATCCACAAATCACAATGGACGTCTGGGGGATCTCAATCCTCTCACGCAGTTCTGAGCGTAAGAGTGACATCATATTTCCTACCAAACATAAATTTAGAGATTATCCTGCCTACCCTACGTCTTCACGAGCCATCGACTTGGACATGACATGAAAATGACGCCGGCAGAGCAACCGTGAAAAACTCATCAAATTATTTGTTGTGGTGACGTCTATGTTCAGGCATATCAAAGTATTTTGCGGCAGTATAATAGAGATAGAATATTCACCAACTTTTCCCTGTCTCTGCTTTCTATTACGCATTATTGTAGACGGCGAATCTCATGGCGTACATTGTTGCTCAGCTATAAGTTCGGGCAACGATGACAGACCATATACGAAACATGAGCGGTATACACTAGCCATTTTCGATGTCCGACCAAGTTCATGGCCAGTGGAGACCCTTGTAAAACATGCATGCTCAGCAGTCTTCAAATGCATTTTTTAACTTATTTTCTAAATATTATTCGAATAAAAATCAAGAATTGTTCGAGTACACATAAAATTGATTAGTTGTTAATTGTATTTAATTTTACTGTATAAAAAATTCTATGAAATTTACGTCGCTTTATTCGAATAATTTTTTATTTGTTATCTATTCAAATAGTTAAATAAATCAAATATTTATTTTCTTTTTAAAATGTATTAAACGCACTAATAATCCCAAATTAATACTTTACTTATTAAGTAAAATATTTTTTCATTAAAAATACAATGAAATTGATTATTAAGGGGTTTAAACTTAAATTTTAACAATTCCCATAAAAAACAACTAATTATTAAATTGACTGCACCTGGTCGAAATATTGTACTTGTGTGGCAACACTCTATACTTAAATAGCTGTTGTTGTTATTTACAATTATTTTCTTTTACATACTCTTACGACTACAATTTGAAGCTGAAAAAAGTTAGCCAATGTAGCAATAGTAAAGTAAGAAAATAAAAAACGTGTTGATTATTGAGTTCTTGTTTCAACTTTGTTATTTGTTATTGAGCTTCTCATTTGTTTAAATGAAAGTTTATAATATAATAACTCTAGTTGTTCTAAGAAGCTTTGGGTAAAGGTTCCCTGATGATCTGCATTAGCAAGAGTGAACTGCGCATATGATCCAGCTTAACCCCTCAATAATCAATTTCAATGTATTTTTAATAAAAAAAATATTTTACTTTATAAGTAAAATATTAATTTGGGATTATTAGTGCGTTTAATAAATTTTAAACTTAAATTGTAACAATTCCCAAATAATTCCCAAAACAACTAATTTATTTTCTTTATTTTTTCTTTAAAAAATCTCTATGTATTTATCTTGTATCACTATTCAAAGAAAACTTTTATGCGTGGTTGGTTCGAATAATCGCTTTTAACTCAACACTTATTCGATTAAAAAATTAGAAAAAAGTTCAAATTATAATTTGCGAATGTCAGTAGACCAGAATTTTATTGATTTTAATTTATTATTCGTAATATGTTCGTATAATCGAATAAAATTTGAAAATTACTTAGGTTATTCGCAAAACAAAGTCCCTTTATTTTTCTTTAATTATATTTATTTTATTCGGATTAAATTCAAGACCAATTTTTATCTTTGAATTAGAATAAAAGATAAGTATGTATTGAAAACGTGTATAAAGGAGGAAGACACAAATGTGTCTTGAGAGTCTACCCTGCAATTCGAAATGAAGGAAGATGCTTTTGAATTTCTATATTAATAACATGCAAATTCAAATGGTTTTCCTTTCGCTTCGAATTGCAGAGTAGAGCCCCTGCTGATACTGAATAAGTTTTAAACATCATGCTGACCAGAGAAACAAAAAATATGTATATATTTGTATATATAATTCTACTTTACGTGTGTATGTAATTGAACTCCTCCTACATGGCTGGATCGATTTGAATGAATTTTTTTGTATGGGTTTGGGTGGCGCCCTGGATGGTTTAGATTTACAAATTAGCTAGGAGCACAAGGGCGATAGGTGGAAATGTCTGCCCCTCCTAAACGTTTCAACCGGTTTTATTGAAATTTAGAACATATATAGATCTGCTTTGAAAAAGTTGCATGGTCTATGTTCATTTTTAAAACTAGGATCAAGACGGCGATAGGGGGAAGTTTTAAACCGATTATGATATCTATAACATAAATAGATCTGCGTCTAATAGGCTTTTTACATTGACACACATTTCAGTGAAACGCATGGAAGATGAAAAAAATGTGAAACATGCGTTTACATTGACAACATCTAACATCTACCATTATCTCACTTGTCAAAAAGACAACACGTACTGCATAGGTTTTGTTAAGGAAATTATAAAAAATAGATTTTGATGTAAAATTAATAATTGGATTAGTTGTTGCTTTGCAAGAACAAACCCAGTTAAAGTGAAGTACATGGAAATTATAAAAGATTTGCAAGAATAAGATGAACATTTTTTAAAAGGTACATATGTATACAATGTATATATGTATGTCGTTTTTTCTTAGTTTTTGACCAGCGTTGCCACTAGTGGAAAATGAAATTACAAAGTCGTAGGTCTAAAATAATGCAAAACCGAATGACATAGTGCAAAAAAATCTAGAAAAATTTTTATTTTTATTAGTTTATTAGTAAATTAAAATTTAATACGAGCTAATTTTTTAATATTTAAAAAACGTCCAACAAAATTACAAATATAAAAAAAATCACTAATTCGTAATTTACCACTTTCCTCTTAACATTTTGTCTAAATTTCATAAAATATTCTTTAAACCAGGCGTTTGAGAAGAGGGCTATCAACCTTTTCTTTTCTTAATTTAAACTCATTTAACTAGAAGTACTGAGCGATACTTATATACTCTTTGGTTGTTTGAAGCATATGTATATATTTACACTAAACTATTTTTTCCAATTTATTTTTATAATTTTAAGCTAAAAATTTGCACCACAATTTTAAAATTGACGCCAACAGAGGCGTTTAAGAATGGTTATACCACAACTTTTAAATTTGGAAAGAAAATATCGCCAGGACAGTTTTTGATTTGGGAAATTTTAGACCAATAAATTTCAAAACATCCAATTTATCGTATATATTAAGGTCCTTGTGGTGTAAAAGTGCATAATCACGCCACACATTGTCCAATTTTTGAAAAATCTAGCTTAACAAATAGAAATAGATTTTTATTTCGATGGTTATGCAAATTTTGATTCTACTGCATCAATAAAAAATTATAAAGGTAATTATGAAAGTTGATTTTTTTAATTTGTAAAATTATTTCAATATAAAAGTAACTAAAATCTTTGTACATTACATTTTGCTGTGCCTCGGAATAGTATTTTAATTAATTAAAATTAATATAAATTCCACTTTTGCTGACAAGTTGCTGGTTTTTATTGGTAAACTAAAAACAAACAAAAAAAAAAGCTTTTATGTAATTGGACAAAAAAAATTGGCTCAGCTTTGATTACTTCAGCTTTTAATTTGTATAAAAGCAGAAAATATGAAGGAAACTGCAAATAATATTTTGTAGATGTTTCATCTAAAGCAGAAAGAATTGATTTAGTTATTTTTTAATGATCTTCAAAAACTTGCAATCTTCAATACAATATCAATACTTTATATTGTTCAAGAGCACTTTCAATGCAACAAGCTGTTTGCATTACATTTATAATAGGATCCTAGATTTCTTAGCAAATCTTCTAAATATTTTTAGTAAATTTGGGCATTTTTAAAAATTTTATTGGACATAAGTCAAATAGTGCAAAATTACACAAAAAATATATGGTGCAACAATACTGCGAAGAAATTTAAATATTATAGATTTTGCACTATTACAGAAAGTGGCAACGTTGTTTTTGACACAACAATGTAATTTTGCTAGTGATGGCACTAAAATTAATGAAAGATGTTAGATGAAACAAAATGAGATAGGAACATCTTTTAAAGATGTAGAAAGATGTTGGTTTTTAGTACTGTGTATTTCTTATGGGAAGATGTTAACATTTTCGCAAATTTATGGTAGATGTTAGATGTGCGTCAGTGTAAAAAGCCTATAAAAATGCGCATAGGCTATGTTTATTGTCATAAGGAGGAGGGCAAAATTTCTGCCTCTACGAAACAATCAAACTGATTTTAATGAAATTTAGAACATAGATAGATCTGCATCTAACAAGTCACAAAAAGACCGCAGCCATTTTGAGTGTACTCAGTTTCTTTCTAGATGCGAACGAAGTCGCGGGAAAATTCTAGTCTTCTATAAAAAATTTTTTACAATTTTGCATACAATTGAAATTTATTTAAAAATTTTTTAAAATTTTAATGTTTTTAAAATCTGTTGTATAATTTTCTTTACTTAAAATTGTTAGTGACCCAGATTTTTTGGAGTAGGGCATTTTGGGAAAAGTTTGAGGTAAAAAATTTATAATTGTGTGTGTGTGTATAAGTTTGTGCAATAAATTGAATAATAATGTTTTTGTAACAACAAAATATTACTACTGTTGTGTTATTTTAGAAATTATTTGAGCTTCCGTGATAATTATTGAATCGAAAGTTGTGTTAATATTCATTCGTTCGGCTTTTTACAAACCACATGCACAACACAATAAATTGTAATTAAAACAATAAAAATTGATTTTGATTACATTGAATGAAATTGATGTTGTATTTGCAGTTGCTATTGTTGTTGTTGTTTGCTAACAACCAATTTGCCTATAAACTTTTTATGTTTCTTGTTTGCCAGTTGTTGATTTTTAATTTTATGCATTTCTACTAAATTTGCTTCATATTTTAAATTTATTTCTAACTAAACATAGTAAAGCTTAATGCAAATGCTGTTTTAATCTCAATCTTTAGAATGAAATAAATATATTTTTTGCTCTAGACAAAAAAAATTTATAAACTTGCTTAGAACAAATTATATCGCACCATATCATCCATTCACTCATTATTTTTCTCATCTTTGAAAATGTATTATTAAATTATAAAATATTTTAGAGTTAATCATTATCAATTGTGAAGTATGTTGCACATAATCATTTAATAAAGATTAAAAACTTTAATGACCAAGAGCAACGTTTAACACAGACGTGTTATGCGGCAACTCCTTGTCAATAGCTGTCATGTGTAGAATGATTGATGAGTGCTGGTATTAATAAAATTTACAACAATTTATACAAGTGTGTACTTTCACAATGAAACTTGTTTTCTAACTAATTAAGTATTCCTTGTTCTGATATTAGACATAATTTTTGATGTTGACAGACAGTTTAGGTTAGGCTACATTAGGTTGGCAGGTTGTTGAGAGGAGAAAGTAAGATATCAAATCTCTCGGGTCCAAATAAAAGGTGCCTTTGTGTTACAGTACAGATGGCGAATTGTCAGATGTATTGAGAGAAAAAGAGCTTTATTCATATTTTTCTTTTTTACAACTACTATTTTAGGGTTTGCTCTGGTGTTAAATAGGCACATTACTTTAACATATGTAGAAATTTTGTTAGTTAGTATACTTTGCCGACTATTAATTACTGCAAATGTAGACAAAAGAGGGTGCTGTGATATACGTTAGCATAGATACAAAAGCATATCAGAAAAATCCACGATGTTGATATGACTGGATCTGATGACCAGTATTTGAACTTGGACTCTGGAACACCTTCCTTTGCTTTGTAGTTGTGGCAATAAATACGTCAACCAACATCACTTTCCTAAAGACAGCTCAGGTAGAGCTTTTGTAAGAGTTTAAGCAAGTCAGAATAGCAAATAAAAGCTAATAAAGTTGATAGAAAAATAAAATTATATTCAAAATCCAACCAAAACTGTTCGTATTGAATTTAAACATTTTTAGCTCATTGTGTTTACGTTTGTAATTCTCAATAATATTGTGACAGTTTTTCTATAAACAGATGAAATTTTTTTTGGAGCTTTTTTCAATAATTTTTTAGTTGCTAAATAACTATAAGCAAAACTTTGCAAATTAATGATGTTAAATTTGAGCTTTCATTACATAAAAAGCTTTCAACAAATTGAAGTACGATGAATCAAAACAATTGACATATTCCATTTTCATTGGAATATATATATATATATATATATATAGGTCTGAAGTTTACACTAATTGACACCACTTACAGTGAGCAAAACAGAACAAGGCTGATGAAGAAACTGTGGCAGAATTCGAAAACAGCATGTTGTTCCGCTATGTTAGTGTTTGTCGTAATAATTTGCAATTGCATTTAGTGCAACTTGTTGCTTAAAATGGAACACGATACGAACTTTATCCTAATCGATTCATAAACAAAACAAAAATCTTCATTTTGCAATTTAATTTCAAACACTCGCTTTAATAGTTTAAAATTTTAGATAAACAAACAAACTAGAGGCAGTAATAAAATTATTTTAAATAATATATTTCTTAAAAACATACATATCTTTTAAAAAAGTAATTCTTAATGAAATTACCGACAAAACTATACCTTTTAGAAAAAAGTTGTTTTCAGAAAAAAGTTAACTTCTAGAAAAAAGAAGTTTTAGCAAAAAGTGCCCTTTCGGAAAAAGTAGCTTTTAGGAAAAAGCACCTTTTTGAAAACAGTAGCTTTTAGAAAAAAGTACCTTTTGAAAAAAAAGAAAAAAAAATTAATCAGAAAAAATTACCTTATAGAAAAAAGAACTGTTTAGAAAAAAACAACTTTTGGGAAAAAAGTGGTTTCTGGAAAAAAGTGGTTTTAAGAAAAAAGGCATCTTAGAAAAAAGTAGTTTCTAGAAAAAAGTACCTTTAAGAAAAAATGACCTTTTAGAAAAAAGGACATTTTATTAAAAAGTACCTTTTATTAAAAACTACCTTTTAGAAAAAAGAACGTCTTAGAAAAAAGTAGATTTTAGAAAGCACCTTTTTGAAAAAAAAAATCAAAAAAACTCGTATTAGAAAAAGGTACATTTTAGAAAAAAGTAAAATTTAAAAACATATTTTTTGGAAAAAATGGACAATTAAGAAACCAGTAACATTAAGAAAAAATGTCTTTTAGAAAAGTTACCATTTTCAAAAAAGTGCTTATAAAACAGTATCTTCAAGAAAATATATCTTTTTCAAAAAATTGCTAATAAAATAGTACCTGTTTCCAAAAAATGTCTTTCCAACAAAAATTTTTTAAATGCCTTTTAAGAATGCATAAAGACATTGAAGCACAATATATTATAAATTATGTTTCAAAAAGTACTTTTTAAAATATGCAATTACTTTTTCAACAAAGTTTTTAAAATAAACATTTAAAAAATTAACTTAAAAAATACTTTTAAAAAAAGGAACTTTTAAAATAAGTATTATTTTTAGAAAAAGTACCTTTTAAAAATAAGTTTCATTTAACTAAAATACCTTTCAAAAAAGGACTTTTTAAGAAAGTGTGTTTTAAAAGAAATTCCTCCTTAAAATGTAACCCAAGAATAAGGAACTCTAAAAATATTTTTTAAAACTATTCTAAAAAAAAAAAAAATTACAATTGAAAAAAGTGCAGTTTAAAAAAATTTCCTTGAAAAAAAATCTTTCGTAAAAATTAATTCTGCGTTAAATATGTATGTTAAGAACTAAAGTTTTAAAAATTTAATTCCTAAAGAAAAGTATACTTTAAAAAATTTATTTTAACAAAATTATCTCTTAAAATACTTGTTTTAAACAAACCTATATTTAAAAAAATTACTTTATAAAAAAGTATATTTGCAGAAAAAACTAACTTAAACCTTGGGGTACAGTGCCCTTAAAATTGCATTCTAAAAAGTAACTTTTAAAAAGTACTTTAAAAGAATTTGTAAAAGTACTTTAAAGGAAGTTATATTATACCTTCTAAAAAAGTACTTTGGGGAAAAATCACCTGTTGGAAAACTGTCTTTTAAAAAAGTACCCTTTAAAAAAGTAAACTTAAAACAGTACCTTAAGAATACTTTTTAGAAAGGCTTTTTATCAAAAGTACTTTATGTACGTACTTTTTTAGAAAAAAGTACATACTTATTTAGGTATTTTTAAAACGTATTTAAAAAGTATTTTTTTAAAAGTACCTTTTTATAAAAAAATATATTTCAAAAAATTAAAAAAATACCTCTCAAAATAAGTTCGCTTTGAAAAGTATCTTTAAAAAAGGTACTTGAAAAAGTCACTCTTCAGAAAAATATTTTTTGAAAAAGTACCTTTTAAAAATCAGCATTTTAAAAAAGTAGCTTTTGAAAAATTGTTTTTTAAAAAAGTATTTGAAAAGGTCTTTCAAGAAGAGTTTCTAAAAAAAATCCTTATGAAAAGGAGCGTTTAAAAAATAACTTCTGGAAGAAGTACCTTCTAAAAAGTACTTAAAAGAAAAATTTGTTTTTAAATGAGTACCTTGCGAGAAATTTCCTTCAATTATGCTTTTTTTAAAAATTGCTTTTAGAAGATATGCCTTCTAAAAAGTCAGCTGTTGAGAAAGTCTTTTTCAAGAACATAACTTAAAAACAAGTATCTAAAACAAAAAAAGTACCTTGGGGGAAAAATCACCTGTTGAAAAAGTGCCTTTTTAATATAACGCGCTGAAAAAGATTTCCTTTATTTCGACTGCTGTAGGCAGAATAAAGTGTATGAATCATTGCCATAAACCAACCTTAATTTCAAATAAGAATTTTAATTTGTTATGCTCAACTATTTCGCATGTTGGTGCAGCTACAATTTAAATTTGGCAGATAGACATGAAAAAAAAACACTGCGTTAAAAGCAAGAGAAAATCATAAAACAAGGCAACAAATCGGCAGTTAGTTATCTTTGTTTTTCATAATATTTTTCTACTGGAAAACCATGCATTGTGTCAAATTGTTGGTTTATGATTATGTTAACGTTATGCGAGTATGAATTCACGAGTGTCTTCTATAGAAATTAAAGACTTGAATTTACAACCACGTTTCTGCTTTATTTCACTTTGATATGGATCACAATTTTACAAGTATTTTGTTGTAGTCGTAAAAGCAAGCTGCAGCTTATAAAATATTCGTTTGAATACAATGATAAAAAAAAATTAACTGACAGACAGACAGACAGAGGGACAGACAGACATAGATTTGAATCGAGAATTGGAAAAATGTACCAACTTTGAGAGCAACAAATATGTATGCACACACTCACTTGAATAAAACGACGTTCTTAAAAATACTCAGTTCCATCACTAAAATCTTAGTTAATGCTAAACAAAAGACACTTTAATGCACAATAATTGCCTGTTTGTCTTTCCAACTTGTCTGTCTAACCGTCCGTCTGGCCATTTTTATTCATAGCCATCATCTATCTTAGTGTGCTTAGTTGCATCATCCATCCGTAGAGCAACAAACGCTCCTCTTAAAAATATCATTTCTATACAGCTATAGATAACTAAGCGTAACATTACATACACCTAAAAAATATACAAATGTAAGTATGTATACTTGTTGAAGAACTGGCGAACGAACGGGCGGGCGTGCACCGAAAAACTTACAGCCATACACATGGTTACACACAAGACAGATTAAAAATCTTAAAGTGAAATAAAACTTTAAGATGCAACAGAGTCATTCATTGCAGCAGTACAAGTATAAACATGACAACTTCTTCCATGCCTGCTGGCCTTGCAGTATCTTTTTAACTCTCTTTCATACAGACATACTTACATACATACATTGTTCATATGTGGGATATTTTTGTTTTCATTTCCTCTATTTCTACACTTAATGAAGAAGACAACAATAATACTAAAAACGAAAACAAGTAAAGTTTTTAAAAATACACTTTGCTTAATATTGGCACGCGTGCATTTTTAACAGCAAAGAGTATAAGTACAACTTACAAGTTACGGGCAGCCAGACAAACGAACCCAACTACTTTGAGATGAAAAATCACTTAAATGCACTCAGCACGAGCAGAAACTTAAATGTATTTGATCATAAAAATTAAAATTTTCCCAACTCTTCTGACAGAGAAGACAAAAACATATACCTAGCGGAAAATTTTATGTCCTCACCTGTTTATGTAATATAACAGGTGAGTGAAAGTTCCCCTCACCCCTTCTTTGAAAAATGTTATGATGACTGGAAAGATATAAACATAAATATGTTTATGTATAGGTTTATTAATTTTTAAGTTTCAAAAGTAAACTTAAATTAAACACTTACAAAGCTATAATTTCGATGAAACTTTTATTTCATTATAATGCTTGAACCTACCCTGACATCACGTACGAAATATAATGTCGTTTGAATAATTTGAGGGTGGCGTTGGCTGAAGTAGTTGGCACGTTGGCTAAAAAACCGATGGTCCTGGATTAGAGCCCGGTGCCTGACATTCAGTAAATAACAACACCACACAATTTTCTAATGTGCATTAGTGTCCATTAATATCAGTTGTTGTAGGAAAGTTCAAGTGATGAAGACACTGCTCACTGTACTACAACAGCTTCAGCTGATACGAATCCTAATGTAACAACATACTGTTCTCTTTCATCGGTATTGTGTAGCAGAATCATCAGCAAAGTAAGATAACAAATGAAATTTCTATTAATCACAGCTTCAATAATTTAATACGCCTCATTGACACCAGAGGCAGAGTTGAAAAATTAATGAAACTTTCCTCTATCTCTTCCTTCAGCACCTGTCTTCTCTTTCATTATCCCTTTCCTAAAGAAAGTAACACCTGGTAAATCTCTTCGAGATTGTTTGAAGCAGTCGATCCCTTTGAGGTAGTGCTCGACAACTTTTTGGTACATTTCGGGCGGCACCTTGGTACATAACTTGAGGAATGTTAGTTTTCAAATGTTCCTTCGTTAGATAGGATTTTGGCGTAGCCTCACAAAGAAGTCTAACGTCTTCCAATTGCATGATCTTGCTGGCCAATTGACGTCGCTAAAAAGGTGAGAGTGCGTTCTGGAAACTTCCCATGCAATAAAGCTAAAATCGTTAGTGTTGTGTGGATCGCAGCACTCCTTCCTCTTCTGCCATCCCTCTCTTCTATTAGAGCATAAGGCCTGTAACATTTTTGTGTATCTCACTCTATTATTGGCACCACGAATAATATCGTTCCAGGTGCAGGTTTTTATTATAAAGAGAAGTAGCACTCAGGCAATGAATGCCTACTCCGATAGGTTTATAATCAATTGTTCTTCTCTATATTCTTAATGGGATGGGACGTACTATTATCCACAGCCTATGACGCATCCGATAGCATTCAGCTCTGTTTCTCATAAGCAGATAATAAAACATACAATATCATTAAAATAATTGTTTATTTTTTATCTGCAGTTGGTTTGTTTAAGTTAAATTAACACCAGAACTCACGTCTATCGATTAGTTTCACGTCTTTTGATTGTGTTTGCACAAAATAAGAAGAACTGGCGTATTTGGGGTTCGTAAAATTCAAGAATTATAATTGAAATGTTTTTGTATGGCGGAGTCATTGGACCTTAAGTTAGTTTAGCAGGTCAGTGGTTAGTTCAGCCTACTTAAGAACAGGAGAAAATATATCTTTGTGCTACTTTTGAATAGTAAGAAAGAAGGAGAGAAAGCATAAAAATGAATGGTTGACACACAGACTGAGAGGAGGATAGTAAAATCTTGGAAGTCATATACACGCTTCAGGGGAATAATCGATTGAACCAACCGCGTCTCCTAATATAGAGACTCAAATTCTCAAAAATATCCTTCAGCAATATTTCCGAGTTATCGGAGGTGAGGATGGTAACTTGGAAAGGATGCTGAAGTATATTCAGCCAAACGAATGCAGGAGCCAATCCTCCATAGCAGGACAGAGAGCAGACAAGATACATAATGCTCTATTCCTCCTCCCCATTCTCTTCTTCATCCTGCTCTTCATCATTGAAACGGAAACAGTTTTCATTGCCCGAGAGACCCATACCTTTAGCATGGCTTCCAAAAGTACAGTGGCAAGTTTTTTGTAAAGCCCATGAGGGTCTTAGCTTTATTAGGGTTGAGGCGTGGCCAGAAGATGGGTGGGAAGATGAGATATTTTGAAAGAGACAACATCGTATCGTCTCAAGTAGGACGAGACTGAGAGCCCACAGATATAGTCGATTTCAAACTATCGAAATAGATTTTCCCTCTTTGCGAGATAATTTGCAACTTCATTGCCCAATATGGTTCTATGTCTTCGCAGCCAATTTAATGAAATGCATGAATACTCCTTCTAAAGTTTATCATTGGATGATTAATGATTTTGTATGGCCGAAATTGGAAAATATTGATGTGAACAAAGTTTATTTTCTACAAGACGGCACTATGTGCCACATAAGTAACAATACCATTTCCTTACCTCCTCAAGTCTTGAAGAGGAGCTCACAACATGTGTACCGAGATCTTCAGATTTAACTTCAGTAGACTATTTCTCTTTGGAGCTACATGACAGATAAAATCTATGCCAATGGCTTGCAATCAGTTCAAGACATCAAGGATGGAATTTGTAAAACTAACGAGGATATGCAGTCGCAAGTGGGACGGATTGGTGAGGGAAAATTTCAAGAAAAATGCGAACCTGCAAGCGTAGCCGTAGCTAACATTTTGCTGATAAATTTTTACATTATTAATGGTATGCCCTTCGCTTTACAATTAAATACCCATCCGATTATTTAGCTTAAAAATACTTAGGTTTTATATATACCAAAACAAAAACTCTTTATGACCTTTTCTCTTGAGGGCAAGAGTTTTGGCTCTTCCAAAGAGAAGGTAATATGTACATTTTATTTAAATTTAATGAAGTGAAAATTTATTGAGGTTGAGTGAGTAGCCAAGAAGAAGAAAGCCATATAATCTCTTAAACTATGGCGCCAAAAATATATTGTTTTTACTATTCTCTTCTTCTTTGATCACTTCCTTCGTGTTATGCGCAAAGAAAAGAACGAACCTACTCTTTCAAATATCTATATACGTTTTGCCTGCAAAGACCATGTGTTTCGTAAACATGTGTGTATTTAGTAAAGTGTATACTTTTGCGTAAATGCGTCAAAAATACAGGTAGTCACGACTCGAGACAACATTTTTATGTGGCAGTTTCAAGCAAAACTTAAAAAAAAGAAAAAAACCAATTTTAACAAGAACTAAAACTATAATTGATTCCATTGGTATATTTAAGTTGTGGCTGCAGCAGTTACTTTATTGCAAGTTGTTGCAACTTGCCAGCAACGCAAGCCAAATCTGTCTGTCTGTCATAACCATGAAACAACACCAAACTCCAACTCTAATACGAGTGCACACACTTATGCAAACTTACACAGAGACATTTATTTAGTTGGTTAAAACTTTTGCACCAGATTATAGACATTAGACTTGAATATGCTTGTATGTACATATATGTAGGTATATTGCTGCTAGCTTTTAAAAAAAGCTTTAGTTAATACCACTGTTGGAGTTAGGGTTTGTTAATATTATTTTTGTTGTTGTTTTTTGCTTAATACTTAACAATTATTGCAATTTTTGTTCGTTTTTCTTACAAGGTTTCTTGTTGTTATTTGGAGGTGTTGCATATTAATGCATTTGTTGCCAGCTTTAGACAGACATTTTGATGTTAGTCATTGAATATTAAAAATGGTATAAATTACTCAATGCCTCAACAAATGCACAACCACCAAATAAACACACGCTTTACTTCTGTAACACGAGAACATATAACAATCCCTAAAGTTACAAAATTATTCATTTATTTATAAACAATTTATCAAGTCATTTAGTCATCAGCATTATGTCACTGCATAATATTTTTTTAGCATAATACGAGTAATAAAAATTTTAAATTTGTTGGTTAGCGTTTGGTTTTTGATGAAGGCGGTAAACTGTACAGTTTTACAGTGCCCGCGGCGCTAACCACTCTGAATTGATTTTTGACTAACTACACAAGAGTAATAGTACGAGGTCATTCCGTTTATTGATTTTAAAACTACCGGCCTGGCAGGTCTGTCAGCTGTTAAATATTTGTCATGTGAACAGCCATTTATTTAAATGTTTTAAATGTACCGAGGAATGCGTAAAAATAGTTGAAACTTACTTACTTACTTACTTAAAAGTGATGGTTCTCTGAAAAAAGAGACCTTGTACTTTTTACTAGAAGGAAAGTCTGGAAAACACCAAAATTAGATGGTATATCGCTATCGCCCAAAAAACGCATGCAGAGTAATTTTGGATAGTAAACTGACGTGGAAACCCAATGTAGAGGATGGATCCAAAAAAAGCAAAAAGTTGCTGGGTAAGACATGGGTCCTTTTGCCTAATCTTACAGATTGCACCAACACAGCGGTAGCTAGACCAATTTCACTCTACGAAATGCTTGTATGGTGCAGGGCGACTGAGACAAAAGGATACCTCAAAAAGTTAGAAAATATCCTGAGATCAGCAGAACTCTGCATCACTGGAGCTTTAAAAAATACACCTACTGCAGCTTTAGGCATTATATTGGACCTAAAACCAATAAAAGTAACTGCACTGAACGCGGCATGCAAATCCATTAGCCGACTCAGGACAACAGGATAGATGTCTTTCAAACCATTTGGTCGTGGTAAATTGTTGGAAGATGTGGACTTGGACTGTATGCGGCCAAAATGGCTGCAGAATTAGCTTTCACCCCTCAAACCACGAATGCGCGTGTGAATATATATATATATATATATATATATATATATATATATATATATATATATATATATATATATATATATAGACAGTCAAGCAGCAATTAATGCAATTTCAACATACTGCAACTACTCCTCGGTTGTTCTCATGTGTAGGAATGCCCTAAATATGTTTTGTGATGGCAGAGGCTACGTGGGGATTGAGGGAAATGAAATGGCCGATACACTGGACGAAAAGGTAGTCTAATTTCCGGTGGAGGAAACAGTATATGTCCGAAAAACCAATTCAACACCTGAAATGGCTCATAGACCCTAAGATTAAGGAAGAAGCGGAGGAAGGTTGGCGTGTGATATAAAATAATATGGAGCTCCTGTGATTCTAAATCGAGTAAATTCTTTTTATCATTAACCGGAAGCAACTGTAGACATCTAGTGCGGGTATTAAATGGAGACTGCTGAACGGCTTCATATTCCGTCAAAATTGGACAAATACTTGATGGTACCTACAGGAAATGTAAGGAAGCCGGGCTAATTGAGATGGTAGAATATTTACTGCGCCACTGCCCGGCTCTAAGCCGCACTAGATATGACAGTCTTGGTGATCACACTTTTCGGAGGCTTGAACTTGTATCGGAAATGGAACTGTATAGATTACTTGTTAAATTTGTGTGGGAGTCATTCGATACAGGCACCACGAACTAGGATGTCATACTTACGGGTTTCTTTTCATCTGCTGGTATCGCTAAGGATCAATCCTGATCTATGCCTGCTCCTTGACCACCCATACTAACCTAACCTAACCTATGGTTTAAAAGTTGTGACCACTTTTCGAGCATTACAGGATATTTATGGTTGCCATAATAGGCCTGCCTACTGTGCAGGGAATTGGCAAGATTATAAAAAAAAAGTTTAAGAAGCTGAAACTCTAAAAGATGTGGTGAGGTCTTTTCATCATCGCAATACGCTCACTGCTGAAAATCGCGCTTCTGTCAGTGAAAGTGTGCATAGTCCGAAGAATCCTTACTCAATTCAGAGTGCTTTGGCCGTACGCTAACGGACTTTTTTGACCTGCAATTGAAGTTTATGAACAAGATGATATGTGGTTTCAACAAGATGGTGCCAGGAGCCTCGCAATATGGCCGATCTTGGATTTATTGCATGAGAAGCTTGAAGAACACGTAATTTCAAGTTTTGGCGATGTCAATTGTCCACCTAGATTATACAATTTAATGCCGTTAGATTTTTCTGTGGGGCTACGCCAAAAATCGTGTCTGCGCGGATAGTACCTAGCATTGGATCATTTCTAAATCAACATTCCTCAGTTACAATTTTCAACCCACTAAGGAGTGATTTAACTAACTCATATGTGAAGATGATTAATGGAATCAACTGGCTGGCATTCAAAAAATATCTTAGTAGTCACTGCGTAGAAAACATTCAGCTTAGATCATGCGATGATATTGAATTTAACATTGCCAATCTTAACGAAAATATTAAACAGGCTGCTGAACACGCCACTACCTCCTATCCGCAGACCGGCTTTAACAGAATTTATTCTACGGAAATTAAACGTCTTGTATGTGAAAAAAGGATAGCTGGAAGAGAATGGCAACAACACAGATCACCCCTAAATAAAATCAGACTTAAATAATGTACTAAACGACTCAAAGAGCTGCTATCATCGGAAAAAACTGCACTACTCGAAAAGTATTTAGAAGGTCTTGATGTAACGTCCGCAACTAATTACTCTTTATGGCGCGCTACTAGAAATCTTAAACGACCCGTTGATCTTAAATCACCATTGCGTACTGCGACCGGAGGCTGGGCAAGAAGTGATAGTGAGAAAGGTAACTTATTTTCTGAGCATTTAAAATCTGTATTCACTCCCAATTGTAATTGCTGAACTCAACCCGAAGAAAGCTCCAGGTATTGATGGCATTAGTAACAAAATGCTCATGAACTTGCCTTATATTGCAATAAGAATCCTGCTATTTACTTTTAATGCTATTTTAAGAATGCAGTATTTTCCACATAACTGGAAACTGGCCAAGATCAAAATCATTCCAAAGGCGGGCAAAGATCTTACCAAGACTGAGTCATATAGGCCTATAAGCTTACTATCTACAATATCAAAGCTTTTCGAAAAGCTGCTCATGACTAAATTGTCCAAAATTTTAACTGATAATGGGTGCATCCCGGACCATCAATTTGGCTTTAGAAGTCAGCACAGCACGATTGAACAAACGCATAGACTGGTCCAAGTTGTAAGAAGAACATTTGAAGAAAAGAAGTATTGTTCTTCTCTCTTTATTGATGTTTCTCAGTCGTTTGATAAAGTATGGCACGAAGGCCTAGTTTTAAAATTGAAGACATATCTACCAATAAACATTCAAAAGCTTTTGGAATGTTATATTATTGATAGGAAGTTCACTGTTGTGGAAGGAGAGTTCACGAGTGTGCCCGAATCTATATCTTCTGGTGTGCCACCGGGTAGTATTGTGGGTCCTGTCTTGTATTTAATATATACTTGTGATATGCCTGTGAGCAATAATATCCATATTTCTACTTTTCCCGATGATACAGCCTGTATGAGTGTGCACGAAAACCCTTATGAGGCATCCCGCAATCTCCAGGAACATATTACCCAGCTGGAAATATGGTTGAACTTATGGAGAATTAAAGTCAATGAACAAAAGTGTGTCCATATAACGTTCACCCTAAGAAGAGATACTTGCTCCCCCATTCGAATCAACAATCAAAATATTCCTCAACATTCCCAAGTGAAATACCTTGGTATACACCTTGATCGAAGACTTACATGGAAACATCATATTGACTCTAAGTTAACTCGGATGAAACTTAAGTTAACTCAAATATATTGGTTGATTGGCAGAAACTCAACACTCAGCCTAGACTGCAAACTTTTAATATACAAGTCGCTTTTGAAGCCAATATGGCGCTACGGAATTCAGTTATGGGGCACTGCTTCAGCTTCCAATGTCGAGAGAATCCAACGAAGGCAAAACAAAATTTTATGGTTAATAACATCGGCTCCATGGTACATCCAAAATTCTATTATACATCGTGATTTAAATATGCCACTAGTGACTGAAGAAATTGCAAAATACGCAGGCAAATATTTAACAAAACTCGAATCACATCCTAATCCGCTTGCTCGTAATATTTTGAACTTTACTGGACACATCCGCTTAAAAAAGAGGGACACACAGGCTCTTATACCTAACACTCCAGATGGGACTACTTGAAAATACTTCCCCCCCCCCCCCCTTTTTTTTTATTATCACTACTAATGTATTATTTATAACTACCACTAAGTTTATGTCCGACACTGGTCGGGCCTAATAATTTTTTTTTATATAGATTTAAGATTTGAATACTTATTGTTAGTTCATATATGAAGATTCAATAAATAAATACATGCATTACAAAAAAAAAAAAAAAAAAACATTCCTCAGGTTATGGCCCGTATACCACCCGAAATATGCAAAAAAGTAGTCCAACACTATCTCAACAGGTAATTTAAATGATATCGTGTTTCGTACGTAGTTGCAAACTCCAAGCTGAATAATGGATTACCATATGAAATATAGTGAGAGTGATATTCGACCAGATAAGGTTCTCTTTTTCAAAGTTAAATTTTTCTTCCAGATCGTAACAAAATCTTCATTTGTGGCGAAACCCGTCAAATGAAAAAATGTATAGTCAAATAGCCAAAAACTTCTAAAAGTGAAAACCATATATGATCTTAAAATCCGAAGCATGTGGGTCATTTTATATGCATCTATATATTTGTATGTTGTATTTTTCATGAAAGTCGGTTCCATTTGAGGGTGGCGTTGGCTGAAGTGCTTAGCACATTGACTACAAGACTGAAGGTCATGGGTTCGAGTCCGGTCTCCTGAGAGCCATTAAATAACAACAAGCATTTTTCTGATGTGAAATTTGTGTCCATTAGTATCAATTGTTGTAGGAAAGTTCAAGTGATGAAGGCATAGACACTGTTCATTGAACTACTCCTGCTTCAGCGGATAGTAATCCTAACGTAACATCAGAGAGCCCTCCTTCATCGTTATTATGTAGCAGAGTCATTAGTGAAGTAAAATAACCAATAAAATGGCTTCTAAGAACAGCTTAGACAAATTTTATATGCCTCATTGCAACACTACCTTATTAAAACATGCAAAAAGCAGACTTGTAAAAGAATGAAGCATTGCTTTATCTCTTCCTTCAGCAGTGGTAATAGTAGTAGGCATTCATTGCATGAGTGTTATATTATATATATAATATATATATTATATATATATATATATATATATATATATATATATATATATATATATATATATATATATATACCCATCAAAAAATTACACATTACCATCAAAACTTCTTGCCATATAATGACTTACTTTTCTGATTGCATCTCATTACCTAAAATGTAAAAAAATTATGTATAAGTTGCTAAATGAAGATAATGATGTTTTTATTAAATAGATTACGTGAGCAAGTTTCCAAATAAAAAAGGTAAGTACTTCTCAAGAATCGATTATTTTAGTCTCACGCCTTGTTAAAATCATTAAGTTGGTAATCCAGTAAGGAACAGCTTCCACCAAAAATTCGTAATTCCAAACTCGATTACCTTTTTTGAAATTTTTTGCTGGGTATATTCGTTCCATATATAGGAATATAGGGTCATAGCCAATGAGTTCCATTGGGTTGTTTTAGAGCTAATAATTTTGGTTCGTTCCAGGTATTCGACATTTTCACCATTTCGATATCTAGTTTCCTTCTCCAAGAATACGCTGGCCTTCCTCTTGTTTGGCTTCCTTGTGGGTTACAATCTAGCGATGATTGTGGTAGATTTTCCTGTGGTTTTTGCAGTGTGTAACTAACCCGGTTCCACTTGGGCCTCAGGATTTCTTATGCTATGGGAGACTGTCCTGTCGTAAGCCACATATTGTTGTTGAAGATAGTTGATAGCCAGAATATCTTGATAGTTCTCCATAGCCATTAGGAAATGAAGCGTGTTCAAGTCACGGGAGCATGTGTTCCATGTTTCTCATGCATAAGGCAGGGTTATTTTAACGTTACCGTTAAAGTTTTTAATTTGGTTTTCCTTGATATATATGTGGAGTTTCCAGACGGGGCTCAAGGCTTCATATGTTCGCTTAGCGTTGTTTACGTGGCGCGCAATATCAGTACTAGGGCCTCCTTTCCTATCGGTAGTACTTCCTATTCTCGTCTTCAATTGGCGATCCGTTCATAATGAATGATTGGTTGTAATTTTCATTTAGCCGCATTGACTTGATTCTCCCAATGTTAATTTTAAGTCCAGCTTTCAGCGCTGTTACCTCAAGTTCAACTATTTTTGCTAGTTTCTGCTTCGGTATGTCCGTTCTTGAGATGTGCTCTTGGCCATCGCTTCAGATCGCCATTTAGTATTTTTTACGTTACTATTTGGCCAACGATGTTTCTTAGGGGCCGCGAAGATGTGGTGGCTTTATTTACCAGCTTCATTGTTACGCAGCGTAGATCTCTATCACGGTGAGTTTCAGCAACAACTTGGGCTTCTTTTAGCTGCCCATCTGCATACATTATTTTGTCTTTACGTGGATTGCGTTTAACCAGATAACTGTGTTTTCTCGCAGGTCAGTATTTTATCCATCCATTGAGAGGTAAATAACAGGTTTTTAAGGTATTGATAGCTTCTTGCAAATACCCATCCTGACATGGTAGCTCTTGCCAAAACCAAGTAGAGACCCTCTGAGCGATTAGTAGACCTTTTCGAAGTATTCCAGCGAGACAGGGGCAATTTCTATCTTAACCTAGCAGGAATATTAGGAGGGATTGATAACCTCCTGATATTCTCCTCAGCTACGTGACATCACAACAAGCTTAAATGTAGAAAAAAATGCTATTTAAGAGACCAAATAACTCTTTCAAAACAAGATCTTACTTTTCCTTACAAGATTGCATGCATGCTAAATCGTGAACACCCGCTTACTAGATTTTAAACTCAACAAGGTTTGCCATTACATACATCTGTTTTTTGCACATTGCTCTAGAATAAGTTGGGAAATGAAATCGATTTCGATTTAATATAAAACCAGAATGAAATCGAAATAAACGTAAGCTTAACGTTTTTCAATCGATTTTAAATTTCAAACGATTTACGTTACATACTTGCAAGTATAAGACCTTCAAGGCTTGAGCAGCGTCCCCTTATAACTTTTCATTTCCCAAAAATTTTAAATTTATTTCTATTTTCTTGAAATAACAAAAAAGTTTGTCGCAAGTTTGAGAAAAGAACATAACATTAGTTCAAAGTTTATTTCTACTCAAAATCAACTGCTCATTTTTTAAATTTTGAAAATGAATTAATATAAGTTTTTATCCCGGTATTTTGTTTAAATTAAACATACCCTAATACCGTCATGTAAGCACATGCCATATTTTATTCCAAGGCGATGGGCGTTACAACTAGTTCCATTGATATTAAAATACAATTCCCATATTCCTGCAGTTCACTGTTTACGAGGTAATAAATTCCAATTCACTTATTGACTGACACACAAAACAATATTTAACAGCAGCCAAAAGCAAATCAGCCAACAAAGGCATGATTCAGAGAAATAAAATTAATTTGATTTTAAAATCAAAACTAATTTTCTATTTGCACATGCGTAACTAATAAAACAAAAAATTAAAGGCAAAAAAATAAAAAATAATAATAAAAATTAAACCTAAATGCAAAAAAAGAAAACGAGTGGCAATTCCAAGGAAGCCGTGCTTTCATAAAAGTCTGACTGACTGGCAGGCAGGACAACACTAAGCAGCAGTAAAAAGCTTAAGCACTCAAGCTTCATGCCAACAAATTACATTAATGCAGAAAATTCTTTACACACACTAGCAGCTTGCATGTGGCCAATGCTGGCCGGCCATAGCCATAACTTCAAGAGGAACAATTGCTTTTTCAAGAAAGAAGAAAAATTTAATAAGTTAAAACGCGTTACTTGCGAAGCTGAAGTTGATTTATTGGCATTTTAATGTGCAAAGGAAAAAAAACTAAATTTATGTGCAAATGGTTTTTTTTTAATTTCTACTTTACTACTGTGCTTCCTTTAGTTTAAGCAGGCAATAGGTTATTTAAGTCCCTATTACCGAACAAAAAGTAGCAAGAGTTGCGTGTCCAGATATATGTATGTATATCTCGCTAAATATTTCGAATATTTTAATTCTATGTGGTAATACGAGTATTTTGGGGTTAACAAGCAGGTCTTCCCGAATTTCAGGTATGAAGAGTAATACAATATAGATAAGAAACGTATTCCAATTCAGCGAAAAATTCTCATTTCCTTTTGGACCATGTTTCAAATGAAAAAAAAAAATATTACGGATATAGTAATACCATTCATTTTAAAGGCATGTGAGATCCACTATAATTGAATTATCTGGTTATATTAACCATGAATTAGCTGAAGTAGCGCAAGGCATACAAAAGTTTCAACTCCTTTTTAGATAGAAATGCAAACGTTGCTATTTACTGTTTACACGTATTTTTTTTACATCTTGCATGTGCTCAACTTATTGGATGGGCGTGAGCATATATTTTTACACTAAAAATAGCATTTGGCAAGTATGCACAGTGGAGCGCAATGTGCAATTAACATAAACACAATTTGTTTTGTTTTTTGATTATAATCAAATTAGGAAAATTTTTATAAAAAAAGGTAGTTTATCAAAAAAAGTTACTTATTCTCCCTTCACTTTGTGTAAATAAATTCCATTTAAAAAGGCACTTTTTTTGAGCAGACACTTTTTTGGAAAAATTATTCTATAATTATTCTTCAAAAAGCTACTTTTTGTTAAATGCTACTTTTTTTTAAAAACTACTTTTTGTAAAAAAGCACTTCTTATAAAAAAGTACCTTCTACTTTTTTAATTAACTACTTTTTTAATAAAGGTAAAATGGTACTTTTGCAGAGATATTTTTTTAAGAAAATAAAAGTTTTCTGAAACAATTTTTAAGTGCTTTTGTAAAAAATGTATTTAAAAAATTTACTTTAAAATTTATTTAAAAATTTCTTAAAAAAACTTTCTTAAAAAGTAAATTTTTTTAATTAAAATTTGTAATTAATAATTTTTTTTAGTTTAATAGTTTTATAATTTTTTTTTATTAAAATTTGTATTTAAAAGTCAAGAAAGAATACTTTTGTAAAAAGATTAATTTTTATACCAAAAAATTTATTTAAAAATTTCTTAAAAAAAACTTTCTGAATAACAAAAATTAAAAATTTTAAAAACCTTCGACTTTTTTTCGGAAAAGATGTTATATCTTCTAAACGGCTGGACCGATTTTCTTCGAACATAGTTAAGAACCCTCTCGATCAAGTCATCTTTCAAACAGAAAAAACTAAATTAAAATCGGTCCATCCGTTTGGCCTGTACGTGGACACGGACAGACACACAGATACACAGACACACAGACACACACTACAAACTTATAACACTCCTTTTTTTAGTCGGGGCTTAAAAAGTAAATTTTTTTAATTAAAATTTGTAATTAATAATTTTTTTTAGTTTAATAGTTTTATAATTTTTTTTTATTAAAATTTGTATTTAAAAGTCAAGAAAGAGTACTGTTGTAAAAAAAATTAATTTTTGAAATTTATTTAAAAATCGTAAAAAAACTTCTTAAAAATTTAATTCCTTTTTAATTAAAATTTATATTTACATACATAGAAGTCCTTTATTAATGTGATTCATTGTTCTAAACCATCGCACGACTCACGAAAAAATACAACCCTCACCTGATGAATTGTTATTTTGTTTTGAAAATTTTTATAGAACCGTCACAGCCGTGAACGTACGTACAACTCGTCACGTAAAGGTGAAGGTACAGAAATCCCATTCAGCTTATACGATTGACGTATCACTTAGTTTGTTTTCGTATGATTGGCGGTACGATCACGGACTTGAGCCCAGGATTGTATTTTCTCAAAAATTGCACGCTTGTGTAGGATAATGTATCGCGTACTTAAATAGTAAGATAATTCCTTTTTTCAAACAAGTTTTTGCAAAAAAAAATTTTCAATAAAAGTTTTATTAAAAAGTACTTTTTCAAAAACGCTTTCTGAAAGGGTACTTTATATAAAAAAAAATTATAAAAACATAATTTTCTAAAAAAAATGGTTTTGCAAAAATACCTTTTTAAAATATTTTTTAAAGTACTTTTCCTGAATACGTTTTATGAAAGGGTACTTTTTCTAAAAAAAATGCTCTTTTTCAAAAAAAAAAAAATAAAAAATTTTAATAGTATTAATTTTTAAATATGTATTTTTAAATGTTTTTTTTAATTTGAAAATTTATAAAAAAAAATGTGCTGTTAAAAAATGTTTCAAAAAGGCACTTTTAAAGAAAGCACATGTATGTAATCGAAACAGCTAATAATTTTAAAAATGTCGTTTATGTTAAAACTGTACTTTAAAAAAAAAAAAAAGTACCTAAACTTAGGGCCATTATTACAACTTAAAGATAGTTAAAAGTAGGATTTTATCGGACGTATAAAAAGCTTTCCATTATTGCAAATTGGATTTAACTTACCAGGTAGGATAAACTTGCCTGTAATATATCGCTCACTTTAGGTTAAAGTAAAATTTTGCATATGGTAAAGTTTTTATATGTCCGATAAAATCCTACTTTTAACTATCTTTAAGTTGTAATAAACGCCCTTAAAACATTAAAATTAATTCATTTAAGTGCGATACATATAATACTATATGAACTTTAGCTTATATAATATATAGTTTTTGTACTTTTTTTTTGTTTTCGGGATTTTTTCGGTTTTGAGCATTTTTTGTAGTTTTGGTGTTCTTTATGCTTTTTCGGTTTTGGCGCTTTTTTTCGTTTTGGCGATTTTTTTCGGTTTTTGGTGCTTTTTTTCCATTTTGGCGTTTTATTCATTTCGGCGATTTCTTTCATATTGGCGATTTTTTTCATTTTGGCTATTTTTTTCATTTTGGCAATTTTTTCGGTTTTTGGCGATTTATATATATATGTTATTCCAGAGCACTGTGTAAAATGCATCTAATTTAAAAAGTCTAAATTATTTACATACAAAGATGATGTACTGGGCAAAAGAAAAAATTTGATACCCATATTGCCCTATTTAAAACGAAAGGTTACCACCCCCTTGCATTTTTGTCAAAACGCGAACTAGTGCGAATTTCAAAAAAATGAGACCCGTATTTAATTAAATCGACCAAAGATAAAAATATGTTAATTCGGCATTTTTATTACAAACAACGCCGGTCAAAAAATTCAAAATCCGTTTTTTTTACAAATATCCTTATCCTTAAAAGGACATCGATGATCGTCCTTGGACAAATTGTATACACAGTTGGACGCGCCTTAAAAAAACCCTTTCTTATGATACCCATATTGTATATGTTGGTAAGGAAACAGATTCTTAAATTGACAAAACATGGAAAAATATACCCTTTTTCAAAATGGTCCAGCTCACGAGAGGTCAAAGCTGGAGCCGAAATATTTTAAATGTCATCTTAAAAAAGTCCAAGGTTCATTTTTAAGCGGGTACATCGAGCACTTTTTTTGGTGAGTCGCTCTAACATACATATATACAAACATATGCTTTTGCTTACAATTTATTCAGTGTTGTGAAATGAATTTATATATAAATATATTTGCCTTTTTCCAACACTAAAACAAAAACTCGATTCGCTTGGTAGCGAGTGACATCATCGGAAAATTTCTTGCCATCGAAATTAATTTCTATTCTATTCTATTCTATTCCTAAGCCTATTCAAAATGTAATGTATTCATTCGCAAATATCGGAAGAATTTTCAGACAAGTGAACTTGAATAAAACAAAACTTCGAAGTCCTTTGGATATTTATGCAACAAGTTAAATGACTTTTTGTATAATTTTTTACATATGCGATTCCTTTTCTTATTCACTTTATATTATTTGCACATAACTATAAATAATTTTTATATTTTTGTTGGTCATATGTATTTTGTTTCTCCTAAAGAAAGACGGGGTTTCCACACGCAAAGTTTACTTTCCAAAGTATTGAGTTTGTAGGAGCGAAGAGAACAGAGATCTTATTCTATATTAAACTCAAGACTTTGCAAAGTAAACTTCGCATGTAGAAAAGGCGCCAAACTCATCACAAGACTTAAACCAATGTGGCAGCTAATTGTAAAAAGCTAATGAGAAAATAACAATGGGTTCAAAATCGAAGATGTTAGCTTGTTAAGATTTTTGCTTGAAGCTTTTAAGCTTATACTTATAGTTTTGGTTTACAAAACTAACTTTATATGGAAGTTTGTGTGAAACGTTTTGTACTCCAAAATAATTTTTATGATTAATGGCCCTTATTACAAGTGTCGTATTACGACTTCGACTAGACGATTTTAAATTAGAATAAAGAAAAACCCCCTTATGCAAAAAAATATTTTACTTTAGCTTTAAAGTTCATAGTAGTTGATAAGCACTTTAAGGCTAACATAGCTTTATTAAAAAATCATATGCAAAAGACAGCTTTAAATATTTTGTGATTTAATAATAAATACTGGTAACACCACCGTGTTCAACAACCACTTCACAGCTTATGATGTACAAAATTGAATACAATTTCATTCGGGTATTCAAATATTTTTTTTATTTTATTAAATAAATTTTTATTATCTTGAAGTAAAGCAACCTAATTTAAAAAATATGAGCTTCTGACTTAATAGGAAAACAGATAAACACAACCATGAAGTAAAAGTAAAAAAATGTGAAAAATTATCACAATTTGTTTTATTCGAATGAAACGAGTATTTGAATATCCAGCTTTTTTCGATTTGTTTTGATTGTATGTACATCACTAAAACATTTTTGTATAATTGTATTTATTTTAATATTTTTTTATGGATTTTGCTATGTATTTCGAAGCAGTTAGATAATTTGGTGATGTTTCCCATTACATGACAGAAATAATAAATTTAAGATAAGAGAAGGCACTTCTAGCTTCATTTTCAGATGTAACATGAATCAATATGTGCTATATTAGTAAAAATATTTGAGGTACAAAATACACATTTTGGAAATATCAACTTAAAGTAGTCTTAACAAACGTGTGTGCCTACTTTAGAATTTTTATACAATAATTTTTTTAGAATACAACTTTACTTAACATTGCTTGGCAAAGCTTTATTAAGTTTTTTTGCATAAGACCCAAAATGTTCCAATGTTCTTTAGTCTATTAAAAAATAGTCGTACTCAAAGTCGTAATACGACACTCGTAATAAGAACCAATGAAGCTTTTTACCTTATATCAAACATTTTTTGGTTGAAGTCTGCTGATGACAGAAACGAAACACACATTCTTCATACATTAAGGGCTTACGTTCATAACATATAAAATGTGCTTGAAGGTTAGTTTACGAAAATTTTTTGTACAAAATTTAAATAAAATGCATTTTAAACCGAGCTTAAATTTTATGAATATGGGTTAATGGAAAAAATATTTATATAATACATGCTTATGTAAATTTTTTTAATAAAATATAAAAAAGTTAGTAATTTTTTTATGGGAATTCCTAAAATTTAAGTTTAAAATTTTTTAAACCCACTAATAGTCCCAAATTAATATTTTACTTATTAACGGCCCTTTTCACAATGTACAATTAAAAGCTAACAGAGACTTTAAGGACAAGTTTTGTATGAAGAATTGTGAGTTAAAATTCACCTTAACTCTTAATCATACATTGTGAAAAGGGACGTAAGTATAATATTTTTTTTATTAAAAATACATTGAAATTGATTATTGAGGGGTTTAGCTGTATCCTATGCGCATTTCACTGTTGCTAATGCAGATCAGCAGGGAACCTTTACCCAAAGTTTCCTAGAACAACTAGAGTTATTATATTATAAACTTTTATTTAAACAAATGAGAAGCTTAAAAAAATTAACAAAGTTGAAACAAGAACTCAATAATCAACATGTTTTTGATTTTCTTTACCATTACTACATTGGCTGACTTTTTTTCAGCTTAAATTGTAGTTGTAAAAGTATGTAAAAGTAAAATAAATGTAAATAAGAACAACAGCTATTTAAGAATAGAGTGTTGCCACACAAGTATTTTTTGACCTGTTGCAGTCAATTTAATAATTAGTGATTTTCAATGTATTTTTAATTAAAAAATATTTTACTTAATAAGTAAAATATAAATTTGGGACTATTAGTGCGTTTAAAAAATTTTAAACATATATAAAAAAAGTTGTTTTAAAAAGAGATTTTTTGGAGATTTTAAAAATAAAATGCTGCTTTTGAAGATTTTTTCGTGAAAAATTGTTAAGTTTTGCAGATTTTATCCTTAGCAATTCTGGCAACACTGCTCGTAGCTCTTACGGTCCTCTGACAGACAGCGTAGCGAAAACAATATGGTTCCTTTTCATCTTTGGTGTACGGATCCCAAAAAAGTACTTTTTTTAAAAAAAAGTATAAAGAATTCGTTTTCTAAAAAAAAATCTTTTTTAAATACTCTACTTGTTTAAGGTACTTTTTCTGAAGTACTTTTTAAAAGAAGTTTTTTGAAGATTCCTTTTTCTAGAAAAGGTACTTCTTCAATAGTACTGATTTTAAAAGGTACTTTTTCAAGATTATTTGTTTAAGGTAATTCTTCAAAAGTAGTTCTTTTAAGGCACTGGTTTTGTTAAAAATGCGCCTCTTTCAGAAAGAAAAATTTTGATTGCATTAAAAAAAGAAAGGCACTTTTGGAAGAGATATTTTGATTAATAAAGCTCCTTTTATAAAAAAGTAGTTACTTATATTAAAAAATTTACTTGTATTAAAAAGGTACTTTTTTAAAAAAGAAATATTTTAACTTTTAACAAGTCTTTATTAAAATGTATGTGTATACATATGTTTATTTTAATATACTCTTTAAACTCAAATAAATTGTATATAATACAGCAGTTAAACTCTTAGTTTCAAATAACTCTTAATTTTTCTACTTGTATATTTACACCCATTTGCTCCACTGTACACTTATTATTACATGCTGTTTACTGCAACCAATATTTATGTCTTCAATACACGTTGCTGAAGGTCATGTTGTAGCAACTCAAACCTGCAAAAATCTTTCATTCCTTGTTGATGGTTTTAAAATCCAACAACAATTTTATGTTCCAGCAAGTTTCGTTTTTTTTTTCACTTTAAGTGCGAATGTCAAGATACAAAAACAACAAACAGAGTCATTAAATTGTAATTGACTTTTATTGCAAAGTGAAAAAAAGCAAAAAGTTTTATGTATCCATTTGAAATTGTATGTTTGTGTGTTTGTTATTTTATTTTTTAATTTTTATGGCCAAGAGGACCGTAAACATTTAAACTCATTACGTTGGTAGCGATAACCTTAAAGAAAATACATTTTAAAATTACGACTAAACAAAAAATCAATTGTTAAAATTTCCTATTCCCAAGTGCGCATAAATAACAATAATAAAATTTGTTTCTTTTTTAGTTGCTACAAAATTTTAAATAATTTTAAATTTTCATAGATTTTTTTATCTTAAGTTATTATTATTGATTGTGATTGAAGAAAATTTATTTGAAAATTTTATTAGTTGTATTTTTTTAATATCTCTTTCTACATGAAAATTTAAATTAAAATTTTATTGTTGACAATAAAGATTTATCTAAAATTATTAGCAATTTTTTTACATGTAGCCTCAAACACTGCAAAATTATTGCGGAAGAGAAGTAATAACAATTACAAAACCATTTAACTATTAAAATCTTATAATTTATTACTTTTTCTTTACATGTAGACTTTAAAAATAATAATAATTCCCTAGCATTAGGCATGACAAGACAATGTTTGCTGTATTCTGATGTGGCTAATATTAAATTTCAAAATAAAGGATATATGGGAGGTAGCCATATCCTTGTAGTTTTTTGAAGGAGATTTAGCAAGGAGCTGATATGTATAATTTTGCAAATAGTGGTTAACTTGTTCTGTATAATTTCTGGCTAAGTGAAATTTTTGAGTCAAAGGATATATTGGGGGTTGGTATATCCTGGCAGTAATTGCAAGTAAAATTCTTTCAGAACTTTAATGTATAATTTTTTAAAAGAATTACAAACTTTTGTTGCAATCCGACAGTAATTGTTGCATAAACATATTTTTAATTACCAAGGATATATGACAGGTAGTAATTTTATTATAGCGATTGTTGGAATATATAAAAGAAAACTTTTAAAATATATCAAAAAATTTTTTACTGTATTTGTATCATTAATTTGTGAAAAAATTCAGTTGCTGAAATAAAGGATATATGGAAGACATGCATGTTCTTGCAGTGACGGTAATGAAATTTAGCAGAGAATTTCAGTGCATAATAATACAAATTGTATTATGTCACAATTTTTTATATGATTATTACAATAGTGTAAAAAAATTCAAGTTTTCAAAATAAAGGATATAAGAATAGCAGTTATATTCTTAAAGTGATTATATTGTAAAAAAAATTTCAGATAGCTTAAGTGTATTTTACAAGTATTATCACACTTTGGGTAAATTTTCGCCATAAGTCATTATAAAATTTAATAGTTGAAGCAAAGGATATATAAAAGAAAGACATATCCTTACGGTGTTTAGAATGACATTTTTTAGAAACTTAAATTGCATGATACTACACTACACAGTGGTACACTTTTTCTTTGCTCTAGTCATAATTGCAGTAAAAATTTAATATACAAAATAAAGGATATATTTAGAATAATAATGCATGTGTAGTTATTGAAATGAAATTAACATGACAGCTTAAATGCAAAATTCTAAAAATTGTTAAATAATTTTAGCTGCGCTCTGATAAGAATCGTGGCTAAAATAATATATTTGTAGAAAAAAAGGATATATGGGAGGTACATAAGTCCTTGCATGAACTGAAATGAAATTTGCAGTGCAAGTTCACCGCATAATTTTACAAATAGTAAAAAGAAAATTACTAGAAAATGTCTCTGCCTTCTGATTTTAATTGTGTTTGAATTAAAATCTTTGAAATAAAGGTTATTTGCAAGGTAGGCAAATACTTGCATTCCTCAAAATCCAATTTACTAAGGCATTTAACTATATATATATATATATATATATTTTTTTTTTTTGGAAATAGTAAACTTATAATACATTGTGATAATAATTAGGGCTAAATATAAATTATGAAAATATACATGGTAGGTAGACATATCTTCACAGCGATTGAGAAGGTATGTAGCAGAAAGCTTTGCTGTGTTACTCTTGAAATGATAGCAGTATTTTAACTTGTGGCCTGCTCTTAATGGTGGTCAAAAATTAATTGTTGGTGTAAAGGATATGTGAGAGGCAGACATATTTCTACATCTATGGCAATAAAATTTACCACAGAACTTTGTTCCATCGTTCTATGAACAGTTAATGAACTTTTGCTGAGTTCTAACTAAACATTAGCTTATTTTTAAGATTTTTTTTAAATTAAGGATATAAAGGACACTGCCTTGTTATAACAATTAAGTTCAACAAAAATACTTATTTGCGTGATTGGAGAAATAGTTAACAATATTTTTCAAGGTACTGTTGATAGTTGCTTCTACAAATGCTAATTTTTAAAATAAAGGATATATGAGGGGTAGGCGTATCCTTGCACGGATTCATTTGAAATTTGAAATATCCATTAAATACACAAATTTACAAATAGTATCAAAATTTGGCTTCATTCTGGCTATATTTGGATATTTTTTTTAATAAAGGACATATGAGAGGCAGACACATTCTTATAGCCATCGAAATGAAATTTACCAGTCAACTTGGCTGCATGATTCTATTAATACCTAGTAAGCATTTACTGATTTTTAATTGAAATTTAGCTTGATTTAATGTTATTTTAAACTAAGAATATAAAAAACATGCGATGTCCTTGCCGTTATTGCAATTAAATTTAACACAAAACTTTTTCGCGTAACTTAAGAACAATTGACAACATTTTCCAATGTGCTGTTGATAATTATGTCTAATATTGCTAGTTTTTAAAATAAAGGATATATGAGAAATAGGCGTGTCCTTGCATGGATCCAATTGAAATTTAAAGGAATAATTACATACATAATTTTACAAATAGTATTCAAATTTGGCTACATTCTGGCAATATTTGTGGCTGTAGTGTTGTTTTTAAAATAAATGACATATGAGGGGCACACATATTCTTGTAGCTGTGGAAATAAAATTTACCACATAACTTGCCTGCATGATTCTATTAATAGTTAGTAATTTTTTGCGGAATTCTAAGTGACACTTGCATTAATATTTATTTTCTTAGAATAAAGGATATAAAAAAGACTGCCATGTCCTTTGCATTATTGCAAAACTAGTTGGCAACATATTTTAAAGAACTGTTGATATATGTGTCTAATATTGCTAGTTTTTAAAATAAAGGCTATATGAGAGATAGGAGTGTCCTTGCATGGATCATATTGAAATTTTACAGAATAGTTACATACATGATTTTACAAATAGTATCAAACTTTGGCTTCATTCTTGCAATTTTTGTGGCTGTAGCGTTGTTTTGAAAATAAAGGATATATGAGAGGTAGACATATTCTTACAGCTATGGAAATAAAATTTACCACATAACTTGCCTGCATGATTCTATTAATAGTTAGTAAGTTTTTGCGGAATTCTAATTGACACTTGCCTTAATATTTATATTTTAGAATTAAGGATATAAAAAATACTGTCATGTTCTTGCCGCTATTGCAATTAAATTTACCAAAGAATTTTATCGTGTGATTTCAGAACTAGTTAACAAAATTTTCCAGAGTACTGTTGTTATTAGTGACTAATTAATTTATTTTTAAAATAAAGGATATATGGGACGCAGGTGTGTCCTTGCATGTATGAAATTGAAATTTTATAGAACATTTATTTACGCAGTTTAACAAATAGTATCGAATTTTGGCTTCATTCTGGCCATTTTTGTGGCTTTAACTTTATTGTTAGAATAAAGGATATGTTGGAGGCAGGCATGTTCAGGGATTGATTGCAATTAAATTTATTAAGGATCTTAATTCCAACTTTACTGAAATGTAAAGAGGCTTTTAGTGAACTCTAAGAGCATATTTCACTAACTCTATTTAAAAATCAATTTATATTTAAAAGCTGTTTTATTATTGTTATTTTTTTTGCAATGAATAACAACTTGTAAATTTGAATAGACATTTAAATAGAATTGTTGAAATAGCCTCTAACTGTAATTGTTGCTTAAATTTATTTTTTATTTTTTTGTTGTCTATGGCAACAAAGCATTACATATACTAAGGATTTTAAATGTATCAATATCTTCTAGTCTTCCTTAATTTGAAGATATTTTAAGGTGTAGGTAGAATGAGAAGAAAAAAATTCAACATATTTTTTTTTTTTTTTTGTGGGCAAAGCTTTCAAATTTATGACTGTTGTTTATAGTACAAATCATATGGCCACCATCGTTAAACATAAAACATAAAATCTATAGATGTTACTTATAGCAAAGTTTGCCAATTATTTTTTTATTGATTTGGTCCTAAGTGTACTCTAAGCAACTTTTTTCAAATTTCTTTAAATGTTTTTTGTTTTCTACAAAAAACAAAAAGTAATTCTGTTTTGCTTGTTTCATATGTATTTCGCTCTAGCGAAAATTATAAGCGTCAAAATCAATAGTATTCTCAATCAACCTCGTACACATCCTTATGCTTACAAAATGATAATAAAAAAAATGTGCTAAAGCATAGCTGTTGATGTTAATAATCATTCCTTCAGTTACTTAAGCAGTGATTGTGATTGAAATGCAATTGTATTAACGCTTATTTGTTATTAAAGCCGAAAATAAAGAAAGTAGGAACATGATTGTGCCTTAAGGATCGCTATAGAATTTTTTATTTTCCTACATCATAAAGTTTTTATGTCTCCAGATTATGAAAGGCCATAAAATGGTAAGCGAGACCATGGTATGAACTCGTAAAATACTCATAAAATTGCAATAAATTTTTTCTTTTGTGATTTGTTCGAGTTATTAAATCAATCATTATTTGTGAATCCATTTGTTATATGATTTTCATGTTCTCAACAGAATTTCAACGTAAATAAATTTCTTATTGCTTTATAAAATAAATAGGAAAAATTAAGAAAAACTCATAGATTTCTGATAAGGTAATGCGACGATTTAGCATTTGTATTTGTTTCATAATACCCTATAGGAACTATAGGGAAATAAAACCTGAATAGGTTTTTTTATAATGAAGCTTTTTTATGATGAGCTTTTATGGTCTACTTTCAAAAATATATAAATATACATATATTAAGAACATTAATTTCTGCCTTGGCCATGGGTGAAAATGGTCAGAAAATAATCATTTAATAACATAATTTACAGAATTATAACAGTTACTGCATGGGGAATCAATTTCTATCTAGGTTAGGTTAGCAGGCTGCTGGCAAGGAAGGGTGAAATTTAAAGTCCAGCTCACTTGGGTACAATACAATGATCCTTTTGTGCTACCTGTGAGTTAAAGAGAAGGTAATGAGAGAGGGTGATAGGTAAAGGATAGTGTTAGAGAAGACAGATGATGGTGAAGAAGAAATAGAGGAATAATTTATTCTTTTAAAACTCTAGTTTTTGCACGTTTTTAATAATGTAGTGTTGCAGCGTCTCTGGTGTCAATGAACAGTGCTGCCAGAAAAAATTTTCCTCTTATCCCCAATTTAAAACGTCATGTTCCCAAAAAATCCCCATTTCAAATGAGAAATCCTAATTTTTGTCCCCAAAAACATTTTGTCAATGTTCTTGTTTGATATTATTTTAAAATAATTCTGTAAGTCAAGCCAATGCTCCAAATTTCTTGACACAGCTTTTCCATAAGATAACCATCTAGTGTTTGATATATGTACAAGTTTGTAAAATTTATTTGAGTCCACACCTAAATTAATTCAATCGAATATTTGTTTGTACTTCAGCGTTCACAAACGGAGAGGGCGAGAAGTAACAAAATTTCGTCAGAAATGGGAATTGATTTTCCACAAGCTGCATAAGTTCAGTGAATTTAACCAACTTGATGAAACTGTTTTAAAACAATTGTTTTGAACCGCACAAGTTTCTTGCAACATGTGTTCCAATGGCAGTTAAGTTATTAAAACTTATGCATTATGCATAGGCCACAGCAGGCTACATGGATACGTCACTACAAGTACCGCTGGCAACAAATGTTGCCTGGTATCCAGCTACTTGACTATTTTGAAAACGGGAGTAGCACCATAAGACCATGATATTGAAACATAAATATATATTTCAGTGCTGCCGCTTTCAAATATTTCAGATTTATAAAACTAAAAAAATTTATTCAAAAATGTAAAAACAAAACAATCTTTTACTATTTACAGGTTTAGTAATTTCTTTAATACATTTAGTAATTTTTCGCTAGCTTGCTTTCGATTCGAGCTTGCTTCCGATTTTTATTAGAATTTTAAGTTTAAATTTTTTTTAAACACACTAATAATCCCAAATTAATAATGTTATTTGTTGTTGAGCCTCTCATTTGTTTAAATGAAAGTTTATAACATAATAACTCTAGTTGTTCTAAGAAACTTTGGGTAATTATTTTTGGGATTATTAGTGCGTTTAAAAAAAAATTAAACTTAAATTTCAACAATTCCCATTAAAAAAAACACTAAGGGCCATTATTACAACTTAAAGTTAGTTAAAAGTAGGATTTTATTGGACATATAAAAAGCTTTCCATTATTGCAATTTGGATTTAACTTACCAGGTATGATAAACTTGACTGTAATTTATCACTCACTTTAGTTTAAAGTAAAATTTTGCAACCGATAAAGTTTTTATACGTCTGATAAAATCCTACTTTTAACTAACTTTAAGTTGTAATAATGGCCCTAAATATTAGAATTTTTTATCATCTCGCTGTAAGTAAGCTTTTGCAAGTTTTCGAGATTTTTGCCGAGTTTTTTGCATTCCTTACGGTTTTATTGATTTTAAATCAATATTATGGCTTGTTTAAAATTTTGCAAATTCTCGCAATTTTTTGCAAAGCTCGCAATAAATGCGGCTTTTTGCATGTTTTTAGCTTCCTAACAGTTTTGCCGCTTTTTAAATAATATTAGACTTTATTGTGATCCCGCTGATAGTAACGTTTTGCGAATATTCGTCATTTTCGCTCATATTTGATATTCTTTGCAGTTTTAGCGATACTTAATCAATATGATGGCTTTTTTAAAATTTTGCAACTTTTCGCGAATTATCATTTTTTCGCTTTTTAAAAATATAATTACTTTTGTAATTATCATTAAAAATTTTTAACTTGCTTTTTTCACCAGTTTGATTTACATTTTTTGCTATATTTGTTTTGTAGCCATCAAAAATAGAAATTAGATTAATTTGACTACAACCATCAATGTAGCACGGACAACAACCTGTAGCCTGTTGTCTATTTGCCGTCAAAATAATCATTCTCATATAAAAATTTGTATGCTATTCTTGACATTTTGTAGTCGGTAGCTTGCTGTAGTGAATGTGTAAATGCTTTAAATTTAAAACTCACTACATAGTACAGCTGCAAAGACGGTACAAACATCTTTATTTTTGTGCTATTACCATCTTGATTAAATAGAATTACTCTAAAAGGCATTAAAAAACAGAAATGTTGCTAGTACTAAATTATTTAATGTCAACATCCACGATTAATTTTTATCCTGATACATGTAAATTAAACTCTAATACTATTTTAAAATAATCTGTATAATTAGAATAAAACCCATATAACGTAAATATTGTATTAAGATGAAAGAAATATAAGAAAAAGTGATGTTAATTAGAGCTCAAAACGAAAAGTCCCCAAATCCCTCCCCGAGAAATTTTGTCCCCAAATGAGAAGCGAAATCGCCGTTTTGGGGACAAATCCCCTAATCTGGCTGCACTGTCAATGAATCGTATTAAATTTTGAAGTGCGTTAGCCATTTTATTAGTTATCTTACTTCGCCGATGATTCTGCTACACCAGGGGTTTTCAACCTTTTTGAAGCCGCGAGCCCGAAATGATTATCAAAAAATCTAGCGACCCCTTAACGTTTTTGCTTTCACAGTTTGAAAATATGTACTATTATAAAAAAACAAAATTCAATGAAAATAAAGCAAATGCGTGTTTGCTATTCTTTCAATAGACACCTAACGGTATTTGATTGTTGCTTTTTATACCCTTCACCACTTGTTTGTTTACACATCGGTATGATGTCGTAGTTATTGTAGACTTTAAAAATATAACTGTAAACACAACATAATACTACAAAAGTAGTAGACAAAGACAATCAGAAGATTTTAAACGCTAAAATTTTCACTTGCTTGTGAAGCCGCGTTTGAATTATAAATGGATAAGTTTTTTAAAAGAGCTGTGGAACCGTGTACCTCAGGTGCAAGTGAATTAAAAACAAAAAAAGCAATGTGAGTCCGATCACAGAGGAGATGTGTAAACATTTAGTAATGAAATTTTTTTTTAAATTGGAAGTACTTATGCTTTTAGTATCTTTTTTTAAATTAATTAATTAAAAGTATCAAAACTTTCAATATTGTAAATACATAGGAATTTGCTGGTTTTTGTTTGTTTTATTAAACTTATTTGATTAGTAAATGGGCACACTGCAGTATATGTATATGTACTGCATTCAAAATTGCAGTAAGCAGTAAATTTACTGATTACTAAAAAAATTCAGTGAATTTTTACTGCTAATGAAATTTAATTTGCATTACTAGTAAAATCGTAGGGCCGTAGCAAGTGGCAAAGTTTTTTCATTCAAATTTTGAAACTTTTGTATGAAAAACATTTACCCCCTTATGCAAAAAAATATTTTACTTTAGCTTTAAAGTTCATAGTAGTTGATAAGCACTTTAAGGCTAACATAGCTTTATTAAAAAATCATATGCAAAAGACAACTTTAAATATTTTGTGATTTAATAATAAATACTGGTAACACCACCGTGTTCAACAACCACTTCACAGCTTATGATGTACAAAATTTAATCCAATTTCATTCGGGTATTCAAATATTTTTTTTATTTTATTAAATAAATTTTTATTATCTTGAAGTAAAGCAACCTAATTTAAAAAATATGAGCTTCTGACTTAATAGCAAAACAAATAAACACAACCATGAAGTAAAAGTAAAAAAATGTGAAAAATTATCACAATTTGTTTTTTTCGAATGAAACGAATATTTGAATATCCAGCTTTTTTCGATTTGTTTTCATTGTATGTACATCACTAAAACATTTTTGTATAATTGTATTTATTTTAATATTTTTTTTATGGATTTTGCTATGTATTTCGAATCAGTTGGATAATTTGGTGATGTTTCCCATTACATGACAGAAATAATAAATTTAAGATAAGAGCAGGCACTTCTAGCTTCATTTTCAGATGTAACATGAATCAGTATGTGCTATATTAATAAAAATATTTGAGGTACAAAACACACATTTTGGAAATATCAACTTAAAGTAGTCTTAACAAACGTGGGTGCCTACTTTAGAATTTTTATACAATAATTTTTTTAGAATACAACTTTACTTAACATTGCTTGGCAAAGCTTTATTAAGTTTTTTGCATAAGACCCTTAGCCACTTGGTAGAATTTCATTATGAATACGGGCATTACTGATTACTGAAAATTCAATGCACCTCATCATATAACAAATCATTTAGGCAATTTATAAAAATTGTAGAAAAAAATTTTAGTATTCAGTAATTTTTTTTTTTTTTGTTTTTACTGAAACTTTAGTGGTACTGCAGTGCTCATCAATAGTAAATGCCTTTACTTTTACTTTTTAATTTTTAATTCCTGTTGTTCATCGTTTAGTTGTTGCTGTTCCTGTT
The DNA here is from genome assembly GCA_949987645.1 of Tachina grossa. NCBI lineage: Eukaryota > Metazoa > Arthropoda > Insecta > Diptera > Tachinidae > Tachina > Tachina grossa. The sequence goes on along the minus strand of OX465277.1, from coordinate 24,092,184 downwards.
GTTGTGTACGCATTGCAATTAAAATAAATTCAGTAAAGTGCGACTTTGACTCGCGCACATTCAGATTTGATAATTTTTTTTTTGATTTAGCTTTCTTCCTTTCTTAAGTTTTTTCAGTTTAAACGATTTTTTTTTCAGTTTTATCGCTTTTTTCTCGTTTTGGCGTTTATTTTCTCTTTTTGGGTTTTTTTAATTTTCGCAATTTGTTTTTCATTTTGGCGATTTTTTCATTTTGGCAATTTTTTTCTGTGTTTTGGGGTTTTTTTCATTTTGGCGTTTTTTTCTGTTTTTGGGGTTTTTTTATTTAGGCGATTTTTTCATTTTGGCGATTTTTTCATATTGGCGATTTTTTGTTTAAGGATTTTTTTAATTTTGGCGATTTTTGCGGTGCTTTTTTTTCGTTTTGGCGATTTTTTATATTTGGCGATTTTATATTTTTTTGATTTTTTAGATTTACCGTTTTTGAAAATTTCAAGAGTTTTACTCTTACGGTTTACAAGATACAGCAAGTTGTCAAAATTACAAAGTCAAACTTGCATTAACTGATGGAACACCCATTGATTTAAATTTTTTAAATTTAGTGTTAATTGTTGTAGTCTGTATAAAAATACACCAACTTTTAAAATTTCAACTGTATGTATATTACATGGAATTTTAACATTTTTCGTTGCTCGTTTTGGAACACCCTTTAGTTTTTAACTCTCATGTATTTGTTGTTGTAGTGACCAAATGTTTACATAGTGTGTCCAAATTTCAAGTCCGTAGCTCTTACGGTTCATTTTCACCTTTGGTGTACGGAAATATACAGAAAAATAACCGGCGGCGGCGCACCGTCGGCTTCGAGCCGGTCGACTTGTTTCTCTGCTTGCTATTGCTTCTTTCAAACACTAATACTCTCATACATAGCTCACACCGATTTGACAATGCAAAGCAAAAGCAAAGAAATCTCAGCAAAGAAATCAAAGTCAAAAGATTTTTACCCCCTAGCGTATAGATGTTTACACATCAAAAAAACCGATGAAAAAAAATTATGAGAATCTATATAATTAATAGGCCAACATGTTTTTTGTAATCCCTTTTACGCCGGTACCACTGCACAAAAAGATTTATATGGTTTTAAAGGATTTTTCGTACAGATGTGCAGAATCTATATTTTATTGAAATCGGTTCAGTATTTTGGGAGCTATAAGAGTTTAAAGTTGCTACCACTACATGCACACATATTACACACGCATTTATTAGCTTACAAGTAAAAAAAAAGAAACAAAACATGATTGTGTGTATGTGTGTGGGTATGTAGTATTTCTCTTGATCTAACAATTTTTTTCTCTCTTATTTGTTGTTGTATGAAAGTTATAATACTTAAAGGAAGAGAATTGAATTAGCTTGGTTAAAGGGATTTTGTTTACGTTTTTTTTAATTTCATGTAAAGGGTGTTTTTTATTGAGGTATAGAACTTTAAGTTGGCATCACTTTTTTAACTGGCGGCCATTTTGTCAGCTGTCAAGTGATTAATATTTAGTTTGGTTTGCCATTTCATCATGAATAGGTTGACAAAAGAACAACGCTTGCAAATCGTGCAAATTTATTTCGAAAATAATGGTTCAGTTCGCGAAGTTTACCGCAAGCTCCGTCCATTTTATGGTCGACATAATCGTCCATCAGAGCAATTAATTCGGTTAACCATGGATCGTTTTCGCACTACGTTTACTCTATGTGATAATACGCATCCGCAGAGACGTCGAACAGTGCGCACCGAAGAAACAATTGCCGCTGTAGAGCAAAGTGTTGAAGAGGACCCGAATGAATCGATTCGCCACCGTGCACAGCAATTGGAGCCGACTAACCGACTATTTTGTTCCCGAATTGGATGGCATGAATGTGGATGATTTGTGGTTCCAACAAGACGGCGCTACATGCCACACAGCGCACGTCACAATCGATTTATTGAAGGAAACATTCGATGAGCGCATAATTTCGCGGAATGGACCTGTCAATTGGCCACCAAGATCGTGTGATTTGACACCATTGGATTATTTTCTTTGGGGATATGTGAAGTCGCTCGTCTACGCCAACAAACCAGAAACGTTAGGGGACTTGGAAGCCAACATTCGTGGCGTTATTGCCAACATACGGCCCCATATGCTCGAAAAAGTGGTTGAAAATTGGACCTGTAGAATTGGCTTTATTCGAGCCAGCTGCGGCGGCCACATGCCCGAAATCATATTTAAACATTAATGGCATAAAATTATCCTTCCAATAAAGCCAAATTGATGGGCATTAAAACGATTTTCTTGTGTTTTATTTCAATTCGAAGTTCTATACCCCTCAAAAAAACACCCTATATTATTTAATTATGCTTGCATATGTATGTAAGTTTGTGTGTGGCTGTGTTTTAATGAATTTTTATGACGTTTAGATACATTTTCTTTGAATCTTAAATTATTTACATTTTGATTCTAGAATACGGACGAGTGTGTCGTCCGTTTGGTATATCTAGTGAATATTTAAAATACGGTTTCACTGTTATTGACAACAAACCACAGTGTTTGATTTGTGGTGTACAGCGGACAGTATGCTCAAAATGGAATATTTATCTCAAAATAGTTCAACGTTTTGGCTAAAGTGAAAGACGGAATACCCCGAGCTAGCTAAAAAAGCACTTAAAATATTAATTCAATTTTCAACATCTTATCCGTGCGAAATGACTTTTTGACAAATGGTGAATATTAAAAAAAAAACAGGAATAAATTTAATTTAGAAAATGATTTGATTGTTTGCGTGTCACAATTGCAACCACGTTTTTCGCATTTAATTAAAAATAAGCAAGCCCAGCGTTCACATTGATATACATAAGTACTTTAATGTTTTTGAATTAAAATTTTTTTATGTTTTTAAATTAAAAGAATTAAATATTTAAAAACAATCAATGTGTTTTATTTAGATCAGCTCGCGACCCCCGAGATAGGTCGCTGCGACCCTCCAGTGGTTCGCGACCCACCGGTTGAAAACCACTGTGCTACACAATACCGTCAGACTTTCCTGGATTTTTTATTTAAATTGTTGTGGGTGTAGAAACCTGAACCGGGTGTCTAGAGCATTCGTTATATTCCGTGCTTGTAATTTTTAAAATTGAGATTGAAAATGTAGGATTAAAATAGTACTGATCAAGCTTAGTCCTAGTTTGAGTGAACATAATGCTTAATAAGAACACGATGCTGCAGGCTGCAATCAATGGCTGTCAAACAAAAACTAAATGACAGCTGCGTAAAATTTTGACAGCAGTCAGCTGACATTTGTTGCTTTCAGTGTTGCCCTTTCACAGACTTATCATAGATTTCTATTGTATCGACTCTTACGATACTTGGCAAATAAAGTAGGCTCGTGCTATAATCCAAAATTTTGCATAAGAACAATAAGCAATATGTTATCCCATATAAATAGATATATGTATGTATATTTCCAGTGTTACCAAGTTTTGTTTGTAGCTTTTTTTAACAAGTGCATTAAAAATTAACAGCCTTATTTATAAAACTTATTAAGGCTTTGTAAAAGCTTTTTAAAACAAATTTTCATGAAAAATTTTTCTTAAAAAGCCTTAATAATTTTTATAAATAAGGCTGTAAAGTTTTATAACGTACAAAAAAGATATAAATAAAGCTTTTCAAAAAATTTAATCGAAGCAATAAAAAATTAAACATAATGTAAACTATTTTTAGATATGTAGTGCCTATTGCAGAAATCGGTATTTTGTTTTAATGTTTCAATATAACTAATCAATATACAAAAACAAAACAATAAACTATAGATACTTGCTCTACAGCAGCAATGCTGATACTAACTAGCTTCTTTGCAAACAAACAGGTTTTGTTAATACTTTCTGAGTCTCAAAATCATAAACGATAAATATGCAAATAAAAAGCATGCGATAAAATCAATTAAATGTCCATAAAAATGTTTACTAAGTATTTTTTTTTAGTTTGAAAAACGCTAAAATTTGAATACATTTTTGTCACAAATTAGTTTAGACAGTAAAATATGCACAAGCAGAAAATGAATAAACATTTATTTAAATTAAAAACATTTAGAATCAGCTAATGAACGGGTAATTTTTGGCTGGTCAATCAAACTAGACATTTATTTACTGGAAAACACAAATTCAGATGGTTTTAGGCATTTTACCCAAAAATGCTTAATTTTTTTTTAAATAGCGCTTAACATATTGCTTACAGACTTAAAAATGATTTCATAATATTTTACATATTTTTGAGAGTTAAATATTAAAAACAAAACTCACAATTTGCTGAATTTTTAGATAGAGAAAAAACGGAAGGAAGGTCGTGACTTTCGAAAGACTTTGTCAGTATAATTCTAAAAACTATTACGAATTTTCTGCATTCTGCAAACATTAAAAAAGGATATACATATTTAAGATACGATTGGTTTTGTGCAAAAAAAAATACTTCCACAAGAAAGGATATATGAAGTCCTGTCAGTGTATGAAGTGCAATCTAGCTAAAAGCTTAACTTTATTTAACATGTTCTTGCTAATTTTGTTAATAATTGTGACAAAAATTTGTTCTTTTTAAATAAAGGATATATGGGAAAAAATCATATCCTTGTGATTAAGATCACATCTAGCAAAAAACTCAGTTAATTCATTTTATAAATATATAGTTACAAAATAATTGCTGCAATCTGCCAGCAATTGTGACCAAAATTAAAAATTTTAAATAATTTTTATATGCTAGTCCTGCATGTCGTTGGCGATATTAAACTTGCATTCCTTTATATAGCTTAAATACGTAATTTTTGCTAAAGTTTTCAAGATTTCGTTGCTCTTTGTGAATATAATTTTATTTAAAAAAAAGGATATATGAAAGGCAGACATGTCCGTCTAGCGATTATGTTTAAATTTGCCAGAGAGCTTGACTGATTAATTTTTACAAGTAGTATTAAAGTTTCTCTATGGTTTGTTCAAAGGTCTAGACAAAATTACAATTTTAAAATAAAGGACTTATGATAGATAAGTATGATTTTGCAGCGATGTGCTTAATGTTTGCCACAGAACTTATATGAGGCCCTATGCTGCTTATAAGGAACCAAATGAACCAATGTGTATATATACAGAGCTTATAGGTGCAATCCCAAAAATATGATTTCTTTTTTTCTTTTAGTGCTATTTAAGATAGAGGATAATGTAATAAAACTTAATAGAACAATTAAATGTTTAGTTTCTTAACTTTAGCTATGACTACAATCATAATTATGGGTAAAATTTAAATTTCAAAATAAAGGACATATGGCAGTTAAGCATATCCTTACAGTGATTATCATCAAATTTGACACATAGCTTAAATGTGTGATTCTACAAATATTAGTAAATAATATTGTACTAATTTTTGGCAAAATTTAATTTTTAAAATAAAGGACATATGGGAGGTAGGCACGTCTCCGCAGCGATTGCCGCAAAACTTTCTACAACTATTTAAAATTGTATGCTACAGTGACTTTTGTCGCATTGAAGTCCCTTAAAATTTATTTTTTTTTAATAGGATTTTCTTATCAGAAACTGGGTTAAAATGTAAATATAAAATTCAAGGACATCTGGTCAGCGGGTATTTTTTTTTGGCAGTTATAGCAATGAAATTTTCCAGATAGAGTTGATATGTAGAATTTTAGCTACAGTATCACGCTTAAAAATATAATATTCAAAATAAAGGATATGTGTGAGGTGGCCATGTCCTGGCAGCAATTACAGTGAAAAGTTGCCAGAGAGATTAATTTTTCAATTCCAGTACCAGTTACAAGTTTTTTTAAGCATTCTGTTTGCTTTTGTGGCTAAAAGTTCTATTTTGAAATGAAGGATATATGGAACGCAAGCTCATCCTTACTAGGAGTGAAATGAAATTTTTAGGGAATATTTGCTGAGAGATCTTAGAAATTGCAAAAAGCTTTTTGTTGCTTTGTTGTAGCTTAAAATATTTTTATTTTCTGCTATGGATATGTTTTTGAACATTAAGGACATGTGTATGTTCTTGCACAGATCACGTTGAAACACTATTAAAAATACTAGCTATAGTTTGTACATATGTATGCATGTAATTGCGGTAAAAATTTCATTTTGAATCTAAAGGATATGCGGGAATTTATAATGTCCTTGCAGGGATTAGAGCGTTTCCAGTTGGCTGTATTTTGACTAAGTGTTTTTAAAATTTAATTAATAAAGTTAATATGGTATTACCATGTCCTTAACGTAATTGAAATGAATTGAGGACAAATTAATAGTGAATATTTCATAAGTAATTAATATATAATTTTTTTTTCATTTTTACAAAAATTTATTTATTTATTTTATATATATTTATAAATTTTATTAGTTTTTTTATAAGAATTTTATAATATAAAAAATTAGGTATTTTCTAATATATTTTTCTTTTTCTTTTTAGGTAAGTCCTCTGAAATTTTGCTTAACTGCGTAAGTTTGTATTATTTTTAAGACTTGATTTATTTAGAAATGTAGATAGAGACAGTTTGAATCGTAATGATAAAATTAAATTTAGAATTTTCCCTCCATTAAATTATCCTATTATTTTGTCCTTAGTTTATTTTATTTTTGCTCATTACTTATAAAAAAAATAAGGCCTCCTTAGTTCTTACCAGCAAGTTTTAAAATTTGTAGTTGCCTTGTTAAGGATATTTATGGTGTCTTTATTAATTTGCAAGTCATTGCCAAGTATTTAATGGTTTCTAAAATGTATACGAGCTTGTATACTAAGTTATTTATAGCAGAAAGAAAATCTTAGCCAAATGATAAATATAAGAAATAAATTTAATAAATTGAAGTTTAAACAATTGGCAGCTGAGAAATACTTTTAAAACTATTTGAACCTTTAATGTCAACTCAATTGTGTACGGCTCTGAAATGATAACGCGGTAAAAATACGAGACATTTGCATGTACATACGTAGAGGCGTTTCTTTAACAGTTAGGAAAAACAACAACTCCAACAACTTATGGCGGGAGTTAAATATAATAACAATAACATTACACACAGTTGCTAAATATACCAACCAACTATAAAAAACATCTTGTTTAACAGCTTATTTGTGTGTGTTGGGAAATGCCTTTGGTGCTCTTATCTTGATTTTAAAATTTCATTTCTTGAAGGCATAAATGAAAAAGAATATGATGCAAAGTACGGGCTAAATAAAAAGGGTAATATTCCGCTTTATATTGATTTTTATAACTAGGTTTGCCAAAAGTACCAAATACTAAAAATATTTAATGCAGAAAATCCTCTTACATTTTTATTTTTATAAATATCGAATAGAATTTTATAATTTGAAAGGACTTTTTAAAACAATATCTCGTGACTATTAAAAACACCATTCCGCTAAGTTATTATAGGCAAGGATTCACTATCCCACACAATCGTACGGTTTTTTTTATAGAAAATACAACCCTGGTGTGATGGAGTGTATCAAAATTTTCAAAAGACAATATTTTCATAAGATCAGGCTTGTATTTTTTTTTTCAAAATTCGTACGATTGTGTGGGATAGTGAGTCCTAGCCTTAAGTCACAGGCAGCTATCATCAGCTTAGTTTATGAAGTTGAGAACTAAAGTTCGCTTTTTCCAATCAAATAAAAATTAGATACTGAATACTTAAGGACTTGCTTAACTATCAGGTACAGAATTTCATAACGCAGAATATTTAATACGGAAAATGCTTGAGAGAAACCTTTCTTAATATTTACAGCAGTGCTGCAAGATAGGCTGCATCTCACTGATGGAGATCCAGAACGTACGAAAGTGCAAAAAGTTTAAGTCGGCCTCAAATTAGATGCTTAGATACAAAGATACTTTCATATAGAACTTTCTCCCATCCAGAAATCATTCGAAAAGGGGCTGAATAGTATGACATTAGAGTCTACACTCACGCATCAAGAATGATCTGCGGTTTTAGGTTTGGAGTTTTTTTTAAAGTGATTTGGGGATGCAGCTATCTTCACCATCTTCCCGATGGTGCAAGTATGTTTCAGTTTGAAAAAGTTTCCATAAGAGATGCAAGTAATATACTGTGAGAAAGATATGCTCGGTGGAAAGGCGGGCAGCTTTTCTAGCACTAAGATCACTTGAAACCTCGTGCTAACCTAAATAGAAAAATGAAAAAATGTAAAAACAGGAAATGAATAGTGATACTTACAAATGTATTTACCTACTAAGGTAAATCAGTAATTGTATACACAACAATCATTTCTCATATTACGTTTCATTAAAAATTTACGTTGAATAGCTGATGTTAATAACAATCTCTATCCAAGTAGATAGACTAGGGTGTTGATGAAGTGCGTGGCTGCACAGAAAAATTTCGGTATTTCCCCCCAGCTAATAAAAAGTCTAGTTTAATTTTTCTTCTCTTCTTTAGGAACTCACATTAATTAACAAAAATATTTCATTCAATAGGAATTGAAATTAATGAACTCAAGCCCGAATAAGAAATTATTTCTTATTAAAATTCACTACAGTTCAATTAAATCTAAAAATGTCTTAACCTCCTCAATTTTAGCATATAAATGCAAAAATGCGCTACTCAGACAATGAAGTGAAATTGACGCCACAGTCTGTACGTAGAAACTTTAACGAGAGTGAGCAGGAGAATGTATTAGCCAGGGTCTGATCCGCTATAATGAAGTAGTTAGCACGTTCACTGCAAAACTGATGGCCCTGGGTTCGAGCCTGATATCTGACAGTTGTTAAAAATAACACCATGCATTTTTCTGATGTCTATTAGTGTCCGTTTGTATCACTTATTGTAGGACAGTGCAAGTAATGAATGCATAGTCACTGATTACTTAACTACACCGGCTTCAGCGGATATTAATCCTAAAGTAGCGCCCTCTTTCGTCAGTATTATGTAGAGCAGAATCATCATCGAAGTAAAGTAACCAATAAAAAAGCTGCTAAGCACAACTTCAAAAAATTTAATACGCATCATTGACACCAGAGGCGCTGCAACACCGCATTATTAAAAATGTGCACAAAGCTTTCCTCTATATCTATCAATATCGCTATCCCTGTCCTAAAGAAGGTAACCGCTGGTAATAAAAGTAGGCATTCATTGCCTGAGAGTTACTCTCTTAAAAACAAAAATAGTAAGCAAAAATTGGAAGAGCATCCCGCGGTTGGTCTCGGGCCACTGGGCGATTTGAAGACATGATAATAGGCTAGATATTTCCTATAAACCATTCTGCCGCAGCAGTCAAGAACAAGTAAAATAAGAGACAGTTTCTCACCTGCTCTTCCAGTGGCTAGTATTACACACTACGCAATACAAATTTTTAGGAAAACATATACTAGACGATGTACTGGAGGTGTCAACGGAACGGGGTACATCTAGTACGACTGATCACTGGATCTAGCATTGGAGAGTCCTCTTGGCTAGTAAGCAATATACTAGTCTAGTAGTTGTAGTGCCGCACATTCGATTCCTACCAGCGACTCTGAGCGTCTCTACAGAAAAAGTAGCTTACCAGTTTGTTTATGTTAAAAAAAAGATCAAGAGCTTTTTCGTAGATTCGAACTCGCGCGAGTGGATTAATATCTATCAAAACGGAATCTCAAAATTCTACTGAACTGCATGCAGGTAACAAGAAGTCACTAAAAGCAACCAATCATTCAGTAGCAATAAGATACTCGTACATTTTTGTTTTGGTCTCAAGTTCCCCCCAAAAAGGCACCAGATATTGCTTTTGTGTAAATGTTGGATTAAATGTGCTCGTGTGACGTAGTTAAATATTTTATATTAAATATCTATCATTACAAGCCATTTTGTAAAAAGCTCATCGTACATGTGTTTGCTTAAATATTCATTTTAAGATATTGAATTTAAGTAAATATATAAGCCAATGTCCTTTGGCAGTCTTTATTACATTTACTCACTTCAAATATATGTAAATGAATTTTGTTTAAAACTGCATACACATAACATCTTCCTTATGCAAATATTAAGCTGAGTGCATATGAGATTATGCAGTCTCTTGTATTGAATTAGGATACATAAGGAGCAACTTTATATTATTACTCGTATATGCTTGACTAACAGCAAGCATGCTTCCATCGAACTTACAGTACGCAGTGACATAGAAATGCACAGATTTTGATTATTTACGAAGCTAAAACTAAAGTACTATACCTTGGATGCTTCTTTTTACGACGCTCACAAATGTGTCTATGACTCATGTAGGTACCTGCCATCACTGCCTCCTCCAGGTAGCGAAAGAATGCCTAAGTCAGTACGATTGGTATTAATTCTTTATTTTCCGAACTGCTGATCCAATTATAAAGATATGTATGAAAAAAGGGTAGAAGAGTACTTAAGAAAAGGAGTTTTTGAGCATTTAGTATCTCGGATGGTACTTTGTAAGAGTCAAGAACTATTTTCAGAACATGTCATGTTCGACCTCTTGGAGGAGTTACTGAAAATAGGATCTGGCAAGCTTTTGGGACACTTCAATGCAACACAAGACAAATCCGCTTTGCGTCTAATTTTAAATTTTTCTCGATTGATAAGGCGCTAACTTTTCAATTCGCTAACTTTGACGTTCGCTATTATCAGAAATTCTGTAGGTGGCCTTGACTGAAGCAATTAGAACGTTGACAATAAAACCGAAGCTCCTGAGTTCAAGCTCGGTCACCGAAAAAATCATTAAATAACAACAGCATGCATTTTTCTGATGTGCAATAGCGCCCCTTTGTTCCAGTTGTTGGCAGAACGTTCAAATGGTAAAGTCATAGTCACAAGTCTATTAACTATACCTCAGCGGATACTAATCCTAATGCAACATTAGAACCCCTTTTTTCATTGGTATTGTATAACAGAATGATAGGCGAAGTAAAATAACCAATAAAAAAAGCTGCTAACCACAGCAAATTTTAATGTGCCTGATTGACATCAGAAGCGCTGCAACACTGCCTTAAAAATAAATAATAAAAAAAGTAAAAAGAGCAGCTATAAAAGTTTGAAAATTTCCTCTATCGCTTCCTTCACTATATATCTTCTATATCACTATCCGTATCCTAAAGAAGGTTATACTCAGTAATAGTAATATGCATTTATTGCCTAACTGTTACTTCTCTTTAAAAAAATTTAAATCTTTTTATTACCTTTAGATGAATTATGGCAATAGTTAAACTTTACATCGAAATTCTATGAAAGAAGACGCTTCTGAGCTGACCATTCATCGGAAAATATGCACAAAAAAAAGTAGAAGAGGACATAAGCGTTCAGAAGCGGTTTTTTGAACTGATATGCAGGTTATTAAAACTGACCACTTCTATTTTATATTAAATGTTGAAAAATACCTCGGTTGAGTCCTCTCCTAACTTTTTTTGTGTGCACTGTTTTATAGTCATTTCATTAATTTAGAAGATACCGGGAATTTATTGTGTAATTTGATTCGAAAAGACGACTGTTCAGCTTTTCATTAAATTCGAATTTTGTAATAATAATCTCCGGAGCTGTTATCATTATTTTTGCCTTAGGCTGCTCTGTGCTCAGTGGTGCTTTGAGATCAGACAAACGCCTCCTTGTGGCTACCATATGTAGTAAATGTAGTAAATTTTTGCTGGACCATACACATAACATCTCTTTGATACGTGGTTTCTTATAGCGGGATTTTGTTGCAGTTCAAAAACTCATTGCGACCTCTTCTACTTCAGCAAACAAGTCTCATTTATTAAGCATCTTTAGGTTTTATCATAGCTTCCTCCTGTATTACCTTAGAAGACTTAACCATTAACTAGTTACAGATTACTTGAATGTTCTTGTCCAGAATGGGAACTCTTTAAGCCCATACTAGGAAGACTACCACGTTGTTTTTCCGACTTTCTAAGTATGAGAGTTCACTGGTCAAACCTCGGAGGCTCTCCGCAAAAACATAGAGCCTATTCTAATTGAAAATAACAAGGTCTTTCCTTTGATAAGTATTTGCTCTCCATATCAGTAGGTATGCTAAACTGTAAAAAAAATTATTTTGACTGGGGTCAGCATGATTATCATAGCCTTAGTATTTTTTTGACGATACCTCCGCAGAGGTCCGAGATATTGTATCACTCTCTCTTTTTCTTGGAGGATCCTTTTGCAGGGTTAAGCAAACATTACCAAGGTACTTTGCTCTGACTGTTGTTCTTTGCCTTTCATGTTGTTGTGGTCCTCGCCTTTTATTCCTATAAGAAACATGGAGTCGTATACAAACGATTATGGAATTGATAATATCCTCAGCGACTACCTTATGTGCATTAGCGTATAATGTTAATGCTTTTCTACTTCGTTGTATGAAAGACTACTGAAGTGGTATAATTTCAGCAGACTTATTAAGAAGGATAAACAATAACCAGTTGAATTGCAGTATGTATATATACATTCATTCCTTTTACTGCTATGGGAAAAAGAGGACCGTAACAATTTGATTCCAATTCACTGTGTTTAAAGCACAAGCTTATAATTCATTTACTAGACTAAAGCCTAAAGTATTACCTGCAATCGATCCAAAACATAAGATGGAGTTGATGGGCCCAACGTTAAAATCTCTTTGCTGATGGGCAAATGGCCTACGTGATGTGTGTGTTGACGTTAATTTAAATAAGAGCTTAAGATGTGCCTCCTTTCATGGGAATTCCCTTCCAGGCTGGTTTAAGAGTGATTTGACTCATTACAAAAGCTATCCATACAGAACAAGGTCATAAGGGGAATGAGGAAGCGGATGAACTGGTCATGTTTTGTGGCGTAACTTGGTTGACTGTAACATCTCTGATCAAAGGACATCACACTAAGGAAATGGGACTGACTTCTTCTGGTTTGAGGCAGGCCAAAGCATTGATACAGCTATTTACAGATAATGGCATTCTGAACCTCAACAGGAATAATTTTTGGCTTGTTACTGGTCTTTTTTCTGGTCTCTTTGGACTGAACTATCCTCCGTGTTCATTTACCCGTCTGTTGTTTCTGGTTAGGTAATGACGAGACAACGTCATCATGGTTGTATCGTCTTATGTAATAGTAGAGGGCGTGTTTTTCATTCTGAGCTTTGGTGTTCAGATATATTAGGCGGAGTTCTCCAATATCTGTGTTGACTTTGATAAGAAGAGTCATACAGAGATTGATTTAATTTACTTTACAGATTTATGCCACAAAAGATCCATGAGGTGTCGCAGAACTGGGGGCAAATCGCGGCACTCGTTATCGAACGATATTACGAAAGATTTCAATAGAGTTTATATGGAAATATTTCGTAATTTCGTTCGATAACGAGTGTCGCGATTCGTCCCCTGGTCTTTTGGGCCAGATCTTCCCCTAATATATTATATTATATTGGCTTCAATTTTAATTTGATGTCTCCATGTGTATGAATGACTTCGTTTCTACTGTTGCACTGTGGGTTCCTTTTCATAGCCTCGCTGGCGATGTCATCCGCAGGTTTCCTTAATTTGGGACCTGTCCATACCCATTTGCGCCTTTTTATTTTAAGATGGATTGTTGTTGTGAGGTTGACCATAGTCGTTTGTTCGTGAAAGTTCTGGCAATTATTTTAAAATAATTGAATGGCGTGTACATCACGTTGAACAACATTACACGACTCATAGCCGTAGATTAATATGGACTTAAAATTAGAGTTAAATACTAAATAGTAGTTTCTATTTAGTCCTCTGGCGATATTGTTGTTAAGTTCCATACAAAAAATCCAAATGTCTGCCTAGTGTTATTAATGCGGCTGAGTATATCTTGCTTAGATTCACCTGTATTGTCTGTAAAACTTGCCAAGTAGAATTACAAGCAGTGTGTGTAGCGAGCAGTAATCAAAACAGCTTATCTCTTGACTAAAGTTAATACATGAATTGTCTCTCATACAGTATGCACAAAAGCCTTAGACTCCAAGAAACACAGATTGAAAGCTGAAATATAATAAATAATGCATGTATATGATGTCTTGTTGCCATCAACAAACATTTGTTGAGTTTTAAATTTGTCTGTTGTAGGATGGCTGGATGGCTGGCTGTAGACTATTTCATTGTTGTATTGTTATGTACTCGTAGCTAACACGATTGTGTCCTTGTATGTATAGCAGATATCTTCTTATTCGTTTCACAGTTCGGCAAATAATTTCTCTTATTTTTTGCGCAAGAATTCTTAAGACTGAAGCCAACAAAGGATAAATATTAGAATATGTCACGTATAGAAGTCGTTGGTAAGACTTACCCACATATTTATCTAATACTTTAGCGTTAGCTTTAAAAGACTAACTTTGTAATTTTTTAACTCTGCTTGATAACATTTTTTACTTATTTTGTGAAATTATGTTTTAGACATTGAAATATCAGTTATACGAATATATTTAAAGTTCATGGAGGAAACAAGACTATTCTTAGTTGTATGTCTAATCAGTAAGCGCAAAAAAAATCGATTATACTAGGTGGAAGACAGCCTAGTAGTATAGTGTTATTGAACAGAAATTCAAACCGAAAATATTTTTTGTCAGTATTTTCCCCCAAATTCCTGTAGTCATAAGAATACTACTCTGTCTTGCTATACCATATTGTGATGTGCCGAGATATAATTTGGTCTAGTATATTATTCTATACGCTAGTGCACACTAGAGCACTATGTTATACTGTATTGTATTGCTATAATATAAAGAGGTATTGCCGAGCATTAGAGGAAATAAAAAAGAGATGACTAATGATGTGTCTTCAGGGTCATAAAGACAATCTTATGACGACTACTCATAGTTGCGAATAAGCTAGTAAAAGAAAGTATAACAACGCCATACCGATGTTCATGCCGATAACGCTGGACTTCGAAGGCAGAGTGATTTGAAAAATTAATTCCTTTTCGAAAGAAGCCAAATTAGAGTAATCCACCTCGTGGAGGAACAAATCTCGAGTATTTCCACCTCCATTACTGCCACCACTACAGTCACTATAACTGTTAGCACCAGCAAAACCACCGCCAAAACCTGTACGATCTCTACGTTTATTGCCACGTCCTCCTTTTACAATACCACCTCCTTTTTCAATACCACCATTGTTATCTCCTCCGTTGTCAAAACTATTTCTGGCACTGTTTTCACCGCCGCAGTTGTCACGACTCCTCGGTTTCCACCATAATTTCTGGCAGGAGGAGCCATTTATCAAAGTCTTCTTGATATAAAGTTTGTTTTTGGTTCGATAAATTACTTTCGGATTCTTGCACTGCAGACTTTTCTTTTAGAACAAATTCCTTAACCGATGCCTTACAATTTACAGATTCCACTAAAATGCTAGAGCAAATAATATGTCTATAAAACTATAAATAAATTTTATAAATCAATTGCACTTACTGACTCATAATTGATTTTTTTTAACAAACACAAATACAACCCGAAAAGCGATTAGCTTGTCTGCGAAAAACACCCAAAGTCTATGGTGGGAATCGAACCAACGACCTCTGGACTGAGAGGCTATCATCACTACCACTCAGCCACAGAGATGGCGATGATTATATATCGGAAAAGGTTTTTCTAACCTCTTTCAAAAGTGCAATCTTCAAGTTGGAAGACAGCTCTTAAAGGATCAGCTCCAAAGTAAAGCAAAGGAAAAGCACAAGCAAACAAAACAAACAAACTTAATATCAAGTAGACTAATGAGACCAAGAAGACTAGCGTAGTATATAAGAGGTTCACAATCAATCGTTTTACCGCCATGGAGTTTCTATCAACTTGATAGAAAATTTTAAGCAAAAATATTGTGCCACGATACTATAAGAACCAACAGGTTTGAGAGCTCAGCAGTACCTACATTTGAAGTGAAGAAAATTCGTTTATACAAATCACTATTTGATACATATGATGTATCGGTGGAATCAATGGTTTCCACTACTTGAAAAACGAAGATAGGGAAAGTTGAATAACAGTGATATGATTGTTCCCAGATGAGGAGATGTGCCGAGAATAGTATAGTCTGAAATTAAAAAGTCTGAATAGAGATAGTTCTCAACTTACTGGCCGCATGTCAGACCCTTACAGCTCACGAAATAATCATTTCTAGGCAAACAAGTACCGGATGAGGTCTTGGAGGTAATACTTAAAATAAATATTAACAACTTTTGCAATACCGCAATGGAGTGGGTTTAGTACCGCATCATTGGATCTAGAATTATATCCGTACTTGATTAAGGTGAGCAGAGCGGTAGTCGACAAAAAAAAATCTCAATTACAATTGGTTGCTTGGAAGTAGTAAGCAACCATGCTAACTAGAATTCCTCATGCCTGGAGAATTCTGTCAATACCTCTTTACGCTCAACGTTTTAGTTTTACTTGTTAGTGAGGTTACCACTAACCAAAAGTTCTTGGAAGTAGCAGAATTTTGAGCTGTCTATCTATGGAAAAATGCCTCTAAGACCCTTAATTAAACTGACGAAAACACACTTAAGCATCTTTTAAATATTTGAAGGAAACAATGTTGGTTACTGACCCATGAACACCAATACGTTCATGCCCCAAGACGCTAACCCCATTGCTTGTTTGAACTCATTCCTAAGCTGTTGCGTTCTTCTGAAATCCAGAAGAATCTTAGCCCTCATATATGCGAAATATCCATTTGCATGCGCTAATAATTCTATAAAAGATAGAGTACTCAGGATGGCTAAATGCCCATTTCTCAATATCCATGCCATAATTAACCATTACTGCATACTTTACTCAATAAAATATCGATTGTGGTTAGAGCACTCGAAGCCTCAATGGCTAAGGCAGGATATTTCCTCCTAACATCGTTAGCAAAAACGCACAACAATCTCTGGACTTTGCATATTGTTTATGGAAAAGATTTTTGTGCTTCATAAATAAATTATTGTATATAAATTCCTGTTTGAGCGCCCTCTATTTCATTTGAATATTTAAAATGCTGTGCATTAATTAAATCTCTCACAAAGTTTACCCTTTAAATACGAGTATTACTCATAAAACAAACCTCCAATGAATTTTTTTAATTTGCACTTATTCATTAATTTTTTCCTTTTTGTATTTGAAATGTTTTGCTGCTGTTTACTTCATTTGTACTGACTCTAACCGTTGTAAAGATTTTTCCTTTTTTTCCTGTTATGAATTTTATTCATTTTCACTTTTCTTTGTTTTTCTTATTCATTATCCTCGCAATGAGACCGAGAGTAGTTAAGATGTGGTTGAATTGTGTGGCGGTAATAGTATGGTCATATGCTTGAACAGTTTGTCAAGTGAATAAATTCACAATTATAAATTTTGAAATTTATTATTCGACAAATTGTCATAAGTATATTTTAAATTGAAATTTATTTGCTGGTGGTTCAGCTTTGTGTATATGCATTTTATGGTTGCTATAAAAAATCGAACTTAGATCCACCTTTATTAAAATTTTTTTTTTTTTTTTTTTTAATGCATGTTTATTATTTATTGTATCTTCAAATATGAACTAACAATAAGTATTCAAATCTTAAATCTATATAAAAAAAATTATTAGGCCCGACCAATGTCGGACATAAGCTTAGTGTTAGTTATTAATAATACATAAGTAGTGATAAGCAACAAAAAGAAAAATTAAAATTTTGAAAAGTTTAACTCACTGAAAATAATTGCTTAAGACTGGTACTCACTATCTCATATAATCGTTCGACTTTTGAGAAATTGCTATACTGATCTAATGAGTTGGTTTTGTCTTTTAGACATTTTCATAAACTCTATTAGATCAGGGTTGCATTTTCTCAAGAGTCGTTTGAATATGTAAGATAGTTGGTGACAACCCCAAACTTTACTTGTCAATTTTGCTGGATTTTTTGCTTTGTTAATTGCCATAAATCCGCTTGGAGAGGATAGTTTGTAATATTTTGTTATTATGCAAACACTTGCCTGACAAACTGTGTATGTGTGTATGTTAGCAATTATGTGTGAATCCATGCTGGTACAATTCACACAGTGTATAAGGATGCCTTTCACTTAGTAGAAAAATACTGGTGCAGAATATAAAAAATTAAAAAAAAATAAAACAATAACAAAAACATCGAATAAACTAGCAGGAAGTCTGTGTGCGTGTGTGTGTCCGTGTGCTTTGTACAAATCGTTGTGCAGATCTACATTGACAGTCCGACAAACCGTCATTTGTTATCTCGACAGTCATTATAAGTTTGCGCTACTTTTATGCGATTTTATTTGAATGAATTAATGGGTGTGGGTTATGATGTCAGACAATATTTAAAATAGACTTGCCATTTTGTTTTTACTATTCCTACGAGTAGTTAATATTTTATTTTGCAAGAGGAGAGACATAATTTTAGGCCATATCCTTAGAATGTAAGAAAGCTAGTGTGTAAAGGTGAGCAACGTCGAGTGAAAATTAATGAGCTGTTTATTACGCCGCTTTAACTCTACAATGGACTCGCTCTATTTCGCAAATATGTATTATAATTCGTAAATTTTGGGCATTTGTGTAAAACTTCGTCTTGGCTACACTGTGCTAAAACAATAAACTATTCCATCATACATTTCTTTTAAGTACAAACCGACATATCGAGCCATAACCGCTAAAATAGCTTAAGCGACACATCTTTTTGACTTCGTTTATTTGATGAAAATCGACTATTTACGATCGCAAATAATCGATTTTGGTCAAAAATTGAGATTCGAAAATTATGTCGCTCAAGCTATTTTGGCGGTTATGGCACGATATGTGCATCCATATATAACACTGCGAATGTAATAAAAGCACAGTGGAATCAAATACAAAAATTAAGATAATAATGTAAAACGAAATCAAACTTTTCCCAAAATACAAGATTCTAATGATTGTTTCGAGCTGAGGATACAAAAAAGTCTCGGTTACTTGAAAGTTTATATGTAAATCCACGTTAAAAAATGTCTGGTTGCAGTTCCCCTTTTCATATAATATTTTCACACTCACACGGTTTTGGCGTTAAAACCAACTTAAAACCTTTTTTGAATTGGTTTTAACTAGATTATATATTATGTAATCTTTTTTGGTTGTACTAAATTTAGTGCTGCCAAGCTAAAAAAATAAATAGTGATTATGGACATAAAACAAGGAAAATATTTTCATTGAGCCTTTAGTTTTATAACTTTAAAATATTCATTTGCTAAATATAAAATAATATCAATTTTAAAACGCATTGTAAAATAACTTGGTTTTCCATGCAAACAAAAATAGCTGTGGTACAGTTTGTCAAATAAGTGTTACACAATTTGGAAAAAAGTACAGCAACTAATACATTTATTTCTACGGGGCATTTTTTTATTTTCAAAAAATTTATTATAAAACCTGTGTATAAAAACCAGTATTTTTTAGACTTGTAGCGTGAACGTACAATCAGCTGTTTATAGTTTTAATGTTAAAATCAGGTTTCAACCTTGGGTGTGGAAACACTAATACAGTGGCTTATTTTATGTATAGAGTATGTTGAGTATTTTCATGTAGACTTTTACCAGGAAAATTGTTGTGGAAAATGAGTTAAATTCCTCAACCTCGTACTAATATATCTTGTTGGCATTCTTTATTAAAATCAGTGAACAGAAAGAATTTTGTTATTATAATTTTGTGTTGCACTGTGTAACAAATAGATATGTATAGACACAAAAAAACTGATGTGGGCCATTAAAACTAATTTTTGTTATACATTGTGTAATTCCATTGCGAGCCAATCACTCACAGAAGCAAGGCTTTAAGAACCTTTCACATTTCTTATATTTTTCTGTAAATGATAGGAAATTTAGGCCTGAAACTTCGGCTGCTGTTAGCCTTTGATTTCAAGCTGGAGCCAGATTCAGGTTCATGATCCAGAGCCTAATCATTGAAATTATGTGCTACGATTAGGGTGGCGTTCTCTAAAGTAATTAGCACGTTGACTACAAAACCGAAGGTCCTGGGCTCGAGCCTGGTGTCCGAAAGTCATTAAATAACAACACCACGCATTTTTCTGATGTGCATTAGTGTCCTTTGTATCAGTTATGCAGGCATAAGGCACTGGTCACTGAACTACACCGACTTCAGCAGATACTAATCCTAAAGTAACATCAGAGCGCCCTCCTTCGTTGTGCAGCAGAATCATCGGCGAAGTAAAATAACTAATAAACACAGGTTTAAAATTTAACACACTCATTTAACATGACAACGCGCTGCAACGCTGCATTGTTAAAAAAGCGTTCAAAAAGCAGAGTTGTAAAAGAATGAAGCTTTCCTCTATCTCTTCCTTCATTACCTGTCTTCTTTATCACTATCTCTTTGGTATCACCATCTCTCACTATCTTCTCTTCAACTCACAGGTAACATAAAGGGATCATTGTATTGGACTCAAGTGAGCTGGACTCTAAATTTCACCCTTCCTTACCAGCAGCCTGCTAACCTAACCTAACCTATGTGCTAGGACATATACGTTTGTAAATATGTTTGATAAGAGGATGGTAAATGAGTAGGTCAGGAGGAAGAGGGTAATTTTAGAAATATAATCACTCAGCATCGCTGTGATCATCCAGGACAAAGTTTTTGAATTTTTGTATTGAATATTTTAATTTTGGTAGGAGAAATTTCCATTTTTCATTCCAATAGATCTGCTCTTGAATTCGATTGAGTGCAACTCATTTTCGATTTCATTCATTTGAATTGCAATCCATTGTTCTAATTTATTTCAATGAATTCAAAATCAATTCCATTCAAATGAATTGAAAAAATGAATTGCAATTCACTTTGACAAACTCATTTGAATTAGAAACAAATTGCAGTTCACTTGACAAGTTCATTTGACAAGTTTATTTAAATTAAAAACGAATTGCAATTTATTTTTACCAAATTCATTTAAATTGACTCAAATTTAATTCAATTCATTTTTTGTGTGAAAAGAATTCATTAAAAATTTGCTAATTCAGTGCATGAATAATTGGCGAATTAATTAAAAAATTAGTGATTCATTTACAGCTCTGGTACATACTCATACAAGGTGGCGCAAAAATACTTATTTGATATTCTTTGAATGTTTTGTTTTTCATAAATGAAAAATAGTATGCACCATTGCTACATCTTGTTGGAACTACATGTCCTCCAGTTGCACTTCATCCAGTTTGATTAAGGATAAAGTCACCGAGCATACCTTTATAGCGCTCGCCATTCACAGTATTCGTTTAGCCCACGCCGTTTTCGAAAAAATAATGACCACCATTCGTGTGTTATAAGTGGATGATAATTTTCGTGATAATTTTCGATAAAAAAAATCTCGCAAAACAATTCGACACAATCACCCTTATTCCAGTTGTCGGCATCGACGTCACTTTACCACAATACCAAAAAATTGGGGCTTGTGTACCCATTGTCGAAAACAACTGACTCCTTTTTGGCAGGTATAGGTATATGCTATTTTCTAGACCTTAGGGAACGTAAATAGATTGCCAGTTGCAGAAAACTGTTCTTGAGAGCGAGTAGAAAAGACCCAATTTTTTGGTATTGTGTTAAAGTGACGTCGATGTCAACAATTGGAATAATGGTGAATTTTTCCGCTGTCTTGAGGAGCGATTCATATCTCTTTGACGTATATTTTGTAGTTGCTTATTGTAAAACCGCAAAACGTAACAGACACTTACCTCCATTTGCAAAAATTATTGCATCTTCCGAAAGGTTAGATTCGCAGGTTGCTGATAAGGAGGAAAATAAGAATCCAGACAAATTAGGCCCAATATAATAATCTCTTTCTGCTACCTTGTGTGTAGGACGAAAATAAAGTAGAAGGCGTAGAATTGGCAGGAGGAGGGGGAAGAGGTAAACAAAATATATTTTTTAAATGGAGTATTTTGTCAAAGATTACAGATGTTAGAGCATCTCGAATAGCTCGTATAGGCTGCTGTAAGATAGTAAGGAAGTGCAGCCGGCGATCCTCCACAGCAGCATAAAATCAGAGAGTATGCATAATGCTTTTCTTCTTCTCTTCATCATAACAACTGAAACAGTATTTGTTCTACGGGAAAGCCCAACTTTTATCATGTGTTCCGAAACCGCAGTGGCCGGTCAGTGTGCCTACGAGATTTCTAAAGTGCTTCTTTGTACAATCCATGAGGTTCTAAGTTTTGTGATTGCTTAGACAAAGTCAGAGGGTTTATTGTACCATCTGTCCTGAACTAAATCGAGAAAGTTAATGTCGAAGCATCTCCAGCAGGTTGAGAGTATAAACCCACAAAGATTATCGCTACTGATCTCCCTAAGTAGGATTTCCCTATTTGCCAGGTCATTCGCAACTACGTTGCATAAAATGGAGTCTACGCACCCAATTTATTATGAGACATGAATGCTGCACAAGCTTATCAAGTGCTTTGCAACAAGAAAGAAGATAAGGGTATATTCATAAATTATATATAAATTTCTTTTACATTGCATACAAACTTACATTCAACCGGATATTTACACTATGTCTTATCATGGAGAAACCAAAAAAAAAAAAAAAACAATTCTATACCTACCTTAACTTTGACAAATTCAAAGCAGCTCAAAGACGAAGACTCTTCAGCAAAAAACCGTTCAAATGCGAAAATTTTACCTCCAACAACGAACTGTATGGAATCAACAACTATCTACGGTCTCTATTGTGAGGTATGTTTACTAGTAATATGTTTCTCCAATACTGCTGAGCATGTCAACAATGGACTTACTATAGAAAATATTCTGCGAATGATTTATTCGAAGATGCTGAGATTTGCAAGTATTTTATGTGTTCACATAAAGTCATTGAACTATTGAAATGAATATGAAACCTTTTGATGCATTTTATGTAAACATATGGCTCTAAATATTAAAAAAAGAAATTTGTCGATAATTAAACATCATATGTGGCAGGAGCTGTCTGCTACTTTTTCCAAAGATTTTAAACGGAAATATAGGAGCATGAAATCGTTATAAAAGAAAAAGGTTTATTGTGACCTGGATTACTAGCTCTTCTTATGAAATCCAGGATAAAGAGTATCATCTGGGATTGTCCTCTGCGAGACAAAAAAAAACAGGTTTTCGAATTCGCATGTTATCAAACCCCTAGATCACAAAAATTCTAAACGACAGATACGACATACAATCATAGCGAACATTCTCAGTGCATTCATCTTGTTCTAAAAATAGATAATACAAAGGTGCAAAAACCTATAGAAAATAGTATTGCCATTAGGGTTGCCAGTCGTACTGATTTTGCCAGTACATGTACTGATTTTTGTTTAAAGTACTGATTTATGCATAACTAGCAAATCAGTACGCAAATGTACTGATTTTTTCATGTATGTACTGTTTTTGTACTGTTTTTATATATTAATTTTGATCAATGTATAAGAAAGCCTGTCATAGTGTTTATTTTTTTTTTTTTTTAATCACCAGTGATCTTTACTTTACGTTCGCTTTAAGGCGAATTTATTTTCAAAGTGGTTTTCATATAATGCTCAAGCAAATTCTGCCAAAACTGTCAGAGATCATATACATTTTAGTTTAAGTTAATGTTAATGTTAATTTTATTGAGATTTTTTAATTTAAATTTGCAAGAAAGATTTGCTATAAATGATTTCTGATACATGCAAATAATGAATTTAAAGTTTCTTTTTCCAAATTTTTTTGATAATATTATTTTTATTAATTACATATGTCTTGGTACAAAGTATAAATTGAATTCATGTTTTGTTTTAAGAATGGTTAAAGCTAGGAATATAACGAATATTCGCATTTGCAAATTTTTCGCTTATTTTTGCTATTTGCATTTGCTAAAATGTATGCGAATATTTAAGACAAAAAAAGTTTGTACTTCTTTTACGAAAAAAGTTTGCCATTAACAAACGTCAAAAACACGAAAATTATTTTAAGCCAGCATGAAAAAGATAAATATAGGGTACGTTCGTAGATTCAGCAAATTTATGCAGAAGTTCTGCGAATTTTTTCTGCGTATTCGTGATCAACTGTTGCACATGCTTTGCAACTGCTCAATATCTGTGCATAGTTGGCATTTTTGAACGAACTGCAAACAATTTTTAGGCCGGCAAGTAATTTTATTTAAGAAAGTTGTCATCTCGTCGATGTGAAAGCACAAAAAACTCTTTATAAAAGTTTGCACATTGTGCACATGGCTTGGACGTAGCTGACTTATAAGTAAAGCATTCTTCAAAGCTTTATCAGAAAGCTTTTCTATAAAAAAGTTCTCATAAGCATCAAAATTAAACTAAACTCCAGCGGTGTTTGGAAATATACCTACTTCATTTTTTGAAAAAAAGGCATTGTATTTTCGGCAGCAGTATTTTCTACTTAAGACTAGTCTGTTAAAACTTTTAAAAAATGTTTTGAGCACCATTCATTACTTCGTACAAACAATATTAACTAGTCATTGTTGTAGTAAATTTCACGCGAAACAAGTGTCACTCATTAATTTCATATACAAACATATGTATGTATCTTTCTGTTTTATGAATTCGTGTTTTTAATAAATTAATACATATTTGCTCAATGCGAGACCCAGTTTAAATAAAATGCTATATGTATACATCCATGTATGTAATACAACTTCATGTTCTTATATAAATTTATTTTCATGTGATTTTTTAACGTATTGTAATATTTGCATTCGCTTTAGCAAAAATTAAAATGTAGTATTCGCATTCGCATGCGCTAAACTGGTATTACTTACAGCCCTAGTTAAAGGCTTTTATATTGAAAAAATTAATGTACTGATTTTTTTTCAATTGTACGGATTTTTTTCTCGCATTTACTGATTTCTACGATTTCAAAACTGGCAACCCTAATTGCCTCTTACAAAAAAAAAAAAAAAAAAAAAAAAAAAAAAATTAGAAGAAGCAGAAAAACCAACTCGAGGAGAGCCTCTCGCTCAAAGCTTGTAAGCAGAAATTGGGAGAGGAGCTCATACGATCGTAGCACTTGGAAATCTATTCTCTGCCCTGACGAAGAACTAAACAGCTGGTAATCTGGTCATTTAAATAAATACAACTCATGCCACGCAAACAACATCTCCGCACAAACTATAAAAAATCGTGGCGCTTTTATTTCAATTTCCCAAAATATGCACATTTTACCTCACATAGTTTCTGTGGCAGTTAAAGTCTTCTTTTTTTATTATTTTTACATTTTTTTTTTGTCGACATTGTATGTGAGAGCTGTTGTTCTTGCAGCCAGCTCCTGCCGCCTGTTGGTTTATATTGGATTCCCTTTTATTTGATTTTTTTTAGAGTTTTGTTCAATGCGAACGAGTATGTATTTATGCATGTATGTATATATGTATGTATGTGCATTGTTGTATGCGGCAGACACCACCTGCCGTACAAACACGTACGACGAAAGCGAATGCAAACACAAGAGACAGAGAACAAGACGAGAAGGAGAAAATGTAAGTTACAATTAACGTACAATTTAGTATAGTTTGCATTGCAGGAGCATTGAACCCAAAATAATATATAAAATAGGATACAAAACCATGCTCTGTTAAACAGAAAAAAATACACATATGTAGATATGTACATGTATATTGCCTTAATATAGAAAGGCCCTAACTCGTTACCTTTGTTTAAATCCAGATTTTTGCATTTTTCGTAACATTAGATGTTCTTCTATCGAAATATACAAAAAATCGTTTTTAAAAAAATAATGAGTTAGGATCTTTCTATACTAAGGTAACGCTATGTACGAGTAAGCACATACATATGTATATCAACAGCAGCAGCAGCAACACAAAACATTGCAATCAAGTGAGAACAAAACAAATGCAACATCCATCCATACGGCACTCGGGCGTTCTGGCATTTGGCTCAGTTAAGCTGCCATTAGAAATTGCAAAAAAAAAACATTCTCATTCATGTTTTTACTCGTATATACGTATTTTCGCATTTAGGTTTGTGTTAGAACTTGTGTGGGGAAAAAATTGTGTTTTTTCATGCGGGTGTGTGCACGTGTATGTGTGTGCGTGTGTGTGTTTGTGCTTGTTTTAAGGACTTCATAAGTAAATTCATGTCATTTCAAATTTCAACCACATTTATATATCTGTATATCTTTTGAACTATATTTGTACCTAAATGTAACAAAATTGTGTTCATAATGATTGTAGATGAAATATTTAGGATAGTATTTTAAATAATAATGTTTTGAGTAGGACTGCACATTTTCAGCAGCTTAACAAATTGTTTCAATTACATTGTACAACAAAATCAAGTTTTTTATATTCAAAAATAATGAAATTGTGACAAATGATTTAGGCAAAGGAGATACAAATACACATATGTATATATATATATATATATATATAAGCAAGTTGACGCTTGAATGCATTAAGGCCGGGGCACAATGAAACCGTCATGCGTTAAACTTCGCCTTTTTCAACTGGCAGCTAATGGCGTTTTCTTTTCTGAATAAAGTGTAACATTTTTTTACTTTTTATTAAAAAAAATACAACTTAGCGTTCGTTGAAAGAAAAAATTTAAGCTCGCAAGGATTGATACAATAATTTATAATAAAATGTATATTTCAGAAAATAATTTTATTGCGAATTTTCATTAAAAAGTGTAATAAGTGTAACATTTTTTTCCAGAAAAGAAAATGTCATAAGTTGAAATACATGATTTCTTATGAGGTCTGTTACATTCAGTACGTGTCCGCGAATGCAAAGTATAAAATTTGGTCAACTCTTAACTTTTTGCGTACGTTGAGTAATTTGACAGGTATTGGTTGGTTATTTTGGTATGTTCTGATTTATGCTTTTGTGTTTTGTGGCAGCAAAAATAAAATTAAACAAAAGAAATAAACGAAATAAATATAAAAAGTTGAATTTAATAAAAAAATATGGAGAATCGACATATTGAAGCTGTTCAAACACTTCCGTCAATGAAGTACTCATTGTGGCAACCTTCTCAGTCGTTGCGTTAATGTCACTTGCAAAAGGGGAAGTTTAACGTATGACGGATTCATTGTGCCCCAGCATTTACTAAAGCAGGAGGGCATATTGTTATGCTCAATCAGTGGAGGAAACCAAGGAATCTTTGCACATTAAGTTTAGCACTTTATTATAAAATCTTAGAAGAATGATTTTAGTGCTCTAACTTTTATCAGTACAGGTCTCTTTTGTCCCTTTCCAAAAGGGCAGAAAATGCATTTAAGCCTTAATTTTATAATTGTACACACTTGTATTTTAGTTATAGGACACACTAAGGGCTAATAAATAAATCAGTGCAAGTTAATCTCTATTTTGGGTTTAAAATGTGTTTAAACTACAATACAGTATTTAAACCACCTGTAAACGCATAAAATTGGGCGTTTAAACTACCAATGCAGGCCATATGATTTTGTTAATTACAGACCATATGTTTTGCATTGAAAGAGCACTCAACTTTTTTCCAATCTTGTACTTTTTCTTCAGATCTTGTTCGACCTGTTTGCTTACACTCTACTATTCTTTTATACTATTCTACTTCGCCAAGCATAAATATAATTCCTCTCTCAGTACAATTTGGCGACATTTAATTGAATTTTTTTTTTTAATCTTTTTGCCTTTTTGATTGTGCAAAGAATTGATAGCCTGCTGCAAAACAGCTGCTTTTTGGCATTTATTCTAGTGCTGCCACAATATTATTTTTTTTAACTACACATAAGGTATGGTTCACTGATTTACTCCTGTTGCGTTTAAACCACATATAAATTTGAGTTTAGTTTAACTAAACCAGCGTTTAAACTTTGACTGATTTACTAGCCCTAAATAGTTTTATGTAAAATAGTACATGCATTATTTTTGTAGAGTAATACCTAATTCACATTAAGCATTTTTTTCATGCAATTAGTTGCATGAAAATTTTTTATTTGTCAATACGATGCCTGGAGGAGCAACTTATATCAAAAAAGTTGTCAAAAATGCATCAGAGATTCATTCTAAGCCCTTTTTTATATAAAATTCTCTTTTATAGCGCTGCAATTAGCAAATAGAAAAAGTTGCATGCAACAAAATTCATGAAATTTCACGAAAAAATGCTTAATGTAAATCAGGTATAAGACAAATCACACTATAAAAATCTTTACTTAGATAAAATTTAAAGTTTCTTGCTGCATTAGAATGCAAAGATGTTGGAAAATAGAAAAAACTGTGTATGAGAGATGCCACGCCCACCTATTTTACTCCAACTTTTTCCTCTTCAACAACTTAAATAAATTCCGCAAAATGCGACGAAGGGTTCCATACGGACACTAGATATGTATGTAATACGAGTACCACACGTACTTTAGCCTATATAAAATATATATATTGAAATTTTTTTGTTTATGGGATTTTTTCGATTTTTTGCGTTTTTTTAGTTTTGTCGTTTTTTTATTTTTGGCGCTTTATTTTAGGCGATTTTTTTGTCTGCTGCTTTTTTCGTTTTGGAGTTTTTTTGGTTTTTGGCGTTTTTTTTTAATTTCGGCTATTTTTCCTCTTTTTGTCAATTTTTTTCATTTTGGCGATTTTTTCGGTTTTATGCAATTTATTTTAATTTTTATTAGTTTAACACTTTTTTCGGTTTGGTGACTATAATTTTGGGATTTTTTTAATTTTAGCGTTTTTGAACATTTCAAGAGTTTGCCTCTTACGGTTTCTAAGATACAGCAAGTTGTCAAAATTACATTAACTGATAGAATCAGTGTTGACAGAAGTAGGGGAAAATCCCTACATGTAGGTATTTTTGATACTAAAATAGCAGCGTAAGGAAAATCGTACAGATTTTTTATATTCTTCAAAATGTAGGGATTTTTTCGTCATGTCGCATTATTTATGAAATAAACGCAAACATAACTTTTTTTTAGTAATATTTTCTTTTTCAAAACGGTTCAAAAATGTTATTCTCGTTAAAATCGCTTAAAACTATATTTCCAGAGTTTTTCGTGGTTTAAAAAGTTGACGACACTAATATGTATGTATGTATATGCCAAGGCGAATTCATACAACAAATGGTGTAAAGCCTGCAACAACAAAATCTACCTAGGGCTTTATTGCAATGAAAAATTACAAATCAAACTTCCTACAAATTTTATTGCAATGAAATTTGACAAGCCAAACTTCCTAAGCAAACATCTGTTAACTTGGCACCACCTGTGCCTCGTTTCTGTAAGGAATGTGAGAAATTTTCGAGTCGAGAAAATTGTTATCATCCTGTGAAACACAGGGTGAGCAAGAAAAAAACTATATTTGTTGATATTTTTTTGTAAGTTTGTATAAATTTTTTTGTGAGATACCCTGTGTAAAATAGAACAACCAATATAATTATTTAATTTATCTCGATGCGAGAACTTCTCACAAGTTACAGAAATGGGGTACTGGTACATGAATTCGCCTTGGTATATGGTTTTTCTAAGATATCATTCTATGTTGAAAGATGACTTGTATTTATCCTTTAAAATTTTATTTGAAACAACTATTCATATTAATTTAAAAAAAAATTTTATGTTGTTTTAATTGAATTTATGTATTTATGTATTATTATTATTTTTTTAGTTTTTTACTTATTTATACCAAAGCTTTAATAAATATATATATATTTTATAACGAATGGGTTTCTTCTATTTTAATGTCAAAAATGCGTAGGGATTTTTGTAGGCGAAATTTTTTCAACGTGTATGTATTTTTTTTTTTTGAGAAATCTACTGGAAACACTGGATAGAATACCCATTAATTTTTTATTTATTTTTTATTTTAGTATTAATTGTTATAGTCTGTATAAAAATACAATAAGTTTGCAAATTTCAAGTGTTTATATATAATTGTATGTATATAATATAAGATTTCAAAATTTTTCGTTGCTCCTTTTGGAACATCCTTTAATTTTTTACTGTCACATATTTGTTGTTGTAGCTGTGAAAGTTCTACATATTCTGTCAACATTTTAGGTCTGTAGCTCTTACTGTTCTGGAGAAAACAGCCTGTAACAGGCAGACAGACAGACGCACAGAGTAGCGAAATAATTGAGTGCCTTTTCACCTTTGGTGTACGGAACTCTTAGAAAGGTCACTGGTATAACTGCTAGAAAATCTCAAGCATTTTACTGCATTAGTTCCCAAGATATTTTAAAATAAATATTTGCTTTATATTGAAGGTTTCACGCCCACTTGTTGTCCACTTCTTAATATTAGTATTTCTTTAAAAACATTATAAAAGTAGCTATTCCCTTAAAATTTCAAGTTTTTAGCTTTATTAGTTCTATAAATATCTTAAAATAAAAATTTCCTCTACATGGGAAGTGACACGCCCACTAAAAATTAAAAAAATATAGCCTATAAGGAACAATAAGACCTTTAGTAATATATTGTGAAAAATTCAGCAAAAGATTGATGCACTCCTTTAGGAACCTGTGGACTTGTAACATACATTCACTTTATATAGAGAGTGGGGAGCGAATCGTGCTACAATAAGAAAATGTGATAATTTTTTTTCTGTGTGAGTAATCGGTTTATTGGAACTATGCTCTTTATTGAGCTATACAGGAGTTATGCATGATTTTCGTAACAAAAATAATCGACACTATTACAGTTATAAATTTACTCGTATTTTTGTACTTAAAACCCGAGTAGGAAAATAAACGAAACAAAGTGTTTGATTTTATTTCGTTTCCTTTTCTGAAGTGTGTGAAACAAAAACAAAACGAAAACAAAGATATTGATTGCTCAATTTGTTTTTGTATTGTTTTTGCACATGAGCACAAAGCAGAGAACGAAGCCGATTAGCTGTAAGCCGGTTAACAGCTGCCGCCTACCACAAATACTACATTAATTGTGCACAGTAAGAAAAGAAAATAATGGGAAATAAATAGAAACGTTTGAAATATTTGCGGCGAACTTTACATCATCGTATAATATAATTTTATTGCACGGTTATTTCACACATGAATTTTTTTTATGTAACTTTTATTTTTTTAATGCCAGACTACTATTTAGATATATGAAAATGCATGCCTGGGATACTGTAAATACAGCGGTACCATGCCTTACAGTCCTTTATTTCCATCCAAAGGGAATTTATGCTGGTTTTTGGCGAGCAAAAATTCTTCATAGTGTGAACAGTGACTAGCCTTAAAATTTATAATCAACCAATTTTAGTCGATTTGTTTGAAAATCTATTTAAGTGAATTTTTCTTTCTATTGCTTCTTAATTTTAATAAGTTTTCATGACAATGTGAATTAAAGAAAATGTCAGCAAAAAAAAAAATTGTTTCATAGTGCGAAACGTGACTAGCTGCAAAATTTATAACTATTTTTATTTTTTTATTTTAGTCGCTTTATTTGAAATAATTATTTAAGTGTATTTTTGTCTTTTTGTTGCTTCTTAATTTTAATAAGTTTTCATTACAACAACAGCTGCAACACAGTTAAATGAAATGAAGACTTAATTTGCTGCAAGTAAAATTTCTGAATAATTATTTTTAAGTTTCGCCCCGCAGTTTTAATACTTTGAATAGTGTTTTGATTTTCTAAGTTTTGTGTTCATCTCTTAAGTAATTTTTTTTTATTAAATCTTTAACTTTTTGCTTGACAGCCAACCACAAAACATTTATAAACAGATGGTGCCGCAAGGATACGTTGATTGCTAATGTGTGTGTGTGTGTGTACGTTTAAAGCAAATATAAGGAAACTGCTGGATGCCTTACAAAAATAATTTAGCATTTTTTCCTTATAACTTACACAATTTTAATATAATTTTTAAATCGTGTGTTACACTTTATTATGTTTCCCTTGCATTAAAAATTTTGATAACCTTGTGTGGATTAAAAAAAATCAGAAAGCTTAATTTAATTGTATAAGCAAATTAAGACTTTTTCGCTGCATACTATTTATAATATAAGCTAAAATATCTCTTTTGAAATTAAGGATAAATGTCACAATGTCCTTGCACCACTTCAAATAAAAATTACTTAAGAGCTTTGCTGTGCACTGCTAGAAATATTTAAAAATACTCGGGACTCTACCATACAAAATTTTATTTTTTTAAAAAATAAAGGATATACGATAGATAGCTATATCCTTGCTGCTATTGAGTTAGCATTTATTAGCAAGCATCGCTGCATAATTCCTTAAGTAGTCTGCAAAGATTTTTTTTAATTGTAAATTTAAGTACATATATATGATGCAGGACATTATTTACTTTCTCCTCGAATCTATTAAGATGAACATATTTAAAAGTATGCATATATCATAATTTTTAATCATTATACATATATGTATGTTATACTGTATTATGTTTTCTATGCTTTTGAAATTAAGGATATATGCGAGCACAGCATGTACTTTCAACACCTAAAATTAAATTTGGCCTATAGCATTACTGTGCAGTCCTAGAAACATTTAAAAACTTTAATTTCTTTCGAGATGTTACTAAAAAAAATTTCATCTTAATAAAAATAAAGGATATATGGGAGGCAGGCATATCCTTGCTCTGATTGGGATAAAATTTGTTGGGACTTTTCGTTGCATAATTCCTCAAGTAGTCTACAAAGATTTTGTTTTCATTTTAAATTTAAGGACATATGGCAGCACGTCCTTTTTTTGGCGATTATAAGACAATATAACAGCAAGCTTTGCTGCATAATTCTGCATAAAAGCACGTAAAATCGTTTACATTATTATCAAATCTAGCTAAATTTAATGTTAAAAATAAGGGATATGTGGGAGGTAAGCATATCCTTGCTCCGATTGAAACAAATTTTTTAAAAGGTTCATTTTATAATTTTACAAATAGTTTGCAGATATAATTATAATAATTGTAACAAAAACATTTCAATTAAAAATTCTAGATATACATATACACAAGAGTAAGCGATTGCCATATGCTTCAAATGATTTAGCACAAATCTTTATTGCGCCATTGAAGAAATAATGAAAAATATTTACTGCAAAATTTTATATAAAAACGGGTATACAGGAGGAAGGCACAATCCTCCTCCGATTCAAGCGAAATTTGCCAAGCAGCTTGTTTTAAGAATTGCAAGAAACATGCCAAATGAACTATCCTCGCTACCTTAGATATTTGATATATGTGGCAAAATATCCTATCAAGTGAAGTTCTTTGATTCTGGCTCTTACTTACCTCACACCTCGCACAGTTTGTTCCTTGCTCATTGTAGCGCACTTAAGGGAGTTGAGGTTTGAAAAGAAAAAATATCAGTTACTATAAAATAATGTACACGATAAAGATACTTTTGCGAGTATACTTTTGGATTGCGTTTTTTCTTCTCATAAAAACTTTTTTTTTACTTTTTCTTTCCTCCCAGAGTTTTTTAACATATATAGCCTTATGTCTGCCTGTCTGTCTTTTTAATAATCAAGTTGCTGTGCGAACATTTTGTGTGTGTGGCTGAAATGTTTGTTAGAGTGCTTGTATTGTATTTTAGCCAAGGTATGCTGCATGTTGACAGTTAACAAATTAATTTAATTACAATTTGTACACAGTCTTAATTATGTTCATCCCTCCTTCAGGTCTTTGGTATCATTGCGTTTGTTTTTCCTTTTTTGCATTGAGTTATAAATGATGTTTTTAATTATTCGGCAAAGTTCTTTTATACTTAATTGCAGCTATTAAGACTCTTAGTGCCAGAGAGTTAAAGGGCTTCTCACGAATGTTTAAGAACGTGAAGGTTTTCTTTTGTTTGTTTTTTTTTTGCATCTTAACCACAGGTGTTTATTTTTGTTGAATCAATCGGTCAATATCATTACAACTCGCAAATAAAAGACCAGTATTCTTTCATCATTTTGTAAATAGAAAGGTGAAGGTAAAATTCAGTGAAAGTACCTTCCTTTTCAATAAAAATTTCTCTACAAAATATATTTTATGCAAAGGACCTTCAAGCATATGCACTTAACGAGGATACAATTTTTTTATATATTGTGTTCTTAATTTATTTTCAAAATATGTTATTGTATAAATATATATACACAATTACATATTATAAAAAGCTTAATACTATCACTCACATGTTTTAGTTAAATGTTGGCTCTAATCTTTACCCAGACTTGGTAGCCCAAGTTTAAGATTTCATGTTTTGCTTAGAAAAAAAGGAAATGCTGTGATAATTCCATATATCCCATACTTTGAATAACTACAAGAGCTGTTATAATTAAAACTCTCTTAGAAAACTTTGTTAATATGCCATCAGGATTTAGTAAGGATAATTCAAACAGATTTATTTCAACTACAAAAATTTTTCTTTCTCAGAATAACTAATAGAAACATTTAGTTGTACAATAAATCAGTAATACGTAAACAAATAACAAAAGCAAAGTTAAGTAAACAAATGAATAATTTTTCTAATTAATAGCTAAAGTCTTTTGAAAAATATTCTAGTGACAAGTCAAAAGGTTTTGATATCCACACAACTACATTTATAATATTTTCTATAACATCCATCACCGAATAAAACAAATAAACTTAATTGAGAAATTAATACAAATACACAATAAAACAAGTTGAAGTTCTTGTATAAGTTTTTATTATCCTTTATAAGTTAAATAAAAATTCTTTATGTATTTTTGTAGTTAATCTTAACAAAATTTGTAATAGCACATATATATATATATATATATATATCCTTGCTCAATGTACGCCTAGGCGGAGCCAAAATTTAATGAAATAAGGCCAAAGCATTAATAATTATATGCCATTATCCACGCATTCATTAAGTTAGATAAGTAAATATTTATATTTATAAATAAATATTTATATTTATATTTATATTTATTTATATATGTATACGTTTTTAAAACTTTATTTTCCACTGGCTTGAAAACTTTATGTTCTTTTATAGATCGAAATAAAAATTTCAGCTAGCTTAGTCATACTTCTATGAACAAATTAATTTTTTTTCAGCAAACAGCATAATTTTCGCTAAAATATCGCGAAAGATATATGCGAGCTGAGCATGTCCTTGCCTCACTTAAAATTAAAATTTACCAGAATGCTTTACTCTATAGTCCTAGTAATATTTAAAAAAAGTATTATTTCCTTCCAGGACATTATAAGACAAAATGCAATTTTTTCAAAAATAAAGGATATATGGGAGGCAGGCATATCCTTGCTTCGATTGAGCTAAAACTTATTATGCAGATTCACTTGATAATTCCTCAAGTAGTCTACAAAGATTTTCATATTATTTATTTATTCCTTGTTTTCATTTCAATTTAATCAAATCAAAATTTATTTATAAAAACTTTATAAATTTTTAACATTTGAACTATTTCTGTATATTCAAATAAAAGTTTCCGATAGCTTAGATACAATTCTACGAATAAAAAATTTAAAAAAAATTTAAATTTAAAGATATATGGGAGCTCAGCATGTCCTTGCATCAGTTAAAAATAAAATTTACCAGAAAGCCTTACTGTATAGTACTAGTAATATTTAAAGGTACTATTTCCTTCCAGGACATTATAAGACAAAATTTATTTTTTTTTTTAAATAAAGGATATATGGGAGGCAGGCATATCCTTGCTTCGATTTAGCTAAAACTTATTATGCAGCCTCGCTTAATAATTCCTCAAGTAGTCTAGAAAGATTTTGCTAAAATTTTATACTATTTATTTTTTCTTTGTTTTCATTTCAAGTTAATCAAATCAAAATTTATTTATAAAAATTTCGTAATTTTTTAACATTTTAACTATTTATATTCAAATTAAAATTTGTGATAGCTGAGCTATAATTCTACGAATAAAAAATTCAAAAAAAAATGGAAATTCAAGGATATATGGGAGCTCAGCATGTACTTGCATCATTTAAAAATAAAATTTACCAGAAAGCCTTACTGTACAGTCCTAGTAATATTTAAAGGTATTATTTCCTTCTAGGACATTACTGGACAAAATTGAATTTTTTTTTTAAATAAAGGATATATGGGAGACATGCATATCCTTGCTTCGATTTAGCTAAAACTTATTATGCAGCTTCGCTTAATAATTCCTCAAGTAGTCTAGAAAGATTTTGCTAAAATTTTCATGTTATTTACTTGTTTTTCCTTGTTTTCATTTCAAGTTAATCAATTCAAAATTTATTTATATAAACTTCATAAATTTTTAACCTTTTAAATATTTATATTAAAAAAAAAATTCTGATAGAAATTCAAGGATATATGGTAGCTCAACATGTCCTTGCATCACCTAAAAATAAAATTTACCAGAAAGCCTTACTGTATAGTGCTAGTTATATTTAAAAGATTTCTTTCCTTCCGCGACATTAATAGAAAAAATTTAATTTTTGAAGAAATGAAGGATATATGGAAGGCAATCATATCCTTGCTCCGATTGAGTTGAAATTTATTAACAACTTCGCTGCGTAATTCCTCAAGTAGTCTTGAAAGATTTCTCCTTGAATTCATTTATGTAGTCAAAAAAATTAAAATTTATACAAAAATAATTCATATATTATTAAAATTTTTATTAATATATTAGGTTTCGTTTCTGTTAAAAATTTGTATATCCTTTGTGTTAGCTTCTCCCAGAGGAGAAGCTATCCCCAAATAGTGAAGCATTAAGATTAATGATCTAAGAATTTAAACCATGATGTTTTAAATATTATTTGTATGTATAAATTAAAAAAATCAGAAAGCTTGATAAAATTCTGTGAGCCAATTCAGACTTTTTCGCTGCATACTATTTATAATATAAGCTGAAATATCTCTGTTGAAATTATGGCTATATGTGAGCTCACAATGTCCTTCCACAACTTCAAATAAAATTTACCTAAGAGCTTTACTGTGTGGTCCTAGAATTATTTAAAAATACTCGGGACTCTACCTCACAAAATTTCATGTTTTCAAAAAATAAAGGATATACGGGAGGTAAGCATATCCTAGTTCCGATTGAGTTGACATTTATTAGCAAGCTTCGTTGCAGAATTCAGCAAGTAGTCTGAGTTAAAATATATAGGACATAGCAAAATTTTGGCATAATCTTGTATTGATTGAGAAGTTCACCATAGAGCTAAATGTTTTTATTATGTAATTAGATGTTTAGGTACTTTCTGCTGTGAGTTGCCGCTTTAGCTCAATATGTAAAATAAAGGATACATGAAATGTAAGAATATCCTTCCAGCAACTGAAATTAAATTCCTCAGGGCGCTCATATTTCTCTTTAGTCAAATATTTACTACGTTTTGTTGCATTTTGTTGAAAATTTTGCGTTTTTTTTGGAAAAATAAAGGATATGTGGGAGGTAGGCTTGTCCTTGCTTCAATTGAGGTGAAATTCACCAGGGAGCTAAAGGGAATTATTTTACAAGTTCTTACAAGCACCTGTACTTCAATATGCAATAGCAGAAGCATATAAACGATAAACATCTCCTTGCAGCAGCTGAAGTTAAGTTGCTCAGGACACTTAGTTTTGAATTTTGTTGCCTTCTGATGAAAATTGTAAGGGGAATTTGTTTTAAAAATAAAGGATTTAGCGGAGGCGGGTATGTCCTTACATTGATTGAGGGGAAATTCTTTATATAGCTAAATATTTGACTTTATTGCACGTTTTAGGTGCTTTCTGCTTTGAATTGCAATTTTAGCCCAATATGTAAAATAACGGATATATGAAAGGTAAAAATATCCTTAAAGCAACTGAAATTAAAATTGCCTAGATACTTAGCTTTCCAGTTTGTGAAATATTTATCAATTTTCATATTATTTATTATTTCCTTGTTTTCATTTCAAGTAAAATTTATTTATAAAAACTTTATAAATTTTTAACATTTTATTTATTTGTTTGTATACTGATGAAAATTTTTCACAAAGTTACGTTTCTAAAATAAAGGATATATGGGAGGTAGGCATGTCTTTCTTCCGTTTGAGCTGAAATTCACCAGGAAGCTAAAGGGTAAAGTTTCACAAGTAGTTATAAGTTTTTGCTGCATTCTGGTCGCAATTGTAGATTTAATGCAATATTTAAAATTATGGATAGGCTGGAGCTTAGACAAGGCTTTAAACCAATGGAAATAAAATTTATCATAGACCTTAATATCATTATTTCAAAAGTCATTAGAAGTTTTTCACTAGCTTTAGCTAATAATTGCAGCTAGGATTAAATTCCAGAAAAGCTGACATGTCCTTGCGCCGAAATAAAAAAAACTGAGCCATTACTGAGTTTTCTGCATTTTTCCTAAATGATATCTAAGGATCAGACAGTTTATCGTTATTAAGCCGGCTTATCTGTCCATAAGGTCCTTTGAAATGCAAAAGAAAAATTTATTTACTTCAGTCATAGTAGGGACAAAATTATAAAACAATTACGAGATTGCATTTTAGTTGTAATTTAAGTAGTTCTTTAAATTAGCATTAAATGAGTGCAGCAGCAGGCTAGTTAATAGCGTGCCAACTTATCAGTCTTGGGGGCAGGTGATTCAATTTCTTCTAAAAGGGTTCTTGCTGGTAAAATTTTAAATTACCCGTAGTTGAATTTTTAAAATTTGATCACAAATAAATTAAATATTAGAAATTAAAATAAAAATCAGCAGAGACAATTACAAAATCCTGTCTATAGAGGTTATACACAAAAATGTGTGTGTCTATATGTATACATAAATAATTGTATACCACACAGAGACAATTTGATAAATATTTTGATGATATAATTTAGAAAATATGCCATTTTCCAATAATACCTCTACATGCATATTAAATGCAGATAAAATGATGTTCAACAACTTACACGTTGTCTATGGCAATGGCAGACTTCAGTTTCATACTGATGAAATACTAACATACACATGCTGCTCATAACTATAAAAATATTTAAATGAATATATACACAGATGAGTATGTACATATGTAGGTACTTGTATTTGTGTTAGTTTGTTGGTATATTTGTATATGAATTAGAGGTCTGCATAAACAGTCTTGAAATGTAATAATTTTTTGTTTTTTAAATGTATTGTCGTAGCATGTATTATACGAAACCAGTAATAAATGATGTCGTTTAATAAGCGAATAATTATGGATGTATTGATGTACGTGTATATGAGTGTTTTTAAGAGATGTGGCGAAGTAGTGTTGATACTTCTTATTTTTCATATTGTACGTTTTACTGTGTGTAGATGGTAAGCTTTTATGTGTTTAAGGGTGGTTTTTAAAGTAATCGCACACAAGTAATATCAATGTATGTGTGCGTTTGCATGTGCGCAGAAAAATAAAAGATCATACACCAAATGTGTGTATAAATGTACATGCATGACGTTTGTAGACGCGACCATGCGTATGAAGAAGCAAGCATCACAAATTCTTCAGTCACGAAATATTTTATTATTTACTCCTATACCTGCAATAACTGAAACAAATTTCTTGCAAACATTGTTGTTTAGCGTTTGTTTTATAGGATTTCGTTGTAAAACTTCTTGTAAGTTGTCTTGTGCAGGGGTCTAGTATGAATATAAACAGTTTTACTGCAACCATTATAATATTTACAATACGTAGACATTCTTTATACGTTTGATAAACGATTGTTTATCCGCTTGAGTTTGTGGTTGAATGTGTGTATTCTCATCAGCAACATCCTGAATGCACACACACGCATATACATACACACACACATATGATTTAGTAAAAGTGAAGAGACATCCCAGCAAACAATTTGTCTAGTTGTTATTGAACTAGGCACCGGCACTTTTTCAGGCATTCCAATAACTAAAGTAAAATGTCTCTAGATTTTTAATACAATATGTGTAACAGCAATATACCTTGTAAAAAGCCAGATCTTGAATAAACATAGCCGGAAGAGTGGAACCATCACTTGCTCACCCTTATAGTTACCTTTCCCTAAAATAGCCAATTTTTGCTTTGTTGCTGTATCAGTGTAGTATTTTCTAATTTTGTTTATGATTTTTTGTTCATGGGAAATATTTCAGGTGAACAATATGTTCGCCTCTTATTCCCGATAAGGTCGGATATCTGGTTACATATTTCCCCTTATCAGGGGGAAAATTCCATTTTTTAGGAATTCCAATAACTGAATCAAAATTTCCCTTATAAAAAGCCATATCTTGAATAAATATTGCCAGAAGAGTGAAAACATCAGCTGATATCTGGTCACTTGTTCTCCCATATCGCGGCAAGAAAGCGATAATTTTGTTCATGTGAAATTTAGTTTTTTTCCATGTAAAATATTAAAGTATATTAAGGTTTGTATTTATTTGATCTTTCAGTATGATTTCTTCAGGGATACATAATATATAATATATATATATATATATATATATATATATATATATATATATATATATATACATATAGGGTGTTTTTTTAAGAGGTATAGAACTTCGAATTGAAATAAAACACAAGAAAATCGTTTTAATGTCCATCAGTTTGGCTTTATTGGAAGGATAATTTTATGCCATTAATGTTTAAATATGATTTCGGGCATGTGGCCGCCGCGGCTGGCTCGAATAAAGCCAATTCTACAGGTCCAATTTTCAACCACTTTTTCGAGCATATGGGGCCGTATGTTGGCAATAACGCCACCAATGTTGGCTTCCAAGTCCCCTAACGTTTCTGGTTTGTTGGCGTAGACGAGCGACTTCACATATCCCCAAAGAAAATAATCCAATGGTGTCAAATCACACGATCTTGGTGGCCAATTGACAGGTCCATTCCGCGAAATTATGCGCTCATCGAATGTTTCCTTCAATAAATCGATTGTGACGTGCGCTGTGTGGCATGTAGCGCCGTCTTGTTGGAACCACAACTCATCCACATTCATGCCATCCAATTCGGGAACAAAATAGTCGCTTAGTCGGCTCCAATTGCTGTGCACGGTGGCGAATCGATTCATTCGGGTCCTCTTCAACACTTTGCTCTACAGCGGCAATTGTTTCTTCGGTGCGCACTGTTCGACGTCTCTGCGGATGCGTATTATCACATAGAGTAAACGTAGTGCGAAAACGATCCATGGTTAACCGAATTAATTGCTCTGATGGACGATTATGTCGACCGTAAAATGGACGGAGCTTGCGGTAAACTTCGCGAACTGAACCATTATTTTCGAAATAAATTTGCACGATTTGCAAGCGTTGTTCTTTTGTCAACCTGTTAATGATGAAATGGCAAACCAAACTAAATATTAATCACTTGACATCTGACAAAATGGCCGCCAGTTAAAAAAGTGATGCCAACTTAAAGTTCTATACGCCAATAAAAACACCCTTTATATATATATATATATATATATATATATATATATATATATATATATATATATATATATATACATATATATATATATATATATAATAATAATATATATATAATATATATATAATATATATATATATAATATATATATATATATAATATATATAATATATATATAATATATCCCTGAAGAAGCTACCCATGAGGCAGCGAAATATTTTAGAATAATAAAAACAATTAAACATTTTTATAAAAAAATAACAGATCTTAAGCTGAATTAAAAAAGAATGAAATATTAAAGTTTTACTTGAACAAACTTTAGGCCTTTTATTCCCGATAAGAGCATTAGAAAAGAGTCCATCCAAACTCTCTATGGTTTCAAGTTAACTTTATGAAGAAATATTCAAGAAAATACATGCATATTAGTGTCCTGCACAAGACTATTTATAAGACCTTTCAAGACATGAGAGATTTTTTCCAATGCTTTACTACAGCGAAATATTCTAAAAGAATCGCTAAACAACACTGTTGGCAAGACAAACCACCGTAAAAAATTACTTGCCAACAGTGTTGCTTAGCGATTCTTTTAGAATATTTCGCTGTAGTAAGCATTTGGAAAAATCTCTCATGTCTTGAAAGGTCTTATAAACAGTCTTGTGCAGGACACTAATGCATATCGTGCTACGAGCATAATTGCCAAAAAAAAAACTCAAGCGACATAATTTTCGAACTTAATTTTTTTACGAAAGTCAATTGTTTACGATCGCAAATAATAGATTTTTTGTCATAAAATGCAATAAAAGAATATGCCGCTGAAGCTTTTTTTAGCTGTTAATGAGTTAATAAGCTTGAATCATAATGCTGGATTTGTTCTCCAAAAAGGCCGTACTTTTACAGAAACCCGTGCTATTTCATTATTTGGTGAAATCGATGGAAATTCCTCTTTAGTCATGCTTATATTTTGTGGTACCAAAATACGTATTCCATTTGCGATGTCACCAATTTCAGCTGTTAATGAGTTGGTAAACTTCAATAAAACTCAAATGCTAAATTTTATATAATAAATTACTTAATAAGAAATAAATTCAGTGAAGTGCGACTTTGACCCGCGCACGAAGGTTTCCGTACGGACACAAGATATGTAATTCAATACGAATTTCAGCCTATATAAAATATAGTTTTAGCATTTTTTTCGTTTTTTGTTTTTTTACGGTTTTAAGCGTTTTTTCTTTAGTTTTGGCGTTTTATTTTTGGTTTTTGGCGTTTTTTTTTATTATGGCGATTTTTTTAATTTTGGCGATTTTTTTTAATTTTGGCGATTTTTTTGGATTTGGTGATTTATTTTAGTGTTAGAAATTTTTTTTTAATTTTGGCGATTTTTTTTTTCGTTTTGGAGATTTGCTTAAATTTTTGCGATTTTCTCGTATAGGCGATTTTATAATTTTGAAATTTTATAGTTTTACTATTTTTGAAAATTTCAAGAGTTTGACTCTTACGGTTTCCGCGATACAGCAAGTTGTCAAAATTACATAGTCAAAATTGCATTAACTGATAGAACACCCTTTAATATAAATTTTTTTAAATGTTAATTGCTGTAGTCTGTGTAAAAATACACTAATTTTACAAATTTCAAGTGCATATATGTACATACAATTGAATGTATATTACGTGGGATTTTAACATTTTTCTTTGCTCGTTTTGGAACACCCTTTAATTTTTAACTCTCATGTATTTGTTGTTGTAGCGGCCAAGGATCTACATCAGAGTCCACCATTCCATTACCCTGAGGGCTCTGCTAGAATTCTGCTTTGCATA
This sequence comes from Tachina grossa, assembly GCA_949987645.1. NCBI lineage: Eukaryota > Metazoa > Arthropoda > Insecta > Diptera > Tachinidae > Tachina > Tachina grossa. The sequence continues at coordinate 24,049,178 of OX465277.1, read as the reverse complement.
CGTACACAGAACAACTACTAACAGAAATTTAAAGCAAGAGCATAACACACACAAAAGGAGCAGATTTCAGTCGCATTTTTTATGAACAAAAATACACCGAGAGTATTCAAACACTACCAAAATTATTTCATTTACTTTTTCTATATTATTTATATAAATAAATTATCTAATTTAAATGTTCTTATAACAGAAATTTTTATGGCCATAAAAAAGAGAAAAAAATATGTGGAATATAGAGTTGAAAACTAAACTTTTATTTGGCTTAAATACTTTTGTGGATGCTGAGTGTCTAGTATATATCAAGAAATTTAAAAAAACTAGTACATACAGCCTTAGGAATCGCTAATACCCAATTAAACATTTACAAGAGCGATTTTCTTCAGTGGAACAGCACTAAGCATGTATTAATGCTGTTGTGCTTTTAAGCGTTTTCTCTTGGTGACCATTGAATTATATACTCTGTCCAAATTTCAAATTACGGTTCCTGAGAAAATAGCCTTGTGACGGACAGACGGACAGCGTAGCGAAAACAATCCGGTTCCTTTACACCTTAAAAAGATGTTTAAGGCTGGGTTAGCCGAACGTTGCTGTTGCTGTACCGCACCGTACCGTACTGTTAGCACGTTGGTGCACTTATAGAACATTTAAAAACGTGCGTATGCTTTACTTCGTTTTGTTGTTTTAATATTAAAAAGGAACAGCTGTTCACAAAACAGTGATGGGAAATAAAAAAGTTCAAATGGTGAATGTAGCGAAGAAAAAGTACCTAAAATATGTAAACGCTACTAAAACTGTATACTGTCTGTTATACATTTATAACAAATAAATATGTTCATATATACATACATATCGATGGACACAAGTACACCTCGTCACAAAAATTTATTGCAATATCGTAAAAATAACACTTTTAAAAGCAGTTTAACAAAGAAGTTGTGCTGTTTAATATTATGTTTTTATCTTCCCCTGTAAAATTACAATTATTTGAGTTAGGGCCATTCTACTTGTGACCAACGATATGTATGCAACATGAAATAATTGTTACATGTGTGCATACACAATAAGAAGTTTTGATACCATTTAAATCCTTTAATACATATCACATTTATATTATGCTCATACATATTTATGCATTTCTTTATTATATATAAGTACATATACATACACATGCATGTATATATTTGTGTACATAAGTATGTATATATGTACATTCCCAAATATTTATTTATATATTTATGTTTTTTCACACAGATATTATTAACAAAAGTACCAAAAAACAGAGCTAAAATACCCCTATTCCATTTAAATTAAAATGGTACCATCACTGGCTTACAAACGTCACTTAACAACGTTAGGAAATTCTATTTTATACAGGTTGAGACGTGCCGTCAACGTTACAGCAAATTTCGGTACGCGTTTGCATTGTTTTCAATCAACAAAAACGATCAGCTGTTTCGTTAGCTTACGTGGACGTTCGGTTAATTCTACCTTTACAATTGAAAGGCTAGAAGAATAATAAAACTCAAGAAAATTTTGTACACGAATTTCAAAGCTATTATGATTGAAAAAAATTGTTTTTTAAAAGCAGTTTTCTTTGCGGTTTACACAATTTAATTTATTTTAAATACTATAAAATACGTACGCCACACATATATTTTTTATTATGGTTATGATTCGATATGTTCACTGGGTTGTGTATAGATATTAAAGTTTGTTGCATTGATTTATATTTTTATCTCTGCAGTTGAGTATTTATTTCTGTGTGTAATATTTATCTCTAGAGTGTTGACAAATAAATTTCTAACACAGCAGTTACATTAGAACAGGTGCGCGCTTCCCAGGGGAGAGGGAGAACAAAAGTTGCACCTCCTCTAAAAATATGAAATTATTAATATATTGGGTTTTCATAATTAAATTTCTCACATTATATGTGCAATTTGAAATTGCGTACTTGTAAAAATTTAAAGCTTATCCAGACCTGCTTTAAATGTAAAGTTGTACAGTTCACCCTCGATAGTTGGAAACCTAGAGTACAATAAATAAAAACTTATGTCGTTTTCTTTTCTTTTCTATAAAAAAGTCCAATATTTTTTTTTTAACTTCTCATTGAGAAAAATGCAATTTAATGTGCTCTTTAGAGTTGAGCGATATTTTAAAACCTGTTACATTTTCACAGTGATTGAAAAATCACTAATCACAACTGTGACTGAATTTATTAAGTAACAGGTTTTGAAATATAGTTATTTCATAAAAACTGTGATTGTTCTTGTATGCTTACTTTACAGTAAATAAAGCTACCACATTAATTTTTTCTTATACCTTCAGTTTTTGTCAAGAAAAAATCGTCAAATTGTCTTTTCTGGCATCTATGTACAGCTCTCACATTGCTAATTGTTTATTCTTGTCGCTTTTCTTACTAGTATTTCAAAACATTAATACTAATATACACTTTTAAAGCAGAAGTGCTGCAATGTGTTAAAATCACAGTCAGTGCTTAATTTCACTGCTGCTCTTCTTATTAGATTTTCTTAAAATAACAGAACTGCTACAAATAAAATACTGGTAAACTGTGATCTCAGTCGCAGTTTAGAAGAACAGCGATTTAGAAATCACATTCACAAGGGGCAACATTATGAAAAAAAAATCACAGTTTCGATCATCTCTAGTGCGCTTAAAGCAAAAATGTTCGCTCTTAAAGAATGATAAAATAATTTCGAATAAACTCTCTATTTCAAAAAACTATTTTATTGCAAATTTTTATTGAAAAGCGTTTTTTAGAAAAGAACACGTCATTAAGAGGAATGAAGTTTAAACAATACTGTGTAACAAAATTAATTATTTTTTTTTGCTATACAACAACAAGGTTTTATTGAATGACTGATTCTGGCAGTTGAGATAAAAATATACTCACATTTTATTTATTTATTTATTATTTATTATACGAGTATTATACAAAATAAATTTGCCTAATATGGTTGCACAAATATGGGCGTAGTAACTAGACCATATGCCCAAGATGTTATTAACAGTATTTTAAAAAAGTTTTGTGACTGACTGTGCATAGGGATGAAACGATACCACTAAGGTATCGATACTTTTACTTGATACGGTATTGGTTCAAAAGTATCGATACCTACTCAGTATCGAATAAAAAGCATCGATACTTAATTGTATCGATCAAGTTCTTCATATGATTTGAAGTAGTGAAACAAAAGTAAATACCACAATACACACACATACATATGTACATATGTATGTATGTATTATGTGCAGTTAGTATCACTAATATTCGGTTTTCAGATTCAGAATCAATAAAAAGTTTGCCAAACAATGGTAACCTTTTAATCTGAAAAATTTGCCATTGTTTGGTAGACTTTATATTCAGGGTGACCAATGACATTTTTCAAAAAGTGGCAACAAATATTGTATTTATCAAAAAAAAGGGCCAACATTAAAAAAAAACGAGAAAACTACACTAAACTTTTTATTTTTAATGTATTTTCATAAAACTCACCCTAAAAAAAGTGGAAACAAAAAGTGGCAAGGAATTCGAAAAAGGGGAAAGGCAGTCGAAAAAGTGGCAATTTGCCACTTTAGTCGGTTAAACCGTCACGCTGTTTATATTGATTCTGAATCCGAATACTAGTGAAACTCACTGTATGTACTTACTTTGAAATATGTATTTTCGTCGACAGGAGCAGTACAATCGGGATGCCATTTTAAACGTTTGTTCAAATTCGATGTATTGCGGCTTTAAAACAATTTTTGCGGCTAGAAATTTTATAGTCTGTTTTATAAAATATAACCACACACTTAACTTGGGGTCCCAATTTCTTTAAATGAATTTAAAGAAATTGAAATTAATCTGTGGCAATAAGGAAAAAGTTCTTAAGTCATATTTTACTGCTCTACTGCAAGAGCATTTTTAAATTTTCAAGTCGATTTTCGGAAATTATTTTACAGTTAAATTAAGAAATTCGGTATTCACTCAAATTCCTTTTATATAGAATATTTCGTTCTACACACTATAAATAATACATTGGATTTAAAATATACCAAAGTATTAGCTAAAAGGTAAAGTAAGGTAATATTCGGAATGAGATTATAAAACGAAAAAAGATAAGCAAGTCATTGCGCTATAACTTCCTAAAAAAGCGCGCAAAATAAATGAATTTTGGCCCAGGGGTTCTTTCCAATGTGGAGACTACATGGGTACCGTTAACTTAAAAACAAATTATCTCGACTTAAGCACTTTTTCCTTTTTGCCACAGATATATTCTAAACATAAATTTAGATTTAATACGAACAAATGAAATTTTGTTAAACTGACGTCACGTTGAACATTGTTGTGGCATATAAGAAACGAGTATTTTTGACCGATACGAGTACTTTTTACCGATACCTACTTGGTACTCAATAGTAAAGTATCGATACCAAAAGTACTTGGTTTCTAAGAAAAAGTATCGAGTACTTACTTGTATTATTTACTCGTATCGTTTCATCACTAACTGTTCACGTCACATAGGAAGTAGCAACGTGGTTGTTAAATAAATTCCACAAAATAATTGCAAAATTATACGGTTATCCGTGGCAGATCTGTCAAGCAGTGCGAACGAGACGAAAAACGCTCGAAGGGCACACAACACACACAAGAATTACGATGACGCTAGAGCTATTATTCAGCCCAGAGCTGCTTAAAGACTACCCCCTTATGCAAAAACGATTGTTAAACTTAAAGTTGGTTTAACAAACGAATTTTGTATGGCAAAACCGGTTTTAATACATGCTTCAACCTTAACAAACCTTTTTGCATAAGGAAGTGAATATATTAACATATATCGGCATTTTGAAAGTTTAATCTTAAAGAAGTTATAAGAGAGGGTTAGAATATCCTCTCTCATGGTGTATGTTTTGATGGCAAATTGGTATAAAAAAATCATGAAACCCTTGTATTTTAGTTACAGGGTGTATTTAGCATTTTTGCCGAACATTAGTGTAGGAAATATAAATTTCGTATAATTCGCTGTTGTATTGCAAAATTGTAGCATATATCGCAGCTACATTTGCAATATTTGCACCAGCAGTTCGCAATGGAGAACGATTTTCTCTTCTTATCATATTAATTATTGCTTTTTTTATTTTTTAGGAATAATAACATTACATTTTTAAAAAACGTTCCCCAAGTTCTTTAAAAATGCTTCAAAGTTTTTCAGTTCTTCAAATTAACGAGAGTTGACTGTAATTGAAATACATATCAGCAATTTAAGCTTCAAGCAATATTTATAGTTTTTTACCACACATGTATTGATAAAATAGAAAACAACATCCTCTTGTTTCTTTGAGTGTAAATTTGCTCCCACACTGGCACTTAATGTGTGAACGCCAGCAATTGTTGTGTGTGTGTGTGTGTGTGTGTGTGTGTGTGTGTGTGTTTTTGTGTTGTGTACACACTCCTACATTTGTAGATATTTTGTCAATTTGTTTTTATGAATGCGGGTAAAATATTGGTTTTCATGTAGCAACAATGTAGCTAATGCACATATATACATACATACACACATATGTACAATACATATGAACATACATACATACATAAATACATACAATTTGTTGGATTTTGTGTACTTAAGTGCGGTTTTAAAATGTTCCAACAAATAAGCAAATAAATGTTCATCATATTGAATTTATGGCTTTTTTGTAGTGGATTTTTGCTATTATTTTGTATACGCACTGTATTTAAGGTTAGATTACGTAAAATTATTTATAGTTATACATACATATTTACACACATAGTGATGTATGTAATTGTGATAAGAAATTGTTTCAGAAACTTGATAAAACTACTCATAACAATTTCTCAATTGATTTTAAGCAATTTTTTTTAGTTTGGTTAAAAATAATTTAATTAAGCATAAGAGCCCTGAAATTTTTATGTATGAAATTTTAATAAAATCAAATCGAAACTCATATCACATAAGCTTTTAATTTATGCAGCTATTCAACTAAAGTCAAAAAGGCATTACCGAGCAAATAATTTTTGTACAACCAATTCAAAAAAAAAAAAAAAAAATTATATATTAAATCAAAGATGCTGTTAGATTAGGTAGACGAGAGGAGCCATTTTGGCATAACAAGGACATACACATAAACCAGTATAGGCCTGTTGTGCTCTACCAAGTGAATTGAACAAACTCCACCTAAATAGGAACTCAACATCATTAACGTTGTGCCTCAATCTTTTCCAGTCAATGTCTCTTAGTTGTCTAGTGTTGGGTTAGGTATAATCCTCAAAGAAGCGGCATCTCAGCTGGATGAAAGTTGGCTAATTGTATCAATGTACTCCCTGCATGTCGTGCATTCATTGTCGTCTGTGTCTCCAATCCAATACAAGTGACCTCATGAGTTAAGGTGGAGGTACATACCACGCGCTACGTGGCAACGCTTTTCTGGCTTGTTAAACGTTCAACGCTACACAAATGGAAAGTTACATACCACGCTTTTGAAGCTTATATAGTTGTAAAATTTAAAGCCTTTGCCGGCTATTTTTTTTGTCTTGCATTTACGTTTTATTTTACTTTAAATATTTAATGCCTTTTTGTATCCATTGTTTACTAAAAAAAATTAATTTCTAATCATTTTCGTGTATGTTAGCTTATGAATCTGGCAACACTAGCTGTCATTTTGTATACAACACGTAAAAATTGAAGAAAGTTTTCTGTGTAACTTGCCTTATAAAAACACACTATTTCAACTTTTTTGACAGACGCTTATATAGCATTAGCGCATTGAACGCGTGTTATGTACTTCCACCTTTAGAGTGCCGCGTTCAGACGCTGATCAATTTTCCTAGTTCGGGCTTGTTTAGTTTCATCAGCCACCATGTCTTATCTTTTTTTGTGTCACCCTATATAACTTTGGTTATATTGCCCACAGTATAACTATTCTATCTCCCAATTAAAAAACTCAACCTTCGCTGTCTTGAATGGTGCTGATTTATATTCACATGAACCTATTTTAAGCCCTCCGTGATCACAGGAACTTGCGCCTGGAAGTTTCGGTGCCCCTGTGGCTGGAGTGGTAGCGATGCTAGCCTCTCAGTCCAGAGATCGTGGGTTCGATTGCCACCATAGACCCTGGGTGTTTTTCGCAGACAAGCTAATCACTTTGCGAGTTAAGTTTGTGTTAAAAAAAATCTCTGTTGCTTCTATAAAGAAACCTATCCCATTAATTTCGCTAGCTTCGATCTATCCGTGTAGCATCAAAATCCCACGGCTGTTTATTATAGGGTTCGATTGATTCATGAATGTTTCTTCGCGGGTATTTTATATAAAGGATTTTTTTAAGACGATTAGAATTTTAAATTGTAGAAAATTTCATAAAAAACTAAAATTTTATCCAAAAATTTTATTTTATTCGAAAGATCAATATATGGCATTAACATTACAAATTTGAAAATTTGGCATACGGCAACCGAGGATACTTTTAACGAAGCGCAATCTGGACATTGATTTCTAGGCCACATTTTCTAGTATTGATGGCCGAATGTCAGAAATAACACGAACAATGTTGCCCTCCAAGGCACCAATTCATCTTAGTTTATCAGCATAAGCAAGTGACTTCACGTGACTCCATAGAAAATAATCAAGAGGTGTTAAATTGTATGACTTTGGAGGCCAATAGGCAGGTCCATTTCTCTAAATCAACTTATCGCCAAATTTTTAATTAAGTCGATGGTTGCGATCACCGTATGGCACGGAGTGTCTTTCTGTTTAAAGCTCTTCTGGTCCGGATCAATGTCCTCCATATTTTTAAACAAAAAACAATCTCCATTGACCGTAACGCAAACTCCGCCTTCTAGATAGAATAGCATATATGACGTACTGCCAGATTTAAGCCGATAAAGGCGCTCTTTGCTAGTTTCTTCTGGCTTCCAGTGGACTTAAGGGGGCTTAGAAAGCTAAGTTCCTACTAATATACTGCTGTCAGACTAAATTTAATAGGTACATGAAACCATAGACCATCGAGACATGCAAGCATTATGGCTACAGCATAAAACATACCTGATCTCATAAACTACTGCACTCCGAAATCTCAGTTCAAGAGAAACTTCCGAATTTCATTGACATAAGGGTTTTTTCCACTGCATGGAGCTGTAGAGGTGTTCACGGATGGCTCCAGACAGTGAGAGAGGTGAGGGCGTATTAGAATTACAGAGTTCGGAAATGAATTATCTGTTTGCCTTGAGGACGAATGTATCGTATTACAGGTAGAAATACCTGCCATTAAAGAAGCAACATACTGACTTAGAATTTATCGGATATCAAATAGAGTTATCCACATCATAACAATAATCATACCTTTTTAAGCAACGTAGATGCGGATGACATGCCAAAGAGGCGAACCCTACTCAGGTAGTTCATCATTGATAACCTCTGTAGCCTCCCACTCTCATCCTGTTGGATACGCCTCGATTTTGCCTTTTCTGAATAAGTTTAGAGCAGATAGCGCAATGAGAACTCTTTTTAGGCTCTGCTAAACTCTGGCAAAACTAAAAACCACATGAACTTCACTAAGAAGTACTTGACAAAATTCTGGGTCTCCCACATAACAAATTTTGCTTCAATTGTAATAATGAAGAGGAGGAGGAGGAAAGTATTATAAATTTTCTCCTCCTCTGTCTCGCTCTGAAGGAAAGCGGTCTGCAGTTACTTTTGAGAGTATCCCTCAATAGCCTATCTGAATTATCGATATGAGACTCAAAAACTCAAGTCTTAATATTAGGAACAGCGGCTGGTAGGACCATTACCTATTCTCAGCTACCAGCCAAGTGGGCTGGGTTTTAATTTTACTTCTTACCAGTAACCTGTTAACCTAACCGAACTAATGGAGTCGCGTAATTTGTTGTTGATTCCATAGAAAATAATGAAGAGGTGTTTGGTGGCCAAGTGACAGGTGCATTTCTCAAAATCTGCTTATCGTTAAATTTTTAATTAATTAGGTCGATTATTGGTCGATCCTGCTGAAATCACATTTCGTCCAGATAAATTTCATTCATTGCTTCATTTTTATAGAAATAAGGTCCAATGATGCCACCATCGATTAAGTCGCACCAAACTGCATTTGCTGGATGTTCTGGATTATGTTTTCTCTCCTCATGCGGAAATTTGGCTTATTAAAAAACCCGTTTAGCCAAAAGTATTCTCATTGCTGAACACAATTTTGCGATAAGATATTGAATCAGTTTTCAGTTGCTCTAGAGCCCACTTGCTGAAAATCCGACGCACATAAGGGTCTCATGGCTTCAATTCCTGCCCAGCGGGATCTTACATGGTTGTAAGCGAAGGATTTTTCACGTAGTGGATGTACAGATATGAAATTTTAAATTGTTAATCTATTCATGATAATTTGCCAAAGCTTACCGATCATAAATATCAGAAAATGAGCTCATTAAGATAGTTTATTTGATAGTTAACCTTTCCTTAGGTTCTATTACATCCTTTTTCAATTTCCCAATAGTTGAGAATTATGAGAATTTTTAATTATTAATGATCTCATATTGTCGCTGTTTCAACTAAGTGACCTAACACAAAAAAAAAAATTAATATTGAGGAGAGCAGCTTTTATGATTGTTTTATATATATATTTATTCTTATGGATACGTATTATTTTTTTACTTTTATAGGCACAACAGTAATGCTTACAGTCATAAAAATTGTACACAAGGTGAATTATGACCTATAAAGTCTAGTAGTTGACTTAACACACTTTTCCAAAAAATATAATTTCCAACGGTTAGCGACGCTATACGTGCAAATATCTCATTAATTTGCTTAATATTCTGCCAAAAGAAGGGATAAATCTAAATAAATTGGTAATCTAAAGTCCTTTTTAAAGCAATCAAAATTAATTTGTCTCTCCTAAACAGAATTGTGTGTGTGTGTGTGTGTGTGTATGTATGTGTGTGTGTGTGTGCTTTTGTTAATGATGTGGGTTATTTTAAAGCCCTTTTATTTTAAATAATAAAATTTATGTAAAAGTGTGTGACTTTTATTTTGTTACACCCCAGTAATACATGTTTAGTTATCAGATTGCCTGTTTCTGGTTCAATAACATTTAGGAATAAATTGTTAAGGGTTGTTTGTGCTATTCTTTGAAGTAGCTAGGCAGGATATTAATGGCGCACAATGTTTTCATACAAACTAAATCACTTAAATCTTATTGATCTTAAATTAACGTTTACCTAAAATAAAGCATTTGAAATAAACATATAGAAATTTTAAGGGTAAAAACTTATTGCCCCTGATTTCCACCACCTTAACTTCTGCTCTTTTTAAACAAAGGCAAATCTTGAGAAAATTACAGATTAGCTTCATATTGATTTATAATTTATTCACATAGTAAATCAATATCCCGACCTGCATAATCGATGGTAACTGGAGGAAAGCAGGGCAAGCCACAGCGGCTCAAAATGAAAAACAATTTAGAAAACTTTTTCAAGGGGAAAAAAGGCTAAAATTGTCGGGATGTAAATCAGGGTCAAAATTTACATGCAAACATTTTTCATATGTATGTGTCACACACACGTATACGTATAATTGCATAGGTTGTTATTTTGCTTTATAATCTAATGTTTGGGTATTGGTAAATGTCACGGTTGTGACCCGACTACCGCACATTTCGTCCTTTCTGGTGCGTTTCTTAAATGGTCAAAAATTTTACTTAATAACTAGTTTTTTTTAATTTGTTGTTATCGTTTAGATGATATTAAATAAGATTAGGTTAGCCTTAGATGAGATTAGTCAGGAAATAATTTTACAATTCGTATTATAGAATAAAAAAGTTTATAAATTATTTTATTGGAGAAGACAAGTAGAATTAAACTGGACAGTGGCTGTTAAAATAAGCGATTAGAAAAGTCATATATTGCAATTACGCAGTGCTATTAAATTGTTCCCTAAATTGTGTGAAAAGCTGTAAAGCTTGAAGTCTTTTCTGGTTGGGGTTTTTCTTGCTTGAATAGCTAAACGTTACTCATTAACTTCTTCATTAACTATCCACTAGATTGCAGCGTTATACCTAACTCATATTGTAAGTTTCTTTTTTTTCTATAAAAACTAACCAAAGCAGTAGTAATTATACATTTTTATTTCACACTTGGTTGCTGTAGCCAATTTATGCATGTAATAACTGTCCTCAGCATAAACTAAAAGCATGCCATAGACATTCATTACTTAATGGACCATAAATAATTATATTATGGCTTCAAACATGTGTTGTACGTACACAAGTGTGTTTTATGTGTAAACCAGTTAGCCGGCCAATGCGTCATTTTCAAACCTTAAGTCTCTGCAATAACTCATTTTCATTGTGGTAAAAGAAGAACTAGTGGGCAAAGATTCTCTTATTTTGTTTTAAACACATTTTTAACTCACAAGTCTAAGCGTATACAGTGGGATTATTTCCAATTCAACTGATTATGGAATATTTTTTAAGCAAATATTTTAGTTATATAAGAAGTCAGAATTGTAGAGGATTAAACATTACCTCTCCCTCTACTAGGTGATCCATAATAAATGGTTGCTTTCATTTTCTAAAAGAATTTTTTACTGCACAAGAGCTATACTTCTGCAATTAATATTATTTTAGACTGTAAGTTATTTATGAGACAATGTTTATTTAAACATTTCAGTATTTAAATTTAACAACAAACCTCAAATAAGAAATTAAATCACGAAATTTCCACTCTTTGACTTAGTCTAAGTACCAAAAGGAGCTAGCAACTCGATATCGAAATGGCTAAAATTTCCAAGACCTAGAACGAACTGAAATTGTTAGCTCTAAAAAGAATCTAATGGAACTTATTGGTTATGGCCCTATAGTCAACTTTGAAACGCCGGGATTAAATATAATATAGTATACCAAAGTGGAGGAAATGAAGTTAATACTTTAAGAGAGAAATAGATTTTGAGAAAAGGCTTTGCGTCAAGGCGAACAAATGTAAAGAAAACGCAAATGTTGAGTTTATGTAATGTTCTCTTGCTTGCCAAATTTTTCTACTTCCATAATGGTTTGAAACTGCTTGAGAACGTGAAAAGTTGAAAACTTTACAATGTCGAAGTTTGCGGTCAGAGCTGCAGAGAAATTGAACTTATATAACCTAAAGATTATATATTAATAATTTTTGGGATCGAAGAAGCTGGTAATTGAAATTTGCACCCTCAGCCGAGTTTTTCACAAACGGTGTCCTTTTCACCTGTGAGTCCTTTGGTGAAAGTTAACACCAAGCATAGATCTTGCTCATCTAGTTTATTTATTTCTGGATTGTGCACCCAGAAATAGCTCAATATATGCTGCAGAAGTTGGACTAACAGAGAGGTAGGGACTGGAAAGTCCCCTACCCGCTATATACTATTTGTTTTCCTCTTAGATATTTAGTACGGTGAGAAGCGTAGTCTATCAGTCGCTCACTTGAAATCTGATGGGCCTTAAGATCATATACTTTAAGGGATCCGATCTGCGAGGGATAATGTATGTGCTTATGTTCTCAGGACCGTCAGTCCTCAAGGGAATTAAAACACATCCGTTAGGATTTAAAAATGCATTCATGTCTCTTAGGTACCTCTACTAAGGAAAACTGGTACTTTTAGCCGGATGTGGCTAGCACTCCGCTTGTGGTGAATCTATATTCCTCAGAAAAGGATTAAAGCTTAACATTAACCCGACCTTCACTTATCGAGGCAACACGATTAACTATTTCTTCATTAATCCTGAATATCGACTAGTCCTTAAAGCTGGACTTTTTTATTTGGAAATATGTCCACAGAAAAATCTTAGTATCTATATATAAAGCATACAAAAATTTTTTTTGGAACTTTTATGTTATAAAGTAATGATGGAATGAGTGGCCTACGTGTGGTTACTGGAGCAGTAGCTAAAGTATTTTACACATACGTCGTCTGTGACTCAAGGAGGATGAAAGCGCGATACATATTCTTTGTGCATATATTGTATTACGTATTTGACATAAACTAATATGACTACATTCCTTAAAAATTTAATTGGTATAAGAACTAAGCCTCTACAATGCAAACTAAAGTCTTGACTTCTTGAAGAATCTTTCCCTAGAAAAGGTGACACATATTGGCCTTCATAAAGTCCTGAAATGAACCCTATGGAATTTTTCCAGTGAGGATGTCTCAAATTTCCATCACAAAATGGCAACCCTCTCGGAGTCATATCCACAGAGACGTCATAAGAAATTTCACCATTCAATGAAATGAGTGTCACTTACTGCAAAGGGTTTAGATTTGGACAATCTAAGTTAGTTGTTAAATAATTAAATTTCCAAATCATGTATTTAAGTAAATAATAAGACTTATGCTCAGACGGCGAAAGTCTTAGTTTTAGGATTGCTGATTTACAGGCGAGAGACACGAGGGGAAATGAAACGTGTACTCAGCTTCATGTACTGGCAATATGTTCTACTTTCTCATTCGTAATGTCAAAAACGCACACATGCATATACACTATGCCTAAAAAATTATCTCATCAAAAATAAAACTTGTATTATGTGAACGCAGAAGATAGTTCTAAGAAGAAGAAAAAAGTGATAAGCATAGCAATAAGACTTTTATAATCCGAACATAGACTAAATACTGTTTCGATAAATGCCTTAATTAGGTTTCTTTTGAGACACCCTGACAACAACAGCAAAAAACAGACCAATTTAAATTGTTTCTTGTAATTTCAAGCATTTTAAGAATGATTTGTAAATAATCAATAATAAAATCTATTTAAAATATTTTATTAAACTTAACAAAATCTTTTAGTAATTTTATATCACATCTGTTAAGTTCATCAAAGAATGTCACATCAATTTGTCTTCATGCACATACAGAAACGTAAGCACTCGCAAATGCAGGTACAAGCAGTGAAATTGAAAAAATAACGAAGCCTTCTATAAGGCCTTTTTAGCAGATGCAAGAGCTCAATTCCATTCTGTACTAAAAAAAAGGTTTCAAACAAGGAGACAGTCTATAGTTTGATCTTTTTAACATCCTGCTACAAAACGTATAACGCAAAGTGTGAATTGAAATGGCAGAATATCGAAAGCATAAGAACCATGAGCGAGATACATACTGCCGATAAAGACATATTAACTATGTATTAAATTACAACAATAACATTGGCTAGGTCATGCCGTGAGAATGAATGAAGATGCTTCAGCTAAAAAGTAATTTGAATACAAACCTGATGACGGTTCGCGTAAAACGGGAAGACCAAAACTCTGATAGAAAGGTAAAGTGGAGGAAGACATCTCAAAACTTGGTGTAAGGAATTGGAGAATAAGCGCAGAAGGTCTAGGTGCTTGGAAATTTATTCTACGTTCAGCTATAGGAATAACTGTAAAACAGAGCTCAATTTATTTTTTTAAGTAGTGAATTTTCTCTCTTGATATGATGATTCTTAGAATCACAATATTTTTTGAACAGCTTCTCGTCAAATTTGTGAAAAGAAAAAGGTGTTTTTTTAAACTAACACTCGAACAAGTTATATGCCTACCAACAAACATTTGTGTCCCCAGAAATGCTAAGGGCCTAACTTCAAATAAGCGCCCAACTGCTACTGCCACTAGTGCATAATTTCTGCTTAACTGGATGTTTACCTCCAGAGTTGAAAAAGGGATAACCGTGAAAAAAGAAGGTCCACCTCTCGGAATGCAGAAAGTGGAGAGGAATAATTGTGATAAGCACACAGAGAAAAAACTGCCTCATAGAATCAATAAGATTTTCTCTATGAAACGTTTTTAGGCTAAGGGGTATTCCAGCAGAAAGAAGCGAAGATTTTTTCATAGAGATTCCTTATTGTTTTTATGTGGTAAATCTTATTAATTTTATCAAGAAGAAAACCACATAAAATCAAGAAGAAATCTTATTATTCACAACTTTTTTTACTCAATTTCCGTTATTTTTGGCACCAAAAAAACAATCGATAGAGAAAAACTTTTTGATTCTATTAGGTTTTTTTATAAATTGTAAACTATATGGATTTCCTATTGATTTTATTAGGTTGCCTTATTGATTTTTTTAAAAAGGTTTTTTTCTTGATTTTATTAGGTTCCTATATGATTATGTGTAAAGTATCTTATTGATTTCTTTAATAAGGAAATCTTCTTGATTTTATAAGGTGTCTTGTTATTTCATATCTATAAATAGACACAGACAATTTTTTTCATGATCTTTTTCGTTTTTGTATAAGCATGTTTGCAAAATTATTTCAATGGTTATTCAGACTGCTTGTTAGCATATTGGTTAGAGTGTTTGTCTATCAGTCAGAAGTTTGCTGGTTCAATACTTGTCTCCTTTCAAGTAATAATATGTATGTATGGTGAGTTAATTAATTAAGAATACAATATAATATGTATGTACATACATAAGTATTTGGTATAGAATTTAAATGAAAATACATAAGCAAAGCACAAAGAATAAAGCAAGACATATTTTTTTCATTTTATGAGGTCGCCTAATAAAATCAAGAAGAAAACCTTATTAAAAAAATCAATAAGATAACCTCATAAAAACTACAAGATTTCTTCTTGATTTTTTCAAAAAGGTTTTCTCTATGAAATTAATAAGATTTCCTTATTGAAAAAAAAACCATAGAGATTTCTTATTAATTTTGTTCTATTTCATGAGGTACTTATTAGGCACTGTTTTCTCTGTGCATGAGGATAAATTAATAGCATATATAAATTAGACCCTCTGGTGATCACTGGAACCTGGTCTTATGCCTTTAATTTCTACAAACAGGTAATTTACCTAATGTTTTTTTACCTACGAATTTGCCTTATAAAATTTAACTTTAAAATTAACCGACTTTCATTCGGTATAAAAACGGCTCCAGCAGAATTCAATAGAATTATTGAAGAAATATTGCGCAATATTCCAAATACTGAGTCGTATTTTGATGACATTGTCGTTCATGACAGAACTAAAGAAGAATGTACTAACAATCTGAAGGTTTTACAGAATTTTGATTACATCTCAATTATGCAAAATTTTCATTTCACGTTATTGAACACAATAAAATTAAAAAGTTTCCGATTTATAAAAAATTTATCATCGATATCAACGCCATTAAGGCAATTGTTACAGAAGAACCAAAAAATTTAAATGGACAAATGCATGTGACAAATCATTCCTTACACTTAAAAAGGAATTAACAAGCGATAATGTTCTGACTGCATACAATCCTAAATTACCACTACAATTGGCTTGTGATGCATGACCCACCGGAATCGCTGGTATTTTGTCTCACATAATTGATGGAAACGAGAGACCAATAACATTTGCCTCTCGTTCATTGACAGCAGCCGAAAAAACTGTTCGCAACTCGATAGGGAAAAGTTGGTAATTGTTTATGACGTACATCATTTTCACGAATATTTGTTTGCTCGTCATTTTAAACTTATTACGGATAATCAACCCATTATAAGAATTTTTCATGAAAATACCAAATTACCCCAAATGACTTCTGAACATTTGGAAATATATGCAGCATTTTTATCAGGGTTTAATTATGAAATATCTTGCAAGAAAGTTTTTGATAACAGTAATGCTGATTGCTTATCAAGGGCAGCACCCAAATCTAAAGTTGGCGTTGAAGCTTTAATTAATCTGGAAGTTCACAAAATATGCAGCTCAAATTACAAGCCAGAAGATACACTTCCAATATCTCCAAGAAGAAACATTAAACGAAAAAGGGCTACGTCAAATCTTGAATAAGCTGCGGAATGGCAGAATCCAATATAATGATAAAAACTACATCGAGTACGAATTCACAATTGACAACGATATTTTGTTTCGGGATAAAGGGTGGTACTCTGTTCAAAGTTATGAAAAATTTTCAAGACCATTGATTATTTCGCGTGAAAAATTTTGACATGTACTAAATGTAGCCCAACTCGCGGTTTTTTTAATAAGTTTCTCGCTTTTATTGCTTGAAAGTATGCAACATTGTTAAAATTCCGTGCGAAAAAAGCACTGCTTATGTTGTTTCGCAGCTAAACTGAAATGATGCCAAACTAATTTTGCATGGAAAGACATGATTTTACGTGTTTTTCACAACAAGGACAGAGTACTACTTTTGAGAATTTATTTCGCAAATATTTCATACCAAATACTTTTATATGTACGTAGTTTGACAGCATTTCGCACGAAATTGTGAACAGAGTACTAAGCTTAAACGGGTATTAATCTCTAAAGTGCTGCAACCACACGTTTTGGAGGAACTACATTTCACACACCTCACCAAAATGAAACAATTACCTCGCCGATATGTTATTGCATTTACGACAAATCATGGATGCATAGTGTCAACCATCTCGGAGGTAAAAGATTGAGGGACTACGTCCTATGAAGGTGGGGGTTTATTTTTAATTAGATCGCACAACAGCTCTATACTGGCTTATATGTATCTGCAGGTATAAGTTGCAACACACCTCCACTCGAAGACGAATTTGGGTTCATTGTGATTGCCTTTTGTTGGTGGTGTTAGCGCAACGTGAATTTCGACATCGATTTCCTAATCGTGTTGCAGCAACACTGGGCAAACATTCCGACGCTAAGCTGGTCGAATCGAACAGACTGAAACTGTGGCGGACATTCCCCATGAATGTCAAAAAAGTCTGGCATCTATGATAGAAAAAGCCTAAATAGAAAAACGTTAAAAAGATATATACAGGCACGACCTTAGATACACATTTTTTCATTCTTTAACTTCGCGTCTTAATTTTGTAAATTTTGTATATAGTAGTTTTAAGCTTGCTAAATAAAAATTAAATTTTCATATTAACTAAGAGTAAGCGTTTCAATTCAACGAGCAACTTAACTACCTTCATTTGGTGACCCCGACAAAGAAACACAATGGGTTCTGATAACGAAAACGCAAAGTCAACACGGCAGGCAGCTCCTGCAAGTGTACATGGCGACGAACTCGCCCGCATTTCCGTAAAAATTCCACCCTTTTGGCACGCCCGGCCTGAGCTGTGATTCGCACAGGTGGAATCACAACTTATCACAGCGGGCATTACCTCCGAACAAACAAAATATCACACTGTAGTCGCAACAATTGACAGCTCCATCCTGTCCCAAGCAAGTGACATGATATTAAATATAAATGAAGAATTTAGCCGGCAATCAAGTGGATGAGGCATTATTGAAGTCCATGTGGATGACACATTTACCAACTCACATGACAGCCATTATTTCTGTCAGCAGCGAACCACTTGACAAAATCGCACTGATGGCCGACAAAATATCTGAGGTGAACGATAATGTAACAGTGTAGGAAATCTCTACACCACTTTCAACGCCCGACTCGGCATTGCAACAACAAATACGCAAACTGGCCAAAAAAAGTCGCAAGTGTAAAGACACAATTTCAACGCTCACGTAGTCGCCAAAGACCTCGTTCACGTGATCGTAGTCATGTTAATTTTCG
This sequence comes from Tachina grossa, assembly GCA_949987645.1. Lineage (NCBI taxonomy): Eukaryota > Metazoa > Arthropoda > Insecta > Diptera > Tachinidae > Tachina > Tachina grossa. The sequence continues at coordinate 24,030,677 of OX465277.1, read as the reverse complement.
TGAAAGCCCTCAAGCAAATGGCTTATGTTGGTATCACCGTAAATTTGGCGCTCAAGCCAAAAAATTTAAAGATCCGTGCACAAAAAATTTAAACTAGACAGCCTGTCATTATCGACGGTACATGACAGACAAGTTAAGAAACACCGCCGACTTATTATTAATGATAAAAACTCTGGTTTAAATTTTCTCGTGGATACAGGAGCAGAAATCAGCGTACTACCCCCTAACAAACAACAAAAAATGATCACCTGATCATAATATTTTTTTATTTGCAGCAAACAGATCCGCGATCAAAACATTTGGCGAAAAAACACTAACACTTAATTTGAATTTACGTAGACCTTTTTCGTGGAAGTTCGAGAACAAAAACTATTCCATGGCAACACAAATATATCTTGTATCTGTTCAGTTACCACCATAGAATCTCCTATTTTAGGATTGTCAGCGCTTAATAAAAATGATTCATTCCACACAATGCTTAAACAATTTGCAGAAATTACACGAGACACGTCTACGATTAACACCGCTACACACGAGGTAGTACACCATATTATTACAACCGGCCCACCAGTGTACGCTAAGCCCCGTCGCCTTTCACCTGATATGCTAAAAGCAACTAAGGCTGAAATTCAAGTCTTACTTGATGCTGGTATATGTCGCCCATCATCTAGTCCTTGGGCAAGCCCACTACACATGGTGAAGAAAAAGAATGGGGAATGGAGGCCTTGCGGCGATTATAGAAAATTTAATTCTATTACAGAACCTGACCGCTATCCGATTCCCCACATTCACGCTTTCACACACTGGTTAGAAGATTCTACATTTTTCTCAACAATTGATTTGAGTAGGGCATACCACCAAATCCCAGTAGCATCACACGACGTTCCGAAGACCGCCATAACAACACCATTCGGCATGTACGAATTCACACATATGACATTTGGCCTAAGGAACGCGGGCCAAACTTTCCAGCGCCTCATAGACCACATTTTACGAGATTTTGAATTCGCGTACGCATATCTTGATGACATTCTGATAGCTTCAAAAAAACTTAGATGAGCATAAAATACATGTTGAAAGCGTTTTAAAAAAACTAAGGGAATTTAATGTAGCTATCAATCCGTCTAAATGCAACTTTGGTAAATCCGAAGTTAATTTTCTTGGTTTCACTGTCAACAAAAATGGCATTCGACCACCAACGGAAAAGGTAGCAGTAATAGCACAATACGCATTGCCCAAACGAGTATGTGATTTAAAACGTTTCAAGGGAATGATTAACTTTTACCGAAGATTTCTTCCCAACGCCGTCTCTCATCAGGCAACACTCTATAAATTCACACGTGGCAACAAAAAGAATGACAGAACCTTAATCGAATGGACTGATGAAGCAAAGATTGCCTTCGAATCATGCAAAAAACATTTAAGTGATGCCACATATATTGCATTCTTAAATCCAGCTCAGACCCCGTATGAAGGACCATTTCCAGTTTTGAAGCGACACGACAAATACTTTGCAGTCGATGTCAATGGAAAGAAGATGAATATCAGCTTGGATCGCTTGAAATCCGCATTTGTATTGAATCCGCAACATACCATTAACGTTAGTTATGAACCAGAGCAAGAACCATCGGAAAACTCGACTATGCAAAAGCCAGCTTAGGAAACGGAAGCAAGTAAAAAACGCTTGGATAATAAATCATCCGGAAACACTAGTAATATATTATTAGATTCCAACAATGAACCCAAAAACATCACTTCTCGTTATGGTCGCAAGGTGCGTTTTTGCCTTCAACGAAGGGGGGAGTAATGTGGAGGACATTCCCCATGATACAAGACTGTCAGAAGAAACTCAAAAAAGTCTGGCATCTATGATAGAAAAAGCCTAAATAGAAAAACGTTAAAAAGATATATACAGGCACGACCTTAGATACACACTTTTGCATTCTTTAACTTCACGTCTTAATTTTGTAAATTTTGTATATAGTAGTTTTAAGCTTGCTAAATAAAAATTAAATTTTTATATTAACTAAGAGTAAGCGTTTCAATTCAAGGAGCCGGATGTAGCCGAAACAGGACTGGTCATTTTATCGATAATATCGCGCCTTTGTATTGAATGATTCATTTTGGGCCACACTGTGCATTTAACATCCATAGACGCTTGATTTCTTAGAAGACACCATTCGTCACGCTGTCACTGACATAAGACCTTCCTACAAAAGAAAGTAAGTACAAATAGTTTATATTGCTGTTAAAAGAAATAACTAACAAACCAGCCATATGATTGAAGCACATTTAAAAAAAGGCCCCAAATCTAACAGCCCTTCACACTTTACTGCTATTAACCTACCTGCCTGCATTTTGTGTTAATAATTCACTACCACGTTACGTGCCATAGTTAGTTACTGATAAACTGCATCTTGTTGTTGCCACATTCATACATCCATTTAACACATCCATCTTTACTTATAATCATGCACAACATCTTCATGATACAATTTAAGCAACTCAAAAATTAATCTAACTAAAACTAAAGGAGAGTATATGTATGTACCTGAATATATACGAGTATGAATGGATGTGTGTATATGAAATAATACAATGAAATAACCAGTTATGGGTGCAACTGAGCATGGTTGGCTTTTAGGTGGGTAGTTCTTGCAGGTGTTTGTTAATAAATCAATAAATATACATACGTATGTATGCAGATGATTAAGTAGAAAGAAAGGGTGTTTTGCTTGACGACATTAGAGACATGATATTGCAGTGAAGAGAGCCAATACAAAAATAGTGACATAGCTTGCTTCTTGTTCTAAGTATTTGGCAAGCAGCTAGTAGACTCGTAGTGAATTTAATCTGGAAAGATATATCGATGAAGATCAAGTATAGTAAGGTTCAATCTCCCTGGATCGAGGCATGCAAAACTAATGATTGTGACGTATAACTAAAATCGTTTAAAGCCGTCGTGTTCTTAAGTGGAAGTAATCTAAGAACCCTTACCGGCTTTCTCAAAGGTCATTGCAGGTTGAGAAAACACCTCAACAGCCTTGTCATTTTGAGTAACAGCTGGTGCAGATTGTTTGGTTATGACAATGCCACCCAGAACTTTTAAAACAGCCTTCGTAATTGCAAACTCAAGAACAAGTAAGCACAAGTAATTGTTTTTGTTTTTTGTTAATTCATAATTGGAAATTTGTCTGTCGTGTGAAAAACATACAAGAGAATAATCAGAAGAAGAAGAAGCAATATAACGCCAGACCAGCGTTGTCAACTCAGTGCTTTTCGCACCGTTTTTAGTGCTTTTTGAAATTTTCGACGCGAAAAATTTTGAAGTTAGTGCTCAGTGCTTTTTTAATTCATTTTCGGTGCTTTTTGTTTCGAGGCGGTGGCACTAAACCAAAAACTCAATGGAGAACTTCCTTACCTATTTTTTTTTCGAGGAAGTCTTTCATTCAAAAACATATGCTCTGAAATTAAATGGAGCATCTCAAAAATATCTACTAAGATTTTAAAATGTGCCATATTACCAGCAAACTTTAACATTTTAAGCATAATTAATGTAAACAGTGTTTTGCCATACAACAAAGAAGACATAATACAAGTATTTACTCAAATATAGTCTTATAGCGAAATTTTGTCTAGTATAGACAATGGGTGGAGAAAGATTGATTCACTTAACTAATGCAATGGGAAAAATATTGAGTCCACTATTGAAAGATTAAGTTAATATGAACTCGTTTGAGGCATTATCAAAACTTGCATTCCCATCAAACTTCTGTTACTTCCATATTGAAACACAGAAGTCACCATTTTTATTTCGATCAAAATTTATTATCTTTCTCACATAGCAGCCGAGAGAATGTTTCCACAGGATGATTTAATAAAAACCAAATTTTGTAAGCTTTGATTTTAAAATATTTTCAACTGCTAAGCCCATCGAGCTCAAAATGTACGAGTAATCGGCTCTTAACCTCAGAAAGACTTGTGGGTTACTGCCAATTTGTCTAAACTCGAGAGATTCGTTTGTTCATTGACGAAAAAAAACTACATTTTTTTTTATAATAACTTGAAAATGCTTCGTCAAATTGATTTAAGATCTCACTTGTTCTTATAGAAATAAAATGTGTACCGGATGCTTCGGATTTGAAATCTTAGGAATAGAATGGTTATTGGTTTGCGCCACAGTATATTCAAAATACATTATGTCTGCAGCAAACCAATAACCAATCGACGATGTGCAAAATTTTTTTAAGTAAAATAAAAAAATTTTAAATTTATTATCGGCTGTGAATAAATACATTAATTAACTTCAGCGTTTTTTTTTATTTTATTTATTTTTATTTAAAATTTGCCGAGTGCTAATAAAAGTTAACGCAAATATATGCATCCACTCTATCTAAATTTCAAACAAATATTTTTTATTTAATTACCGGGAAAAACAAATGACAGAAATGACAGCCAAATTTGACAGTTTATTTTCAACATAATTGCTTGAAACTAACTTTGATCAATTATTTCGCAATATATGTGCAAATAAATGTTTTTGCGGTCCATACGCAAACATATTGTGTTGGAAATATAATTTGACAGATAAGAACATAATTATTTCCATGTTTATTGCGCGTGGATACCCCCCAGTAATCGATAATACTTTTCATCTGATCACAGATGCATTATTACAAAATCAAGTAATAAACAAATTAACAAGTCGCCGTTGCCGTGCCGTCGTTTATGGTATAAGTATTCCTCTTTACCCTACAGTACTAATATGATTTTTTTGTACATTAATACTAATTGTCAGCGTTGTCAACTTTTAAATTTAGTGCCTTTTTACTTAAATTGCGCGCTTTTTTCCTGGTTTCGGTGCTTTTTGAAATTTAAAAGTTGACAACGCTGCGCCAGACGTTCAAGAAATCCGACAGTCAGTCATGCTGATACAAACATTCATGTATTCACCGCTAACACCTGGCGCTATAACGTCTGTTCTTCTTTTTTTTTGTGTATGTGTTTTGTGTGTTCAGACAATTTTATGGTAACTTGCCTCGCTGTGTGAACAACTAACTACAGATCCATACATATGTATACGCATACAAATGTATGTGTAGTGCACTAATCTTAAATTTTTTTCATTGTTTTTACAGATAATGGAATTCATTTCATTGTTCTCAGGCAGAGGTTCACAAACTTGTTGATGTTGAAAATGTTTTTATTTACTTTAACCTTTATTTTAATATGTATTAATTGTTGTAATGGATTGTCATTTTTAGATTTCTACGGCTTCTGGTTACAGTTTCGTGTTTAAAAAAGGATTCAAAGGATTCCTATAGAAATTGGCCTTTGCAGATTGTCAATTTTCCTCCCCAATGTTGTCACTCTCCACTTTGGGAAGCACGATTTTTGTTCTATACGAGTAGACTTACTCATCTCAAATAGACATAAGTATATGGCACGTAAAGATCAAGATTATTGCATTTAGTTTTAACTAAAATTGTTGATAATTTTAAATCAAGTACAACATGTACGAGTATTGTGTATTTGTCATTTTTGGTTTATTAGAAATACGCGCTGTCATTGGCTGACAAACAGAATGTGGCACATGTTGGGTGTCAATTTTTCCAAGGAAAATTGTTCGAATGAAATACATTAATTACACATTGATTACATGCCATAAAATGTGAGCTAGATTTTGCCATAGAAGGAAGGAATGGTGAGCAAGTACATGAATGAATTACATAATAACAAGTAAGTTTAAAGCCAGTTTTCGCAATTATTGTTTTAGGAAAGTTGTAATTAAATCTTTAAAATAGTTCAATTAATTTTAAGATTCTTTTTGTCTCTGTAAGCCTTGTATGCTTTAATTGAATTTAATGGCAATTTTACTATCAAGCTGTAGTTTTTGTAATCTGCTACTTTTAAAATAAATATCAAGCCATTTTTAAGGATCCCATACACCTTTCAATTCAATTGGCAACTGAATCGGTTGTTGTCCAAATCAAGACGTATATGGCTCTATCAATTGATTAGTTTTGCAGTTGTCGAGTTGGTTGAAGAAAACTTAAAACATTTTGATTTTTCAAATTGACTAGTAAATCTTTCAATTCGATTGTTCTGTGTTCGAGTCTCTTGATCAGCTGTCAAAATTTATGTTTGCAGTTTTATTTTTTAAAGAAAAAGTTATTATATTTTAAAATTGTATTTAATTTCATTGAATTTAAAATTAAAAAAAATTAATGAATGAATGCAATAGAAGCTTTTAATTCATATATTTGTAATTGTGACAAAAATATAAATTGACAGTTGTAGCCCCAAGAATAAATTAAATTGAAAGACTCAATTGACAATTGAATTGAAACGAGTATGAGGTGCTTTACTCATACTTAAAACAAGTCAAACCATTGTGCAGATCAAAATACGAAATGCTTATTTCAATCAAGGATTCTTCAAGCCTTAAATTCTTAATTTAGTCAATTCAGCAAGGATGACTCTAGGATGGCTAAGGATTTTTTTTACGATGACGGAGCACTTAAATTAGTTTTCAGTCTAATATTTTTCCCTTAAATCATCAATTCTCAGATACAGAATCCTGCTGCTCTCTAAGGTCTAACAAAACGAATTATTTTTGAAATTAATATTACGTGCTTGAGTTTAAGGGCCTGTTTGTCAATGTCAATAACGTGAGACTTGTCGAGTTCGATAATAAGGCATTTGTCGGATGTTTTTACATCATATAAAGAAATATGTGAGCATGAGGGTAATGTTGGCTGAAGTAGTAAGTGATCGACTAGGCCACGGAAGGTTTTCGTTTTGCCAGTACTCAAATTTAAGTCTTCTGCTCCAGCAACTTGTCATGCATTGCTCAGATTTAATGAAAGATATGAGAAGATGTGTGGTAAAAGACAGATATTATATATTTTTTTGCAAACACAACCCGCGAAGCGATTAGCTTGTCTGCGGAAAACAGGCAGGAACTATGGCGGGAATCGAACCCACGACTTCTGGACTGAGAAGTCCAGTGGTAGCATTGCTACCACTTAGCCACAGGGGCATCCCGGGTAATCCAGGTCGTTTAGGATGCCTTGTAGTACCCATACTTTGTCATTGTGAGGTGATCTTTTGTATCTAGCATAATGTTAAATAGGAAGAGTGATATGATGCAGCCTCCTCTGACTCCAGTTTAACGTTTTGGCTTCAATAGCCCAAGTTTAAACCCTGGCCAAACTAATGCCCATTTCTTGACTTAATAATCAAACTGTAATTATTTTTAAGTTCTAATTAAATACGAAATTGTGTTTTTGAGTGCATAATTAAATAAGAATTAAATGCTAAATCTTGTGTAATTAAGTAGTTTTTAAGTTCTATGAGCGTACCATATGTTTTTATGTGTGTGTTTAATGCAAACATACACATGAACATCATGCGGTTGGGTTGAAAACATCATGTGGTCGTATTAGGACGAATTTTGTTTAATTTACGTAAATACATAACATAAACAATTCATAGTTTCATATCCTGGTATAAATAAATAGAAAAACGCATTCTGATGCTCCTTGGTTTCATAAAATGTATTTTTATGCAATTTTAATTTTCTGCATGTTGATAACCTAACTTTTTTGTTTATGTTAAGCAGCTGTTCTTTGGAAAGCTGTCCATAATATTTGAAAATTTTTGAGTGCTGCCGTACTTTCAACGTAATTTAATAATAACTTTAATTAACCACTGAAAAAAATCGTATTTAATTACAACTTAATTTTAAATAAAAATTAGCTAATTACGTACTTAATTTTTAAGTTGAAAACTAGGTGTAAGTTATATCAACATCAGATTAAGCATTATTATCTATGCTATTGCGTATCGCAGTGCATTCCTTCGTCAATATTTGTGTTAATGTATCATATGCAAAGTAAAATGACTAACAAAATGGCTAGTCAACTTAAAGTAATCAACCTACTTACAGCCAGAGGCGCTGCAATGGTGTTGTAAAAACTAGTAAAGCGCACAAAAGCAGAGTAGTAAAACACTAGGCTGAAGCAGTAAGTGCATGTAATACAAAGCAAATGACGGTCCTCGAGAGACCTTTGCAGACTCGATCATATCAGCATTATGTATTTTTCTAATATGCATAAGTGAATATGCTAATATGCCCTCCTTCGTCAATATTTATGGTAATGAATCGTTGGCAAAGTAAAATAATTACAAAAAGGACTACTTTGCTTAGAGTAATGCGTCTAATTAACATTAATTAATTAATGCGTCTGTATTATTATTATTATTGTCCCTCTCAATAAAGAAGATAACACGAGTACACACATATTTATATTGGTAGGCATATTAATTGCTTGAGTATTACTCTTAAAAAAAAGAGGAAATCTTCCGACTACCTAGTGGGCGAAACGGACTTTGATAGAAAAAAAGGCATTTTTCCTTTTGGAAGGAAATGGAAAAAGCATGAAATAGTAAATTATTACGACATCATAGTCTACAGTGACGGTTCAAGAATGTTCTGCTGCGTTATATCTGAAGTTTTTCTAAGTGATCTAAGAATGCAGCTATCGGACCATCTTCCTAATGGTGGAAGTGTATTTCAGGCTGCAATAGTGGCCATAGGAGAAACAAGTTGAACGCAGTGTGAAAGAATAGGTCTTCAAAAAATTTATTGGCAGCCAGGCAGCACTTTATGGGCTAAGATCAATCAAGGATGTGCTATGTCATAAGACCGATATCACTCTTATCTGGGTTGGTACTTATAGTACCTTTATTGGGAATGAAGGGATGAACTAGAGAGGGATCAATTAGAAACCGTTCAATCTCCTAATGATCTCAAACAATGTTTGCTTAAAGCAGAAGATATGTGAAAGGGACTGAGTACGTATAGGTTCGCCAAGAAAATATGGCCATGGTGTCACGATAAATGCTCAGAACAAGTAAATCAAATCGAAAGAGCATCTTGTGGCTGGTCGGAGTATTGACGGGCCAATGGACTATTGGCATTCATGGTAGCAGATCTTCCTCCCGGACTTGTGCCCGACGTAATACGAATTTTCAAGGAAATATATCATAGACAACCTATCACAGGTATCACAGATTGGTACAGGTGACCTCTTGAGGTACCTCAACACAACCAAGTGTAGGTTTGGTCTTGGAAAAATTTATTGGTAGGCATACAATTGAAATCTCATGATTCCACTTGATTGCTTGCAGGTAACAAACGACCAACGAAACATTTTATAACTTATTTATATGTGCAAAACCTTTTTTATTTTAGTGTTTTTTTATGGGAATTGTTACAATTTAAGTTTAAAGTTTTTTAAACGCACTAATAATCCCAAATTAAGATTTTACTTATTAAGTAAAATATTTTTTTAAGAAAATTTAAATTGAAAAATATATTTCATTTTAATTATGTTTTTTTTTCAAACAAGAAGTGAGAATGTAGAAGAAGTTTAAAATTCATTAATTTTATACGAGTATTATTAAAGTTGCCTTTCACAAACAAATACAGACAGTCATTTACATTCTGTGAGTTTCAATAAAGAGGATAAAAATATTTATAAGACTGTGAACATTTGTGTTTGTGAAAAGAAATTTGTCCTTGTATGATTTTCTTTTATAATTTATTAATAGTTTTCTTGCTGCTAACACGCAACACATTAAAAAATAGTCTAGTGAAAAACACAAATAAGTATGAACGTTTATAAAAAAAATACACACAAATGTGGTAGAAGACCAATAAAGTAGTTAAAAATAGTCGACTAGGTCGCATTTTAGAAGCATTTCACTTTTGTAAAGAACTAGGTTAGGTTTGGAAGGTTAGTGCCAAGATATTAGCACCACTGGTCTTTTAGAGTGAATTCTTTGTTGTGACTGGCATATTTCGAGCTTTGTCTTGCAATACTGCAAAAATTTTCCAGTATTAAATTTATTTTATCTCATATTAAAACGTGGTAGTCAAAATCAAAATACTCCAACCATGATTAGGAGTATTATCTGCCAATAAACCTACCGAGTCTCTTGATGAAACTATTGATATCCTGTAGTTTTCAAAGTGTAATATTACTTTTACTTTTACTCTCGCGGGCTCTTCTTTTAATTTATTAAAACTATGGCGTAGCATTTTCGGGCAATTCCACCTAATAATCCCTACGGTCATCCTCGAATAATCTTCAGAAAATCACAATAGTTTTATATAGTACCCTTGCATTATTTTATTGAGGGGCCTTTCGCAATATGCTCCTTCAAGAACTTAAAAACTGCCCAGCTTTCTACCCAGCTTTCTGCGCCCAGCTTTCTGCGCATTCAGTCATTTCCTAGCCCATTAATCTCGTGACCGAGATAAATACACTTCCTTGCAAGTTATAAGGACTAGAAGATGTTAATTTCTCTATTTCAGATCCCAACTCCCGTGTCGATATTCTCCTTAAAACCGCCAATTTAGAACACAATCCTTGCAGAGGCTATCCAATTAAATTAATAAAAAATCCGTTATCTCTAATGAGAATGCCTCACAAGGCCTAAACGAGCTTGAGTTGTGTGAAACTGGATGTAATGAAATCTTGTACAAAAAGACCACTTTCATTTAAGAGGTATGCTTAGGTATAACCAATAAGGTGTTCCCATAAAAGATAATATCAGAAACCTTGAACTACGTGCATCCATAGTTTGTAGAAACAACTCCACCAAGACCTTCCTCATTTAAGATTTTCGTGCGCCTCGTTAACCGTGAACTAGACCTATTAAAAAAAAACCTAAGAGAACCTCTTACAACGGTGCATGACAAACTGAGTACCTCCTTAACAACCGATTTGTATAGGTTAGGAAGGGTCGTGCTATACAGCACCTCCACTCGTATACCTATTTGGATCCACTGTGATAAGAAATAACCAATGCCACATTTTTGAAGGCAGATCCCAGATCTTTCTTAAAAAAACAAATTCGAGTTGTTTCTCATGGTTCGTAGAAGCAACTCCACCAGGATCGACCTCGATCTATTAAAAAATCTAAGCGAACCTCTTATGACGGTATCCTAAATCATAAGTAAATGAAGAATGCCGTCGTTGGTCATTTGAGGAGTGTGCCTTATGGCAACTGTAATATTTCTGTACCTTGGCAAAGGACTTGCTGTGGCTTTTCTCCTTCAGTACCTACCACCTCCTTGACAACCGATTTGTATAACCAATTTATCATTTTTAATGACAGATCTCAGATCTTTCTTAAAGAAAAAAAAAATACAAATTGAACTGACAAACTGTGCCCATTCATTTCACCTGTAGTGCAATTTATAGCTGCAGGTTTAAGCTTGCCACTACTGCCATAATACTCGCTTATAAAAACCACATGTGTTTAGGTGTATGATCAAGGCATACAGTCATTTTGATAAAAAAAAAACTGTTAACAGACACTTCAAAGTGCAAAGGAAAGAAAAATTGTTGGTGGCAGTGGTAGTTCAGTGCGATTGTGGTACTGGCATTCGTTTTTAAAAGTGAGTGCAGCTGTGGGCTTGGGTTGTGATGTGAGTCAAAGACAGAAGAGTCAGAGTCACAGAACATTTTGTAGGTTATGTGCAAATAGAAAGAATAAAACAAACACAACAACAATAAAATCACTCCTTTTATGCTACAGTACTGAAATGTCGACAAAGTTGGCGACAAAGTGTTGTTTGCTTTAAGCTGTAGTACGATTGAAATTCAACTTTTTCCAGTGTTTGGTTTTTGTTCCTTTCCACATCTACTTTTTTGTGCAATGACGGCCGGCTGTTGGTAGACAGGCAAGGAGTGACAACAAGAACAACAACAACAGTAAAGAGTGTCAGTAATGTCACACAAACATCCACACCCAGCCCACTTTCAATTTACTTTTTCTTTTTCTGTTTACAATACATTTTTTGCAGACTTGGCGTTTAGATTTTATACACGTGGTTAAAAAAATAAAATGAAAAGATGTGCCATAATATTAAACTTACAATAAAGGAATAAAATATTTCCCTGTTTATGTTCAAGCTTTAAATTCTACATCATACATTTGTAAAAAAAAGAAGTAACCGTCTTGTGCACTTCCCTTGTTGTCGGTTCCCTCAACCAAATGACAGAATTCTTCCGTTCAAGGAAAATTATATAAACTGAAACAAACTTCGTATTTAAACGAAAATTACATCTACAACACAAGGCAGAGAGACAGAAAGACACAATTTATAAGGAGTGAAAAAAACAATAACAACAATAACAAAAGAGATGTTAGAAATATTGTCAACCTTGTATGTAGAAAAAAGTTGAGATTTTTTCCCTTATCACCAACAATATAATTTTTAGTATAAAATTGCCGCAACAGTGATTGTTTTTTGTATCTTACTTTCATTATATTTGAGGGTGCAAAAGTATCATTGTTGTGCGCCTTTTAATTTAAGATTTATTTCTATTATTATTATTTTCTTTTTGCCATTCCGTTGGCTCGTTAAAGTGTCTGGATCGTTAATAAATGGTTGGCGTACCATTTAGTTAATACGAAATGTATGTACAGACTGAGAAATTAATGATTTTTATGCCACCACCACATTTAATACACCTAAAGAAGCACAAAAATTAGTAATCGTATGAAACAAAAAAAAAAAAAAAATACTGAAGACAAAGAACGCCTTTCTTAAATAATTTAAGAGAATTCAATTCATATGTCCTGTGTATACCATCTATTCATTTGTTAATTGGTATTAAAGCCAAAAAATTTTTATATATTGTGAGATGACTCTTAGTTAAGACTGGCCACATAGTTGAAGAAAAGGCTTGAGTAATACCATGTTCACACTTATGGTCTTAAACGTGTTTAAGGCAAGTGTTTTAAAAAACTAAACACAACCGTTCACATTACATTTGAGATGTTTAAGGTAGGCGTTTTGTCAATGAATTATTGTATTTGTAAAGCCGCGTTCAGACTATTATACTTTGTATTTATACTTGTGAAAAATTCAAATAATACGTGCAAGTGTGATAGTCTGAACGCAAAATGTCATCAAAGTGGCAAATAATACGATACACATTTTGACATCCCATAAGACTTTTTCGTTTTTAGAAAATTTTCTAAACGATAATACTTTTCATTAGATCAGGGTTGCATTTTCACACAAACCAAACTTCCAAGTCGGCTGTTTCGCCGCCGATAGCGTGTCGTCATTGATGTAATGTTTTGTCATATGTATATCGGCTCAAAATTTTGAATAAGTGAATCGTATGAAAGTATATTTCGTTGACGTAATTTTTTAACATTTTTGTAATATATTTTCTTAAATTTTTTCTGTTATTTACATAGAATATTTTTAACTGCTGAATTTTTTCAAGTGTCGGCACTTCCCCGCCTGCATGAAACCGTTTTGCCGCCGCTAGTAAGTGAATAGGGCAGACATTTTCATGGAACAGCTGTATTGTTTTCTACTTGTATTACACATTTGATTTGAAGTGTGATGGTCTGAACACAGTATGTGATTTTACGTTAGATTTTTTTGATAGTCGCAACGAATGTATTTAGATTTCTGTATCGTAAAATGTGATGAAAGTATTAATACTTGTATAATAGTCTGAACGGGGCTTAAGAAATTACGAACAATTATGCTTTTTTATTGGTTTATTATTTTCAAACAACAAATGTTCTCGTAAATATTTTAGTATTCTATAACTAATTACTTGTTTACCAAATAATTTTTGACTTGACACCATTTAATAACAACACAAAGTTGCCAGAGTTATCAAAAAACGGACTGAACATACTCCATTAGCGTGTTTAAGGAAGTGTTTTAATCTTAAACACTTCATTTGAGATATTTAACAAAACAAGTCAATGTATGGTAAAACAGCTCAAAATCGTCGTGTTTAAGCTCTTAAACATGAATGAGGCGTTAAACACGTTTAAAACCATAGGTGTGAACATAGTATAATTGAAACAACAAAGTAGAAAGAGTAAATGTTTCGCTCTTCACAAGGCTTGCTGAAGTAGAATCGCTTGAGATATAATATTATATTTCTAATTCTAGTATTTATATGTATCAACACAGTGCACAAGGGAAAAAAATTTAATATAAGTAAACAGTCTTAATTTTAGTAACTGCGTATCAGAGTACAGAATGAAACCATACGCATTTGCTAACAATTCATAAATTCGTTGCTTTTACCATGCATCTATTCGACAACAATAACAAATGTAATTGCTATGATACAATTCGTTGCGATTTGTTGATTGCTCATACGCACTCTGTTATTACAATGTCCTTATAACACAAGCAGTGAAATGAAATGATACAGCATGAATGAATGTATTTCTTTCACACCATTCACTCAGTATTCGCTGATCTTTTGTATATCACGTTTAAATAACAAGTTTAGTTTACGTGCTTTTAATGTTATAAATAGACAAATGCAGTGTGAGGGTGAAATTTTAGAAAAAAATAAATACCGATATGTACAGTGTTAGAAAAAAAGAAAATATAAAAATTAAAATTTGGAAAAAGTAAAATAGATCTGAAATGTACTTAAACTAACCGTTTCAAATTTTACATTGTTTTCTGAATACTAATGTAAGAGTTTTATACAAGCACAAAGTACAAAGACTACGTTGTGTTCAATAACAGTAAAAAGTATTCGCACCATTCACTGAGTATTCGCTGCTTTTGACAAGACCAGGAACATTTATATAAAACAAGCAATGCAAGCAATAAAATTCGACGCACTCATCTCTCGCGATTGTGCCATGCGTTTTTTTTAATGTTGTGGATTGACAACAATATGCAGGTGTTTTGTGATTGCATTCAAAACAACAAATTAAGGCATTCAATCTGTTCTCTGCTGCGTATAATCATAATTGTATTGGGCTATTGTTCATATGAAATCGAAATATACCAATGTAGAAAAATAAAATTATTTTAATTTATTTTTTTTATGGTACACAACTATATTTTCCCTAAATTTTTACTTTTTTCAGAAAAACTACGCGTATATCCGCATTTATGAAAAGGCACTCTTAAATGTTAGTTAAAAATTTTTAAAACTATCTACATAATAAAATGTTATAGTTGAAACTTTCAAAATCTATAGCCACAACTTCTTATAAGCGCTAAAACACAAAAAATATTTTTAAAATTTACTATTTTAGGACATTGCTGAATGTAGGGTACATGTCCAAAATGCAAAATAATTGGTTTTTTACAAAGTTTTTTACAAAACTGAAAATAATCAAGATACTTAAAAAAACACATGCTTTTTTCAGGGAAATTTTAAAATTTGGATTTTTTAGTATTTTCCCGATTTCACGAATGGATATGTTAATACATTTTTTTCCCTATTTTTATTTAAAATTTTGTAAAAAAATTTAATGCTGTCTTTTAACTTAAAATCTGACAATGCACTAAAAAGTAATAGGCGAAATGCTAAAAAAAAAAGGTCAAGCCAAAAACATTTTTTTTTTGTCTTATGCTAGGAACACAACTGGGACGAACGACGAACTTTCGCCATAAAAAATAAAACACATTTGTTCATATGAAAATGAACACAACACCGCCGTAGAACGAAATTCGTCGTGCGTGACGAACTCTGAGTTAGATTTATTTCTATTTTGTACGCCGACGAACGACGAAAAAACAATTTTCTCTCACTCTCTTTACATACACAATAAACAGTGTGACCAGATTTTAAAATAAAATTAAGCTAAATCACGTATGTCTTTAATATATTTTTAAAGAATATGCAATTTGGATTAAAAAAGGCTAAAAATGCTAAATGCATTTTTAAAAAAGCTAAAAAAAGAAGCTAAGAGCTTAATAAAAATTTTAAAGCTAAATCCAGAAGAAATAAGCTAAATTTACCCCAAAATTAGCTAATATGGTCACACTGACAATAACCAACTATTATCAACAGCATTGTCAACTTTTAAATTTCAAAAAGCACTGAAACCAGGAAAAAACGCGTAATTTAAGTAAAAAAGCACTAAATTAAAATTTTTTTGTTTTATAAAAAAATTTTGTACATAAAAAAATATAGAAATCGGTTGACCTTGCATTTTATTTATGAGAATCAGTGAATTGTAAAATCAATTTGACGAACCCTTTTTAAATTATTATAAAAAATTAAATTTTTTTCATCAATGAAGAAACAAATCACTTGAAATTAGTAGTAATTGGTAAGTCTTTTTGACTTTCTGATTAGATTTTGAACTCGATATGAGTAGTAGTTAATTTTTTAAAAATCAAGACTTTCAAAATTTGATTTTTATTAAACCACTCTGTGGAAACATTCTTTCACAGCAAACGCAATATTAATAACAAAGTTACAAAATTAAAAAAAAATAATTTGCAAGTTAACCAAGTTATATGAACTTAAATTATATGCACTATTATATTAGAAAAAAAAGAACGAAGTAGGTTATAAATATGTAACCTAAAACGGCAGCTCTATTAGCAACACAATTTTCTCGTTTCAGACCGCCAAGTGTAAGGACAACTTTTTACGTATTTTAGACTTAAATAAAGTAATAAAGGTAAAAACGTGATCAACTTCTGCGTTGAAACATTAAAGTTTGATGGGAATGCAATTTCGATAATGCCCCAAACGAGTTTATATCAAATGAATCGTAATAAGACTTTATTTCTGCCCAAAACTCGACAGCGAACTCAAAGTTTATCCATTGCGTTAAGTGAATTATTTTCTTTTTACTGTATATACTAGAAAATATTTCGCTATTAGACTATACTTGCATTATGTCTTCTTTGTCGTGTGGCAAAACACTGTTTCCAATAATTGTGCTTAAAATGTGAAAGTTTGAGAATAAAATGAACGTATTTCTTCAACCAAGTTTTGTACAATCTTATTAGAATATTTTGAAATGTTCCATTTAACTTCAGTGCTTATGTTTTTTTAAATGTTAGACTTCTACAAAAAAAATATATATATTATATAAGGAAAATTCTTTTTGAATTTTGGGTTTAGTGCCACCGCCAAGAAATAAAAAGCACCAAAAATTAGTTTAAAAAAGCACCGAGCACTACCTTCAAAATGTTTCGCGTCGAAAATTTCAAAAAGCACTAAAAAACGGTGCGAAAAGCACCGAGTTGACAACGCTGTATATCAATTATAAGAGCTGAATTCGCTGAGTAAATTCGTCGTTATTGTGCTTCATACGACGAATTTACGCAGCGAATTCTTATAGACGAATTCGTCGACGTGGGCGAAATTCGTCGTTCGTTCCAATTGTGTTCCTAGTATTAAGTAAAATATCTTATGAGAGATACGGAAACACATCTTGGGAAATTATTTCTTAAGAATTTCATATTTATGTAAAAATGTGTTATCCGGTAAAAATCGGATAATTTTAAAAAAAGTTAAAAACTTCAGAAGTTTTTTCGAGTACCAGGTAGTCAATTGTGGCCCACTGTAACTAATGTCCAGCTTAAGCCAGAAGCTGTCATGACATGTGTTATAAAGTCTAAGTCCTCCTCTACGGATGTTAGGAGTTTCATATAAATCCAATCAGTAGTTTGAAAGTTCCAGATTTATTGCCATTTACTTTGTAAAAGTCCCCACTGTACAATGTAAATTTTACATATCCACGTGCATACATACATAGTACATACATACATACATACATATGTATTTGTAAAACCTATTTTTCAACCCAAAAAAAGATACAAATTGGATTAAATACTTTTTCGTGAGCGTGCGTGATCGTAATAAGTTGTAAACCACCCGTGCGTGATTAAGAATATTTTGTTTGTGAGCGTGCGTGATCGTGAAAATTTTCAAAATCATTCGTGCGTGAAAGTGCGTGAGTAAAATATTTATCTGCGCGAGCGTGCGTGCCGTGAGTCACACGTGCACATCTCTAATTTCTATTTCGTTTATTCGAAAAACAAAACTACGCTGCAACTTAAAAATAAAATGAGTATCAAACGAATTGATATACGCATGATACTCGGGATATTTATTCATCATTCGCCACCGTATATATAAAGGTGCCTATACACTACATGTTTTTTACATTGCACCTGTCAAATTTTAGATAATTCGGTAAAAACATGTAGTTGGTGACCTCAAAAACTTTGCTTGTGTAAAAATACACAAGCAAAACCATAAGACAAATTTTCAATTAGAGCATGTTCTATTTTCTTATGTTCACACATGTGTTTTCAAATGTCTATGCCATGTGAAAACATTTATCGACGGTTGAATGTCTCCGATATCATTAGTCGTCCGTTAAAAGTATTTGCATTAGTGATAAATTAATTATTTTTTATCTCATTTTAAAATTTTAACAACAATGATATAAAGTATATAACAAGTGTTGATACAAGCTCCATATTTTGCAGATTAAAAAGAAAAAAACTTAAATAAATATTTGTGACGCCGGCACTTCAGCAACGCTACCAAAGAAATTTCCAGCGGCTTTAATGTTATAATAAAAGCTGTTGTAAACAATCATGTCCGATGTCACTTGTAATTGTACGTACAAGTTGGTGACCAAAAATTAAAAACCGTATGTAAATTAATCAAGTTTGACAGACACAAAAAAAACATGTGAATTGTAAACTTGAAAAAACACAAGCAAAAACATGTAGTGTATTGGTACCTTAAGATGGAATGGGAAATGTGTGGGCCAGTCTTTTTTGTCATCCCAGAAAATCCCCAAATTGAGTTTTTTTGATTCAAATTTTTTCTTTTGTGAAAAAAATTAAATTTTTTAATTTTATTTAAAAAATAATGACAAAAATAACATATTTATTCAATAAAATTCATATATATCGATAGCTATATTAACATTTATATGCAGCCCAATTATGAATATTTCCGGGGAGTTTTTTTCTTCCCTATCATTTGTCCCCGGGGAATATTCCTCCTATTCTAAATAACCGGGGAATAAGCAAATACGGGAGAGGGTAAAATCTGGATCAGCTGTTTAATGTTTACATTTTATTCTGCAATAAAGCAAGAGTTCAACAATAGAAATTTAATAAAAATTTGAGTTGTCATTGTCAATTAGGTGTGTGTTAATATAAATATTTTTTTTGCTTAAATAAAAAATTAAATTAAAATCGTAACCATATACAACCATGCGGAATAACTTAATGCTGAGAAAGTGGAGCTAAAAATGCCCAGGTGCAGATGCGAGTGAATTAAATTTCCAATGACTGTATGTACAAAGGAATTTGTAAATTCCATAGTTTTTTTATCGGTCTTGATATTAAAGAAAAACAAATCTTCCATTTACTTGCTATGTGAACTATGTGAAAGGAGGCGTGCAATTTTATTGTTTAAGTATTTGTTTTTCTAAAGGCAGAAGTAGTTCATGTTTTTGAAGTTGATGTGAGCAGGGATTGGATAAAAATGCCTAAAACAAGAGAAAAATATACCATTCCGATGCTTATTTAAACATTTTGTTCTAAATAAATGAATATACCATTGCTTTATAACATTTATTAATTTTATTTTTAAACTTTTGCATTAGTTCCCTTCAAAATGTTTGGGGAGAAAACTCTCAAAGTTCTCCCTCTCCCTCATATTTAGAATACCTACTTATTTCTCGGTGATTTTTTTCTCCCTTTCCCTTATGTTTAGAATACCTACTTTTTTCTCGGGGAGTTTTTTCCTGCGGAAATTTGAATTCATAATAGTAGGAATGGGAAAGGGAAAAAAACTCCCGGCTAATTCTTATTCATAATTGGGCTGATTAATTTAATTTGCACTTTTTAATTGTAAAGAAAAGTTTACACATTATTTAATACACACAAGTATAAACAATTTTTAACCAAAGTTTACCATTTCAAAAACTACAGAATCGAAATACTTGTATTAAAAAGCTTTAGCATTTCAGCAGAAGGATTAAATTTGTCACAACAAATTGAATTATTTTTAAAGTATGTGCTTACTCTAAGAAGTGCTTCCAACAAGTCATATTGCATTTTGTTACGTATTTTTGTTTTGGTAGTGTTCATTATTGGTTAATCTGCCTTGATCTTTATTAAAACCAATTCAATAAAAACAAACATTTTTATACTTGCCAGACGCACATTTCTTAGCTCAAAAACCATTCTTGATACCATCACTTATAAAAAAAAATTTCCAAAAAATCTCTTAAAATTTTGTTATCATCCTCAAAAGATCCCCAATGTGGGCGGCATTTTGAAAACATGCTCTATGTTTATGTGTAAAGAAAATAGCTCTGTATATACGCATGTGTAGCCGATTAATAGTCATAGTACTTATGTTTATATTCATGTGGGTGATTGTAGCTAACACAATCTATAAATTTTCGTTGTTGTTATTTGCGCTGCGAAATTACAAAAAAAAAATATGTGTACATAGTTGTTGGATGTTCATACGAATAGTTATATGTATTCGGTTTAAGATTAATGAGTATGTTTTTTTAGCTGTACAAATTTATGGTTGTTTGACAACCAACACACAGAGTAATTAAAACGATATTTTTTTAAATTCTCTGGTGTAGAACCCGTGTTACATGGCGTCTTCAACTGTGATTAACATATGGTCTACACCTAATATAATATCTAAGATGAGAGCATCAAATTCAATCGCAGAGAGAAATGTGTTACATGTAAACTTCAAATTAGTGTTATCTCAATCTTATAAGAATAATTTTTGCAATAACTTATTGCAAAACTTCAGGAAACACCACATATTGACAGATTTTTGATTTTGGACAATGAGAGGATTCACAAAACGGAACAAATTTGTGCAGGGATAGCAAACACCGACCCACAGCTTAAACATCTGCTTCCTTACTCACCAATGAATAGTCCAATAGAGAAATGTTTTTCAAAGGTTAAAACTCATGCTCAGGATCAGGATCCAAGCATTCAAGAAGTCATTGAAAATAGTGTAAGTCGCATAACGGTCACCGATTGTGCCAATTATATAACAAACATGATTTTATCGATTCGTAAAGCTGCCTAATCACAAATTTTGACTTATGGCGATTTCTTTCTGAAAGAAATATGTTACACTATACATATGTAACATTTATAAATGTTACATAGAATCACTCAAAGTGTTACATATTCTGTTCTACAATCGAACAAAGTTAGTTCCTTTTATTTACAACGGTTACATTTTATCATTAATGTACTGTAATGTAGCGGTTTTTAAGGCTATTTGAGAGGTTTTGCGCACACTTTTATGATTTTTAAGCAAACATTGACATAACTAATTACGTGTAAAAACATGAAAGCAGTCACAATATTTAAATAAATATTTATTTATAAATATTAATTTTTATAAGTATAATTTTCATATTTTGTATTTAAGAAACCTCTCGAAATTATAAACATGACATGCAAAATAAAACCTTCGTTGTCACAGTTGGAAAAAATGGCAGTATGTACACCTTGAATAAAGTGATGGTAAAATATGTATCATATTTACATGTTTTTCATGCAACATATTCATAAAAGAAATTGAAAATTTTTCCCACAGTTGTATATTGTGTACACACGAACACAGAAATGTAAAACATGTAACATATATATAAAAAAATATTTTACTTAATAAGTAAAATATTAATTTGGGATTATTAGTGCGTTTAAAAAAAATTTTAGAATTAATTATTAATAATTACCATAAAAAACACTAATTCTTAAATTGACTGCACCTGGTCAAAAAAATTCTTGTGTGGCAACACTCTATACTTAAATAGCTGTTATTGTTATTTACATTTATTGTCTTTTTACATACTCTTACAAATAAAACTTGAAGCTGAAAAAAAGTCAGCCAATGTATTAATGGTAAAGTAAGAAAATAAAAAAACATGTTGATTATTGAGTTCTTATTTCAACTTTGTTAATTGTTTTAAGCTTCTCATTTATTTAAATGAAAGTTTCTAACATAATAAGTCTAGTTGTTCTAAAAAACTTTGGGTAAAGGTTCCCTGATGATCTGCATTAGCAACAGTGAAATGCGCATAGAATCCAGCTAAACCCCTCAATAATCAATTTCAATGTATTTGGAATATATAAAAAAAATATTTTACTTAATAAGTAAAATATTAATTTGTGATTATTAGTGCATTTAAAAAAAATTTAAACTTATATATGCAACATGTTTGTCAGAAAAGAAATCGCTATTAATTTATACACTACATTTTGAATATTAATTAAATTAGTTAGATATAAATATGAAATTAGATGTGTTGCGTTTAATTTTTTTAAATAAAATATGTAGAATATTTTTTGGTTTAATTTAATTTGCTCTTTGTTTAATTTAATTTGCGCTTAGTTAAATTTAATTTCTGTTTGGTTTAATTTATTTTGCGCTTAGTTTAATTTATTTTGCGTTTAGTTTAATTTAATTTGCGTTTAGTTCAATTTGATTTGCGTTTTGTTTAATTCGATTTGCGTTTTGCTTAAATAAATGTGCGAATGCTATATATTTATTGCTTTAAACAATTTCAAATCATGTTGGACTTTATAAAATTGTCTATTAGCTATGTATGGAACTATTTAACTTAGTAAATACATGTCTGAATCAAACAGTTTTTCATTAGTAATTAGTGGTTACGTTTTTTTACGCTTGTGTGGCACATGGCACACAGATGTAAACCCGGCCTTACATAATTTTCCCTGAGATTTAATTTGATGTTTTCATCTCACATATTATGTTACGTGTGGACCACTTGTTAATTTTTTTATATTGGATGAATCAAATTGTATCCCCTATATTCATAAAAAATATTTTAGATTTATTACAGGTTTATTTGACCAATTTCCCATGGAAATATATCAAATAAGCACATAATAAATATTAATGGCCTGACCCACGATATCGACAACGTTCGACTTGTCGACATCGTGGGTTTGGCCTTAAATATATTTTATGAATACGGCCGTTACGTATGTTTTTATATAAATACATACAGAGTATGTATGTATATAATAAAGTACACTTTTTACTACTGTTTCTTGCAACCCTGATTAATAAAATGAATTTTTCACAATGGTCACTCTGGTTTGCTATAAATTATGAATTCGCCTTGTAACAGTTTTTAACATTATATATTTTCTTAATTTTTTCCTATTCTAGTATGAAAGTTTAGTTTTAATTCTTTTTACATTATAAAAACAAAATATTTGTGTAATTTACTTGTTTTGAAATTAGTTTGTGATAAAATTGTGTGAAAAAGTGTTTATACAAAAAAAAATTGCTCAAGATATCATTTATAAATGCATTGGACTTGGCTGGACGGTGATGTACATTCATACATACATATATATGTATATATGTACATATGTCCATCTCGGATTCCATGGCAGTTATCTCCGGCCGACCTCAGTGGATCTTTAGCAAGATGGCGGAGGATCTGAATCCACAATTCTGCTCAATTACGGTCAATTTGCTTCGTGTGCGGACCAATTTGCCACAATTTCTCTATGTCGTTGCCCTTTAGCGGGGAATACAGGTGAGTTTTTCCTATTTTTATGCCCTGCTCTCTTCTGCCCAATAATCGCTGGTTTAGGTTTAGTTGTTTGTTCACATTGCGAGTTCAAATTCCCTGTCTGCCCGCGTTGCACGGACGGCTGTAAAGGAATGCATTCTTAAGTTTAAACTCAAAAACATGTGTTTATGTATGTATATGTACGCATGTAGATGCCTTTAAGCAAATGTGATTATATTAAAAAGGAAATTATGTTGTTGTAATGTTATTAATTTTTATACGAATCATTTACAGCTAAATGAGCCTTCGTATCTTAAACAGTGCCAAAAATCGTTTTGCAGCTAAATGTGTAAGTTTGTGGAATTAAGTAGAATAATAAAATTTTTAAAATCACTTCCGCCCTTGCAGAGCTGATTGTTTACAATAAATATTTTTAGTAATTTCATTGTTTATCAATAGAGTTAGTACGAGCGTATGTACCCAGCAAAGATTTTTTTGTAACGAATTTTTCTTGGAAGTTCTGCACCAGCTGCGCATGTAGTATTTGGAAATGATTTGGAAATGTAACCAAATAGTCTTTGTCTGAGAGAATTCCTAAAATATTTAAGATATGTTTAAGTGAATTCATTACGAATTCTGAATGAATATCCTGAGTATATATCTGGCATATTACAAATTCCTTATTTAAAAATTTGTTTGAAGTTCTTTAGCTTCCTCTCCTCGTTCTCATCAAACCGGGAAATATTATTACAAAACTAAGTTTGTATTCGTTTATTTAAAATCGTTTTTTAAAGAATCCATTAATTAATTTTGCTTGCGAACGGAATTTATGTTGTGAGTTTCGAAATAATATTAAAAAAAACATATTTTTTTTTTAATCAGCAAGAATTTCTAATCGGGCATAAGTCCAGTATTTTCAATTCTTATTGAATGAAATATTATTATTAATTAATATGATTTTCTAAAGAAGAGAAGAAAAATTAAACTAGATTTTTCTGAACATTTTTACTTTTTGTATCTATATTGTCTGGTAAAAGTCGTGGCGGTACATAATCATTGTGCATAGTCTGTAAGTAAAGGGTGTTTTTTATTGAGGTATAGAACTTTAAGTTGGCATCACTTTTTTAAGTGGCGGCCATTTTGTCAGCTGTCAAGTGATTAATATTTAGTTTGGTTTGCCATTTCATCATGAACAGGTTGACAAAAGAACAACGCTTGCAAATCGTGCAAATTTATTTCGAAAATAATGGTTCAGTTCGCGAAGTTTACCGCAAGCTCCGTCCATTTTATGGTCGACATAATCGTCCATCGCATAATTTCGCGGAATGGACCTGTCAATTGGCCACCAAGATCGTGTAATTTGACACCATTGGATTATTTTCTTTGGGGATATGTGAAGTCGCTCGTCTACGCCAACAAACCAGAAACGTTAGGGGACTTGGAAGCCAACATTCGTGGCGTTATTGCCAACATACGGCCCCATATGATCGAAAAAGTGGTTGAAAATTGGAACTGTAGAATTGGCTTTATTCGAGCCAGCCGCGGCGGCCACATGCCCGAAATCATATTTAAACATTAATGGCATAAAATTATCCTTCCAATAAAGCCAAATTGATGGACATTAAAACGATTTTCTTGTGTTTTATTTCAATTCGAAGTTCTATACCTCTAAAAAAAACACCCTATAGTTGAATATTATATTAGAAAAATGCGTGTTGAATTTTTTTTATTTTTTTATTATTATTAGTATTAAAAATACTTTTACAATATACATATATACATGATTTAAACTTCCTATCATTATAAATCAACATTAAATCTTACAAAATTAATACATTTTTTTCTAAATACATTCTCGTTATTTTCATTTTTCATATTATTTGGTAGTGTATTATACAGTTGTGAGCCCTTGTAAAACAGTGATCTCTGCATCTGCGTTGACATAACCCTGTTTAATCGAAAATCGTTCACATTTCTTAGTCCGTACGGTTGGCTTTCTCCTACATATCTTATTTGTTCACAAAGGTATCTGGGTGCGTCGCCTTGTTTCATCTTTTTAATAAATCTAAGGGTATTGAATTGAAGTCTCTGTTTCACATTTAACCATTTCAGGATATTCAGCATTGTATTTATTTCAGTATATCTATCACATTTTGATATTATTCTCATAGCTTTATTTTGAAGTTTCTGAGTGTGTTGCTACATGTATATAAAATAGTAGACCCGTACTCGAAGTGTGGTTTTATTATGGTATTATATATATTTATTGCGGTAGTTTTCGATATTTTGTTTCTGATTCTTCCAAGAAAACTGATTTTTTTTACCGATTTTTTTGCATATGTGCTCAAAATGTTCATTAAATTTAAATTTTTTTTATCAATTATAAACCCGAGGTATTTTATATGCTCGACTTTTTCAATTACCGAGTTATTTATTTCAAATGTTTCTTTCGAATTGATGTTAATTTCTATTATCTTCGTTTTGTTTTCATTAAGTATAAGTTTATTCATTTTTAACCAGTTATTTATTTTATCTATATTATAAGTTATAATTCCTCGACATTCTTCTTCCTTGTCTGCAATGGTATATATTAAGGTATCATCTGCGTATAGGACTATGTTACATCTTTCTAATATATTTGGCAAGTCATTAATATAAATAATAAATAGCAGTGCGCCTAGTATTGAGCCTTGTGGAACTCCAAACTCATTCACTAATTCCTCCGATACTGAATTATTTACCTTAGTTGTCTGTATTCTGTTTTCCATGTACGATTTGAACCAATTCATCTCTTTTCCTCTATATATAGCTTTTCTAGCATTATGTCGCACAGTAAGATGATTTCATATATTTTTTTTAGCAATAACTATGAAGAATGGTCCTAGGTCATTGAAAGTTGGAATCGAGCCTTATATTGACTAAATTAGTAAGAACTAAAGAATTTAATTTTATCCAATTCGGGCACGTCCAACGCCCAACACTCATGGAATCCAAATCGGTTTTTTCGCATACAATTTTTTTTTTATCCTAGCAGAAGTCTCTAAATTTGATACTGCACACACTTTCTACAATAAAAAAAGACATGTTGACTTTTATCACGATCAGCCACGCCTACCGCCACATTTTTTTGTATGTATTTGGTTTTCGTTGGACAAAAAACTTTATTTATTCTTCTGCTGTCATATCTGTAACTGCATCTGGAAATTCCAAAGCATTTTTGTATGTCTGGAGCTGATTATAAAAGGGTCTCAGATTTCCGAGAGTAATTTTTCTTAATCAAAAGAAGGTATTCTCATCTTTCATTTTATTGAAAGAACAGGTTGGAGAGAAAGTTTGGGTACATAATCTTTTCCCATTCAAAATCAAAAATAAGTTTTGTTATTTGAAAATTTCTATACAGGTCTATTTAGGAAGTCTTTTTCACTTTTTGCTATTCTAAAATGCTATGTTGGAGATGAGTGCTAGGAAACATATGTTTTCTTTCATATTGGAGGTCAGCGATGCCAACTTGGTGATTTTGGCACTATTTTTAGTGCTTTTTGAAAACTTAAAACGACAAATTTTGAGCGTTGATGCCAAACTAAAAAAACTAAATTACTTTAATAAAAACTTGGTGAATTTATTTTTTCAGTGTAAAGCAAACCTTTTTCGTCTGATATATTTCATTAAAGATGATACCATTGCCGAAATAGAGATTAGCTTAGAAAATATTGAACATAATTAAACTTCACTCGTTTGAATATTCACCCGTTTTTCATTTTGATGTGCTTTCAGGGGGAAAAAAGTTGGCATTTCTGTTGGACGTATTCTAAAATACTTGGTCACCATGATTCAATGTCATATTCGTTCGACGCCAATTTTTTTTAATTTGTTTTTTTAAATAAAGAGAAGTAACACTCAGGCAATTAATGCCTAGTACTATTACTAGGTTTTACCTTCTTTAGGAAAGGTATAGTGATAGAAGACGGGTGGTGAAGGAAGAGATAGAAGAAAGCTTCATTTTTTTTACAACTGCTTTTTGCACGCTTTTTATAATGCTGTTTTCAATGTTGTTGATGTTTTTATAAGAGACTACAAAAAAATCGATTACTGATAACGATATTTCTTTACTTGTCGAAAGTGAACGTTCGAAGACGAAGAAGTGAAGCGCGTATTCTCGAATAGCCCGGATAATTTTTTTTTTGCAGAGATATGCTATATTTTTAAATATACTACAGTCAAATTGTATTGTCAAGAAAATTTTACATGCATATTGTTAGCTAAAATATAAAAAGGCGTAACTTACAAAAAATTCAAAATCTAGTTTTTGATTGATTATTACGAATGCCATTAAACTACATGTCTAGACAAAATTTTACACTTCTGCTTGACGCTTTTATTAAAAAAAAAACAATGGAACTTTACATTTTGTTTAGTTTTATTTTAGTTTTTTGCTTATCCTGTAAAATTATATATTTGTTAGTTACGCCGTTTTGCATTTCAGCTAACGATATATAGACCATCATTATCAGCCTTGCATGAACTGTACTTTAAATTTTCAAAAAATTAAATTAAATCTTTCTCCATATTGAATCATTTCTCTTTAAAATTACATCACAAAATAGGAAATTGAGTGGTCGAAAAATAGTATTTTTTGGGTCTAAAATCCCACTGTGCGGCGCATTGTAAAATTATCAAATGCTCTGCCGAGTTTTTGAGGCTCATTTAATGTCTGGTATAATCTCAGTTTTTTTTTTCTAAAATCAGAATTTTCCACAAAAAATGTTCACTGGGTAGTCTCATATTTATTTTTTCACTTTTGGTTGTTGCTTCATTCCTCGATGTATTTCCGTTGTGGCATATTTGTGATGAAGTTGTCGCTTTTTCTTTTCTTTTTTAATTTTTCCTACCCATGGCAGTCAGTCAGAATATGAATCGTTTAATACTGTTTGTTGGCTACCAAACGTTCCGAAAGGGATGTTTTTTTTTGTTATTTGTATTTTTTATCCATTAGTTCAGCTCAAACCTACTGTTTTCTATTGTGTTCATGTTTATGTTTCCCTTCCCTACCATTGATTTTTTTATAACACACACATAAATACATACATACATTTGTATCTACGTATATACATATTAACATGTACTTTGTAAGAGTCATTGTTGTTGTAGGTTTCTGTGTGAATCCTTGTTTTTTTTTACTTGGTTCATTCAATTCCGTTACAAGTCAATTTAAACTTTATATTCGTGTACATTTTTCCTCTGGCATACATTCAAACACACACGCCCACACATACAAGCATATGATCCATATAAGCTTTCACTTACAAAAACCCAAATTCTATTTTCTCGCTTTTGAGTGGGTGTGGATGTTGTAGTCGTATGTATGTATGTATGTATATGTTTGTATGTGTTTTATACATTTTGTACGTTTGTTGTAATTTTTACAGGGTGGGCCAAAAGAAACCAAGGGGTGTAAAAGTTTAATAACTTTTTTATTTATTAACTTTTTTTTATTTTTTCTTTCAGATTATATAATATACAAAATGGAAATTTTTTTAAACTAAGTATGAAAAATGATGTCTCTTAAATGACCACCGTTTTCAGCTTCGCACTGATGGGCTCTTTTTAGAGCATTTTCCATAACATCTTTCAAAACTTGTGGCTGTAGCGTTCGAATTTCTGCAACAATGTTTGCCTTGAGTTCAAGGATTGTCTCTGGCTTGTTCACATACACCCGCTCCTTCAAAAAACCCCAAAGAAAATAGTCGGGTGCTGTCAAATCTGGCGATCGCGCTGGCCAAATAATTTCCGAATTTCGAGAAATTATTCGCTCTCCAAAAATTTGACTTAAAAGTGCCATTGTGTCTCGGGTAGTATGGGCAGTGGCTCCGTCCTGCTGAAACCACATACCAGGTCTGTTTTCAAGAGCAGGACGTAAAAAATTTTCTATCATAAACCGATACCGCTCTCCATTTACGGTTACAGCACTTCCATCTTCATTCTCGAAGAAGTAGGGCCCAATGACATTTTCAGATGTGATCCCACACCATACTGTACACCTGATGGGGTGCAATTGGCGTTGATGAATGGCTCTTGGATTTTGAGAACCCCAGAACCTACAGTTCTGCTTATTAACAAAGCCATTCAAATGAAAATGAGCTTCATCACTCATAATCAAATTTTCATAATAATTGATCTCTGGTTTAAATAATAAAATTCTATTATTCTGGTTCTCTGTGCAGTTGTGAACCTCTCCATTATAAATTCTCCAATTGTTGTCTATATAATCTGAAAGAAAAAATAAAAAAAAATTAATAAACAAAAAAGTTATTAAACTTTTACACCCCTTGGTTTCTTTTGGCCCACCCTGTATTTCCTTTGTTAATGTGGCTTATTGCAAATGTGTTTTCATATTGTATCCCTCTAGTTCTGGCAAATGTTGATGGTGTTTATAAACCTTTTTGTTCGCTTTTGATTACTTAATGGAATATAATTTTCTTTCGTTTATTTAAAATATATGAAACAATTCGAGCTGGAATATAACGAGCACATGGAGTGTGTGTTTTTGGGTATTTGGTTTAGAGAGGCAGTTACATTTAAGTTCATAGTAACAACAAAATAGATATTTTCAATCTAACAACATTTTTCCAAATGCGATAATTGGTGCCTCATCGAATTTGTATGTCAATGTAGGAATATGCAAGTAGATTCAAAATCTACTACTTTATCGTATTATAATCTCGGTTCAAGGATATTTATTCCAGCTTTGGAAACACCGCAAAAGATCTTTCGCCACTACTGTGGAATCTAACTCTAAATCCCGTACTGTTTTCTCTGTAATCGACTGGGTGCAAACTTATTGCTTATGCTGAAAATGTGGCAATAGTTGTAAGACGAAAGTTCTCCTCTTTGAGGAAAATCGTGCACAATGGTCTGTCTCTCGTTTGTACAGGGTGGCTGATGAAAGCTGCTACCGAGAGAAAACTCAATTGTATTTTGCTGTCTGATGAGACTCATTTTGATCTGAACGGTAATGTAAACCTACAAAATTGTCGCATATGGAGTGGTTCCAACTGCATGAGAGGGAATTTCATCCAATTCGCGTTACAGTGTTGTATGCAGTTGATTCACGCTGTATTGTGGATCTATACTTTTTTGAACAAAACGGACACAGCATTACGGTTGATGGAGAGAGACTGTTACTTGAGCATGCTTAAATAATTTTTTAGTCGGAACTACTTACGCCGAAAGAGAATCAGGGCTATCATAAATGAAATTCCACGTGAAATTTTTCACGGGGAATAATTCCAACTAAAACAAACAACAAAAAATTCTAATTGGAAAAGGGAGAAATTTCACGTGGAATTTTATTCATGATAGCCATGAATACCTTTCAACTCTGTGTGGTTTCAACAAGATGGTTCAATTGCGACAATACTGCAATTCGCACATCAACTTTGCGGGTATTGATGGACAAGTTTTGATATGATGCCCCACCTGCATCAACGAGCAGGGCGGGCATTTAAATTCAATTATCTTTAATATTAATTCATTTATTTTTAATACAATTCAATTGGCTTTGAAATGGAAAAATATTGAATAAATTCCATGCATTACAAAAAAATTTATTCCAGTTTCTTAATGTAGCAAAATTCATCAGCCACACTTTATAAAAATGAGCGGAGATGCAAAGGATTGCTCTTTATCCCAACCAAACGGAAGTACTTCACTTCCCGAGGAAATATAAGATGCCTGATTTCCAACCCATTACCCGTTAAAACACAGAGATAAAGTGCTTAGCACTGCAAAATAACTCGGAGTCATTCTGGACTCTTTAATTTGAGTTTTAAGGTAAATATTCCACAAAAGATGAATAAAGCAACAACTGCACTTTATCTCTGCATGAAATCTGTTGGAAAATGTCTTGGCCTATCAGCAAAAATTGTTCTCTCTATCTATACGCCTCTGTTCTCTGTCTGCCTTCAAGAAAGAAGACTTCTGTATAAACATATGTTAAGCAAGAGTCAAAGACTTGCTTCATTTTATACTTGCGCTCCTTGCACTATTAATTTGGATGCATTGCGTATTCTTCTACACTTTCTACCATTGGATGTAGTAAGCAATGAGATAGCCCCAATCTTTGCAATCAATCTTCGTAGACCCTGAAGCTTGGGAATGGAAGGTTAGGTTATGTTAAGTTAGGTTCGCAGGCTGCCGGTAAGGAAGGATGAAATTTAGAAATCAGCTCACTTGGGTACAATACAATGATCCCTTTGTGCTACCTGTGACTTGAAGAAGAGATAGTGAGAGACGGTGATAGGGAAGGGATATTGATAGAGAAGACAGTTGGTGAAGGAAGAGAGAGAGGAAAGCTTCATTCCCTTACAACTCTGCTTTTTGCACGTTTATAATAATACAGTGTTACAGCGCCTCGCATGTCACTGAAGTGTATTAAATTTTCAAAGCTGTGCTTAGTAGCAATGTTATTAGTTATTTTACTTCGCCGATAATTCTGTTACACAGTACCGACGAAGGAGGGCGCTCTGATATTACATTAGTATTAGCATCCGCTGAAGCCGGAGTAGTTTTAGTGACCAGTGCCTTATACCTGCATCACTAAAACTTTTCGCACAACAACTGATACAAAGGACACTAATGTACATCAGAAAAATGTGTGGTGTTGTTATTTTATGACTGCCGGATACCGGGCTCGAAACCACCTTCGGTTTTGTAGTCGCCCTCTTAGGTATGGAAGATTCACTAAACCTCCCCTGCTCTACTTCGTGAACGTTTATAGAAGAATGGGATGTCATTTCGAGAAGCGTGAAGAAATGGTAGTCCATATAAAAGAAGGGATATTGAATTTAATATGCATGGCTCCGAATATCGGGTAGGCGTGGGTAAGGGGTTAAGGTTAAGTCTGCGTATTTACAAAAATACTTCCAGATCTCTGCAGTGTTTACCAGGCAGATATCCTTGCGGACAATTAGGTACCGAATTGGTTGAGGATGAGTATAATTTGAAGAATCGCAAGTAACATACAGTGATAGTCGAGCAGCTAGTATGGCCCTAGAATCTCCTCTTCTAAAAATGACAAAAACAGACTATCTCTAAACGAGATCCAGTTTAGAATTTTCGGGATCCCGCGGCATAGAGGCTTTCAGGATAACTCTAGGGCTGATAAGCTTGCAAGAAAGGGGACAACCTAACAGGTTCTACACAATTTTGAATGTGTAGGTTGAACCTTTTTCTCTCATGCAAATTCAGACTTAAGTGCAAGACTGAAGAAGAAACAAATAGTGAGTGGGTGGACCACAAGAAATGATTGCGTAATCATCCGGTAGTTATGAACTCACCTAAATAGCAAAAATGCGGTTACTTTGGTTTCAAGAAATAGGAAATAAATCTCTGTCCTAACGCTAAGTCCTGATTCACACACATCAGGTTTAGCTGATCAGTTTTTGTTCAATTTTCTTTTGAACCTGCATTTATGTTCATACACACCGTCAAGTTTGTTTCATCAAGTCTCATCAATTTGTGTTGTAGTAGAGTATTACGAATGACAAAACAAAACGAAAAAGCAAACTTGACTGGTACGGTCAAGTCTGTACCCCTTTCCATTCTCTTTTCCTCTCTCTCCTAAAAACTCAAGACTTGACGACTCAGACCTGACGTGTGTGAATCAGGACTTACTCATAGGCAGGCATGCGCATAACTTAAGGGTGGAATATACTGATTTTTTGCAAGATATAGATAAAAAAGAGAATGTAGAACACTTTCTGATTTCCATAGATTAGCGAGAAAGAGAAAAACCACTATTGGAGCTCTTGAGTTCTTGAGATCTTTCTGACTGCAACGTATGAGTAGCTTTATATAGAGCTCTAGTTGGTTCCACATGAGGAAGTTTATATCGATGACTTAATATAAAAAGGGCCTCAGTCAATTTGTTTCGAAATCGATTTTTTAATGTTTTCTGGGCGACAACGTATAATTGCATACTCTTTGAAGATCTTAGTACGTTACACTTCAAAATCAAGGACTTATGCCAACTTAAAAAACTATTTCTGCATGTAAATGCAGAAAATGAAGAAAAAATTCATTTTTTTGCTTCTCCTGTAAAATATCGAAAACTCGAGTTAGGCCTTTTTTATATTAAGCCATCGATACTTAGTAGTTCAATTAAAAAACATGTATGTATGATATTGTGCAGAGATGCCATATCGCACTTCTTAAAAAAAAGAAACTGCTTACAAACTCTTCTTTAATCAATCGTTTTGCATTGCCTCTAATATAAATAAAACAAATTTGAACAACTTCCTTATCAATCATAATATGCAATCTAGTTGTGTATTATACTGATAAATATTTACATATCTTGAATACTTGTGGCAACATTACCAACATTTTTGAAATGAATTTATCTTACAAAGACTGGATAGTGGATGTATAAC
This sequence comes from Tachina grossa, assembly GCA_949987645.1. NCBI lineage: Eukaryota > Metazoa > Arthropoda > Insecta > Diptera > Tachinidae > Tachina > Tachina grossa. Next base: position 23,996,844 of record OX465277.1, on the reverse strand, counting down.
ATCACTGTGTATTATACGGGACGTATCAAGTTGCTGTTGTATGCATGAATGTGTATTTTTGCCTGCTTTATTGTTAGCATACTTTATACTTCTTACCATACTTGTCTTTTAAATGATTTGGAATAGCAACAACGATGACATTGTGTGGCAAAGAAAGGATGCACTGTGGCATGGCATGTTTGTTCATGTAGTAGTAAAGCAATAAATGTTGAGTGAACAAGTGAAGCAATAACTGTTGTTGCACTTATTCATTAATGGGAGGTTAACTCGAAAATCACAAAATCAGCAATAGAATTTATAATTTTATATTTTGTTTGTTGTTATCCCCAGAAAATTTTGCTTAAAACCGTCTAGAGTTAATTTGTTGTATGCATTTGTTCTTGTTAATTTTGAAGTTAACATATATTTCAGGCATCCCTCGCATATCTTTAAGTGCATACATGCACTCCTGCTATTCAAAATAACTACACATTATGGTCGTTATCTGTGCAATAAAGAACAAGTGCAATCTGTTAGATGTTTTTGTTGATAATGATGGTTTTCTACAGCTTCAACGACAACAGGCAGCAGCTTGCAAGAGCAAAACCATACATTTTGGGATACATATTTTGTAAATAAATTAGTAAATTGGTTGGTTTGATTGGCACATAAATTTGCAGGGAATTTTACTAACTTTTTCGCTTAAAAACAATTTTTTTAAAAGACACTAGAAATTAATTTTCAATTCGCTATCCCTTAAAAATCTGCTACTTATATCTGTTATGTAATTTAGATATTTCAATATTTATTTTTTAAATTACTCTTAAATTTATTTCATTTTTATGCTACTGTGCAGCAAGCATCCTTTAAGTATCATCGCAACAAACTTTTCCATACAAAAGCAAACAATGTAACATATTTGGCATAAGAAACATAAGGGATAACTTTAGAAGTGACACGTTAAAATCTATTCAACTACAGATAACTAATAGACTAAATGACTGTGTGTCTCAGACTATTCATTCTTTTGTAGGTATGGCAGTGTTATAAAGATGCAACAATAAGAAAAGCATAACCTTCCTTCCTCTCAAAAAGTCATATCATTTGACAATAGAAGACTTACATGCAAACATTTACAAGCAAACACTTGAAAAATCGCAACAAAAGAAGTAACTGTGCAATTGCATGTTAGAAAAGAATTTATCTTGTAAATATTAGCGTTACTGGTAATTCAACTTTAGCAAAGAACACAAAAAAAATTTGTTAAGAATTGCGAAGCACTACCGAATATTTATACATATTTTCGTAGAAGTACAGGACTTTAACTTGGCAATACTGTTTGATAGCTTCGCCTATCTAGTCAAGAAATCATTTTTAGGTTTGCTCCCGCAACACTCAGTTTTTCAACTTCACCCATATATTCTGCAATACTTGCACCAGCTGCTGGCAACAAAAAGTGAGTTGCGCTAACTTAAAAGATTCTGGATAATGCAGAATATGTGTATAAAGAAAAGCTGGCTCGAAGGACCACAACTGTATTTGATTGACCGCACTAGAGTAGATTTTTTTGCTTTCTTTAGTGCTTTGAATACGAATGTTTGTTGGCATTCGAGAAACATAAACCAAATGTAAAATAGAGACCATCTAATGGAAGAGTTGGGAAAATGTCTTCACTAGTGATGAATTGGTAAGCAGGTTCTAAAAAACATTTTATATAGCTCGCTGATAGATTTAGTAATTTTTATTAAATATTGAAACAAATTAAAACGGCATACATATGCATAGCATGATAAAAATATCTGCTTAGAGTTCTCAGCTGAATTGCTGCGTATATTTCTTCACATCCGCTTTATCTACTCCAAAGTGCTGATCGAACATCTGAAATTATAAAGCGTATTTGATAAATAATATCGCTATTGTAAATTTAATCCAATGTCATTATTCAAAATAAAAGTATCAGCTGACACTAAATATAAAATGAATACCAACAGTTGTAAAACAGCTCTGGGCTGTTTATCCGAACTAACTGTATCACTTACATTTATTTTGTGGTATTTTCCACATTATTAAAAACGTGCAAAAAACTGAGTTGTAAAATAATGTAGCTTTCCTCTATATCTTCCTTCACCAACTGTCTTCTTTATCACTATCCCTTTCCCAAAGAAGGTAACACCTAGTTATAGTAGTAGGCATTCATTGCCTGAGTATTCTTTAAAAAATAATAATAATAATAATAAGAGTCACTTGTGGGGACCATAAAAAACTGGAGTGGATCATGCAAACTCCTACTTCTCAAAGAAAACTTTTTCACGTATGATAACCTGGCTCTTTGGCTACGTGCCTATTTTGCTCTATTTCGAACAAAAAGCTCAAAAAATTAAATAAATATAATATAAAATACTTCTAAAAAAATTATTAAAAATTAAAATTAGTGCCAAACATGACTAGGAAAGAGTTAAGGTTCGATGACTCGTCAGACTTTTTGGGAACTAGTCAGATACAAAAACCTACAAATGGAAATGAATGTTTCCCAAGTGCTCGATCTTGCTCAATTGAATGTGTTTCCATTGATATATTGTGCACCATGATAGTGAGACCTATCATTACGTATGGTGCTGTTTCCTGGTCGGACAGGGTCAGGCTGGTTAGAGAAACTACAGAGGGTAGCATGCGTTTGTATAACAGGAGCTATGAGGACGTGTCCTCTGATGATTGTGATAGAGACTGCTGCCAGGCAAAAGGTAATAAGCATCGCGGGGAAAAGCACAGTCAGGGACTGTCTAATTAGCCAATGGGAGCAATCATGCCCCTACTTGTTCAACTCTCGACGCCCAATAGAAACAGCACCCCGGTATTCCTTTGGAACTGGCACCATCAGGTAGTACACTGATGGCTCCAGAGCTCCGGTAGGTTCTGATATGAAAGTCGTAGGACCAAAGGCTAACTAGCACAAGTCCTTGGAAAAAATCTCCTAACATTTTTCAATTGGAAGTTTATGCCATTGAGAGATGCGCACAATTTAATATTGACAGTGGCTACCGAGGGAGAAAAATAGCCATCTGCTCGAATAGTCAGGCTGCCATCAAAGCGCTCAGCTCATGGATAGATTGAACAAAATCTGGGAAGATATATGGACGGAGATCAAGAGTAATAGGGAACACCTGTGGCTAAATCTCTTTGGATTGAGGCATGCAAAGCTATTGATTGTACGTATAACCAAAATCGTTTCATAGCTCTTATGTTTTGGATTAAAAACAATGTAAGAATGCTCACAGGGTTCCTCACAAGCCATTGCAGACTGAAAAAACTCCTCAACAGACTTGGCATTGAGAGTAACAGCCTGTGCAGATTCTATGACTACGTCGATGAAACTGCAGAGCATATTCTGAAGGAATGTGAAGCGTTATTCCACAGAAGATATAGCCAGTGGGGCAAGCATCTATTGGAGGATTGGGAACTGCCAACACTAGACCCACTGGCAAGGGCTCGGTCTTAGATTTTGTTCAAAAGTGTTGCTTGAAACAATTTTCCTTGATATAGTGATCAGCATTCAATCTTAAATGGCGCTATTGTGAATTTCACTTATTGCGATTATTCAAAATGGTGTATGTGTCAGCTGATATTGAAAGTAAAATACAAAATTGCATTAAAAAACGTTTATTCAATAAGATTTTTTGCTTCTCCTGTAAAAAAGTAAAAAGTGTACTTACGACATTTTAGATTTAAAGTGACGATATGTAGATGAAAAGAGTTCAAGAGCATATCCTTTTCTTAATCAGGGCTATCATGAATAAAATTCCAGGTGAAATTTCTCCCTTTTCCAATTAGAATTTTTTATTTTCCTTATTACTTGCTATTAGTTGGAATTGTTCCCCGTAAAAAAAAATCATGTGGAATTTTATTCATGATAGCCCTGAATAATATGTTTTAATTTATAAAATATTTATGTACACTAATATATAGGGCGGCGCAAATTGAGCTATATGGTTTAAATGGTGTATAATTTTTTTAATTTTTTGCAATTAGCTTTGAAAAATTATATCCTGTAAGTGGTGTTCATATTCTGCTTCGCACATACGTGCTCTTTTTAGCATATTTTCCATAACTTTTCGCAAAATTTCGGATGTAATGGCCATGATTTCATTTCGAATGTTGGTTTTTAGTTGAAGTATGTTTCTTGGTTTGTTAACGTACATTCTTTTTTTCAAATATCCCCAAAGAAAACTGTTAAATCTGGTGAACGTGGAGGCCAGTTAAAATCGCTTGTGCGCGAAATAATGCGTTCGCCAAATATGTCCCTTAACAAAGCCATTGAGGCACCTGTGTAGGAAACAAGTCTAATGGGAACAAGTCTAATGTACACAAAAATCTCTGCAGCGACCGCCGTGAAGTCCAAGTTGTGTCGAACGCCTCCTTGTTGATGTTAATGGGATCCTCCCGTACACGTTCAATATTTTGTAGGTGTTCTTCCGGCACCAGGAGGGTTCCTACAGACCCATGTATGGTTTATTGCTGATGCTGTGGGTGCAATGCGCATATTAAAATGACGACGGTATAAACTCTGTGTCAACACAATAGACTGTTGGTTTGAAAAATAAAATTCAATTATGTACGTTGTTCGATCGTGTAATGATTCATAATTAATTCTCCAAGTCTTCTTCACAAAATGCTAAAAAAAACTAAGAAACAATAATAATTAAAAAAGTTATAAAGGATTCAAATCATATTGCTCATTCTGCGCCACTCTGTAATTATTTGGAGGGAAAATTTTTCAATAAGAGCCGTTTTTGATTGCTGAAATTTTGTTTTAACATACACTTCACTTTTTTTAGAATACAGCAGTTATATTTCTGAATAATTTTCACACTAAATTACAGCGATATAATATTTACTAGGATCGCCCGGTGCACCGGGTGGTCTAAATTAGACCACTTGACAGGTATGTAAACATGTCTGTAAATGTGTGTTCAAAAAAATCAAACAGAAAGTTGTAAAAATCAAACAGAAAGTTGTTTTTAAATCGCTTTTTTATCACTTTTATGCTAAGAATTTTGAAAAAACATTTATATTGTGCATATCTACACAAAAATACCTCTTAAACCATATATGTTTCACTAATGTTCGTGGACGATAAGATACTTAAAAGTGTACGACAAAACAATGTGTGCAGTATTTATATATAAGACTTATCATCAAAATTTGGAATGGCTGGATGTTTGATATGCAGTAAAGATTGAAAATCTAATGTAATTTGTGATAAGGTAATAATAATGTTAAAATGTGTTGCTATAAAGAAGATTTTATGCATTCTATAATAATAGCAGTGTAAGAGCTGCGCCTTGGTATGTGCGTTAATTGGAAGCAACAATTTTCAACTAACAATTAAAATTTTTTTATGGTCCTTCGAGCCGTAATCTGATTACAACGTGCATGTTAATGAAATTTGTGGTAACATGAAAATGCGTATGATTCTGCAGATGAATGATTATAGACTACAGACCTTAATTTATTAATTTTAGCTTGTTTCTAAGGAATGCAGATCATGCAATTGAACAAATTTGAAAGCAAGAAAATCTTTTTTTTCATTCAGAAGGAAATAAATTTCCTCTGCATTATAAAATAAGTAAAAAGTAAATAAATAAAGTAAAAATATATTAGGGAGTACCCGAAAGTTTAAAGCCATATAATTTCTTAAATAAGACTGTTAAATATATTTTGTAACTAAAAAAGCAATGTGAGTCCGATCACAGAGGAGATGTGTAAACATCTAGTAATGAAATTTTTTTTTTAAGTTGGAAGTACTTATGCTTTTAGTATCTTTTTTTAAATTAATTAATTAAAAGTATCTAAACTTTCAATATTGTAAATACATATGAATTTGTTGGTTTTTGTTTGTTTTATTAAACTTATTTGGTTAGTAAATGGGCACACTGCAGTATATGTATATGTACTGCATTCAAAATTGCAGTAAGCAGTAAATTTACTGATTACTAAAAAAAATTCAGTAAATTTTTACTGCTAATGAAATTTAATTTGCATTATTAGTAAAATCGTAGGGCCGTAGCAAGTGGCAAAGTTTTTTCATTCAAATTTTGAAACTTTTGTATGAAAAACATTTATCCACTTGGTAGAATTTCATTATGAATACGGGCATTACTGATTACTGAAAATTCAATGCACCTCATCATATAACAAATCTTTTAGGCAATTTATAAAAATTGTAAAAAAAAATTTTAGTAATCAGTAAATTTTTTTTTGTTTTTACTGAAACTTTAGTGGTACTGCAGTGCTCATCTATGGTAAATGCCTTTACTTTTAATTTTTAATTTTTAATTCCTGTTGTTCATCGTTTAGTTGTTGCTGTTCCTGTTGTTGTGTACGCATTGCAATTAAAATAAATTCAGTAAAGTGCGACTTTGACTCGCGCACATTCGGTTTTGATCTTTTTTTTTTTTTTTATTTAGCTTTCTTAATTTTTTAAGTTTTTTCAGTTTAAACGATTTTTTTCAGTTTTATCGCTTTTTTCTCGTTTTGGCGTTTTTTTCTCTTCTTTGGTTTTTTTTAATTTTTGCAATTTTTTTCATTTTGGCGATTTTTTCATTTTGGCGATTTTTTCATTTTGGCGATTTTTTTCTGTTTTTGGGGTTTTTTTATTTAGCGATTTTTTTATTTTGGCGATTTTTTCATATTGGCGATTTTTTTGTTTAAGGATTTTTTTTTAGTTTTGGCGATTTTTGCGGTTTTACGCGATTTATTTTAGTCCTAGAGATTTTTTTTTAATTTGGTGCTTTTTTCGTTTTGGCGATTTTTTTATATTTGGCGATTTTATATTTTTTGGATTTTTTAGTTTTACCGTTTTTGAAAATTTCAAGAGTTTTACTCTTACGGTTTCCAAGATACGGCAAGTTGTCAAAATTACAAAGTCAAAATTGCATTAACTGATGGAACACCCATTGATTTAAATTTTTTAAATTAATTAATTGTTGTAGTCTGTATAAAAATACACTAACTTTTAAAATTTCAAGTGTATATATGTACTTACAATTGTATGCATATTACATGGGATTTTAACATTTTTCGTTGCTCGTTTTAGAACACCCTTTAGTTTTTAACTCTCATGTATTTGTTGTTGTAGTGGCCAAATGTCTACATATTGTGTCCAAATTTCAAGTCCGTAGCTGTTACGGCTCATTTTCACCTTTGGTGTACGGAAATATACAGAAAAATAACCGGCGGCGGCGCACCGTTGATTATACTTTTACACAAATAAAGTCACATTTGCAATGACATTTACATTTTCATAAATACTTACATACTAGTATGTGCATATAACTTATATATACATTCATCATATCGTCTCTACCACGTCAAACTATCCAATATGAAAAATTAGTTTTTTAGATTCGTTATCTTGGTACCCGAATTTATACGATATGCCTCGTTTAAGAATACTGAAATTCTCATAGACGATAGATAACTCAATAAGAAATATTTGAAGCCCTACACTTTTAGGAATACGCCGACTTTAAGTTCACAATTGACGGGTCTTCGTGCTCTTCTGAAAAGTTCAAATTTGCATTTTGGATAGTTTGACGTGGAAGGGACGATATATGTATGTATGAATGTACCTAAGTATGTATACATGCATGAGAACATTCATTGCTTTGTTTGTAGTGTATTCATATGTATGTACATATACATATATGTACATATGTTAAATAAGAAACCTAAAAAATACCAACAACAAACGAACACATGAGCAATTCATGTGTCACATATCCTCTTCTAAAGTTTTCCTTCAGTTTTTGCAGCAACTAAGAAAAAATATTAAATTTCTATGGCAACGACAACTCATACACAGAAGAAGAAAGAGGGAAAACAAACTGTTATAAATTATTCCATCTGAAAATTTATGTATGGATGTGTCTGTCCGTCTGTATGTCCTTTAAACTCCCTTCAGTCGTCTGCATGTAAAAATTCAATTAAGAATCTACTTTTGTTTTCATAGTTTTCAAAGTAGTTTATCCATTCTTTTTATTCATTCATTCGCCTTTTCATATACTTACGATATTTAATTTTAAATTTATATGAAGTGTTCAGCACATTCACACACACACACACACACACACACACACACACACACACACACACACACACACACACACACACACACACACACACACACACACACACACACACACACACACACACACACGCACGCACGCACTCACACAAAGCAATGATTTTATTTGTGCAAAATCGGATTTTTACACTAGATTATGTGTGGAATATGGCAACAGTGTTGCCACGTGATAGGGAAAAGAATAAAAATCCAAGAATTATTCATCGATTTCAAACTAAAGTTTTTAGACTTTATCGATTTTTGCTAAATATTTTGGTACAATAGATAAATTTGTACTGTGACAACAGTCAACTTTTCTATAAGAAATGTGTGCTGTGACAACAGTCAACTTTTCTATAAGAAAGGTGTGATGTGACAACAGTCAACTTTCCTACAAGAAAAGTGTATTGTGGAATGGGAAATAGTGCTGCCCTAAAAACATTATTCTGAAGAAATGGTTCTGTCAAAAAAGATTAAATATAATATTTGTATTAGCCTGTACTTAAGACGAAAGGTTCGTTAACGTTTATTCTCTTCGACATTGTTACAGTCAATCATTATAGGAAATTATTAAACTCTTTCATTTGAGGTATAAGATGTAAAAATCTTATGGGCAACATTTCATTTCTAGCCACTGTACAGTGTGTTACAAAAGTTTTGTAACTTTTGATTTGCGAGAAGGACTTTAAAGTGAAACTAAACCGAACAAAAGGGAAGTAACAAGGATAATAAGTTTCTTGGTTAACTAACTAAATCGTTGCAGTTGTATTGTTAAACAAACCCCTGGCTGGCAAAAAAATACTTTCATGCTTTCATTTTCAAAAGAAAAAGAAATATGTTTTTAGCTGTTACACAGTTTTCCTTTCCCTTGTTCTATGCTCTCGCTGTCACACGAGTGACTCTTTTGTCTTGCCAAGACCAACAAGGCATCATGCTTTTGTTTTGCCACTATACAAGAGTATATTTTCCATTTAAAAAGTTTTCTTTTGTGCAAAGGAATCAAATAAAAGATTATATGTATACAATAAAGTAAGAAAAATCATGAATAGCGGCAAAAGCATAAGAAGTCAGAAAACTAATCCTTTTCTTCTGTGTGTGTTTGTGTGTGTGTATGAATTCTAGTGTATGTGATATATCATAAAGTGAGGAGGAAATATTTGGGTCACTCAGTAGACATAGTTTCAGTGTGAGTAGTTCTATTCAAGCAAATAAATTGTAAAACCTTTAGACTCCTTACTTTGCAAACAAACATAAATATTTTCAAATTTTGGTGTTTTCAGCAGCTCCTTCATAATGTCGTGCTTCTGCTCTCCGTCTTTTTTATTTAACTGTCATTTCCCACTGTCACATGCACGCATATGTATGTACATATGTATATATGTGTATATGTATGTATGTATGTGCATACTCTCACTTTAATGTTGCTATTAGTGTTTTATGTCTGTTTGCTAGTAATAAAAAAAAACTTCGACACTTCGATAGTGCCATAAAAGGGTTAACCCAGCATTTTGCTTGTTCGTTTGTTGAATCAACTGACTGTTTTTTTGGTTTTTTTATGAGTTAAAAATATGTTTCTAAAAACTGCAAAAGAGGGATATATTTTGCTTAAATATAATTATTTTTTAGCTGACATGATTTTTTTTACATTTACACTATTAAATGAAATGAATGGAAATTGTATTCGAAACTTAGCTAAGTAATAAAAAGTTATATTAAACTAACTATGTCCTATTTACAAATACATATATTTATTTTAACGGTCCCCAATATCATTAACTTCCACAAGATGTCTGTGGATTTTGTAGGTGGTAAATTACAATGCGTTACAGTTGAAAAATACTGGCAAAAAGACTAATTGTGGATTGTAGACATATGTTATCCTAGTTTAGCTGCTTGCTTTTATAGGGTAAAAATATGAAGATTCCAGTCCACTTGGGTCCAGGAGTATGATTCTTTTGTGATGCATGTGGAAGAGACAAAAAAAGATAAGAAGTTGAAAAAGAGAGAGAAAAGTTTAACTATGGAATGAATGAGAATGAGAAAAAAGAAAAGTTAGACGTATGGAAATAAAAATTCAGTGCAGAATGGGTCATTTGGGGAGTCAGCGAGAGAGCCTGATATAGGAACTTATATACCTTATATCTCGAATAGGCTACCGCAGTTTAGCAGGTTGCTGGTGTAGGTACGAAATATGAGGATTTCAAGCCCACTTGTTCCAAGAGTATGATGCGTTTATGATACATGTGAAAGAGAAAAAAGATAGGAAAGTGTAAAAGAAAGAAGCGTAGGTAGGCTTAAGTAGAAAAGTTAAATTGTGGAAAGTGAGAAAAGTTAGACGTATAGAAATGGCATTCCCTGCAGGAGGGGTCGTTTTAAAAACTAAATGCACTTTTGGAGTCAGCAAGAAAACCACACGCTGCTCCTGGTATAGGAGCTTATGTTTCTGCATTCCCTATCTGGTATCTTGATAAAGCTATTGGAGGATCTTTATACTACTGAAGGCAAAGCTGGTTATCCTTCAGAGCGAGATTTTAGAGTTACCTCCGTAATCTGCATTTTGTCATTTTTAGAAATTCGATTACACCTTCAAAATTGACACTTATGGAAAAAAGGCGACTTTGTGGATCAAAATAATAATAAGACATACAAATAATTTAAAATAAATCGGCCAACCTTTTGAAAAAAATAATTGTTTTTTAAAGAAATTTAAAAAGAAATATGTGTGTAGTTTGTCCATCAAATTGTTGGTAAACAAGTCGCAAAAAAATATTGAAGAAAATAATCCCAAATAATAATTTATTTATTCAGTAAAATATATTTTTAATTAAAATACATTTGAAATTGATTATTGAAGTGTTACCTGGATTATATGAGCATTTTACTGTTGCTAATGCAGATCATCAGGGAACCTTTACCCGAAAGTTTTCCTAGAACTAGAGTTATTCCGTTAAACTTTCATTTAAACAAATGAGAAGCTCAACAAATGCCAAAGTTGAAACAAGAACTCAATTATCAACGTGGTGAATAATGGTAAAGTAAGAAAATAAAAAACGTGTTGATCATTGAGTTCTTATTTCAACTTTGATATTAGTTGAACTTCTCTAAATGAAAATCGGTCGAGCCGTTTGGACTGTACGTGGACACGGACAGACACACAGATACACAGACACACACTACAAACTTATAACACCCTTTTTTTAGTCGGGGTTAAAAACAGGGTACCAAAATAAACAGAACGAAAAGTTTCCTTTAGTTTTCTTTTGATCTTTGCAGTAAAGCAAGAAAAAAAAACAAATAACACTTGGGAAGCGTACAAGTACATTGAATGTTCTCCGCATTTTACACAGAGATCTAAAGCTTTATCCCTACAAAATTGAAACAGTGTAATAATTGAAACTGCATAATGCTAGTCAGAGGATTGACTTCCCTGAAAAATGTATCGCTAGAAAAAGTGACATAAATTTGCCTCCACGCCATCCAGATTTAATCCCTATAGGCATTTTCCTAAAGGACTACCTCAAACCTCAAAATTTTTAATCAATTTGCGAATGAAGTGGTAAAATCTGAGGGTCGATCAAGATAAACGCTCAATAACGACCTAATTCCCAAAAGTCAAGCTACCGAATGGAATATTCCTCACAAATCCCTGATACGTTGCGTTCACACATCAAGCTTAACTAAAAAAACTTCAATATTTTATTGCTTCAATGAAAAGGAACACAAAAAAGAAAGAAAATAATATGCAATAAAAAATGTACATCATAAGTCCCAAATCACACTGTGCAAGTCTTATTGCTAAGCTGATTAGTTTCAGGGAGAGAGACGAGGGGAACAGCAACGTTTCTCTTCCCCCCTTCTCTCTCTCCTAATAAACTAATCAGCTTAGCAATAAGACTTGCATAGTGTAAATAGGGACTAATGAGTGGCTGACAAAAATTAACTTATTTTTTAAGTGTTGCTGGGGTAAAGAAGTAAAGTACGGTTAATGGAGGTATAAAAGAGAACAATGGATAATAGAGGTAAAAGTACGAATAAAATAGGTAAAATCACGCATAATAGAGGTTATTAAACAAAGCGAGCATCGTACCGTGAGGTTAAACGGTGTAAGATGGAGATAAAACGATTCAAAACGAAGCGGTCAACTTTGAGACCCCCTGTCTCAGTTTGTGTTTTAACAGAGAGACCAAAATACAAAGTTATCGAAAGCTGAGGTCCTTTTCAATTTTGTTTTGCATGCTTTATTATGTACATTTAGTTTTGGTGTAAACGTCACTGTACATCATGAAATTATTTAAGTATTTTGCTCTTCCAAAATCTTGCTAAACTGAGTTTGTTTGATACAGTCCTTAGAGAAACACTTTATAGCTATTAGATTAGATGCCATTAAGCCTAAAAAAGTAAAAACTGTATGTGAGATGATTGTAGAGCAGCGAAATAAAAATAATATGCTTTTAAACCTACACACTTACTACTTACATACGTAGAAGAAAATTTGCTTGCAGGATACATGAAAACTCTGCTGTCATCCTTTCGATATTCTCAAAAACCTGTAAGGTAAAGTAAATAAATGTAAACTAGAGTAGGGGCGGGGTAAAATGTTTGTTAAGATTAAATTGTTTTTATGTTATGCTACGAAAACTTATGTTGGTTTAGCACTCTTAAGAACGCAACCTTACAAAATTCTTTGCTCACATTATCATAAGTTATGGGTTGACAATTCGCAATTATGTGTCTGTGGGAGTGTATGCTTGAGTAAGTGTGCGCGTGTGTGTGTGGGTTTTTGTTGTTGTTGTTGTTATATTGTTGATACTTTCAAACTCGTTTTGCTCTTGTTCGGTTGGTCACGTTTTACTTAATTTGAAAATCTCATATGAAAAATAACTCGTGTCAAAGTTTAACACTCGTAACGCAAATTGTTGTTACATTAAGTAGATATTTTTAACAACAGTATTAACAAGGGTATATTTTTGTCTACATCCGGGTATTTGTATTTGTAAAGTGGTATGGTTTTTATAGTTAATACTTAAATTAAACTTAAGACTATTTACGTGCATTTCAAATATGTGGATTGTAGTAAGAAATTCAACTTTATTTGTATCATCATCGATGAAAGAGATAGAAAAAAAGGAGAAAACAATAAACAGACATAATATTGAACAAATTATAAGTTATAATAATATTATAGCAATAGACAGTGGAGCCAATCAGAAAATTTTCAAAAAGATTTTTGCTTGAAAAAATATCTTGAGCTAAAACAGCATAAGTATTGATTGCCTCATTTAATATTATGAGTATATACTTTACTAATGGATCTCATTGTTGTAGAATTAAGTTCTTTATCATAAACAGGTCAGTTTTTTTTGTAGCACGAAGAATGGTTCAAAATAGCTCGCAAAGCACTCAGACACATAAAAATTGCTTCTAGGTTGCAAGGAGGTATTTTATGGCAAGGTGAACTAAAAATGGTTTTTTATATCAATAATTGAAGAAAGGGCTAAATTAATAAAAATGGCATGTGCCACAAAAAACATTCGTTATTTTGTAGCAGAATCATCGTTGAAGTAAATTAATAAATAAAATGGCTAATGAAAACAGCTTCGATAATTTAATGAGCCTCATTGAGTTCAGAGGCCCTGCATCACTGTCCTAAAAACAATCCCGCAGGGGGATTTTTTTTTTGTTAAAAAGAGAAGTATCACTCAGGCAATGCATGCCTACTACTATTACTAGGTGTTACCTTCTTTAGGATAGGGATAGTTATAGTATTGTCTATCACTAGGTGGTGAAGGAAGAGATAGAGGAAAGTTTTATTTTTTTAATAAAGCAGTATTGCAACGCCTCTGGTGTCAATGAGGCGTATTAAATTTTCAAAGCTGTGTTTTGGTAGCCCTTTTATTTTTTTATTTTACTTCGCCAATGATTCTGCTGCACAATACCGACGAAGAAAGGCGCTCTGATGTTACATTAGGATTAACATCTGCTGAAGTCGATATATGTAGTTTAGTGACCAGTGGCTATGCCCTCATCACTTTTTCTTCAACAACTGATAAAAAGAGACACTAATGCACATCAGAAAAATGATGATGTAATTTAATGACTCTCGGAGATGGGGCTCGAATCCAGATCCTTCGGTTTTGTAGTCAACGTGTTAACTACTTCAGCCAACGCATGAAGAGCACAACATGATCTAAGAGCATAAGTGTAATTCATAATGGGTTTGGGTCAACACTGATTGGCCGTCCTTTTCAACCTAACTTAATACAAACTTTAATATTACGAGGAATATATTCCTTGAATTAAAATAAGAATTAAAAAATACATATCTTATAACATCAACCATGGTCGATTGATTAAGCCATAAAGGATAAATTTATATATAGGTCAGATTAGGTTAGGTTGAAAAGAGGGTCAATCAATACTGACTCAAACCGTTTCGAATTACACTTATGCTTTTATAACGTGTGCGCTCTTAATAAAAGATATGTATCTAAGTATGTGCATGTAAAATCCAATTCTCGTAATCTCTAAATATTTATTAAAAGTACAATTCTCGTATTCTCTTTCAACATATCTTTTGTAACTATTCTGAAGTAAATTTCTATTATTATTATTATACAATATATTTCTTAACGTAATGAATTTCCACCCATTTTAATAATGTACTTATTTCAAAGAGTATGATTGTGTGAAAAGTTTTATTTTGGATTTATATTTATGAATACTTTTCCTTGCTCGCCCTTATTTGATAAACTTTTTTGTTACATTAACCCTCAAAAACTAATAAGGAAAGGCAATGAGTAAGGATATTAGTAAATTAAGTTCTAGTGGTTAATATTATTTTTATTGTTATATGTATGTATGAATCATTGACATAAAAATTATTATTTCATATAAAGCTGAAGCAAATCAGCTTTTCAACTGCACATGTCATCTTAATTGTATACAATATCCCTTAATGATAAGAGTCTTTTTATTTGTTTATTTTTTTATTTTTTTTTTTTTTTGTAATAGATTTCTTTGAAGATTAATCATAATATTTTTCATAGATGTTACTTTGTATGATACTAGAGGATTACTTTACTTCCAATGTTTATACAAAAAAATAAGATATTTAGAAATAATTTTCTTTTCAATAAAATATATGTATGATAAACAGGAAAATTAATCGGTATTGGAATCAGTAATAATAATTCATCTTTTGAATTTTTCTGCTTCTTTGATCATATTTTCTGATTATAGATTTTGGAATTATTATCAATTCAAGTAATCAGAAACAGTATCGAGGCTATCCGTTTTTGCAATTATGTTAGTGTGCAAGTTGCTTTAAAAATAACGTTACGCAACTAGTTTCGTTTTAAGACCATGCGTTCTCGAAAATATACCGGAATAATTATCAGTTTTTTCGATTACCTCCGTTGTCTGATATAGGCCGACTTCGAAAACGTTAATTGCTTTTGTTGAGAATATAACTCGTCGACAAGTACTACGAACGCTGCAAAGAAGTCATCGGCTTTTAGACTTCAGGGTTAAGTTTTTCTTTTCTCCTTTCAAAAAAAGAAAAAATTAAATATCATAAAAACCAAAAACAATAAATATTCTGAAGAAGTTAACCCAAGGTTAACGGAATATTTAACCAACAAAATACAAAAGTAAACAGGCCTAAAGCTCAAAAAAAAAATAGTTTAAATAAATAAATTAATATTTTTCCATAAGTGTTTTGATTGATTTTTAAATAATATTCAATTAAAATATGAATTGGATGGATCATAATCTCGAGAAAAAATTCCTCCAATCATGAATTCCTTGGGAACAAAAAAGTGTAATAAGTGGCATCACTGCATTCCGAACCCAGTTCTTTTGCTGTTTGTTGACATTTTGTTTTCTTCCTTTTTTTGAGTGCAATTCAACAACTTGAAAAATAAATTAAAAAAAGTATACAAATGATGTATTTGGGCATTATTACTGTTTTTCGAAATAAAAGAACTAATTAAATACTATTTTATTCATATAATTTTAGTTTTAATGGAGTATTAACTGCATTCTTATGTAAACTCCTTTCCATTCTGCAAGGGAAAGATTTTTAGTAAAAAAGCAAGATTAACTGCATTCATAATACCTACTTTTTTCCGGGGAATTTTTTATTCTCGTACTTGGTAAAAAAAAGGGGAAAATAAATTCATAATAAGAAAAAAGGGAATTTTTCAACATGATTAGGCTGATTAATCCATATGACATCCATATTATAATTGACAGCAAATCCGCTATTAATTCCCTCATAGGTGTGTATACCACATCTTGTCTTGTCCAAGAATGTCGCAAAGCTCTGGATGGACTTGCGTGAGTGGACACGGGACTAGTTCAGGAAACATAGTTGCGGATGACCTGGAAAAAAGAGGAACCCTACTAAGAGAAGTCGATATCGAAAATCTCTATGGTTCCCACTGTCATCCTGCTGGAGACGTTTTGATGTTGTTTTTCTTGAATTGGCTCAAAACAGATGGCGCAATGAGCCCACCTGTGCAATAGCGAGAACCTTCTGGCCTCGGCTAAGCTCGCTTAGAACGAAAAATTTCATGAACTTCAATAGGAAGCACTTGAAGAACCTCGTGGCCACGATGACCGATCACTGTGTCTTCGGAACGTATGGGTCTGCTGTATAATCACTACTGGTACAGTTGCAATGACCAGGAAGGGGACGAAAGTATCCTGCATCTCTTGTGTCTTCGTACCGCTCTGGAGGATCTCCTTCTGCACCTCCTTGGCAGAATATTCTTTGGCAGCTTTCCGAGTTATCGGAAATCGAGCCTTTATATTACGAATAGTGGCTTAGCCAATTTTTGACTCACTCTCACCTCTCACTTCCCTCAAATAACTGTTATATCTTTTCTAGTTATACCCTTCTCACCCTCTGCAGATTCTCTCTCTCTCTCTCTCTCTGTATCTTATTTTCAACTCCAAGTAAACTGGACTCTGATTTTCGACTTTTTCTTGCCAGCAGCCTGCTAACCTAACCTAACCTAACCGAACCTTGGGCTGATAAATTAACGAGTATCAAAATGATCAAGAGTCTACTTTATTTATACGATAACGATTTGATAATTAAAATCAATTTTTAATTTTTTTTTTTGCTCTGTGGTCATAATTAGAATTGTAAGTGCTATGAAGAAATAATACTGACTTCGGATTTGAATTGAAAAAAAAAATTTAATTTATGTCTCTTCTCTTGACAAATATTTCAAAATTATCATTATTATTTAATCTACTTAAATTAACAGTTCTAGAACTTAAATTACCTTCCAGCCCTTACACAACGAAATACATACATATATAGTTATTTTTAATCATTAATAATTACTAACGTGAACAAATCGTTTTAAAAAAAGTGTCATTTCTAGTCGTTTAACCTTCAAAAGAAAATTTTAAATTATCCTTAATCATTCATTTAACTCAGATAATTAATGTTGTGAGAAAACAAAAACAAAAACCACCCTTCATGAGAAAGCAACAACAAACACGCTTGCAAACAAAATTGTTTTAATAAAATTTAAAAGTAATTAGAATTTAAACATCAACAATATTTAAATATGTAACGTTGAATTTCAACATCATTAAAATTTCAAATGGCAACGATGGAAGCATGTTAAAAATATTTAAAAGGAGTGTGAAGTGGTGTTCATTTCCCTTGAGCAAACGAATGTTAAAGCGCAGACATATGCTGCACACAAACAAAGTTACTCTTGTCATTCCTTGATATTAAAATACATGTTCGTATACAGTCAAACGACTTTTGGTAAAATGCAACCTTGATATAATAAAATTTAGGATAATTAAAAAAATAATAACAACTCATTATATCAGAGTTGTATTTTCTCAAAAATCTCAACATTATGTTAGACTAGTGAATACTAATTTAATATTTTTGCAAACTTTGCTTTCCAAACACTGCTAATTTTATTTTGAATACAGTTGTCTGCAGGATACATAAGCTGCGAAAATATGGGAGATATAAAAAACCTAACCGTTGAAAGAAGAAATATTTGTATAAATAATAATACGAGTTCGAACATAGAAAATATACAAACGCCCCTAACAATACAAATTCATGCTTGTTGATGCTTAAAATGTTCTAACCGCAACCCAGAAAACACACACAGTTTTGATTTTAAATTACAAAAGATTTGAAATGAATTTGTATATAACAACAAAAGTTTGATGTTTATTTAAAGCAGATTCATAATTTTATTATGTATTAGGAAAAATACTAAAGTCCTATTGAATCAGTAATTCCTTTACACATAAAAATTTGAAAAGATTTTACTTTAATATTATTTTGCAATTTTAAAAAATAAAGAACATAATTTAATATTATAAGCTTTAGCTAAAAGAATATTCAATATTTGATTAACATTAGTTGAGTTTTAAATTATCGTTACTTTAGCTACATATTAGCATAATTTTAGCATCATATTAACAATAGCTTTAGCTTAGTATCAAATTAGCATAAGCCTTGCAAGACAGTTTTGCTTTTTCCCAGCCAAGCGTAGTAATAATTTTGACAATAAAATTGTATTGAAAAATTCTAAGCTTAAACGCGATTAAGATTGTACGTGGGTGGATCATTAACTCAGTGTCTTTTTGAATTTCCCGCTTCTTGATTGAAATGGCAACACTGCTCCTGTCAAGAGGCAACTGTCAGTTGACTCCTGTCTAAATTTGAACAAACTGTGTCATTTAGTTGGTGTTTGGCAGCCGTTGATAACAGACTAACTCGCCTTTTGAGAAGAAAATGGAAAAAAGTGAATTTCGTGTGCTCATTAAACAATATTTTTTGCGAAAAAAAACCGTCAATCAAACCCAGGAAAAGCTCGATAAATACTACACAGAAAAAAATTATTTTGATATATGAATACGAAAATCGTTGATTCAATAAAAAAAATCTTTCGAATTTTCTGTGATGACGATTTTTGCAATATTGATAAATAAAATTGTATGCACGTTTATTGAATATATTTTTTTTTCAGTCAATAAAGAAATTTAATGAATCAAAGAAAAAAGTTGGTGACTGAAATTTTATTTTCAGTGATAATTGTTATTGTATTGTGTGTGTGTGTATGAATGTCACATTTTTCAACCCCTTTTTGTTTGCTTTTGCTTGGCTGCTACTAAAACTAAATGTGTTTGGGATGAGTCGAACCGGCAATCTCTTGACTAATAAACTAACGTACTTACCACTCAGCTAAAGAGCAAATCGTTTTTGGATACGCAAATAATGAATACACGCAAAACATGATCACCCCTATCGTGATCAGTTTTTCCCACGAAATATTTTCCCTTTTCCCCAAATTGCAATCGTGAATAATTTTTCCCCCTTTCTTGATTCCCCTTATCGTGAATAATATTTTTCACATGGATTTTTTCACTTTTCCCTTCGTTTTGTTCACTTTATTTTTGCAGACGAACTGAATTAATACACTGCCTAGTTTTAATATTATACTAGCAATTATATATTAAAACTTATTATAACTATTTTTAGGGCAAGATCAATAAATAATGTCCAGGATTAATAACAATAATTCTTTGGAACACATTTTTTCATTGAATATGAATCTCTTTGGTTCACATGCCGTACATTTTATGGCTAAAAATTCTTTTGCACGGTGCCTGAAACAATTAAAAACACAACTAAACACTCTATAACATTTCATTTGAAACCCAAAATATGATTATTTCTTATTATTAAACGTAATTTGTTTGATTTTCAATTAACTTTGAAGCTTTAAAAGTCTTCTTCCCGTTTTTTACATTCACTACGCATTGATAGCGGGAACAAACGTTCCCATGAAATTCACGATTGCAAATTTCCCTTCATGGGGAATGAAAATTTCATGGGAACAAAAATTTCACATTTTATTCACGATAGGGGTGTATTTCTTTTGTTTCTTCTAATCTAAAAATAACTTTGTTGAGTAAAAAAAACAAGCCACGACGTTTTTCGGCTTTTTGTCCGAATGCACACGTATACAACACCAACAATCAAAATAAACAACATCAGCACATGACTAGGTTTAGTCAACAAGCAAGGAAAACACCAACACAAATAAATGTCATTAAATGATATTTTAAAATGTGCTGAATTGATAATTACAATATTCAAGTTAATGACAAATATTATTGAAACTAAAATTTTATTCAATAACATGGTTTTATTGAAAATAATTCTTGTTTATTTGTTTCTGTGTATGGGGACTCTGCACCATCGATTTCAATGATAAAAAAAGTGGTTTACTGACTTTCGTTGTGGTCGCACAAGTACAAATGACGCTGAATGTTGTGAACGGCCAATTGGGGTCAGTACAGCCGAAAATGCTGAAAAAATCCACGATATGGTGTTGGCCGATCGATCGTTGGCATTTTATATGGCAGTGTGTTTTCGATTTTAAATGATCAGCTGAGTATGCAAGATGGGCGCCGCGCTTGCTCTCAATTGACCATAAACGTAAACGTGTGACAACTTCAAAGGATTGTTTGGATCTGTTTAACCGCAATCCGAAAGAGTTTTTGCGGCGTTTTGTAACTGCGGATGAAACATGGATCCATTACTGTACTCCGGAGACCAAGCAGCAGTCTAAACCTCCTCCGAAGAAGGCCAAGGTGAGTTTGTCGGCCAATAAGGTGATGTCAACAGTTTTTTGGGATGCACGTGGGATAATCCACATCAATTACCTTCAAAAGGGAAAAACAATAAACGGTGAATATTATGCCAACTTATTAGACCGATTTAATGAGGATTTAAAAAGAAAACGACCCCATTGGCCAAGAAAAAAGTTCGTTTTCATCAAGATAATGCACGAGTGCACACGTGTCTCAATGAAAAAACTCTATGAATTGGGCTACGAATTAGTACCCGATCCGCCATATTCTCAGGATTCAGCCCCTAGTGACTACTTCCTATTTCCAAACCTAAAGAAATGGCTCGGTGGAAAAAGATTTAGCTCCAACGATGAAATAATTATATTATTTTGGAATTGATACAACAACTGGAGAAACGTTGGACTAAGTATATTGAGTTAAAAGGATAGATAGTATGCTGAAAAATAAATTTATGTTTTGAAAAAAAAAAACTGTGTTTCATTCAAAAAGCCACGGACTTATTGATAAGCCCTCATATTATAATACTAGCTGACCCGGCAAACGTTGTTTTGCCACATAAATTATTTCTAGGGTAGAAAATAATAACTAACTCATTCTAAGTGTGTGAGGATGTGGTATATGAGTGAAAGAGGCAGGGAATGCTGTGAACGATGACGGAATATAAAAATAAAACACCAAACATTTATTGTATTATTATAATTTATAATTATATTAATTGTTTTCAAATTAAGCCTTACCAAATTTGAATACTCTTGCTATTAGAGCTTTAATATGTAAGATTATTATTACGAGTAATTATTTTGTATTCTCCCAATATTTTGAACTACTTCGCACCCCGCACTCAAAAGAGTACATGGTAAATTTGAAGATTCTTGCTGTTATAGATTTGTATGGGGGGAACCCCTTCCACGGGTCTTATTCCACCAATATTTTCAACTACTTAGCGCACTTTGCTCTCAAAAGAGTTCATACAAAATTTTAATACTCTGACTCGTATATATAGTTTAGCAAAAGTTCAATATTAATTAACATTAGTACAGCATTACGTTGGGTCTGCTCGGAAATAAATTACTGCGCTGCAAATTGAAACTTAAATGCTTCGCTATAGTAGATAACACACTAATAAATGTCAAATATGAGGTGAAAACATGGGTGCTACTACAAAAGATTATCAGCGCACTAGTATTCCACATTTGTGAGGTAATATTAACTACTTAGGTTAGGCTAGGATAGGTAGGGTGGGGCACCTCCACTCGGAAACCCATTTGGGTCCATTGTGATTCCGTTATATTGCCTGTTAAAAGTAAAATTTACCCCCTCCCATTTGTACCCAGAAGTGACCATATTATCCGTCATTAAGCCACCGAATTCCCATGATGAAGCCACTAATATCCTCCAGTTTACACTTCCCGTTTCTCATGGAAACGTCTGCACAGCCATCTAAGCCTATGACATTGCAGTTTCGGGCAGTGGCAAATAATATGTTCTATGGTTTCTGGTGCCTTTTCATCCCCACACAGCCTACAGAAATCTGGAACCCAAATGCTGGTTCTTGCTCTGACCGAGCAGTGACCAATCAACGCGCCTATTGCAATTCGCATCGCCTTCTTATTCATATCCAGTAGCAGTTTGGATCTTCCTGAGTCAAGTTTTGGCCACATAGCCCTCGAAACTACAATCCTCCCTAATGGCCTATCGGTAATTTCAACGATCTGTCACACATTCCCTCATCTAACGCCGACCCTATTCTTGCCAGCTCATCGGCTAAGTACTTAAAGAATACCTGATATATGTATATTGAATATATATTTTATTTTTACCATCATTTATATGCATTATATACAAACATATTTGGTTACTCTGGTTAAACATAACTTCATTTATACTCGTACAGAAATGCATAAATATTTGCACAATTTGAATATTTTTCTCGTTTAGGATTTAATATTTACTTGAAAACTCAATAAATATTTATATTTATGTATCTGTTGCATAACTTTTATGTGCTCGATAGCAAAATAGGAGAAAAATTGATTTATTATTATTATTCAAAAGCTTTATGCACACATACAGATATATTTATGTAGCTACTTCCGTAAGTTATGTTTTTGACATAAATTGTACATACATGCATATGTATCGAGGTATGCATGATGTCCCAGCAAACATACAGTTTTGAAGGTATTGTTATCCATGAATTCAATGCCTGATGATGAGCATTTAAAAATATGAAAAATTCGCGTTGAAGAGGAGCCTTACATTAGAGTCATACCTAAATAAGAGCGTCAAGCGTTCCATTAGCAGCAGGGTAAGTATTTTTAGTACAATCAAATAAAATTTCCTCCATAAAAAATATATACTGAAAATGCGTACCCTGCTGCTAACGCAAAGCTTGACGTTCTTTTTTAGGTATGACTCCTATTTGTCGAGAAGGAATAGTACTTTTATTGTACTATGGCGGTAAGGGTAATATAAAAAATATTATTTTGTTAGCTGACTGTTTAGGGTAAGTGTATTTTCATTGCATTCTTCTTTTCCGTTTAACTCCCTTAATATCATAGGGATTCTGCAAAATTCCTCAAGATGTTCTATCATTTGCTAACGTTTTTATTTCGTTCCAACTGCTTAAAGTGCTCTGTATATCCTTCACTAAGCTTCTTTTTCAGGAGTTTTTAAGACGTCCTTACTTTCTTTTGAGTTGAGGGTTCCAGTCCAAAGCCCACCTATTTATTTAGGGTGTTTCCTTATAGTATGTTCAATCCATCTTAATTTTATTCTCTGTAATGGTTGTTAACGGATAAATATTTCACTTATGTTATAGATTTTGATTACTTTTAATATCTGGTCTAAAAAATCTTTAAAATTAGATCTAGGCAACGGTTTTTGAAGCCCTGAATTTCGGAGTTTAGTGCTAATGTATTCAGCCAGGTTTCGGCACTGTAGAGCAAGACTGACACAAAAAAAAAAGATTGAAAAAAAATAATTGGGGTATTCCAATTGTACTCATAAATTAACACGTTTTAAAGTTATAAAACGAAAATATATGACTGCTGTGAGCAACCCCTTATAATTTACAATTATAAATATTGTACTTATTTGTATTTTGGTTTTAACACCTTGTACATTTTTTACTCTCTCTCTCAATTCCTTTGGTAAACTCTCACGCATTTCTACATGTAGTTATGACAAACAATAAACATAGCTGAGAAAATCTTATTACTTTATGACCGTTTTGTTTGAGCCACAACAACAATTTTTTTAAACTATGTTAAAATGTTAAGACATTATGACACTTAGGACACTTAAGACACCCTTGTGAATACAGCAAATATGTGTATTTTTGTTTGGCTTGCTATTATATACGATGACTATATATTCAGAAGGTAAAAAAACACTAATTGCCTCCAATTTTTAACTCAATATCTGCTTTTGCACTATCTTTTGCTTGCAGGTTAACAGACTTTATTCAGAAATACAGCTGGTTTATTGCGAATAACAAAGTGGCTTAAGACTGTTATCCTTATTTTGGTGACTTGCTTTGCAAATGTTTATTTTTAGACTAACTAAGTCGTTGAGCTTCGGGTGCATATCTGAATGTTTCGTATAAAGATGATTATTCCAAGTCCATTGGATTAAATTTTATTATTAAGTACCTTGTTAACTATAGCAGATAGCAGGCATCCCTGTCTTAGATCTAATTTCTAGATCCTTTTCAATAACCAGAAGAAAAAGTATAGGAGATAGCATGCATACCTGTCTTATACCCAATGTGTGAGAGACGCCTGCTATACAGGATTCTACATTCTTATCTATCACATGGAGTCGCAATAAGGTGAAAGCGTAATAATTTTCAACGCGGTGATATAATAATCTACTAAGGTGAGGTACAGTTGAGTTGACTTTCTCAATCCTCTTTTTACTCAATAATAATTGTCATCGTATTTATGTGGTCAACACCTGAATTATTGACTAAAAAACCTGCTTCATGTTTACGCAGTTTCATTTCTATTGTTCCACTACTTCGATTAAGAAGAATCCGTGCTCATCCGTATTCATTGAATCGTTGAAATATCATTGAAAGTTGTGAGTTTCCTTCCTCTGTAATTTCTATACTAAAGAGGTCGCCATTTTCATTATTTTCATTCACTACTTTATTATTTTAAATTTTGTAGAATTATAATTCTTCTAAAAAAATAAGTTTTTAAAAGCCATTATACTAAGCTTAGCAAAACTGAACTATAAAGTGACCTTCAAAATTTTTCCTTTATTACAATGGATCCATGTTTCATCCACAGTTACAAAACGCCGCAAAACTCAGTCGGATTGCGGTTAAACAACTCCAAACAATCCTTTAAAGTTGTCATACGTTTACGTTTATGGTCAAACACGGCACCTATCTTGCAGACAACTTTCTTAAACCCAGCTGATCATTTAAAATCGAAACCACACTGCCAAATTCCTATGTCATCAACAATCTCACGCACACTTACTCTTCGATCGGCCAGCACCATATCGTGGATTTTTTTCAAAATTTTCGGGTGTACTGACCTCAATTGCCCAGCGTCATATGTACTTGTGCGACCACAACGAAAGTCATTAAACCACTTTTTTACCATTGAAATTTATGCTCCAGAGTCCTCATAGTATTAATTGAGCTTTTCCTTGGTTTGATTGCCGGTTTTTTTTCGCAAAAACTAATGCTTAAGGAGCACACGAAATTCACTTTTTTCCCTTTTCTTCTCGAAAGGCGAGATAGTCTGTTATCAACGGCTGCCAAACACAAACTAAATGACACAGCTTGTTCAAATTTAGACAGGAGTCAACTGACCATGATACAATTATAACAGTTACATGCACAAGCCCAGCTTGTTAATGTATACAATACATACAGTTGTCAAACTTTGTTTACAAGCTGCAAAAATTTAGTGGATGTGTTGTGAATAAAATCATTACAGTGTTGCCATTGAGTTTACACATGGATGCACTTCCAATTACACATTGAATAAAATAACACTACAAATGTTTTTTGTAAGTTAAAATGAAAACAAAAATAAATAAAAATAGAACATAAAGTAGAATTACACACATATTATACATAAATGTAACTACATGGCCTACACATGAGAGTAATTGCACACTCTGTGTAATTACACACCTATTGGCAACACTGAATGAATATAATGATTCATGAATGCCGCGTTTGCAATTGTAATTTTGTTACCCTGTAATTGTTATTTAAAAAAAAAAGACATCTGTTTCTGACAATTATACGTTTGTTTATACCAACAAAATGAATGTGTTTTTTGGTGTTGTAATTTTGTTGTAGTCGTGCATGTACCTAGTATAATTGTACTATGCAACTGACAGTTGCCTGTTGACAGGAGCAGTGTTGCCATTTCAATCAAGAGGTGGGGAATTCAAGAAGACACTTGAGTTACTGATCCACCCTCGTATTGTATTTCAAATAGTGATTGAGTGTAGTAAAGGTCTTCATAATAAAAATTTATAGTTTTTAAAGTGTATTATTTATATTGGTCAAAATCTGTCACGCGTGAGAGTACGTGAGCGTCAGTTATAAAAAATTTTTTCTTTGTGAGATTAATTAAGAGAGTCTTCCAATATTTGATTCCAAAAAATCATTTCAATCGGTTCGGCCGTTTGGCTGTAATTAATTACGGCCATAAAATGAGTAAAATTTCCTATAGTGCAACTTTCCGATTAAATAAATAATAAAATTTGTGTATTGTGGCAACATTGCTGCAGATACCGATTACTTGTGATCGAAAAAACTATTCAGTTGCAGCGACTTGCTTATGTTTATTTGCTTCTTAACCCTACGTCTCCACCTGACATGAAACTTTGCTGTAACTTGAAGTTATAACTGAGTTGTTAAAACAAATGCACTAACAACAATGTTATAACTTGAAAAAAGCATTAACTTGAGCAGTCTACACCTAACATTAACTTGAAGTTAATGTTAAAGTTAGTCATTTTATGTCAGGTGGAGACCGCGATTAAGAAACAGAATGAAATCATTTTAGTCTATACTTTTGTTTTATTTTTATTATGTGTTTCGTGCAGGGTTACCGTTCATACGACTAAAGTCGCAATTTGACCCTTTTTTAGCTTTCTGCGACTTTTTGTGAGACTTTTTTTATGACCGACTTTTGCGACCCAGTGCAAAACAATAAAAAATATTTTTAATTTAATTATTTCAACAAAAAAAATTATAATTCATGAGATCGATTAAATAAAACGTTTTATATACCAATATTATATGTAAATGCCAAAAAAAAATTATTTATTTATTTATTATACAATGTAAATTTGCATAATATGGTGTTGAACAAATATGGGATGTTATTAACAGTATTTTAAAAAAGTTTTGTGACTGACTGTACACGACGTATGCAGCAACGTGTTTGTTAAAGAAATTCCACAAAAAACCGCAAGATTATAAGGACGAAAAACTCTCGAAGGCCAAACAATACACACATGCCTGACCCCACTTTAAAAAAATATATTATTAAACTAATATTACAAAATATTTCTTTGAAAATAGGACTTTAGTACAGAACAGTGATGTAACGAATGTCAATTTTTGATATTCGCGAATACGAATATTTGAAACGATATTCGCGAATACGAATACGAGTATTTAATGTGAAATTTATAGACATTAAATTAGGGTTCTAATTACCCCTGCAATATGAAATATTAAAAAATTATTGTGAAAAAGAACTTCATACTCCTCTTGGCGCACTTTAAAGTTAATAAAAACCACCCAAAAATTTAAATGATCGTCAGTAAATAATATTTCAAAATGAGCAAAAATTTCTATAAAAAATTTTTTGGATTCGTACAAACTAATATTTTTATCCATTTATTTAAATTTGGTTTAGGATTTATTATTATTATTATGTATTTATTTAATTTTTTGGAAAAATATTCGTATTCGCCTGAATTTGACGAATACGAATACGAATATATAAAAATTGCCGAATATTCGGCAATTCGAATACGAATATTCGTGCATCACTAGTACAGAATAAGCATTAATAGGATCGTTCTTTTTACCGAAGAGAATCTGAAATTATCTTGTAATTTTTCTTTTCTTTCCTTGCACATTTCTGTTTTTACTTTTATGAATTGTAGAATTAAATTTTGAACGTCGCGTTCGGCTTATGGCAAATAAAGGCCTCTTAGTCTCAGATAGGGATTGCAGTTCGGTTTTAACCGAAACCGAAACCGCGGTTTTTAACCCATAAAAACCGAAACCGACAAAAAAAGGGTCGTTTTTTTAGTTTTACTTTAAAATTATTATCTTGTTTAAAAATACAGCAAATGTACTTTACATTGAAGACTTTTAAGAAAATTTAATTTAATTTAATTTTAAGAAAATTGTAAAAGTTTAAGAAAATTATAACAATTCTTTGCAGGAAGAATTGTAATCTGTTATCAAAAAATCTCTAGCAGATGTAAAGCAAAAAGACGATAATTTTAACGTTCTTCGGCAAGAATTTGTACTTTATAAAAAAAACGAACAACAAAACAACCAACATATTATTGCTTCACAAGGCAATAACACAATAAAGTCCTATTCAACTGTATTGCAATTCACTACCTTTTTTTTAAAGATAATCGCATCGTTAAAATAATTATTGCGAAAATTTAACGAATTTGCTATTCAGTAACATGTTTAACGATATTCGCTGTAGGTTAATGTCAGCTCTGTCGTTATTTAAGCGACAATAATTTATGTGCTGTTAATTTTATCGACAAAAATCAACAGAATAAATCAGTACCTGTACCTGGATTCGTAATAAATATAACGAAAATTTATCGATTTTGCTATTCAGTAACATATTTTAACGACATTCGGTGTCGGTTGGAGACAAAAAAATTAAGTCACAAGATATAATTTGTTAAGTTTTTTTTTAATTATTATTTGTGCTTTTCGCTTGTTTTCACATTTTCTATACAGAGATACCACATAATATTGAATTCAATGGTGAATAAGATAAAGCGGGAGACTATCGTAAAAAAGAAAATACAGAATCACATTATCGTTATCGCAAGCGAATAAATATGTCGATAAATATTACGATTTTCGGTTCGCAAAAAGTTACAGAATCCAGGTACTGAAACAATACTTAAGGAAAATTTTACATATGTGACAGCGCATAGAGAAAGGGACCTAAGGGTAAAAAAAATCAATTTTCTGGATTCTGTAACTTTTTGCGAACCGAAAATCGTAATATTTATCGACATATTTATTCGTTTGTGGTAACGATAATGTGATTCCGTAATTTCTTTTTTACGATAGTCTCAAACATTGTCTTAATCGCCATTTAATTCAATATTATGTGGTATCTCTGTATAGAAAATGTAAAAATAAGCGAAAAGATTAAAGAATGGTAAAGAAAAACTCAATGAATTTAAGCTTGTGACTTTATTTTATTTTCCTCCAACCGACAGCGAATATCGTTAAAATATATTACTGAATAGCAAAGTCGGTAAATTTTCGTTATATTTATTATAGCGATACGATTATCGTAATAAAAGTTACTGAATCCAGGTACAGCTGTGTACTATCGTTACAAAGAAGTTAATGAATCACGCAATCGTTATTGCAAGCGACAAAATGTATGCCAAAAAATACGATTGTGGGATCGTTAAGAGTTACTGAATTCCACTACTGAAAGCGAAAGAGTGCTTGCTGTCGCTGGTAACTTCTGCACAAAAATAATATTTAGTTTAAACGACTCTACATTGAACGCTTTAACGTTTCTGAAATTTTACTAAATTTTTTATTCTTAAGCTTTTTATACACATACTCACTACTAAATGTTCCTTTTCTGATATAAGTAGCTCAATTGAATACAAACCAGAGAAACTTTTTCCCTCGAAAAATTTTTCCCAGAAATATTTTCCCGTTTTTGATGCCACTTATGAATAACCTGCCTTTTCGTGCTTGGCGTATTTCAAATACGACTACGACTGTTTGGTAATAAATTAAAGAAAAACTGTTGAAGTCATCTTTAATCTATTACCAAACAGTCGTAGTAGTATTTGAAATACGCCAACCACGATAGGGCAGAATATATTTCACGTGGTTTTGTTCACTTTATTTTTGCAGGCGAACTGAATTATTATATGAATAATTTCGATATTTTTCTTCGAATTATATATTAAAAGTTAAAATTATTTATTCTTAGAACAATAATTCCCTACAACACATTTTTTCATAAAGTATGAATCTCTTTGGTTCACAGACAGTAAATTTCATGGTGGCGCACCACGGTGGCATAATTAATGAAAAAATAGCTAAATCAACAGAAGCACCTCCATGAGTACAACTTTAAAGTTAAATAGGTTTCATTTATAACCTAAAATGTGTGTGATTTTTTTATTAAACTTAAATTTTTCCGATTTTCAATTAATTTTTAAGCTTTACAAAAATTCTTCCCTTTTTTACATTCATGTGGACTGATAGCGGGGGAAAAATTCACGGGATATTCATGATAGCATTTTTCCGTTCGAGGGAAATGAAAATTTCAGGTGAAGAAAAATTCCATTTGTTTTTCACGGTAGGGATGATTATTTTTAAATCATCATTTATAATGTGTGCCAGATGTAAACTCGGCCTTAATTGTTGTAAAGTTTTAGCTATTGTGCTAGTGCCATGACCTTATTATTGTGCCATCGCATTCATAAAATAAATAACGACACTCATCAAGTTGCCGTAGTATCAAAAAAAATCCCGGGAATTCCTGTTTGAAAAACACTAGTATAAACGTTTATAACCAGAAATGAATACACACATGCTCTCGGTTTTCGCTCTGTGGGCAGCTCTGATCTAAACATACTTATGCATGTATGTATGTTTATAGAAACATACAAGTTAACACTACACTTGTGTAAATAATCTGTGCAAGATATAAAACTTAGTTTTTTATGGTACTGTTTACTAAAGACTTTATGTAAAATTACTTACTTTTAACTTAATAAAAAAAGATGTTTGTTGCTATATACACTGTATGAATTAATAAACTTCACAGTAATAGCGGTATACCGATATTTTAAACTCGATAACGGTATGTACCGGTAATACCGATACCGAAATAAAAAAAATACCGTTACCGTTACCGATACCGAAATTTTTTAAATAATTGTACCGGTATCAATACCGATACCGTTATTTGTTTCGGTTTCCAACCTTGGATTAAAGTGAACTATTCCTCGAATATTAACTTTCGATCGAACATAACTTCTAATTCACAATTTAATTATAAACTTCCACCTAGCCTAAATAAATTTCAAGTAAATATCTGCACTTATGTTTGTTGGTTGTATGTTTCCCAAATTGTAAGTATGCTTAGTGGAAACATTTTCAATCTGTCAGTGAAACGGCGGGTGTCCATACAACAGCAATATTTTGTTTATTTGTGTATTAAAATTTTATATTAATATCTTCAAAAGGATTTCATACATACATATTTTTCTTTAAATGCTACTGCTGTTTCTGTTACAACGTCTTTGAATTTATACAATACCTTTTTAGCTAAACTTTTATTATTGTAACTTACGCAAAATACGATTGAACTCATACTGTTAGGTTACATGTTCACTTCTATTTCAACATTGCCTGATTGTTTAGTAACCCCGTTATAAAGGAAATACTTTCTTGTTGATTCTTTTTTTTTAAATATTTGAAATACATTTTCCTCACATCAACCCCTAAATAAATAAAGAGAAAATGTTCATAAAAGTTTAGCTTTTTAACATGAATATTTAATTTGGCTAAAAAAAAAATATATGTATGCATGGGCATATACCGTTATATGTACATATGTCATGTTATAGATGACTTCCGTTTCCATTACGAAACTGATGCTAAAAGGTACTCACACAATCACACATCCTCACACACACACACACACACACACACACACATACATTCGCTTGGAGCATACGACTTGTTGTCTGTTATGTGATAAATATTTAAATGTAGAAATAAAAGATTAAAGGCTTCAGCCTTTAAATAAATATATTGATGTGAATTATTACTGACAAAAACAGAACTGTGTTAATATAAATCAATAGGACGACAATGCAGAGTACTAAATCTGTTGTAATAGATGATTCTCAATGTGAGTGTAGATTTTGTGTTGTCTTTTATTTATTTTTTATTTTTTTAACTTGTAAATCTTAAAAGTCTATTAAATCTAGGAAAATAAAATATACTATGCGTTTTTTCAATCCAGGCCAAACTTTGTGTATTGCAAAGTCGATTCTAAAGTTAAAACCTAGGGTCTAATCGCCGCTTTCGATAACGAGCTGATTCGATCACGCTTTTTCAGTTTGAGATTATGCCATTCGATATCGAACCGTATTATTATATTTTTATATAGCTTTAGTCATAATCAGGGAAACCAGAAATATGCTCCAAAAAAAGGGTTTCATGCGCATTCAATATACGTGAAGTGCACGTTAAAACAAAATTGCCAAATAAATTTTGACTAAAGCCAAAGAATATAAATCATACAGAATGCGCATCTCATACAAGCTAAAATTTTCTATGACGGGTATTACCAGTACTACCCGTCCAGCGTGCGAACTCTCATTTCTTTCTGCAGTGTATGCTACGGTCGCATTGTTGAGAGCAGCGTTGCCGTTGTGACACTAAAGTATCACTTTTGACCATTTTTCGTGCCAATGACACTTTTTATGACCTTTTTTCAATTTATCCCTTTGTATCATTTTAACAGAATGCATGCCGTTGGGCAATCATATACACAGTTTAGCATATCAGGTATTAGAAAAAGAGCTGTTCGTCCAGTTGGCGATATTCGGCTCGCTGATCTCGATCATTTTATTGTTTTGGTCGATAGAAAAGCCAATAAATGGTGAAAATATTTCAAAAAATCTGACAACCAAATCCTTGATTCCAAATGCAAATTATTTCGCGGAGTATCACAATTAAAAAATTATGTATTTTAACTTGCTGTTATCTTTAATCTTAATAAAAATTTTTATAAGTTAGTAAGTAAGTTTTTATAAAATGTTTATAAGTTAAAATAGGTTCAAATGAAGTAAATTTGGAAGGCAAAATTTGGGCCTTAAAGTACATATAAATACATGTATGTAAATAAATGATCAGCATCAAAAAAAGTAAAGTAAAATATAGATGGAAATCATATAAAAAAATTAGATATTTTAAAAACATAAATACATATATTGGACATGGTTCATCTCACTTATTTACTTAAAAACCAGCATAACTCAAAAATTTTACAATTTTACTTTGAAAAAAAAAATCATATAAAGTTTTGCAGAAAATTTTAAAATTCGATTCTAAAGAGGATAATATTAGTTATACTATTTTTTCAAGGCATTATGCATAATTCTTAAATACATATTTTTTTAACTGAACATCCTGTATTTCTTAATAAGTTCTTCACTTGGAATCTAATATTTGACAAGTGTCTACTATAAGTATATTTGATAATTTTTTAGTAACGCTAATTTATGTGTGTACTTTATGTTTTTTTTTTTTTTTTTTTGTAAATTATATTTTATAAAGATGAAGAAATAAGCTGTAATTCACTGACTTTACAACTGCAAAATTTGGAAACTTATCATCCTTAGAACAAGCTTTATTTCAGCAACAGCAACTTTTCTCCGAAAATCGATATTTTTTGTGGTAAAACTCGCATATTTTTACATAGTTTTTTTTTGCAAATGGCCGCATGTTTTGCTGTTGAAAAAGTAGCAAAATGGGACTTAAGTCGCACAACGGCAACGCTGGTGATAAGAGCAAAGAATATAATGCTCTCAGTGTGTGTTTGCTTGCGCTTTATACTTTCCCCCCCGCATCTATAGCGTAAGCAAAAAATGTTTAATTTTTTTAGCTCAGATGCGCATTCTATACAATTTATATTTATATTCTAAAGCAAATAATACAAATAAATTTTTTTTATACTCTCGTAACAATTTAACTTCAATTTCAATTAAGATCACGATATCAGAATTAAAACTTTGGAACTGTATTTTGGATAAATAAGCCAAGATTTTTTTTATAATTTCATTGCAATAAACAACAAAATATTGACCTAGATTTTCAAATAAAAGTCGTTGCCTGTCACATTTAAGTAAATTTTAAAAAATTGACAATGTTCCTTCAGCGTCTACTGATGTAATCGACTCAGAGACCGTCACAACAAGCAAACCCAAATTTTTATTTAAACTAACGTCCATATATTATATGGAAGATTGGAAATGAGATTAAAATGGCGAAAACTAAAAATAAAAATTTTGACCAACAGATAAACTTGTAAGCATATTAAAAAAAAAATTGCACAAAGTATCAAAATATGCCCTAAAAGCGAAAATTATGCTCTAAAAGTTAGAAAATATGCTAAAAATATGCTTTTAAGACTGAGATATGCAAAAACATGCTTTAAAGGATAAAATATGCAAAAATATGCACTAACAAATCGATGCCAAAATTCATAAAAATTTCTGAAACGGATAAGTATCTTGTCCTCGCATTAATACGTTACAAAAGAAAAAACATGCAATTGCATATTTGCGGTTTTCCTGGTCATAATTTAAAACTAAAAAAAAAAAACGCAATCGAAGCAGCTCGTTATCGAAAGCTATGATTAGCCTCCTGGTTTTAATATTAAACCCACAAACAGCTAATTTTGCGTTTACACTACAAGTTTCATAATTTCAGGTGTTAACACACAGGCTGTCTAATAAATTTATTCAAAATGAAATAAATCTCCTGTAGAAATAAGTGTATTTGTTGCTGTGCCTACTTATTTGACCAACTGTACCACAGCTGTTTTTGTTTTGTATGATAAACTAAGAAATTTTACAATGGGCCCTGAAATGGAAATTATTTTATGTTTTGTAAATAGATATTTTACCATTATGAATTTACTTGTATAAAATGAAAAAGTTCTTGAAAATCAAGTAGTTTTAAAAAGGGTGGGCAAGGAAGGAAGAAAATTTTCTATAAAATGATGAAATATCAAGAATTGAGCTGACATCATTTGACATTTATTTAGTTAAAAGCTGCAAAATTTTATTCATGGAACACTATACTCTTGCACAAAGACTTTCAATTGTGAAATTTGTGAATTTTAATTTGAAAGGACGACCGGTTTTACGTGTTTGCTCACATAACTACTGACGTTCTGAAAGATGAAATTCCATATAAGCGAAGCTTTGTTGCAAAATATGGTTCAAAATAGGATTGTGTCATTCATGAATGAATTGCTTCAACTGAATGATTCTTTTAAGTGGAAGAATGAAATATTTCTATATTTTCTCTATATTTCTGTCATCTTTCTGTTTAATTTTTCTGTTTACTTTCATATTCCTATTTGCTTTTGTATTTCTGTTTTTGAGCTGAAAGCACTCAAGACTATGTATTTGCTTGGAGTAAATGTAATTTCCAATTAGTATTAAAATATTTTTGTTTTTAAAATAACAATTAACGTAAATTGAAATATTCTCAAAAAAGAGGTACATTGGCAATTCATCCTGAAAAGAGTGTAATATTTAGAGAGATGAAAGAAAGGAAAGATTTACTTCACCTTACCTTTCACACAAATGAAAGGTTTTGCCCAATACTAGTTCAAAACTTTGTGAAAAGAGCTCACGTCTCGCGACGTGCTAGAGGTGGATATTGTCAAAAAAAAGTATGTTTTTAAGCTAATTTACTTCCTAACCTTAAATTTGCCCACCCTTTATATAAAAAAACATAAGCAGATTTCGAAAGCAGCAATGGATAATTTAGCAATTGCTAATGCAATCTGACAAGTATCGTACTGTTGCAAAAATTGTTGGAGTTGGCACATCTACTGTTTGTAACGTTTTGTTTGAGTTTTGTAAAGAGGTTTGGAGAGTACTTCGTCCTCTTTATATGAACTATTTTCCTCTTGATAGGGAAACTATAGAACGTTCTGTAAATGGTTTCTTGCAATTGGTTATTTTTAAATTTAACACACACACACACACACTTTATAAATTAAATCTTATTTTGTTGGCAGAAGGATGTAGACTCTTTCAGTAGCTCGTATATGACACAAATAGGCCCATTTTGCCCATTTTGACACAAAGCTATGATCAAACATAGCTTTGTGTCAAAAACGACCAACTGAATGAGTTCGACCCAAGTCTAGACACAAACCAATGGGTTTGATCATTGGTTTGTGCCAAGAAACGAGCTACTGAAAGAGTTCGATACAAGTCTTGAAGAATTTCAGTCATATCGTGTATTTTCTCCTCCGAGAGGTCAATGAAAATATTTTTGTTTTTTGTTCCTTCCAAAAGATTCTTGTTCTAAGGAATTTTTTATTTGTTGTTACGACTGCATACATTTTTAAGTTTAAAATATTTCAATCGGTATCTATTACTATTCACTGGCATAAACATTATCAGCTGCTTCCGGTAATTTTAACTTGGCAGCATTGAATTTACTGCAGCCAAAACAAGGTTGCATTTCATAAACCCAACTTAAAACCAATTCAAAAAAGCTTCTTAGTTGGTTTTAACATAATTTTTTTTAAGTAGGACCAGCACTCAGGGAATAACCCCTACTCATAAAATGCATTGTACTAGAAACTAGGAAAATAGGTTAGCAGGTAGTTTATTCCACATACGAACAGTACGGCTAAAAAAAGAATTTTCTCTGTAATGCGTAGTGCGATTTATTGGCCAATCGACTACAAAAGGATGTGCCCTGAATGTTAAAACCACAATTTATTAAAACCATTTTAGGGTGAACACACTATTAGGCCCAGTCGTTCTCCACATACAATATGACAAAATTATCACACTAATTTCGGTTTTATTTGAGAACAGACGTCTAGTTCAAGTGATGTACCCTTATAAGTTGAATTCTCCGGCCTGTTTAAAAATCTGCAGTTTCTCAAAGGACTCTATGACATAAACTCATAATAAAAACTCAAATAACTAGAAGTTTCATTTGCATTTCACCATCTGTTGTTTGGCCTAACTCTTGGTTTGTTTTCATCAGAGTAAGAAAATAAATAATAGCAAACGTTTGCTTTAGTTTTGTTTTGTTCTTGTGATTAAAACAGAACCAGTAGACTTCAACCCAAAAGATTTTAAAATTAGTTTTAAAAAAAACTTCGTATGTTTATAGTGAAACTCTTAATACATTATTGAGAGGCACAATATACAAACATAATCAGTTTAAAAACCTCCAACAAAAATCTTCATATCGCTGAACAAAATTTTGCGTCTATAAAGTAACGTTCAATACTTTACTGAATCTTCTTTTATTTATAGAGTTTCTGCTTTCATGTTAAGGTTATTTTTTATAATCCCCAAATTTATATGGTTAATTTTTTTAAAGTAAGGTAGAAATGTATTCCCTTTTATAGTGAAAGCAGTAAGTTTGATGTTTATTCCGAAATAAAAATTTATTAGTAGGGAGTACTAAAAATTTAACGGGAAACGTGGGCCCTAAAAATAAAAAAAATTTCCATTTTATTAGACTCCAATTGTATTTTTCAAAGTAACTTTCAATGTATTTTATATGAATCCTTTCACTAATTTTACCCCCATTTTTCCTCAAATACTCGTATATTACCAGCTTAAGCCACTTGAGCCTGTAGCGATATTAACAAAGCAAAGAAAAAAAATCTGGTATATGAATACTATTTTCTTTTTATCGCCATTACGTTGTTTTTGTTACTTACTAGCTCTTCATCACTCGCATCTTTCTCTTCTACATCTCATGGAAGGTAAAATAATTTCGTTGATAGCATCAGCAATGAGCATAAAACTGTTTTTATTTTTATTTACATTACCAAAATAAAAAATTATAACCTTCATACCAATTTGAAATTCTATTATCCTGCATAAAATAACAAAACTCTAACCAGAATCACAACAAGCAAAAAGAAAACAATTGTTGTTATTTGAACATCTCATACAATTACAGGAAATGTAGGCCATTTTGGCGTTATATTAAATTTTAATAATAGAAAGTAAGTACATACATAATCAAGGAGAAATTGAAACACAATGTGCTCCTAATTGCATTTCGCTGGAAACAGATGTATTCAGAACATTCAAATAAATAATTAAATAATAAAATTTTTCCTGTATTTACAATTGAAATATCGTAATCTGAATTCGATGTTCTGATTAAATTAAGGCTATGATTACTTTCTTACAATCAAAATTGAATTTTCAAAATGTTTTTTTTTTAGTTTCTGAAAATAAATTCAAGAACTCTAGTATATGTTTTTAATAAGGGTTGAAATATTTATTACTTGCTTCTTAGTGGCATGAAATTCGTCATTATACATGAAAGAGGGCACTTATGGTATGACTTGATAGATACCCTTATGACATAACATACTCCCTCTTATCGTGGTTTCGCCTTCAACTGCGACATTCTTCTAATAGATTAATAGTGTTTTCACACTGACATGATTTTAATAAAAGTTGGTTTTAACGTTAAAACCAACTGTTAAAACCTGGTTTTACCATACAAACAAATTTTTGTTAAAACCAAAGTAAAACCATTTTTGAATTGGTTTTAATTTGGTTTTATGAAATGCAACCTTGTTTTCGCTGTGATAAATTCAGTGCTGCCAAGTTGAAACGACCGACAGCGGTTGATAATGTTTATGCCAGTGAATAACAATAGATGGCGCTTGAAAGATTTTCAACTTAAAATGGATGCAGCAGCAACAAAAATAATAAAAATTATGGAAAAAAAGAGTTTTTTTTTTGTAAGGAAAACAAAGAAAATATTTTCAGTGAACTCTGGAAAGTGAAAATAGACAATATGACTTCCGTTCATCTGTCTATAAAAAAGGTTTATCTTATAATGTATTTGTGCATTTTTATATATAATAACTTTATTTCCAAGCACTTCTTCATTCTGTATAAGAAGTTCCATAATTTAAAAAAATTTTATTTACAAAATATAAAATAATTTCCATTTTAGAGCGCATTGTGAAATATCTCAGTTTTTCATACAAACAAAAACAGTTGAACAGTATGTCCAACAAGTGTTATTAAAAAGCAGAAAAAATGCAACAACAAATACACGCATTTCGGCAGGAGATTTATTTTATTTTTAACAAAGTTATTAGACAGCCTGTGATTTAAAAACTGAATTTAACAAACTTGCAGTGTGAAAGCAAAATCAGCTGTTTATGGTTTTAACGTTAAAACCAGATTTTAACTTTCATAACACAAAAATATTTTGACTTAATTATGTCCTGGCATTTTTATGCCAAGACATAATCGTGTTATAGCATGATTTTTTTTTCAAGAAATTTTTATGTAATGACATAGTTAAGTAATTACCTAATTTTATCATAGAGGAGTTCTATGTTTGATGCAAATTGTCTTGCGTAAGTGCAAATGCAAAATATCGTAGCTTTTCTTTGGATTGTGTGTGTATTTTGTTGTTGGATTTGAAAGAAAAGCTACGATATTTTGCATTTTCACTTACGCAAGGCAATTTGCAACCAAACATCGAACTCCGCTCATATGTTTAATGTTTAGAATACTTTCTAGATTGTGGCATTGCATGCCAACTCTTTGTCTGGCCATTTTGGCCATTTGAAGATGGGCGAAAAAAAATATTGGAGAAAACCACTGGACGTGTCTAAATGAATCTAATTTAACATAGCAAAAGTCCGTATTTTTTATATAATTTTTTTTTTGACATCTACGTCAAAACATTCATATGTAATCTTCATGTTGAGAAATTTCAATGAAGATGTTTGAAAAGCATTTTATAGATATATGTTAAGTAATAAAATACTTTTCTGCCACAAAAATTAAAAAAACCACTGGGTGCTTATCAAATTTGCTGTCGTAGCTTTGAAGTTTTATAGACATGTATTATTTTTTATTATTTAAGTATAATATATCGTAAACGTAAATATGTACCGCTTATAAGGGTATAACACAATTTAAAAGAACAAAAACAACAACAATGAATGCTAATGACAGTCATAAATATAAAGAAGAACATTGAGGCTTTTAGAAACACTGCTGACACATGAAATTCTACATTTGTAATTCATCTTTAGGGTCACAAAACAAACGGATATAAATACATACATGCGTATGTGTGTGTTTGTGTTTGTGTGTATTTGTGTGTGTTTACACACACTCATTCTCCTTGCCTTATAGTCGCTTAAGAAGCAATAAGATTTGTTGTTAAGTTTAAGCTACAATATGGCCGACTATTATTTGTTATTTGTACAACAAAAAAGGTCACTTTAAAAACAAATGCAAAAGTTTTTACTTTTATGTTACGATTTTGGAGTATCGAGTTCGCTTTTTTCTATTTTATACTTTTTTCACTTTATTGATTTTCAATGAAACCTTGTTTTTCCTAACGCAATCATCTCTGTGTGGCTGGCTCATTTGTAGTTACGACCATGCAAGAGAAGCAAAATTTTGTGCCCACTTCAGTTGCAAAGTCCTAAGTGGAAAAGTTATGCTTAACATAAAGGTTAAGATAAGACTTCGAACGGAAATTAAAATGTGAACAAATAATGTTAGAGGATAAACATGGGAATATTGTCGCCCAAATCGAATAATAAAAATTATGAATAAATTAAGCGAACAAGCATTTACTTTACCCACGAACGATTCAAGATTAGAGTTGATAATGTTTACAATTTGGTCAATTTATATTGATTTTTTTTATAGACTATCAAGGGCTTCTGACATTACACCATCTATACTGAATTTTAGATGGCATCTTTTATTTTTATTTTAGTAGCATAAATAAAAAAAGCTCTTTAAATGAATTGGTTAAAGAAGTTGAGATTTTTTTCCTTAGCAAATAATTCGCTGGCAGCTTGTGTAGTTTCATCAATCATTATCCGAACATGAAATGGCAGAGAGAGGATTCTTTAACATCAATTCGTACGTGTAGTGAATTTGAAAAATCTTATATAAAATTGTTCAACGGTTAAGCCATTTTTTTTTGCTTGTCTCTTATTAAGGACCAGCTTGATTTTTTTCTTTAGAAAATATGCTGTTGTCTTGGTGTTTATTTTTTGCTGGTTCGTGTTACCAAGATTACTTCTTAATTCTCAAACAAGTTTATAACATTC
This sequence comes from Tachina grossa, assembly GCA_949987645.1. Taxonomy (NCBI): domain Eukaryota; kingdom Metazoa; phylum Arthropoda; class Insecta; order Diptera; family Tachinidae; genus Tachina; species Tachina grossa. Next base: position 23,955,951 of record OX465277.1, on the reverse strand, counting down.
CCTAAAATAAAGACTCCCTTCCTACTCCTGCTACTTCTCCACTGGGGCTACTATTTTTATTAATACACGAGTGCCCTGAAGCATTCGCTAGCGGTTATTTTTCCTGAGCAGACGTATATTTGCTTAAATTAAGTATATAGACATGCGAGATAGACATATCGAGAGCTTAAGTTTTCGTTTTAAAATGTTATTGTCACTTTTCACCACATTCTGATCATAATTATGTTTAAAATTTCATTTTTAAATTAAAGGACATTCGGGAGCTAGTCATATGCTTGCATTGTTGGAAATGAAACTTAACTTAGCAGAGGTTTTACCTACACAAATCTGGAAATAGTTATAAAGTTGTGTTGGCATTCTGATGAAAATATAAGCTGAAATTAAATTTTTTTTAGTTGAAGGATAATTGATGCAACGACATCAATTTAATTTAGAAATGTTCGGGATCTTTATCCGTTTATTAAACTTGGCTTCATTTTCAGGGTAATTGTTGCTTAAATTTATTAAGTGAAATAAAGGACATGGGAGAAGTGCACATGTCCTTGTAGCTATTTAAATATAATTTGCTGTATAGCTTCACTGCGTAATTATACAACTATTCTAAAATTTTGGCTTGAATTTGATTCCAACTTAAAGGACATATGAAAGGCTTGTATGTCCTTTTAACAAGAAGAATAAAATTCTCCACATAGAGCTTAGCTACATAATTTTGAAAATGCTTTTCTATTTTGCAGCAAAATTATACCGCTGAAATTAGGCTTATAAGTATGGGAGCCAAGCATGTCCTTTCTGCATTTAAAGTAAAATTCACAAGATAATTTAAATATATAATTTGAGATTTATTTCCAAGCTTTTACTTTTTTCTGCTTAGGACTGTAATCAAAACCGAATTTTCGGTCATATCCTTGCACCGAGTGCAACGACATTTTACTTTTTGCTTAGTCCTTGTCCACACTAGAAACAATTTGCTCCAAAACTTTCGATTTTGTTCATGAAGGGGAAAAAAGAAATTTGAAAATGGTACTTTGTTTCATGTACATGCAGTTCTTGCCGAATATGTCAGTCTCATCCCACTCTCATGTGAAATATATGAGAAATTGTATTAAGCGGGAAAACAAAAACTTCACAGTGTAGGCACGAATGAAGTTTCAAAAGAGAATTTAAAAATGTTTCGCAGCAAATGTTTTACTGTATGGACGGTGACTTAACAGTGTGACTAGGTCAAATATTACCCATTTTCAAGGCTTTCTGATCACAAGTGCTGCTAATATATCATTTTTAAAATAAAGGATATATGGGAGCTAGGCGTGTCCTTGAGCAGATTGTATTGAAATCCATCAGAAAGGTTAACTCTATAATTCTAGAAATAGTTACACGAGTTTTGCTAGATTGTCGTAATAATTCTAAATGGAATAAAATATTCAAAACGATGGATTACACAGGCCAACACTCAATTTGCTTCTTTGAATTTATCAACTGATTCTAGTTAATTTGGGTGCGCTGAACTCAAATCTGTAATCAGTTTGTCTCTAGCAGCTCTAGTTTTCATGATATAGCTTTTTTTAAGTATTTAAAAAGTAAAACTTTTCCATAGGAATTTAAAAAAAAACAAAGAAGTAAAACTGTTTCATACAGATTTATTAAAATAAAAAAATTCTCACAAATCATTAAAAACATAATATAAATATAATTCTAGTTACAGGATGTAAAGCTTCTTTTAAGAGACAATCTGGAATGAACAGCCGGATTAGAGTCTCTTTGCAAATTCCAACAGTAGTCTGCCATCATATGTGTATCCCACCTTCCCTGCTACCGATTCTCCATAATTTTGATATCTTGGTGAAACCTTTCTCCTTGTTCTTCGCTTAAATTACCCAAATTTTCGAGAAATCGGTCCAAGTGACTGTGCAAATAATGGATTTTAATACTTATGTTGCAGCCAAGGTCTCCGAACTTATCCAGCATATTCTCCACTAATTAAACATAATTTGGAGCTTTATTATTTCCCAAGAAATTTTTTATAACTTGCACGAATGATGTCCATGCATTTCGTTCAGTTTCGGTCATTGACTTATCAAAATTGTCATTCATAAACTGCCTTATTTGGGTACCGTCAAAAACTCCTGCTCTAATCTTATCTCTACTTAGATTAGGCATTTTGCTTCAAATATATGCAAAATATTCCCCATCGTGATTCAGAGCCTTAACAAACTGCTTCATGAGTCCTAATTTGATGTGCAACGTTGGTAGGACGATCTTTTCACGTGCAACTAAAGCTTCATTTAGAATATTTTTATCGCCAACAATAATTTTTTTACCTCGTAGGCCAATATTTTTGCCGCCAATGTTGTTGCTTGGATCTGCTATCCCAGAGACACAAAAAGCATGGGTACTTAGTATAACCACTCTGTTGTCCAAGAAGAAAACTGACCATTTTAAGATCAACACAAATGATCCATTGGTGGTCTTGGTATTTTATCTTTTTCATCACTAATGCAATGTTGTTGTATTCTTCTTTCATTGTAGTGGAGTGCGCAATTAGAATTGATGCATACACATTGCCATTGTGCAATAAGACGCACTTCAAACTTCTCTTGGAACTGTCCACGAAGAGGCGCCAATCGCTAGGTAGATACTTGGATAGCCCCATTTCCTGCATAAGACCATTTATATTATTACAAAACACCAGATTGTCTTCCTTAGTAAAAAATGTTAAAAAAGCTTTATCCCTAGTGCGGTAATAAGTTATTTTTGTTCCACGTTCTAACAAATTCTTATCATTTAACCTCGAAGCTAACACTTCAGACGCTTCTTTTGATAAGGCCAAGTCTCGAATTAAGTTATTCAACTCGCATTGATTAAAACGTTGAGGAATAGTTTCTGTGTCTTCGAAAACACTGTCGCAATCAGTTAGATCATTAGCGGTATTATGTTCAAACTCCGAACTCAGCTCTGAAGAATCATTCAGTTTTGGAATGGGAACATCTTCGGAATGGGGAATTGGACGGCGCGCTGACGGTAAATCGGGATAGTGTCATTTATTTCGATTTTTCCTATTAATACCAGCAACACTCACTAAACAGAAGTAACAGTCGTCCAAATGATTTCTGGGCTCTCTCCAAACCATCGGCACACCAAACTTAAGCCTATTTCATTTTCCTTGAGTCCACTGTCGCAAATTTACACAGCAAGTATTGCACACAATGTGTGGAGCCCAGCTTTTATCTTGGTCACCAAGATCAATTCCAAAGTAATCTAAATACGATTTTTTAACACATTCCGAAATAGGTCTTATGTTTTCTTTAAAGGTGTATTCTCCACAAATATAACAAAATGTGTCAGCATAATTTTTACACCGTCTTCTATTGGAAGTCATTTCTATTTAGATCAACACTTTTTTAATCAACTTTGCCAGCTGCAATAAACCACTTCTTACAAGCAACTAACTTCCGATATGCAATTGGAGTGCAAAAAGAAAAAATAACGTTCTCAATAATATTGCACAAATAAAATTCCCGTTAATCAGCTAGCAATTACACAAAAAATAATATTTTTGGAAAAAACGGAATGACAAACTGATATATACCCTCCTCCTCCTATATCATGAAAACTAGAGCTGATAGAGACAAACTGAGTACAGATTTGAATTCAGCGCACCCAAATTAACTAGAATCAGTTGATAAATTCAAAGAAGCAAAAATCTTTTTTAATTTTGTCGGGCTGTGTTATTGATCCTTGCATCAATTAAAATTTTAATTTTGGGGAAGCTTATTCGTTTAGCCTTACAAAAATCAATCATAATTACAGTGAAAATTCTGTATTTTTTTGAAGGACATAAGGGAGATAGCCATATCCTTGCATCAAATGAAATTAATTCTTTTCTGTAGCTTGTTAATAAATTTTATGGGCACTCACTATATCCTTGCAGCGATTGCAAAGAAATTTTGTCTATAGCTTAAGCATGTGAGTTTGGAAGTTGTTGTTAAGTTTTACTACTTTATAATCATTGAAGCTGCTAAAACTAAAAAAAAAATTAATAATATAATAATAGGGACTAGACATATCCTTGTAGCGACTGAAAAGCTATATTTGTTGAAATTTTACTAACTGAAAAAAGTAAACATTTATTTGTACATTTTAATTATAATTATGGCTAAACTTGAATCTCTAAAATAAAGGATATATGGGAGGAAATCGTATCCTTGGAGCTATTGACTTGAAATTAGGCACAGAGCTTAATTACACATTTTTTAAAATTGTAATGTAGTCGTTGTTGCAATCTGAGAGTAGTTGTAGAGAAAATTATATATAGTTTTTTAATAAAGGATAATTGGAATGGAAATCTCATTTTATTTACACACATACATACATTTCTTTAAACTTGTAACGAAATTTGATCACGTAGACGCTTACAGCAACGTTCGCCTAATGAAGCCTTTACACTCATAATATTTTTTACGCAAGTTCCTATTGCAGGAAACTGAGAATAAAACAGGATGGTATCTTTGTTCAGTACCTTTTGCTATCTCTCTCTCTCTCTCTCTTTCTCTTGCACATAATATCCAACTTTACGCAATAAAAATTAATTTAAGCGAACCGACATCATTTGTGAATAGATACGCAATTTAAGTTTGGACTTATTTCTGTCCCTTAAGTTTAACTTTAAGAATTTTGTAGCGAATGTTTTCTTAGAAAATTTCAATCTCTTTTATTCCCGTTTAATTATACTTTTTCCCCCTTTTCGAAAAGGGCGGATGAGATCTTGTATAAATCTGGTGAATATGTGTTTGATATTATTTGATATATGCTTATGTTAATTATTTTTGATTTTAATGATCTTATAAACTACACTACAGTTTTTATTTTTCAATAATATATTTTTTCTTTTATTTATTTTTAGGTAAGTCGTCTATTCAGATGTTGGCTTTCAATGTGAGTTTTTATGAATGGTTAAACTTAAAGTATATGTGAGCATAAGAAGGGTATGATAATGTATTCCAAAAGTCTCAAACGATTTTTATATACATAATTTTAACATATGTAAATTATAATGAAATACATTTATAGTAAATGTCCTCCAATTTGTTTAATAAAACTGTTTTAGTTCCTAATGGAAGCATTTGCGGAAGAGGACATACAAGTAATTGATATGACACGCATCTTAAGAATATTTTAATTTTCTTAGACTTCGTCAAAGCAATAACATTTGTTCGTTGTCATATTAAAGGCAACAGTCACGCAACATTGTATAGATTTTGTTAATAAATTTATATTTCATAGGGGGAATAATGTTTTTAGTGTTAAGCCTGGTACTCTGTTCACAATTTCGTGCGAAATGCTGTCAAACCACATATAAAAGTATTTCGTACGAAGTATTTGCGAAATAAATTCGCAAAAGTAGTACTCTGTTCTTGTTGTGAAAAACACGTAAAATCATGTCTTTCCATGCAAAATTAGTCTGGCATCATTTTAGTTTAGCTGCGAAACAACATGAGCAGGGCTTTTTTCACACGGAATTTTGACAATGTTGCATACTTTCAAGCAATAAAAGAGAGAAATTTATGAAAAAAAAACGCGAGTTGGGCTACATTTAGTACATGTCAAATTTTTCACGCGAAATAATCAATGGTGCTGAAAATGTTTCACAACTTTGAACAGAGTACCAGCCTTTAAAAATAAAAAACAATTAGAATTTTGTTTAATCATAAAGTTGAATGCGACTATAAGATTCGAAGAACATTGAGTTTTGTCATTCTAGTTATATTTTCAATTATAAATTTTATAAAACTTTATTTCAAGAAAATCGCAGCACAATGACATTAGTCGTTTCCAGCTAGAGACACATGTTCAATAATATGAATATTAGAGAGGCTTACTTTTAAGAATGTCAAATACCAACCACGTGTGCGAAATACATTTATTCATTTTGTTTCTCGGAAAGGACTAAACAAAAAAAAAAAAAAACAACAACAAAGGAACAAACAAAAAACCTTTTTCTTTATACAAGAAAAGCTTAAATGTCAGTGACTAGTCACTCAAACCTCTTAAGAGTGTGAAGTATTACAACATTTATAATTCTGTTTGTGTGTGTGCCTGTGCGTGTGAGGGTGTGGGTTGGTAAATGATGAACATCTAAGTATGAGACTTAACCACAATGTTAGAAAAAAAAACACGAGCACACCAAATACTTATTGACTCTATTACAAAACGTAATTTTAAACAGTTGTTCAACAAAAAGATTCCAGATATTTTGTTTATGGATGTAGTATTTCTATCCTTTTTTCCAGCAAGCGAATTAAATTTATTATGTCTGTGTGTAAAGCAGCAGCAGCACACACACACAGCCCACTCCCACACACACACACCCTCACACTCATATACAGTTATGTCATTATGGGAAAAAGGGCTTAAGTCATACATTTTTGAAGTAGAAAATTTTCTTACTTTCAAGTCGATTTTAAGAAATTTATTTCTTTTAAAGTTAAATTGTGGAATTTGCAGTTCACTTTTATTTTTGTTAGGAAAACATCGTTCTAGACATTATAAATTAATACATTCAATCTGTTATATACCAAAGTCTAAGATTATAAAGGTGCAATTAGACGTGACATGACCATAATGCCATAGCCATAACCAAACCACTATTCAATTGGTTTCTATGGCAATGGCTATGGCGTTATGGCGAGTCATCTTTAATCGAATACAGTATTACCCATTAGTTTGGTTCGAACGGCTGTTTTCTATGGCTATGGTTATGTCACGTCTGATTGCACCTTAAGTCAGAAAAAAGATAAGCTGCAGAATCATTGCGCTATAACTCCCTGGAAAATATCAAAAAGTATTTGAGATATTGCTCAGTACCTGGATTCAGTAACTTTTATTACGATAATCGTATCGCTATAATAAATATAACGAAAATGTATCGACTTTACTATTCAGTAACATATTTTAACGATATTCGAAGTCGGTTGTAGAAAAAAAAATTAAATCACAAGATCAAATTCATTGAGTTTTTCTTTATTATACAGGGTGGGCCAAAAGAAACCAAGGGGTGTAAAAGTTTAATAACTTTTTTGTTTATTAACTTTTTTTTATTTTTTCTTTCAGATTATATAATATACAAAATGGAAATTTTTTTACACTAAGTATGAAAAATGATGTCTCTTAAATGACCACCGTTTTCAGCTTCGCACTGATGGGCTCTTTTTAGAGCATTTTCCATAACATCTTTCAAAACTTGTGGCTGTAGCGTTCGAATTTCTGCAACAATGTTTGCCTTGAGTTCAAGGATTGTCTCTGGCTTGTTCACATACACTCGCTCCTTCAAAAAACCCCAAAGAAAATAGTCGGGTGCTGTCAAATCTGGCGATCGCGCTGGCCAAATAATTTCCGAATTTCGAGAAATTATTCGCTCTCCAAAAATTTGACTTAAAAGTGCCATTGTGTCTCGGGCAGTATGGGCAGTGGCTCCGTCCTGCTGAAACCACATACCAGGTCTGTTTTCAATAGCAGGACGTAAAAAATTTTCTATCATAAACCGATACCGCTCTCCATTTACGGTTACAGCACTTCCATCTTCATTCTCGAAGAAGTAGGGCCCAATGACATTTTCAGATGTGATCCCACACCATACTGTACACCTGATGGGGTGCAATTGGATTTTGAGAACCCCAGAACCTACAGTTCTGCTTATTAACAAAGCGAAATTCTGACGTTAAAATGTCGACGATATGCTCTTTGCGTTAAAATAATTGATCTCTGGTTTAAATAATAAAATTCTATTGTTCTGGTTCTCTGTTCAGTTGTGAACCTCTCCATTATAAATTCTCCAATTGTTGTCTATATAATCTGAAAGAAAAAATAAAAAAAAATTAATAAACAAAAAAGTTATTAAACTTTTACACCACTTGGTTTCTTTTGGCCCACCCTTTATATTCTACACAGAGATACCACATGATATTGAATTAAATGGTGAGTAATATAAAGCTGGAGACTAGCGTAAAAAAACAATTACGGAATCACATTATCGTTACCGCAAGCCAATAAGTTCGTCGCTAAATTTTACGATTTTCGGTTCGCAAAAAGTTATAGAATCCAGTAGTGCGATTCACTAACTTTTTTTTTAACGATAATCGCAACGTTAAAATAATTATAACGAAAATTTATCGAATTTGGTATTCAGTAACATTTTTAACGATATTCGCTATAGATTAATGTCAGCTGTGTCATTACTTAATCGACAATAATTTATGTGCTGTTAATTTTATCGACAAAAATCAACATAAAATATCAGCTGTGTACTATCGTTAGAAATAAGTTACAGAATCACACAATCGTTGTTGCAAGGGACAAAATGTATAGACAAAATTACGATTGTCGGATCGTTAAAAGTTGCTGAATTCCACTACAGCTGCAGGTGCACTTTTGATTATGAAGATTGTAGGGGTACCATTAACTCAAAATCAGCTTATCTCGACTTAGGTACTTTTTCCTTTTTGCCACAAATATCTGTTATTTATGCATGTCACGTTAAGAGGAAACAAGCCTGCTAACAAGTTTGTCTGCTTGTTCATAATTTCGTAGTACAAAGCGACAAGTATACACATACACACACACACACACACCCGCATATGCACACAAACTAATTTAAAGTTTTAGTGTAATTTAATACTCTCATTGTTTCGGTGTTAATATCGCTGCACATGGATATTACCCTTAATAATAAATACATTTATATTCACTATATTATGTAAATATATGTATATCATAGTGCATATACATATTTAAAAAAAAAACAACTTAAATTCGAATTAGTTTTCACCACCAAACCAAATTTTATAAAATTTGCATACATGCACAGTGGTTCAAAAACCTTTTATCTTGAAAATTATTTTAAAATATCCTGTAAATGAAAACTTTTCATAATAATGAGTTTCAGTATAAATACTTTCAAAATAATATTAAAGTATTATGGGCGTGGCACTGCCCAAACTAATAAATATTCAAATTTTTTATGATGAGCCGCGGAACAAAAGGTGTTGTTTTACTCAAAAAGCATTTTTTTGCTCTGCGGATTGTCATATTTACTCGTATATTATTAAGGCATAAAAATATGCTCAATTGCAATTGCATACCTTAACAAAAAGGGTACAGGCAGCATCATAATTTCATTCTTAAACTCAAATGCCTTTCTTGAATGGATCTTATGCTCTCATCTTATTTTGCTGGTTGTCTTTAATCATGCACGACTTAACCGACTATTTTCCTAATAAAAAAAAATCCTTTTGAGCCCCTGTTTGGCAAGGGCCCCTTTTCGCAGCTCATTACTATCATTATTAAAATGTTTTCTGTTGTACATTGCATCGGAAATAGTACTTTTCTTGCCATCGGAGATTTTTGCCACCACCAAGTTAATAAAAAAAAAATACTTTCAACAATAAAACACATACGAGTATTCATGATTTTTTACCCGTCTGTTGTTATCCTGACTACTTGTAGCGGAGGATATTAAATTTATAATACAGAGTACATGTCCATTAAAGCATTTTTATTTTTCGTTCTCTTGCTCTTGCTGTCTCTCTCTCTCTATCTCCCTCTCCCTTTCTCTGTCACCCCTCATTTAGTATTTCATATGCAATTGATTAAAAATGGATTACACACAAAATACATAAAACAATTGGGTGTAACAACAATCCAGCAAAAAAAAAGTCTTTTAAAGAAGTCATTAACACCCTAAACTTGTTTTTTTTGGAAGTAGTGCGTATCCGGATTATATCCCTGATTTTAACACAAACTATTAAATACTAAAGTATGTTTGCAAAAAAGCAAATTTAAATGAATTATTAACTTACTTTTACCTGTCAGCTTGGAACAATGTATTTTTTGAAAAAAGTTCATTTCATTCAGAAAAAGTACCTTTTACAAAACGTTTCATTTAAAAAAAGTTCCTTTTATAAAAAAAGTATCTTTTAGAAAAAGTAACTTAAAAAAATAACTTTTAGAACAAAGTACCTTTAAGAATAAAGAACCTGTTAGTAAAACGATTTTTTTAAAAGTACATTTTAGAAAAAAATGTTAAAAAAAGTACCTTTTAAAAAAGTTTCATTTAAAATGAAGTACTTTTTAGAAAAAAATAGCTGGTAGAAAAAAGTAACTTTTAGAAAAAGGTACCTCAGACCAAAATGTTTTTTTTTTTAGAAAAAGAAATAGCTTTTTGAAAAAAGTACATTCCCTTTTAAAAAAAAGTATCTTAGTGCATTTCCAATTTGCTTTAAAAAAAATACCTTCTAGAAAAAGTACCTTTTAGTAACTTTAATAAAATTACCTTTTAGAATAAAGTACCTTTTAAAAAAAGAACCTTTTAGAAAAATGTATTCTTTATAAATACCTTTTAGAAAAAAGTTTCATTTGGAAAACGTACCTTTTACAAAAAGTGCCTATTAAAAAAAAATTCAATAAGAAAAAAGTACATACCTTTCAGAAAAATTGCCTTTTAGAAAAGTACCTATTAGAAAAAAGTATCTCTTAGAAAAAGTACCTTTTAGAAAAAAGTATCTTTTAGAAAGAAGTACCTTTTAGAAAAACTAGCTTTTAGAAAAAAGTACCTTTTAGAAAAAAGTACGTTTTTGAAAAAGGTACCTTAGAACAGTGTATTTTTTTGAAAAAAGTACCTTTAATAAAAAGAGTATCTTATAGAAAAAAATACCTTTTAGAAAAAAGTACCTTTAAATAAAGGTACATTTAAGAAAAAGTACATTTTAAAAAAACTACCTTTTGAATAAAAATACCTTTTAGAAAAAAGTACCTTTTAGAAAAAAATACCTTTTAGAAAAAATTACCTTTAAGAAAAAAGTATCTTTAAGAAAAACTACCTTTTAAAAAAGTACCTCTTAGAAAAAATAACCTTGTAGAAAATGAGTACCATTTGGAAAAAATTACCTTCTAGAAAATAAGTACCTTTTACAAACATACCTTTTAAAAAAAAGGACATTTCGAAAAAGTACCTTTTAAAAAATACCTCCTACGAGCATGTAGGAAAAAGTACCTTTCAAAGAAAGTATGTACATATATTTAAAAAAAAGTACCCCAGAAAAAAGTACTTTAAGAAAATTACTTTAAAAAAGTACCTGTTAAAATAACTATCGTTAAAAAAACTACCTTTAAACAATATATTTTTGAAAAGGGCATTTGAACAAATATTAAAGAAGTACCTTCTAACAAAAGTATATATTTTTTAAGTAAATTTTAAGACAAATAGTTGTTAATAATAAATAGTACCTTTCGAAACGAGCACACTTTGGAAAAAGGTCACTTTTAAAAAAATATATAACAAATTTATTTATTTATCGATATTTTGCTGCAACTTTGTGTAGCTTCTTCAGGAAATAATAAAATTATTATAATTATTATTTAAGCTACACAAAGTTGCAACGAAATATCGATAGTTAAATAAATTAATATAATAATAAATTTGTTGTCTGTTTTTTATAAGAGAAATTAAGATTTAGATTAAATAAAATGTTTATACAATTGTATCGTTTATCTTGTATAAAATACACTTTCTGTTTTTACATAAATAAATGGGAGAAATAATGTATTATTTTCTAAGGAAATGCAAGCAATGCATTACCTTTGAAACAAGAAGGCAATTTTATCAAACACAATAAATTCATATTGATTACTACGTGCATTACCGCATCTGCAGAAGTATGAATGTACGCATTAAAATAATTGATTACTCTCCTGGGACATGTTCCGTGTTAACAGTAGTGAATTCTGGAATGAAAAATTATACATGCTGTGCATTACCTTCTCCTTTACTATTCATTACCTTTTCCCACTGGGTATTTTGTATTTCTAATGACTAAAAGAAGAACAAGCTACATACGAGAGTCTTTCTGGAAATACATTTTAAAAATATCTATATATGGATATATAATCGTAGTGTGTATGTTCCTAATGAATAGTAAAGAAAAAGATAATTCACAGCATGTATTTATAATTTTTCATTCCAGAATTCATAACTGTTAACACAGAACTTGTCCTAGGAAAGTAATGAATTATTTTAATACGTCCGAGGAATGAATTCCATAATTCATAATACTCATCACAAGCAAAAACTATACATTCTTCTTCTGCAGATGTGGTAATGCACGTGGTAATCAATGTGAATTTAGTGCGTTCGATCAAATTACCCTCTCGTTTCCAAGGGAATGCATTCTTGCATTGGAAAATAATACATTATTTCTCCTATTATTTATGTAATTAATGACTACTATTCCAGCTGGGCTGGAACTATAAGAGGCGTGGAGCTGAACACAGGTTCTGTTGAATGTCGGTTAGATTTTCCTTTTGTTTTTGACCCAACAAGTGACCACAGTGTAGAGTAATTTGTAGTTCAAAAAAAAAAAATAAAAAATAATTGAAGGTAAGACAATCTTTGCCGAGCTAGTATCAAACAAAAGTGGAATAGTGCATTTAATTTTATTATGAAAATTACCAACAACAAATTTTGCACCATAATATATAATGTGACAATACAACCTATACAAAGATACAAGAGGTTTTGTGAATTAAGCAAATGCTACATATTACTAAATATACATTTAGCAAATTACTAAAGATAACTAAAGATAAATTTTGAAAAATTTACCTGCAAAAAAAGTTCACAAAAAAATCGTTAAAGGTACCAATACACTACATGTTTTTGCTTGTGTTTTTTGTGCTTTGTATTGTGCTTTGAATTGTATAAACATTCATATTTTTGCCACATTTGTATCAACTGAAGCACTGCTTCTTTGGGCCAGTCAATCTTTGAATAAACTTTTAAAATAATATACTCACCTTTATGATATCATTTTTCATTTCCTTATACATATGGCTAAATTCTGATGCACAATTCACAAATTTTTAGAAAATAAATTTCTTACCGTCAATCGAATGAAAATAAATTGTTTAATTTTTATTATAACATTAAAGCCGCTGGAAATTTCTTTGGTAGCGTTGCTGAAGTGCCGGCGTCACAAATATTTATTTAAGTTTTTTTTTCTTCTTTTTAATCTGCAAAATATGGAGCTTGTATCAACACTTGTTATATACTTTATATCATTGTTATTAAAATTTTAAAATGAGATAAAAAATAATTAATTTACCACTAATGCAAATACTTTAAACGGACGGCTAATGATATCGGAGACATTCAACCGTCGATAAATGTTTTCACATGACATAGACATTTGAAAACACATGTGTGAACATAACAAAATAGAACATGCTCTAATTGAAAATTTGTCTTATGTTTTTGCTTATGTACAGGGTGGGCCAAAAGAAACCAAGGGGTGTAAAAGTTTAATAACTTTTTTGTTTATTAATTTTTTTTTTATTTTTTCTTTCAGATTATATAGACAACACTTGGAGAATTTATAATGGAGAGGTTCACAACTGAACAGAGAACCAGAACAATAGAATTTTATTATTTAAACCAGAGATCAATTATTTTAACGCAAAGAGCATATCGTCGACATTTTAACGTCAGAATTTCGCCCTCTGAAGCGATGATTCGTTGCTTAGTTAATCGTCATCACCAACATGGCAGCGTAAGAGATTTGCCTCGAACCGGTAGACCACGTTTAAGTCGCACTGCGGAAAATATTGAACGAGTACAGCAAAGTGTTAACGAAGCACCAGAAACATCTGGCAGAAGGCGTTCTGCTCAGCTAGAAATGTCTCGTACGTCACTACGGCGCATTTTAAAAAAAGATTTACAGTTATACCCATATAAGGTGCAATTGGTCCAAGAATTAAAACCCGCAGATCATCGGCAACGTCTAAATTTGGCACTTTTAAGTCAAATTTTTTGAGAGCGAATAATTTCTCGAAATTCGGAAATTATTTGGCCAGCGCGATCGCCAGATTTGACAGCACCCGACTATTTTCTTTGGGGTTTTTTGAAGGAGCGAGTGTATGTGAACAAGCCAGAGACAATCCTTGAACTCAAGGCAAACATTGTTGCAGAAATTCGAACGCTACAGCCACAAGTTTTGAAAGATGTTATGGAAAGTGCTCTAAAAAGAGCCCATCAGTGCGAAGCTGAAAACGGTGGTCATTTAAGAGACATCATTTTTCATACTTAGTGTAATCTGAAAGAAAAAATAAAAAAAAGTTAATAAACAAAAAAGTTATTAAACTTTTAAACCCCTTGGTTTCTTTTGTTTCACCCTGTATTTTTACACAAGCAAAGTTTTTGAGGTCACGAACTACATGTTTTTACCGAATTATCTAAAATTTGACAGGTGCAATGTAAAAAACATGTGGTGTATAGGCCACCTTAAATAAATTCAGTATAGTGCGACTTTGACTCGCCTACGTTCGCGTATAGACACACGTCAGGTCTGAGTCGTCACGTCTTGAGTTTTTAGGAGAGAGAGGAAAAGAGAATGGAAAGGTGTACAGACTTGACCGTACCAGTCAAGTTTGCTTTTTCGTTTTGTTTTGTCATTCGTAATACTCTACTACAACACAAATTGATAAGACTTGATGAAACAAACTTGAGGGTGTGTATGAACGTAAATGCAGGTTCAAAAGAAAATTTAACAAAAACTGGTCAGCTAAACCTGATGTGTGTGAATCAGGACTAATACTATACGGACACAGTTTTAGAATTTTTTTCTTTTATGGGATTTTTTTTATTTTTTTTTTTTTAGTTTGAGCGATATTTTAATATGGTGTTTTTTTGGGATTGGCGATTTATTTTAGTTTTGCCGATTTTTTCTAGTTTTGGGAATTTTCGGCGTTTTTTTATTTTAGCGATAATTTTTTTTTTTCGTTTTGACGACTTTTTTCATTTTGGCGATTTTTCTAGTTTTTTATTATTTTAGTTTTAGAAATTTTTTTTTATATGGTGCTTTTTTCCTTTTTGGCGATTTTTTTCGGTTTGGCGATGTTATAATTTTGGAATTTTTTGTACATACTCTGTCCAATTTTCAATTCCGTAGCTTGTACAGTTCTCGAAAAAATAGTCAGTCACGGGCAGACAGACAGACGGAAAGCGTAGCGAAAACAATAGGGTTCCTTTTCACCTTTGATTTACGGAATCCTAAAAAGGGCCTATTGAAAAAATTACATTTCCAATAAAGTAAATTGTAAAGAAGAATTATTTAAGAAAAAAGTACCTCTGAAAAAAGTACTTTCCAAAAAAGTACCTAGTAAAAAGTACTTAAAAAAGTATGTTATAAAACTGTACTTTATTAAAAAATAATTTGTAAAACTTACTCTTTTCTTACTAAAACGAATATTAAACAAGTTCTATGCAAAAGAAAAAAAAATAAGAAATTAATACTAATGCTTAGCATGTACGAGTGTACTCCTAACATGTATGTTTTTAAAAAGCATCTTTTAAAAAAAGTGTTTAAAAAGTACTTTTTTAAAAACAGCTATAAAAAGAGGACATCCTAAAAAATTACCTTTGAGAAAAAATACTTTAAAAAAATCTATAAGAAAGTTCGTTTAAAAAGGCGCCTTTAAAAAGAGATATTTTTAAAGTTTTTCTTTTTTTTTTTGTTGCTTTATGACATCTACGATAAAGATAATTAAAGTAACAACTTACAAAGCAAGTCCATAACTTCGCAAGTAAATTTTCTCTGAGTTTATACATACATAAATCTATGTACGCATTGAATTTTTATTACAAATAATTTACTAAACAATGTGCTAGCTAGTCTTTACCTAATAATGGAAATAGTGGAAGGGATTGGGGGTGGGGGGGGGATAAAAAAATAAACATTATTAATTTCAACGACAGTAATGAAATTTAGATAAAAATCAATATTAATTAGGTTTCGGTATTAATTCAGCCATCTATAGCACCACCTTATCCTTAACAAAACATCAAGTAATAACCTCAATTCCCTGCTTTTTATTATTGATGCTTGCTTTTCATGCCAGTTTCTCCTTTCTTACTAAAACGAATATTAAACAAGTTCTATGCAAAAGAAAAAAAAAATAAGAAATTAATACTCATGCTTAGCATGTACGAGTGTACTCCTAATACAAAATTGTATACATAAATCGACAAGGAATTCTCTATATATACTCCAACACACTCACACTAGCCGTTAAAAGCAAACAAATCATAAAGGATGTGATGCAAGTTGCGAAGGAAACCCGTCAACAAAATGTAAGGCAAAAGCACAATACAACACACACACGTCACACATGCAAAATATAAATAAAGGACTTTAGAGGGTCAAAAAAAAAAAAAAAAAAAGAAATTCCACAGAGTTTACTTTGTTGTATTTTATACTCATTTTACTGGCAGTTCTATGGAAGAGAAGAAATGTTGTGCCTAAAGGCAAATATACTTACAAACGGAAATGTGTGTTTTTCTGTTAATTCCCTTTAATGTCTGTCTGCAAATTTAAATGTAAGTTTGCCTCTGTATTGTGTGTGTGTGGTTGTCAGTCAGTGATATCGTCGTCCTGCCAGTCAGCCATTCAGCCAGTCTGTGAAAAGTCATTCCATTTGTATTTATTATGCGGCTTGAATAAAAAAAACACAGCAAATTGTAGTTAAATAAAAGTAAACGATTCTCTTTTGTAGTCGTATTGTATAAATTTTTATTTTACCTTTTGTCTACGAAATCCTGTGTAGTTGGTTCTCTTCTAGTAGAGAGCAACAGAGAACAACTTTTTGTACTGCGCACAAGGCAACACTTAATGTTTTTTTTTACATTTAATTATCTACTCATTTTGCTTTCTGCCTCGCCAGCATTTATTGTTGATGTTGAAAAGGTCCTCCTGCCTGCTAATACTTTTGTTTTTTAAACAATCATTTATTTCCTTGTCCTTTTTTCATCGCTTAACATGTGTGCGATATTTATGTATGTTACTGTGTAAAAGAGCGTGTGTAATTTTGTCCTGTTTCACTTAAATGTGTTGATTATTGTTGCTGTTGTTATTTGGGTTTATTGTGTTGTATTTTATTGTGTCGTTGTATTATGTACATATATTGGTTTTAGAACAATTTTTCAGTGTACCTTTAGCCTGCTTTCCTTGGCTGTTCAAATGTGTTTAGCATTTTATGTGTGACTGAATGACTGCCTTTATTATAATTAAGAGAAATTTCTACCCTTAGTCCCAAATCACACTATGCAACTCTTATTGCTAAGCTGATTAGTTTATTAGGAGAGAGAGACGAGGGGAATAGAAACACTTCTTTTCCCCCCGTCTCTCTCTCTCTCTCTCTCTCGTAATAAACTAATCAGCTTAGCAATAAGACTTGCATAGTGTAAATAGGGACTTATAGCCGTTTTAATTGGTCTCGGCTGCCTTTGGTATATTTGTCCGCCTATCTGTCTGTCTGTCTAAGTTAATTGTAATTACTGATTTTGTTTACTGCCAAGTGTTGCTTAATGTTTGTGTTTTTCATCTTCATATATTACATACTTTACATATGTATATATATGTATTACCGGTTTTTGTGGCATTTCTTTATCCAATAATTTTTTGTTATCCATTGAATTTGTTTTATAGTACGTTTCCATATACCTGATTTAGGTCAAAACATTTGATTTGCCCAAATTAAGTAATTTGCGAAGTGATTTCCCATACATTTTTCATATGAGCAAATTATCTCAAATGACTTAATTTGCTACAAATTAAGTTGAATTATTACAAATGCAACTCTGGGTCATCCTTTATTGGTGACTTACAAATCCGAAAAAAGTGACATTTAAGTACGAATTAAAATGGCAGATTCTATTTGCTTATAAAAAGGAAGAAATAATTTAAAAAAAGAAAGTTATTGTTAATGTTGTTTTCCATTGTTATGTATATGTTTTATTTATTTTACTCTTCCAAATTATTATTAAACAAATTTTTGTGTTTCTTTTAGGTTATAAAAATAAATAAACAGTTCAAACGTCAAATTTATTTCGAAAATTCGAACATAGAAAGACTTACAACACATAATGGAAACACTTCGACATGATTTTCTCAAATCAACTTGATTTGCTCATAATGGAAACACAGAAAAAATTATTCCCAAAAAATTTTTAAACAAATATTTGTTTGAAATCAAACTTAGTTTCAGTAAATATTCTGTACTGTTCCACTAAATTAATTTGTACCAAAACACTGTATAGAAGAGAAGAAGCAGGCCACGACGTTTGTCGGCTACATTTCGGCATTTACATGTATACAACACGATCAAACAAAATAAACAACAACAACCGCACAACAGCACGTTGTTCCTACCCTCTAGTCAACCTAGAACCATATGTCTCTATGTCAATACTCTTTCTCCGGCGAAAATTGCACTAGTTAAAATGTCGACAACTTTCCTTTTATTCGCGAGTAGAGATACGTTAGAGACAACAGTTCTAGTGTATTTCTGGTGATATTGTCAATGAACGCGTCAATAGTTTGTTTTTCTTTTTTGTTATGTTGTGCAATAATATTAAATAAATATATGTAGACGAGCATCACTAAAATCTACGAGTGAATCTTCGGTTCAAATATCTCCATATGGTCGTAAAAGAACTACCTTCTCAATAGTGCTAAAGTCTACTGATAGATTTTGAATGACAACCCTATGTTATTTGTCAACAGGCATTTGTATTGGCTGGGCTACAATTAGTCAGTAGCACTATGGACAATGTCACTAGAAAATCACTATAAGTTTACTATTGACAACGAGAAAGGCTATATCGATATTGTAGACTAGAGGCCCTAAAATTTACTAGTGAATATTTGGTGCCAATGTCTCCATGTGGTCCCGAAAGAACTAATAAGTCAGTAGTGCTATAGTCTAGTGGTGGATTTTCAATGACAAGCTAATGTTAAATGTCAATAGATGATTACATTGGCTGGGGTACAACTGGTCAGTAGTACTGCTGACAACGTCACCAGTAAATCACCACAATTTCACTATTCGCACTTTCTGCAGGGTATCAACAAGCAAGATAAACACCAACACACTGAAATAACATTTTCTCTCAGCCGAACTATGATTAATTTAAATTTTTACAAAATTTTTATCAGAATTTACAAAATTATTTGTAGGACCGCATTCAAATAAAATATTTACTGATTCAACGAATTTGGTTACTGAAAATGAAATTTAGTTTTTTCTGTGAACGTACTATTAGAAATTATGGAATGTCAACTCGTGTTTAATTTCTTAAAATTTTTAGTGAAGCATTTGAAACAAATTTTTATGCAGATTGTTATGATGAATCTGCAGGAAAAATCTTAAAAATCTTTGCTCAGCACTTTTATGTTAAATCTTACGAGGACAATTTTTGTGGATGATTTTAACACTCTGTTTTCTATACGGCTCTTTTTCTACCTTTCGCTAATGGAACCAAAATTGCACAACTTCATGCTCATATGCTGAAAATCAAATTAAATGCAAAGAAAGAAATGGTAGTGGGTAAGCAAACACCAAAGAATGACAAAAGAATTTTTTTTAATTACTCCTCGAGTATTGTCCATCAAACAACTATGAATGCGTGCAGCTAAAAATAAAAAACACTCTCATTTGCAAACACACGCACTAATTTAAAACCATCCAACAACTATGCTTCTACACATTTTTTTTAAATTACACAGCACAAACAACTACAGGGTGTCTGGTAGCAGATTTTTATTTTTAAACTTAACTATAAATCGTAGTAATTGACGCAAACTTTTATTAAGAGCATTGAACTATAGAATGGAAATGCGGATTTTATTTTTTAAAGAGTATCTCATGCAGATGTCTTCCGTCGAGTTGAACACACGCTGCAGTAAGCTTGGTTCGATTGAGCTGATTTCTCGACGAATATTTTCCTTTGAAGCCTATATTACTAAAATTAATAGACTGTCTGAACTATAATCCTACGCATGAGTACAAAAATACTCTGACTATTAATGGGCTATACATGCGTATATACAGGGCTATATTATTTATACATGCACATAAAGCATGTTTTCAAAAATTAACACACACACACCCACACATTTTCCATCAATTTTTAACCCCCGACCAAAAAAGGGGTTGTGGTGTCTGTGTATCTGTGTGTCTGCCCGTGTCCACGTACAAACCAAACGGCTGGACCGATTTTGATTTAATTTTTTTTTCTGTTTGAAGAAAATCGGTACAGCCGTTTAGAAGATACTGAATTTTTTCTGGATATGCTCGGTGGTTTTTAAAATTTTTAATTTTTGTTATATATGCACAAATGTATGCATACGGTGGTGAATTATGAATAAATATCCCGAGTATCATGCGTATATTTCTTTGTCCGATTATGCATAGTCTGAGTATAAGCATACTCCGACTATAAGTATGAAAGAGAGTCAATGCGCTTGATACTCATGTCCCTTTTCATTTTTGAGTGAAGCGTATATTAGTTTTTTGCATAAACGAAGTAAAGATGCTCTTGTATGTTGGAATCGACTTTAGTCACAGTTGCTTGAGAGAAAATATGTGAGCCTACAAATTGTTTCTGCTACAATTAGGATTAAAAATAAAGTATCCTATCGTATAGAAAATTAAAAAATTAGAAAAAAAAATTAAACAAAAAATTGGAGGCGATGCTTAGTTTCCGAATTATGGGCCTCTGAAATTCTAGTACAATATTGTGGTTATATGGAGTATTTTTCAATGAACATGACCAATATTGGTATCATCTTAAAGCTTTTGACATTACCTTCCATGAAATAGTAAAATGAAAGAAAATTTTATGAGGCAGAAAGTCTTTATTAGGCTGCGCCGTGTCGGGAAACACCATGGTTGAGAAAATTCTTAAGCCCGGCCGAAAGCCGGCAGTGCAGGAAAACTTTATTAGGCAAGAAAACATTAAAAGGCAGAAAATCTTTATTTGGCTGTTCCATGTCGGGAAACAGCATGGTGGAGAAAATTTTTAAGCCCGGCAGAAGGCCGGCAGTGCGCCGTATTGGGAAACATCATGGTGGAGAAAATTCTTATGGCCTAATTCTGTTCCACAATTGTGTTGTCTTGTCATTAGACGAAAAAAAGTAGCAGTCGTTGAAAAATACACCATATAATACACCATGATACAATAATATAGGTAGCCGCGAATCTACAACAAATAAAACAACAGTGATTTTTACTGCTGTTTTGTGATTGACAAGAGAGACAACTAAGAGAAAACAATATACATGTATTTGCGTTTTCTCTTGGCTTTGCAAAGCATGTTTGTATTAGTACATTTGGCAGATCAAATCACGAAACAAGCAAAACAGCTGGGCTCTTGGCGGTTACCTGTATAATTGTACCATGTAATACACCATATAATACACAGAAGTGAAGAAAGTGACAGGTAATAAAAGCTCCAATCAGGTTTTTTAAAATTCGTAGAAAAAAAGAGAAATGTATAGTGTATTTGATACTGTAGTGTATTACTACTTACCAATTAACACAGCTAATAAAAAGCGTTGTAATTTTATTGCATCAGAAAGAAGAAACAAAACAAAAACGCCGACAAAATTTTAGGGAAAACGAGACAAACAGAAAAGTACCCTTATCTTCGGTCTCGTGACACTTCTGTATGTTTTGTGATAAAATCACAATTTTGTACTAGAATTTCAGAGGCCCATAACTCGGAAATTAAGCCTCGCCGCCAGTTTTTTTATTTAATTTTTTCTTATTTTGCAATTTTCTATATATTACCTTATGCTTATTTTTTTTTTGAGTACTCATTGTCATTCTATATCAAGCACTTCCCCTCGGACACTAAAGTTTTTTGTTTTTTGAATCCCTTCATAGTTTCTTCCCTTACCTGACTCGATGAGAATCAGTGCACTTTTGATTTGCCCTTGAGCCACCTCATACTTATGACAGACTCGCTGATATCTTCGTTCTAAAACTCTGTAATATTTGTTAGTTGCTTATGAAAACCACTATTCAGCCATTTAAGTCTGTGGCATTATACTCGTAGTCTTGGGCAATGACATGCAATGAGCTCCCCTCAGCTTTGCACAACCTGCAAAAACATGGGATGTCAGTTTCCTATCTGCTGAGCCTTGCTCTAACGTATAATCCTCTTCTTCATTATCACTAATAGTTGGGATTTTGCTAGATCAAGCCTTGACCATTAGCAAAGCGAGACCATTATATCCTCTAAAACTTAATTTTTGAGTTTCCTGAAGCAATGGTTAATCGGTGGTTTCGAATGAATGAGGCCAAGGTATATTTTTGATAATGCAGACCACGTTATATGTATCCAACTGCATCAAATCATTAAGATTTGCATCTTGAGAACTACTGATGATTCATTAGGCTGCCCAATGTCTTCAAAAGAAGAGGCCTCAGTTTAATCGACCTAAAGTCCTGCGACTTTAAGTGACTCGCTTTACCAGCCTTGTCTCGCTCCACTGTTTCGGCACAACATTCTTATGTAATAATATCCTTAATATATTTCTCAAAATAGTATCGCATTTCTGGAGATATTCAGTAGCATGATCTAGAAACTGCCATCGGATCTGGCTGATTTCTATGGCTCGTATATACATATATATCCTTCACTCTACTCTCGCTAAAATTATTATGCAATCATCTGCTTCTACTGAGGACATGGAGACCTTAGTCTTCTCTATTCTCTCTTCATCGCTATCATCCCTACAGCCTAGGAGGTAAGTATCCATAAGCAGAGAAATGATTTCAGAGCTCGATTTTGTGAATGAATTATTTATTCTGTCAGTGTAGCTAGTATCTTGGGATAATGTTCTTCTGAACCTTATCTAATTCATTACGGAATTTATGGCTTCGCAGTAAGCTACCAGTGAGGTCCCTTTGGCCATTTATATACCGCCTTATAGCGATTTAACATCATCTTAAAGCTCTATTTTCTTCTCGCAATGGACCGTTGTTCTTGTCTATCCCTTGTCTACCAACTCGACTGTTCTATTTTTCCCAGAAAACCCAGAGGGGAGGATACATCAAAGCTATCTTTGCAGACATCGATCAACAATTTCATCGCCTCCTGAACAACTGAGAGAGAATACAGAAAAAATCTAACGTTATTTGCACAAAATCTTATTGAGGTTTAGAAAATGTTTGCTTTTAATAAGCTCCAGAAATATTTCGTTAAGAAAATTTTTTCAAAGAAATAAATTTTTCTTAGACAAGTGCTATACGAGTATATAGTTTTACTTATCACCCCCCCCCCCCCTCTTACTTCCTCTCATCAACTACGTTCTTTCTAATAATAATGCGTATAGAAATTATACTTTTCCTTTTCATAAAGTTTGCATTTTCATTGCACAATTATTGCTAATAAATTGTTGTGCGTTGTTTATAATTATATGAACCTTTATTATTATACGGTTTTAACATGAATGATAACAATTTAATAATTATTTTCATTACAAAGCAACGATTATTTTTATCATTTTTAAAATTGTTGGCACGCAATTCCTATGCTTAAACGAAAAAAAATTTACGTTGTTTGATTTTGTAAAATGTGAATTTTATTTGAGGCATATAAGAAAGGGTTGAAGCTAAATGAAAATTGTTTAAATAATAAACTTTCTAACTAATTTAAATTTTCCCAGAACTATTCATTTAACATTTTCATTCGCATTCCAACCCAAAAATTACACGCAAACCAAACAAAATTTCTACAGTTGTGGTTTTAATAATTGCTGCGTTCGCGTTAAATTAATAACAGACAGGGAAAAAATTTGAGTATAAAATATAATTATTTTCTAATACGATAAAGCCATTACTATCAAAAGCATCTCTTTTCAGTCTTAATTATACATATTTGAGTGCTATGCTTTTTACGTGTTTATTTCTTCATTCACTCTTTAAGCTCTATATGAAAAAATTAAATCAGTAGTTTCCGTCAGAGTGAAGTTAGGTTAGGTCGAAAAGAGGGATAATCAATACTGACCCAATCCGTTTTGGATTAAATTTATGCCTTTATAGCATGTTGTGCGCTCTTAATACCATATATTGGGGAGATACCCAATAGAAAACATAAAAACCTACCAACCTTAGGTTAGGAATCTAGTCTCCTCAATATGCTTCCTTGGGAGTTTCCAATCTGAATCGCTAAGATATTCCATATCTTATTATATTTTCCTGATAGAAGATTTTTCTTCTAACTTAACTGAGAGCTGGAAAGTAACACAAGTAGTGTTCGACAGTTTCATTATCCTCCCGCCAAGATCTACATGTTGTAAAGGGTCCGCCATCTAACGTTTTTTTTTCAACTAGTGCTTATTTCGTGAATGGTAACACTTAGCTCATGTCTGATTTGACAAATAATTAGTTTTATCCTTCCGCTGAACGAGCCAACTGACCATCCAATGCGTTTTCGCTTCGCTAAGTGGGCCTGCGATAGACTTACAGAAAATACCGATTTTGCCAAAAAAAAAATCTTTTCAGATGAAGCTGATTTTGATCTTGGTGGGTATGTAAACAAGCAAAATTGTCGCATTTGGGGCACAGAAAACCCGCACGCATACATTGAAAAGCCGACGCACCCAAAATGAGTCACTGTTTGGTGCGGATTTTGGTCCAGGGGCATAATTGGGCCATTGAGCAAGGAGTGGCCGTTACAGTCAATGGCGATCGTTATCGGGCCATGTTGAACGAATTTTTGTTCACAAAAATTGAAGAGGAGAATATTGGCAACATTTGGTTTCAACAGGACGGCGCTACGTGCCACACAGCCGAAGTTTCAGTAGTTTTTTTTATAGCATTTTCAAAAAAAAAAAAAAAGTTATCTGGCGGACCCTTTGTTATCAACAAGGTCTGTGCGAGCCAGGTGAATTTTTAACTGTATATGTGGTGTTACTATGTTAACCGAATTCCGAAGTGTTGGCCTTTTAAACTTAGAGTTTCGATTAATTAATTAATTCATTTTTTAATTCTTGAAAAGGATTGGATTGGTAGTGTTAATAATAATAATAATAATAATAATAATAATAATAATAATAATAATAATAATATGTTAAGTAATGATCCCATCTTTGCAAGCCTATCAGCCTCTCAATCAATCATTACCATCAGTCTCGTGGAGGACAAAACTGCTTCATATTTAACCTGGTTCTTATTGCACCACTGTGTCTCTTTTTTTTTTTGAAGAGGCTTTGCATTGACTTTGTTTTCTAAAGATCTCCAAACTCACGTTCTACTCTCATGATTCATGCTTAAAGTGTGTCAACAACAATATTTTGGTTTAGTAATGTGATCGATTAAATCTATATCAGCACAAATTGTGAGCTAGCAAGAATTAATGCATTTCTTCCCTTAGAAATTCTGTCTGCTTCCCTTATGGCCAGTATTTCGCTCTAAAATACACTTGTCTCTGTAATAGCGGTGTTCCCAAGGTATTTGAGAATTGTACATGCATAAATATCAATCATGTGCGCATTTGTGTTATACGGTGGTGCCAGATAATTTTTTCGTTATTCCGAAAAAATTTGCTAAAATACCTAAAATCTCGAAGTACAAACAAGCATATTATTAAGTTCTATATAAGCTTTCACCTAAAAGCCTTTCCATTAAAATCCTCATAATAATTTTAAATGTCATCAAATATCTGAATGGTATCTGCCGACACCAAAAAATTTTAAAAATACTCACAGCTCGGACAACTAATCTTTCATTTCAGCTTCTCTGATCCATGGATGTTAAGTAATGATTATTAATCGTACTGAATACTAATTTATTACTTCTTTTGAAAGGTGAAGTATTGATTAAATTACGATTATATTCAGTTTTGCTTGATTACTAATTGATTGCGATTACTAATAATGGAAAAATAAACTGAATTACTTGAAATTACAAAAAATAATCCAAAAGAATCAAAAGTAATTAAAAATAATCCGATTACTTTTAAAGATTAGTTTTAATTCTTTTTGATTACTTATTAATAATCAAAAGTAATCTTTGGAAGTAGTCGGATTATTTTTTAATTACTTTTGATTTTTTTTTTGATTTTTTTTTGTAATTTCAAGTACTTTTCGATTATTAGTAATCGTAATCAATTATTTATCAGAAATTCTTTTAAAGGGAATTATATAATCAGTACAATTCTTTTTAAAATGTAATGTAATTGATTACTAATCGTAATCGAAATTTAACAGCTCTGCTCTGATCACAACTTACCTTGTTTTTGTACGCTTTCCTACTATGCTGCGAAGAAGGTGCATACATTTATGCTCTAAAAGATACTTTTTACGCTATTCCAACAAATATATAAAATCCCCAAAATTCCTAAACAGCAAAATGTTGCTTGTACTAAAAATAAACAAAAAATATTAAATTCTATGTAAAATTTGTCTTAAAAAAACATTATTATAACTATACTCACAATAATTTTAAATATTGCCAAAAATATCCTTTGAAATCTGAAAATTTTAACAAAAAATCTCCCATACCGGTTCTGTTCTGACAGAAAAAAACTCGCTTTTTAACAAATTATCTTTAATAGTTAAATTTGTGGTTGCATATCCCTCAATATCATTAATTGGGCAATTTATCATTCAATCTGGCCTCATAAGGTAAAAAAAGCATGACCTCATGTTGCGTTTAAATTTAATTTTTTTTTCCTGAGCCATAAAATCTTTACTGACCCACTTTCTGTTATCAGGTAAATTAAATTGATTTTTTTAATGCCTTTTAGACTATTACAGTATTTTTTATATGCAAAATTAATGAAACATTTAATAGATTCTTAAAACTTACTCGTTTTTAATATCCTTTTAGCCATATTGCATTCAACAAGAACGTTTAAGCATCAAGATTCCACATGAAAATTGTTTGTTTTACCTTGTTTATTTATTTTATGGCTATTTTATCGATTTTATATTTTTCTACGCCATAAATAAGCCAGTCACAATTAAATTACTCGACACGGAAAGGCAACATAAAACATACACATACCAAACAATGGTGGCCAACAAAATTGCTTTTTTTAATTGCCGCTGAAAAAGCCTTCGCCTTTTGTTGTCCCTAAAGCATTAGTGTCTTTCTTTCTTACAACCATCAACTACTTCAAGCCTTGTCACCATATTACCATTACCATTGTCGTCGTACACACTTTATAATTCAATTCAAGTGCTTAAATTTTAATTCAAAGCAACATATTTTCCGTGCTGTTTTACTAAAAAGCAAATGTCGCCTGTCTTTTACTGTTGATGGTGCTGTTAATGATGAACCAGGGACAATATGGCAGCAAAAGTATGAAAGAAAATTCAAAAATAATAATGACAAAATATGTCAAACATTTAGTGTGACATACAACTACATACTCGCATCATCGTACAACTTACATTCTGCCGTGTCTCTGGTTTGGGTTTTGCATTTTATTTAAGCCATAAAGTGGGGATTATAAATTTGTTTTGTATTTTGAGATTTGTCTTCAGACATGGTGAATAAGTCGACTTCTTTCTGTCTATTCGTGTGCATGTGCGTGAACACTCCCTCCTAAAATTTTGGCATTAAATTACTTTGGAAGTAATTTCCAAAGAAAAACCTTGTGAAATTGACACGAATATTATTGCTGTGGTTTAATATATTCCATATTGCGAGTTATTGTAACTTATTAAAGTTATTTAGTGGATAAATTGTAGAGTCTCCAGGGTTTTTTTGGCCAAAACTTGACTCAGGAAGATCTAAACTACTACTGGACATGAATAGGAAGGCGATGCGAATCATGATAGGCGTGTTGACAGGTCACTGCTCGGTCAGAGCAAGAACCAGCATTTGGGAGACTGGCACTCCAGATTTATGTAGGATGTGCAGGGATGAAGAGGAATCAGAAACCATTGAACATATTATATGCTGCAACGTCATAGGCTTATATGGCTGAGCAGACGTTTCCACGAAAGCCTTAGGGTAAATATTACTTTTTGGGCAACAGAAGGGAATCACAATGGACCCAATTGGTTCTCCGAGTGAAAGTGCAGTAAAGCACCACCCTTCCTAACCTAACCTAACGTACCCTATAGGATAAAAAACATTTAAAACTTTGCCAAGATCTTTAACAGATTTCCATGGTACTTCTTCCAAATTTTAGGTATTTTATAAACTACGAGTATCTTATACATCCAACCGAAAATTATTCTACAAAACTCTAAAAAAATCTGCGAAGACCCAAAGAAGGTGTTCTGTTGAGAGATGAAAAGGAAATAATGAATAGATACCGCGAATACTAAAGGGTGTTTTTTATTGAGGTATAGAACTTTAAATTAGCATCACTTTTTTAACTGGCGGCCATTTTGTCAGCTGTCAAGTGATTAATATTTAGTTTGGTTTGCCATTTCATCATGAACAGGTTGACAAAAGAACAACGCTTGCAAATCGTGCAAATTTATTTCGAAAATAATGGTTCAGTTCGCGAAGTTTACCGCAAGCTCCGTCCATTTTATGGTCGACATAATCGTCCATCAGAGCAATTAATTCGGTTAACCATGGATCGTTTTCGCACTACGTTTACTCTATGTGATAATACGCATCCGCAGAGACGTCGAACAGTGCGCACCGAAGAAACAATTGTCGCTGTAGAGCAAAGTGTTGAAGAGGACCCGAATGAATCGATTCGCCACCGTGCACAGCAATTGGAGCTTTGTCCATCAACTTTATGGAAGATTTTGCGCAAAGATCTTGGCTTGCGACCTTACAAGATCCAGCTTGTGCAAGAATTAAAGCCGCGACACCATGCAATGCGTCGTGATTTTGGTGTATGGGCCGAAAATGAGATTGATCTCGATGCTGATTTTCATCGCAAAATTTTGTTCAGTGATGAGGCTCATTTTTGGTTGAATGGCTACGTCAACAAGCAAAATTGCCGCATTTGGAGTGAAGAGAATTTACATGAGACCCTTGAGACGCCATTACATCCACAAAAACTGACTGTTTGGTGTGCTCTATGGGCTGGTGGAGTCATTGGGCCATACTTCTTCCGAAATAATGCTGGAGAGTCAGTTACCGTTAATGGAGACCGGTATAGAGCCATGATAACCGACTATTTTGTTCCCGAATTGGATGGCATGAATGTGGATGAGTTGTGGTTCCAACAACACGTCACAATCGATTTATTGAAGGAAACATTCGATGAGCGCATAATTTCGCGGAATGGACCTGTCAATTGGCCACCAAGATCGTGTGATTTGACACCATTGGATTATTTTCTTTGGGGATATGTGAAGTCGCTCGTCTACGCCAACAAACCAGAAACGTTAGGGGACTTGGAAGCCAACATTCGTGGCGTTATTGCCAACATACGGCCCCATATGCTCGAAAAAGTGGTTGAAAATTGGACCTGTAGAATTGGCTTTATTCGAGCCAGCCGCGGTGGCCATATGCCCGAAATCATATTTAAACATTAATGGCATAAAATTATCCTTCCAATAAAGCCAAATTGATGGACATTAAAACGATTTTCTTGTGTTTTATTTCAATTCAAAGTTCTATACCTTTAAAAAAAACACCCTTTACAAGTAGATGAAGAAGACGCAGGAGTCATAACCTATGAAGAGTTTAAAGAAGCTGCTAAAAATATACAGATAGTCAAATCAGCCAGAAAAGACTACGTAGCATCGGATTTTCTCCGCTATATTGGCGAATTAGGACAGGAGCTACTACCCAAAGCAATAAACATTAAATGGAGATTACTGTCCGAATACTGGCAAGTAGCAGCAATAAACCTCATTTTCAAAAAAGCTATGTATGTCAAAACCATTATTATGGAATATCTCTATTCAGCGTAACAGGGAAAATAAAATCTACACTTCTGAAAGATAAGCTTAAGGCCAGAGTGGAACACCAGTTAAAAGAAGTGCAATGTGGTTTCCATCCTAAAAAAGGACAGATGTCAGAGTAAGCAATATAATATAGTAGAATACACTTGTGTTTCATCGATCTGGAGAAATCTTTTGACATATAAGATGGACTGAAAAATTGAAGGTGCTCAGAAGAAAGAACGTAGAAGAAACTTTTATTAGGGGATACAAAGCCTCTCTAGATATTGCTGAAAGTCCTAGTATACACTATGCAAGTCTTTTTGCTGAGCTGATTAGTTTGAGGGAGACAGAGACGGAGGGAACAGAAACGTTTCTTTTCCCCTCGTCTCCCTTTCTCTCTCTCCTAACAAACTAATCAGCTTAGCAATAAGTGTTGCATAGTGCGAACTAGGACTAACCCTGTCAGAACTGGAAATAATATCACACAGGGATTCAATACAACAGAAATGCCTCAAATACAGAAATACACAGGACTATTCATATAAAAACTGACATAAACTTACAAAAAATATCAACAATTATTCAATCTATGTTTCACAGAATGATAACAATTTTTTCGACTCGAAAAGATCTCAAATTCCTCACAGAAATGAGGCAAAGGTGTTAGATGAGGAGATATACTAAGCAAAAAGCTATGATACTCCTCGGCTACATCTTCAAAAGCTGTGAAAAAAGAATGAAAACCTGCAAGATGGGATACTGTAAACTTCAACCTGTGAGAAGAAACATGCTATCATATTGAGCCATAACCGCTAAAATAGCTTAAGCGACACATTTTTTGGACATCGATTTTTTTTTGACGAAAATCGACTATTTACGATCGCAAATAATAGATTTGGTCAAGAATTGAAATTCGAAAATTATGTCGCTTAAGCTATTTTGACGGTTATGGCACGATATACGGACGATGTGGCCTGTAAAACAATATGACCTTCAAACCATTCTCAACCTCCTAGGTCCAAATTCACAGTCTGCAGTTAACTAATGCCAGTGGTTTAACTAACGATTTTTCTTATCAATTTCATTGGTTAAACCACCTTCATTAGTTAATTTGAATTTGAGCCTCATAGGCAAATTAAAAAAAAATCGTTTCTAAAAGTTTCAAATTTGTATGAACAATTATGAAAATTCGTTTCAAAAAATAATCTTTCCATACAAATTTCTAAACGAAAAAATGGGTTGTATATACAAAGTCTATATTTTAGTGGACAAAATTACCTTCAGAGGATTCCGAATAAATACGACCAATACTGCCAAATCCCGATAAAGAGTCGACCACTGCATTAAAATTAGAACGAAAGTGCTAAAACAGGTTGTAAAGTTCCGCTGTCTTGAACAGTAATAAGTGAGGATAGAAAATTTAACAAATACTTAAGCACTAGAATATCAGCGGCAGCTGGATTATACTCAGTTCTTAACAAAAACATCCAGAATAAACGAGAGGTGTCCTTGAAAACTAAACTAGCTGTGTACAACTGTATGTACACATCCAACCTTACATACGGCTGTGACTCTCTCCAAGAAGACACAGGCAAATTCAGGCAGTTGAAATAAAGTACTTAGTCCCTATTTACATTATGCAAGTCTTATTGCTAAGCTGATTAGTTTATTAGGAGAGAGAGAGAGAGACGGGGGAAAAGAAACGTTGCTGTTCCCCTCGTCTCTCTCTCCATGAAACTAATCAGCTTAGCAATAAGACTTGCACAGTGTGTTTTGGGACTTAATAAGAGTGGCAAAGGAAAGAGAAAATAAGGAACGAAACGATGTAAGTACACCTAAGAAAGAATGTGCAGAAGAAAAACTTGGACAACATCTTCGAAGAAAACGGCTTGTTAGTGGGACGCTTTCTCAAACGAAAATGAGTAACTGCCATTCTTTCGCTTAAGTTTTCTTTCCAAATCGTGCGACATGCTGGTAATTGCCGATAAGTTTTGCTTTGCTTTTGATTTATTTAAGTTGTTGTAGACCATTTGGAGAGTTTCGGAGTCTTTTTTTAAGAAGTAGAATCACTTGAAAAATAAGATTTGGAGAGTTTTGGATACTTTTTGCTTTGCTTTTTGTGGTTTATTTAAGCTGTTGTAGACCACTAGGAGAGTTTTGGAGACTTTTTTAAAAAGTTGTATAGTTGAAGTTGAAGAATTTTGGATACTTTATGTTTTGCTTTTCGTTTATTTAAGCTGTTGTAGACTATTTGGAGAGTTTTGAAGACTTTTGCAAAAAGTAGAGGCGCTTGAAAAATAAGATTTGGAGAGTTTTTGATACTTTATGCTTTGCTTTTGGTTCATTTAAGCTGTTGTAGACCACTAGGAGAGTTTTGGAGACTTTTAAAAAGTAGTAGAGTTGAAGTTAAAGAGTTTTGGATACATTATGTTTTGCTTTTTGGGTTATTTAAGATTTTGTAGACCATTTGGAGTTTTTTCTCCAAAAAATAGAGGCGCTTGAAAAATAAGATTTGGAGAGTTTTTGATACTTTATGCTTTGCTTTTGGTTTATTTAAGCTGGTGTAGACCATTTGGAGAGTTTTTAAAAATTTTATTTTAAAGTAGGAGAGTTGAAGTTGAAGAGTTTTGGATACTTTATGCTTTGATTTTGGGTTATTTAAGCTGTTGTAGACCATTTGAAGAGTTTTGGAGACTTTTAAAAAGTATTGGCAGCTGAACAATATCATTTGGAGAGTTTTGCATACGTTTTGCTTTGTTTTTGGTTTACTTAAGCGGTTGTAGACCATTTGAAGAATTTTGGAGACTTTTAAAAAGTAGAGGCACTTGAAAAATAATATTTGGAGAGTTTTTGATAATTTTTGCTTTGCTTTTGGTTTATTTAAGCTGTTATAGACCATTAGGAGAGTTTGGGAGACTTTTTTAATAAGTAGAGGCAGTTGAACAGTAACATTTGGAGAGTTTTGGAGACTTTAAAAATATAATAATATTATATATGTATTTACTTGTTACTGCCAACTTTTATTGTTATAAATATATCTTTTCATATACCTTCATAAGAATTGGTTGAGCTTAAGTCCTTCATAAACAATATTAGATATGCATGGTTGTGACCCTAGAAAATTTTTTACAAATTATGACAAGTTCAATTTAATTTTATGTTCTCATTCTCATTCGTTTGATAACAGATTGTGAATTGTTGTTTGTTCATTTTCAAATCATGTTTAATTTGAGTTAAAATATTTTTACATAAAACTCAGTTTTGAAATTACACTTGACATTCTAGCTGACGTTTGGTTTTGTCATTCATAATAATTTGTTCACTGTGCTTAAAAATAATTATGTATGACTGTACGTAAGTCATGATAGATATGAGAATGAGGTATACGCTCACATTTCTGTCCCTTTAAGCCTGCCAGCACCAGGAAAGAATTTACAAATAAGCAGGAATATGAAATATACGAGTATATGTACAAATACATAATAATGTTTCTTTATTTATGTAAATGTATAAACAATATGCTTCGTTGACATTTATATATTTTTCAATAACAGGCGCCTCACACATCCTTTTAGCATTTATACTTTATCTGTATGTTCATTTAAGCAATCGGCAACAGCAACACCAAGTGAAACCGTCTCTTTAGATCCTTGAAATAATCCTTTAAAAAATAAAAAAACAAAAGAAATGAAAGAAAGTGAATAAAAAAAAACTCGTAAATGTTTAAATGTAGTATATGTTTAAATAAAAGAAGGGAAGTTGAATTATACGAGTATGGCTTATTCTTAGCACAGAAAGAACATTGTTGTTGTGCATAAAAATAAATCATACCCACTCAAATGTTCAAAGTTTCGTTGTGCGTTAAAGCAAAAATATTTGAAAGAAGAAAGCCAAGAATTACACATATGTACGAGCATGTATACACAAACACTCAGGAAGAATTATCTAAGAAACTTTTTAAAATTACGAAGGAATCATATTTATTATTTACATATGTACTTCTTTTCGAACTGTAATAAGTTTTATTAAAGACATAAAAATATATATTTATAGGCATTTGCACCGAAATAAATATTTAACCCTAGAATGGTAAACATACTTTTTAGCTCCTTAATGGTAAACTTCGCTTGTGAGGCGACTTTTATAAAAAGCCCTTACATCACTTTAAAAACAAAAAATTTTAATAAACCAAAAATAAAATATATTTATTCAATGTTTAGTAACGAAAATAAACAGAAACCAGTTCATTTTACAAATTTCTTAAACATATGCCAGACTTTTTTTTAATCACATATTTTAATCTTTAATTCTAAGAGATTGTTTAAAAATAAAATTGTGGAATAGCGCCATCTAGTTTTGATGTGCTATTATTACATACACCTGCATTTAAGTAGTGAAAGCAATTATACTAGTTAAGAAATGTCACTTAGTTATAAGCAATAGAATTAATGTAAAAGAAATATGAAAATAAAGTCTCTTCTTGTTAGACCTCCAAATTAAAGACATCATAAAAATAAAAAAATAAAAAAGTTCCATTCGAGATAAAAAAAACCTATTTTATCTTATTGTCCTGAGATCAAGTTAACATATAACAAAATAATATAAAGCTTTTAAGTGGAGAAAAACTTTCCACACCAAAATGAATTTTGTAGTTTTTCAAACTATTTTTTTGCGTCACATTGCCAACAGTTTGCTGATCTGTGCTCTAAATAGTATGTTCCCTTTAATTTGCCGGAGAAATATACGCTCATACATTTTGATATCGGAAGAAGAAATCCCATTTTGATCTTTTGCCCGTTTTTATGCCTGGTTCGTCTGCATAATCGTCAGTGTTATGACCAATATCGTCATGTATTGCTGCTCGAATTCTTTTGGGCATATGCGTCCTTTCTTCCAAACGAGTAGCACACCAGTCGTACTTAGGTCCTTGCCAATTTAGTATCTGCGCTTCAGAATCAATCATCACAAAAAACTGAAAGGATTATACATATGTACACTCTAATTTTTAAGGAAAAAAACGAACAAACTTTTATGTGCAAAAAATTACCTTTATTGGCAAAATTCGCCTCACTGGCGACTAACATATGTATTATTCGGCAATGCAGCGAAGCCAAACAGAGCACTTGTGCGAGCAACCTCGCACAACACTCAACTGGGTTGGCACGAGCGCATGCTTAGCTAGGTGTAAGCGATCAGAAAATATCGTTAAAAAATAATATTGCTTCGCCTCACAGGCGATGTTTACCATTCTAGGGTTAAAGTTCTTGAAAACACTTTATTTGATAATATTTTCATAGAGAAACAAATCAAATTTAACTAATGTAAAAAAATTATATATAAAATTATATATATATCTCAGTTGTAGATATTCGAATGCAAAGTCACAATATCGGAACTTTTTCATTTGGATATTTTTTTTTGTTTGCTTTCTTTTGCTAAACTTTCTTAGAGAGAAGAATTATCCATTGACTTTTGCTATGTAATATTTTTTCGATTGTATAAAGAGTCAAAAAAGAACACATAAGAAACTATGAAATTGCAAATAACTGTAAATTTTCACGTTCAATGTCACGTGCGACATTGAAAAACACTATTTGTTATCAAGTATATGCGAAAGCTCATCTAATATTCAATACAGAGATATTTAATACAATTAGAAAACAAACAAAAAAATTGCAGAAAAATTTAAAGATTTGTGGTTGGTTACGTGCGACTAAGTGCAAAATCAAAATATATATATATATAATTATTTTCTTTAATTAATTTAATTTCCTTTAATTTTTCTATTCCGATATTCCGCTAGCCTTTGGTTAGCTTCGTGAGGAAATTATAAACTATAAAATTGTCTTAATAATTATTACATATATGACAATTATTCAGACAATTCGTTTTGTTTTTAGCCCAACAAGTGACCACTGTGTGGAGTAATTTGTAGTTAAGTTAGCTGTTAGTTTTAGTTAGCTGGTATATAATTAAATTATAATTATAAAAAGCGTAAATAATTAGTTAAAAATCAATGATTTTTTTTTTAAATTAACATATATTACATATTATTTAAATTTAAAAGAGCAAAAATGGCAAAAATAATTATAGAGTTACAATCGGTAGAGAGAAAAATTGAAGGCCATAACTTAAAAAAAAAACATGGAAATAAATCGGAATGATATTAAAGAGGAGATAGAGTTGGCTGCAGGGAAGAATCGAACGATTGTAGAAAAAAGGCAGAATGATCGCATGCAAAAACAATTTCTGTCACGTGCGAATGCTTTAATTTTTTTTTGCAATTGTCTTGAAAACGAAAAATTGTTCAAAATCAAATTAGTTTTTAGAAAGAGTTGGCTAAAGGAACAAAATTAAATGATGGAAGAAAAAGTTAGTTAAGCCGGCTGAAGCTCATAATTTATAATTTCATATTTAAAATTTCGTAAAAAGAGCAACAGACACAATATAAATATCGTGACGGAAGAAAATGTCACCTGCAACAGTTCACGTGCGACATGTCTCGAAATTTTAAAGAGACATCAGTGCATAAACATTCTAAAATTTGTCACAATAAAATATTCCCCATTATTGTGAATGGCGTCGTCGACGTCACATCAAGATGACAGTAAATATTGTCACTTGGCTCTTATTGACAATCTCTAACTAATCTCTAAAGCTTTGTAAATTAATGGAGCAAGTAGTCAATTGTTGTCGACATAGAGTAGACAAATGACAATTTCTACTGTCGTCTTGATGTGACGTCAACGATGCTATTCACAATAAGAGGTGTTGCTTCAGGTGACGCTGATATCAGCGTTTCAATTGTTGGATCGAAATCGAAATACGGTAACCGAGATAAGACCCATTACTATCTCTCTCACTCACACACAAAATAAAAACTTAAGCTGCAAAAGAAAATGCATATAAAACGGCGCACTATGAGCCGTTTTTGTAAATTGTGCGGGCAAAATATGAAAAGCATTTTTTTTAAACTTATGACACGTGTCGCACATATGCATGGGTGTTAGTATTATAGTTAGGTTACTTGCAGATGTTTTAAAACAGAAAATTGTTTCAGTATCATTATGGATGCCTTTTTCATTGAGATTTTGGTCGGGGCGTTAATATGGCAAAATTTTGCATTCCAGTTGCTTTAAATGTGCATGAATAAATTGCCATATGAAAGGGTAGATCTCTGTTAAAGTCCTTTTTATTTGATTTACCTTCATTTATTTTCACAATATAAAATATTAATAATTTTAAACAAATTTTTTAATAAAGAGTATAGAATAAAAATATTCAACGATTGGAAGTTCTTTTTAAGGAAGTACATTTTCATCGCTTTCAAAGAATCTATATGAAAAGTATGCAGATAATAAATAGAAAAGCGTGTAAGCATTTTTAATTCCTTTATAGTTTTAGAAAATACTTACGAGATTTAAAAAACAATCGATTTCTTTGTGAAACATGAATTAATTTTTATTTAAAATTTTTTAGTATTCTATCTTATTGTGAATGGTGTCGTCGACTTCACATCAAGACGACAGTAAAAATTGTCACTTGTCTACTTTTTGTCGAAAACAACTGACTACTATTTACATGCTCCATTAATTTACAAAGCCTTACAGATTCGTAGGAGATATTCAATAAGAGCCAATTGTTGCTGATAAAGAGTAGACAAGTGACAATATTTGCTGCCGTCTTGATGTGACGTCAACGACACCATTCACAATAAGGTGGATTATTTATTTTCTGAAATTATCTTGAAAACAATTTTAGCGTTTGAATTCGCATAAAAAGAAACGAGTTGAGAAAATGGGAAATTTTTTTAAGAAGAAATTTTTCTTAATAAGATTCCGCACAGCCGAATATATTACTCCTACTTGTTATAACTATGCTCTCGTAAAGTATGACCTTTCTTACCTTTACTATCAATGAACACGAAAAAAGTATGCATGGCAAATGACAACAACCCAAAACAGCAGCAACCACAACTAAATTTAAGTATGTAGTTAATTTTTATTGCTTCTTTTGAACTATCATTATCTGTTAAACGCACATTCGTGTATTTGAATAAATATTTGAGCATACAAAAGGGTCTTAATTCCTTTGTCTCCTGAGGGTTGAGTCGCTTGTTGTACTTATAGTATTTGCATGTGGGATTTACATTAAACACTTACATGTTTGCATAAAAGTACAAATTTACGTTTGCAACCCCCTTCAAAGTATGTAGTCGAATTGCAAAATATATATTATGTTGTTTCATTTCTCTTCACTAAACGCCCTTTCGAAAATGTCTTCGCTTTCGACATAGAAAAAACAAAACTTTGCAATTATAATGTCATTTAGCGAATATTTGCTATATCAGTTTACTACAATAATGTTACAAATAGTTGAATCTTATTTTACTTAATTGTAGCTTAAATTTGATATATATATAAAATTATTTAAACGTATGAATAAAATCTGCCACAAATTTCAAATTAATAAAAATATTATAATATAATTTCCTTTGAATATAAAGCTAAGTCTAGACGATGTGTTGAATCAGCATATTTATGATAAAAAATTTGTTACCAGTGCCAACATATCGTGTAGACACTAAATATTTTCAACATACGTATGCTTAACGACATATGAAGGGCATTTGTTAACGTTGTCAACAAACGTATTTTCAAGATTTTAGCATATCGTGTAGCCACCATATTTTTCCTTTGTAACAAGTTTCCTATGTATGCTGTCAGATATGTTATTTGCTGAAAATAATATGTAAGCCTTTCAGCATACGGCAAATTTGATAGCATATAGAATTGATATTTTAACTCTGCTCAGGTATGAACAGTGTTTCCTAATTTGCCATTTTTAAAATAAAAATAACGTAAATATTAAAATAACAAAAATAGTAGAATAAAAGCAAAAAAAAAACACAAACAATTCTACATTACGCGAAAAATATACTGCAGAAATGTTCATGGTAAACTCGGGTGAATAAAAAATAAGGGAAATTAAAATTTTACAAAAAAAATTTCAGGCGATTCTGAAGAAGACAATCAATCTTATTCCAGCAAACTTCGCAATAAAATCGACTTTTTGCATGCTTTCAGCCTCCTAAAAGTTTTGCCGATTTTTAAAAAATATTGGAATTCGTCAACATCCCGCTGTTAGTAACTTTTTGCGAATTTTCGCCATTATTGCGACTTTTATTGAATTTTTTGTATTCCTTACAGTTTTGGCGATTTTTAATCAACATTATGGTTTGTTTAAAATTTTGCAACTTCTCGCGACTTTTTGTAGTTCGAGATAAAAGCGAATTTTCGGATGCTTTTAGCGTCTTAAAAATTTTGCCGATTTTTAAGAAATGATGGAATTTGTCATCATCCCGCTGTTAGTAACTTTTTGCGAATTTATGTAATTTTCGCGATTTTTGCCGAATTTTTTGCATTCCTTACAGTTTTAGCGGTTTTCAATCCATATTATGACTTGCTTAAAATTTTGCAAAGTTCACAATAAAGGCGGCTTTTCGCGTGGGTTTTAGTAGTTTTAACAATTTTGAAGAGTTTAAAACATTATTAGACTTTGTCATCTTGCTGTTGTAGCTTTTTGCCAATTTCCGTCATTTTGCGAATTTCTTTTTGTTTATATACATACATGTATAATTGCACCAATTTTTATTAACCAAAAATATAATTTTTTACACTGAAAGCGATAATTGAATGTGTACATACATAAATTTATAATAAAGAAAAAGAATTGTCAAAATTTATTTTATATCTAAGCAAATGCTCACATGACTCAACATATATATTAGAATACGAAATTCAACATATCATGTAGACACAAAAATTTTATGCTAATTCATATGTTGTATTATCATTTGCTGACATATGTTGACTTTTAAAAATGTGGTACTTTCAGCATACTGTGTAGACGGCTAACATATATATATATATATGCTGACAGCAGGATTTGTTGTTATTTTAAAGCATATGCACATAAGCATACATTTGCTGATTCAACATATCGTCTAGACTTACCTTAAGGGATGTGCTTGTATCGATCGAAATAAAATATAGCATAAAAATTGAGTAAATAGTTTTGTCTACAGACAGTTTGCGCTGCATTTTAAAAGCAAGTTTTTTTTTGGTTTTTTTAGCTTATCAAACATTATGTTTATTTTTTATTTTGGCTCTTTGTTGCATTTCTCAATTATTTTTGACAATTCCTTTCGTATTATTTTGCTAGTTACTTACAAAGTTCTTTAACTGACTCTTTGTAATTGTCCTTTTTCCGGCGACAGGATGCATAATTTTAAATAGTTTGAGCTTTGAAGAATCCAATTTCACATTACATATATATTATTTCCTTTGACTCCTTAAAGGAGCATAGAGCCTCAATTTCACATCAGGTAACGGTAAACAGGTTTTGCAAAATTTGTCTTTTACAACGGTATTCGCAGCTTTGCTTCAACTATGCCTTAAGCTAAATTTATTGAATAAAGTATATATGGCAGATAGGCATGTCCTTCGACTGACTTAAACTAAATTATGGCTATAAAATTTTATGGTGAAATTAATCTTTTGATGTTAGGGATGTATATCAGCTGGCCTGATTGTAATAAACCATAAACAAGTTTTGAAATTACGCCTAGAATTAATTGAAAGTGAATAACTATTTGCAGAATTACACATATCCTTAATTTAAAAAATGTAATTGCAGCGGTGAAAGCTTGCGAATACTTCCAGAATTATACAGATAATTGTGTAACTGACGAATTGTCTTTTAATCGCTATAGATGCATGTACCTATCTTATACTCTTTATCAGATGTGTAGATGCATATATTTTTTGCAATTACACTTAGAATTCAGTGAAAGTTGATAACTATTTGCAGAATTATACAAATAATCGATGCGCTAAGTTTCATCTTAATCAGTGCAAGGATATAAATGCCCGCCATATATCCTTTATTTTGAAAATTTTGTTTCAACCGTAATATACTGCGAATAGTTACAGAATTACATATATGTACATAATATAATTCTTTTATTACATACATTAGATAATTCTGCAACCATTTCCAGTGCTTTGCCGCTTAAAACTTCATTTTCAAAATAAAGGATATATGGCATGCATTTATATCCTTGCACCGATTAAGATGAAACTTAGCACACTACTTGTGTATATAGTTCTGCAAATATTTATAAGCTTTCACCCAATTCTAATTTGCAACAAAAAAATTATATACCTGATAAAGGGTACATAAATGATAGACATCCTTTTCCGGCCATTGAAAGTCAAAATAATTATCTGTATAATGCTAGAAGTATTAAAGAGTTTTATCCGCTGAAATTCAATTTTTTACATTGAGGAAATATGGAAGCTAGGCATATCCTTGCCTCAATCGCGATAAAGTTTTCAGAAAAGATTAATTTTAATTTTTAAATTAAAGGACACACATACATGTGTATTAGAATTAGGCATGTCCTTGCATTTCTTTAAATAAAGTTTCCAAATACATTTAAACTATTTTATTCTAAGAATATTAAAAAATTTCGGCTGTACTCTTCATAAGTGTGGCTGTAATTAAAAATATTGCATTAAGAATCTATAAAAGCTATGTAAATAAAATGCAACAGACAGTTTATTTACACAATTCTGTAACTATTCTCAGTACTTTACTGCTAAAACTAAATTTTCAAAATAAAGGATATATGACAAGTATTTACATCCTTGTACCAATTAAGATAAAACTTAGCACAAGCCTTATCTGTATCATTCTGCAAATAGTTAACAACTTTCACTGAATTCAATGCGTAATTGCAAAAAAAAAATGTCAATATATCTGATCATGAATGCTAGACATGTGTCTGCGGTGATTGAAAATCAATTCGTTAGTTAGTTTTGTCTACAAAAAAAATCCTGCATTGTGACAATAATTATATTTACGTTATGTATAAAATTCTGTAATTGTTATTAGTATTTTAAATTTTCAAAATAAAGGATATATGGCAGGCTCTTACATCCTTGCACCGATTTAGATGAAACTTAGCACAAGACTTATCCGTATAATTCTGCAAATAGTTATAAACTTTCACTTAATTCTAAGCGTAATTGAAAAAAAATCATATGCATTTCTAATAAAGGGTATGTGAAAAACAGGCACGCCCTTGCGCTGATTGAAAGCAAGTTCGTCTTTTACACAATTATCTGTGTAATTTTCAAAGTATATATTTGCAAGTTATCACCGCTGAAATAAATTTTTTTAATATAAGGACATATGGCATATCATTGCCTCAATAGAAATAAATTTTTCTAAAAAGCTTAACCGTGTGCTTCTAGATATTTTTGCAAGCTTAATTTCAATTTTTTAAATCAAGAACATGGAAACATACATGTATGAATGAGACTTAGGCATGTCCTTGCGCCGTATTTAACGAAATTTTGCAAATACATTTAAACTATTTTAGTATAGAAATATCAAAAATTTGGCAATTTTATTTTAATAGTTGTAGCTGAAATTCAAGTTTTATCACTAAGGATATATGAGAGGTAGTCTTATCCATCTGAGGATTGAAGTAAAATTTAACCGAAAGCTTATCTATTCAATTCCAAAGCTATTCATTATTTAGGTCCACAATTTCATATTAAGGATTTATGGATTTTAATGAAACTTACCAGGAAGCACGTGAAGAACACTTACAGGCCTTCCTTGAACTCCTATCGAAATTCTAATGACATTTTAATATTTTAAATAAAGGCCCTTTGCGCGGATCGATACAAAATTGAGATGAAATTTCCTGAAATCTTAACTATGTACATATTTCAGGAATTGCTACTAGTAGTTTCTTGTATATTGATAAATTGATTATTTAAAATTTAATTTTTTTAAATAAAGGACTTGTGGGTGGAGAGAATGTCCTGGCAATGCTTAAAACCTACTTTACTAGAAATCCACATGCAAATCTGCAAACACAATTCTGAAACAAAAAATAATTTGAACTGATAATATAAAATTTTTAAAATAAAGGATATATGGGAGTCAGTCATATCTTTGCACCGATAGAAATTAAATTTCTTGGGCAACTTAGCAGTATGATGCCAGAAATAGTTACAAACTTCCACTGCCTTTTGATTTTTTTTATTGATAAGAAAATCTAATTTTTTTAAATAAAAAACAGCAGCTAAAAAACATGTCCTTAAACAAAACAAAATTAATTTTCCATAAAGCTTAAATATTAACTTCACATTACTTGTCAATTTAATCATAATTGCAAACTTATGAAATATTTAAAATTAAGGATGTATGAAAAATTTAAAAATCCTTTGACTGATTGAAACACACTTTAGCTGAGAAACTAACCGTATAACTTTCTTTAAATTTTACTGAAGACTTCAAATTTTTTTTAAATTAAGGACATGTTAGAAGTGAGCATATCCTTCCGTCAACTGAGGTTTAATTTTTTTAATGGCTTAACTACTCGTATATGATTCGCGAAATATTCACAAGTTTTTTTCTTGCATTCTGATAATGATAAAGGCTCAAATTTAACTTTGAATATAAAGGATATATGGAAACCAGGTGCATCCTTTTAATCATGAAAGTAAAATTTCGCAGAGAGTCTAAGCGCATAATTTTACAAATTGTAATTAGATTTTTTCTGTACATTAATGACAATTGTGGCTGAAATTTAATTTTTGAAAATTAAGGACATGTGGATGATAGGCATATCCAACCTTGCATTCATTAAGACGAAATAATCGTAGTTTTAAATGTTTCCGTCACTCTAATCAAATTTTGAAATTAGGATATATGGGAGTTCCTATGTCCGTTTAGAGAATTGATAAAAACTATTCTAAGTAAGAAGAAATGTTTGTGATTACATATTTAAATAAGAAAAATTTATTTGTGCTCATTTTAGGATAAAAGAAAGGATTTCAATTTCTATATTTAATGTTTTTACTGCTTATTGTGTGCTCTTGGGACTGTTGAATGCACTCATTAAATGACATAAGTGGAATGAGTAGCATAAATGGAGCGCATAACAAAAACCTCATTGTCGTCCACAATTATTTTATGTTTACAAAAGAAAAATCATTTAAATAAAAACAATGGTGGTGGAAAAGTTCAACATGTTTTTTTTTTTGCTAAAAGATTTTAACATTTGATTTCAAAAAATGAATATTAAACAGTTCCATTTAACTCCCCCGAAAAAAAGAGTTTTGAATAGTTGACTACGTTCTGTTCTTCTTTCACATTAGATAATTTATTGAATTTTTTAAAGGACAACAACTTCACGTATAAAATAAAATTACATCTAACACAACATTTTCTGTGTTTTATATATTGTCTGAGTTGACACGCGACCCAGTAATCACTTGCAACACGTGTCGCTGTGTGGCTTGTTTAGAAGTTTATTTTTTCACCGTTATTATTTCTATGATTAACCCAAATCCACTTGAGAGTTCAAGCATAGAAGAGTACTTTTTATTTACTTGTTTATTTTTTTTAATGTGACCCTAAAGACCTTTTGAAACTGCATTTGCCTATAGTGTGTGCCCTTTTTTTTTCTTTGTGCATGAAAACAGGATGCAATTTGATACAATTATTGAATGTTTCAATAGTCTCAGGGAAGAAATACATACGCCAAAACTATCCCTTTTCTCTCATTCTCTCTTCTTTTTCAAACACAAAAATGTGCTCTCTTTGTTTATTTGTTGCTGTGTTTAATATTAAAGTTATAAGT
This sequence comes from Tachina grossa, assembly GCA_949987645.1. Classification (NCBI taxonomy): domain Eukaryota; kingdom Metazoa; phylum Arthropoda; class Insecta; order Diptera; family Tachinidae; genus Tachina; species Tachina grossa. The sequence goes on along the minus strand of OX465277.1, from coordinate 23,911,527 downwards.
ATATTTTCCTTGCAGCCTTTTTTTTTGTCAAGTTATTGTGTATTTATGTATAGGAGTAAGTTGAACAAACAATGTTATCAGCTTTAACATTGTAATCAAAATATTGCAGCAGTAGTTGGTGTATGAGTATGAATGAACAATGGCAACATCCACAAGATAAATGTGTAACAACTCACCACCAACAAACACAACAGCAACAACTCTTACACCACATTTACAAAAGCATACAGTAGCATGGCAAAAGCAAAGCACGATGAAACCTCCAACAAAGTTTTCGTAGTATCAGACACTTAAAATCTGGGCCAGATTAGACAAATAAAATATATGCTGGAATAAAAAAAAAACACTAGCGCTTATACAAGTCTATCTAACAAAATATTATAGCCAAAGACTTAATTCCTTTGACTTCTCTACGGAGCATTGGGGCTCTTAAGGTTTCGTTAATCTTTGCTTTACTTTGAAATGAGTAGCTGATTGGGGCTTCTACATCCTATTCTGAATCTGGTACTGCAAGTGCATCTCCAGGAAGACAGTTGAACGTCCGACGCCGTTTGTGAGGGCCCACACATGGTCGGTCGTCAAAACCTCGACAGATAACAACAGGGTATGCCGCGTGTAAGTGAGGTTGACAATTGTGCCAGAGAGGATGTGTTTTGTGCGCTTTACTGCAAATCGCTCTGTAGAGCAGTGAACTACTGTGGCATCCGCACTCTAAAACCATGTGCTTAACGCCCAAAAATACCGTACAATTGGATATTTATTTTTAAAAATAAGAATACTTACCGGCAAAATTTAAATATTGAAAAAATTACTAAATTTGTTCTCATTCAATATGAACATTTTCCTGAACTTTTTCATATGCCATCTGAAATGAATAGTTTGCCTGATGTGGATTCGTATTTAGCAGTAAGCCAAACAGCGCTCAATATCCTAACATTAATGAAATTGAATCAGCTATCAAGAGCATGAAATGTGGCAAAGCTGCTGGAATTGATAATATCCACGCTGAAATCTTCAGCCAAACTTTTTGGTAATTTATTTCGCTAAACCTCGTCCAGAAGAATAGGATTGTAGTAGATCTGGGGGGTAATTATGTAATTCGATTCGAAACGGCAACTGTTCGAATATGTATGTTATTAACATCACAATTCGAACACATTTCCTCTCGATTCGGATTACATAATAACCCCCCGGAATACTGGAAGGGATACCCCGCGGGCAAATACGCTTACTTGTTTCGCTAATTACACAGTACAACAGCCAATATGGGGGGTGAGAAATTCCAAGTCAGGGTGATGGTACTAGGTCAGTATAGTAAAACCCTCAAAGGGTTTGGCGTTCGTATGTGTCAGTTTTTTTTATGACCTTTTAAATTTTTTCCTTATCTTGATGTTTTTTAGCTTAGTTGTGACATTTTGGCAAAAACGTAGTTTAACATAACTCGAGAACCACTTGTCCGATTTTGATGAAACAAACTCAAAAAAATTTAGAATTACAATTTCTCTAATCTGTTTCTATACCGTTTTCCTATATGTGCAACACTTTCTAAGTTAAAAATGAATGTATGAAGGGAAAGAAGTATTTTTTTGTTTATTCCTTGTGAATGATGAAAAAACTTCTGCATATTGCCGGGATGTAGGAAAATTGATGGACGCAGTGGAAATAAAATATGAAGCAGATGACTGGAGATTATTTATTGACAGTTCAAAACTCAGCTTGAAGGCGGTTTTACTGCATAAGACCAATAAAAAACCTTCAGTTCCAATCGCCTATAGTACAGAAACTAAAGAAACATATGATGCACTGGAAAATATTTTAAAAATGATTAACTACGCCAAACATATGTGGCGCATATGCTGCGATTTAAAAGTTGTAGCAATGCTTTGCGGTCTTCAAAGCGGCTATATAAAATATATGTGCTTTTTGTGCGATTGGGACACACGATTTTCCGGTGACCAATATGCATGCCACGGATGGAAACACAGATATAGAGGCAAAAAGTGCAATAATTGCAGAAATTTGCTGGTGGAGTAAGCTTGTGTGGCAAGACAAGGATGATCTTGATGATAAAGAATTTTCAGGAGATGCAGAAGGGCCAACAGTGGAGTCACACATTGACATTATGTGTGGTTCAGAAACTGATGATAGCGATGAATGCGATGCCACTATTCCCGAACAACCACCATCGAAAAAGTCTAGGCAATATTTATTAAAATAAATAAAAATAAATAAATAAAATAAAAATAAAAAATTATAAAAATGTTTATTTAATTTTTTTAGTAGTTTATGGCCAGAAGTCTGGAGTTATTGGGGAAAATTTATAAAAAAGGCGATAAATGACACTTTTTTGAATAAAAACAAATATCAATATTCTTGTCAAAATGGGATACCTTCACTTAATTGTAAATAAAAGCAGAACGCGTCAATCGATTTCTATGATCTATGTCGCATTTTGTTTATAGGTTATGTGACTTTACACGAAATTAATAACACTTGATCCTTTTTTCCGTTTTGGATTTTTTATGAATTTAAAAAAAAAAAATTAATTTTTAGGCAAAAAAATATTTTTTTGCCTCCACAAATTTATTTTTACCGGCAAAACTGTTGATTATAAAGAAAAGCGTTATATGAACGGATTAAGAAATTGTAATTCTAAATTTTTTTGAGTTTGTTTCATCAAAATCGGACAAGTGGTTCTCGAGTTATGTTAAACTACGTTTTTGCCAAAATGTTACAACTAAGCGAAAAAACATCAAGATAAGGAACAAATTTAAAAGGTCATAAAAAAAAAACTGACACATACGAACGCCAAACCCTTTGAGGGTTTTACTATACTGACCTAGTACCATCACCCTGACTTGGAATTCCTCACCCCCCAGACAATAATCCCAAAAATGTTCCATAGTGTTACAGGTCAGTGTTGTTTAGGTGCGCATGCTAGACGATTAACCTTTATGTCAACGGCAACATACCTGGGTATGTTTTTAGTTTTGAAAACGCTGTAGCTCTTAACTGGATAACCGGATCGACTTGAAATTTCTTGATATCCTAGTCAAAGCTGTTTTACGCAATAGTTCCAAGTTTGGTTAGGATTAGATCATCCGTTCGGAAGATAAAGCCCATTTACAAAGTTGCACCCTTAAGTCAACAGAATACATACCTGGGTATGTATAGTAAAACGCATGCAAATATGATAATATAATATAAAAGTATAGTTTATTTTGAGCTAAGTTTTGTAATTATTTTTTTATTATTATTATATGTCAGTTTTAATTATTTTTGCTTAAAATTATTGAAATTCAAATACATCTATCGCATTGAGGTAAGTCTTTGGAATGCTCTGCGCACACTGGTTTGTTGCATAATGTGCATGCTTTACGAGTAGGGCGTCGTTTCGAGCAGATGTAGCAATTCCCCTTTACTTTTAGCCGGCCCGTACTATCACGTTCCTCCGATGCATGTGCCTCAGCATCCACAACTCCGATGGGCCCACCTTTCGTGGCTTCGATGGCGTTGCGCGTTGAAAAAACTCTGGATATTCTGCTGTTATTCGCCCTTCTTTCCATTTCTGGCTTGCACAATTGCTCGCTAAGCTGATGGAGAAACATCCTACGGCGGCTTGTAGATGTCTTCAGGTGAGTGTTGTTGTCAATGTATATTACGTATGCAGCAAACGCAGCAACGTCCACAATATTATAAAAGAAAGCCAGAGGCCATCTATTTGTGCGCCGCTTCGTACTAAATTCGGACGATTTGATTCACGAATAATTATGTCGCATATTTCGTTTGACATTATTAATTGGAACGTTTCTGCAATGGTCAAACCCTGCGTGGCCCGTACTGGGCCAGATTCTGCACTTCTTAGAATGTTTTGCGTACGGAATCTTACAGGTTGTGGTTGTATCGAGGACCAAACATTACCATCTCTGGCAGTAAAAACTTCGCCAGTTTCAATTGGTGCATCTTCAAGATCTTCATCAGAATCACTGTCGCCCTCTGGGTCATATTCTGGTAACATGGGTTCTTCAACGTCTGAGTCATCTCCATCAATATCACCTAAAGCCTCGTCACCAACTATTGAATCGTGGTCATTTGTTTCTTCTTGGCTCTCTTCAAGCGCTTGCCGAATATATGCTTGTTGTTCTTCGTACGAAAGTGCGCTTAGTTGTCGCGGAGTAAGCCATTCACCATCAGCCATTTCACTTTTAATATTTTTTTATTTCCACAAAATAAACAGAAACGTCTTTTCACTTCGAATCACAAATGTAAACTAAATTTTCTGACGATACTACAAAGAATGAAATTTCCGCAACAATAAATGTTTCTACCTGCCTATATTATATATTTATTATATACGTATGTCGTCTACCTATACAACCACTTTTTTCAACAAACAATGACTGTGAGGATGAAATTGGTTATCATAAAATTTTTAGCCTTTTGTCCATTTCTAACAAACTAAAAAAATAATTCGGAAATTCCAACAAAACAGGTAGATACGTAATTAGCATTTTTATGCTAACGACGTACCATTCCGCATACAAAACGTATGTACATACCCAGGTATGCTGCTGTGGACGTGCGTAAAGCATTTCTGCTGTTGACATAAAGGTTAAATCTGTTATATAGCTATTTCTGTAGAATTTGTGAGGAGGAATAGACTTATGAACAACTCCTATGTATATGTACTCTCTCTCTCTCTCTCTCTCTGTGAGAAAAGAAATTCAGGATTTTGCATCCTTGTCAAATTGCGACAATAGACAAATAAACTCGTCTATCCAGGCGTCAGCACTGAATCAAAAGAATAAACGTAAAATAAATTACCTCTCCTCAAATATCCGTTCTAGGTAACACAAGGTATAATATGTAAATGCCTTACCCAGGGGAAAAGTTATCAACATTATGTGTGATAAAATCCCAACAGATATGTACAAAATAACTGCAACACCATAACATGCAAAATCACGCAATGGGAGAGAACAACAATAATGGGGAATAATCGCGGAATTATCCTTCATACTGACGGGTCCAAAATTGGAAGCGCATTTCACGCTATGAGTCGTAATACGTATATTTAGTATATCAGTTCGCTGGCAGATTCATAATACAGTCTTTCAGACTGAGATTACGGCTATAATGGAAGGCATTGTATATCTAAAGGAAATTGACAATGAACTACCAATACGTATCTTTACGGATGAATGAGATAAACTCATACAAATATTGTAGAGACATCGATATAATATGGATTCTAAGACATCAGTCTGTCTCTGGAAACGAAGAAGCGGATAGGTTTCCAAAGATTAAATCATTACTAAAGCCCCGTTCAGACTATTATACAAGTATTAATACTTTCACCACATTTTACGATACAGAAATCTAAATACATTCGTTGCGACTGTCAAAAAAAATCTAACGTAAAATCACATACTGTGTTCAGACCATCACACTTCAAATCAAATGTGTAATACAAGTAGAAAACAAAACAGCTGTTCAATGAAAATGTCTGCGCTATTCACTTACTAGCGGCGGCAAAACGGTTTCATGCAGGCGGGGACGTGCCGACACTTGAAAAAATTCAGCAGTTAAAAATATTCTATGTAAATAACAGAAAAAATTTAAGAAAATATATTACAAAAACGTTAAAAAATTACGTCAACGAAATATACTTCCATACGATTCACTTATTCAAAATTTTGAGCCGATATACATATGACAAAACATTACATCAATGACGACACGCTATCGGCGGCGAAACAGCCGACTTGGAAGTTTGGTTTGTGTGAAAATGCAACCCTGATCTAATGAAAAGTATTATCGTTTAGAAAATTTTCTAAAAACGAAAAAGTCTTATGGGATGTCAAAATTTTTATCGTATTATTTGCCACTTTGATGACATTTTGCGTTCAGACTATCACACTTGCACGTATTATTTGAATTTTTGACAAGTATAAATACAAAGTATAATAGTCTGAACGCGGCTTAAATAACATCACACTAAACTTTTTTTTTTTTTTTTTTTTAATGTAACTATCTTCAAATATGAACTAACAATAAGTATTCAAATCTTAAATCTATAAAAAATTATTAGACCCGACCAATGTCGGACATAAGCTTAGTGATAGTTATTAATAATACATAAGTAGTGATCAGCAACAAAAAGAAAAAATGCCAACACTTTTCAAGAATTTAAAAATGAATTAAAACAATGTTGGAAGAGTGACTGAAATTCTCTGGGTAGCCCAAATAGTGCAATACAATAGAAATTCTAAAGTTAAAGAGTTAAAAAGTCGCTTGGCTCGCATGAGACAAGAAAATGTTGAAACTCTAAAAAACTACTTGTGTCACTATCCAGCATTCAGTCCAATAAGAAGACAAATCTTACATCTGGAAAATATACCAGATAAGGAATATCTTGAAAAATCTAAGAAACTATATTGAGGAAACTTGTTTCCTAACCTGAATAAGTTTGATAGGTATTTACCTCTTATTAAGAGCGCACAATACATATACTATAAATGCAGAAGTGTAGTCCGAAAAGGATTGGGTAAATATTGATTGCCCCTCTTTTCAACATAACCAAACAATACGAGATCAAATTGGGCCCAAGTGGACTTGTTTTTACATTTTAATTTGCAACCTGTTTAACCCAAACTTACCTTCGCTAAATTTGGGATACTGAAGCTTTTATCTTAGACTGGCTGCAAGGTAGTATACCTTTAAAGAAGGGTCACTCAGCTACCCAGCAAAAAATTACACATTACCATTAGAACTACTTGCCATATAATGAATTACTTTTCTGATTGCCTAATTTCATTACTCGCTTACAAATCACATTACATAAAACGTACAAAAAATGCTGTACAAGTTTATAAATGAGGAGAATGAAACCAACAATTTTCTATTGACCACATTTTCACTCTTCCCATGCTTATGAAACAGATAAGTGAAATACAAGAATCCCTACACCTTGTCTTCATAGACTTCGAAAAACCTTTCGATCAAAAAAAAAAAAAAAAACACAAATGTGTTCCCGAGAAGTTATGCAAATTAATAATGGCATAATATCAGAGATTTTAAAGCCGAGTGAGCCATGAGGTAACCAACTGTCCCCCCGATACTTAATTTTATTTTTTTTCGTATATATTACGTAAGAGTTTCCTAGTGCACAATAGTGTCCTGCACAAGACTATTTATAAGACCTTTCAAGACATGAGAGATTTTTTCAAATGCTTTACTACAGCGAAATATTCTAAAAGAATCGCTAAGCAACACTGTTGGCAAGTAATTTTTTTCGGTGGTTTGTCTTGCCAACAGTGTTGTTTAGCGATTCTTTTAGAATATTTCGCTGTAGTAAAGCATTGGAAAAAGTCTTGAAAAGTCTTATAAATAGTATTGTGCAGGACACTAGTGCACAAGAGTGAACTGTTTTGTAAAATTAATGAATTTTGCAAGGATATTTTCCAGTGTAGAAACCATTCGCTTGTAATGGGTGATTTTTAACCGTTTGGGTCTTGAAAACTAAAAAAAAACAGAAAATTTGCAAAATTTAATTAATTAATTCATTTGGGGTGATAAATGAATGCCCGCCATTTAATTTTTAAAGATTATTTCAAGTAACTGAAATTTCGGAATACTTTTTCCAGCATTTCGGCCGATATCTTACCAACGTCAGCTTAATGGCCTGTTTCATACTAATGAAAGAAAACTGAAACGAAACTTTCGACTAAAAATTTATATTGAAAAAAAAAAACAATATAAATTGTAAGTCGAAAGTTTCGATTCGTTATTGTGAAACAGGCCATAAATGTTGCCTTTTAGGGCTAGAGATGTGACTAGCTTGTCCCTGTCCATGAGAAACTTCACGTATTCCCATAAAAATATTTAGTGAGGTCAAATCCTATAAGCTGGACGGCTAATGGAGTGCTGCAAAACGTGAGATTAATTGCTCACCAAACTCGGCTCTCAATAGATTTAGGGTATCGCATGCCCTCTTGGCTAGTAGGTAGCTCTTGAACTGTCCCTGGCTGTTCTTCACACCAAATTCGGCAATTCTGTTTGTTGACGTATTTATTGAACCAAAAATTAACTTCATCGCTGAAGAAAAATTTTTTCGATAGAAGCACATTTCTCACTCAGCACGAATTTTTTGATAATAAAATTCAATAATTTGCTAGTCTAAAGCAAGCCACTGACCTTGCGACCGTTGGTACAACATGAGCAGGTTGTGTATGAGATTGTAAAGTGTGTCGGGTCGTTGTATGAAGTTGTGTCTCGGTTGTATGACAGATTAAAAAGATTTGATTTTTTGGCAAGTTGTTAGACAGGTTGTATAATTTAGGAGTATGTTGTACAACTTCATTTCATTTTGTTTTTATTTTCGTAGTGTCATATAAAGAAACGTCACGCACGAATTCAAGTGTGCGTTTAAAATGTCATGCAAATGCAATTTTTGTAGTCTTTTGGCTCACTTTTAGTGTTTTTAAAAGTTTGTTAGAATATGTTTCTTTTTATATAAACCAAATTTTTTACCAAATTTTTTTCTGCCCTTTTTACATTCTTCTTCTTCGAAAAAAATTATAGACTACAATATGCGCAATAGTACCCGATGTCATATTTACTCAAAAAATTTTTTTTTGTGAAATGAAGTTGTGCGCTAATGTTGCACACGTTGTTGTATAGTTTGTGCCCAAAACACACAACTTGATAAACCAACGTGTTGTACCAACGGTCGCAAGGTCTGTGGCTTGCATAACCAAACCTCATTTAGAATTTTTTGGTTTTGCCACATTTCACGAATTTTGTTTTTTACACTTACAACATTTACACTGAAAAATCAAATGGCAAAAAAATCAACGGATATACCCAGTTGACCAAGACTTTCGTTATTGATACCACCGATTTCGAATATATCTCGAACATTTATCGTGTAAAACTATCGAGAGTAACACTCAAAAATGAATCGAAAAAAGTTCACCTGACGCACTGTTTTGTCCTAAAAAACATTCGATTTCGAAGTTTCGCTAGCAATATCGAACTAATTTCGAAACCGCAAAAAGGCAGCAGAAAAAGTAAAAAAGTATTTTGTTTTTAATTTATTTATTTTAACTTACTTATTTTATTTATTTATTTTTAATACCGCAAACTTACGCTGCAGAATTTGAACATGGTAGCTCCATTCTAACAGACTAGCACACATCCAATACGCTATCGTTGCAAATTTTTTTCTGTTTAATTATTGCACATATGTAAGTATTTATGTGTTTGTTCAAACTTGGTACCTCTAGACCAGACATGGGCATACTGCAGTATATACTTACAGCAGTAAAAAAGCAGTAAGCAGTAAAATTTTAGTGGTTACTGAAAAAATTTGCAGTATTCAGTAAAATTTTACTGCTTACTGAAAAATTTGCAGTATTCAGTAAAATTTTACTGAATACTGAAAAAAAGCAGTAACCAGTAAATTTTTACTGAAATGAAATTTTGTTGCAGTATTTTACTGGTTACTGAAAAAAATAGCAGTACCCAGTAAATGTTTAAATACTGCAGCGTGACTCTTATAGAGTTATTATAAGTCGATTTACGTAGTGTAAATCTTTAGTTCCCTGATATTCCCATCAGGGAATTTAAAATTCCAGTAAACATTTCAGAATTCGCTAGGAAATAATCAGACCACATCTAACGGGAATATCACTTCATCGTATGCTCTTTTACCATTTCTTTGAATTGTGCCGAATTGTTCATATTGTATATAGATCCGTCCGTGAACTTCGTTAAAATGTTAGTTATATACTTACATACCCCTCTTTATGAATTTTAGGCAGTCCATTTATAAAATTTTACTGAAAACTGCAATTTTTTCAGTAACCAGTAAAATACTGTAAAAATTTCATTATCAGTAAATTACTATAAAAAAAATTTCATTTTCAGTAAAAATTTACTGGTTACTGCTTTTTTCCAGTATTTAGTAAAATTGTACTAAATACTGCAAATTTTTTCAGTAAGCAGTAAAATTTTACTGAATACTGCAAATTTTTTCAGTAACCAGTAAAAAAGGATTTTTTTACTGCAGTAATTATTTACTGCAGTATGCTCATGTCTGCTCTAGACTAACAGGATAGCACACATATCCACTCAGCTATGTGTGTGACGGACACATTCGAAAAACTAGCGAACATTCGAATTTTTTTAGATTTGCGAGCAAATATCGAACAATTTTGTTTCGAAATTTCTTCGCTTTAGTGAGCATTCGTTTTTATCGCACCTCAGCTCAAATGGGTATACATACGGAAACGTCTTGACTATCGTTATGTGGACACAAATTTCCGAAGTTTTGTACAATGAAAGGAGATTTTTCATAGATTTTTATATTAACGAAAACTGATGTTGCCGAATATTAAATTAATTTAAGATATTTTTTAACTTATTGCCGCCTTTCTTTACCGTATATTTTTCACCAGCTTGAGGCAATATAATTTGTCACTCAAACTTGTGTTTCCTCCCTTCTGCAGCTTTTATTAAAGTTATAAACTGTATTTGATTTGGTTGAATGTGAAATCTTAAATGTTGTAAATATTCACATGCGAGTATTTATATAATGCCTTGTATATGTTTTTTTTTTTTTTTTTTTTTTTTACAAAATATGCTTGTGTCTATATGTATGTGGGGATGTATGTATGCATATATGTATGTACGTATGTATGGATATGTAAATGAATGAAGGTGCAGTCGTTGAAGTGAACACATGATGAACTTTTCATAAGCATTGTGAATGAATACCATTATTATTATTTTGAGATTGTTTGCCATGGAATTTTAATTTAAATTCGTTGCCGAGATAGTAAGCATGGCAGTACACAGTTATTTAATATAATAAATGACTTTTGCTTTATGTTGGGAATAAGCTTGAGGATAAGTTTTAAATTTTAATGAAATTAATTATTGAGTGCCTAACTTATGAAAACAATAATTATTTAGCCTTAAGCTATCGTTAAATTGAATAAATTGCTAGAACTTTAGTATTAAATGTAAAACTTTTCTAAGAAAAAATTTAACTGGCTTGAAAAATAGACACTTGAGTAAATAATTACTATAAGTGTAGCCCACAGTGCACCACCATGAAGATTAATAACTAAACTCATAAATAGTCAAATGTTTACAAATTACTAACATGTTTGGTAACACTTTGAAATACTAAAACTAAGTTATTTTTAATGTTAGAAAAACTAATCTTCGAATTGAGCACGCATAGTGCTTTGTCCCCATATAGTGAATCCGCAAAACTGGAGTTGTTATCGTAAAAAGATGAAATTTCGTATACTTGCTATTAAAAGCTAAACTAAGAAGATTTTGAAGCTTGAGAAATATCGGCGGTATATGACTTTTAACATTCAATTGCTTTTATATATTTTATTCCATTTGAGGCAAGGATACGACTGCCTCCCATATATCCTTTTTCTTAAAGAGATTTGAGCTAGATTTATAATTATAATGCACTCAAAGTTTATATATATTTTTAGAATTTTTTGTGTAAGTTTTGTTTAATTCATGCAAGGACATGATTACCTTCCGTATATCCTTTTTTTTCAAAAATTAATTTTAGCTGCATTTACAATGTTGTAAATTTCGTTTCATTCGTTGCAAGGACATGACTACCTCATATATTATTTTTTTTTAAAAGAAATTTTAGCTGAATTTACGATTATAACGCACTAAAACTTTATATAAATGTTTAGAACTATGTGTCTAACCTCTGTTGTAAATTTTGTTATTTTCGGTGCAAGCAAACGACTTCCTCCCATATATCCTTTTTCTCCAAAAATAAATTTTAGCTGCATTTATAATTAGAACGCACTAAAAATTTATATATGTATATTTTTTAGAATTATTCCTGTAAATTCTGTGGTAAATTTTGTTCTATTCTGTGCAAGGACACAACTACCTCCCATATATCCTTTTTCTTAAAAAATAGATTTGAGATGCATTTATAATTAGAACGCACTAGAAAATTATATATATTTTTAGAATTATGCTTCTAAGCTCTGTTGTAAATTTTGTTTCATTCGGTGCAAGGACATGACTACCCCTTATATATCCTTTTTTTTCAAAAATAAATTTTAGCTGAATTTATGATTATAACGCACTAAAACTGTATATTTATTATTAGAATAATGCGTGTAAGCTCTGTTGTAAATTTTGTTCTATTCGGTGCAAGGAAATGGCTACCTTCAATATATCCTTTTTCTTCAAAAATAAAGAGTTGCTATCTTAGAAAAATGAAATTTCTTATACTCGCTCTTAATATAAAAGCTGAGAAAAATTTTAACTTTGCGAAAAAACGGTGTAAGGACATGACTGCTTCCTATATATCCTGAATTTCAAAATTTGAATTTTAGCTGCAATTATTGTCAGAATGTAGGTAAAATTGGTATTTGGCGCTGAAATTTAATGTTCTATTGCTGTTATAATTTTTATTTCATTTTGCGCAAGAACATGACTACCTTGTATATATCCTTTTTCTTAAAAAATAAATTTTTCTGAATTTATTATTAGAACACACTGAAAATTTATATATATTTTTAGAATTATATGTATAAGCTTCGTTGTAAATTTTGTACTATTCAGCGCAAGAACACGACTACCTCTCATATATCCTTTTTTTTTTAAATTGATTTGAGTTGAATGTAATTAGAACGGACTAAATATTTATATATATATATTTTTAGAATTATGCGTCTAAGCTCTTTTGTAAATTTTGTTCTATTCTATTGCTGTTTTAATTTTTATTCCATTTTGCGCAAGGACATGACTACCTTCCATCTATCCTTTTGCTTAAAAATTAGATATTAGCTGCATTTATAATTATAACGCACCAAAAATGTATATATATTTTTAGAATTGTACATGTAAGCTCTGTGGTAAATTTTGTTCTATTCGTTGCAAGGACATGACTACGCTTCATATATCCTTTTTCCTTAAAAACACGAGTATATTTGAGCTGCATTCGTAATTAGATCGCACTTAAAGTTTATATATATTTTTAGAATTATGTGTGCAAGTTCTCTTGCAAATTTTGTTTCTTTCGGTGCAAGGACATTACTGCCTCTCATATATCCTTTTTATAAAAAACTATATTTTACCTGTATTTATAATCAGAATGCACTAATAACCAATAAAAAAATTATAAATATATACTTTTTAGCTCAGTGGACAATTTTGTTTCATTTGTACAAGGAGATTTGTATTTATATTTAATAAAAAAAAATACGTCGTTTTGAGGCAACAAACAGAAAAAAAGTTTAAAAAATTCACTCGAGTTAAGAAGAGAAGACCTTTGAAGTCGGAAAAAATAAATTGGTATTCAGAATTTCTTTCTTTTCTGTAATCGCTAAAAAAAATACTCATTAAATTAGGGACTTTTTACTTGCCAATTGCATGAAAGCGCTTAATATTTGCTCTTAAATGCTTTAAAATAAACTATTAATTTTTTTCAGCTGCATTTAAATGCTCCCTTCAATTGAAGTTAAAGTTATCCAACAAAAAATGTTTTACTTACTCAAGGTTTTTTTCATTGCTGTTCTTAAAAAGTTTTAATTATCAAATCAATGTTGACATTTATTACAGCAACTTATATTCTCTACTTTGCATTCAATTTCTTTAATGTACTCGCTCCAATATATTTAGAGTGCCAAAAGGAAAACGAATGAATAAATACTTAAGTTTCGTAGGAGCAAATAAAAAGAATATATAAATTTATGTATATTACAATATTAAGCGAAAGTTAGAAAAAACTTTGAAGTTGAAATGCATTTGTATTGTACATATATTTATAGTTATAACTTGGCTAAGAACGACTTTCGAATTGGTGACTGTGTTTTTTTTTTCTTCCACAACTTGTTAATAATAATTTTTTTCCTTTAGTTTAGGTCTCTGATAATAAATATTTACCTTTGAGTGTACATAGATAAGAAAATAGCATTTCAGCCTAACGTTTTATAGTGAAACTCAGTTTCGGAAGGAAAACTAATCTTTTTTCCTTCTTCTAATATGTATACACTTACAGAGAGAGAGAGAGAGAGAGAGAGAGAGAGAGAGAACAGAACAGAAACGTCTAATGTTTTATCACAATCACAATTAAGTTAAAATATTTACCACATTAACAGCGATACTCATTTATATTCTTTCTGGCATTTACTCATGCAATTTTTTTAATATTTTATTTTAGTTTTGTTTCCTTGCTTTTCGTTGTAGAAAATTTTCCAGATATACATTTAGCACGCCAATTTATTTGGGTCACAAAAAACTTTTGGCAGTCTTTTTTATACGAAAAAAAAAACAAAAAGAAAATGAAAATTTTGATGAGTTGATGGGGGAAATGCTCTTCAGCAAGTTGTTGAAATAGCTGCTTATTAAAATAATTTTTCCTTTAGATTATAATAAAAATGAAATTTTTCATTTAAACCAGGAAGAGAAGTTAATATTTAAATTTTTTTTAAGCTTACATGTAGATTATATGCTGAAAGTAACTAAATGTTCTTAGAATTATATGTGATTTTATGGCATAGGAATAGCGAGCAAAAGTACTCAATAAAAAGAAGCTTTTCAGTGCACACAAACTCAACCACATGGCGTTGGTTGAAGTGGTTAGCACGTTGACTACAAAACCTATGGTCCTGGGTTCGAGCTCGGTGTCCGACAGTCATTAAAATAACAACACCACGCATTTTTCTGATGTGCATTAGTGTCCTTTGTATCAGTTGTTTTGGGAAAAGTTCAAGTGATGCAGGCATAAGGCACTGGGTCACTAAAACTCCTAATGTCACATCAGAGCGCCCTTCTTCGTTGTGTAGCAGAATCATCGGCGAAGTAAAATAACCAATGGCTACTAAACACAGCTTCAAAATTAAATACGCCTCATTTGACACCAGAAGGCGCTGCAACACTGCATTATAAAAAAAAAGCGTGCAAAAAAAAGCAGAGTTGTAAAGGAATGAAGCTTTCCTCTCTCTCTTCCTTCATCTTCATACTTCACTATCACTATCCTTTCCCTATAATCCTCTCTCACTAACTTATCTTCAACACACAGGTATCACAAAGGGTTCATTGCATTGGACTCTAAATTTCCCCTTCCTTGCCAGCAGCCTGCTAACCTAACCTAACTAAACTAACCACATAACCTCAAAGGTCGCATGTAATTGCCTCACCTACTTAAAAGGCGTTTCTTTTCCACATTCACATCAGTTGGCACTTTTGTTATACAGTTGAATTTTGATTAGGGTACATCTATATATTAACCAGCATACTTTCACTTTGTTTCTTGACCTCTATTATCAGCGCTTTTACCTCTATTATCCGTGCTTCAATTTTTTATATCTCTACGATCCGTGTTTTAATAAAAACTAAAATTTCAAAAGAAAAGGTAAGCGCAGATAAAAGCAGGAGTTGTCAGATATAATAACTTGAAATCTGAGTATTTAACAAGAAGACTGCCTGCTAAGTGATTTAAGAATTTTTTAATTTTAACAAAGATAGAATTTAATGCTATGAAGATCCTCTCCCACTTCGTTAACTAACAGAAAATAATAAATTTGTCTAAATCACCCCAAGGATTGCAGAATAGGTTGGGTTTTCTCGGGATTGAAAAAATATCTGGGTCGACATAACATTTTAGCCCTCTTGGAGGCACCATGGGAGCGGTAGGAGTTTACATCATAAATTATAAAAATAAATGAAAAATTTGGATGGGTATTACCTCAAGGATTGAAGATAGATAAAGTGCAGTTATGTTCTGAAAAAATGTTGTCTAAGAGGCATCATGAGACACGGGAATGGACTAATTTCATAAAAAATTAAAAATATTTTGTGGGAACTACCTTAGGCTTGAAGAATGCGTGCGGTTGTGCTCTGAGAAAATGCTGAGGTGAAAAAAATATATTGCAGGTTCGTCACACATTTGCTTTCTTAAAGGCGGTCTTGGGTTCAAATTGTATATAAAAAATATTGCACTTAAATCTAAAAATTTAAAAACAAATTAAGACCTATTCTCATTCTCAACTCAACCCAGCCTCGTTATCTGATGCTTAGTTAAGGTTTGGTTGCAGAGAGCAGCCATTAACCCAACTTAGATGTTATATATTGAATGCCAATATCACAACTTAGATAATGATTGACCTTGTAGTTGTCTCGTGCCATAACATTTTCAAGTAAAATCTCATTGTGATTCGCAATAGCAGAAAATAATTAGGTTGTGTGACAGTTGGGTTGACTTTCAGACGACCAAACTGAGCTAAGTTGAGAACGACAATACAAGCAATAATTTTTGTATGGGCAATTGTTTAGGGAGGGTGAATTGGTCATACATATATTCGAGTTCTTTAAATGAAGTCTTGAGAAATTTAGGGCAATGTAATTAAATTTTATATACATACATGTCATATTCATAGAGGAAACTCTTTGGGGAGTCTGAACACGGTGTTCAAAAAAAAAAAAAATATTGGGAAGAAAAATTTAATGACCGTCATTCTTAAATGTTACCTCACTGTAAGTAACTCCTTGGCACTTGTGGGTCGCTTTATGAACTTTATGCTTTAGAATCCAACTTTGTCCTCGATGAGAAGCTATTTACTCCCCATCCTAACTCCTTAATTTTTTTTACTGATGCATTTTTATTCCGAACATTGCAAAATGATGAGTCCTAGCAACTCCTTAATTTTTGCATTCATCCATTTTTGCTTCAAACTTCATAGCATTAAAAGTTTTCCTTCTTCTTAACGGGTAACAAGTTTTGCTGTTTTAAAAGTAAAAATTAAATAAAACAAACATAAAGCTTTGATTTTGTTGAAACTTTTTTCATTTTAATTCTTGGAACTTCCTGTTACGTACGAAATACAATTTCACTTAAATGGCCCCTCTAGATTGGTTGCAGCAGTCGATCCTTTTGGGGTAGTTTTCGAAAATTTTTTCGCATATTTCTGGCTCTATCATGGCGATATCAGATAACATATATATAACAACTGACATATATATAACAGCTGACAGTCTTCCCAGACCGGCAATCTTAAATGAGATCAGTTTTTGTGATCAGGGATCCGTAACCTCTGGGTTTACGGACTATAAGATCGCTGAAACTCTTTCTAGTAGAACATCCTCACTGGTAATTCTGGAGAGGGACTATTGGGTCAAATCCGATAAGCTATACGATTGTAGTGCAGTCTTCACGGACGGATCAAAAATGGGGGAAGGCACAGGGACTGCTGTCTATATCTTGGGATCGGACATTCGAAGTTCTTTCAGACTGCCGAATAAACGCAGCGTTTTCCAGGCTGAGATCTTGGCGTTCATCAGGAACACGGAACTGGTGGCCAGGAATGTAACTGAATGTGAGAAGTTAACATTCTACGTCGACAGCCAGGCAGCGCTAAAAGCTTCGAAGTGACACAATGTCATATCGAAACTTGTTAATGACTGTAGGAGAGCCCTCAACATGCTTAAAGATAAATATAGTGTCATACTATATTGGGTTCCTGGCCACAGCAGTGTTGAGGGAAATGAAATTGCCGGTGAGCTGGCAAGAATAGGATCGGCGTTAGATGAGGGAATGTGTGATAGATCGGTGAAACTAACGATAGATCCAAGCTGCTACTGGATATGCATAGAAAGACGATGCAAGTCGTGATAGGAGCACTGCTTTGTTAGAGCAAAGACCAGCATTTGAGAAACTGGCACTACAGATTTCTGCAGAATATGCGGGATGAAAAACCAGAAACCATTGCAGATATTATCTGCCAATGCCTAAAGCTGCAACGCCACAGGCTTAGATGGCTGTGCAGACGTTTCTATGAGATCATTACTGATATCGGGAAGTGTAAACTAGAGGACATCAGGGGCTTCATCATGGGAATTCAGTGACTCAATGAGGGATACTAGGTCATTTCTGACTACAAATGGAGGTGTAAATATCACTTTTTTTAATGGGCAATAGAAGGGAATCTCAATGGACCCAATTGGGTCTCCGAGTGGAGGTGCGGTATAGCACCAACTTTCCTAACCCAACCTACTAACTAAAAGCAAAACTAACATAGACTTAAATTAATATTGAATCAAATTTGAATTATCTTTAAAAAAAAATTGCATAATATATGTCGACTTCGCTTTACTGGAAATAACCAAAACCCAATTTTTTTCACCCGATTTTTTCTCTAAAACTTAGTTCGGATTACTAAAATTTGTTACAGTTAAGCGTACTGCTTAAAATCAGTAAATGTCTATTATGTCTGACAATATAATAGAAAAATACAATAAAGTACGTAAGAGCGAAAAGTACAAATACATTTTGCCATTTAATTTTTTAACAGACAAAACATGCGCAATTTTTTCAGCCTTAAGTTATGCAATCGATTATAAATAAATTTGACATTGTTTATTTTTTCACTAAAGCGAAGTAAGTTGCATACAAAACGTAGTCGTGGACTTGCTTTTGGTTTTCAGTAAAGCGAAGTGAATAAGACTAGCTGCGTTTAAAATCAGTGCGGGGATTTGTATCGCTTTCAGTAATCCGATTTTTTCCAGTAAAGCGTGTTGCGCTAAAGCGGATTCGACTGTAATTATATTTGCTTATCCATTAAATGTTGCGACTACATAAATATTTATTTTATTTTCTTATACTTAATAATACTTTAAAATTTGTGAGTAAAAAAAACAATTTAAGCTAAAGTAAAAGTTAAGTCGAAAGAAAAAAAACTATAACGATGACTTAGATCCTTTAAATCTTTTGCACACTACACAATTTTTTTCAGTTATCTTTCTTTCTTGCAGCCGAAGCTTTTTTTTCGTAATTTTATTATTCTACTGACGCCAATGTCTAACACTATTTTCTTAATTTATATTTTACTTTGCTTTTTGATGTCAATTTTTTGTTCCCTTGTATTTGAAGGTAAAAGTTACTCGTGGCAAATATTTGCCGAGACAAAAGGTTTTGGTTTTAAATAAATAATACTCATTAAGTCTACTTCACTTTAAAAATGTTATTTATGATTTTATTTTAAAAAATATGTATGAAATAAAGTTTAATTCTAATTTATTTTATGTTCTTGCCTCATCTGATCTATGACTTTTAGCAACAAGCAGTTTTTAGTGTCACTGAATAGTTATATATCCTTAGATATTATGAGACTCTGTCATTCTTTGCATTGCTCTTTATATAATTAAACGACCACCTGTGTCTGCCACTAAATTGAGGATTAATTTACTACTTGTCATGTTGTCTACAATGAAATAAACAAAATACACGTTCAAATGCCACTTTCACACATCCACACAATGTTTTGCAGAATACTTTCAATGTAGAAAGTGTAGAAGAATTCCATCAAAATTTTCTTCTGGGATTTGATTAGTTTTAGGGCAAATATATCGTTAAAAGATTTAAAAGCTAATTAAGTGCAGAGTTAAGTTTCATTGTAATTCAGATGTAGGAAACTAGTAGGGGTACTCTTTCTCTTTATTAAAATGCCGGCGTCAAATAAACGCTGAATGTTCATTACTTTGAATGTTGGCATATGGCTGTAAATAAAAACAGCTAGGAAAGCTTTAAGAGAAAGCTTTAATTGTTAATGTTCTACCAACAGATATGAAATTTTTCCATACATTCTATATGTTTTTTCCAATAATAATTGATATATAAGAATCAAGATAGTTGGATAAAAAAATATATGACCGCTGATGAGAGTGAGTGAGCGACATTCGAAAAAACTCCTCCTTGGTTCCGTTGTCCAATAAAGTTGCCTTCCGTAGCATTTGAAGTATTAGTGTGAATTTTGTCAAAGTAAAGTTCAATACGCTTGTCTAATTTTAACTCTTTTTGCCTTTGCGTTGAAGCATACTTCCTTATTCATGCTATAACTCTAAGCGAAATCGCATTTCAGAATTTTTTCAAGGTAACATTCAATACATTTGTAAAGTTTTAGCTCTTCTTTGAATAGTTTCGGCTCTTCAAAGCCAAAGCAAACTTCAAAACATGTATGTAGAATTTTAGGTTTTTTCTGCCTAGTTTCCTTTTTACATCCCTTTTAAATATAGCAAAATGTAAAACCAAACAATGGCGGAATTCACGATTGGCCTTGTAGATCTTTTACATATTGAAGCTTTAGTAAATCTTTGTAAATTCAAAGCAAAGCAACAACAATTTACCAAAGCTACGAGATGTAAAAGATCTACAAGGGCAACCGTGAATTTTGTTAATTTTTATTTTAAAATAACATTCAATATATCGCTACCTTAATACAAAAACAGCCGTATTCATAAAAAAAGTTGATTGAGGTTTAAAATTCATATTAGTTAAAAAACGTTTTAAGGCTAAATAACGTTTTTTAAATATTGGTATTCATAATCAGTTTTTTAACTAAAAATCAATTAACTAGATTTTTTTAAAATATCGTGGCAACACTGTATTCTTTATTTGTCACTTGCATATTAGTTCTGCAAAACAACGATTGTTAACTCACAAAGTACTCGTATCTATTTTGTTTATTTGTCGGTTTTCAGAGAAATATTGTTTCTATAAAATAAAAGATATGTTCCAACTTGTATTTAATAAAATAATAAAAAAAGTTCACAACAAATCTTTGTTAAAAGTGCTTTTTATATTATTTATTTTATTGCAGATAAAGAAGCACTAGAATAACGAGCTTTATTTGGTTTGTTTTGAGTGTTTATACATCACTAGTTAATTTTCTACAATTATACTATTTTTGTTAACACATAAAATGAGAAAACAATGACTGGGAATGGAAATTGGATCGCTCCTTTTCTTGTCAATATTCTTTGGAGTATATTTGTTGTTTCGGCAATAGTTTCTATAAAAAAAATTACATTGTTTTCTTCTAAATAACACTGGCATATGCATACATACATGCATACATAAGTACATACATACATACACACATATGTAGATACAGGTAAAGTTCAAAATGTAAACAA
The DNA here is from genome assembly GCA_949987645.1 of Tachina grossa. Lineage (NCBI taxonomy): Eukaryota > Metazoa > Arthropoda > Insecta > Diptera > Tachinidae > Tachina > Tachina grossa. Next base: position 23,890,554 of record OX465277.1, on the reverse strand, counting down.
AAACGAAGCAAAATTACAACAACGTCACCTTAAAATTGGTTTAAACATGGGGGCAGTCAATTTTAAAATTTGCTGATTTACGCAAGGTTTAAAAACCGTTTTTTAAACTAAAATTCTATTATGAATAGAATTTTAGCGAATTTTGCTTAAACAATATTTGAAACGGTTTAAAATTTTTATGAATACGGCTGAAAGGCTCTAACTCATGCACCCTTATTCTATTTGGCATTGGCAACACCGTCGTCAATTTAGAAACAACATCAATATAACACAACATCAATGCTAATTTTGTATTCCCTAACAGTGTTATGACGACGCTGCGTGTTTATCGATAAATACAACACACATATCCAATATTTTAGTCAGCTGATTCTTTTTGTTTACTATTTTTGGTAAATTTTTTTTTTTTTTTGAATAAGTAAAAGCTTTGTAAATAAATTAAAATAAAATGTTTTTCTTTCCTATTGGGAAGATGAAAATAAAAAAAATTTAATAGTAAAAATAAGATTTCTCAGACAAAAGTCATGCATTTGCCAGTTACCCAAGTTACCCAAAAGTAAGTGATAAATTCTGTCATGTTTTTGAAAAAGAATCAGGCCGAATAATTGACTTCTCAATTATATGTCATTTATCTTTTAAGTGCCACTTAAGTATCGAATTCATTTTTTCAGTACAAAGTTGAGAGCAGGGTTACCGTTCATACGACTAAAGTCGCAATTTGACCCTTTTTTAGCGGTCTGCGACTTTTTGTGAGACTTTTTTTTATGACCGACTTTTGCGACTTTTTTGATTTTTTTGGGACTTTTTACCCCTTTTTTGTAAAGATTCTCACAAAAAACATTAATATTGGAGTAAATTAATTTTTTTTTTTTTTTTAACAAAAAATAACTCCGTCAAAACTTAAAAGCAATTCACAGATTATTGTTGATTTGGAAGCACTTTTATTATTTTATATTATATTACGTTCTTGCAACCTTGTTATGTGTACAATATATTTAAGAAAAATTTCCCTAATTTTCAAAGAATAGTGTTAGCAAAAAAGCGTTTAAAATAAAAATTTTGGTTTTGCAGTGCTTATTTTACAAAATTATTTTTAGCTGCCGAGTCAAGAAAAAGTGTAAGAAAAAGTTGTCGTAAAACATACAAGTGTGTACTAACATGTGAACATTTTGAAACTAGCTTTGCTTAAAAATGCTGTCAGCTTTAAATTTAATAGACAAAGATATGGAAGAGTGGATTCCAAAAAAGTAATATATATGTATGTTGAAGTATAAAATACATTCACCCAAAAAATAGGATATATGGCGCCAAGATCAAACGAATAGAATTGAAGTAAAGAGTTCACGGGGTTTTGGTTCGACATGTTAGAATTTTGTAAAAAATATCTTGACGTTGGCAGCATACGACAGCCAAATTTATTAAACTTAAGTAGATTTCTTCAGTATGCATATAAGAAAATATTTATTGAATCACATACAATAATGCAACTGTATATATTATGAAATATGGAATAAGCTTTTTGTGTTGATTCAATAATATTTTTTAATAAAAAAGCGTTTAAAAAGATGTGCAACTTTTATTTTCTCACGTGACTTTTTTGTGCGACTTTATTTTTATAAAACGACCTTTTGTGCGACTTTTTAAAAATTTCCATCGGTAACCCTGGTTGAGAGACATTTAAATGCACCACCTTGTGCATTTAAATCACACTTAAGTCTTACGAGCATACCATATGTTATTGTGCTTGTGTGTGTTTATTGAAAACATGTACATGAACATCATGTGGTTGTATTAAAAAGGATTTAGTTTAATTTTCATAAATATATATCATATACAATACATAATTTCATATCATGGAATAAATAAATAGAAAAATGCGTTCTGATGCTATTTTGGTTTCATAAAATTTGTTTTTATGCAATTATAATTTTCTACACGTTGATAACCTAACTTTCTTATTTACATTAAACATCTGTTTTCTTTTAGAACTATCACCATTTCACAGTGCTGTCACACTTTCATAGTATATAAGTGATCATTTAATTTTACGACTGAAAAAATTAAACAGCAATTAAGTGCAACTTAAAATTAAGTGGCTATTAGCTAAATGACACTTAATTGAGAAGTCGATTATTGGGCCTAAGTAATATTCATCCTTTTAATATTTTAAAGTTATTTTCGGCTGACATCATGTAGGCATGTATTGGATACAATAGATCCTAATTTTTGAAACAAAAGTTATCAGATCAACGTTTATTGGAGATTGGAGCTTCCTCCAAAGGCGCTCAGTTCTAATTGTTTGTATACCCCGCCTCCAGTTGCTTCACACTCAGCACTGTTTGCAACCTTTTTTTAATTTAAACCTCAAGTCCGGCAAGATAGAAATGATTTTATCATACAGTATACTTTCCCAACACACTATTTACCTTACATTTTGCCATCCACCACTAGTTCCAATTGGTGGACCGAAGGAATTTAGTGCAGTCGCAACACTTTCCCGCTGTACCTTGAAATAATTAGGAACACTACCCCTGCGGAATGCTCTAGCAAAAGAAGAACTTATTATTATGTCCATATTATATTTTTCACTTTTTTAAAGAAATTTTCCAAATAAATATGTACATTTTTACATCTACTTTGGTATTTCTTATATTTCACTTTTTTTACTATTTAAATTATTTTTCAAATTCGTTGAGGCATGCACACATCAGAACACCACATCAAAAACATTGACGACAAATTTAAATTTTTCTTACAGAATACGAAACATATGTTGACAGTCATCGATAAATGGCAATACTATCTACGGTAATATAGATTTGCCAAAAAACATTAAAAACGACGTCGTGTTATGTTGCGGACGCCAAATGTAATAAGGGTGATTATATTTTCGAAATCAAGATTTTAGAATTTTTCGATACATTAGATGTTCTTCTATCGAAATGTACAAAAAAAATAAAAATAATGAGTTAAGGCTTTTCTATATTAAGGTTACGATATGTATTTATAGAGTTTGGGCTTTTTCCTATATAATTTTGCCCTTTTGCGCTATTTTTATCATTCCGTATTTCAAAACCTGGGTTTTACGAATTTCCTTAAATACTTATTTATTTTGCTTAAAGGTTATTTGTGTCATCCTCAAGTTCAAAGTATAATCGTCGGTCAGATTATCTTTTGCAAGTAACGTTCAATAAATTTTTGTATGAATTTCATATGTTGTCCTCCTAAAGGTAAATTAATAACAAGATTTGTGTACGTTAGAATTCGTAACTTTTTAAGATTCCAGAAATAATGCAATAGCCGAAAATTTGAGAAGGTGAAATGAAGGCAAATGGCTTACAATCGTAATTAAAGTTTGACATGAAGGCTTAAAGTTCCACAAAAAGCTCCAAAACTGTTTTTGAGTTCTTCTAATGAGCCGAAATGTGAGGCATTAATTTTTTCTCGTTCATATGCATATATTTCCAATATGTAATATGATGTCGGGCAAATTTCCACCTCTAGCATGTCGGCAGGCATTCGTTTTTTTCGCAAAACTTTTAACCACATTTTGCAACAAAAAAGCTTCGCTTATCTCCTTAATGCAGCGCCGAATTTTATCTTTCAGAGCGCCAGTTACTTGTGGTCTGTTCACGTAAACCCGTTCTTTCAAATGGCCCCAGATAAAATAATACAGCGTCGTTAAATCACAAGAATGAGGCGGCTAATTAACTTCGACAAAACGAGAAATTACGCGATCAGGAAATTAGGCACAACAACTCCGCATAAAGGGTGATTTTTAAGAGCTTTGGGATTTGATAAAAAAAAGACACAAAATTTAGAAAAATGCATGAACATGTTAGAACGATCTATATAGTTCAATGTTTAAAGATAATTTCATTTCAGACGCGTATACTTCTGAAATGATTCATACGCTGGGTCAAATTTTGGCATACTCTCTCCCACATATCGGCCGGCATCGCACGAATAAATTCTTCAATATCGTCTTCCAGTGCATCAACCGTTGCGGGCTTTTCCTTATAGACATGAGCCTTAACATAGCCACACAAAAACCAATCTAATGACACGATCTAAGAGGTCAATTGAACGCGCCCAAACGTAAACTGTTCACCGGACTCGCCTCTCAATTGGGACATTGTTTCGCCTGCTATGTGACATGTGGCACCGTCTTGCTGAAACCACATATCAGCCAAGTCCATTTTGAGCAAAAAAAAAAAAGTAGCAGAGGCTCAATTGCTGCGAATTGGGCCGAATCGATAGTCCACGGTCATCAACAACACTGGCGGATACAGCTGCGATATTTTCCTCTGTCCGCACTCTACGTATTCGTGGTGGTCGTTTAATGTTCACAATATTCCGAATGGCCGCCTAAGAAGGTTGCTCAAACTGACCATAAAATGGAAGAAGTGCACGGCGCACTTTCTTAACCGAACATGAATTTTGATTTAAAAAAAATTCAATAATCTGCAAGCGGATTTCATTTGTAAGTCGATTCATGGCTAAATTATAGACCAAACTGAACATGTTTAAAAAAAAGAAAGTTTCTAAAAAATCACCCTCTATATACCTCAGGACGACATTTTGAAAATTTTTGGCCTACAAAAAAGGCAAATGGTCTCTTAGTAAGTTTCTTGTAGTAACAATAGTAGTACTAGTGACAGTCGCAGTAATGATTAGGGCAGTAGTAATAATAAATATTAAAAATAGTTGTAGAAAATATTACAAATAAATAAATGTTGCTTAGCATGGTATTTTTAGCATAGCATTAGCAATAGCAAAATCCCCATGAATAACAAAAGCAATAGGCATAGTAAAAACTATAGCAATGACAATAGCAACATTAATAGCAATACCAATAGCAACTACAATAGAAATAGCAAATGATATATCAATCAATAACAACAACAATTGTGATAGGAATAGCAATATATGTATATAGCAAACGTATAAGTAATTGCTTTAGCAGTGTTAATAGCAGTAGCGATAACAATAGCAATACAAATAGCAAAAGAAATTGCAACAATAGCAATAACAATAGCAATATTAATATCAAAAGCAATAGAAAGAGCAATAAAACTAAGATTAGCAAATTACTACCAATAACGGAAGCAATAGCAATACAATAGCAATATCAAAAGCATTAATAACAACAGGAATTGAAGTAGCAATAGCAATATCTATAGCTACAGCTTAACCAATATATAAGGCAACATAACAGAAATAAAAATAAAAAAGCAGCAGAAATAACAAAAGCAATAGGAATTTTAAAGACAATAGCAATGATAATATCAAAATTAATAGCAATAGCAGTAATAGTAGTAATAGTAAGGGTAACATTATTTATTTATCGTGGCGCCTTCTTGCTGAAACTACAGGTCACTGATGCCAACATTACCCAATTAAGAACACAAAAAATTATAACATAGTGTCCGCACCTGATGAATTTATATCATGATGAATATAAAATTGATGTCATGATGAAAATTCATCACGTTTAGACTCAATTTATTAATACGAGGCAGATCAATAAGTCTGTGACTTTTCGAACTTCCCTCGTAGTTATGTGAAACGCAACACTATTCTTCCCATCAAGTAACACCTGTTAATAAACTACTGTCAAATTTTGAGCAAGTGTCGTTATTTACTTTGCGTTTAACAGCTGTTCAAAACATACAACCTCGTGTATTTTTCTAAAATTAAAAAAAAAAGTTAATTTCGAGTGCTCAGTAAACACTATTTTTTTACGAAAAAAAACCGTCAATCAAACCAAGGAAAAGCTGGATAAATACTATGGGGACTCTGCACCATCGATTTCAATGGTAAAAAAGTGGTTTACTGTACAGTACAAATTACGCTGAACGTTCTGGACGGCCAATTGAGGTCAGTATACCCGAAAATTTCGAAAAAAATCCACAATATGATGTTGTCCGATCGAAGAGTAAAAGTACGTGAGATTGTTGATCCCATTGGCATTTCATATAGCAGTGTGGTTTCGATTTTAAATGATCACCTGGGTTTAAGGAAGTAAAGTTGTCTGCAAGATGGGTGCCGCGTTTGCTCTCAATTGACCAAAAATGTAAACGTGTGACAACTTTAAAGGATTGTTTGGAGTTGTTTAATCGCAATCCGGATGAGTTTTTGCGGCGTTTTGTAACTGTGGATGAAACCTGGACCCACTACGGTACTCCGGAGTCCATCCAGCAGTCTAAACCTGCTCCGAAGAAGGTCAAGGTGAGTTTGTTGGCCAATAAGGTGATGGCAACGGTTTTTTTGGGTTGCAGGCGGGATAATCCACATCGATTACCTTCAAAAGGAAATAACAATAAACGGCGAATATTATGACATCTTATTAGACCGATTTAATGAGGATCTAAAAAGAAAACGACCCGATATGGCCAAGAAAAAAGTTCTTTTTCATCAATATAATGCACGAGTGCACACGTGTGCAGTCTCAATGGCAAAACTCTATGACTTGGGCTACGAATTAGTATCCTAACCGCCTATCTCCAAACCTAAAGAAAAGGCTTGGTGGAAAGAGATTTAGCTCCAATGATGAAATTATTGCCTTTTAAGGACCTCGAAAAATCCTATTTTTTGGAAGGGATACATAAACTGGAGAAACGTTGGACTAAGTGTATTGAGTTAAAAGGAGGTTATGTTGAAAAATAAACTTTTGTTTTGCAAAAAAAAACTGTGTTTCATTGAAAAAGTCACGGACTTATTGATCCGCCCTCTTATTATTATGGCAGCTTTATGATATAATCATCAGAGCTAAAAGCCTAATAAATTCATCGTGATGTCAAATCTCATTTTATGTATCTTGGTTTTTTTGTTATTATTATTTGTGACCAAAAAATTAAACAACATGTAAATTACATATTTTTGGCAAGTAATTTGCAAATATTTGTTTGAAGAAGTTAAGATTGTAGTGATCCATCATGATATAAAATCATCAACGTCTAATATTAGGGAAAAAGTGACAGTTGCTCTGCCGGCATTATATTACGAGTTATGATATAAAATCATCAGGCGTGGACACTAAGGCCTAATAAATCAGTCAAAGTTTAAACACTGGTTTAGTTAAACTAAACTAGTGTTTATTTATAGTTTAAACTAAACAGGAGAAAATCAGTGAACCATACTTTATGTGTAGTTAAAAAAATAATATTGTGGCAGCACTAGAACAAATGTCAAAAAAACAGCTGTTTTGCAGTAGGCTATCAATTCTTTGTACAATCAAAAAGACAAAAAAGTTAAGAAGATTTCAATTATATGTCACCAAATTGTACCAAGAAACTAATTATGTATACGATTGGCGAACTAGAATAGTATAAAAGAATATTAGAGTGTAAGAAAACAGGTCGAACAGGATCTGAAGAAAAATTGGAGGCTTGGAAAAAAGTTTAAAGCTCTTTCAATGCAAAACATATGGTGTGTAAGTAACAAAACCATATGGCCTGTATTGGTAGTTTAAACGCCCAATTTGATGTGTTTACAGATGGTTTAAATACTGTATTGATTTATAGGTTTGCTAATTTAAACACTTTTTAAACCAAAAATGGAGATTAACTGATTTACTAGCCCTAAGTAAGGGAAAGCTGTAAACCGAATTTTCACCATTTGGATAATAAATTTCCACAATTAAAATTCAAGCGTCTAGCGTTCCCTGGTTGAACTTTCCTTACTTTTCACTAAATAAATGCCAAAGCATGACAGCTCAACTCTTGACATTTCATCATTTGACAGCTTATTTGCTTTCTAACCTAAAATATGCCCACTCTTTGTTTAAAAACGAAATCTCACGAAGTGTATTATAAGTTTCAACTTTTTTTTTAAATTCTATGATCGACCTGAATAAAAATTTTTAAATTTCCAGCACTGCTTGCTTTAAGTGTTTTTGTGTGTGTGTGTGTGTGTGTGTGTGTGTGTGATTGTTAGGCGTGAAAAACAGTGATTAGAGGGAGTGTGTTGGGTGTGTAGTTACTGCAGTAATGCTTTATATGAAAACTAGTACTATTTTTATTATTGTGTGGAAGTGCTGATGAGTGTTTGTTGCTTTTATTGCTTGCTGTTGAGCTTTGTGCGCTTAGATGTTGTTACTTCCGATAAAAGAAAATCTAAACTCTGCCCACACACATACTAACATACATACTTACATACATATGTATATATGTAAGTATATTTTTGCCGCATATGCTACATACATTTTGCTATAGATGAATTGTTCCTAATAAGTTTGTCGTTTCATTTATCTTTTTTTTCATTTCTGTTGTGTTGAGTGTAGATTGTATTCATTCTTGATTAGGGTATATTATTTTCTATTCATATAAAATAAAGAAATATATATATATATATATATATATATATATATATTTTGCTTCTTTTCAACTCTTTTCTTTTTTTCAGTTTTTTTTTATTTGAAAGTAGGCCAAACATTATGTAATTTATAAAAAAAAAATAAAATTGCTGCTACTGTTCTTTCATATAATTTATATGTTAAAATAATGACAATTTAAACATACAAATGTACCCAGATACATATCGTCACCTTAAATGCAAACGGACGTAACTACACAAAAATTCGAAATCGCGTTTTTGATTGATTATGGTCCATTTTATCAAACTACATGCTCACGCAAATATTTGGACCTCTGCGATCAAAAATTACGACTTTATTAAAGAGATTCAAACGGACGTAACTACGAATACATCTATTTTTTATTGCAAGGAACGTAACTAACATAAAATATTAAATATATATAAAAATGAAATAAATGGTTAAAACATATAAGTATCCATACTGCAAGTAAATTTCAAAGACAATTTTCAAGAACACTTTATTATTTTTGATTTTGAAACGTTTTTTGCTTCTCCTGTAAAGAATATAAAAGTGTAGTTACGTCCTTTTGCTTTTAAGGTGACGATACATACATATGTATACGGACAACATATGTATATAAAGATAAAGATACTTTCTTCATAAGAGCCTCCAAACAAGCAACAAAAAATTATTGAATGAAATTACATTTTCTTAATGTTTGTTGGGAGATTCCATTTCTTTCAGGAGTTGAAACACGGCTCTCGATATGAAAAAAAAATTTTAAAGGTTTCAAATGAGTTTATAAGGATATATTTTAAATTTTCCATCTTTATCAAATGCTATAATTTTCCCCCAGGTCCTTAAAAAACTATCTGACAAATCACTACCGTGATTAGCTGTTACATAGCGTATTAAATATCGACCATTCTTTAAGGCCATGATACACTATCATACAAAGTCGTGCGATCTACGAAAATATACAACCCTGGTGTGATGAATTGTTATTGTCTTTTGAAAATTTTCATAAACTCCATCCTACCAGCGATGTATTTTTTCGTAGATCGCACGACTTTGTATGATAGTGTATCACGGCCTTTAATGGTATGAGTTATCTTGAACTCCAATTGTTATGAGAAAATAATTAATCTTCCCGTAGTTCCTACCAGGGCTGTCAGATATGGCGATTTCTCGTCAATTTGTCTGGCGCCTAAATTTTTGATTTGGCGACATGGCGATTTATCTTATTCATCGTATTACAATTTGTAATAAAGCTCAATTTAACCATCTCTAAATTTACAACTTTCAACTGACACCACACACAGTGGACCGAACACAAAGAACGCTGGTGATGAAGGTGTAGTGGTCTTCAAAAACAGCTAGTTGTTCCGTTCTACTAAGTAATTGTCAGAATATTTACAATTAACTTTGGTGTTATTTGTTCACTAATACTTATCACATGTAATTTGCCTTACAAAGCGATAGGAAGTTTAACCTAATCAAATCATAAATATAGAAACAAATGAAGTTCGAACAATAATGATAAAACTAATTAAAAGATAATACAATTTAATGTGCGTAACAATAGCCATATTTTTAAATGCGAGATCGTGTAATTTGTAGAGTTCAGAGTGTGTGTAAAATTTCCTAAGAATCGGTTAGAATCACATGAAATAAAATATAACATTTTAATGGGCGTGTCTCCGACCATTTTTTAAGTTCAAGATTGTGTCATTACATTAAATTCTGTTATTAAGGAGCGCAAGGCCGTAACTAGTTCGTTCCATTCGGATCTCTTGGATGCAATGGCTTCAATTTCCCTCCAGCTTTTTCGAACTCCAGTCCATTCCACATTAATATGCCGCTTCCATGTATGAGTAGGTCATCCTCTCCGCCTGCTTCCCTGGGGGTTCCATTCGATTGCCTGCTTGGCAACATCATAATCATATTTACGAAGTGTGTGATCTATCCACTTCCACATGACAAAAGTGTGTGTGCTAAATTTCGTAGCGAGCCGATAAGTAAAAAAATGCATAAAATAAAAAAATAAAAAAAATTAATGCGCGTTTCCCCGCCCAATTTTTTTTTTTTGGCAATTTGACCAAAGGGAAGCTTAACCCTTTTATACAAAAAAAAAAGAGTTATTTTAATCGTTCTAAAAGTGACTTAGCTACAAAGTAACACACATAAAATAAATCAGCAAGAAGTAAAAAAAAAAATTCAAGCGAATTGATAAACTTCTCCTTTTTTTCAAGTCGGTTAATAAACGTTTTTTAGAGCAATTGCGAAAAATCGTGGATAAACGGTTTGGTCGTGTATGATATTTTTCCGTTCCGTTTTCCGTTCCGTTCCGAGGATAGTTTTGCAGTTCAGGTAAAAAGAATTCGCTACCTAATCCTACGAACACATTCAACAGAACACGAACAGAACTTTCCACGTTTTCTAGCATCCTTGATGATGGTATTCGCATCTATTTGTTTTTTTCCAATAATATGCCGTTAAACTTGTTGATCCATTTCCGAATGAGAGGTATGTTAGGGGTATAATTTAATTAAGATAAGCTTTTAAGATTGCAGCATCCTGTACGCTGTGCATTCGCAGAATTTGTGGTATTCTCGCACACAAGCCCCAATTTGTTGGTGTTGTGTGTACAACTGGACGTCGATGTCGACAACTGGAATAAGGGTGAATATATTTTGAGACAGTAGCAGTGAACCTGTTAACTACTTTCATTGCGAAGTAAAAACGTAGTAGCAAGTTATCAACCTCTAAACTCCTCAAGCGTTTAAGTCGGTACCAAGTACCGTGGAACCACACATTATATTTCTACGAGTATGTTTAGTTATCAACTTCCCGGGAACCTACTCGAAGGATACAGTAGGGCATTGGAAACTGGGGGGGTTATTATGTAATCCGAATCGAACGGAAATTTGCTAGAATGTAATGTTAATAACATACAATTTCGAAAAGTTTCCGTTTCGAATCGAATTACATAATAACCCTCCTGTACTTTTTAATATCTAGTATTCTTAAGAAAAACTTTTACTTTATATAAAAATGCTCCGAAAATATATTTGACTTGACGATGAATCAAATTTTTAGGTATTTTTTTTACAATCAAATAAATTCAATGAGAATATAAAATATTGAAATTTTTACAGTGCATTGAACTTTTTTAAACTTTTTTGCTTTATTAGCCCTGGTAAATATTTTTGCAAAGTTCATGAAACCTTTAAAATATCTTACTTATTCGATATTTTTTTCATCATTTAATGTTAATAATATTTATGCATTTACGCGACAAAACACGTGTAATGACACTGACCTTCCACAATAAAAATATTTGGCTATTGGTTGTTTATTAAATCATGATTTTGTTTTGTTTACTCGTATTTACTTATTTTTTCTCTTTTTGCTCTCAATGCCACCAGAACAAAAAAGTGGTTCATTGAACTGCGAAGTTCAGTAACCAAATAAAATGTGAGGACAAGCAGACGATGCAAAATATAAATAAAACATGAAATCTAGATTTATTGTAATAAAGTTTATTGAAAATACAGAAACAAAAGAGAGAATAATATAAATATAAAAATAATGTAAGTGAAGTGAGGGCGTATCAAAGAAATATATAAATGGTCCCGGGAATTACATATATCCCAAGGAAATGAACTCCGCCTTTTTTAAGCGCCGGCATAGGGAAGACTGTTCCGGTTAATTGTTACTCAGAATCGGGCTGGCGCAGTTTCTAAATTAGTTTAGAGATCAACATAAGAGGAATTAATACTTATTTAGCTTAATGCTGAGTACACACATCTGACATTTCTTGTGTTGTCATTTTGTGGTGTCATTTTCAAAGTGTGTGCAACTCGTTTCAGATTACGATTTTTTATTGAAATCATCGACACACAATGAAAAATATCGGAAATGACAAACGTTGCCACTAGTACACATGTGTATTCGGCATCGAAGGTACACAAGTAACCAACACGTAATTCACCTTGGTAAAAGGGGGAAGAAAAGCTTGTATGGTTAGATTGAAAATTATGACTAACAGGCAGAACCAAACAAAAGGGGTTAATGGTTTTCCTTTAGCTGTCAGAAATGCTTCTTTGCAAGGGTATCTTTTGGAGAAAATTAGTATGGCAATCCCGTGGATAATGGAGTGAGTAATTCGCCCGGCTACCCATTAAACTTATACATGTATTACTACCCAATCTTCAAGCTAACAGAGTAATGGATGTGCAAGTATTTATAACAAAAAGTAACTTTGATACGTGCCTGGTAAAGGCGCAAAATCGTTTTAAATTGCCCTGAATCTAAAAGACGATAGAAAGGAAGCCTTCCGGGTTAAAATTATGAGTCTGACTAATGGCTTAAGTGGATGATGACGTCGCTGCATCGTTAAGTGACTGAAAGATTATGGTGGACTACGTTCTGACTCCACAGGCTTAAAGAGATGATGCTTGCCAATGACAAGTGAGTCTTGAATGGTGAATGACTGCGAACTTCTTTCCAATTTCGTCCCAATGAATCGTCCCAGTATTGCGATATATGTACCTTATAGAGTGTTCTATCGTAAGACAAAATTCATCTAAGCCTCTCAAACAGTACGAGATAAGATGGATCTCTTCACTCATAACCGGGAATAAATATGTGCAAAGATTGCATCCTTGTGTTTTCCTGATTCTCATAGAAATCAAGTCTTAGATTAACCCAGTGTTAATACCACCATGGCAAGTGGCCACATTGGTCTGAAACATATCTGGCAACGCTTCTTTGTTCAATAATCACCATTTTGGCAGCACACTAAGAAGTGAAGTTGGTTGCAGAAAAAGAAAAAGCATATACATACATAAAACTCATTTGCAGGGTTGTGGAATTTTGTATTACTCTGGGGCCGGATTCCGCAACGATGCATTTTGAATTTTAGTGTTCAAATTAAACTCCTGGTATTGACGAGGTTTTTTTTATAAATTTTATTCAAATTCATATATTTATTCAAGAAATTCAACAAATTGGGTGTGCCCCAGCTTCTCATTAGAGAGGCGGGTTAGCAAAAAGCACTCGTGAGATACAAAAAAGTTTATTTTAACAGCATATTTTCTTAAGCTCTCCCCTTTGAAACTTTTAACCTCTTGAGAATATTACTACTCTTTTATAAAATTCACAGACATTTTGAGAATAAGAAAAAATAAGAATAGAAGTTATTCCAATGAACATTTCAACTAGTGGAAATAACATTTAAGAAATTTATTATTCGACATATTGTCAGAAGTTTATTTTAATTTGAAATTTATTTGCTGGTGGTTCAGCGTTGATTTTGAAAAATCAAAAATATTATTATTTGTGAATTCTCAAATAGTTCTTGAAAGTCTGTGCATAGGATAAGAGGTTTGTGACTATTCGAAATGTGTGGTTGAAGTCTACTGATGATTTGTTACAGCAACAATGAAATATATAGACAACGCTGAACCACCAGCAAATAAATTTCAAATTAGTGGAAATAACATTTTTAAGTGCAATTATTATTCACCCATATTCCATTTGTCAACATCGACGTCACTTTAAGTGGCATAAAATTATTCTTGAGAGCGAGTAAACAAGCACCAATTTTTTGGTATTATGTTAAAGTGACGTCGATGTTGACAAATGGAATAAGGGTGGTTAAATAATTATTCTGTTCTATAAATCCATAAAGAACATCGTTTCATATCTACATTATAATATCTACGTGATAGAATCATTCAAAGTTTTACTCATTTCATTAAAATTTAATTAAATTTTAGCAGTTTTTATTGAACATTCTCAGACGTACATGATTTTAGTGTCAGGTGGCATGCTTCCACCTTTAAGTTTTGCCAAACGGCATAGTTTAGTATTGATGTTCTAGGAGAGAAAGGAAAAGAGAATGGGAGCTATTTTTAATTCTCTCCTACAAACTCAAGACTTTGCTAAATGAACTTTGCGTGTGTAAAAGCTGCATTTTTTATCACAGTGTGGTATGTCGCACTGTATTGTTTAATCCACACCGACTCTTCTTCTTAATGCATAACATTTTGGTACGAAAAGTTCTGGAATTATGGCCCTATGGTGATGACCAGTAACTATAATAATCTGGTCTGTGGGGGAAAAATTTAATTTTTCTGCTGTGCCAAATGATATCTTTTTTGACAATGTAAAATTTTGACAAATTCGCTTGAGCATAGAAAGAAGCTGATGAAACAATTGCTGCGGCGGCGGTTTTGTTTCACCTGACTACAAGCCGCCGGCTACCAACAAATTTTTAATAGGACATTTTTATATAAAACAATATTCTTGTAGCAATAAATTATGTGATATTATAAATATGATGCAACATTTTTCGCAAACTAAAATAAACAATGATTTTTTCACAGTCTAGTTGAACTTAAAAGACGTAAAAATCTTTGTATTGGGCGACGACTCGAAGAATTTTATGATACCATAGGTTAGGTTAGGTTTATCTGGTTGGTCCAAGACCTCGCTTTTTATTGCAGCTTGTCAAAAATTTACCTGTTGTGTCAAAATTTCTACTAGCGCCCAGGGATAGTGAAATTTTATTCACCTCAGAAGTGTCAAATATTTACTTATACTAGTATTTTGCTACCGTTTGGCACAGGCCCTAATTCCATGCGTCACCAGTTTTTATAGTTTATAGGAGTATTTATATGCTGCGGTTAGATATAAAATTTCTTTCCAGCAAAATATGGCGACAATTTAATTTTTATTGTGAACTCAAAAACATTCCGTTTAATTTATAAGATTTTATCTACATATATACATGCATGTACATGAATATCTTTTCATTTTCTACATGTCTTTGCAAATATCTTGTTTATCTTTTGCCTAATCTGTTTGACTTGATTACATTGTCAATTTTCGCTCTCATGTAACCTCTGAAAATATTTCTGTTTCATAAACATTTTCATACAACAGTTAGCAGACGTCTTATATTTCATATAAAGGAAGTCTCTTCGTTTGTGTTTTATTTTTGATGTTGTTCACTGAACGAATGACTGTGACTTCAACCGGACATAACTCGGTTCACATGTATCACATTCCTTTGAAGCGAAGCTGTGTGTGGCTGCTTTACGCTGCCACAGACCTTGCCATCTCCCCTTGACTCATTGCCTGTTTTTTTTGTCTGAGATTTTTTTTCTTACACTGTAGAACAAAAATAAAATTTTTTGCAAAATAGCAAGACGAATTTTTTGATGAGGCAAAAGAGAAAAAACTACTCGCTTATTGGAATCTTGAAGGTTAATTATAAAAAAAGAGTTTTTTAAGTGCCCCTCCTGAACGCTTTCGAATATTTTCATGGTGAAGGGGCACAGCAAGCCACGAAAATTTTGCACTTTTTGTATAGAAATTGTTGAGAATTTTTCGGGAAAACTTCAACCCTCTCACTTTTCTCTGGATGGGTCTTTTTTTGGTTCCATGCGATAAAGACGGGCAAATACTTTTAAATGGGACTGTATGGACTAAAATGTGTTATAAAAATATTTACCATAAAACTCTACCATAAGCTTCTGAATAAAGCAAATCTCTGAAAACCATAAATCAGTCAAAACTTGATATGCATTTAAGGGCTAATTCAGCCTTCTTCTTTATAATAGGTTCATTCGTTAATATTAAAAACCCAAATTCACGAATATTTTTCTTCTCCTCTACCAGAATCAATCGTTTATGTCTTGTTATTATTTTTTTTTGTGTTGCTCAGTGTTGTTAAAGAAAAGCATTCCTTGTATGTGAATTAATGTTAAACGCTGTGAATTCACACATATGCATATTTTTGAAATACACATAAATGATGGCTAGCAAAAACTTTTGGCCATCATATTGGAAATATTCTTGTTTTTTTTCCAACAACTTTTTCTCATATCCTCTTCATTTATTTGCAACACAGAGCGAAATTACTTCGATGGATAATAATAACTTTTAAATGTTAATAACATTAAATTAGTTAACATTTATGTGGTTTTCATGCATAACAGCGCATGTCAAATAATCGAATTTTTTTTCAGTAAAACCAAAAAAAAAATCCATATTGAAGCTTATTTAAAAAAATATAGAAATTGTGTTGTTGTTTTAGAAATAATTATGTCGATATCTATATTCTTCAAAATTTTCTTAAACCTTTGTAAAAAGCATTTAAAATATAACAATTTGACATCATAAACTTGAAATGAGAAAAAAAATCCATTTAAACCACAGATTTGTAGTAATCACGCTCCCTGGCAATTGGTTTAAGAGAGAAGTGGTCAACTTGGATACACTGTAATTCACTCTGCGTACCAGTAAGAAAACCCTAAGTCCTTCTCTATAATTTATTAGTTTGCAAATAAACCAATGGTTAAACCAATCAAAAGAATGCATTGAAATAAAATTGAACTCAAAAATTGTTTATAGTGCAATTTTTGCAGTTAAGCTACTTTATACCAAAAGAAACGGTAAATTTAACCCTCTATTCTATCGGTTAAACACAACAATCATCCTGATTGTTTAAGGTGTGGGCGGTAGAAATCTTAACCTTTTTTTTTAATAAATTAAAGGAAATTTTTATTTGCCAAAGCCGTACACCACCATCAGGCTGAATAAAAGCAAAAATTAAAACAAGCATTGTACGTCATCTATACTTGTATTAGAATCCAATAAATTCCAATTCCAACGAAGCTCAAGCACATTTGTTGCATTAAAATTTTTCACTACCATTCAAAGTAGTATATCCTTGTTACTTTCCAATCTTGAAAAAACTTGATATTTTAATAACGGATGATGTTTTAACAACTTTCTTGTTGGCAATACTGTTTTTGGCAACTCAGCTGTTTTCGTGTGTCATGTTACTGTTAAACATTTTCAGTTTGATCTATAATTTAATGAACAACGTTTGCAGATTATTAAATTTTATTATCAACAAACTACACCCGGTGTGCTTCGCTACCCCCATCGTGTTATCGAATGATGTAAATATTTTGTAAATAAACCGAAAACTCGGATTTTTTGATGCAACATTTCGAAAGTTTTAAAATTTTGATATTGGATCATTATTAACATAGGTTTTTGTAAATATCTTCGGAACTACATAACCGATTTAAGAATTTGATACCTCGTTTTGAAAAACATGAGAACAGCTTTCAAAAAAAAAAAAAAAAAATTATAAAAAAAGCAAAAAAAAAAATAATAAATAAATATATATATACATATGGCATTGGTGGTGCAATGTGAAATATTGATTTTGCCACGCCCCTCCGCAAGCAGGCCGAAAATCAAAAATCAGATTTCACAGTTTCACCCGCCTAAATATTCTGAAGATTCCCTGAAAATTTCATCTAAATCGGGCCAGCCGTTTTGGAGTCCATACGTTACATAGATACATACACACATCCTCTTTTATATATATAGATTCATGATCAGTTAAGAATATCGTGCACTTATTCCGTTTAATTGGTCAGTTTGGGCGACTTTCTGATGCGGCTATTCGGAATCTTGTTACTAAATTTCGAACCAAAATTATATTATTGATCATTAATCTACCAACACGCATATGTAGAGTGCGTACAGAGGAAAATATCGCAGCTGCATCCGTCAGTGTTGTTGATGACCGTGGATTATCGATTCGACGCCATTCGCATCAATTGGGCCTGTGTTACTTTTTTTTTGCCTAGAATGGAAGAGCTGGACTTGGCTGACATGTGGTTTCAGCAAGACGGTGACACATGCCACACATCACGCATAACAATGGCCCAATTGAGTGACGATTTCGGTGAACAGTTTATTTTACGTTCGGGATTCTCAATTGGCCCCCTAGATCGTGCGATTCAATGCTATTAGACTATTTTTTGTGGGGCTATGTTAAGACGAGCTTGCAACGGTTGACGCACTGGAAGACAATGTTGAAGAATTTATTCGTGAGATACTGGTGATATGATGGACAAATTATGGCAAAATTGGACCCAGCGTATGAACCATTTCAGACATATCCGCGGCCAGAATTTACATGAAATCATCTTTAGACATTGAAATATATAGATTGTTATACCGACTCAAATAAAAATTTCATACATTTCTCTAAATTTTTTGTGCTTTTTTTAAATCAAATCCGAAAGTTCTTAAAAAATCAACCTATATAAATAGCGTTACCCAATATGTGAATACCCCCCGCATTGCTACAAAATTATTTTTACACACCCATTTTTATTTTATTTTTTTTTTCGAAAACGGTAATACGTTAAAAGTGGTTTTCGTCGAAACTATCTCTTCCAGATATTATTACAACTTACTTGATTTTCTTGATTGAAAAAAAATCTAGTATATATTTAGAACAATATCGCGTGGAATTTGCCAGATCCTGTTATCCGAACGAATTATTAATTCGCCACATTGACACCAGAGGCGATGCATCACTAAATTATTAGAAACGTGCAAAAAAAAAAAATAGAGTTGTAAAAGAATGCAGTTTTTCTCTTCCTTCGCCACCTGTCTTCTCTGTCATTATCTCTTTCCTAAAGAAGGTAACTCCTAGCAATAGTAATAGGCATTCATTGCCTGAGTGTTACTTCTCTTAAAAAAATACTTAAGGTGTTAGAAGACACATCATAGAAGAAAAAAGCGGAGAGGCCTAACTTATGCCCAGATGGGGATCCAACCCCAATGCGACACGCTGGGTGTGATAAGACCAATAATAACATACGCATTCGTGTTATGGTGGAGGTCAATAAGAAGAAAGAGCAACACTGAAATTTTAGAGAGAGTTCAGCGCATATACTGCCTTGGTATAAGTGACGCTGTGAAAATTAGATCCCACAGGGCATTCGGAGACTGTTCTCTATCTATGTCGAGCCTATAGACACTCGTATAAGATACGAAGCAGCTCTTGCTGTAAAACGTCTATAAGTAATGGATGAATGCATCGGACAAGACAACATACCGTCCCTCCAAAACATATAGACGTCACTGGACTGATATGATCAGATGTTGGTCATGTCAGAATGTAAGTATTTCATACTTGAAAGACACTCCTGAAGTCAATGGAACGCTATAACAAACAGCCTTTAAAGTTTTCTGATACATGGAGTCCTCAAAACTAGGGTAAAGGACGGTCTTAGTGGTCCTCATAGAAGAACCGCAGACCAAAAACTATTTCCGCTTGGCGAACCATAATAAAGTCTTCAATTGGGTCAGTGTGAATATTAAAGCTACAGATGGCAACATCTTTACTGATAGCAAATCGACAATTACGTCAATCACGAACGAGAGAGAAAACTCTGGGGCCGTTTTAGATTGCAACATATACCGAAAAATTCGTCTTGTATGGTTGCTAGCCTTGGCTTAGTCGGTAATGAGTTTGCAAATGGTCTGGCGCAAAAGGACAGAACGTTACAAGAAGTAAGCCTAATTAATGCAAAATCATTCAAGACAACGAAGATTGAGTTGGTAAATTGGGAAAAGATGGTCCACAGGACTTTATGGAATAGTAATACTGTGGCTAATATAACAACTATTGGGCTGCCCAAAAGAAGATAAAATAAGGGGGCTGTTATAACTAAACAAGCCCAAACTGTGTAAGTTGTTACGCGTGTTAACGCGGATCTTTAACTTACGTGGGCACTTGAACCGGATTGGAGCCACAGATGGCAATGAATGCAGCTTTCACTCAACCGAGATCCTGCTTTTTGGAGGATGATACCTTACCTTACCAGACATTACCCAGCTTAGAGATACTGTTTGGCAAATATTGAGGGACTACGTCAGTGATACTGAGTTCCCAAAAAAGGTGGGGTTCGTTTCTAATTCACATGGCAGCGCACAATAGGCCTATAATGGATTATTTGTATGTCCTTGACATGAACGTAATTGCTCCCCTCGTCAACCTAACCTAACCTAGAAAAAAATATTTGAATTCAATTAGGGCTGATGACTAAAACTACAAATAACAGGGCAATTATGAATAAAATTCCTTGATTAATTTCTCCCTTTTCCGAATAGAATTTTACATACATATATATGTACGTATGGTCCAAAAAACATTTGAAACTTTAAATACATACATACATACATACATAGTTTGTCTGTACATTGATAAATGTTTTCATTGAGTTTGGGAGGAAAACGTACAAAAAAACAAATCGCATTCTTATTGCAATAGATATCTAGTTAAAAAGTTAAAGAAATGCAAGACAAAAATCACTTTATAATTGAAAAGAAAATTAAAAAATACACCTTCTTTGTACATAAACTCATGCATACATTTGTGTGTAAATATGTTTGGACGTACATATGTATATACTAGTGCACACATTTCAGTGGCAATGAGTGTTTGTAAGTTTGCTTTCTGTTTGCATTTCTACTTAAGTAACTTTTAAGTAATTATTAAGTAAGAGATACACAAAGAGAAACACTTTTATTGGTTTCTTTTTGCAAAGAAATATAAAAAATAAATTAATATAAATAAAAGTAAAAAACTCATGGCAATATTAAAATGCTCAGAGTATTGAATTTATCAGATCTTTGACTAAATGCAGATGTAAATATGTACATACATATATTTACTATATACTCAGAGCTTCAATGTTTTTCGCACAAGTGAAAACAACCAAAACAAAAAGGAAATAAAAATAAGTATGTATACAAAAATAAGAAAAATCGTCTCTGTGCGAAAGACAAATGCACGTGTAATTTCTCAGTTTAAAATGAAGGACGTGGACTCAGCGCAGCCACCATTTTGTGCGCCGCTGCAATATCCCTCCATTGCCAGCGTACGACTGAAATCAAACAAAATTGTATTTTAATGTAAGGTAACGGACAATGGATACCACCACAAGCATACATACATATGTATGTACATACACAGATAAAAATTTATCTATAAACAAATTCCTACTCATAGATACGAGAAAAAAGAGAGTTTACTGGAGGCAAAAATTGAGAACTTATAGCTTATAGAGAGCCAAGAAAACATGGCACAATAAATGAGCAATTAATTTGGTTATTCTCACAAACAGAGTATGTAAAAGAGAGAAACGAATGAGATTTGTTTTGTTATGACATTGCCCATAAAGAAGAGAAAAAGTATCTCAGTTTTATATGATAAACAATGAATAATTTAAACGCACACACGCACACATAAGGCACACACCATAAGTTCAATCACACACATCATCTATAAGTGTAAATTAACTGAAAACAAGTTTGAAACCTAATTAGGCATAAAGACATTCAGGCAGACGGCTAAAAAAACAGGCAAAATAATACTTTATTCTAATCATAATGAACCATACAATTGAGTTCAACTTGTACAAGTGTATGTGGGTGATTTTAACTTGTCTCCTTTAATTTAAATTTAATAAATTTTTAAAGTCAAATGATTTTTTCAACACCCAAATGAATTTCGAACATTATCCTAGATCAGTGCTGCCAGCAGTCGAGGGAAATCCTTTGCTTGCAGGAATATTTTTGTCACTAAAATAGAATAATAGGAACTCAGAAAAAAAAAATTTTTTAATATTGTTTCTTTCAAAAATAGTTGACAATTTAGACTTTTACTTAGCAGACAAAATTTTAGAAATAAACAAATTCTTTAGTCGAACGTTTTCGGTTTTTGATATTCAAATGTCAACAGCATTGGTATAGACTTTTATGAATATTACATTAAAACACAGATATTATCTAATTTCTAAAATATTATTTTAAACACGGATGGCTCCCAAACTGAACTACAGGGTGGGACAAAAGAAACCAAGGGGTGTAAAAGTTTAATAACTTTTTTGTTTATTAACTTTTTTTATTTTTTCTTTCAGATTATATAATATACAAAATTGAAATTTTTTTACACTAAGTATGAAAAATGATGTCTCTTAAATGACCACCGTTTTCAGCTTCGCACTGATGGGCTCTTTTTAGAGCATTTTCCATAACATCTTTCAAAACTTGTGGCTGTAGCGTTCGAATTTCTGCAACAATGTTTGCCTTGAGTTCAAGGATTGTCTCTGGCTTGTTCACATACACTCGCTCCTTCAAAAAACCCCAAAGAAAATAGTCGGGTGCTGTCAAATCTGGCGATCGCGCTGGCCAAATAATTTCCGAATTTCGAGAAATTATTCGCTCTCCAAAAATTTGACTTAAAAGTGCCATTGTGTCTCGGGCAGTATGGGCAGTGGCTCCGTCCTGCTGAAACCACATACCAGGTCTGTTTTCAAGAGCAGGACGTAAAAAATTTTCTATCATAAACCGATACCGCTCTCCATTTACGGTTACAGCACTTCCATCTTCATTCTCGAAGAAGTAGGGCCCAATGACATTTTCAGATGTGATCCCACACCATACTGTACACCTGATGGGGTGCAATTGGCGTTGATGAATGGCTCTTGGATTTGGAGAACCCCAGAACCTACAGTTCTGCTTATTAACAAAGCCATTCAAATGAAAATGAGCTTCATCACTCATAATCAAATTTTCAATAAAGTTGATTTCATTTCTGGCCAAATCTTGAAATTTAACTGCAAAAGTTAGACGTTGCCGATGATCTGCGGGTTTTAATTTTTAGACCAATTGCACCTTATATGGGTATAACTGTAAATCTTTTTTTAAAATGCGCCGTAGTGACGTACGAGACATTTCTAGCTGAGCAGAACGCCTTCTGCCAGATGTTTCTGGTGCTTCGTTAACACTTTGCTGTACTCGTTCAATATTTTCCGCAGTGCGACTTAAACGTGGTCTACCGGTTCGAGGCAAATCTCTTACGCTGCCATGTTGGTGATGACGATTAACTAAGCAACGAATCATCGCTTCAGAGGGCGAAATTCTGACGTTAAAATGTCGACGATATGCTCTTTGCGTTAAAATAATTGATCTCTGGTTTAAATAATAAAATTCTATTGTTCTGGTTCTCTGTTCAGTTGTGAACCTCACCATTATAAATTCTCCAAGTGTTGTCTATATATTCTGTAGAAACAGAGTTTACTTAAGGATATTAGGTTGCAAAGGGACTTCCGGATCACTGCAGTATTTACCAGACAGAGATCCTTGCTATCACGGAATCCCTACTTCTAACAGAGATCTCAAATCAGTTTAATATTAGAATCATCTGCATTCTGAAGCATAGAGATTTCAAAGAAACTGTAGAGTTGAGCCTGTAAGAATTGGGACAACCTTGCAGGTTTCTGGTGTGGTTTTTACCCTTACCTTACATATGCGTAAGACCTAGGAAGAAACAAGTAAAAATTGGGTCACAGGAAACATAAGAAAAATGCGGTTTCTTTGATTTCAAGAAATATGGAAAAATCTCCATCATAATGTCCGTGTTGACCGGATACTGCATCATAGGCGCGCATGCTAAGTCAAGGATCGAATACAAGGCAATAGTCAGGATAAAACGAAGAGCAGAATATAGAACACTGTGTATCATTGCACTGGCTTAGCAAGAAAAAGAACGTCCGCTGTGGGTACTCGTGAGTTCTGGGAACTATCTGACGTTCCAATTGTTGTACTGCAACGTGTTAGTAGTTTTATATTGATTTTTGATTGGTTCCACAGAGGGAACTTCACTGAAGTAGAGTCTCCGTGGTATCACAATGGCTTAGAAAGGTCTAATTGCCTCCCTTATTTAATCAAACCTAACCGCAATTCAGGAAGCACAAGTTTCTCCTTCCATTAAATACTTATTAAATGTTTAGAGTTATGGAATAATTAAACCTAAAACGCATTACAATAACATAAGGCGGTCGTAAATTTGATTTACTCTTCACATAACTTAACTAATGCCCCTATCACGGTTCTCAACTAAATTCAGTTTGGTCGTCTAAGAGTAGACCAAAATTACACACGACGAAACTGTGTTTTAGTATTATGAACCACAACTGTTCTTTAGTTGAAATTGTCATCGCGTTGCCAATTTGAAATATCAAGTTTGACGAAAAAAACACAAAGTTTTAGAAAAAGTATCGTTTTTAGTGTTTTAGTTCAAAGAAATCATACCAAATGGACACAAATATGTGTACATTTATTTAATTACGACGAAAACGAAGTCGCAATTGTAGATGTGCTACGCATCAGAAGAAAAATTCGTGATGATTCCAACCCTCTTGAACTACCCAATGCAAAGTAAGGAATAATCAAAATAGGGAACGAATTTTTTTTAAAATAATTTTTAAGGTGTTTAGTTATTCCGGCAGAAAAAAGAATCGTTTTGTTCATTTTTGGATCACCTAAAACCATATTTAAATAAATTTTTGTATGTGCCCGCTATATCGCCGATACTGAAATTATTAACAAATTTTGTTATTAAGCATAACAAATATTTCTAATTACGATTTTTCCACTTTTTTTGCTTTTTATATCGCATCAACCTGTAACTAGAAAAACCCAACTACAGACCCAACTACTAAAAAGCAGTTGTGTATACTCAACGCTTTTCTCAACCAAACTTACGCACAGTTGTAAATGACAGTACCAAAACACAACTGAAAAGTCAACTGTTAATTTAGTGGAGAATGGCAATGCAAATTTATCAATCCCAACCAAACTATTTTAAAAGTTGAAAACCGTGATAGGGGCATAAAGTCTCAATTACCTCACGAGTCACGAACAATAGAATGCAATTTTTCTGAAAGTAAAATTAACAGACTGTATGGATTTTGATAAAAGGAATGTGTGTTAATGTGAAAAACTGTTACGTTGAAGTTGTAGTTATCCAAACTAATCCAAATTTCTCTAAATTTACCCTTAATGATTGTAGCTTGTCTGCTTTATTCCATGCAAATGCCAAAGTGTACCATACCACCGATGACATCGCAGTGGCAGTATCAGGAAAATGGTGTCATAAAGGCGGTAAGCATAAAGCTTACACGCTGAAAATGGATCTTATGCTCATCGCGAAAATGTACAAGACACTACCCTTTACAGTTCAAAAATTAAATGGAATAAAACTGTTAAATAACACGAAACATTGCCTTGCCTTACATGGCACATATATCCACGTGTGGGAAGGTTATAGGGAAAGTGTGGGGTATAAGCCCAGGAAATTCTAAATAACTTTTCAACACAATCGGTTAACTTATATTTATGCTTGGCGCTATAGTATGGTGACCTGCAATATTAAAAGCCACATATCGAGAAATAATGGAAAGAATGCTTCCTAGTTGACAACTGGCGTCTCAAACACCACACCCCAAGGCTCCCCAGGGTCAAACGAATTCAGCGTTACGATTTCAGACAACCAGTGCAAGGAAAAAAGCTGTCACTGGTCCCATCAAGGATATTATAACAATTACGAGAATTTTGATGTTTACGCATCTAGTTAGGATGGATCAATGATAGGAAATCATTGCAACGTGCTTGATGTCTTTACAGACGGATCGAAATCGCACAATAGTGTGGGTGAGGGAGGTTTTATTCCCTGCTTCGAGTAAAATTTTAATCTCAAGCTAGACAAACAGTTTTATACAGGCTAAAGTCTCGGCACCAAAATGAGTTGTTAATAGTGTAAGATAATATAAAATATACAATGAGGATAGTTGAATAAGTGCCAACGGCAAAGCCGCGATTAAATCTGTTATCAGGTCTATACACAACATCTATTTGGCTTGATGCATTTTAAGACAGAATGAGATAACGCGATACTCTAAAACAGAGATAATTTCCCAGTCAAACGAGGTTGCTTGCTCAAAATTACGTTCGACACAATACAATCCCAGATAGTCCGCCATCTTGGAACCAATTCCGAGGAATCAGCTTTGTACACTAATGGCAGTGCAACAGACCACTGTCACTCTCACTTCTGCTGATTTCTGTAGCAGTTGTCGCGACGTGGAGAAGGATGAAATACTTGAACACTTATTCTATCACTGCCCCGTCTGGCTGATGAAAATGCGTTTTTCATAGGCTTTTCATTTCTGCTGGTCCTTGGAAAGATATCGTGTATGCATAGTACCGAGTAAATGGGATGATGAAGGGAATATTTTTTCTCATGTCCTTCTCACCCACCCACACAGACAGCATCTAAGTGAGTCGGCTCTCGTGGCAGTGGCAGTGACAGCCTGTAAAATCTAACATAACTTAACCAGATTCAGAACTCAGATTCAGAACTTTTATTATGATAATCGAAACGCCATAATGAAATTAACTAAAACTTATTGAAAATGGGGAAAGGCACAGGTGCTCGTATCTATAGCTGGGGCGAACATTCGTAGGTTTTTGAAATTACCAACGAACGGTATCGTTTTATTAAGTTCATATCCTGGTGATCATTGGGGGCCTGAAATTTGAGTTCATGATTACAGCAATGTTGAAGGAGGTCGGCTTTAGATGAGAGAATTTGTGACAGATCGGTTAAATTACCGATGGGTCATTACTACTGGGAACTTAGTAATTGACTGGTGAGTAGGACCAATCATTCATGAAGGAGTAGGGAGAATTGCAGAGTTTCGAGGGCTATGTGGCCAAAACTTGATTCCGGAAGATCTAATTCAGATGCAAGTTCTTATTTTTTTGGGAAGCTGGCACTCCAGATTTCTGTAGGATGTGCGAGGAAAAAGAGGAGCCAGAAACCACTATTATCTGCCACTGCTCCTATATGACTGAGCAAACGTTTCTATTATTAGTGATATCGCAAAATGCAAAAACTAGAGGATATAAGGGGGGGGGGGGGGGGGGGAGTTAAATTTTATTAACGGGTACAAAGAAAAGCAAATCTCAATGGACCCGATTTGGTCCCCGAGTGGGTGTGTATTACAACACTACTCTGCTTGTTGTTTGAAGTAAAAAAAGTAAAATCACAAGCTCAAATTCATTTATTTTTTTATTCTCCTTTGCACTTTTCACTTATTTTGACATTTTCTAGGTAGAGATAGATGACACATGATATGGAATTAAATGGTCATTAGGTGCGTTTGAGTACTTTTCCAGTAAAATCCAGTAACTGAGTAAATACTGAGTAATTTAAAGAAATTACTCTCAATAAAAAAGTTTGCAGCTAAAAGTACGCGAACGGAAAAATTGTAAAATCCAGTAAAATATACACAACAGCTGATAGACAAATTGGCGCTAACAAAATTATACATAAGTATGTACATATGTATATGCAAAAAAACCTGAATATAATATTGTACTACGTGGTCCAATCGAGATGAAACAGACTAGTTACATTATGGTCCATGTAATGCAGTCATGGATCATGTCGTTTTCACACAAGCATTCAATGCAATATGGAGTAGTTTTGGGGTTAGGCCGATGTAATGAAAGTTTGGACCATTTAGTCCAACCCTAGGACATAAACCTCCTTTTTTCACATATTTGGAATTTTGGCGTATTCCTACTCCTCTTTGGAGTATTTACATACATGTATGGAATAGTCGCATTATCTGCAAACAATATACAAAACTATACATACATAAGTATATATTATTGCTTCTGTGAAGCACTTTGGCAAGGCAAAAAATTATGGCTTTTTGGAAGCTGAATAAATTGCTTCTAGCTGGCTCATCTCGCACAAAAAAAATCTCCTTATTCATGCGCAACACCAAGTGATTCTCTAACATTATCTCCCTTACTCGCGGTCTCCACCTGACATAAAATAGCTAACTTTAACATTAACTTCTGAGAATTGTTAAGTGCTGAGTATCAATATACTATACAATCTTGTGCAAGACCATTTGCACAAGATTGTGAATTGGGCTATAGTTTTTATGTACTCAGATGCAAAAGTTACTAGCTTGCTTTTTTTACTTTTTCCTTTATTTTGTTAGAGAGCCTGCCTTATGTTAGTGCTTTTCAGAAGCAGTTTTCGAAACTTTTGTGATCAAGTAAACAGTACATTGCTTCCCTCAGTTGTTAGTGCTTCCAAATCAGATTTTTTTGCTGGGTAGTTACTGGCTAGCCGCATGGAAAAATTATATGGTTTTGAGAAAATCGATAAAGAATGTTTTTTTTTCATTTGTTTTATAAAAATACACCATAGTTTATTTTCTTTAATAATAAAAGTAATAGATACATATGTTTTTATTTGAACTTACGGGCCTGGCCCACGATGTCGACAAGAAACTTTCTATAGCTTACTTGCCGACATCGCGCGTCAGGCCGTTAAAGTTTCTAAACTTTTTACCCTCGACGTGAATAATTAGGATGTACAGAAAAAGACAAAAATGTTTGTTGCCGCTTATACCAATCATCACAACAATATTGTTCACTTCCTTTCAAGTAGTTCCAATGAGTGCATTTATTAAGAGAAATATACAATGGGAAAAGAACTTTATATATCCTAATATATTCAAGATATCGAAAAACTGAAAACAAATTTAAGAAATGTGTACACATTAATCATATTTAATCGATCAATAACTAAATTTTTTTGTATGTTCCATGAGGGGAACCAGTAACCGTCCGACTATATGTATAAACAAAAATTTAACTATACAAATCTATTAACTTTATTCACGTTTAAAAACAATCGGTTATGTTCTGCATTTCACGTGAAATTACATCGTTGGGAAATTGTTGTTATAAATACATATTTCCAACAATTCTAT
Source organism: Tachina grossa (assembly GCA_949987645.1). Classification (NCBI taxonomy): domain Eukaryota; kingdom Metazoa; phylum Arthropoda; class Insecta; order Diptera; family Tachinidae; genus Tachina; species Tachina grossa. The sequence goes on along the minus strand of OX465277.1, from coordinate 23,861,700 downwards.
GAAAATTCCACACGTTTTAATTTCCCGTGGAATACATAAAACATACCCTTATATTTTTCTGGCATCAAACTTAAATAAATGCAATATTGTTCATAACTTAATACATTTGTTTTTTGTTATTTTTAAAATTTCATCAAAAACCAAAAACTTTTGTTTCCCTTTGCTATTGTTTGTTTATATTTAAAAGCATATGGTTTCATTTTACTGGATTTTACTGGCAAAAATTTGTTCAGTAAAAACTTGCATTTACTTAGTAAAAGAACTGTCATTTTTCTCTCTCAATTCGCCCTCTCATTTACTGGATTTTGTGTACTCGAACGCAATCCAGTAAAAAATAGTACAAATTTGTACAAATTTTTGAGTTCTCGAACGCACTTATTATCGTTAAAGATAAAAATTACAGAATGACATCGTTACTGGAAACGAGTAAATATATTGATAAATATTATGATTTTCAGTTCGCAAAAACAGTTGGTGAATCCAGGTACTGGCCTCGATGCTATATGTCAGATTGCTTTTCACCTGATTTTGTGTTTGTTTTATTCCCTGGCAATCTGTTTTAGTGAGAAATTTCACTGTCATTGGCTTGTTGTTTTTGATGTGGTTGTTCTTTGTTGTTATCAATATATTTGTTACTTTTTTGTGTTTTTCTTTAAAGATTTTAATATAATTTTATTTATTTTTATCATTTTCAGTGCTAAGAGAGGAAAATAGAACGTTTAACTACGTATCACCGACTGCATTAGTACGAGTTTTAAAATCTCTCCATCTCTGGTCGGACTCAACTCAACGACATGCTTGACTGCTTGTCTGCTTTATTATGAAAACATTTCCACTGTGGATCTTTGCAAAGTGAGTGCCACCATTTTAAATATCTTATATTACTTTTTTTCGTGGTTTATAAACAACAATTGATTTTTTGCCTTATACATATATTGGAAATTATTCTGCCATTGATGTCGCTTATCAAAAAAAGAGCAAACATAATGTGTTGAACAAAATTTTATGCTATTCTCTAAACATTTTATTATGTTAAAGAATTTAAAGCGGCAGCTAAAGCATATTATAAATTATAAATCGATTTAAAATGTTTTTTGTCGCTCTGTCTGTGTGTCTGTCCATCTATACATCCGCCCGTTGGCCTTTTCATCGCTGCAGATTTGCTGAATAATTTATATTATTTGTCTTGAACATACAAATGCATATCAGTAGTTACATATTTCTATGATTAAGTAAAACATTTACAAAACAATGACAATATTCAGTACGTGTCACAGTGGGATCTTGGGTGTCAAAAATCCTATTTTTCGAACACTTAATTTCAAAAATCGAATGATGGCGTTTTGTAGAGAAATTTTTAAATATCAAATGTGCATTTGTGGTCTTTTAGAAAAATTTTATTTTGCATAGGAAGAAAAATGCAAGAAATCACTTATATTTTCATTTAGTTTAGTGATTTATACATGCATAATTTTCTTTATAATACCATTTGGCTTTAATAGTATATTTGAAACAAAACATAAATTAAAAGTAAATGTGCCGAAGGAAATAAAATGCAAGTTTCCTTTAAAACTTTTGCTACCAACTTATAAAGTCATTACATAATTTATAACATAGTAGATTAACCCACTATACCTTGCTACCCCCGTCATAATAAAATGAAGTAAAAAGTGTTTATGTATATAAAAAAAGATTTTATTATAAATTCCTTCTCCATATATAAAAGGAATTTTGAAAATTGGTCCACAAAGGACGAAGTTATTCGGGGCGAGCACTCATTCCCTTATTCCCCAATTAAAAATAAAAATTTTGAGGAATTTTGACTAAGTTCTTTGACATTCACCTTTAAAGCGGGAACTTAGCCATTCCGCTCCATATTTTGTAAAAAAAAATTAGTGTACCTTTTCCATATGAAAAAAGAATTAGGAAAATTCGTCCAAAAATTACAAAGTTATTTGAACATCAATTTTTGGGGCGGGCACTATGCTTCAATCCCCTTTAAATTTCATAAAAAAAGATTTTTGGACCTTTTCCTTATGCAAAAAGAATTTTTAAAATTGGTCCACAAGCGACAAAATAATTTAATAATACATTTTTTTAGCGGACACATTTCGTCCCTCTCACATTTAAAAAAAGTTTAGTGGACCTATTCCATATACAAAAAGAATTTTGAAAATTAGTCCACAAATTACGAAGTTATTTGATAATCAATTATTTGGGGCGGGCAATTTGCTACACCCTTTTTCCCAGTCCTAAATTAAATAAAAATTGAGTAGACCTTTGCCATATGCAAAAAGAATTTTTATAATTGGTCCACAAATTGCGAAGTTATGCTCGTTTTTTATCATAAAAGCTATTAAAAACTATGTGGAAGGAGTAACATAATTTAAAAAAGTGGCCGTGGTTGAAAAAAGTAGCCTATAATTCATTATAGAGTCCCAGTTAATTGTGAAAATTTCAGGAAGATCAGTCCAGAGGTATGGTCCCCTACAGGTAAATTTAGCTACAAGCTTTTATATCATATAAATTGTGTAATGACGTTTAGAAGTTGATAGTAAAAGTTTTTAAGGAAAATTTTATTTAATTCTTTTTAGCGCTTTTAAATAAAAGTTTATATTTAATAAGTTTTTTTTTTTACTTTTAATTTATTTTTGTATCTTTGGGTGCCCCTGTGGCTAAGTGGTAGCGATGCTAGCCTCTCAGTCCGGAAGTCTTGAGTTCGATTCCCATCGTAGACCCTGGGTGTTTTTCGCAGACAAGCTAATCGCTTTGTGAATTGTGTTTGTGTTAAAAAAAAAAATATTGCTGGTCAAGATTTAGCGAGACGACGGTTTAGTTTTAGAGTTGTTCTCAGCAAAAGCCCTTTCATTTGATACCTATGTTGTATTTTGTCGAATGATAAACAAAATGTCAAGAAAAAACTCGTATGTATACTTTATAGTGCTTTTATGAACGGTGAGCGTGGCCGATTTTTATGAAACGCATTATTCGTCGTCGTTTTTTTTTTTTTTTTATTTGAAAAATTGTATGCAACAATTTTTGAAAAATTCTCTGAAATTCTGAAAAAAATCGATTATGGTTGCATAGGCGGTGAGCGGTGGGGCGTGGCATATTTTGGCAAAATTCCTTTTTTATTTAATACAAGATTGGTGACATCACTCCGTTTTATTTTTACACAAAAAATTTATGCAGCCATCTAGGCTAGACAGACGTACTTTTTTCAGCTGTACGCGTATTTTTTTTTTTTAGTCAATTTACTGTTGTCTGCATAACCCCTGAAAAAGTACGCTAAAGTACTTTTTTGCCTTTTGTACTTTTATTTGTACTTTTTTTCTCTGCTTAGCATCTTTAGAAACTTTTGTTTGTGCAAAAAGAATCACAAAGTTTGAAGGGCCTTGTTAAAATTTTTTCCAATATGAAGATATTTGTGGTAGACTTGTGCCATTTAGTTCATTTCAGTGACCGGTCATTTTAGTTCATTATTTGTAAATGAACTAGTTCGTTCATTTAGTTCAATAGCTCTTTTTAGTTCAATGAACTACACCATTTCCAGTTGTATTTCAGAAGTTTCCAATTGTTTTTCAGAAATTTCTAAATATGTTTCAGAAGTTTCTAATTACCGTTCAGAAGTTTCTAATTATATTTCAGAAATTTCTATTTATATTTCAGATATTTCTAAATATGTTTCAGAAGTTTCTAATTATAGTTCAGAAGTTTCTAATTACACTTCAGAAGTTTTCAATTATGTTTTAGAATTTTCTAACTGAATTTCTGAAATGAAATTTCTAATTGTATTTTAGAAATTTCTAATTGCATTTCCGAATTTTCAAATTACATTTCAGAAACTTCCAATTGTATTTTAGAATTTTCCATTTGTATTTCAGAAAATTCTAAATGTATTTCAGACTGTTATGTGGATATATTATTCTTGTGCACCTACATTTTATAAAATCTAATCATTTCTAAGTATTGTATGTTAACATATTTTCAATAATATATATATATACGTATATTGTGCGAAAACCAAGCAACCTATACTTTTTTTGATATTATTATAAATATATCAATAATCATTTTCTATTTATACATGAATAATATATGTATGTATATGGTGTTGCAAGTGCTGTATTGAATAATATACATAGTAAAAAATTGTACATTTATTAAGATAGAACAACAAAGTATGTGCGGAATATGTCTACAATAGAGCGTGGCACAAGCCCTAAAAAAAGGCTTACAAGCACTCTCATTAATTTAAAAAGTGTGTGTGTATATTGCTCCGTTATTTTAAAACAAAACTTTCAAAAGAGATGTGTTTTGCTTTACGATAAGAATACTGCAGTACAGAACAAAACTGCAATAGAACAATGCTGAAGTAAAACCAAGCTTTTCAAAACAAAAATGAAATAGAACATCAAAATTCACACAGAACATTCAAAACATGTTTGAATGTTTTGATAGCAAAGATAATTTTGCATATAAACGACACATTGCGCTTCGTTAGGAATATGAAAGCTGAAAAGATGTTTTATTTACTATGAAATAATATCATACATACTTATGTACATTTATATATATGTAATAATTTGTTAATTTTTATTTTCAACATATGTATACATACATATACATACATAGTTTGCATGTTTTTGCTCGTGTTCTAGTGCACTCGATGTTTCTGCTATGATTTAGTGTTGTTTTGTTTCATTCTCGCTTTTTGTTTTGATGTTCTACTTGTTTTGAGAACACAAGCACTAACAAAACTGCAGAGAAAAACTATTCGAATGATGCTTGATTGATTTAAGTGAGAGTGATGTTTTGTTAGTTTTGTTTTGTTATTTATGTTTGCACTAAAACAGACTGCTTGGCAGTAGTGTGAAATAGAATACAAAACTTTTAGAACGATTTACGCAGCCCTTTAGTCTACAATCAATGCTGAGAAAGCAGCTTATAAAATTGATATCATGTAATCATTTGCTATATGCAGCGTGCTATGATTAGGTCAATCTTCTGCATATACATATGTACGTACATATACAAGTATGTATGTAAATTTTTACATATGAATGTAAAGGATGTTTTTTATTGAGGTATAGAACTTTAAGTTGGCATCACTTTTTTAACTGGCGGCCATTTTGTCAGCTGTCAAGTGATTAATATTTAGTTTGGTTTGCCATTTCATCATGAACAGGTTGACAAAAGAACAACGCTTGCAAATCGTGCAAATTTATTTCGAAAATAATGGTTCAGTTCGCGAAGTTTACCGCAAGCTCCGTCCATTTTATGGTCGACATAATCGTCCATCAGAGCAATTAATTCGGTTAACCATGGATCGTTTTCGCACTACGTTTACTCTATGTGATAATACGCATCCGCAGAGACGTCGAACAGTGCGCACCGAAGAAACAATTGCCGCTGTAGAGCAAAGTGTTGAAGAGGACCCGAATGAATCGATTCGCCACCGTGCACAGCAATTGGAGCCGACTAACCGACTATTTTGTTCCCGAATTGGATGGCATGAATGTGGATGAGTTGTGGTTCCAACAAGACGGCGCTACATGCCACACAGCGCACGTCACAATCGATTTATTGAAGGAAACATTCGATGAGCGCATAATTTCGCGGAATGGACCTGTCAATTGGCCACCAAGATCGTGTGATTTGACACCATTGGATTATTTTCTTTGGGGATATGTGAAGTCGCTCGTCTACGCCAACAAACCAGAAACGTTAGGGGACTTGGAAGCCAACATTCGTGGCGTTATTGCCAACATACGGCCCCATATGCTCGAAAAAGTGGTTGAAAATTGGACCTGTAGAATTGGCTTTATTCGAGCCAGCCGCGGCGGCCACATGCCCGAAATCATATTTAAACATTAATGGCATAAAATTATCCTTCCAATAAAGCCAAATTGATGGACATTAAAACGATTTTCTTGTGTTTTATTTCAATTCAAAGTTCTATACCCCTGAAAAAACACCCTATATGTATGTAGTACACAATAAAGTGGTATAATTCCTACACATATTGTTTATTTAAAAAAAACGCCAAAATTTTATACAGAATAATATATATAAATATTTGAAATAAAAATGGAAAATTCTGAAATACAATTGGAAGTTTCTGAAATGTAATTTGAAAATTCGGAAATGCAATTAGAAATTTCTAAAAAACAATTAGAAATTTCTGAAAAGCAATTAGAAATTTCTGAAAAGCAATTAGAATTTTCTGAAATGCAATTAGAAAATTCTAAGACATAATTGGAAACTTCTGAAGTGTAATTAGAAACTTCTGAACTATAATTAGAAACTTCTGAAACATATTTAGAAATTTCTGAAATATAAATAGAAATTTCTGAAATATAATTAGAAACTTCTGAACGATAATTAGAAACTTCTGAAACATATATAGAAATTTCTAAAAAACAATTGGAAACTTCTAAAATACAAATGGAAATGGTGTAGTTAGGTCTTTTTAGTTCAATGATTTTACATCTACAATTATACATGCATATTTATGAGTGTTATGGTCTTTGACAATATTAAAAAGACAGATTCTGTGATTAAAATGTTTTATGAAAAATAAAATTAATTAATTAATAAATAAATTTGCTCTATAAAGGGTTTATAAAACAAATTTTTTAAAATCTCATAAATCCAAAATATATTTTGTGAATAAAGTAGTATAAGTGTTTACTTGTTTATTGTATTTGTGGAAGTAGCAAGCCACCCTGCAGAAAGTGGGAATAGTGAAAATGTACTGAGTCGCTTTTGACTTTGTCACCAGTACTACTCTACAATTATTCCCCATACAATACTTTATGCTATAGACATTTAACATGTGCTTGTCATTGAAAATCTACTAGTAACACTAAAACAATTGACTAGGTAGTGAATTCATAGTTCTTATGGGAACATGGAGACATACCAACCAGACATTTACTGGTACATTTCTATACCTTACGTACATACAAATTTATGAATATTGACAAGTTGTTGCAAAATCCACCAGAAATACACCACATCTGTTTTCTCTATTTTTTTATACTGACGAATAGAAGAGAAATTGTAGACAATGTAACTACTACTAGAATTTTAGTGTTGACATAGAGACACTTGGCCCCAGTCTGACTGCAGGGCATGAACAAGAACTAAATACACATACATACATACATACATACATATGGATAAGTATAGAAGATAAGCACACAAACAGTGAAAAAGTAAAGCAAAACGTTGAAAACATTTAGTTCACAGCATCTGTGTTAGTTCATTTTGTGTCTTAGTTCTTAGTTCAAAAACTGAACTAGTTCACTTAGTTCAAAGTACTGAATCGTTCATTTGAACTAGTTCGTTCATGAACTTCACAAGACTAATATGTGGCGACAACTCGAAGTATTTTTCCATGTATGTATTTTATATGAGAATCAAAATATCGCCAGTTGCAACGACTTGCCTCTTTAAATTACCGAGTTTTTTAACTTTTTACAGCCTTATTTATAAAACATAAAAAGGCTTTATAAAGGCTTTTTAAGAAAAGTTTTTTATGAAAATTTGTTTTAAAAAATCTTTATAAAGAATTTTTAAGTTTTATAAATAAGGCTGTTAAAATTTAAAATGGGAAAAATGGAATTGTTTGCCACATACAAAAGAATGATAAGTCTTTTTAAAATTTTTGAATCATTAAAAAAAAATGAATATAATTATTTAATAATTATATAAACAACCAAACCGAAATGCACGACCAATCAGGGCCAATTTCACCAACTCTATTGGAATATCAATTCATATTTAAATATCGATTTTCAATAAATTTTTTATGGAAAAATTAATTTTTATATATGAATTGATATTTAAATAACTTGGTGAAATAGGCTATCAGTATTAAAAATATTAATATAAACATGTTTAAATTAACTTTGTTTTCTAAACACAATTAGAAAAATTACTAATTTTAAGTTATTAATTTGTTGTAAATAATATTTTTTTTTTTATTAAAAGTACTGGTTTTTTCCTTTGGTGTACTTTTTTTGCCAACTCAATATCTGGCTAGCCTACAGCCATCCCACTGTGCGTATGCATGGATATTTTTTTGCACAAAAATTCTTGCAAAACTTATACGAGTATATATTTCATAATGAATAACTTTGTAATGTTTTGTCAACAAACATATTTCTTCCTATATCATTAAAATATTCATTTTAAAAATGAAATATAATCAGGATAAAATGTTAAAGATCCAATTTAATATCATTATTTGATTATAATGTATAACAAAATTCCAAAAAGAAAATATATACATATATAAATATGTATTGGCGATTTGAAAGCGTACATGTGAAACTGTTGGCACATTGTTATGGTGAATCGAAATAAAAAACTACGAAAATTTTGCATTTCAGCTCTAATACGAGGGTGGATCATTAACTCAGTGTCTTTTTGAATTTCCCATCTTTCGATTAAAATGGCAACACTACTCCTGTCAAGAGGCAACTGTCAGTTGTCTCCTGTCTAAATTTGAACAAGCTGTGCCATTTAGTTTGTGTTTGGCAGCCGTTGATAACAGTCTACCTCGCCGTTTAAGAAGAAAATAGAAAAAAGTGAATTTCGTATGCTTATCAAACATTATTTTTTGCGAAAAAAAAATCGCAAAAAATAAGGAAAAGCTCAATAAAAACTATGGGGACTCTGCACCATCGATTTCAATGGCAAAAGAGTGTTTTACTGACTTTCTTTGTGGTCGCTCAAGTACATACAAATGACGCTGAAAGTTCTGAAAGGCCAATTGAGATCAGTACACCCGAAAATGTCGAAAAAATCCACGATATGGTGTTGGTCGATCGAAGAGTAAAAGTGCGTGAGATTGTTGATGCCATAGGCATATCATATGGCAGTGTGGTTTCGATTTTAAATGATCACCTGGTTTTAAGAAAGTTGTACTCCGGAGATCAAGCAGAAGGCCAAGGTGAGTTTGTCGGCCAATAAGGTGATGGCAACAGTTTTTTGGGAGGCACGCGGGATCAACCAAATCGATTACCTTCAAAAGTGAAAAACATTAAACGGCGAATATTATGCCAACTTATTCCTCCTTATTGTGAATGGCGTCGTCGATGTCACATCAAGATGACAGTAAAAATTGTTACTTGTCTACTCTTTGTCGAATACAATTGACTAATATTAATATGATCCATTAATTTTCAAAGCCTTAGAGATTATTAATTAAGAGATTGTCATTAAGAGCCAATTGTTGCCGATAAAGAGTAGACAAGTGACAATATTTAGTGTCGTCTTGATGTGACGTCGACGACGCTATTCACAATAAGGAGGATTATACCGATTTAATGAGGATTTCAAAAGAAAACGACCCCATATGACCTCAATGGAAAAATTGGGCTACGCCATATTTTCTAGATTTAGCCCCTAGTGACTACTTCCTATTTTCAAATCTAAACAAATGGCTCGGTGGAAAGCGATTCAGCTCCAACAATGAAATTATTGCCTATATTAAGCACCTCGAAAATCCTATTTTTTGGAACTGAAGAAACGTTGGACTAAGTGTATTGTGTTAAAAGGAGATTATGTTGAAAAATAAATTCTTGCTTTGCAAAAAAATGTGTTGCATTCAAAAAGTCACGAACTTATTGATCCGCCCTCGTATGTGCTCCGCAATTTCATATACAATCTTACGAGGAACATTTTAACCCTCTAACTCTACTCGGTGTAAGTCGAAAAAAGGCAGTAAAGTACGCTCAAATAAATCAAAATATTGTATGAAAATATTAACCGTAAAATATTACTATTAGTCTCTGAATACACTAGAGCTTTATATTAAGTTTTAATACCTGCTATTGTTCAAATCTTCCAAACTGTTTGTGAGTTAATTACGTACTCAGAATGAATTGATTGTTTTCGCTAATTCGTCTCCGGATTTCTTTAATAAAACTTATCCGGGCTCACACAGAGGTTAATTGTAATTATATTTGAATTTTTATATGTTTGTATTTTTGTATTATTTTTTGTAGTTTTTAAGTAAGTCTTAATATTAAGTTAACGAATATTTTTTAGAGGTATACACTCACGAAACTGTTAGCATCGGTAGCAAATGCATTATATATTTTAAAATCTATTTCAAATTTTATACTTTTTCAGTTAAGCTCGGTACTGTATTTATCTTGTCAGAATTTTTAAGACATTACATTGTAATATTAAATGTTTCAAATTTTTTATTTATCTTGTATACCCTATTATTTTACAAAAGTCTCAATAAATTAACTATTAACTATTAAGTATTAATTACGTACTTGGTTACGCTTTTATTTTAGCTATAATATGTGTTTGGCAGTTTAATGTGAAATTTTACGAACGACATTTTTATGGAACATTTTAAGCCCCAGTGCTACTTTCTAAAAAGCGGTCAAATAAGTACCCTACCCTTAAACGGGTATATAACGGGTTAAAATAAAATTCTGTCATGAGGCTTTTTATACAGTAAAGCTAGAAATTTAACTTAAACACCATTACCTGGATTCAGTCAATTTTATTACGATTATCGTATCGCTATAATAAATATAACGAAAATTTATCGACTTTACTATCCAGTAACATATTTTAACGATATTAGCTGTCGGTTGATGTAAAAAAGTAAAATAAAAAACTAGCCTTGCTATCCAGTAAAAGATTTTAAGTAAAAAAGCAAAATCACAAGTTCAAATTTATTTAGCTTTTTTTATTCTACTTTATTTTGACATTTTGTATGCTGAGATGCCACATGATATAAAATTAAATGGTGAAAAAAAAATATCTGGACGCTATCGTAAAAAACAAATTGCAGAATGGCATTATCGTTACTGCAAACGAATAAATATATCGATAAATATTACAATTTTCGGTTCGCAAGGAGCTATTGAATTCAGGTAAGGAACTCAGCGAAAATCTGAAATGGTTTTAAGGATTAATTGCGTAGTTTTTCATATTTTCATTTATACCCTAATTCAGTAAGAAGATTTAGGACGTTTTTATTTGATAATACTTCTGAGTTCTTTCTTGTGTTTGAATTCTCTAAACTATTTTCTTCAAAAATGGTTGTTGTATTTGATAATGAAAAATAAAAATATTACCATGTGCTTAAAACATAAAAATTAAATTAAAGTATAATATAATAGTTTGAAAAATATATGAAAAAAATATGTATTCTGTATAATGTGTGGAACAAAATCATCAAGCAAATACACGAACCTTATAGCATAGACAATAAATAATAAACTGAAAGGAAAATCATTCATTCAGAGAATGAAACGGTTTCATTAAATGTTCTGCATTATATTAATGAAACTTTTCATTAATACAATGAACAATTTCATTGTATGCATGAAATCTTTCAATCTCTGCTCTTCATGTGTTCTTCATAGTTCATTGTATTAATGAAAATCGTTACATTGTTTAAACGAATTTTTTTTGTGGCGATTTTGGGACAAATATAAATAAGCTCCACAAATTTCGTCTTCTTACTGTATACAGTTTGTCAAATATAAATAAATCAAAATTTATTTTGATAAAAAATCATTTCTATTTCTTATTCTTATTTTCTAATCCCTTTTTATTTCAAACCAGTATGGTCGTTATAAATGCAATGAAATCATTTCATTTATACAATATCCCAATTCACAATCTTGTGCAAATGGTCTTGCATCGTTGCATGTGCAAAATGGTATAGTATATTGATACTCACCACTAAGAATTGTTAAGTGGTGAGTAGAATATACTAGACAATTTTGCACATGCAACGATGCAAGACCATTTGCACAAGATTGTGAATTGGGCTAATGTAATATTCTTCATTGTATAGCAGATATCTCTCTCTCTCTCTTTCTCTGTTTTTTATCTATTCACGTTCCTCACCTCTACACAAACACAAGACGGTTGTGCCAAACATCTTATAAAGATGCTTTTTTTGTTGAGATTTTTGTTTGATTCTTTTAAACTTATGTTTGTGTATTGTGATTCTCAACAACATGTTAAGAGTTTTACTATAAAAATGTAAGTTTTTCGGCTTACTTAAAACATTATTTGGGTTGAACTCTACTGATGAGTTCCTTAAATTTTAACCCCCATATTCATAAAATTTGAAACGAATATGAAATGTATTTTAGTTCAAATTTTTCATACAAAATTTTTCTTAAATTAATTTCAAATTCATTTTAATTTTTTATAAATATGGGGGTAAATGTTTTACGTTAATAAATACATACACATGCGCATATATTAAGTACATATGTATTTGTATATATTAAATTAAATAAAAAAATCTATAAATCTTTTATTAAGTAGGTGGTTTCGAAGGGACTATATTTCATTATATTTATGAAATTTTCTTTATGTTATGAATAAACTTCATTTATAGTGTGTAAAAACTTCATTAAATCAATGAAACAACTACATTATATTCATGAAAAAGTTTCATTGAACTATTGAAATAGTTTCATTCTATTTATGACATAACTTTATAAATACAATGAATCATTCTTCATTGATCCAATGAAGGGCTTCATTAGCTGACTTTTAATGTAACATTTCATTAATACAATGAAGAATTTCATTGTCTGAATGAAGGTTTTCCTTTCAGTGTAGTTGTTTTAAAGAATCACAACTGCGGCTTTTTTCCCTCCATAGATAAGACGATACAATCGTTGAACAGAATTAGGGCATTAATGTATAGAATGTGCTCAAAATATTTTTATAAAATCCTGCTAGAAACATTTTGGTGGAACATTTTAACCCTCTTGCTCTCTTCTTCGCATGGGTCTTTTCAGTCCTTTTCGAAAAAAAGGGGACAACTAAGTACCCCGAAATAGTTATATAGTGTATTAAAATGGCTTAAGCGTAAAATTGAGCGTCGGCGTCTGATGTAGCGACTCCAAAAAAAAATTCAAAATTAATACAAACATATATAAAAATGTATGTGGTTTTCCTTACACAAGTCATCATCTCACACCCTTCAAAAGATTTTGCTTTGTAATCTGTCACTTTTATTCATATTGATGTTGTTGATAGTGATGATGATGATGATGGCGACACAACGTTGCCACCAACAGACGCAACAGCTCATAAGACAGACGTACGTACACAAATGAACACGAACCAGTAAATTTTCATTCATTTAAACTGTAAAGCAAAAGGAGCAGCTATGCAAAATTATTGATAAGGCTTACTTACACATTGTTCATTATTTTACATTGAAGCCAGTGAGAAATAATTTAAATATTTAATGACTCTCAGGGAAATGCACAAAAATTTTTACTTAATTTTTATGAAAGCAATAAAAAACAAACCTTGTTAATGCTGAAATTAATGCGAAACTCGTACTAGGAATGCAATCAAAGAATTTATTCGAAACATTTAAACTGTCGAAGCTGCCAGTAAGTGGGTTTGAATCTGCCACAAGGTTAAGGCTACGACGCTATTATTATATTTACCCAAATAGCTTTTGTACACATATATTACTTCCTTCTTATATAGAGACACAATAACTCTTGCAATAGTATAAACCTTATTAGAGTACTTGTTTATGGTTATGTAGATTATTTTTATTAGAAATTTATCGAAACTGCAAGGCTACTCAGCCCTTCGTTGCTCCAGTAATCAGCCAACTAACGCCCTTGTAAATAGCTTTCACATTGATTTTAATTGGATACAAATATCACTAAATTTATACAGTGAAACTCTTTAATTTCTCTTACATATCCTTTATTTTCAAAAAATAAATTTCAACCACAATTATGATCAGAATTCAGTGAAACATGTTAAATACATTGAGAATTATTCATTTCAGCTTTCTGGCAAATCTAACTTTATTCGGTGCAAGGAATTATCCTTTATTTCAAAATCTAAATTTCAATTAAAATTATGATCAGAATGAAACGAAAACTTGTAAATATTCCTAGAACTAAATAGTATTCATTTCAAACAAACAAAAATAATATAAACGGTGCTAGCATATACATGGCTTCCATGTATCCTTAATTTTTAATCTTCAAATTATAATTACATACAATTATAACCAGAATGAAACTAAAACTTGTAAATATTTCTTCAGTTAGATAAAATATATCTCCATAGTTGCCAGAATATGTATGACTATTCCTTCCATCCAAATGTCCTTAATTTCAAACAATTTATTTTTGCAATAAAAATGTGTGAATATTTCTAAAAAAAAACACACTGAAGCACTTTGCAAATATTTTATTTCAATCGGTGGAAGGCTATGCCTACCACCACATATCCTTTATTTTAAAAACTCAGTTTTGCTTCAACTTGCTGTCAGAATTCAGCGAAAACTCTTAAATTTTCGTAGAACTGTACAGTTAAGGTCTCTAGAAAATGTTATTACAATCTGTGCAAGGACATGCCTAGCTCCCATATATCCTTTATTTAAAAATTAAAATTTTAATTGCAAATATAATCAAAATGCAGCGAAAGTTTGTTAGAGTAAAGGGGGACAGGGAAGCACTCAGCTAAATATAATTTCAATCGGTAAAGGGACATGTCCTTTGTTTGAAAAGTCAAATTTTACCTAAAATTACGGTCACAATTAAGCTAAAACTCGTAACGACTCGTAGAGCTATTCTGTTAAACTCTCTAGAAAATGTCATTGTATTCTGAGCAAGGACATAAATAGCTCCTATATATCCTTTATTTGAAAATACAAATTTTAATAACAAATATAACCAGAATCCAGCGAATATTTTTTTTGTATTAATATCACTTGTACAATTTAACTCTCTGATATGCTATACATCAATAGTTTTTTAAATATGTGTTTTTTTAACATATGTATGTATGTATGGCCTGAATTTTAAAATTTTAATTTTAGCTGTAAACTTTTGAAAATGTTTCTAAAAGGATTCAGAGAACCGCTCAGCCAAATATAATTTAAATCGGTAAAAGGACACTCCTCCCTCCCATATATTCTTTGTTTTAAAAGATATTTTTTACTTAAAATTATTGTCAGAAGTCAGCGAAATCTCGTAACTATTGGTAGAACTATACAGCTAAGCAGTTTGGAAAGTTGTATTACAATTGGTGCAAGGACATGAATAACTCCTATATATCCTTTATTTTTAAAGCTTAGATATGGCAACAATTGCAGCCACAATTAAGTGACAACTCGTGAGAATTCCTAGAACTATATAGTAATTCTTTCTAAAAAAATTATTACAATCAGTGCAAGGATATAGCG
This sequence comes from Tachina grossa, assembly GCA_949987645.1. Taxonomy (NCBI): domain Eukaryota; kingdom Metazoa; phylum Arthropoda; class Insecta; order Diptera; family Tachinidae; genus Tachina; species Tachina grossa. The sequence goes on along the minus strand of OX465277.1, from coordinate 23,846,468 downwards.
TGCTCCCATATATCCTTTATTTTAAGAGCTCAGTTTTACCTGCAATTACGGTAAAAACTCATCGAAAACTCGTAACTATTCCTTGAATAAAGAATAAGGTCTTTGTTAAAATACATTTTAGCAAATAAGGACATATGTACGCCATCCTTCCATATGTCCTTAATAGTGAAATTTGAAGCTCAGCAGCAATAATTTGGAAATGGTTCCAAAAGTACACCTAAAAACTTTGTGGTAAATTTGATTTTAATCCGTAGAATAATATGTCTGCCTCTCATATATCCTTTATTTGAAAAACTAAATTTCAACCACAGTTGTTATCAGAATTCAATGAAACTTTGTAAATACTTCAAGAACTATGAATGTAATTTCTGGCTTTAATTTAATTTAAATCAGTGCAAGGATATGACTTGCTCCCATATATCCTTTGTTTTAAGATCTCATTTTTAACTACAATTTCAGTCAGAATTCAGCGAAAACTCTTTACTATTCGTAGAGCTGTATAGTTATGCTTTCTTTAAAGTTTTATTACAATCGGTGGAAGAACATAAACAGCTCCCGAATATATGCTTTATTTGAAAATCCAAATTTTAAATCCAAATATAGCCAGATTGCACCAGATTGCTTGTAGCTATTTCTTCAGTCTGTGGTAAGCTACATTATAGCAAATAAGGACATATGTATGCCTTCCTTCCATATGTCCTTAATATTGAAATTTTAATCTCAGCAGCAATAATTTGGAAATGGTTCCCAAATTACAAATTGAAACACTGTGGTAAATTTGAATTTAATCCGTGGAATAACATGTCTGGCTGAAAAACTTAAATTAAAGTACAAATATTATCAAAAGGCATTGAAACTTAGTAAATACTTCAAAAACTGTAAATGGAATTTTTGTTTTTAATTTAATTTAAATCAGTGCAAGGATATGCCTTGCTCCCATATATCCTTTACTTTTAAAAGTTCCAACAATTAACTTATTAATTATCACTTAATATCAAAACATTAATTTTTTATCAGAAATCAATTGTTAAAAATAAAATAAATAAAATAAAATAATAAAAATATAACATTTCTTATATTCTCGTCGCTTGTGCATAAATAAGTAACATTTTGTTATTCTAATCATCCTGTTTTGACTATAAACAAAAATGTACTTAAAATTTCGTTTCTAGAAATAAGGTTTTTTTATCGTATAAAAAATCTATGCAGAGAAATTAGCATAATTTTTATGCATTGAAGAAACCCAATTTTACTTAATTCTAACGTTAAAAAATACTTAATAAAAAATTTAATTTCATAAAAACTGCTAAAATGTTTTAAACCCTCTCATAAAACACATCAACAGCAAAAAAAAAATAATAATAATGTGTGTGTACACTAGTGATGAGCGATAACGTGATTTTTTAATAATGTTCCTGTTCTTTTAAACTGTGACTGTGATCACAGTTTAGCAACATTTTGTTTGTAGCAGTTCTGTTATTTTGAGAAAATCTAATAAGAAGAGCAGCAGTGAAATTAAACAGTGGCCGTGATCGCGGTTTAACACATTTCAGCTCTTCTGCCTTAAAAGTATTTATTAGTATTGGTGTCTTGATAAATACTAATAAGAAGAGCGAGAAGAATAAACAATTAGCAATCAACCCCATCCATACATTGAGAATTGTCGTATAACAGGCAGAAAGACAATAAAATTGCAAATATAAAAATTTGAGCTGTACATAGTTGCCACAAAAGACGATTTGACACAATTTGACAATTTTTTCTTGACAAAAGCTGAAAGTGTAAAAAAAAATTATGTGGTAGCTTTATTTACTGTAAAGTAAACATACAAGAACATTCACAGTTTGTATGAAAGAACTATATTTCCAAAACCTGTTACTTGATAAATTCAGTCACAGTTGTGATATGTGATTTTTCAATCGCTGTGAAAAAGTAATAGGTTTCGAAAAATCGCTCAACTGTAGTGTACACCACATTATTGGCTTGTATAGAAAATGAAATAAACACTTTTGTGTGTGGCGTTTAAGACCATATAAATAATAAAAATGTTCGTTGAAGCAAACAGATACACAAACTTGAACGTTTTTTTTTCATCTTCTGTTTTTACTGCAAACTTTTGCAACTTATCTGTCTGTTTTCATAAAACACAAGAGTATGTTCTCGTGGCAATTTATATTTAAAAAAAAAATCAGAAAATGTAAGCAATTGTTTTTGTTTTCAATATAAATTGTAGACCAATTTATAAAATACGTGTAAATTCAGTAAAGTGCGACTTTACTTGCACACGAAGGGTTCTGTACGGACACTATAATTATAATAAAACTTTAGCCTATATAATATATTTTGTCGTTTTTGGTGTTTTTTTTCGGTATTTGGCATTTTTTTTTTTAGTTCTGGCGTTTTTTTGGGTTTTTGGCGATTTATTTTAGTTTTGGAGATTTTTTTAGTTTTAGCGCTTTTTTCCCTTTTGGTGATTTTTTTCGGTTTTTGGCGATTTTTTTTCGATTTGGCGATTTTTTAGTTAGTTTAGTTTAGCGTTTTTTAAAGCTGTAAGAGTTTGCCTCTTACGGTTTCCAAGATGCAGCAAGTTGTCAAAGTTACATAGTCAAAATTACATTAACTGATAGAATACCTTTTAATTTTGATTTTTTAAATTTTAGTGTTAAATGTTGTATGTAGTCTGTATAAAAATACACTAAATCAGTGTTTAGACACAAAAAAAAATTTGGACGGGAAACACTTAGTTTGGTAGTAATTTACGGGTAGGGAAGAGAGAATAATTTTGTGTTCGGTACTCGGCGACACGGTTTCTTTTCATATTCTTTGCTACATATACATGTATTGTTGGTATTATCCAATAATATTGGAATCTCGCCGACAGCATTTTCATCTGCGTGAACGCGAAGGCAACAACAAAAGAGAATTCCAGTTGCTTTCCTTCCAAATTTTCTCCTGTCTAAACTCAGACTATCTTTGCAAATTTCAAGTGTATATTACATAGGATTTTAATATTTTTCGTTGCTCGTTTTGGAACACGCAAACTTCTACATGTTATGTCAAAATTTCAGGTCCGTAGCTCTTACTGTTCGCTAGAAAACAGTCTGTGACATGCAGACTGACAGCAAAGCGAAAACAACAGGGTTCCTCTTCACCTTTGGAACGGAACCATAAAAAATTGACAATGCGGCCAACAATTCTATTGCTGTTGTTTTTATCACTGACTGTTTCATGTGCTTTCATTAGAGATATACAAATGTCTTAATTTTTTACTCGTGAGTCACGTGTTAGTGTGACGTGGGAGTCACGCGTGATCGTGGTTGTATTTATATATAAAAATTATTTGAAACAGTAACGTTTGCGATTTTAGCTTTCTTAGGCTTGCTAAAAAGTCTATTTTTGGATAAATCGTATACGAAGTGGTTCAGTGAATGGCCATCCAGCAGGAGCGTCCGCGAATAAAAGAAAATTATGAATTTTAGCTTGTTTCGTTGGGTAAACACCGATTATATGCTATTTATTCCAGCTTCGGTATTTCCCATTAAAAAAAAATTATGTTTAATTTAGCAATTACTAACTATATTTTAAGGAGATACCCCCTCTCACCCTCTCCCCTCCTACACTCCCCAAGATTTTCGTATAATATCAGGGGGCAAATTACGGCACTCGTTACCGAACGAAATTACGAAATATTTCCGTATAACCTCTATTGAAATATTTCGTAATTTCGTTCGATAACGAGTGCCGTAATTTGCCCCCAGAGCTCGCAAAATATGCTCAACCAAATTTCTCTGTGCGGTCTTCTCACTCAAAAGACCTAAAAAAAAAATGACGGAATCACTCAGTGTCTGAACAGCAACCCTCTTTTTCGTTTCAATCGTGTTCTCGCTCCCGGGTTACGGATCGAGCATAAAACACGAATCGGTCTCTTACTGACCGCATGATACGAACAAAATCGTTATTTGCTCAGCTACTGAGGATCAGTAAGTGAGCAAAACAAGCAAAGTGTTAGCAGAAAAGGTCTTTATTTTTGTTGTTGCGTTTGCTTTATGTTGTTGCCTTAGATATTTCGTCACAGGCAAAGCATTAAAGAGGAACGGAGAAGATAATAATAAATAACCATAAAAATATCTGTAAATCAAACTAAATATTTGTCAACGAAGTGTAAATGTAAAATAAAAGACAAATATGTGTACAACAAAAACAAAATTAATCCTCATGTATTTTGTTCAATAATGTTTATAAAATAAAATAATAAAAACAACAAATCTCCATGACGTACATAGTATATATGTAAATGTTTACCTATTCACACTCGCAACACATACATGCACAAAAGACCGTTTGCAGAGATTTTACGAAATAAAGGGTCTTGAGTGAACACGTGAGCCGACCTATCAAACAAAAGCGGTCGTTGGTTGAGCGAAGAGCAAGCCAAAGAGAACGAAGTTTGAGGGTTTTTTCGCGACAGTGTCGCATAGTGTCAGTGAACGTGTGTTCTTTTTCTGACAACAAGCACGACAGAGACCAATTATTGCGAGCTCTGTATAATATACAGTTTTTTTAGAACTATTCACATCAAATTTAGTGTGCCTCGCTATTGTAGTGCTGAAGATATAGGAAAAATAATAATTACTTAAGCAGGTCGTACACGGCATGTTTTTTACGTCTGACATTTGAACTTATCAACTCAGATGTAATTCTGCATGTCTGTCAAAATTGTTGTTTCAGTCACAAACTTACATGTTAATTGCTTCCAGTGATGCCAATTTAGCCATTTTCTGGCTAAATTTAGCGATTTTTCATCCCATTTAGCAGGAAGAAAAGTGAGTTTAGCTATTAGCTATTTTTTTTAGCCATTTTTATTTTAATCTAGCTATTTTTTAGCTATTTTTCCAAACATGAAATTTGTTTGTGATTTTTCACAAAAAATTTAAACTCAGAACATGGGAATTGTTTTCGCATTAATATCTATAAATCCCTGTTCAAACTTGTCATTTTTGTTGCAGCAGTCTAAAAGCGCTTATATGAAAGAGATGGCTCAATTGGTAACAATAAGATTTGCTACTGCAGTCTTATAATCGTTGCAAGGTGTTTATGAGTTGTCGGGTCTACAGTGATACCTCTCATAACGGACACCTCCTATAACCGGACACCTCCTATAACCGGACACCTCTAATAACCGAACAATTTTTGTAGATCCAACACGTTCATTAGTTTTTCCATACAAAATGCACTCCCATAACCGGACACTCTCATAAAAGCACAGAAGCGGTGAAACACGGCAACAAGAGTTGCATTTAAATTTTAGGTCTTTCTTTATTCAACTCTGATTCATATTTTTATTAGTGTCAATGATATTGCTGGTTCCCTGGTTAACGCATATGTAAATACTGATTCGTTAGAGACGCAAAGAAATTGCTGTTTATATGAAAAAGTTGTTTGCTTAGCTGGTGTCCCAAAATGGCAGTGAAAAAATTGTTTTTATCAATTACAGAAAAAAAAAAATATTTTAAACGAGTTTGAAAAAGGAAAATACTCGGTGCACGAACACAAAACATACAGAAGTGTCACGAGACGGAAGATACGGGTATTTTTTAGTTTGTCTCGTTTTCCCTCTAATTTTGTCGTCGGTTTTGTTTTGCTACGTCTTTCTAGTGCAATACATTTTTATTAGCTGTGTTAATTGGTAAGTAGTAATACACTACAGTATCAAATACACTATGCTTTTCTCTTTTTCCCACGAATTTTAACAAAAACCTGATTGGAGCTTTTTTACCTGTCACTTTCTTCACTTCTGTGTATTCTGTGGCACGAACTTGTGAAGATATAAAGTTTCTTGTGTATTTTAACAATTCATATTGCAACATTTCTTATACAAACTTCCTTTTCAAAGCATTTTTCTAGAGACGACTTTGTTGTAATCCAATAAACAAAATCATTGAAAGTCATTTGAAACCCAACAGCTGAAATTATACCAATCTAATTCAAAGAAGTCTACTCTTAAAATAATTTTTCAACTACAATGAAATCCAAAAAATGTGTAACTCTCTCATAAGCGGACACCTCTAATAAACAGACAAAAACAGGGCGACCGTGAGTGTCCCGTTATGAGAGGTTTCACTGTAATTGGTGGTTTATGATATCAATCAAACAAGGGTCATATTTGTTTTACACGAGTGAAAATATCAAGAAAAATAAAAGTTTAAATGAAAGTTTAAAAAATAGAAAGTTAATAAAAAGTATAAACAAAAATTTCGCAAGGAATGGAATTAGTATCCCAAAAATTTAAACACTTAATAGCATAATGTACAAATGAATAGAAGGCGTAATGCAAGTATTGTAAGTTTGCACTATATGCGCAGTTTTTTTTATTACCTGAAGAAAAATTATTTTATTTATTACTTCAATTTATTGTTTTTATTTACTTTAAAAAAGTTCCCTATTTGCCTTAAAAAAATAATATATGAAATGCCTTCTTGTTTTTGCTAGAGTTCATGATTTTTGCATTCGATTTTGCTTAGCCATTTTTCAGCTAGTCTTTAGCCATTTTTTTTGTCTACATTTAGCCATTTTGGTGGAGGAATTCTGGCATCACTGATTGCTTCTGACATAGTCTCCGTTTTTTTGTCTATTTCTCTCTGTAAATATTTAGCATAGCTTTTATAAAAACCAATGTCGGCATCCGTTTCAATATAGTATTGCCGCCACAAAAATTTATTCTTTCCGGCGTAAAAAAGTTCAACCATTTTAATTATTTTTAGTTAATTTTAATTATTATTCGAACTCCATTTGTTTCTATATTTATGATTTTAACAGGCTAAAGTTCCGTTCAACTATGTGTTGTCAGAATATTTACAACTAACTTTGGTGTTAGTTGTTCATTAATAATTATCACATGTAATTTGGCTTAAAAAGCGATACGAACTTTAGCCTGTTAAAATCATAAATATAGAAACAAATGGAGTTCGAATAATAATTAAAATTAACTAAAATTAATAGCCATGGGCCTGTGGCAAAAATTAAATAAAAATATACTTAATAGTAACAAACCAAAAAAGTTTGTCTTAAGTAGAACAAAAAATAAGCAAATTAACTAACATGTGTATAATTAGTAAAAGAACAAAACGACAATGGCAAGACTGTTGTAAATATAGAGATGGTAAAATTGAGCTTACAATACAAAAAAGCTTTCAGCAAATTGAAATACGATGAATCAAACAATTCACATATTCCATTTGCAATAATGCTAAGTATATAAAGCAGAAATCTACATCAACTGACACCACACACAGTGGACCAAACACAAAAGAACGCTGATGATGAAGGTTTAGTGGCCTTCGAAAACGGCTGGCTGTTCCGTTCAACTATGTGTTGTCAGAATATTTACAACTAACTTTGGTGTTATTTGTTCATTAATAATTATCACATTTTAATTATTTTTTCTTCAAATTCGAAGATATCAAGTTATCATATAATAATGCAATACTATTTATATTGCATGTACATAATTGCTATTAAATGGTTTAAAAAACATCATATATCGTTGTTGTAATATATAAACTTCAGCCGGCTAACGTATCCGTCAATAGTGAACCGCCGCTATTTGCTCCATCGCGGCATAGATTTCGGCCGACATATTTTTCATAATAAAAACAGCCGATGTCAGAAGGTTTGTCAGAAGAAAATAGAGCACGCTCTAATTGAAATTTTGTCAGACGGCTTTGCTTTGACTTTTACAGAAGAAATGTTTTAAAGGTAGCACACGACATGTACATGTTTTACATTGAAAAATTTGACAAGTCAGACGTAAAAAACATGCCGTCTACGGGGGGCATTAATAGGAGGGCGGAGGGGCTACCCGTCTCCCCTCTTCAAGATTTTTGTGTAATTAGTTGTAGGATTTCACCATATAAAATTTATATGAATTGATATGAATTGATCGGCAAAACAAGGGCCTTTGGCTCCTCTGCGACGTCTTGAAGTGGGGGAAAATTACATTGAAAGATTCCTTTCCTTTACACACATATGTACATAGATTCAGCTGAAGCTAATAAAATAGTGTTATAAAAATATGCTACAATGGCCACACTGGTGCCAAAAATTACAATCTTCGCGACACTTACGCTCTTGTTTCGTGTGTATGTATTTCTCAATAAATTTTCACAGCTGATGCGTAAGAAGAATTTAATTTTTATGATGTCACTTGTTAAACAAGTTCTATCAAATTAACATTAACGTCATACTTGCTATTTATTAAAAAAACCTTTATTGGAATATACATAAATAAATAAACAACTATAATAAAAACAAACAGTTATTGGTAAAAGAGAGCAAACCGGTTGGTCACAAGAAATGAGAAAATATTTTAGAGAATTCCTTAAAAAGAGAAGAGAAATGTTAACGTAAAAGAGTTTATGAAATGTTGAAGTTTACTTGGGGTTGATTGAATATTGTTTTTTTTTTTTTTTTTTTTTTTTTTTTTTTTGCTTGAATAAAGTGCTACAAACTGTTTTTTTAGTGAGTCAATAAATATTGACAGCTGCTTTTTACCAATATTTTTTTAAGAGAAGTAATAGGCTTTTTACATTGACGCACATTTCAGTGAAACGCATGGAAGATGTAAAAAATGTGAAACATGCGTTTACATTGACAACATCTAACATCTACCATCATCTCACTTGTCAAAAAGACAACACGTTCTGCATAGGTTTTGTTAAGGAAATTATAAAAAATAGATTTTGATGTAAAATTAATAATTGGAGTAGTTGTTGATTTGCAAGAACAAACCCAACTAAAGTGCAGTACATGCAAATTATAAAAGATTTGCAAGAATAAGATGAAGATTTTTTAAAAGGTACATATGTATATGTATATACTATGTATATACGTATGTCGTTTTTTCTTAGTTTTTGACCAGCGTTGCCACTACTGAAAAAAGAAATTACAAAGCCGCAAGTCTAAAATAATGCAAAACCGAATGAAATAGTGCAAAAAAAATCTAAGAAAATTTTTTTATTTTCTTATTAGTGTTTTTAGTACATTGACGAAGAATAATTTACCACTTTCCTCTTAACATTTTGTCTAAATTTAATAAAATATTCTTTGAACCAGGCGTTTGAGAAGAGGGTTATTAACCTTTTCTTTTCTTAATTTAAACTCATTTAAGTAGAAGTACTGAGCGATACTTATACATTCTTTGGTTCTTTAAGCATATGTATATATTTACACTAAACTATTTTTTTCAATATCTTTTCATAATTTTAAGCTAAAAATTTGCACCACAATTTTAAAATTGACGCTACTGTATTAGCTGATAACTCATTCTTGGGGTATCAGTTTTAATTAAGATCAGTTTACTTAAAAAAAAAACTCTTTCAACAGAAGCGTTTAAGAATGGTAATATCACAATTTTTAAATTTGGAAAGAAAATATCACCAGCACAGTTTTTACTTTGAGAAATTTGAGACCAATAAATTTCAAAACATCGAATTTATCCTTATGGTCTAAAAGTGCATATTCACGCCACTCATTGTCTAATTTTTGATAACCAAGCTTAACAAATGGAAATCTATTTTTATTTCAATGAGTGTGCAAATTCTGATTATACTACATCAATAAAAATTATAAAGGTCATCATGAAAGTTGATTTTTTTTTAATATCTGTTGTGTCTCGGAACAGTATTTTAAGCAGTTAAATTAATATAAATTCCACTTTTGCTAACAAGTTGCTCGTTTTTATTGGTAAACTATTTTTAGTTTTAGTAAAAAATAAGCCTTTTGTAATTAGAAAAAAAATTTCCACAACTTTGATTACTTTAGCTTTTAATTTGTATAAAAGTAGGGAGCTACCAAGAGAATATGAAGGAAACTGCAAATAATATCTTGTAGATGTTTTATCTAAAGCAGAAAGAATAGATTCAGTTATTTTTGAATGATCTTCAAAAACTTGCCATATTCAATAATCTCAAAACTTTATATTGTTCCAGAGCACTTTCAATGCAACAAAATGTTTGCATTACGTTTATAATAGGATCCAAGATTTCTTAGCAAATCTTCTAATTCTTTTTAGTATAATTTGGGCCTTTTTAAACATTTTATTGGAATTTTATTAAGACTTACACAATATTGGTTTGTACATATCTTTATGATAAACTTTGTTAGAGACATGTTGATTGACATGATATGTTGCACATAAGTATAACTTGATTTTGTCTTAAGTCAACTCATGCTGTTATCGCTTTATAATATATAAATATAAATGCCATTAAAGTCAAATAGTGCAAACTTACACAAAAAATTTATGGTGCAAAAATACTGCGAAGAAATTTAAATAGTACAGATTTTGCACTATTACACAGAAAGTGGCAACGTTGTTTTTGACAGAACAATGTAATTTTGCTAGTGATGGCACTAAAATTAACGAAAGATGTTAGATGAAACAAAATGAGATAGGAACATCTTTTAAAGATGTAGAAAGATGTTGGTTTTTAGTACTGTGTATTTCTTATGGGAAGATGTTAACATTTTCGCAAATTGTGTGTCAGTGTAAAAAGCCTATAACACTTAGGCAATGAATGCCTACTAGTATTACTAGATGCTACCCAGAGTAGCAAGTCGTAACGGCGTGGTCGGTGGCGGGCCGAGCCACCGGTAAATATTTATGAGCCGAGCCGTCATCGGCTAGTCGGCGGCTTGATGCAAGCCGATGCTACACGATGATTGTGTATGTATATGCCACTTAAATCGAAAACACAAAATTTATGAATACTTAGTCAACTCTGAAAGTATTGAATAGTAGTCACTGCAAAGTACTTGGTATTTTGCACTTAATAACCAATTTTTAAAATCGTTTACCTTATCTAAAGGGGCCCATACACTACAACAGCATGCATGCGCAATCAAGTGTTTGTGCCAGCGGTTTGGTCGTTTATGGGCGTTTTGTGCGATTGTACGGTTTACTGTAGCGATGTCAAATAGAGTTTAATATTTTGCTGATGGTACCAGCCAAGGCGCATTTATTAGGTGGCAGAACTAAACCAGGTGACTAATGTCATTATACCAATTTAAATGTCAAATTTGGATTGTATAGGTATAAGCCTAAAAGCATGCTTTTACTTGGGTATCCATAAACACCTTTCGAATATTCAGTTTTGTATGGTGTTTGACATTTCCTATAAGAAACATGCAATCTGACGGTGCTTCCCTGTTTTGAAAAGTAAGAAGGTAATTTATACCAACAAAGTACATGTGGTTGTTGCTGTTGTAATATTTGTTGTAGAATCGCGGGTACCTGATTGATGTGCCTTGGTACCAGCTTGCTGGTGTGGTATTTGGTGAAATTAGCTCAGTTGAGCAAAGTTGTCATGGAGTAAACATGCATTTAAGAAATATAATTTGTTGAAACATAATTTGTTTCAATGGAAAACAGAATCTTAGCACTTTAGTTATACATAGCTGCTAATTTTAACAACATACCAATAATAATTGCAACAAAAACTGTGTCACTATACATAACCACCCTTCCCGCAATTATTTAAGAAATGAATATTGTACCAGCTTGCTGGTATGTTGTGTGGTTCGAGCATGAATGCTCAATCGCTTGATTGTGCGTGCATGCTGTTGTAGTGTATGGGCCGCTTAAGGTTATTTCAAAAGTACATTTCAAGTGTTGTATGGTATGTAAAAGTGTAAAAATTACAAACAAACAAAAAAAAAATCAAGACAATAAAGAAGTATTTTCAAAGTGCTGATGAAATTGAAAATGGAAGTGAAGGCACAGTATCTAAGGACGATGAGGATCCTGAGCAAAACATTTTTTGCTTAACTAGTGTGATCGCCAAATAATGGAGTATGAAGCCATGCTTCGAAGGAATGCTGCAGCAAAAGATGTTGCCAAAATTTTATTAAGCGACCGAAAAGCATGTGGCTCAGCAGTTTGGGACTATTTTGGAACATTGTGCGTTAGAGGAAAGACTGTTCTCCCAAAGCAACGTTTTTGTAAAAATTGTTTTGAGTCGGACCTGACCGTGTTAAAGGGCTAAGTGTGTATTTTCCATAGAGGAATAATTGTAATACAATTCGCGAGATTTCGCAAAATCGGAAAACCACATCACCACAATGGATGGACATTTTTTAATATTTTCGAATTAAAAAAAAATTCAAACGTCTTTCAACGACGTAAGAAATAGAAATAAAGCTATTTGTTTATTTTCTGTCATTTGAATTTAACGTTTATGACAAATTTTTATATGGAAATACGACAGGTCGTTCACAACGGTGCTATTGATCTTAAATAGTAACTTATCACTTATGACTTTAAAAGACTTTTTGAATTGGCTAATTAAATAATTTAAAATTCTCTATTTTTTATTTCAAAAATTATTTTAATTTCAAGACAAATTGCTGTGTACTGTATGTATGTAGTATATATACATACATATATGTTTGCATATTACATAAATGTTTTGAAGTATTTTTAAGTGTTATAAATTATCTCTTTTTCGTGCTTTTATGTAGTACAAATGAAATATGTATGTATCAATACTAATTTATATTTATGTTTATAAGGGCCATTATTAATGTTTTTTCATGTACACCTATGTACCTATTTATAGGAAACTTATTTTTTTCATGTAAACCAATTATTAATAATTATAAGTGAATAAAAGTTTAATTATTCCTTTTGATTAAAATGCAATAAATTTCATTTAAAACATTGGTTTAGATTCAAATGTACATTACTGCCGTAATCAGAAAAAATAATTTAGGTTTCCTAAAGGTTTACAAAACAAATTTTGTATGGAAATTTGTTTGGTAAACATTCAGTAAACATAAATTATTATTTTTTTTTTTGAATAAGGCCTTAGGAATTTACAAAATCACAATTAAATTATTAGACACTGAAATTATGAATATACAATCATCGGCGTGCCGATATAAAAGTGGCGAGCCGGTAAATCCACGGCGTAAGAGGCTAAGCCGCCGCCGCCGACCAATTACACACCCTAAGCCGCCGCCGATAAAAATCCATCGACTTGCTTCTGTGATGCTACCTTCTTTAGGAAAGGGATAATTATAGATAAGACTAGTGGTGAAGGAAAAGATAGAGGAAAGTATTATTCTTTTACAACTCTGCTTTTTGCACGTGTTTAATAATGCAGTGTTGCAGCGCCTCTGGTGTTAAATGAGAAGTATTAAATTTATTTGAAGCTGTGCTTAGTAGCCATTTTATTGGTTATTATACTTCGCCTATGATTCTGCTACACAATACCGACGGAGGTGGGCGCTCTGATGTTACATTAGGATTAGTATCTGCTGAAACGGGTGTAGTTCAGTGACTAGTGTCTATGCCTTCATCACCTGAACTTTCCTACAACAACTGATATAAAGGGGCACTAATGTACATCAGAAAAATGTGTGGTGTTGTTATTTAATGGCTGTCGGAGACCGGGCTCGAACCCCGGACCTTCGGTTTTATAGTCAAAGCGCTAACTACTTCAGCCAATACCAACCAACAGCCAATGTTCTAATTTAATTTACTCATTGAAGTTTTAAATATGACTCGTATGTAACCATTTTATAGACATAAAATAATACCATAATTATGATATGGACTATGAATAGTTTAGTTACATTTTAAATATTAGCTGGCGTTTATGTGTTTACTAAAACTACGGTAAACTAAAAATTACAACAAAAAAAAAAATAGTAACTGTTGTATTTTATTATGTTATCTATTTACTTTCCGATTATGACAACAGGATTCATATTAAATGTATTCAGGATATCTTTTACGTTTATTGAATTCCTATCATTGTCGCCACTTTTTGTCGTCTACTGACCCTGAAATACATACAATTCGTAAGTAATTCTTTTATTTTTTTGCAAATAATTTAATGCGAATAGAATGTTTGTGGCTCTCCAACACAAAAACAAACAAATGAACACAAGGACATACATACATACACATACTCACACACACACACACACACACACACACACACACACACACACACACACACACACACACACACACACGCTCAAAATCACTCACTAAATTCTAAACGCCTGTTGTTCCAACGACAATTCCTGCACAACAAACAAACTAAGCATTGTATTGTAGGACTGCCTTGCCTGGCAGACCAAATGACTGGCTGGCTGGTCTGTCTGTCTGTCTGTCTGTCTGTCTGTCTGTCTGCCTCTATGTTAGACCAACTTTTATGGCTAAATAATGGGTTTTGGTTTCCCTTCTTTATGCACTACCTACTCTACATTTAGGGGTATTTTTCATTCCTTTTTTATAATTTTATTTCACTTTGTGTGTTACTTACTTTCTAGCTTATTTTTTGTTGTTGCTCTTTTGCAAATGTTACGAGTATATCTGCCCAAGCAGTGGGAAGGAAAATAACACCTTAATGTTCATATGCAAAATAGCGTATAATTTTCTATATGAAGTTGTAATGAGTGTTGTGTGTTAAAATTTATACAAAATAAATCCCTCCACTAGCAATACGAAAAAAAAATAATAAAAAGAAAACAGTGAATATTCTGCTTTTACATTTTATCCATATAAATAAATAAAAACATACAACTCGTACAATGTACAGATAGTATAAAATATTCAAACGTATTTTAGATTTATCTTTAAAATTTAAATACATTTTAAAAGAATTTGTCTCAGTAGGCTGGGGAATTTAAATTGATTTAACATTAATTTCTTGTCTCTTAAGATATCTAATATTTTTAAAGCAATAAACACATAAAGTGAAGTAATTTTGAAATTCAAAAAAATAATAAGAGTTTTCTCATTTCAATTAGGGGTTGTAAAGCAAAAAGTTTCATAGACCAGAATTTCCACAGCAAACACAATAGCCCAATTCACAATATTGTACAAATGGTCTTGCATCGTAGTAGTTAACAGTGGTGAGTATCAATATACTATAACATTTTGCACATGCTACGATGCAAGACCAATTGCACAAGATTGTGAATTGGGCTAATGGGTTATATACGGGTATTTTCAGTTTTAAATTAAAGTTAAATAAAACACGCATACAGTTATGATTTTTATAAAAGTTTTATTTCATTAAAATAATTACTTGGATGTTGGCATTACAAATACAATGTCATGTAAATGAGCGTAGTTTCAGGTAGTTTTCGATTACTTTATCGCACATTTCGGGCGATATATCGGCTATAACTTGAGGAATGTTGTTGTTTCAAATGATCCCATATTCCACATAGACACAGTCTTTGGCGTATCACCCCCACCGCCCCCCCCCCCCCGCCTTCCTACCCAAAAATAAAGTTTAACAGCACAGAAAAAAATAGTCACAATTTAGAATTGATAACTATGTGTCGTTGGCTACGGATATGAATTTTGACAACTGCATCCTTTAATTCAATAATAATATATGTGACGCGCAAAATAGAAAGAGACCTAAAAGTAAAAACCGGTTTTGTTCAGGAGAGCCATTTTAAAGATTTAAATACGTGTATCTTTGGTGTACCATCACATCATAAAACGCGCATATCTCTGGGAGGGAACACTTTTGGGGCATGGGATCGGTCTCATTCGATGCTCAGATGTTGTCCACATCAAAAAAAAAAAGTAAAAATTGATTTTTTCACCCTTAGGTCCCTTTCTCTATGCGCTGTCACATACATATGTATATCAATACAGCGAGTTTTCGCAGTACAATTCAAAAAAACAATTTGTTAAATAAATTATCAAATATTTTCATACATTCAAAAAAATAAATACAGATTTGACAAGAACAACATTAAATCTTATCAAATTCTACAAAAAAAAAAAAACGATTTGAAATTTCTTTGCTCTTTGAAAAAAATTCTCTTTGTCTCAATAACTCATTTTTTTAACTAAATATCTAATAACTTATTTGTAATTGTACTTATGAATTCTGGAAATATTTTTTTCACAGGAAGTTTAAAGAAAAAAGTTGTTGAATACCAGCATTTTTGTTATTGAAACTGAACATTTTTTTTTTATTGTGAGGGTCGAATCGCACGATCTTGATGGCCAATTGAAGTCACCGTGAAACGTGAAATCAGTTGTTCTGAAAACTTCCCATGCAATAAAGCCAAAATCGGACATGTTGTGTGACTCGTAGAACCTTCTTGTTGAAACCACACATGTTCGTCTGCTTGCTTAACTTGCATTTTCTACATAGTTCGTCATTGCTTATAAGGTTGCCACACCAAATTTTTAAAATGTAACGTAGGCAGCAGCTATTGGGTGATTTTTAAGAGCTGTCGGATTTGATTTATAAAAAAACGCATAAAATTTACAGAAATGTATGAAATTTTCATTTGAATTGGTAGAACGATCTATGTATATAATTCAATGTTTAAAAATAATTTCATGTAAATTTTGACCGCGGATATTTCTGAAATGGTCCAATTTTGGCATAATTTCTCCATCACTCGCCGGTATCTCAGGAACAAATTCTTCAATATTGTCTTCCAGTGCGTCAACCGTTGCAGGCTTGTCCCTATAGACATGAGCCTTAACATAGCCCCACAAAAAATAGTCTAAAGACCTAGGCGGCCAATTACCCGGTCCCAAACGTGAAATAAACAGTTTAACGAAATCGCCTCTCATTGGAGCATTGTTTCGCGTAATGTGTGGAAAGTGGCACCGTCTAACTGGAACCACATGTCAGCCAAGTCCAGCTCTTCCATTTTGGGAAAAAAAAAGTAACAGAGGCCTAATTGCTGCGAATGGCGACGAATCGTTAATTCACGGTAATCATAACACTGGCGGATAAAACTGCGATATTTTCCTTCATCCACACTCTAAGTATTCGTCTTGATGGTTTAGTGCGAAATTTAATCACAATATTCCGAATAGCCAACTCAGAAGGTCATCCAAACTAACCATAAAATGGAAGATGTGCACGGATGCACTTTGTTAACCGAGCATGAATTCTGATAATAAAATTTAATAATCTGCAATCGTTGTTCATTTGTAAGTCGATTCATTGTTAAATTATAGACTAAACTGAACATGTTAAACGACAACATGATAAACGAAAATAGCTGAGTTGCCAAACACAGTGTTGCCAAAAAGAAACTTGCCAAAAAAATCACGTTTTATAAAACAAAACAGATATAACGTTTGACTTTAATATGTTTATTTTAGTTTTGACTGATAAAATGGTTGATTTCCAAATATTTCGCAGTTGGAACAACGCACTGTTTGCTTTGTTTGCGATATCTTCTCAACAAACTATGCTTTCCAGGAGCAGAATATATCAGCAACTTGTTCGTGACAAAATGGCGGTTTTCCTTGTGTTAATTTTAATACCCATTTCTTCGGAACAAAATGTTTGCCCGGAGAAAATTTTTGTATATGTAGTTTGACATTTCTCTTCTAGAGAGAGAGAGAGAGAAAAAAGAACACTAATTTTTCTTCGTACCAAATTTTCTCGAAGAGTGAATGCGATGTCGTAGCAGCATTTGATAATTTCAGGTGGAATGCGGTTAAAACCTGACGATTTGTTGTTTTTTGAGTTCGTACCTGGTTGGTTGGGCCGGTGTGTTAAGCTGAACTAATGTTGAAGTGGACATGTCATTGAATAATCCTGGATATGGTAAACTATTATTGAGGGTTTCCATAAAGTGTATTCTTTTGATGAGGCGTTCAGGTGGTTTATGTTAACCAGTTAGCCTTCTCATTATCTCATAAACTGTTTTAGTATCGTTTTTACTTGCGTATATAAAAGTAAATATCCTTTTGTATCTCCTACAAGCTCTTCTTACTTTTTTATTCTTTATTGAATATTCAATTTCTAGTGCAATGCATTTTCGTCATTGGAAAAGTATTTTAATTTTTGCTTCTGTCCCTGTATTACACGATTCACAATTTTTGTTTTTTTTTTATGAAACGTTTGCTTAATGGTTTGTTTTCATGTCTGTAATTTAAATGGGGTCAAATCGTTTTTTCGATAACGCGCTGATTCGATCAAGTTTTTCCAGTTTGGGATAATGACATTCGATATTGAATCATATTATTACATTGTTCGACAGCGGATGCCATAATCTCAAACTGAAAAAAACGTGATCGAATCAGCTCGTTATCGAAAGCGACAATTTGACACCTGGATTTTCGTTAGATGGGAAAAAATATCAGGTCTGTTCGAAACATTCCTCCTGGTCACTTAAAAATTTCTAGAAAATATCTTATGTTTAAAATGCATATATGTATTCATATCGCCCAAAAAATTCATTGGGGTATATGGTAAGAAATATCGCAGGTAATTTTTGTAGAAGAATATTTTAAGTTCAAAATTTAAAACCGCCTGTATACCGAAAATTTTGTAATGAACATTTATCTAAAACAATAAACTTCTAAAATTTTAACCAAATGGCAGCCTCTTAAGCAAAATCTAAAAAATCAGCCAATATCTGCATAACACAACCTTAAGGTAAAAAATTATGTCCCCTCATCATCTAGGAAATCCAGACTTTGAGGCCAACATTCTTCGTGTCAGGTTAGGTTAAAAAGAGAGGCAATCAACATTGATCCAATCCATTTCGTATTACACGTATGCTTTTATAGCATGTTGTGCGCTCTTAAGATATATTCCTCGTGAAGTGCCCAATAAAGAAGCATAAAAACCTATCGAACATTTTCAGGTTAGGAACCTAGTTTCCTCAATACACTTTCTTAGGATTTTCCAGCCTGAATCCCTAAGAGCTCTTCCTAAGATCTCTCTTCGTGCTAGATTTTCATGACATGGGGCCAGCAATAAACAAAAAAAAATTTGGCTTAATATATAATTTTTATGCTATTTTCTACAATTTAAAGTTCTATCATTCCTAAAGAATTGCCCTCTCATTTAGGCTCTTAAAAGCAATTTTAAATATTCATGTTTACCTTGAGTAAAATTTTCTACTATTACATGCACGTGCTTTGTGGACTTTCCTAAAGGCTGCTTGTGCTAACAATTTAATTTCCTTACTTTTTTTCTTCTTAACATTGACCTTAGCCTAGGTTTGCGTGTTTGTATGGTCCTCTCTATTTTTTTATTATTGCTATTATTGTTTTTAAGTAAACAACAGCAGCTGCTTTAAAATATTTATGTGTAGCCTTTTCAACCTTAATTGAAAGTCAGATAAGAAACAGGACCAAAACAACCCACACAAGCACAGGCAGTTCTTCCTATTTTACTTATTTAACCTCGTTTAGTAATAAAAACAAAAATATCTGGTTTTTAAAGATATTTTAAATTACAACGAAACATTAATATAACTTTAATAAAATACCAAAAATATGTCCATACATATCCCTTTATGTTGGCCGCAACATAATCATCAGTTTTATTAAGCAAATTGTTAACAAGTGTTGCGTATGTGGAAAACATTAACCAAAGAGATTTATTTCAAAAACCCACATACATAAGTATATGTATACATACAAATGCATGTACATACATATTTACATACTTACATATCTATACATATTCATTAACCAAAAATATCTTCGGGGTTGGCTATAAACTCCTTTATTTATTCTCTTTCTATACATTTAATGGGCAACCACTTACTATTAAAATGCTCATATCTATAGCTTTGTGTATACATTTTATTAATGAAATATTAATTGGGAAATAAACTTCCGTTTATCCCTTATCAAAACAATTTCCGCAATATAATGAACATCTCAATAATTCTTATAAGCACAGGATAATTTGAGCAGTTTCAAATTAACTCGCTATAAAAACTCTCTCTTGCTGAGAGTGATGCAAATGTTGCTGTTTTCGCTTTAAATTTGTCTTTTTTGAGGACTTTGTATTCGTAGTTTATATATATTGAATTTATATTGTGTTTTCAGTCAATATTTTTAACAGCCTGTCGGTCCCACGACGTTGAAGACAAACGTTTTTTCCACAATTTCTATTGCAAACCACACGATCAAATTTTGTTTTGCTTTCAATATAAATTGTCGAACGAACGTCTACTTTCGACATCTTGGGGCAGACTGTAGATTTTTTTGCAATGCTGCGAGATCGTTGCTTCGATATAGTTTAATCTTCAATAGTTTTTCTGCTAGTTCTCCTGTGTATTCACCAGTTAATACCACAAGTTGCAAAACAATCTTTCAAGTATTTGGAAATCTCTTCCTTATATTCTCCCCTCTGCTAACTAAAATTGCAGCATGTAAACCAAAATTGACCGACTTTAAGCAACAGGTACTCAATTCGTTTGTAAATATTTGTAATTTCTTAAACGCATTTAGTGGGTAGATGGCGTTGGCTAAAGTAGTTAGCACGTTTACTACAAAACCGAAGGTCTTGGTTCCTAGCCCGGTCTCGTACAACATCGCGCATTTTTCTGATGTGCATTCTTGTTCCTTTATATGAGTTGCTTTAGGAAAGTTCAAGTGATGAAGGCATAGATACTGATCACTGAACTACACCCGTTTCAGCAGATATTAATCCTAATGTAACATCAGAGCGCCCTCCTTCGTCGGTATTGTGTAACAGAATCATCGGCGAAGTAGAATAACGAATAAAATGGCTATTAAACACAACTTCAAAAATTTAATACGCCTCATTGACACCAGAGGTGCTGCAACACTGCATTATTACAAAATACGTCCAAAAAGCAGAGTTGTTAAATAATGAAGCTTTCCTCCCATCTCTTCCCTTACCAACTGTGTTCTCTATCGCTTTATCTTCATCATAACCCGCTCTCATTATGTTTTCTTCAACTCACAGGTAGCACAAAAGGATCATTGTTTTGTACCCAAGTGAACCGGACTCTAAATTTCACCCTTCATTACCAGCAGTCTTCTAACCTAACATAACCTAACCTAGTCATATTTAGAAAACTAATCTATTCTTTCTACGCACATAATAATTGTTTACATATTTCAGTTGTTGCAATGACTTTATCATTGAACTTGTTACATCCAATCGGTTTCTACAAAAACATTGTTAATTTCGGCCAGCTCAAGTCTTGGCCATAAGGCTCGCTAATCCCTGCAATCATCCCTACTGATCGGGGAGCTATTTTGAATTCTCTGAAATCGTGGTTAATCGCTGGTTTTGCCCACGTTTCTGCCACTGCTTCGCTCAATCCTGATCCCAATTTTCCTTATTCATCGGCAGTTCATTTCCCCCAGCATAGTCTTACACCATGCTTGCTTGTTACTCCTGTGAGTGTCATTCAAAACTTTAGAGCTGTCTGACTGTCGACATAAAGAATAACCTCCTCGTCGTCAGTCAAATTTTTGGCCATTTATTTTATGGCATTCACGATTTCTAGATTTGGCAGGGAAAATTGAACAATTCAGAATCCTTCAGGTGTGCGAACATTGGTTTGTCTTATGTAGACCCCATCGGGGCCTTAGATCCATTTGTAAAAAGAGTTAAACCCTAGTAGGGAGTAACAGATTTGACCAAGAAGTTCGTAACATGTATCATAAATGAGGGTATCCCAAGAAAGTCAGTTTCACCAACCTTGAAGTCCGTGAACCCAGGGGCTGCAGAAGAAAGTTCATCCAAACCTATCTCCATTAGTGTCTTGCACTCACCAAACCCGACTCCGATAGCTTTAGCAAATTCCTTTATGCCGTTCCCCCTGGATAGTTCTTTTTGTGGTATCTGTGATGCTCATTGAAGCTTATATACCTTTTGATCCTAGCAAAAGATTTCGTATAACTTTCCTTTCGCTACGCCTCCCGCAGTCATGCGGAAATCGATGTAACTCGTTTCAAAAAATATTTTTAATTATTATTATTAAATTTTTATATAACGACGAATTTTTATTAGTTGTTGGCCAAGCGGTATCTTCACACATTTCGTTTCTGCTCAAGACACTTTTCAGTAGACTTCAAGCAGAACCTCTTGAGAAAATCTACAAAACTTCGATTGTTTATAGAAAAACTCTCAAAATATTATTGACAGCTTAAGTTTAAAATTCTTAAACGCACTAATAATCCCAAATTAATATTTTACTTATTGAGTAAAATATTATTTTTATTAAAAATACATTGAAATTGATTATTGAGGGGTTTAGCTGGATCCTATGCGCATTTCACTGTTGCTAATGCAGATCATCAGGGAACCTTTACCCAAAGCTTCTTAGAACAACTAGAGTTATTATATTATAAACTTTCATTTAAACAAATGAGAAGCTCAAGAACAAATAACAAAATTGAAACAAGAACTCAATAATCAACATGTTTTTTATTTTCTTACTTTACTATTGCTACATTGGCTGACTTTTTTTCAGCTTCAAATTGTAGTCGTAAGAGTATGTAAAAGAAAATAAATGTAAATAACAACAACAGCTATTTAAGAATAGAGTGTTGCCACACAAGTATTTTTTTTTTGACCGGGTGCAGTCAAGTTAATAATTTGTGTTTTTTATGGGAATTGTTACAATTTAAGTTTAAAATTTTTAAACGCACTAATAATCCCAAATTAATATTTTACTTATTAAGTAAAATACTATTTTATTAAAAATACATTGAAATTGATTATTGAGGGGTTTAGGTGGATCCTATGCGCATTTCACTGATTGACAGCTACAAAGACAAAAATGTTTAAATCTCAAACAAATACTTTTTCAATGACAAATAACTCAAACAAACTATATAGTTCTTTATTTATCTTAATGTATTTTTGAAATGACTAGCTTGGATTAGGATACTTATTCAATAGTAAAGAGGATAATATTTATTCAATTGTAAAAAGGAGAATATGTCATTAATAATATCCAAATGGCCGCCACTGCTACATTTGCAGAACCATATTCTTTTCATGAAACTTTCCATCACCAATTCATAACTTTGCGACTGAATGTCCTCGATAACTTCACGAATTCTATCTCAGGGATCATGAATCGGTTGTGGGCTATTGGCATATACATACCTTATCTTTCACTCACTTCCAAAAAGCAAAATCTAAAGGTGTAATTACCTGCTCGAGAAATCACATGGTAAGGAAACTTTTTTCACGCCAAAGAGCTATGGTATCTTACTTGAGTTTTGTTGAAAACAAACTTCATCCATCCATCTCGATAGCGCAATCCAATCACCGTGACAACTGCTGCACTACAGCCTCATCTGCAAAAAAGTAAGCTCCAATATAATACCGTCAGATAAAAAACTACATAATGGAGATGGAGAGGTTTTTCAACAATAATTTTTTGGTTTTCTGATGCCAAGATAGGCCTCATCAGTCAAGATGATGTTTCGATGAAATTCCGGATTAGTTTGATGCAACTAGCAAAGACACGTTGGTTTTGATGGTTGGTAGGCATTAGTTGTAGTCAGTCTTATTATGAACAGCAACGTGCGGTTGATAAGAGAAATTTTTACAACAAAATTTATAAATCAGTATTACGAAATGTCAGCGGTTGAAAAAAAGGTGGCAACCATAATTTTTCATCGAACAACTTTATAATCACTATTGTGAATAGCTATTAATAAAACTTTATTCTCCTTCTTGAAACTAAAAAATAGTGGGGAAAAATATTCACTTGCAATGTAAGTAGTAAATAAATAGAAATATATAAATAAATATGGTTAAAAACAGAGCTGTTGAATTACGGTTACGATTAGTAATCAATTAGATTACATTTTAAAAAGAATTGTAATGATTATATAATTGCCTTAAAAAGAATTGCTGATAAATAATTGATTACGATTACTAAAATCGAAAAGTAATCCGAATTACTTGAAATTACTACAAAATAATCTAAAAGAATCAAAATTAATCAAAAAGTAATCCGATTACTTTCAAAGATTACTTTTGCTTCTTTTTGATTATTTTCAAACATTATGAATTAAGATTACTTTATTTTGAAAAAATTCTAAAGAAATTTATATAATTAAATTTTTTTGTTTAAGAAATTCTTAACATATTCGTTTATATAACAACATTCATAATATCAATCTGAGAAAAAAAAATATAAGGAAAAACATAAAGTGAATTTTTTTGCTGGTGGCTAAGCATTGTCTGTATGCATTTCATAGTCGCTTCGACAAAATATCAAAAGACTTCAAACCACATAATTTGAGCAACCACAAACTTCTTATCTTATTCACAGACTTTTAAAAAATGATTTGAGAATTCACAAGAAGTATTTTTGAAAATCACAAAAGAAAAAAAAACATATTCACGCCAATTTTTTGAAAGACTATAAAAATGTATCAACAAATATCTTTCAAGCTTTCCTCCCCATTTGTCAAATTATTAAATATTTTAAATTTTAATATAAGTGAAATGTAATAAACTTAATAAGTAATCAAAAAGAATTAAAAGTAATCCTTAGAAGTAATTGGATTACTTTTTTAAAACTTTTGATTCTTTTTGATTATTTTGTAGTAATTTCAAGTAATTCAGATTACTTTTCCATTATTAGTAATCGTAATCACGATTACTAAGTACGAAACTGAATATAATCGTAATTTAATTTAAAAAAAAAGTAATCAAATTAGTAATCATTACTATTACTAATCATTACTTAACAGCTATGGTTAAAAATTAACAAAATGAGTGATATTATGCACAGGACGCGTAATAGTTTAGTTCTACCTAAATAAAATTTTCTACTCATTTTTAAACGAATTCCGCACATTCACTGTTATTTTTTTCCTTCAAATGCATATTCACAATGGAGAATACCTACTTAATCATTCACAACGTTATCAACTGGTTTTCGTAATAAGTATTTCAACCATAGTTGAAAATGTTTTGCACTTCTCAACCAGTTGATGGTTGGTTGCTGTTTATAACAAGCCAGATTATTAACTGAACTTTAAAAGCTTTGAGATTTGAGCCTTTATGCAAAATACGGTGTAATGTTGTTTGTGGAATGCTGAGTTCAAAGGATCAACGATAAATGGACAAACCTGAGTTTTCCTCAACACTATGGTCTACAAGAGCAATATTCTCAACGGTTCTTGTGCTTCTTTTAATTGGCAACACTAACTAATTGGCTCTCATTTTCGACTTATGCTAGGAACACAAGTGGGACGACAGGCGAATTTTTCGCTCAGAAATAGAACATATTTATGCATATGAAAATTAACACAACACCGCCGAAGAACGAATAATTTTCTCTGCTTTTGCACAAACAGCAACACCCCTTCTACAGAAGGAAGATTTACTTTGGAAAGTTTTAATTTAGCTCTCTCTGTCCTTCAACCAGCTGAATTTGGACTTTAAAAAGTAAACTTAACGTGTCTAAAAGGGGCCTAAACAACTTTATCATTTATAAGAGCTGTTATTTTTAGTCGTTGTTGTGCTTCACACTAGGAATTTACTCAGTGAATTCTTATCGACGAATTCGTCGCCTTGAAAGCAATTAATCTTTCGTCCCAATTGTGTTCTTAACATTTCACAATTGTTCTCAAATTTATTGTTAGAAACACACAGATGAAATCTCTCAGAGACTTGAATCATTTTGGCATTTTTGTAAGCATGAGCTACAAAAGTATTTGTTTTTTGTGTGTCTCCTTTACGAAGTGAAAGTGTGAGTTTGTTGCCGCTTAATTTTAAAGTGCTATTCACAGTTAAATTTTGGATAGTGTGTGGGCACATGCTCTTAGCAATCACAAGGAGAATTAAGAGTATCTCACAGAGTTCAAACTCACTTTTAACTTAATGTTTTTTGTTTCATTTTTAAGGTTTGAAGTCAATAAACGAAATCTAACTCAACCAAGTTGGGGATTAACTGAGTATGAACTTTTTATATTGTTTGTTGGTCGGTCGGCTAGATGTTCCGTCAGTTAGTTGTTACATTTAGTTACATACACATTTTTAAGGCCGGGGCACAATGAATCCGTCATGCCTTAAACTTCGCCTTTTTCAACTGACAGCTAAGTTGAAATACATGGTTTCTTATGAGGTCTGTTACATTCAGTACGAGTCCGTCAACGCAAAGTACAAAATTTGGTAAACTTTTAACTTTTTGTGTACGTTGAGTAGTTTGGCAGATATTGGTTGATTTTTTTGGTATGTTCTGATTTAGTTTTTTGTGTTTTGTGGCACCAAAAATAAAATTAAACAAAAGAAATAATGTGAAATGAATACAAAAAGTTGAATTTAATAAATAAAATGGAGAATCGACCCATTGAAGCTGTTCATATGCTTCAGTCAATAAAGTACTCATTGTGCCAACCTTCTCCGTCGTTGCGTTAATGTCAGTTGAAAAAGCGAAGTTTAACGTATAACGGATGCATTGTGCCCCGGCCTTTAGACATTTGGTTAGGTCTTTTCCTTTATAGCTTTTGCTGTTTTATACCGCCAACAAATTGTGTACGTGAATAAATCTACATAAAATATCTATATCTGACTTTTACACATTTTTTGTTGTTTCTCCTCCTTACCTACTCTTTGAGCGACTTCAACTCAAAGAATTCTTCCTTATAATTTTACTTAATGTTTTATTTATTTAATGTGCAGCATATTCTCCTACTTTTTGTTCATGCCTTTTTTTGTTCTCTTGCTTTAATTTATAAACACCATATGCTTGTTGTTGCCATTCAGTGTGTTGTTTAGAAGGTTGTTAATGTTGTTTATGCTCTTTATTGCATGTCACGTCTTAATACTTGTGTAGTTCTTCTGTTTGTGCTACATACGTCAGTTAATAAACATCCCAACCTACATAAAATTTAATCTAAAGCATCAAATGTTGGCAACTAATTGGCAAAGGCTGAAGAAAAATGGGAAAAATACAATACAGAAATTTTTCGATTTCAGATTTTTTTTTTTTGAAATATTCATCTAAAATAATATTTTATATAAAATTGAAAATACTGCTAATTCCTAGTAGAGCATTCAAAATAGCCAGCTAAATTAAAAATATAATTCTTTACATCCAGAAAAAAAATTACGAGTACCATACCTGCTCAAAGTCGTTGTCAAAAGTGTATCAACAACGCTTATGTTAAAATTGTACACCCCGTTATGAATTTGGCAACTAAGTATTGACAACGAATGTGTACAATTTATCAATTTAATTTGTCAATGAACAAAATTTGGCAACGTACCGGTGTCAGTTCGCACACGTCCGTGTATAAATAGACAATTAGCATTGTTGAACAACATTTCGCCATTTCAAATAAAAGTGAACAATCACTATTAAAATAGCAAACAAGCTCTCATTAAAAAATCATTCATTCAAATCATATTCCAAACATCAAATAATTTTCGACGTTTCCACATGTTTTACATGAGCAAAACGTAAAAAATATTTACTAAAGTGATTCATTTTATTATGATTTTTATCCTCAAAAATGTGGAAATGCAAGTATATTGAAGAGCCTCGGAATATACATATAAGTGTGTCCTATATAATCATGTCGAGCCATAACCGTTTTTTTGGACTTCGTTTTTTTTACGAAATCGATTATGTACGATCGTAAATAATCGATTTTGGTCAAAAAAATTAAGTTCGAAAATTATGTCGCTTAAGCTTTTTTTTTAGCGATTATGGCACGATGTGTATGTAACTGGCTGACTAAAGGCTTCATTAGTCTTTACTTTATGTTGCTGTTCTGTGCTGTGCCGTTCTGCTTCTAAATTTGAGTACTTACTTTTTCTGTAGTAATCTATCAGCCTTTCACTAAAGCGATGAGTTTGCATCGTCCATTGTTAAGTTTCAATATAATTTTATGTTTTTCTTTTAAAAATTAATTTTTAAAATCCTAAAAGCACAATCACAATTTATTTCAAAATATTTTTATTTAATTTATGCTGTCACTTACAATTACTAAAAATTTTTTTTATTTTCACAGGTTGAACCGAAATATAATAGAACGAAATATAAAAAGTAACGACTTGTATTAGATTTCTATAAACAAAAAAGAGTCAGCTGATTTGTAAAAGAACAGAATGTAAAAACTAACTCTGTCTTCAGAATGTTATAGTTTTATAGCGTAGACAGACGACAGCGTTAATTTGCATTAAAATCTCACTAATGTGAATTAAAAATTTACCCTGACAGACGACAGTATTTGCATTAAGTAAACAAAATCTGTACATCCCTTTCGTGCCACAAACTTCGATAATTTTCCTTGGAAATATTAAAATGGAAAAAATGTGTCTCGATTTTAATATTTCTTTGTTCTTTTTCTAAAAACAATTAAAATAACTTATATTTTCTGAGCGAATCGCATTTTAATTTTGAAAACCAAAACAATTTGCTAACATTTGATTGATTGTTGACGGTGTTACCATATTAGAACTGTGTTATCATATTGCTAAATTCAGTATTAATTCACTGTCATTTATTGCATTTACGGATGAGGATAATTCACAAGTTAATTTGCATTAAGACAGTTAATGCAAATTAAACGCTGTCGTCTTGTCTATGCTATTATACTACGTTTATACGCACGGCTTATTTGCAAATAAACCTGTAAATTGTTGCCATATTATTGTTTTTATTGCGACGTACTAATTCAGAAAATTATTCACGATTAACGCGCTATTTGCAAATAAAATGCTTGAGGTTGCCACACTTACAAATGTTTGCTAATAAAAAATAATAAATTGATAAAATATTGCATAAAAAAAAAGAATTGATAGAAGAAAATAATTACAATAAAAACAAATTATTATGTGTTACTTTATAAATTAACACAATTTTTTGCAAAAATAAGTAACATTTCTATAGAAGTGCTACCAAGTTTTTATAAATTTATAATGCCGTATTAACATGTGCGCACATAAACGTAGTAATAGTCTCTTGCTTAAGTTGTCGAATAAAATACAAACGAAATTCTACATATCTAGAGCATATATTCAAAATACGTCAACTCAAATTTGGTCAAAATGAGTTTCCGATGGCAAATAGCTCCTCTATGCAATACTCATCTGTAGTATAAATTTCGAATCAAAAAACTTATTTTTTCTCGTTTTATATCAATTTTTCTTATTCTGCTATCTCAAAGTATAATATTTTTTTGGTGAAAATAAATGCTAACTCCCATGTAAATTTCCAATATTTTTAAAAAAATTAGTAATTTATTATGAATCTACCTCATATCGTATTGCATTTGGCATGCTGAATACAAATCTGGTAAGGATTTTGATATCCTATGGCTAGTTTTTGAGATATGATCACTTTTAATATAATAATACAGAGGGGCTTCGATAAAAAAAAAAATTGGTAATGTATGTATGTATAGCACGGATGGAAATCATGGTACAATTGTACTAAATTTTTATACACATTTGAGTTAAATTTCTGTTTTTTATTGTAAACTTCTGAATTTTTATACTAATTTTTTTACGTTTTATTTTCATAGTTGGTCCAAAATCCAAGACATCATTTTCCTTGCCTGATGTATAGCTTTTAAACTGTTAATCAAATAGAAACATTATGTATGGACTGATTATAGTCAATGACATAAGCTTTCGAAATTGATAATTTGGAGTGATGCTGTTACACTAGAGAGTGAGTTACAGATCGCTAAAGCTGACCATCTCGAGATGGAAGAGACTTTCAGTCAGACTTATACCTAATTTACATTACGCATTTTTTTTCATGAAATTAGTTGCATGAAAATTTTTTATTTGTCAATAGGTGGCCTGGAGGAACAATTTATGTCAAAAAAGTTGTCAAAAATGTATCAGAGATTCATTCTACGCCCTTTTTATATAAAATTCTCTTTTATAGCGCTGCAATAAGAAATTGGAAAAAGTTGTGTGCAATAAAATTCATGAAATTTCATGAAGAAATGCTTAATGTAAATCAGGTATTAAGTTATTATCGACTAAAATATGCTATCTCATAAAAATACGCAAACCAGTGCAAAATAAAATATTTTTTGCAGACCTATAAATTAGTAAGCATATTTAAACCACATTATGGAAGGCACATCGTTCATTTTTAAAATAGTTTTTTCGATCTACTGAAAAGTTAGCTTTTTTGACTTGACGTAGTTTGAATATCGGCTCTCGATATGGAGAATATTCATCACTCTTTGGTCTTCCCTAAAACGTGATAATATGAATGTTGCTTAGAAAGTCGTTTTCACTCCCAGTTGGCATGAATACGGCTCAATTCCGGGTCGTATGCATGACAGAACTGGTAATGTTAATCAAGGTTCATATTGGAGGAAATACTGCAACGAAAAAAAGAGATCACGGAAAATTTCAAAAACTCTAAAATTAAACTCCATTTAAATATTTATAAAAATAATTTAGTGTTTTAAAATAATCGTTCATTTTATTTAGTGATTTAAAATTATCGTTTATTTTATTGTTGTCGTTTGAACGTCTTGCAATAGACTGTTCTTTTACTAACTAAAAACTAAATTTATATATTCAAAATAAAAGGGTGTCATGAATGCATGTGCCAAACATGTGTCATTGTATCGATCAAATATCCAACATTCATTTAAGTGCATTGCGCTGATCAAGTATCCAACATTCATTTATGTAAGTGCATTGCCACACATGAGTATTTTTCTAGTCAAGTGCTAAATCAAAGAATTGCTAAATCGGACCTTTCTTAAATTTCATTATTGTTTGTTTGTCGTTGTTTTAATGCAGCAAAATAGAATTTTCAAGTAACCTTAATAATTGACATTCTTTCATGACACATACATTCATAACAATAACTTGCACGCCTGTTTCTTAAAAAAAAACTTGTACAAATTAATTCGAAAATCCGGAGTCCTTATGAAAACTTTTTTAATCACTACCTTGTAACGATTAGTAAGTTTATAGCAACAAATTTCTTAAAATATATGTACTCTAATACGAGTATATTAAGTGCTCTTCTACGTTTTATTCTAAGCCATTCAACAAAGGAAGTACACATGTGATTCCTGATGACGATGATAGCACGTTTTGAGATGCGTACATCCGCAAGTTGCTACGTCATTTCTTCAGACATATTGTTAAAACACGAGATAATAACTGAAACGTACACACACTATATGCACTCACTTTTATGCACATAAACATTCATGTGGTGTACTTTCAGTTTATTTGTATAAACCGAGTTGGCCACAGCCATCGCCGAAAGCAACGCACACAGCAATCGCTCATACTAATAGTTATACATTTTATGTCTATTTTCTATGTAAAACTCACAAGCAGTAAGAGAGTGTGAAGTGTTCTTTTGTTGATGTTTGATTTGAAATCATTAAAAAGCTTCTAGGAAAGGTCCTTTCCAAAAAAAAAAATAAAAATATGTTACTTAAGTTAATATTTTAAGAAACAAGCATTACAAAAAGTATTCTAACAAAAAGTAGCATTTCTAAAATTTATCTTTACAGAAGATTCTCTTTCAGAGAGGAAATTTTCTACAGATACCTCTTAACGTGCCTTTTTAGGGTTCCGTACACCAAATGTGAAAAGGAACCCTTATGTTTTCGCTACGCTGTCCGTCTGTCCTTCACACGCTATTTTCTCAGGAACCGTAAGAACTACGGACCTGAAATTTGTACAGAGCATGTAGAACCTTGGCCGCTACAACAAAAAATACATGAAAGTTAAAAATTAAAGGGTGTTCCAAAACGAGCAACGAAAAATGTTAAAATCTAATGTAATATACATATATTTGCATGTAGATACATATGTATATTGACACTTGAAATTTGTAAAATTAGGTTATTTTTATACAGACTACAACAATAACACTAAAATTTAAAAAAAAAATTAAATTAAAGGGTGTTCTATCAGTTAATGCAATTTTGACAACTTGCTGTATCTTGGAAACCGTAAGAGGCAAACTCTTGAAATTTTCAAAAACGGTAAAACTAAAAAATCCGAAAAATCGCCAAACCAAAAAAATCGCCAAAAATTAAAAAAAAATCGTCAAAATGAAAAAATCGCCAAAATAAAAAAATCTAACACTAAAATAAATCGCCAAAATGAAAAAAATCGAGAAAATGAAAAAAAAACGTCAAAAACCGAAAAAAATCGCCAAAACGCGAAAATGTCGCCAAAACTAAAAAAATTTAATATGAAAAAAAATAATGAAAAAAATCGCCAAAAATAAAAAAAAATCGCCAAATTGAAAAAACGCCAAAAACCGAAAAAATCGCCAAAACGAGAAAAAAGTGTCAAAACTAAAGAAAGCGCCAAAACTTAAAAAAAAATCGCCAAAACCGAAAAAATTCTAAAACGAAAAAACCGAAAAAAACCCATAAACGAAAAAAATGCCAAAACTATATATTATACAGGATGAAGTTTGTATAAAATTACATATCTAGTGTTCGTACGGAACCCTTCGTGCGCGAGTCAGAGTCGCACTTTACTGAATTTATTTATACATACAGTGAACTCGCGATAATGTGAACTAATAAAAACCAAGGTAGTTCACATCAGGGTTACCGCTGGGAATTTTTAAAAAGTCGCACAAAAGGTCGTTTTATAAAAATAAAGTCGCACAAAAAAGTCTCGTGAGAAAATAAAAGTTGCACATCTTTTTAAACGCTTTTTTATTAAAAAATATTATTGAATCAAAACAAAAAGCTTATTCCATATTTCATAATATATACAGTTGCATTATTGTATGTGATTCAATAAATATTTTCTTATATGCATACTGCAGAAATCTACTTAAGTTTAATAAATTTGGCTGTCGTATGCTGCCAACGTCAAGATATTTTTACAAAATTCTAACATGTCGAACCAAAACCCCGTGAACTCTTTACTTCAATTCTATTCGTTTGATCTTGGCGCCATATATCCTATTTTTTGGGTGAATGTATTTTATACTTCAACATACATATATATTACTTTTTTGAAATCCACTCTTCCATATCTTTGTCTATTAAATTTAAAGCTGACAGCATTTTTAAGCAAAGCTAGTTTCAAAATGTTCACATGTTAGTACACACTTGTATGTTTTACGACAACTTTTTCTTACATTGACTCGGCAGCTAAAAATAATTTTGTAAAATAAGCACTGCAAAACCAAAATTTTTATTTTAAACGCTTTTTTGCTAACACTATTTTTTGAAACTTTTACTGAAAATTAGGGAAATTTTTTTTTTCTTAAATATATTGTACACATAACAAGGTTGCAAGAACGTAATATAATATAAAATAATAAAAGTGCTTCCAAATCAACAATAATCTGTGAATTGCTTTTAAGTTTTGACGGAGTTATTTTTATTTTTATAAAAAATTTTAATTTACTCCAATATTAATGTTTTTTGTGAGAATCTTTACAAAAAAGGGGTAAAAAGTCCCAAGAAAATCAAAAAAGTCGCAAAAGTCGGTCATAAAAAAAAGTCTCACAAAAAGTCGCAGACCGCTAAAAAAGGGTCAAATTGCGACTTTAGTCGTATGAGCAGGGGCAACCCTGGTTCACATTATCGAATTTCTTCACATTTTCGATTGTAGAAATTTGTGTTGTCATGTTGTGTTTTTTGCCTAAAAAAGGTTACAAAATATTGAAACTCTAAGTATTTTTAACATAAAATATAATTTATTGCAAACTTAACGATTTTTTAAATTTTAAATTCACTTTTTATATTAAATATTTACTAAAAATAAATAAAATTAAGTACATTAATTCATTGTACAACTATGTACAGTAAAAAATAGGTGATCACATCACTGTATAGTTCATTATATTGGTAGTTCACATTAGCGACAGGTCACTGTATGTAGTACTTTTGCTGAAAGTTCTTTTTATCGAAAATTATCTTAACAAACAAAGCCTTTTTTAATTAGTAACTTTGAAAAAAAAGTGCATTTGTAAAAAATTTCACCTTTATAAGGTACATTCTCATATAATAAAGAACTTTTCATGACATATACACATATTCATAATACCTTTAAAAAATTTAAATGACAAACTTTTTGCATCAAAAGTACTCAAACTTTTGCAAAAAGTACCGTACTATTTTCCAAAATTAGCCTTTTAAGTATCTATTGCAAAAAGTAATACTTCCAAAAATTATATATTCTCTTGCTAAGAAGTACCTTTTAAACTAACTTCTTTTTTTATACCCAGAAAAATAAATTTGTTACAAGTAAGTACTAAGACAAAAAGAAGCGCTTCGGACTCGTGGAAAAGTACATAGTGCATACCCTCTGCCTTACGAGGATGCAATAACGGAAGCGTATGACGAAATTTAACACAAACACTACGAAGGTGGTCGGCTGTTTGTACTGAAATTCTCCAAAGTTTTTTATATTGCATCTTCTCTCGCTTACCTGGATGCAAATTGATTTTTTTTTTAATTGAATTGTGTACGAAAATAAATATGTACTTCGGTAGTTCAGTCTTATCGACTCCTGATTCAATGTGCGACCAAAAAGTATTTGGTTTGATATTGTGTTTAATGCATAATACTATAAAAGCAAAATAAGGTATTGGAAGTTAATCTAATAGTAGACATATAACATTCTATATGAATTCAGAAGCTCATACCTGGAGAGCTACCAAATGGGACATTACGAACAAAAATCAGGTGATATCGAAGAAGGTTGGTAAACGAGAGTTGTGCTCTCTCTCTCTGCCTTACCAACCTGCTTCCAGGTAGACGAATATTTTTGATGGGTACTTCCTACTATAAGAATCAATTCATTTTACCCAAATTTTCGAAAATCGAGTTTTCATCATATTTCGACGCGTTGAGGTCGCGGAAGTCGATTCTATCTATTTTTGCGATGATGTCCGTATAGACTGTGTGTAAGTGTAAACATCTCATAACTTGAGAACGGGCGAATGGATTGGAGAAAAATTTGTCGCATTAGACTGTCGTATGACAGTGAATTGATTCGTTTCCGCAGATTTCGAGTATTTTCACAGAACTGGTTTTTCAACTACTAAGCCGATCAATTTCAGCAAATTTCAATTGCTGCTAATTTGGCTAAAATTGGGAGATTCGTTCGAGAGATATCGTTGACGAAAAAGTTTCGAAAAAATTTTATTTTTCTAATATCTTGAAAAATCTTCGTCAAATCGATTTTAAATATTCACCGATTTTATGAACTTGAAATGTGTATCAGATGAAATTAGTTTAACCAAAATCTGTGAAATTGTTGGAGAGATATCGCTATCTAAGTGTTCCTCCGTCTTGTCATGTTTGCCTATTAATTATATAGATTTTAGAAATTTCTTCTGTTTTAAAGATTTGAATACATTGATTTTTTTTCGTGTTTGCGTTGTTATCGGCCTTGGATTTTTTTTCTGTTTTGGCAATGTTATTATTTTAAGCGGTTTTGTCGTTTCAACTTCGCTTTATTGCTTAAGCGATATCTTACTTTTGGTGAATTGTATATGTATACATTATCGGGACAGACCATTTTTTTGGCTTTTTTACGTTTTTTCGTTTTGTTTTTTACGTTTTTTCGGCTTGACAATTTTTTCAATTGGTATTTTTTTTCTTCATATTGATGTGTCAAATTTAATTATGTTTGTGTGTTTGAAGGTTTCCCGTGCTTGTGATCACAGTTGCCATAGTTGGTAACATTCTACCAAAATTGGTAATTTTTTGTAGGGTTGGTAACTTGGTAACGTTGTTTTTGTTTTGGTAACTTTTTTAAGGCTTGACAAACTATCAAATTATTGCTTTTCTTTTATCATTCTTCCGCATTACTCAACACTGAGAAGAAAAATCATTAAAAACAACTGTGTGAATGTGTGCCAAATTGTTCAACGGCGTAATATGCAAATGTCATAGTTAGGAGCTTTTGTTCACATCGGCTTTGATGTTATGTTTGTTTATTTATGTTAAGTTTGAGTTAGGTGTGAAAATTTTGGACAAATTAAAAATATTCTTCATCTTGTGTTCTGTATGGATAAGTAAGTATAAACATTACTGTTTTATGACAAATATATTGAAATATTTTTTCGTTTAGATTTATCATAAAAAAGCGAAAGGTGGCGGAGGACTTGTCGATTTTGAGCAGCGACGATGAACATGGAACTTCCAAAGAAAATCGGTAAAATAAATATTGAATGCACAATGCATAAAACCAAATATTTGACAATTTGTATATTTCTTACAGAAATGAAGAGGAAATTACAAAGCGAACCAGGAAGTTTCGCTCGGAGTGGAAGCAACAGTTTCCTTGGCTTTTGGAAAAAGCAGGCCAATGTTTGTCTGCGAAAGGACATTAGTTAATCATTTGTCACATTTAAAGAATCACGCAACAAAAAGTACACATGTCCAACGCTTAGAACAGAAGAAAAATCAACCTGTTTTTTACTGAGGACCAGAGATCTCTGGATAAACAAGTAATGCAGGCGGAATTGACATTAGTCATGTTTTGCATTTGCCACAACCTACCCTTCCTTTTAATGGATTTTTTGCCTTTTCTGCTACGGGAATGTTGTCCAGATTCTCGCATTGCAAAATTGATTAAATGTGGTCGCACTAAAGCTACTCAATTGGCTGACACATTAGGAGGAAAAGCCCGTGAAAACATAACATCAACAATGCAGTCCTCAAAGTTTTCCCTTATTGTTGATGAAACAACTGACGTATCAGATCATAAATGCTTGGTATTGGTCGTGAGGTACTTCGACAGAATTTCTAAATCAATCAAGGACAGATTTTTATCTTTACTGTAATTGGTTCAAGCTGACGCCAAATCCATATACGAAACAATCAAAGCATTTTTTGATAAGAATAATATTCCCATAGAAAACCTAATTGGTTTGGCAACGGACGGAGCACAATGGCTGGAGAATTAAATGGCTTAAAAACGAAACTTAAACGCAACACAGATTTCTTCTATATAAACTGTACATGCTATTCATTGCATTTGTGTTCAAGCTATGCATGCAAAAAACTGCCACTGGATGTTGAAAATCTATGCAGAAAGGTTTACAATTTTTTCGCGCATAGTTCTAAAAGAATCCATGAACTTAAAGAATTTCAAGAGTATTGTAACTCTGAGCCGCACAAAATGCTGGGACTTTCCGTAACTAGATGGTTAGCGTTGGAAGCGGTCGTTCCAAGAATAATTGAGCAGTGGAAGCCCCTACAGCTGTATTTTCTATCGTGTGCACTGGAGGTAAACGGAGGTGAGCCAATTGAAATTTCAAATTTATTGGCAAATGAAGAAATAAGGGTTTATATGATGTTTTTGTCATACATATTGAAAATTATTAACAACTTAAATAAGGAATTTCAAGCCAAAAAGGTGCGTTTGCCTTATTTGTTTCAGCAACTAGATATTAATTTTAAGCTTGTTGCTTTCAAGTACATTAAAAGCAGTTATATAAAAAGCATCGAATGTTTAAACAATTTTGTAACCAATAATTCCGAAAACTTTTTACATCCACTGGAAGTATTTATTGGTAGTGAATCGGAAAAGTATTTAAAAGACAAAAATTTCTCGGAATCGCAACAAATAGAAATTAAAGTATGCTGTAGGAAGTTTTATATAGAATTTCTCGATCAATTAAAGAAGAGGTTTGATTTTAGTAGAACTGATTTAAAATCTTTGTCTATTATAACACCAAATAACATTATCAATCAAACCAAAGATTCTTTTTTACAACTTTTAAATGCATTTTCATATTTAAATGACTATAATAATGAAACAATAATTACACAATAAAAAAGAATTGACTTTAGGTAATGACCAACATTATGTTTGGTCAGCAAAAGATTATTTTAAATGACTGCAATATTAAATAATTTATTTAAATTAAATACGGAATTAGTAGGTATAATGAATTGAAATATTTATTTATGTTCTAAAATGAATTAAAACGTTTTATGTTATGTTTTTCATTAATAAAAGTTGTTGTTTTTATTATAATAAAAATAAAGATTTTTGTTTTAATTAAAAAAAATTTTGGTAACATTTTGGTAACAGTTTCGGAAAATTTTGGTAGACAATTTTTTTACTCAATGGCAACTGTGCTTGTGATTTATGTCCTTTTGTGCATAATAAGAGTTAAATTCACAATAAGAAAAACAGTTGATTAGCAGCCAACTTCACTATCTAACTGATTTTCCAATTGTAAAGTGTTGCCACCGCATTGTATGGGCACGAAAATTTCTATAAGCTTAAAAACGCTTGACGCTTCTGTTCAGATATGTTTGTTAATTAGCTCCGGATATATTGCGGTAACAATTTTACCCTTTTTGGAATATTTACCATTCCAATTGGCGAATATTCCTTCTTAGATCGAGATATTCCTATCTCTACCTTCAATCATCATTAATCTATATGGTACAACAGTACAGTGTTCTATACAAAAGCTTAGCCAAGTGGGTAGTGCTATTATATTTCTTTTACTATAAATAATTGAACATATTTGTAACAAATAAATAAATACTTATCCTCGTCCACATTATGAAACCTTTGCGGCGAAATTTTGAGCTTGGCAATGTAAAAGCAAAGGTGAATGGAAAACCGAACATTATTTCTTGTGTTACATGCAGTTTTTGTGAATATGTTGAAAAATCAGAAGAAGGGGAAAGAAGAAAGTGTATTTAACAGCCCTTAAACTACAAAATAAAATCTTCATTGTAGGAAAATGAATGCAATTTCCAAAGAGAAATAAGTTTCGTGGTGTGGAAGAGTTCTTAGCTGAATGAATGCTTAAATGCATGTACAGGGTGGGCCAAAAGAAACCAAGGGGTGTAAAAGTTTAATAACTTTTTTGTTTATTAATTTTTTTTTATTTTTTCTTTCAGATTATATAGACAACACTTGGAGAATTTATAATGGAGAGGTTCACAACTGAACAGAGAACCAGAACAATAGAATTTTATTATTTAAACCAGAGATGAAAATTTGATTATGAGTGATGAAGCTCATTTTCATTTGAATGGCTTTGTTAATAAGCAGAACTGTAGGTTCTGGGGTTCTCAGAATCCAAGAGCCATTCATCAACGCCAATTGCACCCCATCAGGTGTACAGTATGGTGTGGGATCACATCTGAAAATGTCATTGGGCCCTTTTTCTTCGAGAATGAAGATGGAAGTGCTATAACCGTAAATGGAGAGCGGTATCGGTTTATGATAGAAAATTTTTTACGTCCTGCTCTTGAAAACAGACCTGGTATGTGGTTTCAGCAGGACGGAGCCACTGCCCATACTGCCCGAGACACAATGGCACTTTTAAGTCAAATTTTTGGAGAGCGAATAATTTCTCGAAATTCGGAAATTATTTGGCCAGCGCGATCGCCAGATTTGACAGCACCCGACTATTTTCTTTGGGGTTTTTTGAAGGAGCGAGTGTATGTGAACAAGCCAGAGACAATCCTTGAACTCAAGGCAAACATTGTTGCAGAAATTCGAACGCTACAGCCACAAGCTTTGAAAGATGTTATGGAAAATGCTCTAAAAAGAGCCCATCAGTGCGAAGCTGAAAACGGTGGTCATTTAAGAGACATAATTTTTCATACTTAGTGTAAAAAAATTTCCATTTTGTATATTATATAATCTGAAAGAAAAAATAAAAAAAAGTTAATAAACAAAAAAGTTATTAAACTTTTACACCCCTTGGTTTCTTTTGGCCCACCCTGTATATATAGGGTGTTTTTTTCAGGGGTATAGAACTTCGAATTGAGATAAAACACAAGAAAATCGTTTTAATGGCCATCAATTTGGCTTTATTGGAAGGATAATTTTATGCCATTAATGTTTAAATATGATTTCGGGCATGTGGCCGCCGCGGCTGGCTCGAATAAAGCCAATTCTACAGGTCCAATTTTCAACCACTTTTTCGAGCATATGGGGCCGTATGTTGGCAATAACGCCACGAATGTTGGCTTCCAAGTCCCCTAAGGTTTCTGGTTTGTTGGCGTAGACGAGCGACTTCACATATCCCCAAAGAAAATAATCCAATGGTGTCAAATCACACGATCTTGGTGGCCAATTGACAGGTCCATTCCGCGAAATTATGCGCTCATCGAATGTTTCCTTCAATAAATCGATTGTGACGTGCGCTGTGTGGCATGTAGCGCCGTCTTGTTGGAACCACAACTCATCCACATTCATGCCATCCAATTCGGGAACAAAATAGTCAGTTAGTCGGCTCCAATTGCTGTGCACGGTGGCGAATCGATTCATTCGGGTCCTCTTCAACACTGCTCTACAGCGGCAATTGTTTCTTCGGTGCGCACTGTTCGACGTCTCTGCGGATGCGTATTATCACATAGAGTAAACGTAGTGCGAAAACGATCCATGGTTAACCGAATTAATTGCTCTGATGGACGATTATGTCGACCATAAAATGGACGGAGCTTGCGGTAAACTTCGCGAACTGAACCATTATTTTCGAAATAAATTTGCACGATTTGCAAGCGTTGTTTTTTTGTCAACCTGTTCATGATGAAATGGCAAACCAAACTAAATATTAATCACTTGACAGCTGACAAAATGGCCGCCAGTTAAAAAAGTGATGCCAACTTAAAGTTCTATACCTCAATAAAAAACACCCTTTATGTACCTATATGTTTAACTATGTGTGTACGTACGCACAAGGACTTGTGACAATATTGAATGTGGTTTGTAGCAATTACATTTTATAAGTTCCTATAAATATACATTTAAGTGGGAGTAAATTCAGTTATGTTTATGTAAGTGTGTATTTTTGAAATTATTCAAAAAATACTCACGCACAACGCAACAATCAGCCTGACGAGAAACCTTAAGAGGGGTTGGCAGTATTCAGATGCTGATCTAAACAAACTTTGGCAGCCTTTGATTATGAAACAAACACAAAAATATGAATTACGAAAGCCGTGCCTTTGAAGCTGTTTGTGGTTGAAAGTTGAAAATATTTGCTCATTTATTTGCAAAAAGTTCTGCGTTGTTGGGTACAATTTGGTAATGGTTTCAACTGCGTACATTTTTGTAAACTGAAATCGATTTATATTAAAAATAAACAACAACTTTTTACATCGAAAACAAACTTTCTCCTAAAAAGACAAAGTTCTAACGACTGATGGGTCCTTAAAAGGGAATGGTAACAGATTAAGATTCTCTAAAAAAACACTTTCAATAAAAATTCTACTATAAGTCTCAGAACACAACAAAGCTCGAAATTCAACTAAAACATCAGCAATAAGTCAAAACTTAAGATTATGGAATATTTTAAACCTGTATCTAACATAACATAACAAACAGAAACACAGCCCGCAAAGCGATTAACTTGTCTGGGTAAAACACCCAGGGTCTATGGTGGGAATCGAACCCACGACCTCTGGACTGAGAGGCTAGCATCGCTACCACTCAGCCACAGGAGCACCCACTCAGCCACAGGGGCACCCTTATCCGTAAGGGTATTTCTTATCATTATCTCAAAAAAGGGACCAAAATATATCCTTAGACGGGGATACAATGGCTAAAGATTTTCTACAAAAGTATTTTCATCAACACCAACCAGAGGAGAGTCGTAAACATACACTCAGAAAAACAAAACAAGCAAAACTCTTTGTACTAGCTTAGACCTTCTGGATGTGTCATTCAAGAAGTTAGTGAGTGGCAGGTGGTCTGCAGTTGTGTCAAATGGAGCGGCAGCTAACTTCAAGGTTATCAGTAGGCATAAAATGTACTTTTTAACCAAATAGAAAAACGACTAAGCCGATAGACGATCGTAATCAAAAGTCAGTGCAATGTATTTTCTCGAAACCAGACGCCTCCAATGCCGATCCGGATGTAGTTCTAATCCGTCGAAATCTGTATTTTAATGCTGTTAGGTTAGAAAGGGTAGTGTTGTAATGCACATTCAATTTCTAATACCACCAGATCATTTGGAAGGATACCCGTCCTTATCGCCTGAGTTATTCTGTAACCATAGATAGATCTTTGACAACATCGTTACTCAATGGAGTCAAAGGCTCTAGTAAGAACAATTTGACAAATGACGGATTGATTTCAAGTTCAGTTGCATTATCAAGCATGCTGCCAAGCGGCCCACTCCATATATTGTTAGATAAAGTTTTTCCATCCAACTCTGTCATCAAGTGCCGCAGAGGTACCTCATTGCAATGAAGGGAATAAACCAGTTTACGATTCAGTTTTGCCTCAATCCAATGCATGTCTCCTCTTTGCCAACCAGTGGTTACATTGGTTGAGTCACCACCAATAGCCTGCAAACTTTTATCAATGCTGTACTTCTTTAAGAAATCGACAAGATGGTTAGCAACAAGTTGAGAAGGTTTTCTTATCGTTAAGTCCTTCTCTAGAGTAAAATGGCAAAGAAACCTTACACCTGCCTCACTACACATCAAAGTCCGTCATTTGTTGATAACAGTGAAGTAAGCTTCGTGGTATTCTATCACGAAGAATTTAACATTGTGATTAAAGATAGTTCTTGCTC
Source organism: Tachina grossa (assembly GCA_949987645.1). Taxonomy (NCBI): domain Eukaryota; kingdom Metazoa; phylum Arthropoda; class Insecta; order Diptera; family Tachinidae; genus Tachina; species Tachina grossa. The sequence continues at coordinate 23,804,219 of OX465277.1, read as the reverse complement.
TAAATAACAGTGTTGAGTAAATAACGTGTTTTCATTAATTAATCTTTATGCGTGTAAAATTTATTTTGTTTGCAATTAAGAACTTGCATAGACAGTTTAGAACACAATCGTTTTGAAAATATGTATATTGTATAGCATGTTTTTGGGCAATAAGCAATACATGCTTTGAAAGTTATATGGAATACTCGAATCTAATCTTTTGTAACAAAAATATAGTCAGTACAAAATGGTTATATTTAGATTACACATAGATATATTGAAAAGAAACAAAATAGTATATTATTTTCATTTTCCTTTTGTAATTGCAATGATAGTTAAGGTCTCTCTTCGCATTTCAATTCTTAATAATATTGAAATTGAAGAAAGTAAATTTTATATTACAATCACGTACCAAAAAAAATTATGTTTATATAAAAACTGCATTAACGTTACGTTGTACTCGCATAATGTTAAGTTAAACTAAAATATGAATTAACGAAGGCATTATTATTATTGTTATTTACGATAAAATTACAATTTAACGGCAAACACATAATCCAATCATGAATATCTGGCTCTTATATTACGATTACATCAGCTGCTTAAGGCTGTACGAATTATCGCCCAAGTTACTATCGCCCGAAACAGCTAAATGAAGGTACGCCCAAAATTGTTGGGTGATTAGTCGTTGTGAAGAAATACCCAAAAAAACAGTACCCTATCGCCCAAAAAAAAAAAAATTAAGAATAACCCAAAAGTGTGAAATTAATAATCGCCCGAAGTTTTTGGATGTTTGTTCATTACGTACAATCACCCGAATTTGGATTGAATAATCGCCCAAAATATTTTTTTTTTGGGTTTATTAACATTTTGCGGAAATTTAGCAATTATTCATTATGAACAAATACCCAAATATCTAAAAATGTTGAGTCGTCCAAAGTCGATGAACAATTACCCAATTTTTTTACAACAATTTTTGGGCGATGCAACATTTTTGTTTTTCGGGCGATAATAATTTGGGCGATAATTCGTACAGCCGCTGCTTAACTGTCTGTCCGTCCCTCTGTCTGTCTGTATATACAATTGTAATACAGTCGAGCATGTTTTTGAATAATAGTTACACTTATAAGAAACTTTAACGATTGTATATTTTTTTGCAAAAGAAAATTTTTTGCTTCTTAGTTTAATAAAATTATATGAAGTGGCAGGTGCTTTAAAAAAATACAAATATAAATTTTAGCCTTTTCAACAAAAATTGGAATTTCACGGTTTTGAAAACCGAATTAGAGATAAAGGAACTAAAGATATTTTGATAACTTCTGTCGTAATGAATGTGATTATACATAAATTTCGGTTCTTTCTCAAGAGTGGTGGTAATTTGGTTTTGTTTGTTTTTTTTTCAAAATTCTTCTTCGAATCTCTGCATTGTAAATGTCAAAACAGTGACTTTAGCCACTGAGTCTATTACTACGTTTATACGCGCAATATTAGGAAATAAGTGTTAATTGTTTATACGACATAGCAAAAGTACACAAACTTGGTAGCACTTCTATAGAAAACTTACTTATGTTGACAAAAAGAAATGGTATAAATGTTCATTATTTGTTTTGATTGTTATTCTTTCTTGTATCATTCTTCTATATATTGTTTTATTTTTTTTTTTGTTTATTATCAAACATATGTAAGCGCGGCAACCTCAAGCGTTTTATTTGCCAATAGTGCTTTAATCAGGTATTGTGTTTGTGAGTTAGCTATTTGCAAATAAAAAATTAATTCACCGTTTATAGGGCAAATTCTATATTTGAAATATTTTTATATGCAAATAAGTCGCCCGTATAAACGTATTATATCGGGCCTGTTCTGCAAATCACGACGTCAAATCACGGTGATTTCAATAAATTAATAAAATCTAAATCATTGTTTTTGTAAATTTCACGATTTATAGCGATTTGAATCACCGTGATTTTCCCGTATGTGAAAACGTGAAGACCCTTGTTAAAAATCTGTCAAAAATAGTTCACACAAGTAACAACAGTCTTATTTATAAAAATTATTAAGGTTTTAAGACGAGTTTTTAAAAGACATTATCATACAAAATTTTTCTTATTAAATCTTTATAAAGCCTTAATAATTTTTATAAATAAGGCTGCAATATTTTACTATCAACATACATCTACCAACAATATGTTTAATATATAAATCTTTTCATCTATCACAAAAAAAGTACAATTTAATCTTTGACAGACGCCTTTAAACGTTTTTTTTCTATCTAAAGGTATGGTCATACTTGTCAAACATTTGCCCAAAAAAGCGTAACCACTAAATACTATTGTGAAACCTTTTTGATTCAAACACATGTTTAAAAAGTTAAACAGTTTCATACATAACTACTAGGCAAGGTCATAAAATCCAATATTATTAGAAACTGTTTAACTTAAGGTACCAACAGACGACATGTTTTTCACATTGTATGTGCCAGAATTTACATATGTAAACGAAAACATGTCGTGTGTTACCTTTAAAACATTGCTTGTGTAAAAAACATGCCAAAAAACATAAGACATTATTTAAAATAGAGCGTGCTGAAAAAGAAAAAGTGATACTACATGTACGTTTGTGACCAAAAATTATAAACCTTATGTAAATTAACCAATATTGACAAGCATAAAGAAAAACATACGAGTCGAAAACTTAAAAAACACATGTAAAAAATATGTCGTCTGTTGGTACCTTTAATAAACTCGTATCTGAATCAAAATGTTTTTCAGAAATATTTTTTTTTTTTTTTTAGTCAGGCTTAAGTTCAGTAATTTCAATTCTTTTATTGAATGAAATATTTTTATTAATTAATGTGAGTTTCTAAAGAAGAGAAGAAAAATTAAATTAGCCTTTTAATCTGGGGGAAATACCGATATTTTTCTGTGCAGCAACGCACTTCATCAGCACCCTAGTCTATCTACATTTTTCATTGGCATGTAGTGGTTAAGCTTTTTTGGGCAAATGTTTGCCAAGTGTGGCCGTACCTTTAAACGTATTAGAAAAAAAGTATTTGGACAATTCGGATCAAAATCAGTTCAATTAGGTATCAAATAACTGATTGAAAGTTTACTTCAACGTGATTATGATTAAAGGTCATGACTCCTAAACAATCGCACGATCTACGAAAAAAAACCCTGATATGATCAATTGTTATTGTCTCTTGAAAATTTTCATAGACTCCATCATACCAGGGTTGTATTTTCCCAAAAACCGCATAATTATGTAGGATAGTGTATCGCGACCTAAATCGGAATAGAAAACCATGAAAGCCTGGCATGTTTTTTCTGAAAACTTATAACTTCGAAAATATTTCCCATGAAATTCTACTATCACTCTCTGAATAGAGCAAAGCTCACAATTCCACTTGAACAACAGTATTTATTCAAAACTTGAAGGTCAACTTTCCTTCATATGGGGGTTTTTTTGTGAGATTTTTTTTAAGATGACTTGTCAATTTGACATATAAATAAATGTCATTGTTATTCTCATGGCAATTGCTAAGACAATATATTGCCTTTATTGTGATAATAATTATTATCGAAAGAAGTTATTATTTCCTTTTGTTATTTTTGTTGTTGTTGTGTTTGTTGTTGCTGTTGTTGTTGTTTGTAAATAAATTGTTAGTATGTATAATGTATTCTTTATCTGTTATCCTACACTTGAATTAAGCTGTTGTCTATGTAAATATAACTAAATGTAAATGTATATCAGGCTTATTATCATAACTCAATAAATTATTTAGTATTAGGACAAAAGTGTTAGATAAATATTTGTTATTGACGCCTGGTTTTTTGTACTTTTTTCGAATGCATTTTTCGTTTGTATTCTTTTGTTTCTTACACTAAATCCACTGCTGCTAGCTGCTGGATGAAAAAGGAAGTTGAGTCGACGAATCTGGGATAAAAAAAATATTGTTGAAAAAATATTTACACAAGTACAATGTTTGAATTGGACCCCTTATCCACACGCAAAGTTTACTTTGACAAAGTCTTTTAAATTTTCTTTTAAACTTTGTTTAACATCTCCCCATGCAAAGTATGCTTGAACAAATTTTAATTATAACTTATGAAAAACAAAGCAACTTTACGAGTACAACAAAGTCTATACTCGCCCCCATTCTTCTTTAACTTCTCTCCAACAAACTCAAGACTTTGAAAAGTAAACTTTAAGTGCAGAAAAGGGGTCTTATTTTAGTGTCTTGGAAATTGTGAAGTAGAGAATGAATAGAAGTTCATTCTTATGAAAGAGGTCTTTTAAAGTATTAATAAATGCATATTTACGACTTCCGAGAAATTTATTGCTCAATTCGGAATAATTCCAATATAAATATTGTTCATGAACAAATGTTTATTTAGATAGAAATTATCAACAACGTTGATAACTAAAATATATCTGCTATCGTGTAGTGTGGTCAGTTTCAGGGCTATCAGATGTGGTGATTTCTCGCCAAACGTGGCGATTTTTCAAATTGTTTGGCGTCCAAATTTATGGGTTGGCGATATGGCGATTTTTCTGGCGATAAATAAATTTGTTGGCGATTTTTGTGGCTATTTTTTAACAGAATTTAAATTAAAAATTTTTGTAATTCAGGGAAATTAGTTTGTTGAAGGAGTAGTTTAAAATAAATAAATTCGACCAAAACTCGTCTGCAAGAAATTAAAACAACTTTATTCTGATGATTTTTCTTATATTAATTATTTTAATTCAATAATTTTAAATTTGGATGAGAAAACTTTAAAAAGAATAATTTTTAGCGTCTTTATTTCTACTTTTGGCGATTTTCTCCTATATTTCTATACGATTATTTAATAAAAAAGTATATTAAAAAAGTGTATAAAAAAGTGTATAAAATCAAATTTATTATCAAATATTTATTAAGAAAAACTACATAAAACTGATTTTGGCGACTTTTGGCGAATTTTAAAATCAATTTGGCGAAATAGGTCAGAAAAAATCTGGCAACCCTGGTGAGTGTGTCTAATAATGTATGAATGTATGGTAGAATTCTCTCTTAGTTCTTGTTAAAATTAATATAATTATTTCAAATTAACAATACGACTGAAATCTCATTCGTGCTGACTTCTTGAAAGAAGCACAGTTCAACGTAGTCTCCTTTGAGCTATACGTACTTTGTCCAAGGTTTGTTATGCCTTTCAAAAAATGAGATTTGTCAAGGTCATCAAAACAGGGGTCATCTACTCTGTATTTTGAAATAAAAAAATCTTTCCAATTTGCATGTTATTAACATTACAATTCGTAAGCATTTGCTTTGGTTTCAAATTATAGAGAAGACCGCTTGGTATTCGTTTGTGAGATGATTTCATCGTTGTCGTAAATCTCTTCGCCGAAGCATTCCTTCAGGCTTGGGAACAAGAATCGGTCACTCGAAAATTAATCCAGAGAATATGGTGAATAGAGGAGCAATTCGTAGCTCGATGAATAATTTTTTTTCAAAGAAATTGCTCATTAGGGCGTTTTACAAAAAAAAAAAAAAAAATTGCAATTCTTGAAGCGGAATATTAAAGCTTGTGATCTAAAAGAATTTCGAAAATTTTTTGGAATTTTTTGAAGATGGGTATGGGGTCGCTGAAATAGATTTTATGAAAAAAATGAAGTTATGGAAAAAAAATTTTTATATTATTTTTTTCTGGTGCTTTTTGTTCATACAACTAAACAATTCTCTTCTTAATGATCCGATCCCACGACAAAAAAATTATTGGTGAGAAAAATTATTATATTAAGGACCACTTTGATAGTTTTAAAAGTGAAAAATTATTTTTCCTAGATTTCAAACCTCGATAACTTGAAAAGTTTTCAACATTTTTTCAAGATGTGAAACGCCCTACTGCTCATGTGTGCCCCCGTGCACTGTCCTGGTGGGAAAGAAAAAAAAATTGGCCAATCGACCAAATAATTGTTTTACTCTTTTGAAGGTAGCCAATGTAGATAATGGCCCTTATTCCAGTTGTCGACATCAACGTCACTTTAACACAATACCAAAAAATTGGAGCTTGTGTACCCTTTGTCGAAAACAACTGACTCCTGTTGGCAGGTTAATGCTATTTTCTATACCTTAGGGAACCGAAATAGATTGTCAGTGTCACAAAATTGTTCTGCATATCGAGTAAACAAGCGCCAATTTTTTGGTATTGTGTTAAAGTGACGTCGATGTCGACAAATGGAATAAGGGGTAATACCTCGTGCATTGCGAAAAATGGCCGCCATGACTATTTGTCTGACAAACTCACCTGGACCTACTTTGGCGCCGATTCATCCCGATAAACCCACTATTTTGATAGCTGTTTGGTCTCTGGGATCTTGTGGTAGATCCATGTTTCATCCACTGCTACAAAACGGTGCAGAAACTCTTCCATATTACGGTTGAACAATACTCCTGTGAAGTTGTAACACGATTTAGTTTGCGGACGATTATGAGCAACTACATCCATCGCCAATCTTGCGGAAAGCTTTCTCATACCTAAGTGACCATTCAATATTGAGACCACTGAAAAATACCTGTGGGCTCCACAATCACTCTCACTTTCAAATTCCGATCGGTCAACACCACATAGTGAATTTGTTTAATTGCGTCGGGTGTAGAGACCTCTACTGGGCGTCCAGAACGTACAAACGCAATACAGTAAACCACTTCTTTTAGCATTGAGATCGATGGTGAAAAGTGCCCGTAGTTTTTATCAAGCTAAACCTTGGTTTGGGCGATGAGTTTTAAATACGAGTAATGCTTCTACATTCTTCTTTGGTGCATAACTGTCATCCGTTTCACGTAGCCTCATTGGCAATCTAACACATGTCCGCCACTTCCGCAACCACCACAATACGAGTATACGGAGGGTTAAAAAATTTCTTTTAAACTCTTGTCTTTCATCAATAAAAATACATTTTTTTTTTTTCAATTTGAATTATTTATGCCATTAAAATTTTTCAATAATCTGCAATAAAATCAGTTACACTACTCGTATCTCTCAAATATGAATGAATGGATGTATAAAGGAATAAATTACGGAATACACATGTATAAATACATAAGTGTATTTATGTATGTATATTAATAAATGAATAATTGAATTGCATAAGTGAATGATTGTACAACTGTATGGTTGAATAAATTCACACTAAGGGCACCTGTGAGTGTAAAATTACACATTTGCTTTAAGTGAAAATTATATTGAAGACAACTTTCATTGATTTAAATGTCCGATTGTAGCATTTATTGACTGGTAAATTGCCACAACTGTCTTTATAAACAAACATGACTTCTAATAAAGTATATTAAAGGGATAATTATATAGCACGTAAATGAAATGAAAAAAAGGGTAAAAGAAATATAAGTAAAGCAATTGAACAAGCAATTTGCAATGGAAATAAATTATTTTCAATATTGAAATACATATGTACGTATATACAAACCGTGGCAGTAGTTTGTTGTTTGTAGCTTTCCATGATTACATCGTTATATTTGCCAATAATATGAAATTGAAGCTCTATAACTCCTTGCAAAATTATACATTAAAATTTTTATTGAACATACATATCTTAAAATAATAATAATACGAGCACTCATTTAAGTCCAGGGATGAAGTGATAACATGATTATAAGCTACTTTTATAAAAGTACTACCTTTTATAAAAGTAATTTTTATAAGAGTACCTTTTATAAAAGTAACTTTTACAAAGAGTATATTTTATAAAAACTAGCTTTTATAAAATTCAAGTTTTATTAAATGTATCTACTTTTTAAAAAAGTACATTTTTTAAAATATACTTTGTTATAAAAATTGCTTAATTACATTGTATAAAAAGTACATTTAATAAGTAACTTTCATAAAAAGTACCTTTCGTAAAAAGTGCATTTTATGAAAAGTAACTTTTGTAGACAAAAAGTAACTTTAATAAAAAGTGACTTCTATAAATAAAAAGTATTTAATAAAAAGTACCTTGTATACAATCTCATTTCATACAAAGTAGCTGTTTTTAAATAAAAAGTACTTTTTAAAAAACTACCTTGTACAAAAAGTGCCAATTCTAAAAAGTATTTTTTATAAAAAGTATATTTTATAAAAAGTATATTTTATAAAAAGTACCTTTTTTTAAAAGTACCTTTTTTAAAAGTACCTTTTTTTAAAAGTACCTTTTTTAAAAGTACCTTTTATAAAATGTACCTTTTATAAAAAGTACCACTTTGCAAAAATTCATGTTTTAAGAAGTTAAAAGAAGTATCCTTTATAAAAATTAATTTTTAAAAAATTAATAACTATGGTTGGTTTACCTACAAACAATAAAGTAGTAGAATATTGAGATTTCATATTGCTAGATACTACTCTACTCGTTAAAGTCCTAATCTATGCAAAAGATATGGATCCAATACTAAATCCAGTGATCAGTCTTGCTAGATCCAACACGTTGCGTTTAGGTACTACAGGCGGTCCCCGAAAGTAATCTCTGATACCTCCGATAGCTTGTCTAGTATGTGTTTTCCTTGAAATTTTATCATGTAGTGTGCAATACTGGGCACTCATAAAGCATGTCAGAAACTGTACTTCCTTTGTCCTATTCTTGATAACTAGGAATATATGACGATGGCGGTGGCTGTGGCTGAAGTAGTTAGCTCGTTGACTACAAAACCGAAGGTCCTGGGTTCGAGCCCTGTCACCAACAAAGTCAGTAAATAATAACACCACAAATTTTTCTGATATACATTAGCGTCCCTCTGTGTCAGTTCTTGTAGGAAAGCTCAAGTGATGAAGGCATGGACACTGGTCACTGAACTTTACCGATTTCAGCATATACTAATCCTAATCTAAGATCAGAGCGCCCTCTTTCGTCGGTATTATGTAGCAGACTCATCGGCGAAGTAAAATAACCAATGAAATGGCTACTAAACACAGCTTTGAAAATTGAATACGCTGTCACCAGTGGAGCTGCCACTCTGCATTATGAAAAACATACAAAAATCATAGTTGTAAAACGAATTACGCTTTCTTCCTCTATATCTTCCTTCACCACCTGTCTTCTCCATCAATATCTATCCCTTTCATAAAAAAAGTTACCCCAAGTAATACTCGTACTGAGTAGTAATACTCAGGCAAAGCCTGAGTAGGAAGACCTAGACTACTAGCATTTCTGCGATTGTGCAGTGTCTGCTCTCTGAAGGATATAATTTCATGGCAGCAGAGATAGCCAGATCGGTCGGTCCAATCTTATTTGGAATAATAGCGTAATTTAGGTTATACTTTGGTATATTTCAACTTAAATGTATTTCTTATATGTGTGTTTAGAAAAATACAGATTAACATAGAATTACCCAATTTAACTATAAAATAAATAAATTTCTAAAAATCGTCTTGAATGATTAAAAGTGCTCTCCTGCAAAACAATCAGATATGACTTAAGCACTTGTGCGCTCATGTGCAAAAACAATACAAAAATAAGTTGAGAAATCGTTCTCATTATATATGTATTGTTTTTGTTTCACTCACTTCACTTCGTACTTTTAAGTACAAAGAAATCAAAACAAAAACAAATTTATTACTGTAATAGTGTCGATTATTTTTGTTACGAAAATCACGTCCGAGCTCCTTTGTCGTGGTATAAAGAGCATAGCTCTAAAATTACCCGATGTATTTCTCCACGCCGCAAATTTGGAGGGCGTTGGTATACGTGTTCTGAATATATTGTTAAAAGTAATTTTTTTATGTAGGAATGCAGCTAGAGTGTAGAGATATCTATATATTTATGTATTTCTTATCATCCGGTGTAGACCAGTATCTGTAATGGAACCTCTAAGGTAAATATGCTGACTCATTGATAGCATATAAGATCCCACAATTCCTTGCTTAATGATTTATAAAAAAAAAATCATCTAAAAAATTACTTTATAATAAGTACCCTTATATACCCTTTGTAAAAAGTACATTTTGTAAATAGTAACTTGTGTAAAAAGTTCCTTTTGTTAAGAGTTCCTTTCGTAAAAAGTAACTTTTTTAAGAAGTGCCTTTTGCAAAAAGTACATTTTGTAAAGATTACCTTTTGCACAGAGTATATTTTGTAAGAAGTACCTTTTGTAAAAAGTGCTTTTTGCAAAAAGTACCTTTAGCAAAATTTAACCTTTGTGAAAACTGTCCTTTACAGCGTGACCGTTTGACCGACTAAAGTGGCAAATCGCGCCACTTTTTCGACTGCCTTGCCACCTTTTGTCCCCCTTTTTTAAGGTGAGTTATATGAAAATACTTTAAAAATAAAAAGTTTAGTGTAGTTTTCTCGTTCGTTTTTAATTTTGCCCCGTTTTTTTTTTTTTTTTTTGATAAATCCCCTATTTGGTGTCACTTTTTGAAAAATGTCATCGGTCACTCTGGATCCTTTATTAAAATCATATTTCTAAAAAATTTTCAAATGTTGTTGTTTGCAATACAAGTTGTCGATCGCACGATTTATAGTGACATCGTGGGACAGGCCGTAAATGTCACATAAATATCTCTGCTGGCGTATGATTGATATTCGATTAAATTATTTATACATACATACATATATAATTTACATACGCTTGAACGGTGCTTACGTGTAATTAATAATAAGTTTGTTTTACATAGATATTATACGCTGCATGCTTTGTTTATAAGTTAAGGAAAGTAACCTTCAATTTCGCTAAAATAAAATACAAAAACGTTCTGCCACTTTGAATATGAAATTAAATTGAATAGGCTGCTTGTGTGCATAAAAATGGGGGCAGATTTCCACGAAAACATATTCATAATTAATGGTAACAAAAGATTATATTTTCTCAGTAAAGTACGCATAAATGTATTTAGTATGAAAATGTGGGATGATTATTGCGAGTATTTCCTAGGAAACACAATGAATGTATAGGACTACCAGTGTATGTAATATATAAAATGGCAACTATTCAGCTTTATATTTTGACTGTTGAAACTGTGCCCAAACTTAATATATTTATAAACAATAGCAAAAGTGTGTAACAAGTATTGACATTTTCGTGTGAAACATAATAATCAAAAGAAATTACCAGAAATTGAAGAGGAAAAAAATGCTATTTAAACATCAAAAACACTAAGAACATATATTCATAACATTTAGGGATACAATTCACTAACCATAAACGCACAGCAGGACTCTCAGTCAGAGGCATAAATATTAAAAGAATCAAATGTAATTGAACTAAACCATAAGGGTAAAATATATCCTTGATGGCAACAGGGACATTGACACATTAAACACGAGCGCCAATGGATAAGTGAAGACGGACGTTTTTTTTCGCAAACAAAAATTTAATAGAAACAACACACGTCCTGTAAAACACACACACAACAACAACATGAATAAACACAACAACAAAAATCATCACATTGAACTAAAACTAAGTGGGATAAAATTTACACTTGCATATACATACATACATACATACACGCAAGTTTACAAATAGAGTGCACACATTTTCCAAAAAAAAAATTAAAGAAAATAAATAAAAGGACAATGAAATCATTTCATGCAAACATACGCTTTTATTGCGGCAAAAGAAGAAAATGAGTACATGAAAAGCATGACTTTCATTACGCATGACAACAACAAAAATAATTGTACTCAGCTCCTTGGAAGCTCTTTGACAATAGCTCTTTTACAGATATAAAATACTCGCAAAGAGATTTTTAAACAGTCGTCAAAAATGTCCATATTCTATACGAATTATGCCTATTTAAGAGCAATTATCCTGTAAGGTATTTAGAGATTTTTAAGCAGCCTCATGCTCTCTTACTGATTCTCAATTTTATATATCGCTCATTTACTTCAATAGTGGCACAACTCAAAGCAACCTCATGCTCTCTTACTGATTCTCAATTTTATATATCGCTCATTTACTTCAATAGTGGCACAACTCAAAAAAACCAGTTTTGCAGAAAACGCGTTTTAAGTTTTCAATTTGCATACAACTCAATGGAGAAATTAAAAAAAAAAATCTTCTCTCAAGAGGTGATGGTATAAGCTATTTATATGAAATTTTTACACAAGATAAAATACGAAATGCCGCATCTTTATGCATTATTAACTCAAAAAACTCATTTTTTGAGTTATGCCACTATTGAAGTAAATGAGCGATATGTACATATTACACTTGTAATGTAGAGAACTACTATTGAGAAGAATTCCCTTACCCGTGCGTTTGTTTAAGAACGCCTAATTTAAAGAGAATCATTTCCTGTTATTGTTTCATTAAATTCATATAATATAAATCTTAACTCTATAACTTTACATAAAATTACTGCTAGCAGGACGTTAGGCGTTACGCCTTAGGGGTCTTTCAGCCAAAGTAATGAAACAAACATGTGTAAATTTTAATGGACAGACGAGAAGAGAAATTAATAGAAAAGCACACATTTCCGTTTGAATATTGCTCTAGGCATGTTTATGCTGTGTAATACAACGAAGGGACTATTATGGGTATAATAAATAAAATTAAATAAACTCTTCGTTCTCGGCCTCACACCTTCCAACCATGCTGCAGCAGTTATTGTTGTTGCTTTTTCCATTTATCGCGAGTATATATTTTGTTAGTATGTGCCTGCTTTTTACAGCTTACACTCCTTACATGTTTTATGATTTGTTTACCTTAAGTATGAGAATGAGTTATTGGGAATGGAGGGAGCATTCTTGGTGCATTTATACTGTTGATTTACTTAAATATCAAGCATTTTAATCTTAAGGATTAACACATTTTTATACATAACTACAAATAAACTTAGTAAAGGGCGACCGACTTTGACTCTCGTTTGTTTTAGTATTTTTTATATTTTTTAATACATGTATTTATTTATTAAATCGGAGTCATAAACTTAGTCATATCTATATATTAGCATTTTCACAAGAATGTCAGTCAACTTTTTGTAACGTGCGACGCCAAGCAATTATGTTTTTTTTTTTCAAAGACTACTGAACTTTTTTTACTTCTTTATATATATGTGTAGGCAGTCAGCAGCTCTACATTAGGTAAAATTTTTAGAAAAATCGAGTCACATTGTTCTGAAATACAATCTTAATTACTTGCTGCCGCACGCGAAAAAAAGGTGAAATTTCTCGTGGAAATGTCCATATATAGAATCGTAGTGTATGTTTGTTCCTAATGCATGATCTCTGGAACTATGAGAGCTGTGGAGCTGAAATTTTCAACACAGGTTCTGTTGAATACACGGTAGGTTTTCGTTTTGTTTTTGACCCTGCAAGTGTCCACAGTGTGGAGTAATTTGTAGTTAAAAAAAATTTAATTGATGGTAAGACAACGTTTGCCGGGCTAATCTAGTTAATTAATAATACATAAATATCGTATTAAGCACAAAAATATTTTCAAGAAGTTTCATCTGGAGTGTTGAGTATTAGAGCGGATGTGTACGTAGGGGAGCGCTCTGATGTTACATTAGGAATAGTATCCGCTGAAGCCGGTGTAATTCAGTGACCAATGTTTTTATCGCAATTAGCTAAAAAAAAAAAAACAATGAGAAGACAATTTAACTATTTTTCAAACGTTTACTGATTCATTTGTTCATTATAACTTAGAAATTATTAGCAGAGTATAGACTGTCATCTTGGGGCCGCAATTCTTACACCAATTGAATTTTATGCAGCTTTTGGTATTTGCGTAGACTGCGAAGTAATGACAATCTCTGGCACTTAAAGCGATGGTGTGCTTCCTTATCGAAGTGCTAAGGAACGTCACTAACAGGCTGAATAACTTTTTCACGATTTCTGCTGTTTTGTTTAATGATATTGGTCGCCCTGCCACAATTTTGTTCTTCTTTTCAATATTCAAACTTTTGAATCCATTTTCCAATATGAGGGGTGTCATATCCTTTAAGAGGTGGAAACATCTAATAAAGCACAAACTTCTACGCTTTAAAGTCGCCGAGGTATCATTTTTGTAAAACTCTCATTCAAACAATGCGCGATCTGGTCCTGAGAAAGGCTTAGATTAGGTGACAGTTTTCTGAGAAGAGGAAGTAAGTTTTCAGCCCACGTAGATTTCAAAAACAGGTAATTTTGTAGTACCTGAAAGGAGGAAAGAAGGAGGATAGAGAGAAGAGCAGCTTAATCCATTTTTATTTTCGTTTTCACAGCTTCGTGGACGATTTATTGCTACAAATATTTCCGAGTGAGGACGCTGTGATATATAACGTTACATTATAATATGAGTTGGATATGACTGGGTTTGGGCTAGGATCGAACTTGTGCTCTCGAAGATCGTCATTTGATTTGAAACGTTTCATAGCGACTGAATTCCTAAGAGCCATGCTACCAATTAGCATACCCCTAGGATTCGTTGCATTCACACCGTAAGCTTAACAAATATAAATTTGCATCTGAAAGACCAACTTGTATTTTAAATAATTTTTTAGATATTTTTGAAATTTTGTTTTGGTTTTCAATATAATTTATCACTAGGCTCTTAGACTAGTTAAGAAACAGCTCTTTAGTTAACACATATAATTATTTTTTATTTAACTAAAACTAAATTAAGTTTAAGATTTTTATCTCACTAAATTATTTTGCTGCTGCCAAAATTAAATGTTGCATAAATTTTGGTTTACCTGTTCTATCCTCTTTTATGAATTGACTGGTTTTTGGCTTAAATTATTCATAATTCTTATTGCCTTTATGTAAACGAGCACATACATTTTAATTAAAATTCTACCAGCGTTTACTAGCGCCACAACATTTGTCTCCATTCTAATTTCCGTTCAAAGTTTTATCTCGTTTTGTACACAAGTACTACAAACATAAAAAACGAAACATTTTTAAAACAGTAAAAGAATCTTGTTTGTTAAGCCAATTTGAGTTTCATCAAAAGATTTTTGCATTCAAGGCCCATACCAACAACTAAAAAAAAACAAGAAGCACCAAAGATATGTATGATTAAAAGAGAGGGATAAGAAATATTTATAAACCTAAAGGATTTGTAAAATAGTTTTAACAATCCTAACCTAAATAGTATTGTTTAAGACAATAAGGAAAAGTGTATATGGTACATGTGTATTGGGATGGAAACGGAAACCAACTACAGCAATAAAACTGTACTTTCTTCAGTTTTTCCCTTTGTATTTTTCATATTTTAACAAAATAAAATATTTATTGCAAACAGCACCATTACTTTTTATTTTTCAACTTTTCTGCCCTTTTCCCCCAAACGAAAGAAAGATGAAAGAGGAAAAAGGATTTCGAGTAAAAATAAACAAGTGGAAAAAACAAGCACAAAAGCAAAGCAATTTCTATTAAAAAGGGTTACTCAACACAATCAAGTCATCTTGAAAGGTAAGCAGGCATGCAATTTAGTGGGGTATGAGTCTAATCGTATTTTGCACATGCTACATTTGCCAATAAAACGGGTATTAGGCTAACGAATATGTATATTATGAAAGTTATTCAAAGGCGCTGTAACCGGGTAGCAGTCGTGGAAGACAATAATCTGGCAAATTTCACTTTTATAACTAATATAATAAAGCAATAACAACAATAAATGGAATCTGTTCAAAAATATTGAAATAAAATCAATAAATGTACATAAATACATAAATGAAATATTGATGAAATCAGGACACCCGCTAGGTGAGTGACTGATTGAAAATATGATGTTAACTTACATATATACTGCGTAATATAAACACATACACCCACATACACAAACTTGTAGTGTAAAAAAATCAGGAAATATTAAATCCTCTCTAACTGTAAGGTAAGATGGTTATTTTATAGCATGTATGTGTGTATTAACATTTAAGTTACTTCAGAATTTATCAAAAGATTTCTGTCAGAGTTTTGACAGAAACGTCATTAAGAAGATCAAATTTCTTAGGATACACATACGAGTATGTACATGTCATATCTGGCTGCATATTTGTGTCTATCAAAACCAAGGCGATTCCATATCAAATCACAAGCCTTAATATTCCGCTTCAAGTGTTGCAAAAATCGCAAAAAACGCCTTTGTTGAAACGCCCTAATATATATATATATATATATGTCATTATATTTTATTTATGATTTGATCAGGCCAAATTACATGCGATAATTATTAATGAACAAATAACACCAAAGTTAATTCCAAATATTCTGACAAACATGTAGTAGAACGGAACAACTAGCTGTTTACGAAGGCCACTACATCTTCATCATCATCAGCGTTCTTTTGTGTTTGGTCTACTGTGTGTGGTGTCAGTTGATGTATATTTCTGCTTATATACGCAACTTTTAATGCGAATAGAATAGAATTGTTTTGATTCATCGTATTTCAATTTGCTGAAAGCTTTTTATAACGAAAGCTCAATTTTACCATCTCTAAATTTACAACAGTCTTGCCATTGTCGATTGTTATTTACTTATTATGCACATGTCAGTTAAAATACTTATTTTTGTTCTACTTAAAACAATATATACATTTAATAATATTTATATTTTTTATAAGAATACCAGACCTCAAGCTTGATTATTTAGATAGGGTATTTTTAATAGAGGTATAGAACTTTGAAATGGAATAAAACAAATATTATTTTTTTTAAATTGACATGAAATTTACTTTATTCGAAAGATAATCTTCTGGCATTTTAATTTGAATGTGACTTCTGGCATATGACCGCCACGACTGGCTCAGAAGTAGTCTAATCTGGAGGTCCAATTTTCGATAACTTTTTCCAACATTTGCGGCCTTATATCGGCAATAACGAGGCGAATATTGTCCTCCAAGTGGTCAATCGTTTCGGTCTTATAAGCGTAGACTAATGACTTCACATATCTCCACAGAAAATAGTCTAGCGCAGTTAAATCACAAGATCTTGGCGGTCAATTCACGGGTCCGAAACGTGAAACTATGCGGTTGCCAAACGTTTCCTTCAATAAATCAATTGTGGCAAGAACTCTGATGTCACAAAGCGCCGTCTTGTTGAAATCAGAGCTCCTGAACATCATGGTTGTTCAATTTATGTTAGTAATCACGGCTCTTAAGCCTGATTATAGACTCTATATGTGAAAACGCATAGAGAAAGGGACCTAAGGGTAAAAAAAATCAATTTTCACTTTGTTTTATGTGGACAACATCTGAGCATCGGATGAGACCGATCCCATGCCCCAAAAGTATTCCCTCCCAGAGATATGCGCGTTTTATGATGTGATGGTACACCAAAGATACACGTATTTAAATCTTTAAAATGGCTCTCCTGAACAAAACCGTTTTTTACCCTTAGGTCCCTTTCTATTTTGCGCGTCACATATACTGAGTTGGGCCTTCCTCTACGCTGCGCTCTACAGCAGCAATGACTTCTTCTGTACGCACTGTACGACGTCTCTGTGGATGCGTATTATCATTTTGAGTAAATGTGGTGCAAAAACGTTCTGATAAAAAAAGAGCACCCTATATAGATTAACAGATTAATGTTTCCAAAAACCAACAAATTCATAATAGTTCAACAAATAAATAAGAGAGTTGCTTCTTATAAATACTCGTACGTACATACATATGTCTTCCTCTAACTCGTACTGAAGCATATAGCACTTTCTTCGTCTCTTTTTGCAGTAGACAACAGTGTTGGCAGAATAATAAAAAAAATTACAGAACTTCATTTTATTAAAAATATTTTTTTCCCAAAACTATACATTATGAAATTATATGAAATTTGCCGCGTGAAACATTTTCTGTTTGCTAACAGCAGCTCTAGAGAAGAGTGTGTGGGATATTGAAAAAATTGTGTAGCACGAATCTCTCGAGTATTTTTGGCAGGTTTTGGTCTGATTTTCTTCTTCACTCCTATTTAAATAATTACCTAATTTACATTAAGCATTTTTTTCATGCAATTAGTTGCATGAAAATTTTTTATTTGCCAATACGAGGCCTGGAGGAGCAACTTATATCAAAAAAGTTGTCAAAAATGCATCAGAGATTCATTCTAAACCCTTTTTTCTATAAAATTCTTTTTTATAGCGCAGCAATTAGCAAATAGAAAAAGTTGCATGCAACAAAATTCATGAAATTTCATGAAAAAATGCTTAATGTAAATCAGGTAAATGTCATAAAAAAATTGCATAACCTAAATTCCGTTCTACTACAAAATTCTTATAGCAAATCGATCGTTACTCATCCCATGAACTATTGAAAAAATTTTGCTAATTTTTTAAAAAGTAACTTTTTTATTACAAGGACCTTTTTTATAAAAATTACTTACATATGTATTTACCAAAGGTAAATCAATAATTGTACACCACAATCATTTCTCACATTCCGTTTCATTAGAATTTATGTTAAATAGCTGATGTTAATAGATAGACTAGGGTGCTGATGAAGTGCGTTGCTGCACAGAAAAATATCGGTATTTCCCCCAGCTTAAAAGTCTAATTTAATTTTTCTTCTCTTCTTTAGAAACTCACATTTATTAATAAAAAATATTTCATTCAATAAGAATTTAAATTACTGAACTTAAGCCCGATTAAGAAATTATTTCTTAAGCTAAGTCTAGACGATATGTTGAATCAGCAAATATATGCTTACATTCATATGCTTAAAAATAACAACAAATCCTGCTGTCAGCGTATAAATATGTTGGGCGTCTACACAGTATGCTGAAAGTACCAAATTTTTTAAAGTCAACATATGTCAGCAAATAATAATACAACATATGAGTTACCATACAATTTTTGTGTCTATACGATATGTTGAATTTCGTATGCTGATATATATGTTAAGTCATGTGAGCATTTGCTTAAATGTAAAATAAATTTGACAATTATATTTCTTTATTAGTAATTTGTATAAATTATCGATTTTAGTGGAAAAGTTTATATTTTTGGTGTATAATTAATATATAAAAAAACATAATGTCGTCAAATGATATTTCCTTGCCATTATCCTAACTGCATTTGTTTTTGATGGTGATGCAGAATTAAAAGAAAAACGACGTAGAGTTTGGCAAAAGAAATGGTTACAAAGAAGAGAGGAGGAAGGCTTCTGTGCAAAATTATACAAGGAATTGAAAGAAGAGCAAATATTATAAAAAATTTCATACGTATGGATATAATGTCATCGTTAGACCATTCAGTATGGACTTTTGGCCTAATTTGTTTGTAGGGTTTTTTCACGTTTTTGACTGCCTGCACTTTTTCAGGTGCTGCGCGTGCAGAATCATCTGTATCAAAGCCACAAAATGATTCTAAACAATCAGCATTTTCCAACAAACCTGTAATCACTGTTTCCATTTCTTTATACATATCGTTTGCTTAATCGGCAAATATGATAAGTCCCTTTTTAATTTTTCAGGAGAGTCTGTCTAAATTTATTTAAACTGAAGATGTGTGAGGAAAACGAAACTATTAATTTGGCTATTTTAAATTAACACAAAAAATTTATTTGCTAAGTAAATGCAAGTACATTAGATGCATATTCTTTTCCACTAGACTAATAGGTGTTTTTTTAATTTTTTTTTTGGTCTTAGCATATTTGCTTACCACTGTATAACAGCGAGAAAAAATACCGTAACGACATTTTAGGTTTTGGAAATGATGAGTTTTGAGTTATAGTAGCATTCTACATTAAAAACTCAATTTACATAAAAATGAACTTAAAATAATCCCGACTAAGCCAACGATATGTTTATGTTTGAAAATAAAACACAACAATTTTTTATTGTAAGGAATAGTAATACTAAAAATATATACTTATCTATAATGAGTCACCCATTACAAATATCTTCTAATAAATAAACGTTTATTTTGACTATATTTTAATGAGCAGAGTTAAAATAACAATTCTATTTGCTATCAAATTTGCCGTATGCTGAAAAGCTTTAATAGGATTTTCAACAAACAACATATCTGACAGCATACATAGCAAATTTGTTACAAAGTAAAAATATGGTGTCTACACGATATGAAAAAATCTTGAACATACGTTTGTTGACAACTTTAACAAATGCCCTTCATATGTAGTTAAGCATACATATGTTGACAAAATTTAGTGTCTACACGATATGTTGGCACTGATAACAAATTTTTCACCATAAATATGCTGATTCAACATATCGTCTAGACTTAGCTTTATTCACTATAGTTCAACTAAATCTAAAAATGTCACATTTAAAAAAAAATTTAATTTCAGCTTATATTTTCATCAGAATGCCAACACAACTTTATAACTATTTCCAGATTTATGTAGGTAAAACCTCTGCTAAGTTTCATTTCCAACAATGCAAGGATATGACTAGCACCCGAATGTCCTTTAATTTAAAAATGAAATTTTAAACATATTATGCGGTGAAAATTTACAATCACATTTAAAAACGAAAACTTAAGCTCTGGATATGTCTATCTCGTATGTCTATATATTTAATTTAAACAAATATACGTCTGCTTAGGAAAAATAACCGTTAGCGAATGCTTCAGGGCACTCGTGTATTAATAAAAATAGTAGCCCCAGTGGAGAAGTAGCAGGAGTAGGTAGGGAGTCTTTATTTTAGGGAATGTTATAAACTTGTTTGGGAACTAAGTAGTAATATTGGTAACACGAGCCAGCAAAAAACAAACACCAAAACAACAGCATATTTTCTACAGAAAAAAAAATCAAGCTGGTCCTTAATAAGAGACAAGCAAAAAAAATGGCTTAACCGTTGAACAATTTTATATAAGCTTTTTCAAATTCACGACACGTACGAATTGATGTTAAAAATTAAATTGATGACCTTGCATCAATTATCCTTCAACTAAAAAAAATTTATAGTTAATTTTAATTATTATTCGAACTCCATTTGTTTCTATATTTGTGATTTGAACGGGCTAAAGTTCGTATCGCTTTTTTTGTTGTTAGTCAGAATATTTACAACAGACTTTGGTGTTATTTGTTCATTAATAATTATCACATGTAATTTGGCTTAAAAAGCGAATACGTTTTTCATAAGAAGTACGTCTTTTACAAAATGTACATTTTCATTAACGGCCTGTCCCACGATGTCACCAGAAATCGTTCGATCGACAACTTATGTTGCAAACAACACTAACATTAGAAAATTTTTTGTTGTTTTCAATATAAGTATTCGAACGAACGATTTCTAGTGACATCATGGGACAGGCCGTAAATTTACCTTTGAAAAAAAATAATTTAAATTTAAAAAATCCTTTATGAACAAAAATTAATGTTGCGTTAAAGTAATTAGCACGTTGTCTAGAAAACCGAAGGTCCTGGGTTGGAGCCCTGACTCCCACAGTCATTAATGCCCCTATCACGGTTCTTAACTAAATTCAGTTTGGTCGTCTAAGAGTAGACCAAACTGTGTTTTGGGAACCACAACTGTTTTTTTAGTTGAAATTATCATCGCGTTGCCAACTTGAAATATCAAGTTTGACTGAAAAAAACCACAAAGTTTTAGAAAACGTATCGTTTTTAGTGTTTTAGTTCAAAGAAATCATACTAGTGTTGTAAAAAGCGGCTACTTTTGAATACTCAGTACTACTCGATACTTTTTCAATTGGGTACTCGATACTACTCAATACTTTGAATATGTATGTATATGGGAAGTTAAAAATTATTATTTATATTATTTTATTGATAATGCAATATGAAAAACAAAGATAAAATAAAAGTATATTTAAATTAATTTATAACAATTGAAACTAAATAAGTTTGAAGATTAGTTTTTGTACATAAAAAATTTTTAACGCACTCTTACACTTCTAGTGCATTAATCTCTTAAATTATCTTCTAAAATAAATATTTTTTAATAAACATTTTTTTCTCACAATTGATGTTATTACTTAGTCATTGTTGAAATGTAGAAATAAAATTTTACCGACATTGAAAGAATTTAAAATATTTTTCATGTTTGTGAGGACCTGAATTGATGGTTATATTGTATCACGTCCTTCCTTCCGCTGTTCTAAAGGATCACTTTTTCTGTCCAATAGTATTTGTTAATGACTCAAGTAGTTCAATAATACATTTTGTAGTACTTTTATTAGCGGCTGTTTTCGTATCAAAATAATGCCTAACAGAATTGGTATTTGTTAAACTAACTCCATGAGGTTCAGAGTCATATATGTTTGTATCAAACTCACAGAAATGTATAATTCTGATAAAATACATCAGACTTTCGCTTGAATACTACAAAATCCAACCCTGAAAGTATTGAGTAGTTACTTTTGTAACTACTCCAGGTATTGAGTACTCAGTACTCAAATACTCAATACTTTTACAACACTAAATCATACCAAATGAACACATGTGTAGATTTATTTGATGACGACGGAAACGAAGTCGCAATTGTAGATGTGCTACGTATCAAAAGAAAAATTCGTGATGATTCCAACCTTCTTGAACTACTCAATGCAAGGTAAGGAATAATCAAAATAGGGAACGAATTCTTTAAAAAATTATTTTTGAAGGTTTTTAGTTATTCCGGCAGAACAAAGAAACATTTGGTTATTTGTTGGATCACCTAAAACCATATTTAAAGAAATCCTTGTATGTGCCCGCTGTACCGCCGATACTAAAATTATTAAAAAAAAATATTTTGTTATTAAGCATAACAAATATTTATAATTACGATTTTTCCACTTTTTCTGATTTTTATATCGCACCAACATGTAACTAGAAAAATCCAACCACAGACCCAACTACTAAAAAGCAGTTGTGTATACTCAACGCTTTTCTCAACCAAACTTACGCAGAGTGGTAAATGGTAGTACTAAAACACAACTGAAAAGTCAACTGTTAATTTAGTGGAGAATGGCAATGCAAATTTATCAATTCCAACCAAACTATTTTAAAAGTTGAAAACAGTGATAGGGGCATAAATAACAACACCACGCATTTTTCTGATGTCCATTAGTGTCCCTTTGTATCAGTTCTTGTAGGAAAGTTCAAGTGATGAAGGCATATACACTGGTCACTGAACTACACCGGCTTCAACGGATACTAATCCTAATATAACGTAGGAGCGCCCTCATTCGTCGGTAAGTAATAAAATTGCCACTCAACAAAGCTGCGAAAAATTTAATAGGCCTCATTGACACTAGAGGCGCCGCAACACTGCATTATTTAAAAACAAAGTGCAAAAAGCAGAATTGTAAAAGAACGAAGCTTTCCTCTATCTCCTCCTTCACCACCTGTCGTCTCTATCACTATTCACATCCCTTTTCTAAAGTAGTTAACACCTAGGAATATTAGGAAGCATTCATTGCCTGAGTGTTACCTCTCTTTTATAAAAAAAAATTTTCAATCTATAAGAAATGCCTTTTTCATAAAAAGTTATTTTTTAACTTACCTTTTCAGGAGAATTGGTTTTTTCTTATGATAAGTAACTTTTTCAAAAATTACCTTGTTTTCTAAATAAGTCTCTATAAAAAAAGTTATTTTTAATCAGCAGTGCGCTTAAAACAAACTTTATTTAATAAAAAAATATAATTTTTTTATGAAAAAAGCATGTTTCTATAATTAATATGTTTTTCATGAAAAGTAATTTTTTTTTAACCAAACTACATTTTTTTTATCAAAAGTAAATTTTTTATAAAAAACTATTTATTTTTATTAACACTTTCTATCAAAAAAAAAATTCTTTGTTTTCACAAAAAGTAATTTGATTAAATTAATTTTTTATAAAAACACCTTTTTATAAAAAAAGTTTTGGCTTTCACAAAAAGTACTTTTTTATACAAAAAGTATATTTCTTATAAAAAGTGCCTTTTATAAATATTTTTTTAATTGCCTTTTCTATAAAACAAACCAATAAAACTTAATTTTTTGTATTTGGATCCGCGCTTGTATGAATCTGGCAGCAATCGTAGATCATAAGTAGTCATACCGGTGGATCGCCTACAATAGCAGCACTTTTTTAAATTGACCATCTGTTTTCAAATAAAGTTTTGAAATTAGAGCCGACGCTTGCTAAATAACAACCAGTTAATTAATTGACTATTTTTACAGCAGTTCTTTTGCTTTAGGATAAGTTGTTTTGGATTTAAAATGAAATTAAAGCGTTAACGAGACGAATATTTTTACTAATTTATTTCCTAAATAGAATAGAACGTACATATTTTTTTTTAACCCCCGACTTAAAAAAGGGGTGTTATAAGTTTGTAGTGTGTGTCTGTGTGTCTGTCCGTGTCCACGTAAAGGCGAAACGGCTGGACCGATTTTCATTTAGTTTTTTCTGTTTGAAAGATGACTTGATCGAGAGGGTTCTTAGCTATGTTTGAAAAAAAATCGGTCCAGCCGTTTAGAAGATATAACATCTTTCCTGAAAAAAGTCGGGGGTTTTTTAAATTTTTAATTTTTGTTATTTAATTTAATAATTTAGTTTTTAACATTCACAAGTTGTATGTGTAATCATTAAATTTTGACCTGGCCATGGTAGACTTTTCCTTCGGAAGCCATAAAAAAGCACACAAGTACAAATGTGTGCCATAATTTCCTTTTCCTTGTATCAGTTGAAGACAAAAGGAGCAACAAGGCCAAAAGCAACAAGATGTTAATAAAAAGCAAATACGAGCAGCACTAAAACCCGAAAACAAATACATAATAAAACAGTTGGCTTATTTCAATAAGTCCATAAGCCATATTCCATTAAGAATGAAAAATCATTGTCTTCTTTTCTCTCTGCGAGAGTGTGTGTGTATGAAATACAATTTTTGTTTGCTTCTCTTGTATATCATTTCTCTTGTGTTTGTTTGTTCCTTCTGCAGTTCAACTTTATGAATTCTTGTGAGGACAGGCGCTAATGTTAGTTTTGTAATGAAAAAAAAAAAACATTTCTAAGTATTTCCGCCACGCAGGCAGACATTGATACATACACATACTCCTTATAATCTATTTACCAGTGAAATTAACAATGTCAGGGGATCAATTGAAAAATAACAACAATCTTCTATTTAGAAGGGCACTTCTATATCTTTGAACGTGCTTTTATGAGAAATTTTCTAAACTTCTTGTCAGGCATGAAAAATAAATGTTTTGAAAATAGTGCTAAATAACAATACCGAGGTTTATTTATTCGATATAAAGTATAACTAATTAATATGAACAATTTATTTAAGTTAATTTTAAATTATTTTGTTGGAACTTATTTGTTTCTCGGTTAAGCTAAAGTTTGTACCGCTTTGTAAGCCAAATTATATGTGATAATTTTTAAGGAATGAAGTGCACTAAAAACAAATTACTATTAACTATTACTATGAGAAACACTAGCAGCACGGACCAACATACTAGCCCAATTCACAATCTTGTGCAAATGGTCTTGCATCGTTGCATGTGCAACGATTCTTAGTGGTGAATATCAATATACTATACCATTTTGCACATGCAACGATGCAAGACCATTTGCACAAGATTGTGAATTGGCCCAGTAAAAAATATATGGATTAATCCATAATCGAGCAATAAAGGAGTAATGACTTGTTCATCCATTTGGAGTAATAAGCGAGCTATCGAAACTTTTTTTTTTGTTTTGCTGTTTGTGTCTCGCTTAATACTCCAAATGGATCAATGAAGGATGTATCAGTTCGTTTTTGGTTTTTTTCTTTCTTTGACAACTGCTAATTGTTGATGGTTTCGTTTTGTTTTTCTATTTAGTCAGTTTAGTTTTAAAAAGTGAAAGACGTGTTATTAAAAAAACAAGCGAAAAGGTACGGGTATAGTAACAAATTGTTAAAAATGTGTCAAAATTTAGTTTCTAAGCGTCATTTAAGACGACTGACTAGTTGAAAAATAAATTGAAAAATTTTCAAATAAAAAAAAAACGATTACTCCCTTTGTGCTCTTTTAGGAGACAAGAACGATTACTCCCTCTGTCGTCACTTTCAAGATCAAAGGGAGTACTCCATAAGGAGCTTAAAAGGAGTACTCGTGCCTGCGGACATGCTGTCTTAAAAATCCAATGAGGTCCGGAGTTTTATGGAGTAATCCATTACTCGCAAAGGAACGCTCCAAGATTACTCTTTGGATGATCCTATTTTTTACTGGGGGGCTACTGTTTTCGAACTCTACCACACCTTCATCATCGCGCCCCACAAGCTTAACCTCATTCTTACTGGAAATATTGAAACGAATTGTAGACACAATGTTGAGAAGAAAATACCACATTTTGTAATGAAATTCAATTAACACGCCTATATTAGAGGCAGGTCTGTTGAGATAGCCCTACAGGCAATTTTGTATCATGTTGAAGGATTTTTTTGATCTAGATATTTATAGTCTAGATAGACTTTAAACAATGTTTCGATCTCGAGTCCTATCAAATCCCTAAGCATCTTTGACTTAGATCAAGGAATAAGCACTTGGAGAAGTCATATGCTTAACAGCAGGTGGATAAGTTGCGAGATAAACGATACAAAAATGAAAGGTCATATATGTTTCTCTTATTATGGGTTTCCACCATACACAGACTGCTAAGAGTTCTATGCGAAGAAGGATTTCAGCTTGGCCGTTACGCAAAAGACTTGGCGATATTTATAAGGGGAAGGCACCCTAAAATATCTACTATGTGAAGGGGCTATAGAAACTCTCAAATTATCTTACAACTGGGGTAGAGAGCTAGGTGTTGGTATTAACCCGAAAAAAACATAAATTTGTTTGTACACGTGATAGGGGAAAAATCCAACTTTTAGATCTCCTATGTTGCGAAATAAAACATTACATTACAAAAAAAAGGCCAAATATCTAGAAATGATACTAATTGGAAATTCTCCTGGAATGAAAATATAAAAAAAAAACGGTAAAAGAATTTGCACCTTTTTGCAGCAGAGCAATTGGGTTCAAGTGGGAATTAAGTCCCAAGATTACACAGTGACTTTGCACGAGTGTGTTACAGTGTTAGCAGCGTATTAAATATGATTTTTGTTTAGTAATTTGTCACTTAAAGGTACCTGCGCTTAGTGGTACTTCCTCCCCCAACCCTTTTTGGAAAGGGACAGAAAAGACCCATACTTATAAAAGTATGGGTTAAAATGTTCCAAAACAGCTTCAAAATGAGGAAAGCTCAATCGCCTTTGAGTTTGGTGCAGACATAAACTTTCAAAACGCCAATACGCTTATGGAAGCTTTGATATCTATGATTTAGATAAATAGGGAATTTGCTGTGAAGTATCTATCGATGGAGCGATATGTACCTCATACTTCACATACTTGCTTTTGCGGATGGGTCCAAGATCGTGGATATGATATGAAAATGTATTTTCGTCTGCGCAATGATTGAAGCATACTTCTGCAATGAAAAAAGCAAGGAACCTGCTATGGACGCATCGAGCATAATTGATTTTTGACAGATTGCAAAGCCGCCATTAACGAGTTTACATGACACATAGAACATCGTTATGAATTCTGCAAATCCCTTGGAAGGATGGTGGATTATTGCAATATCACTTTACTTTAGGTGCGAAGACATGAGACCATCATAGAAAATTCAATTGCAGACAAACTAGTAAAGAAAGGATTTATGCTTCAGGATGGATTTACCAAGTGTAGTTGCTCTACCCCTTCGACCATTAAAGTTTAAGATGCGTGAATTACATAAACTAATTGCTGAGCTCAACCCGAAGAAAGCTTCGGGTATTGATGAAATTAGTAATAAGATGCTGATGAATATGGCTGGCACTGCAACTAGAATCCTGCTATTTATTTTTAATTCCATATTACCACTAGAGTATTATACACACAGCTGGAAGGTTGCCAAGGTCAAAATGATTCCAAAGTCGGGCACAGATCTTACCAAGGCTGAATCATACAGGCCGATAAGTTTACTATCAACAATATCAAAGATTTTCGAATAGCTGCTCATGACAAAATTGTCCCCGATTCTAACTGATAGTGGGTGCATCCCGGACCATCAATTTGGTTTTTAGCCATCAGCATAGCACCACTGAGCAAACGTATAGATTGGTTCAAGTTATAAGAAGAACATTTGAAGAAAAGAAGTATTGTTCTACTCTCTTTATTGATGTTTCTCAGGCATTTGATAAAGTATTTAATGAAGGCCTAATTTTAAAATTGACGACTTATCTACCAATAATATTTCTAAAGCTATTGGAAAGTTATATTCTATCCCGGAAGTTCATTGTTGTGGAAGGAGTCTTTATGAGTGTGCCCGATTCTATCTCTGCCGGTGTGCCACAGGCCGCGTTACCATATGTGAAGATTTATCTTATTTTCGAAGTTTTTCGGGATATTAAAAAGACTAAAAGATTTTTTGTTAAAAATAAGATTTTTAAGAATGGGATATTTGGTACTTTTAGTATATTATTTAAGGTCCTTTTGACTAAAGTACTGACATATTTTGTTCTTTCCTTAATAAAAAAGTATGAATTATGTGCAGACATATATTTACCTTATACATGTTCTATTCAGTAAATATTTTGTGTTATTTACCTTAGTTCACTTGAAAAAATATAAATTATTCTTGAAATCGAATTCAGTAAAATGAAGGCATATCAATACGTTTTGAGTAAAATCCCGAAAAAAAAGTTTTTTAATGCGGAAAAAAGATTTTTTTTGTTCGACTTGAAGGTTTTTGAGAAAAAAAATATGGCAACGTTAGCCACATGGGAGTATGCTGGGCCCAGTTTTGTATTTGATATATACTTGTGATATGCCTGTTAGCAATAAAATCCATACATCTACATTTGCCGACAATACAGCATTCTTTATCATCCACGAAAACCCTCACCAGGCATCCGGATATCTTCAGGAACATATTACCCATCTGGAACTATGGTTAAAGTTATGGAGAATTAAAGTAAATGAACAGGTAACATTTACTCTACGAAAAGATACTTGTTGCCCCTTTAGAATTAATAGTAAAATTGTTCCTCAACATTCACATGTGAGATACCTTGGTATACACATTGACCGACGACTTATGGAAACACCACAAATGAAACTAAAATTAACTCAGGTACATTGGCTGAGTGGCAGAAATTCAACACTCAGTCTAGATTGCAAACTTTTGACATACAAATTCGATTTTGAAACCTATATGGTGCTACGATATTCAAGTATGGAGCACTGCTTCAGCTTCCAATGTGGAGAGAATCCAACGAAGACAAAACAAAATTTTACGGTTAAATACATCCAAAATTCAAATATACGTAGGCAAATATCTAACAAAACTCGAGTAATATTCTAATCCGCTTGCTCGTAATATTTTGAACTTTACTGGAAACATCCGCCTAAAAAAGATGGACACAAGGGCTCTTGTACTCAACACTTCGGATGGGACTGCTTGAATTTTTTTTTTTGCATAATATTTTTTTTCCTTTTTGATTATCACTACTACTGTATTATTAATAACTATCAACAAGTTTATGTCTGACACTGGTCAAGCCTAATAATTATATTTTAGATTTAAGATTTGAATACTTATTGTTAGTTCATGTTTGAAGATACAATAAATAAATACATGTATAAAAAAAAGAATAGAAACATTGAGAATTTCTGCAAAATTCTTCGCAATTCCTGTTGGAAATGCTTAACCTAAGTAATGTACTCTCGGTAATGGCCCAAAACAGGAGGCACACTTAGATCTGATGTTCCAGAGCAAGAATATTATGGCCTTGCATCAACAAAGAAAAATTACCTCACTGCTACTTAGTTTCCTGCGAATTCAGACATGGAACGTGGAAGCAGTCATCACGGGACCTGCTCTCGGTACCTCTGCTAGAAAAGGATGGGACTGCCATATAACGAATGTTATTCAGGGGGCAAATCGTCACATCCGTGAACGTACAACTCGTCACGTAAAAACACCATTTTCGGATTATGACATATACGTGAACGTATTGAAATCCCATTCAGTTTACACGATTGACGTATTACTTAATTTGTTTTCGTACGATTGCCGATACGATCACGTATGTAATGATTTCAACCCAGGTTGTCTGGTCGCGAAAGAGGAGGAGACAATAATTAATCTCCCATCATCGGAAACCAACGCCTTTGCGCGTTAGGAAGGGAGGCTTTGGATGTTAATTTAGTGGCTTTTGCACTAGCTTAGAACGTTCAAGTGGGAAAGAAAATGTTAATTCTTTTAGCGAAAACTCTGACGATTTTACCTTTTAATATTGGTTAGGTTAGGTTGATAGAGGAGTAATCCGAATATAACAAAGGTATATAAGAAAGATAACATTTAGAGTTCTACTAATTAATAAATAACGTCATGAAAGCATGTTGTAAAATTAATATTAATGCCACTGGTAAATTTTCTTCTATTTCTTAGTAGATTAAGTTTCAATTATACCATGTTTGTTATAAAAGAATTTTCTTGTCCTAATGTAGGCACATAAATATATAAATCGTTAATTTTCTTTGGGGAAATAAACCAGTCAATTTCTTACTCTTTCCATTTTACGCTATAGCTTTTGGCTTTCGTGGCACTAGCAACAGTCATTTTGGCATTTTAATGATGTTAAAGTTTAATTTCATTTAAATAGCACAACCAGACTTACATTCTAATTATGTGCCTTCAAATTATACTAAATAATTTGATTTTGTGAGGAGTGAGTGCACACATGCATGTTTCGTTTGGTCATGAGAGTCGTTATTTATTTTATTCATAGAAAACAAGTGAATTTTCTATTAATGGTTTTGTAAATTAAAATAAAATACATTATGTATTTGGTATAGATAAGTATTTAAAATAACAAGTTATATGAAAAGATTTGCTCTATGAAGAGTTTGTTATACAATAAATCATTTCAATTAGTCTTAATTACGGTTGGAGGTTCAGTATTTGAAAATTAAAACGTTTTTCACTAAAGTGTTGATTTCTTGAGGGGGCCAAAAAAAAAAATTCAAAATAAACTATATCTGCATAAATATAAACTACAGCTGTATTTAACAACCAGGATTACAGTTTATAAATTACTAAATTATCGGTCACCGTTTTTGTTAATAAATATGGTGCCATAACCGCCAAAACACTTAAGCGACATAATTTTCAAATATGATTTTTTTTTTAATAAAATCGATTACTTGCGATTGTAAATAATCGATTTTCGTAAAAAAGCGAGTCCAAAAAATGTTTTCGTTGAGCTTTTTTTGGCGGTTATGGCTCGATATTATATCATAAATGTTCTCTTATGTAAATACAGAGGGTAAATTACGGGATTCGATATCAATCGAAATCTCCATACAAACTAAACTAAAATTGTAAGAAACACTTTCGACATCGAATGAAGTAATTTGCCCCCAGATTTTGTATGAGTTTAAAGTACGAAATAATTATAAATGGCTACTCAAGACAGTGGTCAAGTCCATATTATTTTAAAGTGCAATGGTATGGAGGAGTGCACTACAAAATCCACCTATCGAACGATAATAAAAAGAATCTTTTGTACTTCTATCTTTTTGATAACTCATGACTCAAGCATCATACCTTTCAAGGCTAATACATGGGTTGTCAGCTGACCTCATGGTCAAACAAATACCAATGAATTAAGTCTTACGATTACAAACAACCAATGCATTAAAAAAGCGTCCACTGGTAATGCGTCAGTTTATATAGAATATTTCTCATCCACACCATTGCCCGACAGAGATATTAATGTCAACACATTTGGTACATATGGAACGATGTTGAGAAATCTTCCCGATGTCCTAGAGGCTCTCACAGGCGGATTGAAAACGGGTAAGGGTATGGCGGAATGGCATGAATTCCGAATATCTCTTAACGAGAGCACGAGCTATGCTAACTTAGAGTTAATATCTGCGTATCAGGACACGAAGATGCACACGGAATGATGTAGCGGACGTCGCAGCCATAGATGAAATTCTATTGTCAAACTGTTGTACTCATGCACATATAAAAACAGGTAGAAAAATTAGATAAACAATTCCTTTGAAACGTTGCAAAATAAAAAAGAGCAGTAGCTCCTTCAAATTGCACAAACTAGATGGTGAAGCGATGTTACCTGCTCTACCTCAAAACTAACATGACCACGCTACAATTCCAGATGGTCCGCAGTCGTGGAAAGTATCAATAGGGATCAATTCCGAATACTGGCAGTACTGTAAGGAACATGGACAATGTCCTGTCAGTACTGCCTTTGAAACCTCCGAGGAGTTTTCGTCGGATAATTGGTGAATGCCAGATGCTTTAACGGCATGTCGAGAGCTTTTAGTTTTGATCTTCTTATGATGGTCAACGGTTCTATGCTCCTGTGAAGCTTCTCTTTGGAGTAATGTGAAGAAGAAACGTTTGCCTTCGAAACATCTCATAGACTTCCTTTAGTTTTCTCTTTCTATATGCCTTA
This sequence comes from Tachina grossa, assembly GCA_949987645.1. Classification (NCBI taxonomy): domain Eukaryota; kingdom Metazoa; phylum Arthropoda; class Insecta; order Diptera; family Tachinidae; genus Tachina; species Tachina grossa. Next base: position 23,771,915 of record OX465277.1, on the reverse strand, counting down.
TTTTGACCGCTTTTTTTCGTTGCTCTTCCGATAAATTCCTCCTTTTTCGTGGTGAGTTTTGCTATACTAGCATTTGCTACCTCGACCATCTTTTCTAATTCTGTAGAATCTAGGAGATCTCGCCTGTCTTGCATTAATGGGTATGCTTTATGGTCACCCTTGGATCCGATCCTTCGTTCGCTCTTGGTGCATCTGCAACTACGTAGGTGAAGTTGTCTAAATCCGAGGTTATCTTACAGTCGCTTTATGACTACGGGTACGAGGCCTCTTTGACCAGCAGCCGCCTGAGTTATTTAAGATCTGCTCCGTTATGATTATTTCTATATTTATTTGTATAATTTTTGGATTTTATTTGGCCCGCGAGGGATTTCGAAAATCCCTAAGGCGTAAGGTAATATAAACAATTAATAACTCAAGATGTGAGGTTTTCTTAAGTAGAGAAGTGAATAGTTCATCAACTCATTTCAAGTTGTGAAACGCGTATATTACTACATACCTCTCCTATCCACCACCTGAGGATGCGTTCAATGGGAGGAAAATTAAGCAAACAACTCCTCCACACGAATATTTGACGTTAAATCTAATATATTAATGAATATTAATGTGAAGAAGTTTTTTTTTTTTGTTTTTGGTGAAGCACGTCTAGATGTATTTCGTCGTTTCTACTTAGGAAACACATCAGTAGACTTAAACAATATACTATAAACATAATTTGTTCTATTTTTTTATTTTCACTTTAACACAAATAATTTCTTTACAAGCCATTGAATTGAGAAAAAAGCAAAACAAATGTCAGCACAAAAAGTTTACAATTATGATAATGTGAATTACATCCTATATACTTTATGAAAAAAAGGAATAATACCTAAATATACCAACACACATACAATTTCAAAGGGACACACATGGTGAAAACGAAAAGTTAACCCTTCAATGGCTACCCAAGCTTTTGTGCAAACTGACACAACTACAATTACATTGAGACGAGTAAATTTAACAACAACAAAAAGCAACATTAAAACTGGAGAAAAGTGTACGTGTGTATGTTTGTTTGTGTGTGTCCATTTGACAGTATGATGTGACAGTTAAATGTAAATACTTGAGGGAAAAGGAAAGTAAATACTCTTTGAATGAGTTTGTAGAATAGTATCATTTGATATGAAAGTTTATTGTGTGTGAGTGTTTTTGAAATTTAAGTCTCAAAAGGCTTAAAGTTTAATTAGATAGATGGACCTTTCAACTGAAAGCGTGTTGGGTGACCCATATTTTCATTTTAAATATTATTTATATATTTTTTTTTTCTAAGCAGCAGTTACAAAAACATAAAACAGACACGTTTTTAACTGAAATGAAAATTATTTTTCTTATTGCAATTTTCTGTTTTACTTTTAGCACAAAGGAGGAATGAAAAATTTCTGCTTGGCTCTGATGAGAAGGCAATTAATTGGAATAGTTCTGTGAAAGCAAAGATATAAAATAAGCGAATAGGAAAGTTTTTAGCAAACAAAAATATATTTTCTGAAGCTACAAACATAGAAGTATAATTTGTAATGAAATGCTTAAAGCAGGACTAGGTTTGAGTGCTGATGCATACAAGTTAAAATTTTAAAAATCTAGAAGTCCGACTACGACCAACTTTAAACTGTCAAAGATCTCAAACAGTCATTCAGAATGAAAACTCATAAGATATCCATTTTGATGTAGTTCGCCAACTTTTTATTCTTTTCGTATTCATATGTCATTAGGTTAAGTTTATATGTATAGTGGTGCAGAGAAACTTATTTGCGTTGCGCATTCGTCTAAGAAATACAAAGTTATAATTTAATTTTTATTACATTATTATAACATCAATTCAAGGACACTAATCGTTCATAGCGGCCGCTTACGCCGCGTTCAGACTATTATACTTTGTATTTATACTTGTCAAAAATTCAAATAATACGTGCAAGTGTGATAGTCTGAACGCAAAATGTCACCAAAGTGGCAAATAATACGATAAAAATTTTGACATCCCATAAGACTTTTTCGTTTTTAGAAAAATTTCTAAACGATAATACATTTCATTAGATCAGGGTTGCATTTTCATACAAACCAAATTTCCAAGTCGGCTGTTTCGCCGCCGATAGCGTGTCGTCATTGATGTAATTTTGAATAAGTGAATCGTATGGAAGTATATTTCGGTGACGTAATTTTTTAACATTTTTGTAATATCTTTTCTTACAATTTTTTCTGATATTTACATAGAACATTTTTAACTGCTGAATTTTTTCAAGTGCCGGCACGTCCCTGCCTACATGAATGAATAGCACAGACATTTTCATTGAACAGCTGTTTTGTTTTCTGCTTGTATTACACATTTTATTTGAAGTGTGATGGTCTGAACACAATATGTGATTTTACGTTAGATTTTTTCACAGTCGCACCGAATGTATTTAGATTTCTGTATCGTAAAATGTGATGAAAGTATTAATACTTGTATAATAGTCTGAACGGGGCTTTAGTAACACATTTAGTACTACCAACGATGTCAAAAAAGCTACTTCTGTTACACAGAACACGCGATTTTCTCTATCAATCTCTCTCACTCAAAGGTTAGAACTTCGTGAATGACATCATCAGCAACAGTTCCTCTGAATGTGTCAGTCAGTATAAAATGTTTTAAGTTTGTAGGGAAACCAAATATAAAAAGTCCTCTAAAAATGATAGCATGCTTATGGTAAACAGGTATATAGTAGCTTAAACTTCTCATATAGTTTAGGTTTTATTTGACATATATAATCCAGGTTTAGCGAGAAACAGCAGGAACATATTCAGGAGTGTCATAGAAACCAATCTTGTCAGAATTGGCTTTGAAAACGACAAGAAAAAATGCTTTGGTGTCATGAAAACCAATGCTGTCGGTTTATATTCGAACTAGAATTTATGTCGTTTTTAGGTGTCATGGAAACCAATGTATCGGTTTTGTTAAATTAATTAATGGAAATAAACCAACTATTTAACAGCTGTCAGTTTTCATTTTGAAAAAAAATAAGTAAATTTAACATTTGGTGAACGCACTAATAATACCAAATTATTATTTTGCATTTCACTGCTGCTAATGCAGATAAGCAGGGAACCTTTACCTAAAAATTTCTTAGAAAACTAGATTCGCTAATTTTTTTGCAGAAATTTAAATAAATTTACTTATATGTATATTAGAATAATTGCTTCATGAAAGAACTATTTTCACATATACATATTGTATACTTAAAATCATGGCATTTATACCATAAATGTACCGATTAAATTATAAATGCTCGTAAATACTAGTTTTTATATCTTTTATGTGTCCCGTCAATGCAACTAATTGTGCAAGGAATCTTATATATCTTGTAAAAATAGTCTCTTGGTCTACGTTTATGATTGCTGTCCGTATTCAATCGGATACACTGCGGACAAATAAACGCCCCGTAACGTTGAGCACATCCCCTTATATTGTTGTCACAGTGCTTCTACCTAGACTTATATCCTTCCCGACTGTTTTTTGATAACATCCTTCCGATTAAAGCCGCAATGCGATAAAGACCCTTTAATAGGAAATGATTTCTTGTTTAAACGATAATTAGCTACAATTCTGCAAAGCAGCTTTCAACATAAACGCACAATAAAACAATACACTTACGCTGTCTGCGATGGCTCAAGTGGATAAATGCAATCCTTCAGAAATTTTTCTCGTCACTCTTTCTAAGCGCTCTTCTTCTAATAAGAAAACTGTTGCAACTGCAGTTCCCAATTTAATTTATTTATAGCACCTTATTCCTTATTTTAATAATAAATAATAAAACATAATTATTTAATAATATTTTTGTATTTCCTTCAAAAAAAGTAAAATAAGAATTTGCAAACAATAAGTAAATGTGAGTAACAGCTGATTCTATCATTGGATTTAATTACATTCGAAATTAACAAAACCAACTTGGTTTCATGACACCAAATGAAACCAAAATCGGTTTTCAAAAACGACAATCAGCAAAAAAAGGCATGGTTTCTGTAACACCCCTGATTCGTATATCATTCTTTCCTTTAGCAGTTGTATATGTTGTGGAAAACCTAATCGCAGTTGATATTTGAGACATTTTATTGTTCTAACGTAGTATACTTGCATAGTATTCAACCCTCTTAGATCCCAAGTTTGTATCTTATGGGTTTGCACAAAATGCGAAACCGCAATTAAACAGCTTTAGGTGCATATGTATATTGTTGAACTTCGAGGCTTTTACAATTACATGTAACTGTGATTGAGAATTTTTCAATTACAATTAAAAAATTTTAATTGTAATTGAAAATAATTTTGATTGCATATGTAATAAAATCTTCAATTACAATTACTTGTAATTCAATTAAAATTGCTCGTAATTCAATTGCAATTACTTGTTATTCAATTGCAATTACTTGTTATTCAATTGCAATTACTTGTAATTACAATTAATTGTAATTGGAAATATTTCAATTACAAATTACATCTGATCTTAATCATTTTTTCCTTGTGTGAATGATTACAACCAACTGAATGATATCTCGAAGACTTCCATTTGCCAACGCTTTATAGAATCTAGCTGATTGCCTTAATGTTAAATTTTCAAAATCGAATATGTGCGAAACCGGCTGCACTTCCTAAAGTTCTGCTAAACTTCGTCGGCAGACATATGTGAAAATATTTTCTTCCTTTAATCACGCTTAAGCATTTTTTTTCGTCATTATTATTTCCATAAGCGTCTGCTTACAGAAGGCTTCTTTTCAGATTTCATTTGGAAACAAAATTTTTTTACGTTGTTGTGCAAACATTGGATAATACAATAAGTAAAACCTTTCAATAAAGCAAAACGACGAAATTAAAAATATATATGGACGTACATATTTACGTACAACATGTCAAAAACATAATAAAAAGCCACACCAAAAGGATATATGCATTCATACACATACATATGTATGAACATGTGTAGAAATATGTTTATGTGTCAAAGGGAAAGTGTACAAGAGAACATAAATTTTAAATTGTCTTGCAGCGGAACTCAGTCAAGGAAGAGAAAAACAGTTTCATAGAGCAAACCATGACAACAATAAATACAACCGAATCACATTAAAAAAAAATCAATGACAGAAAGGAATAGCAAAGAGGAAGAGGACTAGAATAGAAGTGAGTTGAACTTAATGTATAAAAAAAATTAAAAATATTAAATATCCCAGTGGGAACGTTAGGTGGCCAATATTACAATATTAAACATTAATTTCCCTAGCTTGAATTGCAAGAGCAAAATAAAGATAATAATGAAAACATAAAACAATTTTATTACAAATGTGCCACAATGGAAACATATCGAGCAAGGCATGCAGCAAATGGCATAAACGAGACAACTTTTATTGTATATATGTATGTTAATAAAAATAATATGAGAAAATGTTTACAAACAGGTAGACAAAAAAACAACAATGAGACAAATCTTTTATTTACCATTACAAGGAATAAAACGATAAAGTGTAAACAACGTCGGAGAAAGCTTAAACATAATAAATACATCAATTGTTTCGCAAAATACGAATCGTGCTGGAACATGTACTAAAATTTATATAGAACTAGCTGACCCGGGCAAACTCGAGGATATAAGTAGGTTCATCATGCGTATTAGTGTCCTGCACAAGAGTATTTATAAGACTTTTCAATACATGAGAGATTTTTTCCAATGCTTTACTACAGCGAAATATTCTAAAAGAATCGTTAAACAACACTGTTGGCAAGACAAACCACCGAAAAAAAATTACTTGCCAACAGTGTTGCTTAGCGATTCTTTTAGAATATTTCGCTGTAGTAAAGCATTGGAAAAAATCTCTCATGTCTTGAAAGGTCTTATAAATAGTATTGTGCAGACACTAATGCGTATATAGTTCGTCAATGACAACTAATGTGTACATTGATTGTTATTGAGTCAGAGAAGGAGGGAAACTTTGAACTCAGTAGACTTATAGGTCTTCGAGTGTAAGTGCTTAGCACTACCCTTCCTAACCTAACCTTACGAAAATCACATTAATTAATAAAAACAAGTTTATTTCTAAAGATATTGAATTGAAAACTGAGTTCATAATTTCCGTCCTTCTCTGAGTCAATGATTGCAATCAAAGTGTAAAGTTCAAGGTTTCTTAATAATAGGCTGGGTAATAGCAAAATAAATACACGTTGTGTCAAGGTTAGGTTAGGTTAGCAGGCTGCTGGTAAGGAAGGGGAAATTTAGAGTCCAGCTCACTTGGGTCCCGTACAATGATCCCTTTGTGATACCTGTGTTGAAGGTAAGTTAGTGAGAGAGGATGATAGGGAAAGGATAGTGATAGTGAAGTATGAAGATGAAGGAAGAGAGAGAGGAAAGCTTCATTCTTTTACTACTCTGCCTTTTTTGCACGCTTTTTAATAATGCAGTGTTGTATCTCCTTCTGGTGTCAAATGAGGCGTATTAAATTTTGAAGCTGTGTTTAGTAGCCATTGGTTATTTTATTTCGCCTGCTACACAACGAAGGAGGGCGCTCTGATGTTACATTAGAATTAGCATCTGCTGAAGCCGGTGTAGTTTTAGTGACCCAGTGCCTTATGCCTGCATCACTTGAACTTTTCCCACAACAATTGATACAAAGGACACTAATGCACATCAGAAAAATGCGTGGTTTTGTTTCAAAAAAAGTTTATATTTGTTTAGCTTACTGCATGTATGCAACAAATCTGGAGGAGTGTAAATCGATAACCTACATGTTGGGGTGTTTCTCGTTGGTGGACCCTACATTGTGCCTGGTGGAGTTTTGCAAAAATGGTGATTCTGCCAAAAAAAAAACTAGCAATCTTTTCACATGGAATTTTGCTTTTTCATACGAAACAGCGACATTTCACTACAAGGGATATTAGGTTTTAATGGGCGTGGATGTCGCCCACTTTTCCAATTGTTATATTAGACCCTCATAAGAGTCCAAGATGCGTGCAAGATTTTCTTATGAATAAATTTAAATTAAATTGACGATGGAAACAACCAACAACTGTTTCCTCCCAAATAAAAGAATAATTTTTATTGTTATATAGTCTGTAATTTTAATAATAAACTCTTCTCTCCTAAATAGTAGACGAATTTTTCAAATTGGTTAACAAATAAAAAATTCATCCAAATTGACAATCTATTTCTTTCTTAATTTCCCTTGAATATACGCAGAAAAGTGCATGATTTTATTAAAGACTTTTCCGCCATCTTTTCGTAAAACTTTCCACTGTGAAAATGAAAGAATTAAAAAATAAATATCAATATCATTGAATACATCCTACGTTAAACGCCCAACCATCCGTTTATTAATGATCCGAATATTTTAACAAGCCAACAAGGGGAAAAAAACAAAAAACATGACAATAAATCGAAAAAAAAACCAACGGAAACTTTTTCAACCACCCTTAGCAACAAAAACTTTACCAACTCAATCACTTTACTGCTCACTATGCTGCACTTCCGTGCTAAATATTACATTGACGGTGATGAGGGATAATCTCCACTTATTAACATGGTTGACAATATATTTCTTTTATTTTTTTTTTTTTTGTTTTCATTTTCATTTCAATTTAGTTTTTTTTTTGTTATTTCTTGCAAAATGTATGCGCTGCTAGTGTCCTACTTGTAATTTTCTATTATTCTTTAAACATTTAAATTTTTTTTTGTGATTTTATGTGGAAGAATCATTTCTTAAAATTGAGGAAAACAATGGAGAAAGTAACTGCTAGAGAAGATTATGTTTTATAAATGAAATGACGTAGTTGCAAAAAAATAAGGTTTCAAATAAAGAAATGAATATTTTACTTCTTTTTCGTGTTTTCAGTTCAACGTTTATACCACTTGGATGAAATTCGAACGAAAACACTGCATAAATACAAGTATTTAGAAAAGTGGGGGAAAAAGTAAACAGATATATAAATTGAATGTGGGAGTGAAAATTTGTGTGGCGGTACTCTGACACCCTGTTATTGTCATTACACTGTTAGTGCTCGCACAGTGGTATTGTAAATAATACATAAACTATTAATTATTCATTTCCCGCCTGTGCACAATGGGGGGTAGTTTCTAATAATATTGGTAATAAATTTGTATATATTAAATTACCTGTACGTTTACAAAATAGTGCACGAAGAGGTCTCAAGCTTCTATAAACTGATACAGACTGATATACTGACTGTCAAAGTGGATCAGATCTCATAACTTCTAAGTATCAAACAATTTCAAATTAAATAATCCATTTTTCAAAAGTAAAGTTAAATAAAACACGCATCTAAAGCTAGATTTCGATTAAACTTTTATTTTATTATAATGCTTGGAATACCATCAGCATTACTTCTGTTGTCAACATCTACGTCACCTCAATACGAAAAAAACGGGGTTTGTCTACAGGCTCATGCTATTTTCTAGACCTTAAGGAACAAAAATATACTGTCAAGATCATAAAATTTTTCTCGAAAGCGAGTAGACAAGCCCCAATTTTTGGGTATTGAATGACAATGAGTACTCAAAAAAATATTCACCCTTATTCCAGTTGTCGACATCGACGTCACTTTAACACAATACCAAAAAATTGGTGCTTGTGTACCCGCTGTCGAAAACAAATGACCTCTGACGACAGTTTTATACTATTTTCTAGACCATAGGGAATGGAAATAGATTGTCAGTAGCGCACAATTTTTCTTGAGAGCGAATAAAGAAGCACAAATTTTTTGGTATTGTGTTAAAGTGACGTCGATGACGACAACTGGAATAAAGGTGATTAATATGTAAATAGTCTTAACCTTAGTAAATGCATATAATCCTAATTATAATGCAAACAATTTGTACGCTCGCATATTTCCTCTCAAGCAATAATGACTGAAGCCGATTCTAACATACAAGAGCATCTCTACTTCGTTTATGGGAAAAACTCAAATACGCTACAAATAAAAATAAAAAGCACATACAGTTACTCTCAGAAATATTTTGCATACATTTTTTTAGCAAAATGATTAAATAAATTTATTAATAATAAGAAATTGATGCAACATGTTAAATTTATTTCTTTTATAACTGAGCAAGCAAAGCCTATAGAATAGAAAATACTCAAAAAACAACAACTTTGAATTTAACTGTTAAGGCTTCATTAGTCTTTACTTTCTGTTGCTGTTCTGTGCCGTTCCTTTCTGTATAAAATATTTTGCAATTACTTTGTCTGTGAAAAAAATCAGCTGGCAACCTATAGAATTGATTACACTTGTACACAAAATATCACAACACATTTATACATACACACTTTTGGCTGTCACTCAACGTTGAATTCTATTTTCTACAGATTTGTCCGCTACAGAACAGAACGAAAAAGTAAAAACTAACCACACATACAGATTTTCAACTCAACAGAAACAAAACAGCTGATTCAGACCAGAAAGGCACGTACAAACTAATTCTGCCTTTATACTTTTGTTGCTTTTTCTTGTGTCAACTACGAAATTTCAACTTCACAAAAGTATTTTGCATCTTTTAACGTTCCCGTTATTTTTTAAATATTTCTGTTGTCACATGGGGTTTTTTTGCTTTTCGTTTGTAATAGTAATTATTATGCGTTTTTTGTTTATAATTGGTTCCAAAATTTTCTTATTGAGTGCAACACGTGAAGTTTTTGTAAAAAAAAATGGTTAAAAGTAAAGGAATTAAATTTATCTACGAATAAGATCATTTTATATCTGTATAATAGGGCAAATCAGTCAAATATATTTGGGATATCTTTGGTCGATGTAGAAAACAATAGAAAATGCAATTAAACGTGTAAAAGAGCGCAGTTACATTAAAAATATTCCATGAAAAAGTTGAGCAAAGTTGTTAACTGTAAGAAACGCACGACAAACTATTAAAGAAAATAGGGAAAACTACCATTTATATGTGCGGAGTCTTAAAAAAATGCTAAAGGCGATACTACGGACACACCTAAGTGGCAAGTACATCAGTAGGATTCTAAAAGCCAACAATACTAACGGTAGCGTAGCTACAAAAAAAAATTTGATTTCTAAAGTTAATAGACAGAATCGTTAGTCAATTGCTCAATTACATAAATTTCAGACTTTTGATTTAGGGAAAACGATAATATTTAGTGACAAAAGTAAGTGCATAATTTTTGGGTGATATAAACAATGTATGGTGCGGCGCAAGCCAAATAAATCACTAAATATTAACTGCCTTATTCATAAAAAGTATTTCAGGTTTATTAAGCGCTTATTTGACATATTTCTATGGGAAATTTGTCAAATAAACCTGTAATAAATCTAAAATATTTTTTATGAATTAGACCGTAAGAATATAAGGCCAACAGTAAAACATCGTGGTGGTTGTCTCATGGTGTGGGGCTGAACGTCTGCAATAGGAGTGGGAAATTTGGTATTTATATAAAGCACAAAGGGTAAACATCTATAATTGTCCATTCTTAGAGAAAATCTGCAAGCCAGTGCTGAACAAATGGATCCGTATATCAATGGATATTACTTCCAACATTACAAGACCCAAAACATATAGCCCTGGACATTAAATTATGGCTCCTATATAATACCAAACATCTGCCAATAAAACCACAAAGTCTCGACATGAGTCGTATAGAAAATCGTTGGGCTTATTTCGAGAGAAAAATCCAAGAAAATAGTATTTTATCAAAAGTGTACTTACGGACTAGTATTGGCAGAAGAAACGTTAAAAAAAATACCTCGAAATTTCCGAAATTTAGTAGAATCTATGATAAGGTGTCTGCAAGTGATCATTTCTAATAATGTATATCACACAAAAGATTAAAACATAGTTTGCTGCTATAATAATGAAAAATATGTATAAAAAATTCAAAAAGCAAAATACTTTTGTGACCTGATATATAAGCGATTTTTTCATTATTTTTTAAAAATTTCATTAAATATTCTTTTGTTTTAAAATTTTTATTAAAATAATTGCAGTTAAGGCTTCTCTTATTCAATATGTAAAAAAAATAAACATGAATTTTTAAAAGGAGATATTTTTATTTAGCATTCTTTTCGTAAATTTATTGAGTTTTACATATGCAAAATATTTCTGTGAGTAACTGTACGTATCGAACTCATTGATTTTCTCTCATACTTTCAGTCTAAGTATGTTTATACTCATACTATGGATGTTTAATCGGCCAAAAACAAATACGCATGATACTCGGGATATTTATTCGTCATTCGCCACCGTATACAATCATTTTTGTATACAGAAGGGAATAAAAAATGTATGGCTGTTGGAAAACATGCCTTTTGTGTGTGTGTGTAAATAAAATAGCACTGTATATACCCATGTGTAGCCGATTAATACTCAGAGTATTTGTATATTCATGCGTGTGATTGTAGCTCACACAGCCTATACATTTTAGTTATAGTCGTTTGTGCTGCGTAATTTAAAAAATTTGTAGAAATATAGTTGTTTGATGTTTAAAATGAATGCTTGTGTTTGCATTTTGCGGGTTCTTTATTTTTAGCTGCAGGCATTCATAGTTGTTTGCCGGCCAATACTTAAAGAGCACTTAAAACGATACTTTTGACGTCGATGTTGACAATTGGAATAAAGGGATTGACATTTAAGTGAACGTCTCTAGATTGGTTGCATTAGTTGATCTTTTTGAGGTAGATTCCGACCACTTTGATTGACTATAAAATGCTCCAACATTAGGGTGTTAAACGTGTAGACACGGTCTTTGACGAAGGCTCACTCGAAAAAGTCTAACGGCGTGAAATCACATGATCTTGGTGTCCAATTGACGGCGCTAAAATGGGAAATTATTCTTTATAGAGAGTTCCCATACTATAAAGCTGAAATCGCTTGATTGTGTGGCTGGTGGCGCTGTCTTGTGGAAACCACATATGATCTAGTTAATAATCTTAAATTGTAGGCAAAAAAAGTTCAGTTATCATACGGCCATAACGCTTTGAATTACCGGTAAAGAAGACGCATTGCGATGATGCACAGAACTGACTGTATTTGTAACGCTTTCAGTCTCTTCAAATTTCTTTATAATATTGCCAATTCCTTGCACAGAAGGTCTATTATGCCGACCATAATCACCCCCTCCCATGCTCGAAAAGTGACCACGACTTCTAGACCACCACTTAGTAAATTTAAATTATTTTTACGTGTTTTTTTCGGTTGTTAAATGATCAATATTGGTAAATGGTAAACCTTTCACTTTATACATATATGGTACATCAGATGACAGATCCTTAACACCTGACAGCCTTGCCAGACCAGTGTTTTTCAATTCACTAAATGGATAAACTCGTACAATTAAAATAAAGAAAAGGGGTTTTCTTTCTTTGAGCTATATTGCAATCGGCTCCCACAGTTTCAGTAGAACGAAAGCTAAAAAGATAACTAAAATATACATATCATTACCTTAATATAGAAAGACCACAAGTCATATATATATTTTTTGTATTTTTTCATACATTAGTTGTTCTTCTATCGAAATATGTGTACATAAAATTCGATTTAAAAAAATATAATAAGTTAGAGCCTTTTTATATTAATGTAACGCTTTATAGCACAAAAACACAAAAAAATAGTATACATATAACATAATTTCACTCGTAATAAAGCTTAAAGCAAATAACACTTTGTCGCTAACTTTGTCGACATTTCAGTATTGTAACATAAAAGAAGCGACTTTGTTATTGTTGTTCTTTCATTTCTATTCCAGCACAACCTACAAAATGTTTCATAGCCACGAATCAAACTCCCAGAACCACCCTCCCCCTCCCCCACACTTGCACATCTACCTACAACAAACTTAGTACTCTGCTACTCCAACAATTTTGTTTCCTTTTTGCACTTTGATGTTGTGTCTTGTAATAAAATTTTCCTCCAAATGTGTTTGTGTGTGCACGGCCACATACTCGCATCATACATACTCGTGCATATGTATGTATGGGTATAGAACGCCTTTGAGCGTGTATAAGCTGTGGTGGCAGGCAGGCTGTTTTTTATACTAAAACTTGTATGGCTTTTTCTATTTAGGTTTCTTTTTTTATTTTTTGTTTTATCCTTTACAATTCCAGTCATTGTGTTATGTTTTAAAAGCTAGAAAATATTAAAAAAAAAATCAAAAGAAATCGTACAAGGACGATTTTTTAAATATGTACAGCCATAAAAAGATATATATCCTCGCTGTCTTAAACTTACAACTTGAAAATGTCTTGATAGTTGCAACCAGTGTATGAAAGCGAAGGAAGCATTAAGCAAATGTTTCCTGCAAAAACAAAAACTAAGAGCCAAACCCACGATGTCGACAACGTTCGACTTGTCGCACACTTACACTCAAAACAAAAACAAATTTTAATATTTTGTTGTTGTTTCAAATGTAAATGTGCGATAAGTCGAACGTTGTCGATATCGTGGGTCAGGCCTTAAAACAGAAATGTTGAATCGTTTTTTACAAGAACAAAACCAAAGCAAATACTTTTTCAATGACAAAGGGCATAAAGAAAACAATTGGTTTTTCACTCATCTATTTACTTTTGCATACCAGTACAATGATACAATTGCTCACAAAATAAAAAAATTAAAAAGCCGTTTAATTTCAGTCCAAAACAAAAAACATACCTACGTAGGTTAGATTATGAAGCGTGGTGCTATGCCGCACCTCCGCTCGAAGACCCATTTGAGTCCATTATGATATACCTACGTACGAGTACATTCTCTATTATAATGAGGAAATCAATCAGTAAACGTTGAATTTTGTCTCACTGTTTTCAATTTGTTTTTGTCGTACTCACTGCGAAGAACAAAAAGTTTACATCTGAGCATGTTTTTTGATTCTAAAGCCGCTGGCTCCGACACTGCGCAAGCAGAACTGCAAAAAAAAGGGCTGCACCTATTGCCGAAGCACTTACACCTCTTGTACAATCTGCTTGACTGAACAATCAAATACCAGAGAGCTGGAAACTTGGAGCGATTGTAACTATATATTCATTAAAAAGGGGATCTCTGCTATTGCAGAAATTGGCGCGGAATAACTTAACTAAATGTCATGAACAAAGTATTCGTTCTACTCCTGTTACAAAAGATCATGCAAATTATAGAGCCTCAATTATTGCAGATCATAATCGAACAGTCTAAAGACTACAATAAACACTTTTACATGCTATTTGTCGACTTTGACAGTGCATTTGACACTGTATACACACCTGACATACCAGACAAGATTGTTGACCTCATCATCGAGCTATATGATAGGACTGAATCTAAACTGAGGTCCCATGAAAACGAAAGTTGCTCATACGAAAACAACGCAAGTACTAGACAAGGTCATACTTTATTTCTCACATTATTCCTAATTTTCCTAGATAGGACATTTGGACAAAATAACATTGATGGTCCTCGTGGTATACGCTGGAATCTAAGCGAACGTCTAAACGATATACAGCCCAATTATTAATATTCCCGGGAAGTCTTCTCTTCTCTATCATTTGTTCCCGTCGAATAATTCTCCTATTTTAAATAGCTAGGGAATATAAAAATTCTGTCATAATATGTATGACAGTACATCAGCGAATTTCGGGGTTCCCTGTTTAGTTGCATCCCTACACCACCAGAGCGCTGTTGATCGGAGGGGTTGCCAGAGTAAATCCATGTTCCTAGAATCCGGCCATCTTCCTAGAATTCGGTCATCTGCTTGCTGCAGAGCTGCATAACCTTTGAAGGATCTAAGAGCGTGCTGACATTCCAAGTTCCCAATCGATTCCGTTGTTTAAATGTGAAGGTCGTCATCAAGGAGCTTGATTGGGCATTATTTTCACAATTATTTCTTGAAGTTTCGGTAATCAGTTGGTTTAAGATGAGTAGCTAGTTGTGCTACCGCATCCGATCCTGGAACTGGGGTTGTCATTATGACATCTAGGCTAGTTGGCCTTATAGGACGTTTGATAGCCAGCTGTACTTCCTTTCTGGAAGAATAGGGTCGGCTTAACATTGAAAAACCCAAAATCGGGGCGACCAAGATTATCAAAAACCGTAAGAAAAATGTTAATCAACCTGTTCATGCCAATCTTAATCGTAAATGACCATTGATGATGCTTTTGCTACATATATTCAAAGACGCGAAGGCTATCCCTAAAAAAATTCAATTGGTTCTAGATTTAAAGCTCATGGATGCCAGTCAGAAGCTTGACTACCTCAACCAAGCAGATGTGTCTCATATAAACGTGAGTACCTGTCATGAAGGTCTATCCTCAAGGTGCTAACTTCGTGTGAATATAAACGTTAGCCACCTCACCTATGTAAACCAAGAAAGCACTAACCCCCTTATTGTGAATGGTGTCGTCGACGTCACATCAAGACGACAGTAAAAAATTGTCACTATTAACATGCTCCATTAACTTACAAAGCCTTAGAGATTAGTAAGAGATTGTCAATAAGAGCCAATTATTGACGAGAAAGAGTAGGCAAGTGACAATATTTACTTTCGGCTTGATTTGATGTCGACGACGCCATTCACAATAACGGGGTATATGACTTGCAAGGTATACATAGGTTGTAATCTTAAAACATAGTTATCCCTGACTATGAACAAGTACCTTGCTGGCGTGCCTCGAGTTATATACTCGCGCACTGCTTAAAAGACATTGGCTAACCGCGTCGGACCAATCACTAACATTGGTCTGGCAATAAATCTGTGGCAATAAGGAAAAAGTGTTTAAGTCATATCTTACTGTTTTGCAGGAGAGCACTTTTAAGCGTTCAAGTCGATTTTCAGAAATTTATTTCTTTTGCAGTTAATTTGGGAAATTCTCTGTTTAACTTCATTTATTTAATCAAACACCGTTATACACACTATAAGTAATACATTTAAGTTGACTATACCAAAGTATAACCTCAATTATATTATATTATATTATTCCAAATGAGATTAGAAGTCTAAAAAATATAAGTCCCAAGTTATAGTGCTATAACTCCTTGAAAAATTACACAAATTGATTGAGATTTTGACCAGGGGTACTTTCGAATATGCGGATTACAGAGGTACCATTAACTCAAAATTAGTCTAAGCACTTTTTCCTTTTTGCCACAGAAATATCCACTTTTCCAGCAATTTTTGTAGCAATTATAGCTACTACGTAAGCTTGACCATGATAACATGCAGCCTGTGATTATTCACAGCCGCTGCATGTTCTATAGGAGAAGACCTCACCAATCACTGCACACAGTGTCAGTCGTCTTGTATGGTTGCAACGATACCGACCACAAGATGACGCTGCACCTTTAACGAAGAATTGTCACACCCGTTATGTCAAAGACATACTTTTGCTGTAATAGAAGGAATTTGTTTAATCTATTCATGCTCATCATACCGAAGCACCTACAACATGCACATTAATCAATTCATGCGCGTCACTAAGTAGATAAAGAAGAAATTGGCTACAACGCGACACCTCCCCCAAGCACATAGCAAAGCTACGTATCTTAAATGCATATGTACACATCCGTTCTTCTGCTTTTTCAGAAATTGGATATTAACATATGAGTTTTATGGATAATTAGCTAAAGATAAAGTTTGAAAGAGCCGGATTATCCCGACTAGGGTCCGCAGAAGTATAACGAGCAAGAAAGGATAGCATAAGAAGCCCCTTCATTCGGCTAAAGTGATTGATGGGCTGCGATGTCAGCATAAGAAATTCTATAGCTAAATGAAGTGAGTTCCACCAACGCAAGGACTTACATTTAGGCGATATTATTTTAGAAAAATGGATTGCCTTATTGTGTCTGAACTAGAGATGGGCGCGTGTCGAATTTTTCCACGACGACACGACACGAATACCAAGACGCTCAACACGTACGAAACATGCATTCGAAAAATTTCGTCCACACGATACTGAAGATCAGAAAATTTAATTGATTTTTTTTTCAAGAGTGGCTTTTCAAAATATGGCACCGAGTTGGCACTGCCAGCTGATACTATCTACCACCGCAGCTGATACTATGGATTTCGTACAGAACTTTAAGCTTCAGAGGCCCATATAATATCAACAAGTATGCTGGTATTGTGTGTTTACGATACAAAATGTTAAAGTTTTTCTCTACTGGAAATTCACTCATACATTTTTTAAATCTAAAACCTTTTCGTGTTTTTCGTGTGAATTTTGCTCAACAGGAAACGAAACGAACACGCTCGAAATCGGATTTTTTGTCACGAACACTTCGTGTTGAGTCGTGCGTGTTTGTGTCACGGAAAAAACACGACGCGCGCCCATCTCTAGTCTGAACACAAATGCAAATGCAACGTAAATGCAAATATAGAGAATAATGCAAATATAGCCACATATTGAGCCTTAATATGGTTGTCGAATTTTTCAATTCTACTTCGACTCTCGAAGTCGAGTATAAAAATTCGACAATCGTGTAGTAATTCAGATTATTAACAAAAAATATCCGGTGTATCGTGTTGAGGATGCGTGCTTTAGAGTCAAACACATCATGGTCCTTCTAACCACATCATGGCTGAGAGATGGCTTTACGAGACTTTGTAAATAAGTCTCTAATATAATAAATTTGTTTGTACTGTTTGTTAGAGATAATTTTAATTTATTATTATTTATTTAAATATCGTATCTTAGACCTATAAACATACTATGCGCTTTCTTTAAGAAAATATGTATCGAAACTTTCGTTTACATTTCCTTAATAAAGTTAAACGTTAAGGGAGCCAAACTGTAATTACATAATTTTGCGTGCAACAATACAACAACAACTAGAAAACTATGATTAAAAAACTTTTTAAGAAAATTATATACAAAATGTAAACATTTATTTTAGAAAAACTTACTTTACTTTTGTTCGTATGAAAGGAAACATATCTGTGTAAACTTTTAAACAAGCGGTAGTATTTTATTGCTTGGACCGCTCGCTTTTTGTTTTTCTTGTAAACAGCAGCACAAGAAAAGCAAATGAAAATACTTATTTGTAGGCTTATAATAATTTGTGTGTGTGTGTGTGTGTGTGTGTGTGTGTGTGTGTGTGTGTGTGTGTGTGTGTGTGTGTGTGTGTGTGTGTGTGTGTGTGTGTGTGTGTGTATGTGTGTGTGTGTGTGTGTGTGTGTGTGTGTGTGTATGTGTGTATGTGTGTGTGTGTGTGTGTGTGTGTGTGTGTGTGTGTGTGTGTGTGTGTGTGTGTGTGTGTGTGTGTGTGTGTGTGTGTGTGTGTGTGTGTGTGTGTGTGTGTGTGTGTGTGTGTGTGTGTGTGTGTGTGTGTGTGTGTGTGTGTGTGGAAATATTTATATGACATTATATTTCTATATTACATCCCTTAATTCCTTTAAATATGTATTTCATTGTAAAAATTTATTTACGTACTTGTGAAGATGGCAAAACTTAGGGTGAAAGTTGTCAGAAACAGCGTTGTTCTAAGATTAGTGTTTGTTTAATGAAAATGGAATATTTTGGGCAAACATTAATTGAAGATCAACACGATTTAAAAAATTGACTTCAAAAGTTTAATTTCCTTCCTTTATACAAGCGCATTGCACGTGAAACCGAAACCCATTAGCTTGACTAGCATCCCATTACATCAACCCTTAAAAACTGATATTCAAATGTGTGAAGTATCTATTAGGTCGTTTAGAGATAAAATTCAATGCTGCTTATTGTAAAACAATTTTCACTTCATAGTAAATACTCGTATGACATGCTCATTAAAGGTGCTACGTCATCCGTAATAATGGGTGATGCAAAGATTAAGTGAGATTTTCTTTTTGCGGAACACTTTTTTCAAGGCAAAAAAGTACCATTCGATTGCCGCAATTCTTTGAAACAGTGTTAGAGACATTCCACTCTATCTGATATCCTTACCAATTGTACCAAATATACCCGACTGAAAATTAAGCTCCACTTTTATGTATTTGTCGGTGCTTCAAATACTAATTTGGCACTGATCGACCACGTAAGGAGAGGACGAAGAAGCTCATCGACAGCGCAGGGTATCAACCTCTATTGGCTTATTAGAGTTCCCGCAAGAAAATCTCTTCGGAGATTACGTGTGTGACAATGCCGCGGAGTCTAGTTGGGTAAAACAGATTTTTTTTGAAGCATACGTTTGGCTAGCCGTAAAATTTATGTGTTACTACCTAATCTAGTACCCAAACTCTGGAATAACAAAGTAATAGATGTGCACATATATATAAAAGGAAGTATCTTGCATCGGTGGCCCGGTGGCCCGGCAGCGGATCTCCTCTGGAGTTTTAATGGGTGGTGATTTGTCCGCATAATCCAATACCGAAAGCCAATGGTGGATTTTGTCTAACCCTACGGGGTTAAATAGATGATGCTCGCCATGGCAAGTAGGTGATGGTTAGGTTAGGTTAGGTTCGCAGGCTCCTGGTAAGAAAGGGTGAAATTTAGAGTCCAGCTCACTTGGATCCAGTACAATGATCCCTTCGTGCTACCTGTGAGTCAAAGAGAAGATGTCGAGAGAGGGTGATAGGGAAGGGATAGTGATGGTGAAGACAGGTGGTGAAAGACGAGATAGAGGAAAGCTTCATTATTTTAAAACTCTGCTTTTTGCACATTTTTTTAATACTGCATTGTTGCAGTGCCTCTGGTGTCAATGAGGCGTATTAAAGTTCGAAGCTGTATTTAGTAGCCATTTTATTGGTTATTTTACTTTTCCGAAGAAGGCGCTCTCATGTTACATTAGCATAAATATCCGCTGAAGCCGGTGTAGTTTAGTGACCAGTGCCTTATGCCTGCATCACTAGAACTTTACCCACAGCAATTGATATAAAGAACAGTAATGCACATCAGAAAAATCCGTGGTATTGTTTTTAATGACTGTCGTAGAACGGGCTCGAACACAGGACCTTCGGTTTTGTAGTCAACGTGCTAACTGCTTCAGCCAAAGCCAATCCCCCTTATTGTGAATGGCGTCGTCGACTTCACATGAAGACGACAGTAAATATTGTCACTTGTCTAATCTTTATCGGCAACAGTTGGCTCTTATTTGACAATATCTTACTAATCTCCAAGGCTTTGTAAATTAATGTAGCATATTAATAATAGTCAATTGTTGCCGACAAAGAGTAGACAAGTGACAATTTTTACTGTCGTCTTGATGTGACGTCGACGACGCCATTGACAATAAGGGGGATTGTTGATATTTTGACCCACGCTGTGTGTTATCACGGAGAAGCTTGCACTAGGAAAATAGTCTTGCATTTCCAATGTTATATCAATTCTGGTGATTGGTATGGCGCAAACAACCAGACACTCACTTTTCTAGGTGCTGTTGTCATACAGCAGACGCTGTACTTATTACGGTCTTAGCAGCACGAACGTAGATAGGTCAAGGAACTCAACAAGGTACATGGTCGTAGTCAATAATAACTATGTTCGTAGATTGCAACCAAGCTATTCTTTGCAAATCACTTAGCGCTTTCTAAGGGTGCATGGAAGCGCTGTTGGATGCTTAAATTCACCCGGTGTTAAGACCACCTTGGAGAACCGAAGCGACAACAATGTCTAATTTTCGAACTAAATCAGGGCACTAGACTTGGGTCGAGCTGGTCTATTTGTTAATTTTTTACATAATGCTGTAAATATGTGAAGCTTTTTGTTGCTTCGGAAATGTTTACTCACCGAATATTTTCCATCGATTTCAATGTGGGGCAAATAGTTTTTGCAGTTCAGGGGTTCTATGGAAAGATCTAAAAAAGATCTTGTAAAGTTACTGGTATTTCCTGAAACAAATTTTTCAATACGTTTGTAAGCAGCAGATTTCGTCCAAAAGCAAGGAAATTGGGTAACATACGGATTAAAGTCAAGAAACCTTAAAAGACGACTTTAGATGTCTGAAAAAACCTATTTTGTATATGAAGCACGCTCAAACAGCCGAATAAACGACAAAGCCGAGTATCAATGAAGCCAAATTGATGCCCTCTATTTTGTAAGACCAGATGGACCTTTCATCTATTATCATCTGCTAAACGCAGGTATAATGATCACAGGAGTCCTATAGCGAGCAAATATGACTCATTTGAAGCAAGCATTGGCCGAACATCGATCGGAATATGTGATCAACATGACACCGTAATATTCCTTCATAACAACGCTTTGCTACATATTGCACGACCAGTTTAGAACTACTTTCAATTGTTTTAATCGATTAAGAGCTCTATCTATTTGTAATACGCTATTCTTCAGAACGGGCAGTAGTCATCCATCATGGATATTTTCACTAAATATGTCTTAAGTTTTTAGTTTTTTGTCTGATGATAACAATTTAATGCTTAATACGTGTGGTACAAAATTTTACTTAAGATATAAGTTTAAAAAAAAAATTAAAGAATTTTGTTTGGCTTAAGGGCGCAGCTTAAAATAGTGAATTTAAAAAAATAAAAACTTAAAATTATTTTAAATCTAAAGGGCCGTAACTCTGAATTTTTATCCGATCAACGCATTATAAATATGGACTGATAAAAGAAAAACATGATTTTGTAATTGTGTAAAATTGGTTCAATTTAAAAAAATAGATCTCAAAATTTTTGGAAATATATTTGTGAACAGCGAAAACAAAACTTTTTTTTTTTTTTTTTGTCGAATATCTTGAAAGCGCTTCTTAAGAAAACTAAATGAAGGTCATATTCAGCAGTCCCAAAATTAGTTTAAAAAAACATATCTTTTTAGAAGTTAATTTTTGAAAATTTTTTCGTGAATACCCTGTTCAAAAATATTCCTGCTATAGTTTTGTTTTTTCCACAAAACTTTGCTGATGTATTTGCTGATTAATTAAAAGTACTTAAGCTACTGTGGAATCTTGTGGCAATTCTAATTGAAATACATGACTAACCTCTTAACCTTAGACTTGCTGCCCCAAAAAAGGTATGGGAAAATATTACAAAAGCAAAAAATAAAAAATTAATCCCACATTAACTTAAAATTTACAGATTAAAAGAAAACAAAATATTAAATTTGTTTTTAGGTTCACACGTGTCTGTGAGAAAAAAAATCCTTAAACTCCTCGTCCACATCAATTACCAAATACTCGGCAGCTGGGTTTAAATATAAAACTTAGTTTGCCGTGTAATTAAAAACATAACTTTGTAACTTTGAACAAAGCAGCAAAGCACGGACAGAGAAAAAAGGAACCGAAAGATATCAAACACTCAGGGAGGGAGGAAGATTATTAAAACACTGCATTTATAATTAAATTAATTTGTTAACTGTCAACATACTTACCTTGACTTGATACACAAACAAACACACTTTTCAACCACCAACCAACCAAGTGCTTACAAACACTTGAGCACAAGACGGCAAAGAAAAAGAACAAAAAAAAAATAAAAAGTTTTATAGTAAGAAGAAAACAGCTCAAAAAGAATCCTTATGAAAGTATCTTTATCATGTACATTATTTACAGTTTTGATTTGTATATATTTTCTTTTTTATTTTATATCCTTAAAAGCACCAGAGCAGACAAAATATGGGTATTTCCATAGAAATTACTTTTATCGAATCATTACTCGCTTACATAGAAATTATTTTTGATTTGTAAAAGATTTACAAAACAAATTTAACATTTGTTAATGCAAAAAAAAATAAAAATTAAAAAAATTAATTGCATATTATGGTTGTTAAATATAAGTAATCCAAAGTAATTGAGATATGACCAAATTCCAAATTTCTAAGGAAATACCCATTTGCTTAATTTGTTATGAGAAGACTGACTGTTATACATAGATTGACAATTGTTGTTTGCGGTTTAAAAAAGTTGTGCATCTTATAAATCAGTTCTCGTGGTACCTTCATAGCGAACAGTCGATTAGCGGAATTTTTCTTACAAAAAATTAAACAAACAAAAAATATTCGTAGTACATATTATTCGTAATAGGTACATACTGTCTTTAATAAATAAGCTTTTATGCTTTGCTAATATTTTTACATAGTAAAAATAACAAAAACAAAAAAAAAACCGCAAACAAAAAAAATTAAACAAAGTGATATTGAGGAATGCTATATATGTGTACCTCTAAACAAATAAACAATCATAAATAACAAAAACAAAAAAAGACCGCAAACAAAAAAAAAAACACAAACGAATATCCCTTGAGGAATTCTTTGTATGAGTGCCTCAAATACAAAAAAAATTGAAGTGAGTTCTAACGGCAGAAATGCTTATTTTACTGTGAGTTCTGAAACTCTTAATGGAAAAAATATAAATAATAAATCTGATGAAAGTCTTTTTTTAACGTCAAAGCCAATTTTTCGTCAGCGATCAACTTCGCTTTGTCCAATGCCAAATAGTAATGATGCATTAACATTACAGTTGCCCAGTACTTCTTCATATAAGCCAGTAATATCATCCCCTTCAGGCTCGTGTTCATCACTTAACAAAGTTATCACTACAGATAACAGCGGCTCGAAACTCAAGGTACAAGTCGGAATGGACAGATATATAACCGTGGTAAAGCGTGGGCGAAGCCCGAATTCTTCAAAAATTTCATCTGCTCCAAAAATGTCTAGGGATAACAGCGCAGCCTCAACTAATCGCCAAAACCGCTTCGAAATTTTGCAAGATGACAACGACAAACCCGAGGTAGCCTCGAATAAAATATCCAAGCCGCCACCAATATATTTGAGACAAAAAAATTCAAATGCCCTTATTAAAAAATTAATTTCGGTCATTGGTGAGAATAAATTTCACGTTGTTCCAATAAAACGTGGCAACATCGATGAAACTAAAGTCCAAATTTATGACGAAAAAGATTTCCGCAAAATGGTTGCTGAATTTGAAAAAAATAAAACAAGCTTCTACACATACCAGCTTAAGAGCGCTAAAGGCATGCAGATCGTATTGAAGGGCATAGATTCTTATGTTGTTCCCGAAGAAATAAAAGATGCACTCGTCCTCCAGGGGTTTAAGGTAAAAAATGTGTCCAATATAATAAATAGAGAGAAGATTCCTCAACCCCTATTTCGTGTTGAACTTGAGCCTAATGATATAAAATTGAAAAAAAATGAAACGCATCCAATTTATAATTTGAAATACCTCTTGTACCGAAAAATCACAGTTGAAGAGCCACATAAGCGTTCAGGTCCTGTACAGTGCCATAATTGCCAAGAATATGGCCATACAAAAACATACTGCAATTTACCCTCTGTTTGTGTTGTGTGCGGCGAATTACAC
Source organism: Tachina grossa (assembly GCA_949987645.1). Classification (NCBI taxonomy): domain Eukaryota; kingdom Metazoa; phylum Arthropoda; class Insecta; order Diptera; family Tachinidae; genus Tachina; species Tachina grossa. The sequence goes on along the minus strand of OX465277.1, from coordinate 23,747,679 downwards.
GGCACTGCTAGTTGCAATAAGCCAAAAGATCAAAGTGATAAAAAATGCAGTAATTGTGGAGGTAATCACACCGCTAACTACAGAGGTTGTCCTGTGTACTCTTTCGTAAAGAAGACTATGGTGCAAAAACCTAAATTAGCTCCAGCTCAATCAGCAAACGCTTACTCTGCCACTTTTGCGCAAATGAGCCAACCAGTTACTTCCCGTGTATCGTATGCAGATGCTGCTAAGACAAATTCAATTCCCACACAAAATGTTTCCCCGCCAAATAATTCAAAAAATACTGACGCAAGCTTTAATTTTAATCGCCTTGAAGCTACTATTGAAAATCTGGTGCAAACTATAAACAATTTTACAACAAATATGACTAGCATGATGCAAGAAATGCTGCGAATGCAGAATACTCTGCTTCAAGCATTAATTAATAAGCCATGAACACGTTAACAATATGTTTCTGGAACGCAAACGGCATTCGCCAACATAAAAATGAACTTGAGCACTTCCTCATGGAAAAAAATATTGATGTAATGTTAGTATCTGAGACTCATTTGACTTCGAGAAGTCTTTTTAAAATTTATGGCTACACTATATATGATACAAAGGACCCTAGAGGAAGGGCTTGCGGTGGATCAGCAATTCTAATAAAGTCAAGACTCAAGCACTATGTTCTTGATAACATTTGTGAAGAACACCTACAAGCAACAAATATTGGCATTGAAAGTTTTTGTACAAATTTTGTTATATCATCAATTTACTCCCCTCCCAGATTTTCAATCACTGAGAATCAATATGAGGATTTCTACAAATCTCTTGGACCTTGTTTTGTAGCAGCTGGCGACTACAATGCTAAGCATACGTTCTGGGGTTCGCGTCTTATTACCCCCAGAGGTCGAGCATTGTTCAACACTATTTCAAAAATGGGCTTGGATGTCATTTCGAGTGGGGAGCCCACTTATTGGCCTACTGACATACAAAAAATTCCGGATGTTATAGATTTTGGCGTCATAAAAAATATCTCTAGGGATTTAATTCAAGTTCAAGCTTCTATTGATCTTTCGTCCGATCACTCTCCGACGATCATTACAATTTGTAGTCCATTAAGAAGTAACTTACCTGACCCATATGTGAAGATGATCAATCGTGTTAATTGGCTGGGGTTCAAAAAATATCTCAGTAGTCATTGTACGGAAAACATTACGCTTAGAACATCCGATGATATTGAATCTAACATTGCCAATCTCAGCGAGAATATTAAACAGGCTGCTGAACATGCCACTAACTCCCATCCGCAGACTGGGTTTAATAAAATTTATTCTACAGACATTGAACGTCTCGTACGTGAAAAAAGAAGAGCTAGAAGGGAATGGCAACAGCACAGATCACCACAAAATAAAATCAGATTTAAAGAGTGCACTAAACGACTCCAAGAGTTGCTTGCATCTGAAAAAACTGCATCTCTTAAAAATTATCTGGAAGGTCTTGATGTCACACCAGCGTCTAATTACTCTTTGTGGCGCGCTGCTAGAAAGCTTAAAACACCCGTTGAGTATAAGCCACCTCTACGCACATCTACCGGAAGTTGGGCAAGAAGCGATACTGAAAAAGGTAAAATATTTGCTGAGCACTTAAAATCCGTTTTTACGCCAAACATATGTACTGGTGTTGCTGATTTGCCGAATGTAGTCGCTCTACCCCCTCAACACATAAAGTTTAAGACGCGTGATTTACAAAAATTAATTGCCGAACTCAACCCGAAGAAAGCTCCGGGTATTGATGGAATTAGTAACCAGATGCTTATGAACTTGCCTCGTATTGCAATGAGAATCCTATTATTCATATTTAATGCCATTTTACGACTGGAGTATTATCCACACAGCTGGAAGCTCGCCAAGGTTAAAATGATTCCAAAGCCGGGCAAAGATCTAACCAAGGCTGAGTCATATAGGCCAATAAGTCTACTATCAACTATGTCAAAGCTTTTCGAAAAACTGCTCAAAACAAAATTGTCCCAAATTCTAATTAGTAGTGGGTGCATACCAGACCATCAATTTGGTTTTAGAAGTCAGCATAGCACCATTGAACAAACTCACAGACTGGTTCAATTTATAAGAAGAACTTTTGAGGAAAAAAAGTATTGCTGTGCGCTCTATATTGACGTTTCCCAGGCATTTGATAAAGTGTGGCATGAAGGCCTAATTTTAAAATTGAAGACTTACTTACCAATAAACATTTTAAATCTTTTGGAAAGTTACATTATTTCCCGTAAGTTCACTGTTGTGGAAGGAGACTTTACGAGTAGGCCTGAAACTATTTCATCCGGTGTGCCACAGGGGAGCATACTGGGACCAGTTTTATATTTGATTTATACTTGTGATATGCCTGTGAGCAGTAGTATCCATACTTCCACATTTGCCGACGATACAGCCTGCCTTAGTATGCACGAAAACCCTGATGAGGCATCCCGCAAACTCCAGGAACACATTAGCCAGATGGAGCTTTGGTTAAACTTATGGAGAATTAAAGTCAATGAACAAAAGTGTGTCCATATAACGTTCACCCTAAGAAGAGATACTTGCTCCCCCATTCGGATTAACAATCAAGTTGTTCCTCAACATTCACATGTGAAATATCTTGGCATACACCTTGATCGACGACTTACATGGAAACACCACATTGACTCTAAGTTAACTCAAATGAAACTTAAATTAACTCAGGTACATTGGCTGATTGGTAGAAATTCAACACTTAGCCTAGACTGCAAACTTTTAATATACAAGTCGCTTTTGAAGCCAATATGGTGTTACGGAATTCAACTATGGGGCACTGCTTCAGCTTCAAATGTAGAGAAAATTCAACGAAGGCAAAATAAAATTTTACGCATGATAACATCGGCTCCATGGTACATCAAAAATTCAAATATACATCGCGATTTGAATATGCCACTAGTGACTGAAGAAATTGCAAAATACGCAGGCAAATACCTAACAAAACTCGAGTCACATCCTAATCCGCTTGCTCGTAATATTTTGAACTTTACTGGACACATCCGCTTAAAAAAGAGAGATACACGGGCTCTAATATTCAACACTCTAGATGATGAAGCTGCTTGAAAACACCTTTTTCTTTTTGTTGCTTATCACTACTTATGTATTATTAATAACTATCACTAAGCTTATGTCCGACATTGGTCGGGCCTAATAATTTTTTTTTATAGATTTAAGATTTGAATACTTATTGTTAGTTCATATTTGAAGATACAATAAATAATAAACATGCACTTAAAAAAAAAAAAAAAAAAAAAAAAAAAAAAAAAAAAATCTTATAAATAAAATGAATTGAACATTTTGTTTTTTTAATCGTAAATAAAATATGAAAATTTTGTTGTCATGAAATTTTCATTCCCCAAGAAAGGAAATTTGCTATCGCGAATTTCTTCATAAGCGACATAATTTTCGAACTTAGTTTTTCACCAAATTCGATCATTTGCGTTCTTAAATAATTTTTTTTCGTCAAAACAATTTGTCACTTTAGCTTTTTTGGCGGGTATGACTCCGTTTGTTCCCGCTATCAATTTTTTTTTTTTTTTTTTTTTTTTTTTTTTTTGTAAAGAGAAGTAACACTCAGCCAATTAATGCCTACTACTATTACTAGGTGTTACCTTCTTTTAGGAAAGGGATAGAAGACAGGTGGTGAAGGAATAGATAGAAGAAAGCTTCATTCTTTTTACAATTGTAGTGAATGTAAATAAATTCAGAAAAGTGATCCTTTGACTCGCACAGGAAGGGTCCCGTACGGACACTACATATGTAATACTGTACGAACTTTAGTCTATATAATCGAATATAGGTTATTACCTGATGTAGACATTTAAAAAAATTGTTTTTGCGTTTTTTTACGTTTAGAAATTTTTCTACAAAAATCACTTTTTTTAAATCAATTTATCCAAACTCCAAAAATGATTTCAGAAATACGACCTTTATTTGCTCTTTAAAGAGCCATAAGGAGCACCGTTTCTATATAGTGGGAAATTTTTTAGAACTCTTCCATTTCCCACAATGACCACTTTTCCTTCCAAATTAGGACCTTTTTTAAATTAAGTTTCAGTGTTATTGATATATCTGTTGTATATCCAATTAGTATAATTGTTGAGTATAGTATCAGTCGCCGTTCCTGGATCTCGCCACCGAAATAATATTCCTTTATTTTACAAATTTTACTAGGACAGCTAAGTGCTTAACAGTCCGCTGTTAACTGCAAAATGAGCTCTTTAAACTTTTGGTTTTTGTCTCTGCCATTTAGTTAAATTTAAATTTATCTTCACACACATGACACTGAGCTAGAGCCGCTCACGTAAAAAAACATCGATGTTTTTCTCATTCGATTCATTATTAATTCACATCCACACAGAAAAAAATACCAATGTAAAATCACCATGCCAAAAAGTTGATTTAAATTCATTCAAATCACATTAATTTTAGTTAATTTTAATTGTTATTCCAACTCCATTTGTTTCTATATTTGTGATTTGAACGGGCTAAGATTCGTATTGCTTTTTAAGCCAAATTACATGTGATAATTATTAATTTTACAAGAAATAATATGTTGTTTGAGTGTGTTGGTGTTTATTTGCTTTGTTCATAGCTACAATACACTTTTGTACTTAGTTGTGTAGGTTGTTTTTGTTTTGTTATGTTTGTAAACAGCCGACAAACTGCTGCTGGCTGGTAGGCTGTGTACTAGTCTTGCATTCGGAGAATCGCAGGTTCGAATCCTGGAGTCAAGTCAAAGTATTTTGTATTTTTTTTAACTAAAACTTTTCAAGTCAAAGCATTTTGCTTTTTTTTTAACCAAAACTAAAATTTTTCAAATAAATTGTATGTTAAATGATAAGAAATAATGTTAAATTATAATTTAATTCAAGATGGTACATATTATTGTGTATCTTAAGAATATTTAAAGTTGTTGTGGCTACAGGGGTAAGCACGTTGACTACCACCGAGTTAAAATCTTGGCTGGGGAAGCCAATTTAGTTTATATACAAAAATTTTTCTGATGTCTATGTCAACCACACGTAAGTTAAATAATTAAAAGAAATACAATTACTACATTAAATTAAATTCATGTTGATTTAACTTGAAATAACTTGGATTCAACTTGATTCTTCATTTTGATTTTAACAGTACGTAAATGTTAATTCAACATGAAATAAAGTTATTTCAAAAGAATAAATTTTTTTTGACAATTACTATAAGTCATGATAAATTAACATTAAACACAAAAAACACACATTAAAAGCAAAATCATTGCCGAAAAATATTAGATTAACCTTGCTTTAGTAGATTTTAAGTTGAAATTTTTCTGTGTGTCGATGTTATTCGATGTATCGATTTAAAAAAACATCGATGTTTACGATGCATCGTATTGATTAATTGGAACCAAGGAAATTTATTAAATAAATAAGGGTCGATTTTAAAATTTCATAAGGATTAAGAAAAGCATGTGTACAAAGCACGGTATGTGCTTCTTTTTTCAAAGGCCATTTCTACAGCTTTGCAAATCGCACCAAATGTCAATTGTCAAAGTAATATTTTCCATTGTATGTAATTTAGTTTTCAATGTTCCTGACAAAGCGTCATATTTTTTATCAACCCAACGACTCACAGTAGGTCTACTTGGAACTTTAAAATGCGGTGATATAACTTTCACTAGGTGTCTAAAACCTTCTGTAACAGTAATACTAAGCCAAATATATTATTGATTTTAACATCAAACATGGAAAAAGAACTTACATTGCTGCTTATTACCATACAATACCAAGAAAATGTTGACAATTTTTTCACAATAAAAATATATATTTGGATGCTGTAAAATAACGCTGTTGCTTCGATGACGCTTTGTAAATTGACAAAAAATATCTTTAGTATTGTGTTGTTACATCAAGCGATTTTAAAACAATTTTAAAATTTAAAAACGTTTAAAAATTATTCTTGGATCGGTTTTTTTTATCACCACATTAAATGAGTTGCAAGCATCAATATATACAAAAAGTCGTCGTTTCGATACATCGAATAAAAACATCGATGTATCTATTAACATCGTATGATACGATACATCGGCATTTATACGATGTATCACAACCAAAACATCGATGTTTACGATGCATCGATTAACATCGAGCAGCTTTACACTGATGGCGGGCCAATTTCACCAATGCTATTTAAATATGAATTCATATTTAAATGTCGATTTTCATAAATTTTAAATATGAATTGATATTTAAATAAGTTGCTAAATTGGCTCTGAGTGATATTAAAATTAAAACATTGATGCTCTTTTAAAAATGTTTGTACTTCATTTCAGTTATGTTCGATATTTGCAAGCAATCCCATACACTTGATTACAAAATCGTACATTTATTAAAGGTTTTTTTCTTGCATTAGGCTCACCGTTTAATATAGAGACAATAAATATAAATAGATGTATGAGAAAACAGCAACGACAAACACTGAATAAGCAACAGACAAGCAATTTATTACATTTTATGGGCAACTTGTATGTGTGGCATATTTTAATGCAGCTCCTGCTGATGTCTGTCTGCACCCTTAAGGATTCATGTTCAAATCTAAAAATCTTTAACCACACATCTGAAAACGAAATACAAAAACATATCCTATCCACGCACACGGGTTACAGACTCAATGCTTCACAAATGTTTGTTGACGGCAAAGGCATATTTTATTACAATTTAAGATATCTGTGCAGAGGGTATGAAAACTATCTACTTTTGCGAACATACTTTGATTTATTTTTTTCTTTCTTTTATGTGTGTTTCTATAAGTTTATTTATGTTATACTGTGTTAACTCAAACTTGTTTAGGCAAAGTCGTAGTATTAGTTGTAAATAAAATTTGTGATTTTAGTAAAACTGAGTAGCAGTAGAAATTTCAAGTCTAGGCAGCCACAGGACTTTGGCTTACGTACTTGTATTTGCTAAAATTTAATATCTTAAAGAGAATATTTAAAGTGTTCTTATAGTCATGTGCTTCATATTGTAAATTTTATACGTATAAGAAATACCTTTGAATACAAATTGAGAAAACGAAATGTCTTTTAATAAAAAAATATTTTACATAAATATAACATTCATATCATGTGTTTACTTGTGTAAGAGCAGTGAAAGAATTCACAGCACACAGATTTCTCGAAACTAAACAGTTCGCTTCACTCTCTTAAAATTTAAACTGTAGCACCAACACAGTGAGACCAGCTGCAATATTGTTGGTAATAAACTTAAATCTTCTAAACTGCTTCTCGTAGTCTCCAGTTCTCTACAGAAGTTCGACCTGAGTAACTCATTCACATTCTTACGGTCATTTTAAAAGCTTTGGTTTTCGTCCTATCAAATGCAATTTTGTATGTCGTCTTTGGACAAATTAAGGATTACGAAATAGTCGATTTAAAGAGTTCTTATTTTCTAAAATATTCCAACTATAAAACACATTCGGAACAACATTGTTGAATCAAAAACATTGAGTTTTCTGTTTAAAATAAAAATAGCTTTCTTTTAATAAGCTTTAAAATTCTTCTCTTTAAAATTAGCTAACTTCGTTCTTTTCTTGTAAAATATGTTTTTCGGTATAGACATTTCTGTCAAATGTCAAACATAATAAAAGCGGAAACTTTTACATAATAAATTATTTGATTCAGATAATAATTTAACTTAAAATTTTTTTAATAATGCAAGTTTTGCAGTACAGTACTAGTAAAATAATCCAAGAAAAACAAAAATACAATAAATTTCGAAAATATTCGAAAACTATAACATGGCATTTTGTTAAATTTCACACTTAAGAAAGCTAAAACTTTTACTTACAAAACTATTTCATACAATTTTACCAAATTCGAAATTTTGAAGCTAAGTTCGAATTTTCGAATATACTTGTGAAAGTTATATTTTAATATGTTTAAAGAAAAATATAAATTTTTTTAGTATCAAAATTTTGATTTTCCGTATGTCTAAAATAATTCGAAATTCCGAAAATGTTCAAAATTATTAATACTCGTAGTATTTTTTTGAATTGCAAATTGAAAATAAGTATTTTTGCAAATTTTGAAAGCATTTCAGATTTATTTTTTTTTTTGTCTTATATGAAATATTATACATATAAAATAAAAATAAAATAACATAAATATACATATAAAATAAAATAAAAATGAAAATTTCGCAAATATTCGAAAACCATAAAATACACATTTTGCTAAATTTCAAACACAATGAAAGCAAAAACATTTAAGTAAATTTTACCATGTTCGAAATTTCGGAGCTAAGTTCGAATTTTCGAACATACCTATGAAAGTAATAATTTAATTTTTTTAATAAATATATCAACTTCGAAACGAAAAATTACATATTTTTGAAATTTAATTTTGATATTCCATGAATGTAAAATAATCGAAAACCATAAAATGCACATTTTGCTAAATTTCAAACACAATGAGAAAAACTTTTTCATTAACAACTTTTTCATTAACAACTTTTTTACACAATTTTACCATGTTCGTAATTTTGAAGCAAAGTTCGAATTTTTGAACATACCTATGAAAGTAATAATTTAATTTTTTAATTCAATTTCGTAACGAAAAATTACATACTTTTGAAATTTAAATTTGACATTCCATGAATGTAAAATAATCCAATCAATACAATCTAAATTGCGAAAATATTTAAAACTGTAAATAATACTTTTTTGAATCACTAATTCAAAACAAATATTTTTAAAATTTTTGAAAGCTTTTCAGATTTTTTTTATCTTTTGTAGTTTTTGGTTTTATCTTATAGAAAAGTTTACCGCTCTCCTTCTTTTGCGTACTTTGCTCCAGAAATATAATTTATCTGAATCAACAAGTAAATGTTTAAAGCAAAGCTGTTACTGCATCTTATTTCAGTTCAAGTATTGATTATATCGAATCTTGATGCAAGAGCGTCATAATGCGACAAACTTGTGTTATAAGAAAGCAATTTAACGTTTTGAATTTACTGACTACAAAAAATGTATTTTTGATTTAGATTTGGCAAAGAAAAAAAAACTTTCAGGGAATCGTAGTCCAAAATCGGCCTGATTCTCAACTATTTACCACCACTGTACTCCCTCAATTTTTCGTTCGAACTCCGGTTTTAACCGATCCAAGTGATTGGCTTTGCAACAGCGAACTAATGCCGTCTTTTGCCACATTTCATATTCGTTTTTCAATAGGTTCTTCTTTGCTTAATATCATGATAGACAGCGGCTTGGTAAAAGTTTAATTTGCACTTGGTTGCTTGTAGACTTGTTACATCTTGGCCATAAGGAATATATTATTTTTTGTTAAAATTCTCCAATGAACTTGGTATCGGCATCATGTCGGACATCGCAAATGGCTAATAGATACCTCGCATGCCAATGTTTCGTCCATGCTCTGATATCGATGTCCGAGTATATGTAATTCGCCGTCCGCTACCATTTGCAATATAAAGAAAAGAGACAGAACAAAATTGGTAAACAGTCCATCTCTATTGCACTAACGCAAAATTCTTTGATATGCCTGAACATGGACATCCTGCCTAATATCCACGACAAAGAAGCTGATGAATTTTTCACAGTTGCTACCCCGGTGTCATGTTCATGTTATGTCCAAGTCGATTACTCGTGAAGACGTAGGGTATAGTCACCTCAGAGTATACTTATACAATATTCAGTGTGCACACTTCTACCGATATTCGGTAGATTCTACCGAATATGTTCGTGAATTTAACAATCTACCAATTCTACCGAACAAGGCCTGAAATCTACCGAATATTGTTATTTAGTAATTTAAGTCGATATATGTGTGTAATTTGCATATTTTGCCACATAGCAGTGCGCCCGCAGAGCGGTCATTTTATGTCATGAAAATCATTAAAACAGAATAAAGAAATCGGTTAAAAACTGAAACTTTAACGGCCTGGCCCACGATGTCGACAAGAAACTACCGATCGCTTATTTATATTGAAAACAAAAACAAATTTTCTTATTTTGTTTTTGTTTTCAATGTAACTAAGCGACAGATAATTTCTTGTCGACATCGTGGGCCAGGCTGTAAGTATCCTAATATTTGCCAAAGAATTGTGCCTTGGGAATGAAATATTTATTCCTCCCAATGATTTAATAATTTTTGCATAAAAGTGTAAATTCATAAATGGATCTTACATATAATCTTTGTAGTTACAAATGTTTGTCAAATAAAAGTGATTTTAGTAGCTTTATAAAACTTATGTACAAAAACTGAATTCCTGTTATTTATTTATATATATTATTTTATATATGCATAGCATATCCATGTATATAAAGGGTAATGGCAAATAACTGGGGATGACACTTTTTAGGGTTCCGTACACCAAAGGTGAAAAGGAACCCTATTGTTTTCGCTACGCTGTCCGTCTGTCCGTCACACGGTATTTTCTCAGGAACCGTAAGAGCTACGGACCTGAAATTTGGACAGAGTATGTAGAACCTTAGCGCTACAACAACAAATACATGAGAATTAAAAATTAAAGGGTGTTCCAAAACGAGCAACGAAAAATGTTAAAATCCCATGTAATATAACTACATACAATTGTATGAACATATGTATATTGAAACTTGAAATTTGTAAAATTAGTGTATTTTTATACAGACTACAACAATTAACACTAAAATTAAAAAAAAAAATTAAATTAAAGGGTGGTCCATCAGTTAATGCAATTTTGACTATGTAATTTTGACAATTTGCTATATCTTGGAAACCGTAAGAGGCAACCACTTGAAATTTTCAAAAACGGTAAAACTAAAAAAACAGAAAATTATAAAATCGCCAAACCAAAAAAAAAATCGTAAAAATTAAAAAAAAATCGCCAAAACGAAAAAAATCGCCAAAATTAAAAAAAAAATTCTAACACTAAAATAAATCGCCAAATTCGAAAAAATCGCCAAAATAAAAAAACGCCAAAATGAAAAAAACGCCAAAAATGGAAAAAATCGCCAAAACGCGAAAATGTCGCCAAAACTAAAAAAAATTTTTAAAAAAAATCCCAAAAATGATAAAAATCGGCAAAAACAAAAACAAAAATAGCCAAAATGAAAAAACGCCAAAAACCGAAAAAATCGCCAAAACAAGAAAATAAAGTGTCAAAACTAAAAAAAAGAGCCAAAACTCAAAAAAATCGCCAAAACCGAAAAAACGCAAAAAACCCCAAAACAAAAAAACCGAACCGGATGAAGTTTGTATTAAATTACTTATCTAGTGTTCGTACGGAACCCTTCGTGCGCGAGTCAGAATCGCACTTTACTAAATTTATTTTGTTTGTTTATGGCAGTTTAATTTCCAATCGCATGTGAAGTTTTAAATGCGCTTTTGGAACTTGTTTAGTTTGATACTCCTTGCACTTACCCTTTATATATAAATAAGTACATATATTTTGTTATTTTTTATGTTTCTTTGAATTGTTATTTTTTATGTTTCTCTGAATAAAAAAATTTCCTACCGAATTTCATTCAAATCTACCGATTTTTTTGTCAATTCTACCGAATTTAAAAAAAATTAAGTGTGCACACTGACAATATTACTCATACGTTTTCATAGTCACGTAAGCACGCGTTGTGCTGCTGTTCCTAAAATGTTCATTAGCTTAGGGGTTCAATCAGACGTGCCGCATAATGTCGTAGCAATAACCATAAATATATTTACTTCTCCTATAAATGCTGCCATAACAATAAACAGCTGTTTATGCTTTAATTTTTTTTTATTAATTTCAAAAGTGTAACAAAAAATATTTTTAACCAGAAAACAGCTGTTTGTGGTTATGTCGAAAAACAAAATTCAATTGGTTTCTACGGCAATGGATATGGCGTTATGGAGAGTCACTTATAATCAAATACAGTGTTGCACATAAGTCTGGTTCGAACAGATGTTTTGTACGACAATGGCACGTTTTATTGGACCTTAAGCAATGAACTGAGAGAACTTAATTAATGCTGTGGAGAGCTACGTAAATCCTCGTCCAGACTTGCAATTTATGTTGCTGCAATTTTGTAAAATTCTGCTTGGAACTTGCATAAGTGTCCACATTAGGAAATTCTAGTTTTGCAATTAAGCATTAAAAAATTCTATATCAAAACAAATTTCCCTGAAAAATTAATAATTATTTTTACTTATTTTTCCATTTTGTGTTTTTCATACAACTGAACAAATAAAATAAAATAAAACGTCAAATACACCTACAAACTTTAAATTAACTACAGCGAATTTCAATACAAAAGGGAATTGCCGAGCACATGAAACTGTGTACCCCTCCTTAATCTTCTCACCCATCTCACCTATAAACTCAAGAATTGCTGGACGAGGACTAAGGAAACTGCAATAAATGTATCAGTGTTGCCAGCATGGAATAATTTTTTTTTTTTGATTAGTAATAGACAAAACGTTTAAATTTGACTCTTATTTTCCCATAATACCCTCCTTTATGAAAATGTTTTTCCATATACAAATTGTTTCTGCGAGCTAATTGAAGAAAAAAATTGTACACAGTATACATTTTTTTTCACAGTGAAATTTATACCATATCATCACACCATATCACTATAATTAAAAATATTTTTATTTTTGCTAGAGAATCGAAAACAAAATATTATAAAGTTATTTACTCAACTGCTTTTTTACTATCCTAAAAATAATATAAATATTCTTTAATAAACTTGCTTCGCAAGCTGAAATAACAATACTCGCAGACAATTGAATCAAGTTCATTAAACCTTAAATATATATACCTTATAATTATACAATTTAAAAAATTTTCAATTTGTTTTAATTCTATTCAATAACAACATTAAATATTGTCAACAAAACGAGTAGTAATGACCTAACCACAACTAACTAACTACGTGCGTTTTGGTCTCCTTACCCTTAAATTTTTGCTGTTCAATGTCGCAAACAATTAATATCTAGCGTTCGTTGCACTCTGAAGTTCAGTAAACGAGCAGCATGTGAGGTTATAGCAATAAAATATAAAATAAAGTTAATATATGCATAAGATTTTTGTATCTATTAATTTAACAAAATGATAAGAACATGTCCTGAAATCCTCAAAGGAAGAGAATTATTGCAGGAAAAACTAGTTGGTTTATTATATAGGGTGTTTTTTTTAAGAGGTATAGAACTTTGAATTGAAATAAAACACAAGAAAATCGTTTTAATGTCCATTAATTTGGCTTTATTGGAAGGATAATTTTATGCCATTAATGTTTAAATATGATTTTGGGCATGTGGCCGCCGCGGCTGGCTCGAATAAAGCCAATTCTACAGGTCCAATTTTCAACCACTTTTTCGAGCATATGGGGCCGTATGTTGGCAATAACGCCACGAATGTTGGCTTCCAAGTCCCCTAACGTTTCTGGTTTGTTGGCGTAGACGAGCGACTTCACATATCCCCAAAGAAAATAATCCAATGGTGTCAAATCACACGATCTTGGTGGCCAATTGACAGGTCCATTCCGCGAAATTATGCGCTCATCGAATGTTTCCTTCAATAAATCGATTGTGACGTGCGCTGTGTGGCATGTAGCGCCGTCTTGTTGGAACCACAACTCATCCACATTCATGCCATCCAATTCGGGAACAAAATAGTCGGTTAGTCGGCTCCAATTGCTGTGCACGGTGGCGAATCGATTCATTCGGGTCCTCTTCAACACTTTGCTCTACAGCGGCAATTGTTTCTTCGGTGCGCACTGTTCGACGTCTCTGCGGATGCGTATTATCACATAGAGTAAACGTAGTGCGAAAACGATCCATGGTTAACCGAATTAATTGCTCTGATGGACGATTATGTCGACCATAAAATGGACGGAGCTTGCGGTAAACTTCGCGAACTGAACCATTATTTTCGAAATAAATTTGCACGATTTGCAAGCGTTGTTCTTTTGTCAACCTGTTCATGATGAAATGGCAAACCAAACTTAATATTAATCACTTGACAGCTGACAAAATGGCCGCCAGTTAAAAAAGTGATGCCAACTTAAAGTTCTATACCTCAATAAATAACACCCTTTATATTAAATTTGTTTTTGGTGTGTCCTTTTTTTAAATACTCGTAGTGGTAGTAATTTAAAGTTTACAAATGATGTATTGGGGCCTTATTTGCGTTTTTTGAAAATACAAGGACTTAGGGCATTCACAATAGCGTTTTAAAATATATATGTCTTAATATTGCAACGTTTCAATTTTAATACACAATTTAATATGAGTTGTTGTTTTTGTTTGTGTGTAAATGAAATTTATTAGCAGGTGGCAAATTTAAATAAATTAAAAGCATGTAATTTTCAATAATGTTAAACTAAACAAGTTAAAACACTCAGCGCAACTTTAATTGGTTAAAAATATATTTGTATTTTTCCTCGTCCTTTAGATATTTTGCAAAACAAAAGATATTTTTATAAATTTAACCAACAATAATTTCTAATTAAAAAAATTTCGTTATTTTAATACTTCAATATACTGTGTTTTATATCGTTGCCTGCTCACAATGAAAATTTTAAGATGGTACAATGTTGCCACATTAAAATTTTCAGATACTTATTGTGAATTCCCTAACTGTTTTATTTATTTCAATTTCATTATAATGCATTATGAATTACATTTTTATGTAAACTCTAGTGATGTAAATTATTTGTGTTTTATATTTGTTGGAATAATATTTCATAATGTTTTTTTATTCGAAAAGATGAATAATTTTGAACTTTTGTTCGAATATTCGAACGAATAAAGAATAAAAAATTATCTCTGCCCAAGTATATAGACATGTGGGCTGATAGAGTGTGTGACGGCACAGAAAAATGTGGACATTTCCCCCAGCTAAAAAGTCTAGTTTAATTTTTCTTATCTCTAGAAAATCACATTAATTAATAAGAAAATATTTCATTATTTAAGAATTCAAAATACTAAACTTAAGCCCAATCCAGAAATTATTTCTAATTAAAATGGAATTAAAATACATATTTTCTTTGATGTTTCCAAAAAATTTAATGCCCATATCACGGTTCTCAACTAAATTCAGTTTGGTCGTCTAAGAGTAGACCAAACTTACACACGACCAAACTGTATTTTAGTATTATGAACCACAACTGTTTTTTAGTTGAACTTGTCATCGCATTGCCAACTTAAAATATCAAGCTTGACAGGAAAAAACACAAAGTTTTAGAAAAAGTATTGTTTTTAGTGTTTTAGTTCAAAGACATCATGGAAATGGATACAAATATGTGTAGATTTATTTTATGATGACGAAAACGAAGCCGCAATTATAGATTGCTACGTATCAGAAGAAAAATTCGTAGATTCCAACCCTCTTGAACTATCCAATGCAAGGTTAGGAAAATAGGGAACGAATTCTTTAAAAAATAATTTTTGAAGGTATTTTGGTTATTTTTTGGATCACCTAAAACTATATTTAATGAAATCTTTGTATGTGGCCGGTATACCGCCGATACTGAAAATGTTAGAAAATTTTGTTGTTAATTATAACAAATATTTCTAGTTACGATTTTTCCACTTTGTGTGCTTTTTATATCGCACTAACCTGTAACTAGAAAAACTCAACCACAGACTCAACTGCTAAAAAGCAGTTGTGTATGTATACTCAACGTTTTTCTACACCAAATTTACGCATAGTTGTAAATGACAGTGCCAAAACACAACTGAAAAGTCAACTGTTAATTTAGTGGAAAATGGCAATGCAAATTTATCAATTCCAACCAAACTATTTTAAAAGTTGAAAACCATGATAGGGGCATAAATCAAACTAAAAATTGTAGAGGATTTTTAGGTTTTTGCAATTTCTTACTTTATTGATTCTGTGAGATTAGCTGATAAAACATTATCATTTACCTCAGAAACGTCATTTAATTCCTCATTGTAGTCGTGGTCAATCACAATATTTTTATCAGAAAATAATCATGAAAACAGAGCATTTGCGTTCTCTTTTATTACCTCGATTTAGTTATTTAGTAATATAAATATTAAACAATTATGAAATGTAAAATATTTCTTATATAAAGTAGTTAAGGAAATCATTTAAATATTCGAAAAAAAATATTCGAATAATTCTTTATTCCAAAATCAAAAATTTTTGTTCTTTCGAACAAAAATCAAGCAAAAATGTTTCGAACATTCAAATAGTTTTTATTCCAATGACAACACTAATAGGGAGTTTACTGTTTTGTAATTGAAAGATTTTTAGTGAAAAAGAAAGTTCATAATACATATTTTTTCCCCGGGAAATTTTTTTTCCGACATTTGGTAAAGGAAAAAAACAAATTTATGATAAGAGTAAGGGGAAAAGTGAAAAAATTCGCAGTTTTTTTAATGATTGGGCTGAACGTAAATAGAGGCGATGTAAATCAAGGGAGTGCTGTATTTGCCCTTATCCCTTGTTTTCGAATATTGAGTTTTCATGGGAGTCGATTCTGACTATTTTCGCGATGATGTCCGTACGCATGTATGTATATCAGAGCTGCCCACAAAGAGAAAACCGAGAAAAATTTATAAGCGTATGTGTATTCATTTGTATAAAAAGCCGATTGATGTTCGGCACTCTGGTGCCAGTTTGAGCAGCCTGTATGTATATACATATGTGTGGTTCTGTGTGTGTACGTATGTTAATATCTCATAACTTAAGAACGGGGTCTAATTATCGCTTTCGCTGATTCAATCACATTTTTTCAGTTTGAGATTAAGGCATTCGCTATCGAACAATGTAATAATATGGTATGATATCGAATGCCATAATCTCAAAGTGAAAAAAACGTGATCGAATTAGCGGGTTATCGAAAGCAACGATTAGACCCCGAATCAACAGAACCGAAGAAAATTTGCCACATTTTAAATATGTTAAGCTCACTTAAATGTCGTAAGATATTGAATCGATTTTGTTCTGCAGTTTTAGAAAATACTCGTAAAATATTACAAAACAGGTGTTTTTATTTCCAAAAAATTTTGAACTACCCAGCTGATCAAGTTCAAAATATAATCAGCTCTTAACCTCAATCACATGATTCGTTCAGGAGATATCGTTGAGGAAAAATTTGGAAAAATAATTTTTTCTAATAACTAACTTCAAAAGTCTTCTTCAAAAATTTAATTTTCGATATTCAGTGATTTTTATAGACATGAATCCGTGAAAAATTTCTTCCTTTTCCAATTAGAAATTGTTTTCCGCTATTGGCTGTACGAATTAACGCCCAAAAAATGTTGTCAAAAAATTGGGTGATTGTTCATCGACTTTTGGGCGAGTCAACATTTTTAGATATTTGTATTTGTTCAAAATGAATAATTGCCAAATTTTCGCAAAATGTTAAAAAAAACCCCAATAAAATTTTTGGGCAAATAATCATTCCAAATTCGGGTGGTTGTACGTAATGAACAAACACCCAAAAACTTCGGGCGATTAATTCATTTTAAACTTTTGCGTTTCGCTTCATTTATTTATTTTTTTTTTTTTGACGATCGGGTACAGTTTTTTTTTTGGATATTTCTTCACAATGACTAATCACCAAATAATTTCGTTCATTTATTTAGCTGCTTCGAGCGATAGTTACTTGGGCTAGAATTCGTACAGCCTTGAAATTGCTCCCCGGAAAAAAATTCTCGCGGAATTTTATTCACGATTGCCCTCTTAAAAAGTGAAGGGGATGCCTCAAATTTAACCAAATTCTCTCTTAGCGGGAAGTTTCAGGGATGGCCTGCAAGGTCAACCCATAACCATATTCTTTTATATAATAAAGTGGATGCTAATTTAAGATTTAAATATTTATTTAAAAAGTGATTAATTAAAATGTTTATTAATCGTTTCATTGATTAAACGCATATCTACTGACAGAAATTTAGCTTAAATTAATTGTACCTCCAATTGTGAATGAATATTATTGTACAGAAATAACAATCAAGTTCACTACCATTTTATATTAAGACAAAAACATTTATTTCATATCGTTATTTTTATTTACTTAAAAAGACATTGACTGACTGACATTCACTTTCACCTCTTTCGTCATGAAATATTTGGTCAATGACTGTAAAGACACAAATCAGCAAGTGCTAGAACTTTTATAACATAAATTTTCCTTGGGTTGTTTATATTTGCTTACAAGTTAAAAAGGCTGATGGCAGCTCAAATAACATTAAATTTGAGAATTGTAAACAAAAATTTTTTCATAATAATAATAAATATTTTACATAGATAAATAAAATAAATTGATAATTTAAGACCGAGTAGTGAGTTAAAAAAAACCCGTATTTTGCATGCTCATTATTTTGTCTACAGCCTGTAAAATGTTTAAAGAACTTTTAAAGAACGTCGAACATTCATTCCGCAACTGGGAATTTCAATAAACGAAAGACTATTTAACAACAATTATATCAAAAGTTTCCTTTCCATATCTCGACTGAATGTCTAGACACATTTTTAAACGGTTTGTTGTTAACAGGGTTGTGTGTGCAGCAGCCTGTCATTATCATCATTGAATTTTGGTTTTGGGAAAATAAGGTTGAGTTACTTAAGAGTAAATCATGTTAAAAATTATTTTTATATGTTTTCTTTTTGTGCAATATATTGATTTGTTTATTCATAGAACGTGATTTTTAGCAAAATAATTGTAACATACCTAGGTATTGAAAATAATTTTAGTATGTTTTGAAGTATCGCGTGGTTAAATACCCTTTTTCATCGCAGCTACTTTGAAAAAACATTTACTTCAACAGTGTCACAACTCAAAAAAAAAATACGTACTTTTGTAGAACTTGTAGTTTTAAATTTACCTACAACTCAATGAAGACGTAAAAAAATTTTATTCTCTCAGGAGGTGTTACAACAATCTATTTCAGGGAAGGCATTGAGAATTTTAAAATTGTACCAACAACTTTCAAAAATTTTACTTTTTTTACCTTAATTGTACTAAAAGTTTTTTTTTGTTAAAATCACATATTTTTATTTGTTTTTATTGAAATAATCAACTTTGTTAGAGTACCGAATCGTTTGCTTGTAAGTTGGGATGTTAAAGCATGTGGTTACAAGTTAATAGCATTTCCTCTGGCATCCGAATTTAGAAAAAAATGATTTGGAAAAGGACAAGTTCACATTTCTTGATTTTCTCGCTGCGTTTTGCTTTCACAGGACTGTTTTCAAGTGAGAATAATATGAGTTGCATGGTTAAAAAGTGAAACTAAGGATATTCCTTAAATGTACTTAATTAGTCATTGGTGTACTATTGTACTTCCCGAGTTTGAATAGTACCAAAAAAAGGTACAATTGTACCAACTTTGCCATCCCTGATCTATTTATTTATTTCTGTGTCAATTTGGAATAGTAGCTTAAGTAGACCGGTAAGACTCTGGCGCATGATTCTACCTTTGTGTGATCCCATTTTAACTAATCCAACTCCCATTAAAAACGGTATATGCCCGCAAACCAATTCAACACATGAACTGGATCATAGACTCTAAGGTGAAGGAAGAATCGGTAGAATGTTGGCGTGCGACGAAAACTTGCAAAACTTCTAAAATCATGTGGAGCTCCTATGATCCTAAATCGACTAAATTCCTTTTATCACTAACCAGAAGCAACTGTAGACTTCGAGTGGGGTGTATTAACTGGACACTGCTGGATGGCTTCGTATGCTGTCAAAAGAGGAGAAATACTTGACGGTATCTGCAGGAAATATAAGGAGCCCGGAGTAATTGAGACAGTAGAACATCTACAATGACTGTCTTGGTGATCACACTTTTCGGAGGCTTGAACTTGTATCGGGAATGTAAATGTGTAGACTACTAAGGTTTGTTAAATCTGTGTGGGAGTCATTCGATACAGGCACCACGAACTAGGCTGCCATATTAACAGGTTTCTTTTGATCTGCTGGTATCGCTAAGGATCAATCCTGGTTTATGCGTGGTCCTTGACCACCCAGACTAACCTAACCTAACCTAACAAATTAGAACATAAAACAGCTAAGTTTCCTTAAGTCGACTCAAGTTACTATTCCGTATTGACACATATTTATTTTTCTCACGTATTTTTTTGAGTTATGACATATGTATGTAGTTTGAAATATGTACTACTAGATAATTGCAAAAATATGTATTTAACAAATTTATTATTTGACATATTGTCATAATTCTATTGTAAGTGAAATTTATTTGCTGGTGCTTAAGCATTGTCTGTATGCATTTCATTATTGCTTTAATAAGTCGTCAGTAGACTTCAACCACACATTTTGAACAGTCACAAACCTCTTATATTATGCAAAGACTTTCAAAAACCTTTTGAGAATTCACAAATAATATTTTTGAAAATTAAAACAGAAAAATAAGCGTAGTAGGCTTACCCTATTATATATATTCTATTTTTTACACCTTTACAGAATTACAAATTAAGCATTAAACACATTCACCACAGCAAGCTACCGACTACCAAATGTCAAGGATAGAATACACATGTTTATATGAGAATGATTCTTTTGAAGACAGCAAGGCAACATGGCGACAGGTTGTTGTCTATGCTGATTTTGCCGTTGTAGTCCCATTAAACTAATTTCTATTTCTTTGGCTACAATGAGAAAATTCATTATTGCCAGTATAATACAAAATGTTGAATGAATGATTTTGTACAATTATTTCATATTATTTAACAGAAACTATATCCGAAAATTGATGTAAAGCATAAATTTATTAATTTTTGTACTTTTACGTGAAATAAGTATATTTTAAAGGAGTAATTAATTTTTATAAATGCAAAATATATAAAATTGGCAATACTGAACTATGTATTTGTACTTGAATATCAGCTGCAGATGGTGCTGCTGCCGTCTCCAAAATAATTAAGTAGCCGGCTACGAGGCGACAAATGCTGCTTTCGGCATTTGAAGTCGTGTGTTCGTGTAGCCTGCTGTGGTGAATGTGTTTAATGCATTAGTGATGCCAACTTTTTTGGCTCTAAAGACACAGCAAAATTAAAAAAAAACATTAAAAACCTAGTTTTGAGATCTAGAAAGCGTAAAAAGTACTAACGTGAAAAACGAGTGAAGATCCAAACGAGTGAAGTTTAATAATAGCTAATAATTTCTAAGCTATTCTATATTTAATGAAATGTATCAGACGAAAAAGGTACGCTTAACACTGAAAAAAATAAATACAGCAAGTTTTTATTAAAGTAATTTTAAGAAATATAAAAATTTCTTAAAAGAACTATTTAGTGCTTTTTCTTACTGCCAGTTCATAGAAGCCCTGTGAAAATTATCGACTGCCTATTTATATTGAAAACAAAAACAAAGCACTCAAAATTTGTTTTTGTTTTCATTATAAATAGACAGCCGAGAATTTTTACATGGCTTCTATAAACTGGCAATTAGTTTGGCACTAACGCTCAAAATATGGGGTTTTGAGTTTTCAAAAAGCAATAAAAATAGTGTAAAAAGCGCCAAGTTGGCATCGCTGTTACAAACCCATTGGATAACAATAAAAGTAATTATAAAGCAAAATTAAAAATAAAATCTAAATTTAACATTTAAGAAATTTATTACCCGACATATTCACCTCTATTGCGTATGTCACGTCGAAATTTCGTCTACGAGAATTTCCTACTAGATTAAAGAAAATGTGTCAAAGGTTTGTTTAATCTAGGACAAAACTCTCGTAGTCGAATATTCGACGTGACATGCGCAATACGGGTGATTGTCATAAATTTATTTTAATTTGAAATTTATTTATTTATTTATTTCTAAGCCTACTACGCTTATTTTTCTTTCGTGATTTTCGAAAATATTATTTCTAAATTCTCAAATAGTTTCTGAAAGTCTGTGCATAAGATAAGATGCTTGTAACTTTTTAAAATGAGTGGTTGAAGTCTACTGACGATTTCTTACAGCAACAATGAAATGCATATAGACAACGCTGAACCAACCACCAGCAAATAAATTTCAAATTAAAATAAACTTATGACATTCCTCCTTAATGTGAGTGGCGATTTTGCGGCGAAAGCCAGGCGTATTGTACTAGATTAAAGAAAAACTTAGCTTGTTTTCTTTAATCAACTAGAAATAGTCGAATTTGAAGTCGAAAAACGCCAACCACGATGAGGCCCAATATGGCGGGTAATAAATTTCTTAAATATTCATTAGTTTGGCGTTTCCTTTTCGGAAAGAAAATGTTGCATTTATTACACTTTTCAATGAAAATTCAAAATAAAATGATTTTTTGAAATAAGGAGTTTATTAGAAATTATTGTATCAACCCTTACGAGTTTAAATTTTTGCCTCAAACGAATGCCAAATTGCATTTTTCTTAATAAAAAGTTAAAAAATTTTGCACTTTTTCTAGAAAAGAAAACGCCATATGTTTTGTTATGATAAAACATAAAAAAAAAGTCAGCCAATGTAGCAATAGTAAAGTAAGAAAATAAAAAACATGTTGATTATTGAGTTCTTGTTTCAACTTTGTTATTTGTTATTGAGCTTCTCATTTGTTTAAATGAAAGTTTATAATATAATAACTCTAGTTGTTCTAAGAAGCTTTGGGTAAAGGTTCCCTGATGATCTGCATCCAGCTAAACCCCTCAATAATCAATTTCAATGTATTTTTAATAAAAAAATATTTTACTTAATAAGTAAAATATTAATTTGGGATTATTAGTGCGTTTAAAAATTTTAAACTTAAATTGTAACAATTCCCATAAAAAACACTAATTATAAGTTTTTATTGCTCAGACTCAACTTCGAAAAATATCATAACGCTATTATTTCCAACAATCTTAAAAAGTTACATATTTCTTTATTATCTTATATTAAAAACAATTCCGACTCAAATGAGTTCACAAGAAATCTAACTTTTTTTATTTGTGTTCTACTTAAAATGGCACTAATTTATTTCATTTATCTATAGCTTGTCTTTGCTCTCCAAAATCTCTTCACATGAAGTAGGACATATACTCATGTGGCATTACACCTCTTCGAGGATAAAATGTATGAGAAATCGAATAATTCATCAAATTTGTTATATCACTCATGTAAATATCAGCAAATCTAAACAGACGTCTGGAGAAATAAGTTGGATTGTGGTACGTTCTAAAAACGCTGCCAAACTGTTCATTAAATACGGTTTTTGTATGGTTTCTGAAAAGATAACAGTTTTGATTATTTAAAAGGTTTTAAGTGAAATTAAAAACTTTATATTTACGATATGGTTCATTCGAACCATATATAGTAAAACCTGACTTTTTCGGAATTTTTTAATTGCAATCTAAGAATTGAAGTTATATAAAATATATTTCTACAACATTCATTATGAGGTCCCACAGAAAGCAAGTACACCGTAATAATGTGAAAAATAATGTCATAATCCTATACGTACATTTCTACTGTCTGTATATATACACTTACTGCCTTATTCATAAAAATTATTTTAGGTTTATGAAGAGCTTATTTGACACATTTTCTACGGGAAATTTGTCAAATAAATCTGTAATAAACCTAAAATATTTTTTATTAATTAGACCGTTAGTCGCAAAACTCAACATACGATTCAATATTTTAAAAAAATTGTGGTTTTTAAACCAAATACATTAAATTAAATAAAAATGTGACATTCCATTTCTGTAAACAATATTACACAAAAAAAAAATAAAACTCAATTTGTGTGCGAGGGTACGTCATTAACTCAATGTCTTTTTGAATTTCCCGACTCTTAATTGAAATGGCAACAGACAACTGTCACTTGACTTCTGTCTAAATTTGAACAAGATGCGTCATTTAGTTTGTGTTTGGCAGTCGTTTATAGCAGACTACCTCGATGGATCTAAAACCGAATTTTCAGTTGCATTTAGTATCACTTCCGCGAATACACTCTTGAAAATTTCCCACCTCTACGAATATAGTTCAATTTTCTCAGCAATTTGCAATATGTACAGACTCTCTCTCGTGTTTGAATGCTATCTTGAATATTTCAAATAATGAATACTATACGTCACTCATAAGAAACATCTTGATTGAAACATACCCAAATGTTAAAATAATCTGGGTACCAGGTCACAGTGGATTTCTCTGCAAGGAACGCCCTTACACTATACAAATAACTTAAGTCGCAGAGATATAGAACGCAAAATCGTTAACCACTACTTTTCGAAAGATAAGGATAATACTTATAACTCCTCTTCAACGTGGTATCAGATGATTAATAGAGAGAAAAGAACAATATTCGACTATATGTCAGATTATGGAAAAGAGATGCGTAGGCTGGATTACAGCAAATTTTTGCGACTTCGCCTTGGTCACACTAGAATCAGACATGGAATTTTATTCAATTCAAATTTTAATCCTTTTTGTAACTGTCAAGTAAGTTACCGTAAAACAAAATATCATTTGCTTAACGAATGTCCAATGCAAAACACCTTACGAAACTCCATATTTCTTAATTCTAATCCTGTAAGTAACCTATTTCATCCTACATTACGAAATATATCTCTACTAACTAAATTCCTTAAAAAATCAAACTTGTATAGCGAAATATAGTCATAGTTATATCTCATGTTTATGTATACCTACACATACTCTTTTAGATATAAGTATTTATATTAAATATGTATTGACTTGAAGGCCTGCGTTGCTATTGCTCATATTTCACCATTTTCTTATAATTTATAATTATAAGTAAATAAATAAATAGTTTGTGTTTGGCAGCCGTTGATAGCAGTCTACCGCGCGTTTTGAGAATAATATGGAAAAATGAGGGTGGCGTTGGCAGAAGTAGTTAGCACGTTGACTACTAAACTGAAGGTCCTGGGTTCGAGTCCGATTTCCGACAGTCATTGAATTGTTATACACTACCCTTTTTTATGTGTATTAGTGTCCCTTTGTATCAGTTGTTGTAGGAAAGTTCAGGTAATGAAGGCATATACACTGGTCACTGAACTACATCCGCTTCAGTGGATACTAATCATAATGTAGCATCACAGCGCCTTCTTTCGTCAGTATTGTGTAGCACAATCATCGGCGAAGTAAAATAACCTATAAAATGGCTACTAAACACAGCTTCGTAAATATAATACTCCTCATTCACACTAGAGGCGCTGTAGCACTGCATTATTTAAAAAAAATCGAGCAAAAAAGTAGAATTGTAAAAAAAAAGAATGAAGCTTTCCTCCTGTCTTCTCTATAACTATCCCATTCCTAAATAAGGTAACACTTAGTAATAGTAGTAAGCATTCATTAAGTGTGAGTGTTACTTCTCTTTAAAATAAAAAAATACATATATAAAAACAAACAAAATATTTTAGCTAGAATAACAGGATTTTTGACAGTAATGTAGGGTACCAAATGAATGTTGTATAAATTCCAACCAAAATAACCGAGACGTCAGAAGATACGAGTACTATGGATAAAAGCAAGCATAGTAAGTATATAATGTTAAAATTTTACCTTAGCTGATCTCTTTCTTGCATCCATTTATGTAAATATATTTTTGCTGCCTCGCTTTCATTATCCTGGTTATCTTCAATTAATTGAGTTAACATTTGTAACCAATTGGCAGTAGATTTGAATACTTCCGTATTTAATGTTTTTATTTCATGCTAGCACAAAAAGGAAGAAAATAAAACAAATTATAAAATACTACAATTTTCGTTTTAGATCCTATTATTTTATGTTAGAATTATACCTGATTTACATTAAGCATTTTTTTCATGAAATTAGTTGCATGAAATTGTTTTATTTGTCAATAGGAGGCCTGGAGGAGCAACTTAAATCAAAAAAGTTGTCAAAAATACATCAGAGATTCATTCTACGCCATTTTTTATATAACATTCTTTTTTATAGCGCTGCAATTAGCAAATAGAAAAAGTTGCGTGCAACAAAATTCATGAAATTTCATGAAAAAATGCTTAATGTAAATCAGGTATTAGTTAATATGATGTATACAAAAATTTTCACTTAATCATAAATGCGGAAAAAGGCAGAGTTCCTGCCAAAAATTTCGGCCGCCAAAAGTACTGAGATAAAAATGTATCCCAAGTTTTATGTTTGGTACAATACCTACAACTACAATCTGCTATGTGTTTAATTTTATCATCGTCAGGGTGTTAGGCAACCTGCCAACTTGACAACATTTTTCCCATAGTGAGAAGAGAAAAGATGTCAATAATTATCTTCCATATTAGTGAAGTAAAAGCACTGCCAAAGTTAAACCCATAAGAGATTAGGTCCGTTTGTTTACCCCAAAATTTGTGCAATTTTGTACTGGATTTTACTGAAATGCGTTCGTTTACACACAAAAATTGCAAAAGAGAGTGACAATTGAGAGAGTAAATTGACAGTTGTTGACTGAGAGTCTGCAAATTTTTACTGGACAAATTTTTGCCAGTAAAATCCAGTAGACGAGAAAAACATATGATTCAATAAAATAAACAAAAGTAAGCAAATACAAAGTATAATTTTTTTTTAATAAAAACATTGAAAAGAAGAAAAGTTGAAGAAAAAGTTTAACAAAACAAATCTAAAAATTTTTATGTTCAAGATGAAACAAATTAAAGAACAATAATCGTTAAATATGTATATCAGTTTTCAAATTTCATCATTTGTGTTATTTACTTTAGTTTTTTAGAGATGTAAGGTTTATGTATATGTGAATATTTATTTCTGCATACTATTCAGGGTACCGACTATCAGAAATCAAATATTGATGTATTTTCCTATGCCATTTCCCAAAAAACAAAAAATAAAACTAAAAACCAAATACAAGCTAAAGCTTTCACACAACTTCCATTTTAGAAATATGTATGTATATATCGCTTCAAAATTATAATTATATAAATGTATGCATCAACTACCAAAAATATGTATTTGATGGGTTTCAAAAAACAACAAAAACATTCAACAATATTATCAGCTGTTTTGATTAATCTGCAAATTTTTTCAATTTTTCCGTTCGCGTACTTTTTTGTGCAAGAGACATTCTTGAAAGTAAAATTTTCAAATTACCCAAAATTTACTCAACTACTGGATTTTACTGGAAATGTAAACAAACGGACCTATTGTTGTGGTAGGTATTGTACCTGTCAGATTATGTACTTTATTGACAGCACTGTTTGTGCAGTCTGAACGTTGTTACAGGATATTTTTCTTGCATTCCTTTTATTCATTTTCTTTTTTAACTTCAAGAAGTGGATATCCCTTTTGTGTAAAATTCAACTTTTAACTAGTATTAAATAAAATAACTTAAAACTTTAAATAAATTAAACAGTACCGAAGAACTTTTCATCTCAGTACTTTTGACGGCCGAAATGTTTGATAGAAACTTTTTTCATATTTATGTTATGGTGAAGATCTGACTCCTTTTTTATAAGTTTTTTATAAAAATATTTAAATTTAAAGGTTCAAGTCTGTTAGATTTCTATTTATGATGAATGTATCAGTTGGAAATATCGGAGTTATATAAAATAATTAACTAGATAAAGGTTGTTGATAGAACCCTAGCCCAACCAGAAAAATGCACTACTGCATCATTACAATAGTCCCAGGTACATACAAAGTTTAAGTACAACGTACAAAGTTCAAAGTGTATGAAAATTTTCAATAGAACCGCCTGTTGAAGCTCTTTAATTATTACTTATATAATTCTGAGCTTAAAGGTTATGGCCACTCTCCCTTTAATAAAAATGTTGTGGATTGAAGCTCGCATAAATCTATTACTATACCAAATTTCAGTTCTCTACTGTAAAATATTTATAACGTTACGTTGGTTTTACAATCCGTGATTTCTTATTTTTCTTGGTAGTAGCTCACCTAGGCCTACTTGGGTCGAAAATGCAAGGCCTCTAGCGCAAAATATAATTTTAAATATTTATGGGCGTTAACCCGCACATTATTATCAATATTATTCTGCGGCCTGTTATTATGGTTCATGTAAAAATTCCTAGGAACCGATTAATGGAAAATAAATAGTGGATTAAAATCCTGCTAGATTAAAATCTGTTAGTGAGAAATAAATAACAACCCGCCCATTTTTTAAACTCAATACTCTATACTTACTCATGTAAAGTTTGCTAGGAACCGGTTAGTGGGAAATAAATTAGTAGATTAAAATTTGCTAAGCCAAAGTACATCAAGCAGAAAGTTAAATCTTTATGGGCGTGGCCACGCCAACTTCTGAAAACACTAAATTATACCATTTCATAAGTACAATGTTTATGCAAAGTTTCAATAGAATGGCTTGTGTTTAAACTGTGTAATTTTAGTTTTTAATTTAAGGTAGTGGTCTCGCCTTGGTTGAAATTTTCGGATTTGCAGATATTAGTTGATCACCCATCTCGACTTGCTTGTGTATCAAAGTTTAGCTGCGCGTAAAACATAACTGTAAATTTTTATATTAATGATCCCGCCTACTTTTTTAAAGTCAAGATTTTCTGTGGGCAGAGCTCATGGCTCATGTAAAGTTTCGTAAAAAGAGGCTTAAAATTTTATGAACGTGGTAATGCCCACTTTAAAAATTATAGCCTTGCAATGCCTATGCGAAGTTTCAATAAAATCGCTTCAGATAAACGCTTTACTTTTAGTTCTTAGTTCTGAGTTTTAAAGGCGTGGCCCCGAGCACCTGGTTAAAATGTTTGGTTTCAGATTCTTAAGTTTTTCTATTAATGAGTGAGTCAGTGAGTTTGTCTTGAAATTCTGAACCTCCAAAGCTCTGAAAGTTTTCTTCAGTTTAAAACTTTGAAACTTCGCATATGAGGTCTCCTTATGTTTTTAATTTTATAACTTTGCGATTGAGCGGAACAAAGTTATAAGACTTAGGGGCAAATTTACAGTCATTAGTTAATTATTAGTAAACTAAAATGATAACTTATGATACTTAAACGACCTTATTTTTCCTTATTAAAATGATAACTATTGTTTAACTAATACTTCATATGCACAGTGCATTGTGCATTGTTTAACAAATAATGGTAACCCTATCAAACGACTAAATTTCACTATTGGCAGCTCTGCTGTTGCATATGGTTTTTGTTTACATTTGCTATATTATTTCTTAAAAATAGATAAAACAGTGCTCGCTCGTTTGTCTAACTTTACCGTGAAAGATATTGAATTAGTGCTGAAATTGGTTTGGAAATACCAAATTTTAATAGAAAATGAAATAAAAAGAATGTGTTACAGTTAAATACAAAGAAGATGCTTGAGAACGTATGTGTGAAATGTGTATAAATTTGTTCACAAGACAACAATGCTAATGAAGTTTTTAACGAATCAGCTGTTTAACTATTTGTTAACCAATGACATTTGGCGGTTTAACTAATGGTAAACAAAGAGCTGTGAATCAAATATTATTGGTTAAACTATTGCTATTAATTAACTAATGACTATAAACTTGGGCCTTAGTTTAAATATACACATTGTGCGCGTAGGTCGGAACTTGTAACTTACTGATAATTCGCTTATTATTGCACCCGTTCTCCAGCCATGTTCTAACGTAACATCAGCCAAGTCACTGTAAGGATGATCGCCAAAATATAACACACTATGACCACTCCATCCTGTTAAGTCTTGCAATTGTTTTACAGTGCCCTGTTAAAGTAAAATTTTATATGTTTGTTATTTGTCTGCTACTAAATATTACTAATACACACAAAGTTTACCTCATAATAAATCTGTCTCTTTTCCAATTTTGACACTCTATCCCAAAGATGACTGTCGATGCTTTCATCATACAAGCGTATAGGACGAGATTCATCGGTAAAAAATTTCGGCTTCCGAGCTTGAACAATTATGACATCAAAATATTCTCGCCATGTCTTTCCAGCCAACAAAGTCATGCCGCGATTTCTGTTAAAAAAAAAACGGAAATATACAAATATAGATATGTACAGTATGGTACAAAAATGAGCCGATGACAGATTAAAGTAAAAAAGTTTGACATTTTTTTTAAGAAGTCAAAATATTTGTTTTATTTAATTAATCACATTTAATCCTCCAGTTGTCGACATCGACGTTACGTCAGTATACGAATAATACCAAAAATTGGGGCTTGTCTTGCTTGTATTGACGTGATGTCAATGTTGACAACTGAAATAAGTGTGAATATCTATTTCATATTTTTCATTAAAATAAAAAATATTGTACATTCGTAAATGGTAACAAAAAAAAAAATTTAATTAACAACCACATATTAACCCATAGGCAAATTTTTTCATCAGGTAGCAATTTTGAAAAACCAAATAACCTTTGGATTTGTCACACATGGCAACTCTACCAAGATAGATGGATAATATAATAAATGTAAAACACTAGAGATAGAAAAATATAAAATACTAACAAGGCATCTTTTGTTTTAAAACTCAGTAGAGACACAACGAATAAAATTTAATTATTTTTTTAATAAATAATATATAACTTTTTGTGATTGTATTTTTATTGTTATGACGATTCATGATAGACGTACGCCATACGGGACAATTCAGAAGTGGAATACTCTTACAAAGCGTTTATATGTAAGAGAGAGAATTATTAACGGCTGCAGAAGATCAGATAAAATATATCAGCGATAGAATAAAAAAATTATATATAAAAAAAATGCCGAATACAGTCGAAATAAACACATTAAAAGTTGATCAATTAAAGAACCTCTTGCTCTGTGAGAGGGAATTACCTAGTTCTGGTCAAAAGGCCAAATTAGTGCATCGTTTATGTGAAACAATGCATAGCGACGAAATATTCATTACTGACGAAGTTTAAGAATCGAAAAATGAAACGACATCTGTGGTAACGGCGGATAGTGAAACAAATATTTCACAGACACAAATAAATTCATTGCAAATATGATGAAAGATTTGATGTCGGTTGTGCAAACACAATTAGTAAAAACAAATGATGTAAATAATGATGAAGCTGAGATCTCTAACGCGCGAGAGGACTACGTTCGAAATAATTCGGTTGCTAATTCGTATGAAAACATTCGTGATATGGTGTCATTACTGCCGGATTTTAATCCTACAATTGAAACTTCACTTAATTCCGTACAGTTCGTGAAATGAATAGAAATGCTGAAAGCAGCATATAAATGGTCCGATAACACATTGTTCGAACGAATGACCCTAAGTAACTGTCCATACTTGCAATTTTTGTTGCAGCAATTCTTGAGTTTATTGGTGAGAGAGGTGAGAAGATTGGGGAGGGGTACACAGTTTCATGTGCTCGGCAATTCTTTTTTGAATTGAAATTCGTAATTATTAATTTCAAGTTGTTAGTTTGTATTTGACGTTTTTTATAATTTTATTTCTTCAGTTGTATGAAAAATAAAAAAATATAAGAAAAAGTAAATATAATTGTTAACTTTTCAAGGAAATTTGTGGTGTTTTGTTTAATACATAATTGCAATATTATAATTTCGTAATGTGGACACTTGTGCAATTTGAGAGCAGAATTTTAAGAAATTGCAGCAACAAAAATTGCAAGTCTGGACGAGGACTAAGACATCAAGCTCCAATTGTCGTTGTCTTTTAGAGCTTCCTCTTTTTGAAGGTAGTATTTGCTCCTTTTGAGTATAATTTACTAAAAATTCTCATGACCGATCTTTGCAATTTCTTTTGTTATATTTGCCTTACTTAGCCTGCGTAAAAACTTTGTTTCTATTGCACTTCTTAGATCTTCCATTTTGTTTCACAGCTTTGGAAAGAGGTTAAACAATAACTAATTTCAATTTTTTTAAATTTGTAAAAGCTACAGAACGAAAAAAGTACCCAAGTCAGACTAAGGGACAAATTGTCTCTGCTTTCATTTCAGGAGCTTTGATAACATCGCCTATCATAGTAAACCTGAACAGAAGGCCAATGACTCAAGGCTTGTAAACCAAAGATTATCCAACCATTAAACCGGGTTGTCATGCAATCCGGGCGGTAGGATTTTCGCAGTCATTGTCAATTAGACTGTATTCGAACGAAGCCTTGCTGATACCTGGTTATCTCATCAAGTAGACTGATGCCCTTTCTACGTTATCAGGGGCTATGAGGTAGGTGACCTCATTATCCCTACATTCGTAGGAACAAAATTAGTAACATTTCAAAAAACACATCCTCAAACAAAGGCGACACTATGCAAAAGCTGAAACTGTCGAAACGAGACAGGCTAACCTGTTGGGGAGACCAGACAGACCATTCCAATCTGGTCCCAAAACCAATGTATGACGTGGTCAATCCATCGCCATCAAAGGCGAAATCGCTGCACTCAAGAAGGTCAGTAATAAACGAAGCCACCAAGTATCTCAACCGCTGCCAAAGCCCGTGCCTTTACGGCTAAACCCTCTCCTTCAGGTGCTACTCGTGCAAAACCATGTACAGCAGCCAACAAGATGCCAGTTGTGGATAAGGGAACTTCGAAAAAAATCTTTACATTCTCGAGCTTCGCCAGCAAAGGAACTGCGAACAAGTTTTCGGATTCTGGAACTATGCATGCTGTCAGCGATATCAAGGAAACAGCGAACAAGTTTTCTAGTCCCCAAGCTTTGCTTGTTAGTGTAAGTGTCTCTAAGAAGACCGAATATCCATCAGTCGGTTATAAGGCTAGTCTGGAATTTACTGACCAAAAGGATCGATGAATCTACTCTACGACGTGCTTCGATCCGTAAAGTAGCAAACCGAGACGTCATTTCCCCCTTCAATGGAACTTTGCATTAAACTATATGCTCATGAGTCTTGATTCCGTGTTTTTTAAAACCTGGATACTATATCACAACGTCTGCAGGTTTACTGAGAACCATCTGATGAAATTGTACTCTTCACAAATAGATATAACATACCATATTTTCTACTTCTAATTCTAAGCCGAACAGAACTTAAGGCCAGTCAAGGGCGGACAAGGTCGCGGTGGCCATATATGCATACAGAAGGGTCATAGGTAAGACCTGGGAAATAAATCCTAAGAACTCCAAATAGTAGTATGGTGGACTGCAAAAGACATTACCACATACTGTCGAATCATAGAAAAGATCCTTTGCTCATCCGATTCGATGACTAGTTCAAAAGAACTATGTATTTACAATGATGCACGGGCTGCCAGCTGATCTTACTGTTCAGCAACTAGCTCTGAGATCTCCTATTTGACTGTAGGCAGCAGGCGCGTAGAAGAACGCTACCAGGGAACATACCAGAATTCTGGAACTTGTAACTGGTCTAGCGGAAAACACTGAGTGTGCTACAGATCTACTAGGGTGATCGATTATTCGACTTTTTCCAGAAACCGGTTTTCGAATAGTTCGAATATTTGAAATTATGAAAAAGCCGGTTTCAGTTTTTGCAATTCAGGAAAAACCGGTCAACCGGTTTTTTTTAAGTAAGAAAATTATACAAAAGTTTTGATTTTAAATTGCTTTATAAAAAAAAGAGTTAAGAGTTCATGTAAATATTATAAAACAATACAAAAATTAAAGGTAAAACATAAAAATTAACTTCATATACTTATGTATAGTACATAAATATTTATATATAATATAGAGTTGAGGAATAAACTCTACATACAACCATCATTTTTAGGATTTGTGGTAACTTGGGAAGAAATTCAAAAATATGCCAATATTTAGGTTGCTAATAAATATGTTTATACAAAAAATAAAAAACAATTATAACACCTACAGTAGCAAAAATATTAAAAATACATAGGAGAAAAGTCTACATACAGGCATAAAATACATGAAAAAATACGTGCAAAATGTTTGATGTCGTCAACTTGTTTATTTCTGGTACGAAGCCGTCAACAAATGACATCCAAATATGGTCTATTAAGTTGTTATTATAATTATTTTTTAATTTTTTATTTTTTGTATAAACATATTTATTATCACCCTAAATATTGGCATAATTAATTTTTTGAATTTCTTCCCAAGTTTCCTCAAATCCCAAAAATGATGGGTGTATGTAGAGTTTATTACTTAATGGTATATACATATGAATGTATGAACAAGGTGGATATCTACCTCTATATATAAAATATGAAGCAAAATTGCACCAAAACTAAAGAACATTTTTGCAACTGTATTTTGACATCCATTGTACACCATAAGGCTAATTAAATTCGCCTCTGCTATTAGCTCATCAAATAATTTCTCTTAAATTTCATAGTTCAGTAAATTTTGCCATGCTCTAAAAAAGCTTAGAGCTTTTACACTAAAAAAATACTTACGAAAATCAACAAAACATCCAAAATGTACAAACTGAAAAGTATTCGACTCAGCCGGTTTTTAAATTGTAAAAAAACCGGACTATTCGACATTCGAAAAATCAACATTTTGAAAAAACCGACAACCGTATTTTGAAAAAAAAAACCGGGTTTTAAAACCGGTTAAAAACCGAGTCGATAACCCTACTGTCTACACAATATCCAACTTGACATATGAATGCCGGATATCTCTAAACGAGACATTCAAACCTTGAGTTACTCTGGGTTCCAGGGCACCATTTTATAGCTAGCTCGTCGTCTCATTAAAATGCTGTAAGACATAAATTCAGCAAGATTTATTTGGGACCACACAAACCAGATGACATAAAGAGGTCACCTGCTCAATAACGAAGTTAATACGGGCTCAATGCGATTGTAGTAGATCTGCAATCCTGGAAGGGACACCTCGTAGACAAATACGTACACTTGTTGCGGATCACTCTTTTGTATGTTCGCATGATAGTAGATTAAATCTATCATATAAAGATTTCTAAAGAAGTTGTCATAACGATGAGGAGGAAGAGTTTGTAGAACACCTACTCTATATATGTTCTGCACTCTCTCTCTCTCTCTCTCTCTGTGAGAAAAGAGCAATCTCATTGGGCATTGTACTGCTTCAGGATTTGGCAGGCTTATCAAACTGCGGTATTAGGCGAATAAACTTGTTTATCTAATCGTCAGGTTGGTTTGGCACTGAACCGAATGGAGAAGCGTAGAATAAATTACATGCTTTCACGTCCTGAAGGGGGGCACATCGCGGAATGCTAGGAGATTAAATTTAGAATATAACGATTTCTATAGAAGCTGTCATAAAGAGAAGGACGAAGAGTATGTAGAACGCCTCATCTGTATATGTCCTGCTATATCTGATAAAAGAGCGATCTCACTGAACAGTCTACTGCTTCAGGGGCCTTGTCAAACTGCGATATTAGGCGAATAAACTCATTTATCCGGTCGTCAGGTTAGTTCAGCACTGAACCGAATGGAGAAGCGTAGAAGAAACTACATGTCTTCACGTCTTCGTTCCAGATAAGACGTATACGTATTGCTACGATTGTCTCCGGGTACAACTTACATCAGTACAACATTCGTTTACCAAGATTTTAATGTACTCATGACATTAAAATGATAACGCCGAATGACCGTCCTCCGACTCTTGTTTTCAATGTTGTCACAATACTCTAAATACACATTTATAAGGTAGTAACAATGGAAATGTCCCAACTTAAGTAAAATTTTTGTATTTACGGTGTTGCAGCGGTAAAGAATTATTGTAAACGGAGTATTTGGGGAACTAAAGTAAAATTTTTGTATTTACGGTGTTGTAGCGGTGTACAATTATTGTAAACGGGGTATTGGGAAATTAACGTCGAATTTTTGTATACACAGTGTTGTTGTGGTATAGCATTACTAAGAACGCGGTATTTGTAAACGTTAAGTCATATTTTTGTGTTTAGAGTACTGTGGTGGTAGTCTTATTATTTTTTGACTTTTTGTTTGAACCACCACAACAATTTTTTTAAACTATGTTAAAATATTAAGACACTCAATACTAGCGTTTCAATACCCCAATTATTTTTCTTTCTTTCATACATTAATTAACAATTTACGAATGTATGATGCACAAGTATAAAAATTGTTAACTAACACCTAATTTATATTAAGCATTTTTTTTTCATGAAATTAGTTGCATGAAAATTTTTCATTTGTCCGTAGGAGGACTGGAGGAGCAACTCATATCCAAAAAGTTGCTAAAAATGCATCAGAGATTCATTATACGTTCTTTTTTATGTAAAATTCTCTTCTATAGAATTGCAATTAGCAAATAGAAAAAGTTTGGTGCAACAAAATTCATGAAAAAATGCTTAATGCAAATTAGGTATAAATGCAGCTCCGAAAATTGTTTAGTTGCAACGCAGAAACAGTTTAGATTAATTTTTTGTCGTTTATAACATCTATTACGTAAATTATAAAACACTATTATTAAAACTATTTATATTTTAAATTAAATTTTAAACTCACACAAAAGAATATGGACTATTAGTTACTAAAAACAGTTTTTTATCCGCCTTTTGCAATTTTTCGAAATATCGTGGCAAATTATTGTTTTTCTCAATGTACTCCTCCGCATTTTTCATGACAATTTGATGCATTATTGGATGGCATGCTTGTACAGCCGCTTTAATATCGTGAAATAGAATTTCGGGATGATAATCAATGTGATTATTCTCAAAATACTCCGCTACATTGCACAATAGACACATTTCAGGTACTGAAAACAAATCAGCCAATTGTACCATCTTTGATGCAACATTTGGCTTAGAGCAAAAATATTTTCTTTTAATAATAAGTGATTTAATTATATTTGTATCATTTGAATACTTACCTGATTATTTTTGGATGTGCCCTCAACATAGGCAATTGGCAATATGCGATTTTTGTACAATTTCAACACTTCTTGATCTGGAACTTTAGTACATCCTCTATACACCGATCCCAGTTGTATTTGTAAGAAGGAGTCCAATTTAAGAAGTAGACCTTTTTCAATATCATAATGTAGACCACGTACAGCAAATCCGGGTATATATTCTAATTTTGAAATGGGTTCAGGATACTAACAAAATTATAGAAAATTAAAAGTGAGAAAATATATTAATCTAATTTGTCCATTCTTGCCAACACGCAAATGATAAATAATATTATATAAATAAAAATATAGAAATATATAAGTTATAGCATTGCACAGATACATCTGTTTGCACTAGTTTTGCCTGTTTTTTGGTTCTGGTATGAACAAATATGTTATTTATCGTTTTCTGTTACTAGTTGTAAATGTTGATTTTTTTAAGCAATTATTGTATGGTTGGCCAATGAGCAAATGAAAACAACACATTTGCCTTATGCCTTATGATATGTTGAGAAAAAATGTAATTGGCTGATGAATGAATGAATGAAAGCAAAATTGCACATACATATGTAAGTAAATGATACATGTACATGAAACACATGCATTTGTAATTACTCTCAGAGCAAAATTGTCTCTTTCTCTCTCTATACTTTGGCTGCGCCACAAAATAACATAACGAACGTCCGCACATAGATCTGCACATCATGTATTTGTTTCAATAGTGGTTTTTTCATATATTTGTATTACAATATGTATTTTTTGAGCAAAAACATATCAAACAGTTGCTCAGCAGCAATACAATAAGCAATTGTTATTTGTTTTCAATTGTATTTTAATTTGGAAAAGCACGCACACACAATAACTCTTATACTAGTTCTGTCGCTCACACTACAATTATATGGTACATACCATGGTATATTTGTTTTGGCTATACAAACGAGTATACAAATGCAACCCTTTAATATAAGTATGTATGCATAATATAAATAAAAATTCAGTGCTTTAAGCTTCACTTCATTTTTTCTTCATTGATTTGATATTGAATTGGTAGAAAGAAACAATAAATGTTAGAAAGAACAAACTATATAATGTTTAAATGTTGTCAAATTTTCGTAATTAGAAACCGCTAGTATTAATAAATACAAAACAAACTAAAATCGCTATTTTTTACCATAAACCGCTAATTAAACAACACTTTTATGTTTCAAGCTTGAAATGTCAATTTTAAGATGAAAATTTTCAAATTTTTTTTGATAAATCTTCATTTGTTATCGATAACTTTAGTCAAGTTGTTGACATTATTTAATTTTTCTTAATATAGCTGAACCCTTTGCACCTGTTGAATTTTCCTATTGCAATATGTTTGCACTTTTCTCTAAAACTTGATAAATGAAAGAAAAATTAAGTGTCATATGGGCTTTACCAATATTCACCCTTTTTGGGAATAAGAGGTGAAAACTTAGTTCACGTGAAATGTTTCTCATTAACAAAAAATGGTGAAAAAACGAAAAAATAATGCATTAACACAACAACAATACAAGATTACCGACAACAATATTTTAGGGAAAGGAAACACATTTTACATGAACTTTATTCCCGATAAAGGTGATTATCATATTTTGTTTAGTAAAACAAACATTTATTGTTATATTTTTTTTCTCTGATAACAATTCTATTAAATTTTAGCCATAGAACTGTACTCTAGTAATACGATTTTGGCTCCGCGGGCTAACTGTGTTACAAAATATATTTAAATAAATAAATAAAAATAAATTGACCAATTTGAAAAAAAAACATTTTCCCCTCCCCGTGCTTCACTGATGAAATGAACATGCCTTATCTCAGAATTAATAAATCTAGGCGCACGGCAGTGCGCCAGGCCAAGTTCTGGCCAATGCACGCAGTGTGTATATTTACACGAAGCCATTCGAGCTGTTTTTACCCCCCTCATAACTTTGTTCCCCGCGACCGTAAAATTATGAAATTTAAATCATAATTAGAATAAATTCATATGTAATGGATGTATATATCCCAATAAGCAATTTTGCTGGAAATCAAGTATAAAACAAGTGTTATTCAAGCCACATATTCAATTGTAATTTTATTATTATTCATCAAAATTTTAGTTTTAATAATAAATAAATTACGTATTTGACAAGGTTTGAGCATATGTACATATACATATCGCACATCCAGTTCAAAAGTGTCATAACTCAAAAAAACTAGTTTTGCAGAAAACACGTTTAAAGTTTTCAATTTACATACAACTCAATGAAGGCATGAACAAATATTCTTCTCTCAGGAGGTGATAGTAAAAGCTATTTATATGAAATTTGTATGCAAGATAAAATACGAAATGCATTATTATTCTGCATTATTAACTCAAAAAACGAATTTTTTGAGTTATGTCACTATTGAACTGAATGTGCGATATGTTCTTCTCATGATAGTTATTTATTTTCTAAGAAATTACTTTACAAAAATTTGTTTGTTGCTTTAATTTTCGACAGAAACGTCTTAAAACTAGCCTCTTTTCGCGCATTTACGAAAAAATTTACTTTATTTTGCGCTTAAAGTATATTTTTTTCAATTTAGCCATTTTTAGCTCTTTTTTCTAAAAATTTTACGCGTTTTGAGTCTCAAAAGCTGGCATCACTGGTGAAGCACAATAACGAAAAATTTACTCAGCGAATTCAGCTCTTATAATTGCTAAAGTTGGTTATTGTGTGTGCAAAGAGAGGGAGAAAATTTTTTTGTGTGTCGGCGTACAAAATAGCAACAAATCTATTTCTAAGTTTGTCGCGCATGACGAATTTCGTTCTACGGCGGTGTTGTGTTCATTTTCATATGAACAAATGTGTTTTATTTTTTATGACGAAAGTCAGAGTAGTATGATGTGACCGAATATGGCCCATATGCTAGGTATACATAATGAATAAATGAAGAAGAAAGTTCGCACCGAAAAATTCGTCGTTCGTCCCAATTGTGTTCCTAGCATTACTCTTATATGCTGGAACAATTGCTTTAAAGAGTGTATGATATGTTGAAGTGTACAATCACTTTTTAATTTTATTTACTTGTCGCATTTTGTCGTCAACTGAAAAACATTAATGATTTGTTAAAATCCTTTGTTGAGCTTATGCCTAGATATCATGGCTCTAAATCCCAAACTATGAACATGCATAATCTAATTCATATACCAAATAATATAATTAATGTAGGACCTTCTTTTTTACAATTTTCAGGGGTCTAATTCCCGCATTCGATTGCGAGCGAGTTATTACTCGAACGTGCGGTGATTTTCTCGTTCGATTTCGAATAACACATATCGGAATTTCTAATGACAGCATTCGATAACGAGCAGCCATTTGAATACAACCATTCGTGTTTTTACTCCCAAGCAAAAAAGGCATTCGAAATAACGTTTAACATAGAAAAAACGAAGGAAAAGAAAATGTAAGTTCAATATTTTATTTATTTATATCTGTGTGTACATATATATGAATGTATATGTATGTATAAAAAAAATACAAATACAAAGAATTTCTAGTTGACTTTTAGGGCCAATTTCACCAACTCTATTCAAATATCAATTCATATTTAAATGTCGATTTTGATTAATTTTTGTATGGAAAAATTATTTTTAAATATGAATTGATATTTAAATAACTTGGTGAAATTGGCCCTAAATATAACAATACTCACTGATTTGGCAAATAATGTTTTTCCCAGCAGTTGATAAGAGAAAATAAAAAATCAACCAACTCAGGGAGCATATAAATAACAAATTAATTGCTTCTGGCCTTGTTAATATCAATGTAATTACGTACAAAAATATAATTTTTTTTTTTTTGTAAAATTTTCTGCCTGGCTCACGATGTCTAGAAATTTTCTTTCGCTTATTTATATTGAAAACAAAAACAAATTTTCTTATTTTGTTTTTGTTTTCAATATAAATAAGCGAAAGAAAATTTCTAGTCGACATCGTGAGCCAAGCAGTTTGTATCAAAATCACAGGAAAGTCGCGTATTGAAAATAAATTCAAATTATTCATTCATAGCAAAAATTATTTTATTTTTAGAAGAAAAAAAAACTCGCGTAAACACTTTCAAAGTTTTCAATAAACTAAAAAAAGTCATCTTCGACACTGTTTAACATTTGCGTCAGAACTTTTGAGTTTGATGATGAACAGGGAAAAGGGTCCTTTGTTTCAAAATATAACGACAAAAAAGTAAAAATAACTTGGCGGTTATATTTGCCATAAAAAGCAGATTTTGTTACTGAAAACTTTCTTTGTGAATTCGTGAATACCTTTTATGCAGTTTTCAAGATAAAATAAAATAAAATCAATAGGATTATATAAGAACTTAACTTACGTCATTTTTTTGTGGAAAAGAAATGCTACACTTATTACACTTTTCAATGAAAATTCGCAATTAAATGATTTTCTGAAATATAAATTTTATTAGAAAATATTGTATAATCCCTTACGAGCTTAAATTTTTTCTTTAAAAGTTAATAAAATTTACACTTTTTCCAGAAAAGAAGATGCTATTATATAAAACTTCCTTGTCAGTCCTTTTTTGTTTACTTTTTTCGCCTCGTTTTTTCACCATTAGAAGGCCAAGTAAATTGTAGGAGGGTACATGAAAAAATCAGGTGCCTAGCGATGCTGCAAACAGGTTTAAATTTCAAAAAAAAAAAAGGAGACTGCCCAGATTTATCTGTATGTCTAAGGGTTAAATGAAATACCGAAGTATATTTATTTGACATAAACGGGTATGTTCTGCATTCCATGTGATATTAAAACGAGTGGAATTGCCGTAGCATTGTTGTTATAATTACATATTTCCAAAAACAATTTTATGGCAATTCCACCCACTCCTTTTACTTTCACGTGGAATGTAGAACATACCCAAAAGTCTTTATTTAATTTGAAAATTTAGCTTGTTTTTGTTGTTAAGCATTGTCTGCATTTCGTTCCCGTTAATGGAACTAGTCAGTAGACTTCAACCCAAAAATTTTTTTAATTTAGCTAATAAACTCGAATAAACGAGCCATAGCCGCTAAAATAGCTTAAGCGACACATTTTTGGACTTCGTTTTTTGACGAAAATCGACTATTTACGATCGCAAATAATCGATTTTGGTCAAAAATTGAAGTTCGAAAATTATGTCGCTTAAGCTTTTAGGCGGTTATGGCACGTAAGGATGCTTGTTTTGTAAAGATTTTTGTTTGAGGCTTTTAAACTTATTATGTTTGCATATCGTCGGTTTGTTTCTGCTTTGATGTATGGGACATTTTTAAAAAAGTTGAGTTATTGATTGATTATAAATGAATAATGTGTCCTATTTCCAAATTTGTTATTAGTTTTCCGATATCTTAAGTATATCTGGAAATATAGATGTCGAAATTTGCGTCATTTCCACAATTGTTGAACATTGTAAAGTCTGTTTTACGGTAATCGACAATTTTTTTGATTTGTGGCACATTTCCCGCGGAAAAGTATTAATATTTTTATTCTCAGCTGTTATAATGCATATGCATCAGAGATCAGATTGAATGCCTAGTTTTGCTGTTTTGAATGCAATCACAAAAAACCTGCATATTGTTGTCAATCCACAACATTTAAAAAAAAAACAACGCATGGCACAATCAAAAGAGATGAGTGTGGCGAATTTTATTGCCTGCATTGCTTGTTTTATATAAATGTTCACTGGTCTTGTCAAAAGCAGCGAATACTCAGTGAATGGTGCGAATACTTTTTATTTTATTGAACACAACGTAATCTTGTATAAAACGTACATATGTATGTACATATGTATGCTCTTACATTGGTATTCAATGTATGTATTTATATGTATGTATGTATTTACATGTATGTATGTATGTATTATGCAAAAGATCAACAAATACTCCAGTGAATGGTATGAAAGAAATACATTCTTTCATGCTGCCTCATTTCATTTCGCTGCTTGTATTATAACGGCATTGCAATAATAGAGTGTGTCAGAGCAATCAACAAAAACAACGAATTATAGCGAGGCAACTACATTTGTTACTGTTGTCGAATAAATGCATGGCAAAAGCAACGAATTTATGAATAGTTAGCAAATGTGAATGGTCTCACTCTGTTCACTGATATGAATGCATATTCTACTAAAAGAATGTGAATCAAAGCAAAGTACAAAAATTTAATTATTGTGAATGAAATTAATTGATATTTATTTTTTATTAATAAAATTTCTTTTATTTAATATATTCACCGTCTTTTATTTCTTCCTTTGTTTTTCCTCTAAAAGTCATGTTATATGAATAAAACTGATATTTTCACTTTTTTGTCTACTTAAATATATACAAGGTGTTTTTTTTAGAGGTATAGAACTTCGAATTGAAATAAAACACAAGAAAATCGTTTTAATGTCCATCAATTTGGAAGGATAATTTTATGCCATTAATGTTTAAATATGACATGTGGCCGCCGCGGTTGGCTCGAATAAAGCCAATTCTACAGGTCCAATTTTCAACCACTTTTTCGAGCATAT
Source organism: Tachina grossa (assembly GCA_949987645.1). NCBI lineage: Eukaryota > Metazoa > Arthropoda > Insecta > Diptera > Tachinidae > Tachina > Tachina grossa. The sequence continues at coordinate 23,704,447 of OX465277.1, read as the reverse complement.
GGGGCCGTATGTTGGCAATAACGCCACGAATGTTGGCTTCCAAGTCCCCTAACGTTTCTGGTTTGTTGGCGTAGACGAGCGACTTCACATATCCCAAAAGAAAATAATCCAATGGTGTCAAATCACACGATCTTGGTGGCCAATTGACAGGTCCATTCCGCGAAATTATGCGCTCATCGAATGTTTCCTTCAATAAATCGATTGTGACGTGCGCTGTGTGGCATGTAGCGCCGTCTTGTTGGAACCACAACTCATCCACATTCATGCCATCCAATTCGGGAACAAAATAGTCGGTTATCATGGCTCTATACCGGTCTCCATTAACGGTAACTGACTCTCCAGCATTATTTCGGAAGAAGTATGGCCCAATGACTCCACCAGCCCATAGAGCACACCAAACAGTCAGTTTTTGTGGATGTAATGGCGTCTCAAGGGTCTCATGTGGATTCTATTCACTCCAAATGCGGCAATTTTGCTTGTTGACGTAGCCATTCAACCAAAAATGAGCCTCATCACTGAACAAAATTTTGCGATGAAAATCAGCATCGAGATCAATCTCATTTTCGGCCCATACACCAAAATCACGACGCATTGCATGGTCTCGCGGCTTTAATTCTTGCACAAGCTGGATCTTGTAAGGTCGCAAGCCAAGATCTTTGCGCAAAATCTTCCATAAAGTTGATGGACAAAGCTCCAATTGCTGTGCACGGTGGCGAATCGATTCATTCGGGTCCTCTTCAACACTTTGCTCTACAGCGGCAATTGTTTCTTCGGTGCGCACTGTTCGACGTCTCTGCGGATGCGTATTATCACATAGAGTAAACGTAGTGCGAAAACGATCCATGGTTAACCGAATTAATTGCTCTGATGGACGATTATGGACGGAGCTTGCGGTAAACTTCGCGAACTGAACCATTATTTTCGAAATAAATTTGCACGATTGCGTTGTTCTTTTGTCAACCTGTTCATGATGAAATGGCAAACCAAACTAAATATTAATCACTTGACAGCTGACAAAATGGCCGCCAGTTAAAAAAGTGATGCCAACTTAAAGTTCTATACCTCAATAAAAAACACCCATTACAATAATGTAACCTACTTGAACAAGACTTGTTAGAAGTGAAAAATATTGTTGTTATGATTGTGGGATGCGTTGACAAAGATTTTTGTCATTTTTTCTTTAAGTCCTAATAACTTTTCAAGTTAGATGTGAAAAGTTTATCAACTTTAAGTTTGAATAAAAAACATATCTATCTATTACTTTTATTATTAAACAAAAAATTCTATCGTGTATTTTTATAAAACTAATGAACTAAACTTTCTTCATCGATTTTCTCGAAAACACATTTTTGTCCCATACATCAAAGCAGAAACAAACCGACGATATTGTGATTCTCAATAACCGATTACTTATTGACTTTGGAAATATTAAAACAGGACAGCAATTGACAAGTACTTTTAAACGAATTTTGCTATTTTCTAGTCCTTAGAGAATAGTTAAAGAAAATTTTGTCCTTTTTCTCTAACTCACTCAAATAAAAAGTAAAAAAATTTTTTTTCGAAAGAGCATTGGCAATCCATTTTTCAGATTGTAAACTGTATCGTTGGCAAAGACTTTAGGTTTCTTGACTAAAAGTGCTTTCCCACTGTCACAATTTTTGTACGGTTAGCAATTTCTGATTGAGTGTTAACATTAAATAGATAAATGAATTAAAAATGCATAGGACAAATGATAAAAAGCGAAGAATTGTCTAAAAAAATCACTTTTTCAATAAAATAACGACAAATTTCAAACCAGCGCTAAATTTGCTTGACAAATGTACGAAAATTACTAAAATTTGGAAAAATTTGTTATTCTTTAATCTAGTACAAAACGCCTGACTTTCGCCAATCACAACAAGGCGAATTATTTTATTTTTGTAATATTTGTTTTCATATTGTTTGTGTTTCAAATAGCACACTAAAACCCCCCCTCGTGGTTGTTTACAACAGCAATATTTGTTTAGTTTTCCAAATTATGACATATGATTTTATGATACCTTGTGAATACCCCAAATATGTAAATGAATGTATTTAAAATACATCCTTAGACTTCTTAGCTAAAGCCAAATTTATGAAAACCATTACTTTTATAAAAGCAACAACATTTATGGCGTTTTCTCTTCTAGCAAAAGTGCAACATTTTTTAACTTTTTGTTGAAAAAAATACAATTTGGCGTTCGTTTGGAGCAAAAATTTGCGCTCGTAAGGGTTGATACAATAATTTCTAATAAATTCTCTCTTTCAAAAAACCATTTTATTGTGAATTTTCATTTGAAAATTGTAAGAAATGTAATATTTCCTTTCAGAAAAGAAAACGCCATTAGTTATTTATGGTTACGACTGGACTATTTTATGTATTATTTTTATGTATCTCTTTTCGTGCATGTATATAAAACAAGTTTTTATTATGAAGATAAACGACTCTCTAAAAGCTACTAAGGTAAAAAGATATGATTGGATTATGCTAATTATGTTATTTATTATCATTATCAAAACATTTAAAAGTGTAAAATTTATTGGTCCATTGTATGCACAATGTACATACATCTGTGCTTAAAAGAGACAATATCGTAAGCCTTAAAAGGCATGCAGCTCGTATGAATTTAAATAAAATAAAACTTCATATTTACGTGAAATATCCATGTCTAACGAAGTTTGTTATAAGGATATAATCAAAACAATATAGACGTTGTAATGTTTTTGTGTAGGATGATGATAACTTGCAAGGTATTGAGAAAAGGAACCTGCCTGCGACGGTTTTGCCGGGTCTAATTAACGCCACTGGCTCTAAGTGTCTAAGAAGGCAGTTGGATGCTTTCTATTCAATCAATTTAGCTTTTAGTTTTATAACTCATTCAAGGAGCTCTTTTGGAAACCATTAGATATCTATATATGTATATATATATAAAATCGTGGTGTGTTTGTTCCTATATATGTATATATGTATATATATATAAAATCGTGGTGTGTTTGTTCCTAACACATGATCTCTGGAACTATAAGAGCTGTGGGGCCAAAATTTTCGACACAGGTTCGGGTCAATACACGGTTTTGCAGTTTAAAAAATATAACATAATTGAGGGCAATACAACGTTTGCCGGGCTCAGCTAGTATATTATATTATAGGTTTGTTATACCTTTAACTTTTTTATTAACATATCTCGTCCCAAATTATACAGCAAATCATGCAGACAGGGTTTATAGCACGCCAGTGTGTAGTCGTAATCAAATCCATATACATTCACTTCACTCAGATCCAACTCGTTGCAAGCGAAGACTCCTGCTGCATTCACATTCTTAGGAAGTTTTTTAGCTACAGAATTATAAATAATAAATTAATAATTAAAATTTTGTGTAGGTGTTTACTATTAGATACATACATAGGAACTTTTTTTTGGTTAAAGCATACAACAATTCAAAATCTTCTTCAGATGTTGGCTTATGTGTTTCGGTGTTATAATTCAAATTACTAGTACTTATTAAACGTATTCCAGAGACACATTTTGAAAAGATATTTAGTTTGTGAAATTGATTTAATTCTACTATAGTATGGATTATTAATGGTTTTTTTAATCGCCAAAACAGTCTGTTCCTTAATGCCTGCATGCCTTGTTTTTATACTACCATATGATAGCAGAACACCAAGTCGTCAAGAAAAGTTAGCATCGGCGGTCAGTAACCTAAGCGGCTAATTTCGGCTGAGACTAACAAAATACGTGTTTTTGTTGTTGTAATGTTGTTGTTGAAACTGCATCTCAAAGCAAATTCTTGCAAATGCACAAATGCAAATTCATACATAAGGCTGAGTTTACATCTGGTATTTCTTGTGTGTCATTTGCCCAAAAAAGCGTAACCAACTAATTACTAATGAAAAACTGATTGATTCAGACATACATATATGTATATATTGATTTAGACAGTTTCCAATCATGTTGGATTCTATAAAATTGTCTATTAGTTATGTATGAAACTGTTTAACTTAATAAATGTGTACGTGTCTGAATTAAACTGTTTTTCATTAGTAATTAGTGGTTATGGTTTTGTACGCTTGCGTGGCACATGGCACACAGATGGAAACCCGACATAAGTATATATACATTTTCTTTTCGAATTATATACATATGTATGTTGGTATGTATTTACATATCGCTCATTTGCTCAAAGAATGTCGTAACTCAAAATTCAAAAAACGAGTTTAAAGCAGGGATCGCAAATAACGATTATTTTCCAAATTTAAACTGAAAAAATCACAATACCCCTTATTGTGAATGGCGTCGTCGACCTCACATTAATACCATGTTCACACTTATGGTCTTAAACGTGTTTAAGGCAAGTGTTTTAAAAAACTATACACAACCGTTCACATTACATTGGAGATGTTTAAGGTTGACGTTTTGTCAATGAATTATTGTATTTGTAAGAAATTACGAACAATTATGCTTTTTTATTGGTTAATTATTTTCAAACCACAATTTTTCTTGTAAATATTTTAGTATGCTGTAACTAATTACTTGTTTACCAAATAATTTTTGACGTGACGCCATTTAATAACAACACAAAGTTGCCAGAGTTATCAAAAAACGGACTGAACATACTCCATTATCGTGTTTAAGGAAGTGTTTAAATCTTAAACACTTCATTTGAGATGGTTAACAAAACAAGTCAATGTATGGTAAAACATCTCAAAATCGTCGTGTTTAAGCTCTTAAACACGAATGAGGCGTTAAACACGTTTAAAACCATAAGTGTGAACATAGTATAAGACGACACTAAAAATTGTCACTTTCTACTCTTTGTCGACAAAAATTTACTACTATTAACATGCTCCATTAATTTACAAATCCTTAGAGATTACTAAGAGATTATCAATAAGATCTAATTTTTGCCGGTAAAGAGTATACAAGTGACAAAATTTACTGTCGTTTTGATGTGACGTCGACGACGCCATTCACAATAAGCGGGAACAATAGAGAAGTGCTACTTGCACAAGGAGTATACCACTATACTCAATGTTACATGGGCTACCTAAAGATGCAATGATTTTTATTTCTTCCTCAGAAAATAACAGTTATTTCTTGATTTTTGTTTATCCCTCAGAAAATAACAGTTATTTCTTGATTTATATTTATTCCTCACGAAATAACAGTTATTTCTTGATTTTTATTTATTCCTCTCAAAATAACAGTTATTTCTTGATTTTTATTTATCCCTCACAAAGTAAGAGTTATTATGTGACTTTTATTTATTCCTCACAAAATAACAGTTACTTTTTTATTTTAATTTTTTAACTCTTATTTTGTGAGGAATAAATAAAAGTCACAAAATAACTCTTATTTTGTGAGGGATAAATAAAAATCAAGAAATAACTCTTTATTTTGTGAGGGATAAATAAAAATCAAGGAATAACTGTCATTTTGTGAGGAATAAATAAAAATGAAGAAATAACTGTTATTTTGCGAGGAATAAATAAAAATCAAGAAATAATGATGAAAAATGGATTATTAAAATAAATATTTTAACCGTTTAAAGTTTTCAATTTACACACAACTTAATGGAGAAAGAAAATTTAGTTAGTAAACAAGATATTTGTATGAGTTATGAGGTTCTTTGAGTAAATGAGCGATATGTACGTAAGTATATGTACAGTGTACACTCGATATCTATCAAAATTGCATTATTCATAAAAAAATATTTCAGGTTTATTAAGCGCTTATTTGACATATTTCTATGGAAAATTTGTCAAATAAACATGTAATAAACCTAAAATACTTTTTATGAATTATACCGTTAAACTCAAATTTTAGTCAAGTTTTTAATATTTCGTTGAAACCAAATGATTTAGTTTTTGCAGTTGGGGGCCATTTACATACATACATACCTTAATATAGAAAAACCCTAACTCATTATTTTTTTTAAATCGAGTTTGTTGTAAATTTCAATGGAGAAAAACATCTAATAAATCGAAAAATGCAAAAATTTCGATTTTAAAAAAAGTAATGAGTTAGGGCCTTTCTATATTAAGGTAACGATATGTATATCTATTTAGTTAGTTATGTATGTATGTATGTATGTATAAGTAAAAATTAATGGGAGTAGTTTAATAATATGTGGTTTCTAGCAGTTTTATTACGATTAAATTTCAATTTGTTTTTCTTAACACTCTTCATAAGAAATAACCAAGTGCAAAAAATTATCTGGATAGCTTAAATGCTCTGACATCCATTGGAGTTCAGTTTCTTCATGGATATTAATGCCGTGAGTTCGAATACCAACTGTAAAAAGAAATGGAAAATATAAACAACCAAATTTAGATTTTCTTCATATCGTTAGCTAAAATGCAAAAAGGCGTAACTAACAAACATATGTATAATTTTACAGAAGCAAACACTAAAAATAAACTAAACACACTTGTAGTTAAGTTCTTTTATTTTTTGTTAATGAAAGCGTCACTTTTTTTGTAGAAGTGTAAAATTTTGTCAAGGCTTGTAGTTTAATGGCAGTCATAATAATCAGTCAAAACTAGATTTTGAACTTTTTGTTAGTTACACCTTTTTGCATTTTATCTAACGATAATTATGTATGTTAATACTAAAAAGCTTCTTAAATTAGACATTATCAGAACTTTCTCTATATTTGATAGTTATATAGAAAGTTTGAGAATGTCTCCAATTTAAGAAGTTTTTTTGGTATTAAAATTCGTTCATTTAAAAAAATTGTTATAAGGCAATGAATATGGTCTTACTCGCTTTACTAGTAGATGTTGACAACTCATCCAATAAGTCCTTGACTGTTTTCTTTGTGCCACTTTCAATTAAAGGTGATAAAAGTTTCTGTGTATAATTAGTATCCTAGAAATAAATTTGTAAATATTTAATAAACGTATGCAAGTTTACATAATTTTTGAGGAATCATAGATGCATATTCATAGTTTAAACAAAGTATACTTTAAAAATTTAAAACTAATATTACCGCACAAAATACTGCTTTTAAACTCTTACGACCCTATTCATAAAAAATATTTAAGGTTTATTAAGTGCTTATTTGATATATTTCTATGGGAAATTTGTCAAATAAACCTGTAATAAACGTAAAATATTTTTTATGAATATGGGGGTTAAAGTATACTTTATTTTCACTATGCATGTTAAGTATACGATGTGTTTACATTTTTATGCGAGATCTTAAGAGAAAATTTTTGTGGATTATTTTAACCCTTGAAACCTCTTCGGTATGGGACGTTTTTTGTGCTTCCGAAAAAGGGGCAAAAAGTTTTTTTTCAAATGCGAATATAATAAGTCTTATACTAAAGCTTAAACATCAGAAATTAGTCAAAACTGGAAATGAGTTTAAGGGTTAATTTCTTACTTATACACTCACCTCGTTATATATACGCACTGGAATATGTCTAAATGTTTCTTGTTCTGCACTAGGTTCCATAAGTCTTCGATTAACAGCCCAAAATTGATCGAACTTGTCATTGACAAGACCACTCCACAATTGGTTATGTTCCTTTTTCTGCATCGATGAAATAACTTGACCTCGATGTTTTAGAACATCTGCTTCTTTTAAGCATGACATAAAGTATGACTCCAAAATATCTCTAAAATAAATAAAAATAATAACAATTATTGGAAATTACTAAATCCGAAAAACTACATCGTTACTTTAATATAGATAAATGTTGAATGCGCTTTTAGAAAATATAATGATGTATAAAAAAGAGATGTAAAAAAAAGTTAAAATAAAATTTCTTCCCTTACTTTTGCAAAAGAAGTGCATAAAGAAATTATTTTTTTGGCATAAAATATGAATAAAATTTGTTCCGTGGACTCTTAGCTACATTATTGCAATATATAGTTAAGCGCTATCACCAACTTTGAAACAGCTCTTGGCCAAAACCAACCTGATGACATTAATTTTTGTGGGCGCACTGATTTTCGAATTCTTCGAAAGCCCATAAAAAAATTGTTCAAACTGAGTATAGGGTTTTGCTAGTCTTTGGTAGTAGAATATACTGTCAACGTATAGTTGAATAATTACTTTATATACATACAAATTAAGATCTTGACGTTTTCATATGGTAGTTTAATGTCAATATGTATATACAATCCACAAATTGGTTACAAAACTGATTTTAATAGATATCTGGGCAAACGTGAATTCTAATTATGTTATGCTGATGCGTTCACCACTTTTATCAAATATTTTTTTATCACACTAATGTATACGTTCGATTTCCCTTATCACTTTCTCACTATTTTTCAATGAAGAGCATTGAGCTACAAACAGGACTTTATTTGTCGATATTAGGGAAAATATTTTGGAAAATATAAGACTTAGATACTGCGGCATCTGTATAAATCTTTTACTACACGACTTTTAAAATACTATACGTCGTATACTGTGCAAATTTTTATTGATCAAATCTATACTGACATCAGCTGGAAGGTAGTGGGCATCCGACGCAAAACGGGCAACGCAGTAATATAATAATTTAAAATGTCCAAATTAATAGTAAAGAAAAAGCTAAATACATAGGCACTTACTCAAAGTCAAATCAAAGTATGCTTTCATAGTTTAAAACTAGTATTACCATACAATATACTGGTTTCAAATTCTTAAAATATACTTTGTTTTGACTATGAATATGCGTATGTATAATAAATATGTATGTATATTAAATCCATTTTAATTAAAATAATATTTACTTTGAAGTAATTTTCACCAAAACATCTTCTGGAAACTTTGAGAAGTGAATTGTTAAACACCAGGGTTGACTATTATCTTCCGTAAACAAATCGTGCAGAATTCCTTTAAAGAAAAAATTTTTAATTTATTATTGTGTATTTATAAACAAAAGTAAAAAATGTTATTTATAGGTTTTATTTTACTAGTGCTTGCACCTTTACGTTGTATTTTATATTAAAATTTTTAGTAAAATCAATAAAATTGTGGGAAGGTGTTCGCTACAGATAAACAAGTACAAGCGATATACATATCGTTACATTAATATAGAAAGGCCCCAAACTCATTATTTTTTTGGGATCGATTTTTGAATTTTTCGATGCATTTAACAATTAATGTTCTTATACAAAAAATCGATAAAGAAATAAATAGTTAGGGCCTTTCTAAGTTAATGTAATAATATGTACATTCGTATATTATAAGGAAGTTGTAAAGTATTAAAATATGAATTGTCAATAGTTTTAAATGCTAAACCGGATCCATATTTGAACGAGCCAGGAAAACTACTGATATTTATTTGTTAAAATTACATTTTCTATAACATGAGTTGGGTTTTGTTCTATGGGATTTTACCAAAATATATTACACATGCCTTGATATATTACATTACATTACGAAATTTATTAATGCTCTTACCAATTGGATAATGAAGTTTCAATGGTAATCCGTTGTAGTCAAACCAAATACTTTCATCTTGTTGATCCGTTGCAATAAAACGGCTAAAATACTTTTTAACCTATAGGCATAAGTATGTGGACGACAAATAAAAACATTAAAATTACATGTTTGTTTACATTTTGATATTCATACTTTCTCTGTAACAAGTGGTAAATAACTGAGACGAGGCACCATTATATAAAAATTTTCTGGCTGGTGCAGGCCATCAACTTCGTTTGGATCAGCCTGAATACACAAAGCTATTTGGCCTTCCCAAATCATACGCAAGATTTCACGATCGTATGCCATTTTATTTATTTATTAACCATTATTTCACTGGCACCAAAATGTTTATACTTTTTGACACAAAGTTTAGTTCACGGCCGATGTATTTGTAATTAGCGGCTAATAGTCGCTGATGTCTACAACTGTCGCCGGCGCGAGCAGTCGGCATATTCTTCATATATTTACACAATGTTTACACACAACATAACCGCTTGTTTACACCTGTTAAATACAAATTTTGATGAATGAATATAAAATTCACAATGTAAAAAAAATGCAGTCAATATTTTTAGTTATTATTTACTTAACGCGTTTTTCGTCCGATATTTATATGTTTTTTCTTAAATTTTCCACAGAAAATTTACAAAAAATTGTGAGAGATATAAAACATGCAACATTAAAGTACTTGAAAATGTATGGTTTCTATTGGTTGACAATTTTCTCTTTTGAACTTGCCTGAACGTTTACACTTGCGAAATTATCAGACGGACAGAAGTTTCTTGAGTTATTCTTTTATTTAATTTCGTAGCTTATTTACTTGAAAATAAAAATAGTTAAAGCAAACAAAAGTAAAGGCAAAATGAGTAAATTTTCCGAAATATAAATGAATTTCAGTAAAAATGTGATCAAATTAAGACAATGTACAAAGTAACTTACTGTTAGAAAATGTTAACTCCGAAAAAACCGACGAAGTAGTGATAAAAATGGTATGAACTAAAAATATGCAAATTGTAAAGAGTGGGAAATATAAACTCACACTATACCTCTTGAATGCTTTGTCAACAAACATCGTATGGGTGCCTTTCAATTTCAGCTATGAAGCGTTCCATCCATTATACAATATTATTGCTTATGTTCTTGTACGTATTATGTTTCGACATATACTATGCAATCAATTGCACAATATTTTCAAAGAAAATATTGCCCAATTTTCCTTACAGTGAAATAATAAACAACTAGTTACCATATTTAACAACTGTTTTGATTGCACAAAAAAATCAAAAGTTTTTGATATATGCCAATATATTGTGCCACGCACATTGGGCCTTAAGGCCGGTTCACAATGAATCCGTCATACGTTAAACTTCGCCTTTTTCAAGTGACAGCTAAGGTAAAATACTTATACTTGGTTTCTTATGAGGTCTGTTACATTCAGTACGTGTCCGTCAACGCAAACTACAAAATTTGGTCAACTTTTAACTTTTTTTTGAGTAGTTTGACATATCGTCGCTGTTTTAACTAACTGACCTAACTTTCATTTTAAAAATTTAACAGGAGAGCAGTTTTTATGGTTGTTTTATACATTCATTCTTATGGCTACGTCAGAAATCTTTTTACTTATATAGGCACAAAAGTAATGCTCACAGTCATGAAAATTGTAAACAATGTGTATTATGACTTATAAAGTCTAGTAGAGGACTTAACTCATTTTTCAAAAAAATGCCAGTTAGGTCAGTTAGTTAAAACAGCGACGATATTGTCGGTTGGTTTCTGGTTTGATGTATGGAACATTAAAAGAAATGAGTTATTGATTGATTAATGTGTCCTCTTTCAATTTTCCGATGTCTTGAGTATATTAGGAGATGCAATATTGCGTTATTTCCACAATTGTTGAACATTGTAAAATCTGTTTTACCGTAATCGAAAATCTTTGGGATATGTGGCACATTTCCCACGTAAAATTGGTTGAAAAATTGTGCAAATCACAAAACCATTTTATTCACCGAATTTGCCAACAAGTTGCCATGTTATGCCAGCATTATTATGCCCGTGTAAATATGCTCAATGCTCTGATTGTACGAAATTACACTTACATGTGTAAATCAAGTAACATTGGTGTCGTTGCAGAATTGCAACTACTTTGTATAAAGTGCATTAAAAATTTAAAAAATTGCAGCATACCGTTTAGAAGTAATAGTAAAATAAAATGTGAAAAAATAAAATAATTAGTTGTGAAATTTGGAGTGCTTGTTTTATTTTCATAAAACTAGATAAAATTCAACGCAAATTATGTAATTTAACGTTTTTTCTAGTTTTATAAAAATTGTACAGTAAATCGAGCTTACGACGGTGCTTCTAAAAAAGTGTAAGTAATTCCAGGGCATATTATTAATAGGCCCCGATTAATTCTGAGGAAAATATATTACCAGAAAAAATGCTGGGGAGCCTTCATTTCAGGATTAAAGCATTCTGATCTTTTAATGAATGCTTGCGATTGTGTGTAAAATCTAACGGTATTGGTGCTATATATGTATACGCAACTCTTTTTAAACTGCTGTTGTAATTTAACCCATTTAGAGCTGATAAAATTACTATTTTTAGGTTATAAAAAAATGGCTTCTATAAGGGTGCATGAAATTTTTCTTCGATTTTTTTTAATGCTGTGACCTATTCCTTAACGACCTTAATCCTCTTAAAGTATGCGGCTTTTTCCTCTATTGTATGATGCCTGCATCGCTTCTATGATTGCCCATGACTTTTTTTCTGTGCATCGATAACGCACAAGGAATTTTTTAATAGTGTGACCTATTCAGGGATGACCTTAATCCTCTATATTATGTGGCTTTTTCCTCTATTGTATGGCACCTGCAGGCTTATAGATATTATTTTTAGGCTCACTTTACAAATATTTTCCTCTTTATGGTACATATGCTTTTTCGTCTATGGTGGTTCTAAACAGCCACATTATTTTTTAAAGAATTTTTTCTTTTAAAAAAATATCAGCTCTTCATGGATTGAGAAATTTTTGAAATGTATGCCACCACCTAAATGGTATGTATTCCAAAATCAAAGTTTTATTTACGTACGAGTATATTAAAAGTTCAGGGGTCTACTCTGTAATTTGAAACGAAAGGAAATGCTTTCAAATTTACATGTTATAAGCATGAAAATTCGAAAGCATATTCTTTCGTTTCGAATTACACAGTAAGAAGTTCTTACACCACTTATTCTATTTGAGACTACCGCCGTAAACTAGATTTAAGCTCAAAATATAAAGATATAAGAGAATAAAAATAAATTCAAGTTACAATTAGTGCAATTAAATAAAATAATAGTGATGTGTGATGCTGTAAACTAGATTTTCTAAAGTGGAAACCATATTTTTGGAAGCATCTAATGGAGAAGATATCCTAAGGTAAGGATTGACTTTAATTAATTAATTATTAAAAACCATATTACAAGAGTACATAAGAATACACATATGTTTATACATACATATGTACATAAATATGTACGTATATTTTAAGGTCCCTTCAGGAGATCGAACTAGTGTCCAACTAGTATTTTACTAATACAGAAATCACCACTATTTCCCAACTGTATACCTACTTACATATACCATCTTAATGCTCAAATTAGCATTAAGTCTGTTTAGAAAACTACTTGTACGATTGGGACTATTTTGGGACTAGTTTATTGCCAAAAAATTCTATAATATTCCTTTGCTTCCTAGTTAAAAATTTAGTTAAAATTCGTCGTTATTTTGTTTTATTTATCAAAATACCAAAGTGTAATTTATAATTATTAAATTATAACAGCCTTATTTATAAAACTTATTAAGGCTTTATAAAGGGGTTTTAAAACAAATTTTCATAAATTTTTTTTAAAAGCCTTTATAAAAAAGCTTTAACAATTTTTATAAATAAGGCCGTAAATATTTTTAGATGAACATAAAATTTTAGTAATTGTATGATACCGATTTTCATGGGCCCTTGGAACTACTTGGTACATTGGAACTACTTCATATACTAGTACTCATCAGCACTAGTAATCTTTTAACTTTAACACTTTTTGCACTAGTTCTTGTTGATCTAATCTCCTTTAGGGATGTTTATACGTATATTTTAATGTTGCACAAAAAAGTTTCATCGTCTGATTGGAAAAACAGGAAATAGTTTATCACTTTACCCTGGGTAAAAGAAGACAATGTAGCCCCGTTCCTTTACTTCTTGGGGAACGAGAAGAAATTTCAAATGAACTGTGAGAGGAGCAATTATTAAATTGCTATCACAGAAGGGAGAGATTAGCTATGGGTCTGCAATAAGTTATTACGGCACAATTGCTTCAGAATTTGACTGGAGAAACTTATAAGAATCTGTTACAATTAGGTTTTCCTAACGCAAGTCACATTCTGATTCATTAAAACCGTGTATCTGAAGTCATTTTTAATAAGGGAGAAAGTACAAAATCTTGAAACATGGAAAATATATACAAACTTGGTATTAATAATGCTTTGGTTAGGGTGGCGCCAAAACACTTTCACTTGGCTCTTGTTTATTAATTTCAGTCTATGGACAAAAATCCCTACATCTAATCGGAAGTGTATGTACATACATTAAGAGGAGTAGATTTTTTGTCAACCGAGAGCATAACAGAAAGGCAATCAGCGAAAATGGGGCATCCAATTTTTCACGACAAAATTCAGCATAATCAAAATCTTTTGTTTTTTTTATAACAAAATATGCATTATTAATTTTAACAGCCTGACCCACGATTCCGACAAGAAACTTTCTATCGCCTTCTTATATTGAAAACAAAAACAAAACTACTGTATTGTGTAAATGACTAGTACATATCTCTATCTAACTTGCTAAACAAATTTAAAAGACATAAAATAACAGGTTCTGTTTAATCAAAATCATTATCATCATACTTGTTAAGGGTTAGTGGGGAGAGGATAGATTTTGAAACAGAAATTAATCAACCTTAATTCGTCTTACAACTCTGCTATGGTGCGTTTTGTTAAGCAGACTAGACGCATTACTTTATAAACATTTTATTTCGCCGACAGTTTTTTGCTACAAAATTTCGACATTTGCTTTTTAGTCAACGTCAACAGCACATCAGCAAACAAATTTAACCGAAAGCGAAACAAAACTTTTGAGACTCCTGAGTGATTTGATGGTTGCCATTTTTCCTTTATCTGGGTTATATTTTATTACAATCGGACCAGCGTTTTTAAGCGGCAAACCCAGTGGACCTTTAATTTTGTCATACCAATGATCTTTTACATATCTAGATCTTCAAAATATTTTTTATTGATTGAGACGTTGGTGGAAGAGAATGAATTTAATTAAAAATTATTATTAGCGGAATTCACTCTTCGTATTAAATTTAAAACCCTTTTAAATATACTACGATTTTAAGCGGCCAAGCGTGAATGATTTTTTCTTCTGTATTGTAAAAAACGTTTATTATTCAATTCAAAGAGACTCTCTGAGAGAATTTGTATGTAGCTTGTTCTTCTTTTGTACAAACTCTGGTAAATAAATTCAGCTACAACATCTACTACAGTTTTTAGTATAGTAGATGGTGTAGGCATAGTTAATTAAAAATGTATGCATTTTGTTGTTGCCGTGTTTTAAATTTACCACGATTTATCAAAGCTACAATATGTAAAAGATCTACAATAGCCAACCGTGAATACCGCTATTATGTATTATTATTATTAATTATACATACTTTTAAAATCACTCATACTGCAAATGTATTTTTCATATACATACATATGTATGTAGTACATTAGGCTTATGCAGAAAATAAAAAAATTGCAAAACGCGAAGGGCTCACTGGGTTTTCATATGCAGGAAAAAATTCTAAGACAAACTGCGTTTTTATTTTTTTGATACCTTAAAAAAGCTCCGCACCAAATGCATTTTCTGCAGCAAAAATTTTGATTTTTCAAATCCAAAAAAATCTCATATTTTCGTAATGACAAAAATTTTTTGTTAATAAACCATCTACTAGTACCCGAATTTTAGATTTTGATCCGCTGATTACGAATCTGCTGTTTATTTTAAAATCCATTAAGTGGTTTTGGAGATATGACCATTTGCAAATTTGTGAAATTATCACTCAGTTTCTTTTGCTCACAGAATTACTTGTTTTTTCTCATTTCTTGCAATTGGCATTGACTTTTACATCATTTCAGAATGGTTTTTATTGTAAAATTCAGTTGTAAACTGTGTGCGTTACAAATTTTATTATATTACACTGTGTGACAAATTTTTGTGAAATTGTATTTCGCGTTCTATTTATACGCTTTCGATGTATTTACGCTTTCTGGATGATGTAAGTACCATTTTATATTTATATATCAACAAAAAGTACACAATTGGTATTAGAAATTTGCAAAAAGAGCTTAATTTATGTAAAAATGCTATAATTAATAATAATTTTGGAGATTATTAAGGTTGGTATATGTAAAAAATGTAAGTCTCAAGAAAAAAGTTTGGCGACCACTGTTGTACAAATTTTGTACACTTGGTTGGTATATGTCTATTTAATTGGACTTACATCCAGCGTGACCGTTTGACCGACTAAAGTGGCAATTTGCCACTTTTTCGACTGCGTTTCCTCTTTTTCGACTGCCTTGCCACTTTTTGAACCCTTTTATTTTAGGTGAGTTATGTGAAAATACATTAAAAATAAAAAGTTTAGTGCAATTTTCTCGTTTTTTTTTAATTTTGCCCCTTTTTTTGATAAATCCCCTATTTGGTGCCACTTTTTGAAAAATGTCATCGGTCACCCTGCTTACATCATCCTGAAAGCTTAAATACATCGATAGCGTATAAATAGAACGCGAAATACAATTTCACAAAAATTTGTCACGCAGTGACAAACTTTTTGCAAAACCTGAACTAGCGAATAACTGGAAGACTACTCATCATATCTCGAAAACCACTTAATGGATTTTAAAATAAACAGCAGACTCGTGATCAGCGGATCAAAATCTTTGAAATTCGGGCACTAGTAGATGGTTTATTAACAAACAAATTTTTGTCTATATTTGTGATTTTGAACGGGCTAAAGTTCGTATCGCTTTTTAAGCCAAATTACATGTGATAATTATTAATGAACAAATAACACCAAAGTCTGTTGTAAATATTCTGACTAACAACACATAGTTGAACGGAACAGCCAGCCGTTTTCGAAGGCCACTAAACCTTCATCATCAGCGTTCTTTTGTGTTTGGTCCACTGTGTGTGGTGTCAGTTGATGTAGATTTCTGCTTTATATACTTAGCATTTTATTGCAAATGGAATATGTGAATTGTTTTGATTCATCGTATTTCAATTTGCTGAAAGCTTTTTTGTATTGTAAGCTCAATTTTACCATCACTATATTTACAACAGTCTTACCATTGTCGTTTTGTTCTTTTTACTAACTATACACATGTTACTTAATTTGCTTATTTTTTGTTCTACTTAAGACAAACTTTTTTCGTTTGTTATTATTAAGTATATTTTTATTTAATTTTTGCCACAGGCCCATGGCTATTAATTTTTAGTTAATTTTAATTATTATTCGAACTCCATTTGTTTCTATATTTGTGATTTTGAACGGGCTAAAGTTCGTATCGCTTTTTAAGCCAAATTACATGTGATAATTATTAATGAACAAATAACACCAAAGTCTGTTGTAAATATTCTGACTAACAACACATAGTTGAACGGAACAGCCAGCCGTTTTCGAAGGCCACTAAACCTTCATCATCAGCGTTCTTTTGTGTTTGGTCCACTGTGTGTGGTGTCAGTTGATGTAGATTTCTGCATGTTTAAATTGAAATTTAGAAAATACAAATTAATAGTATAAGTTCTAGTATCCGAGTTTAGAAGATTTCTAATTTCTTGATTTTTTTGTTTCGTTTTGCTTTCACAATGCTGTTAACAAGTGAAAAGAAACGATTTTTTTTGCTCAAAATTAAAACGAAAAAATCTAAAAATTTGAAATCGTCCATTTCAAAATTGTTTTCTTTTAATTTCTGATGCTACTATTAATTTATATTTTCTAAAATTCAACTTAAACAGGCGTAGCATGTGTATTAACCTCAGAACTGGCAAGAAATCGTGTGAGAACGATGTGGAAGCCGGAACAAACGTAGGTCGTAAAATTTCCCATATGAAACGAGTGAATTGCAGCAAAAACAGTGCAAATTGAAACTACTCATAAAATTGGTTTTACTCACACAACTGTTTCTGTATTGTCTAGTTGACTTATATATTCAATGGATCACGAGCTGCAGGATAATTTCCAAATAAATAACAAATCTTATCACAACTGTAATGGGGCTATATAATCCACAGATCCACCCTACCTTCTAAAATAATAAAAATGGATTGTAATTATCGCTATCCAATTTTTAGCGAGAGCCGTCCGAAAAAAGCCTTCCAAAAAACATAGCTTCATCCCATTAAAGGACCATGATAGGCCATAGTTAGGGCAAAATTATGTACATGAAGGATGTTGTGCTATTTCGAGCCTTATTTTCGATTTAATCGTAAGCGACAGAAATTAAATTTTTCGGGAGAAGGTTTTTTTATAATATTCAAATTTATTTTACATACGTAAATTGTCGCTTATGATACAATATTACAGCACGTATCTAAAAAGTTAACAACAATTTTGGCATTCTGATAATTCTATACTATGGGTAGGTCCATAAAATTTTAATTTCAATAAAAAAGTCTATTTTCGATAACATGTCGCTTACGATAAAATCGAAAATAAGGTTCGATTTATTCTAAACAAAAATGGTTATACATATGTATAAGATTTTTCAGAAAAACACCGCATTTCAAAGTTATAGCGAAGATAAGTTTTTTTTTTTTGTGAAAAGTACAATGCGCACACTATCATCGCAATTTTAGCACATATGTGGTTTTTTGTGGCCAATCTATCAGAAATAGCCGGTGGAGCGCATAAAATAAATACTTTCGAGTATTCACATATATTTTGGAATTTGTGTGTAAAAATATAAAACCTAAACCAGTTGAAAGGACATGTTACGAAATATCTAAATGAAATTATTAACAAGTAAATATGTTTCTATTAATTTAGATTCTCAAGTTGCATATAAAAAGTTCTATCAATAATTTTACTTTAATTGTATATGTTCTTCTTTATTATTTCAATTGCTGTTCTTACTTTTACATATATTACTGAAATAAATATTCCTTTTGTGACGTTTCATTTTCATTTAACACTCGAGTACTGGAAATATTTCAGAACATACAGATGTTTTCGCATTTAAATACAGAAACACATTTTTTTTCTTTCGTAAGGAAATACGATAAAAAAAAATTTTGTTTCACACTTCATGTGCGAACTTTTACTATGCGAGAAATACAAAACCGGGCTACTGCTGTTATGCTTAGAATTTTCCCTTTTTTCAACTTGCGGAAGGGGAAAAACTCGGAGCAAAAACGTGGGTATTATCAACGTAGAAAAGAGATAAAAAAAATAAAAATTTTTACTCAACTATCTTGAAGGGAGTTTGCTCTAAAAAAATCGTCTATTTACATGTACACATATCCAATAAAATAGGTACGACCTGTATAATCCGTGAAAATTTATATTTTTCGATTTTATGTACACAAATAGTCGATCTTGGTTAATATTTATTACCTGCAGCACTAGACTAAATAAAAATAACAATAAAAAAGTAACATTTTAAATTAATTAACATACTATGCGAAGAAAAACACGAAATTAGCTTGGCCATAAAAAGAGGTACGAAAAGTAGATCCTTAAAATAAAAGGATTTTTGAGAGATTTTGCACAAAAACATTGAAATATTACATCATTCTTAATTCTGCTCAGTAGTTTGCCAGATATTAATGCATGATTTTGGATTTTATTCACTTAAGGCCGGGGCACAATGAATCCGTCATACGTTAAACTTCGCCTTTTTCAACTGACATTAACGCAACGACGTAGAAGGTTGGCACAATGAGTACTTTATTGACGGAAACATTTGAACAGCTTCAATAGGTTGATTCTCCATTTTATTTATTAAACCCAACTTTTTTTATTTATTTCGTTTATTTCTTTTGTTTAAAAACCTGAATCAGAACATACCAAAAAAATCAACCAATATCTGTCAAACTACTCAACGTACGCAAAAAGTTAAAAGTTGACCAGTTTTTGTACTTTGCGTTGACGGACACGTACTGAATGTAAAGGTAGAATTAGTAAAATCGTATCGTGATGTTGCGTGTCAGCTGACAAAAACCGTACCATATACAATGCATGTTACTAGTTATAAAATATGTGGTGGTAGCACTGCTGACGTAGGAATCTGCAGAAAACAGATTTTTCTGTAGCGAATGTCAAAAACGCCGCATTTAATGCCAGACAAAAAAAATGTGCTATGCAAACTGTTACATTTTCTATAACTTGTGCACAAATTTGAACGATACGGCAAGCTGTAAAGTAGAATGATACGATTTTACTAATTCTACCTTAACAGACTTCATAAGAAACCATGTATTTCAACTTAACTGTCAGTTGAAAAAGGCGAAGTTCAACGCATGACGGATTCATTGTGCCCCGGCCTTTAGGCTTTTTACGGTGATGATGGCGCAAATTTGCAATTTGAGAATTCGCTGTGCATACTGAGGATATATATTTATATAATTATAATATAATTTTATTTGTGCGAAATCTGTTTAAGAAATATCTGGCATCAAAAATTCATTCATCCATCAATTTTATCGCTAAAGCGACTACAAAAAATTTAAATTAAAATATAATTTTACCAATAAAAATATGTCAAAAATTGTTATTACCCATCTTTTCAACTTACTAAATAATTGGTCTCATGTATATAGAAAGGACGAAACTACCATTTTTTAAATAAAGTTTTTTTAGTGATTCTAATACATCTTACACAAATACATCTCCCCACAAAAATTTAATGGAAGTGCATCAATAATTACGGCCTTACAAAAGATTGTACAAAAAGCCCTAACTCATTTCAAAACTTTCTTGTTGCAAAAAGCCCTAAATCAAAAGCATGGTAAGGGAATTGTGTCGTATTTTCCGAAATTATTTTAGACCAGTGGTTTTTACGCGTCATAAAATTTAATTGATTTAATATGAAATTTATAAAAGAAGGGAAAGGAAAGAGAAGGTTATCTTCAAAATTGTCTGCTTATTTTTTTTCTCTTTACTTTATCATTTGTATTGTCAATTCGACCAGAGGAAATTAGGGCAATCGATACCGATTCAAATTTAAAAATATTTCTATACAAACTATTAAAACATGTATTTTGAAATTTCGTTCTATATCGAGTGATGTCGGGGGCTATTCACATATTATGTAACATTATTTTCTGAGTTTTTATACTCCTTCCCCCTTAGTACCGCTTTTTACAAAATTTTCAGTATAAATTATCCAAACCGTAACAAATCCTTAACATAAAACTTATAACCGGTACGGTACCTGGTAAATTTCCATTATTCTGTATGATTCTTGCAGGGACCGTAAATAACTGTTATCGAAAAAATTTTAACTCAAACACTCCCTGTGTTAGAGTCAACGGAGACCTATACTGTCATATACCAATAGATTCCTATTGGCGAGCACTTTCAGAATTTATAGGGAGCTTAAAAAAACAATCTCATCTCCACAGTTAAGAGTTATTTTTCAACGGAAAAATAAAAGATCAGATGAAACTCTTAAAAAGAGAGTTTTATTTTTCCGTCATAAAATAAAACTCATTTCAGGAGTTTTATCCTTCCCGTCCGAAAATAAAACTCATTTCAGGAGTTTTATTTTTCCCGATTGAAAATAAAACTCAGTTTATGTAAATTGTAAAAAATAAAAAATTAAAAAAAATAAATCGTAATTAAAATAAAAACATATCGTGCCATAACCACCAAAAATAGCTTAAGCGACTTATTTTTTTTTACTTCGATTTTGGTCAAAAATGAGTTTTATTTTCGGACGGGAAAAATAAAACTCCTGAAATGAGTTTTATTTTCGGACGGAAAAATAAAACTCTCATTTTAAGAGTTTCACCCGACCATTTATTTTTACGTTGAAAAATAACTGTCTTAGGTGAAGTTTTATTTTTTAATTCAGAAAATAACTGTTATAAAATAATTTTTTGAAATCGATAACTGTTATTTACGGTCCCTGGATTCTTGAGCTTAAAATTGCAAAATTTAAAAAATCACAATAAGTAAAATTCACAATAGCGACATTCTTTGTCGAATGCTCGTCCACGGAATACACAGAAGTGAAAAAAGTGACAGGTAAAAAAAGCTCCAATCAGGTTTTTGTTAAAATTCGTGGAAAAAAGAGATAAGCATAGTGTATTTGATACTGTAGTGTATTACTACTTACCAATTAACACATCTAATAAAAATTTATTGCACTAGAAAGACGTAGCAAAACAAAAACGAAGACAAAATTTGAGGGAAAACGAGACAAACAGAAAAATACCCGTATCTTCCGTCTCGTGACACTTCTGTATGTTTTGTGGCTCGTCGACTATGGAATATTTTGTTGCTGTGTTGTGCAAATGTGTGCATTTTTGCACTGATTTCCATCGTTTGCAAACTTTGCACTATGCATCGTGAATATATTTACTATTTAAAAAAACATGACAAAGGATTGTCCTTCCAATAAAACCAAATTTATGACAACAGAAAAAAATTGTTTGATATACCCAGTAAAAAATTTGCTTACTTTTTGAAGCAATAAAGCTTTAAAATATGAGCTTGCTTAGAAGCAGTGAACGTACATATATGAAGCAAACTATAATAATATATAGTAGCGCCACAGCAATGCAGGTCTTAAAGATAGAAAGCTATTTAATGTACTCACATCCATTCACACATATCGCGCCATTACCACAAAAATAGCTTAAGCGACATAATTTTCAAACTTAAATTTTTGACCAAAAACGGTCATTTGCGATCGCAAATAGTCGATTTTCGTCAAAAAAAAACGAAGTCCAAGAAATGTGTCGTTTAAGCTATTATAGCAGTTATGGCTCGATATGTACATCCATAATACATCCCTCTTAAAAAGCGCTTTTATACATAAATACGTTTATATTATTAATCTTTTAAAGGGCTATTTAGATAACTGCTATACTTGAATGTTTATTAGGTTCCAAAAAGCGCTTTTGTGACCAAAAATTTACTACTCCATACCAGGAACTCGCCATAATAATAATTCTGCAAAAAAAAAACCGACTTCAATGCAATGATCTGATAGAACATTTTTGAAAAAAATTTATGGGATATAAAATTAAATTTTAATGGAAATGCCTCCGCCCATTTTTGAAATGCTTGAAAATATATTATTTGTATTTTACGTTATTTTTAAATAAAATTTTCTCAGTCTTTGTCAAACTAACAATAGGTTATGGGACCTTCCCTTAAATAAGGGTAGAATTATAATTATTGTGTAAAGAATTGCTGTAGTGCAAAATTGAATTTATATATCTAATTAAATAAAATTCAAATGGCATTAAATTTTCAAATTGAAAAACTTCGAGGAAGTGAACATTTTGAAGACTGGAAGTTTGCAATTCAAGCTTTTTTTTCCAGATGAATCAATTTTTCCACACATTCGAGAATGCAAAAGTGCTGATGAAATCTGGAATACATTGAGCCAAATATTTGAAGACAGGGGTTTGGTAAGGCGAGTTGGTGGGGGAAATTGAAGTTGCTAATGATGTGCAATTGCAAGAAGTTGTTGATAAACATGTTGATCAAAATGTGAGCTTTGGAGAACCACCTCACAGTATTGAGAGTCTACAAGAAGATGAGCAATCGTCAGAACAATATTTTTCAGATGAAACAAGTGTTACACCTTTTGAAGGTTTTGAAACTGAAAGCGAAAGAACTGGGAATTATGAAGATGGAATCACATCACCACAATCCATTAGAAAATCATCAAGAACTCGAAAAGCAGTACAGAGGTATGGTTTTGAGTGCAATATGGTATACGCAGACCAAGAACCTAAAACTGTAAAACATGCACTTGAAAGCAAACAAAAAATTAATGGAAGAAAGCTATGAAATATGAACTTCATGCCCTTATTGAAAATTGTACTTGGGACATCACAAGTCTTCCAAAAGGAAACAAAGCCATAGATAATAAATGGTGTTTCAAAATTAAAAGAGACTCAAACGGCAATATTGAAAGATATAAGGCAAAATTAGTAATAAAGGCGTATTCACAACGTTACGGAATCGATTATGAAGAAACATTTTCTACAGTAGTAAGATACTCATCAATACGTTTATTACTAAGTTTAGCAGACCAATACAACTTAGACATACATAGATCAAATGGATGTTGTCACTGCATTTTTGCAAAGTGAACTTAATGAGGAGATATACTACATGAAGATTCCTGAAGGTTTTAGTGTAGGTAGTAATAAGGTATACAAACTTAAAAAATCTCTATATGGCCTAAAGCAAGCAAGTAGAGTTTGGAATAAGAAGTTAGACAATACTCTTAAGCAATCAAAAACAGAACCTTGCATTTACTATAAAATAAAAGATTATGAAAGGACATACGTTGCAATATATGTCGATGATATACTGATTTTCACAAATAACCCCGAAAGAAAGTTATTCATAAAAAAGAGTTTATCAAACAATTTTAAAATGAAGGACATAAGAGATGCAAACTATACATATACTTGGTATGAAATTTACTACAGATCGTAAAAGAGGAAAACTATGTTTGGATCAAGAACTTTACATAAAAAATGTTCTAGAAAGATTTAATATGTTTCATTCTAAACCTGTAGCAACACCATTAGATGTAAACCAAAAAATTTCAAAAGATATCTGTCCGAAAACAGACGATAAAATAAAAAAAATGAAGTTAATACCATATCAAGAGGCAATTGGAAGTTTATTGTTCGCTACACAAGTAAGTCGTCCTGATGTTTCGTTTGCAGTGGGAGCAAAAGAGTCGAAAGAATGTATAGAGGGGTTTCAAATGCTGATTGGGCGGGAGACATTGATGACAGAAAATCAACATCCGGTTATATGTATATTCAAGTTTCAAAAAGGTGCATGTCTTGGAATTCAAAAAGTAACAAACAACTGCGCTTTCTACAACAGATGCAGAATATATGGCGCTGTCAGCTACAGGCTAAGAGGCATTCTGGTTGGGATCACTATTTTATGAATTTGGAATAAACTTTAAAAATTAAATGTGACAATAAAAGTGTAATCAATTTAACTCAGAATAATACGTATCATTCTCAATCGCAACACATTGATATTCGCCGCCATTTTTTGGGGGATATTGTTGCTGAATTTTTTCCATTTTTTTAAATGGAAGATTGTGTCTATTTTTTGAGCTCAAGGTGTGTGGTAAGTTTCGTAAATATCGGTTGAGTAGAACCACGTCAAATATAATAATAGATTTTAATGGGCGTAGACCCGCCCAATTTTTAAATTTTAGAATGTTGTAATTGCAAAAATCAAAGGTGTGTGGTAAAATGAAATTAAAAAAATTGTGGGCCTGTCTCCGCTCACTTTTTTTACAATGGAACCAATGGGAAGCTATACCCTCTCAGACAAAAAAATAATTTTTTTTTTACAATGGAACCAATGGGAAGCTATACCCTCTCAGACAAAAAAATAATTTGTACAATCGGTCTAAAATGTACCGAGTAACATAACCAAAAAAATAGAGATGAATTGATAACCTCCTCCTTTTTTGAATTCGGTTAAAAATCAGCAGCGATATCAGCAGGTTTGTCAGCGCTAATAATAGTAGAAACCGGCTTTATTTGAAGCAATTTTTATTACTGGGTAGTTAACTAAAATAAAATGTTTAAATCTTCCGAATAGATGAGTTTTAGCCATTTGTTTTATATGTAGGTAGTTAGATGAAAAAATCGCCAGATCAACTCGGAAAAATTGCCTAACTGGCAACAGAGAAGACATTATAGGTATATTAATATATGATGTTTGGCCTTGCAATTGGCCTCAGCCTAAACAGGGGAACATCGTGGAATTATCTTTATTGTTAATACCCCAAAAACTTATTTGATTGGCTAATAGTTCAATTAAATAAAGGAATTGTAGTAAAAGACCTTCATGATTTTAGCATTTTTTCTTGCCCTTCATACACGTTTTTAAACCTTCTTAAAGGCTGGCACGAGGTCCAAATACACATGCACATGTATGTATGTGCCTAGTAGATATGTACATAGCACATACCTAGATATTTAAGTACCTATAGTTATAAGCCTGTAAATTTAAGAAAAATTCGCCTGTTTTTACACACAAGTTATTACAAAGGCCGTAAATTTATCATCAAGGATACAGAGGTTTTAACTTGCCCTCAGCCGATCTAAGCTGGAGTTTCACAAATCAGTACAATGTGACCGAACTTACATTCTTTTCTGTATGTAGGTAGGTATGTATATGTATTTGAGATATACATACATACCTACTTACATACGAGCACTTGTGCCTTTATACATAGATACATACATACATACATGCATATGTACATATCTACATACATTCATAGTGCATATGCACATGTACCATATAGTCTATAATGATAGGTTTTGCCCGCAAAAAGCAACGAGCGCCACTACGCCTACATTCAACTTCACAACTGCATACAGCCATACATACATAAATATGTACGTACATTCTTAAGTATGTATGTAAGTATGTATGTGGGCATGTACTACGTATGCATTTATGTTTACCAAATCTACAGTTGACAAACAAGTTTTTAAAACCCAGTACCAAAATAAAACAAACTGCATGTTGCCATATTTCAAGTGAATACTTGTTTGTGATCTGTTGTTGACGCAATATCATCGAATACTTCGGTTTTTTTGCCTCTCCCTTTCTCTCCTAATGCAGATTTAACCGACAAATACCTTAGCAGACGACATTCGAAAAACGATTCACTCAGTCATGCATGTGTATGTGTATGTATGTATGCATGTATGTAGTATATGTATACATATGTATGTGCATACATGTACGTTCTACTTCCTAAAAATACACTGACTTGTATCTATGTGTAGCTCATCCGCATTAGTGTGAAATTCCATTACAAATGCATACATACGCATATATACACATACATACATGCATCGATATGTACATACATACATACATATGTAGATACATACATATATTAAATACAAACTCATACATGTGTGCATGTATGTATCTACGTGCACACATGCTTGTTCTTTGTTTGGTTTCGTTTGAAATTATTTATTTTAGTTTTTATTCTATGGATACACAATAACTCATTCGTTTTTAGTTTGTACGGATTGCATGTTCATTTGTATCTATTTAGTGATATGTATGTATGTATGTGTGTGTGTATGTTCGAACAGTCGATTTTGCCTATAACGAAGATAGCTATAAAGAATTTCTCTCCACAAAGAATTGTGCATTTGTAAAAAACTGGGGTCTTATCCGTCGCTTTCGATAACGAGCTGCTTCGATCACTTTTTTTCGGTTTGAGATTATGGCATTCACTATCGAATAATGTAATAATATACTTGGATATCGAATGCTATAATCTCAAACTGAAAAAACGCGATCGAATCAGCTCGTTATCGAAAGCTACGATTGGACCCGTAGATTTTTGGCAACGTCTTCCCTACATTTTTAACGACCTATAACGAATTTCTCTATAAGGCAGTTTTATCTTTAACGAAGCTTTTATATGTCAATTTCACATGCTTAATAATCTTAATTATCACATAATAAATGTATATATATATATATATATATATATATATATATATATATATATATATATATGTGTATATGTATATGTATATATATATATATGTTGAGGGTGGCGTTGGCTGAAGTAGTAAGCACGTTGACTACAAAACCGAAGGTACTGAGTTCAATCCCTGTATCCAACAGTCATTAAAATAAAATAACACTATCATGCAATTTTCTGATGTGCATTAGTGTCCATTTGTGTCAGTTATTGTAGGAAAGTTCAAGTGATGAAGGCATAGTCACTGGTCACTGAACTATACCGACTTCAGCAGATACTAATCCTAATGTAACATCAAGAGCGTCCTCCTTCGTTGTGTAGCAAAATCAGCGGCGAAGTAAAATAACCGATAAAAAAGGCTAAAAACACAGCTTCAAAAAATTTAATACGCCTCATTTAACAACAGAGGCGGTGCAACACTGCAAAAAAACGTGCAAAAGTAGAGCTGTAAAAGAATGAAGCTTTTCTCTGTCTCTTCCTTCACCGCCTATCTTCTTAATAGGTAACACCTAGTAACAGCAGTAGACATTAATTGCCTGAGTGTTACTTCTCTTGTTAAAAAAAGTCTTGCAAAATTTAAAAGTAACTTTAGGTTAGTTTTGATTCATTATGAGTCTCTTCTGACAAAAACGTTCCTACTTCCCTAAACAATATAAGAATCTAGGTACATACATATTACCTTGTCTCTTATTAAGTCACTACGCAATATTTTCTACACTCCGCGATATATATTGGTCTCTCGGAGAATCTACTGCGCAGGAATATAAGTCCGGTGGTTCTAGCTCCCCTTAATCCTCAAATAACCTTAAAAATCTGTTGTGTCATTTTGTCATCTGCTGATCCTTGCCTTAACTTAGCAGTGACCTGGCAAAGGTTCTATCCTGCACCTTGCAACTTTTTTGTCTCTGTCCAATAGTAGTTCGAACTTTGCTATTTTAAACATTGGACATAACCCATTCGATTTCCAGCAATCGTTCCTCCTTAAACCCGATTACAGATTGCCCTAAAAACTGGCTTGTCGGTGGTTTTTGGCGAATCCTCTCTTACCGCCTTATATAGGGTTAACCCTCTCATTTACCTTAACATTGCTATGGTCTCGAATCCACCATAAGATTACACTATACCTGTTCATTAGCGCGTTTATAGCCTTCTTAGAGTCTTTCGTGAATATCAAGTGGAATATTTGTTCACGTGAAATGTCGTGAATCTCCGTGAAATTTTTTCCCTCTATCAGTCCCAGTAAATGTAAAAAGGGAAGATTTGTAATGCTTAAAAATTAATTAGACAAATTTAAACTAAATAAAAAGAAATACACAAATTTTAGGATCCCAATGTATTTTTTTACTTTAAAGTTGTGTTTTTAAATATTCTAGGTGGAGTGGAAAAAAATTTTTAGTATACTACCGCGGTGCACCATCATAAAATTTACTGTGTGTGAACCAAAGATATTCATACTCCATGAGAAAAGGTGTTGCAGGGAATTATTATCAAGAATCATGAACTGTACTTACTAATCTGGTCCTAAAAATAAATATTTATAACTTTTAATATATAATTCAAAGGAAATATCGAAGTTATTCAATGTAATAATTTAGTTCGCCTGCAAAAATTAAGTGAAAAAAACTAAGGGAAAAGTAAAAAAATTCACGTGAAAAATATTATTCACGGTAAGGGGAGTCAAAACAAGGGAAAAATTTCAAGGAAATAATTATTCACGATTGCAATTTGGTGAAAAGTGGAAATATTTCGAGGGAAAAAATATTCACGATAGGAGGGGTGATTAACTAGGGTCTGTTCGGAAATGTATAACTGCGTTGCAAATGGAAATTTACATGACCCAAAGTGCTTCGCTGAAGTAGATAACGCACAAATAAATTCTAAATATGAGGCACAAACATGGCCACTATTAAAAAAGATTATCAGCGAACTCATTGCATTTTAAATTAAAGTTTGTTCGTATGGTGCAGAACAGTGATGCGTTTCCGAACATATGTATAGTTTCGATTTAACAATATGGTCCTTCAAAACTTTAAGCGCTGTCTGAGTGTAACCCCACCTTATTGAGTAATATATTTGGCCACTATTTTCGTGACCTTATTGAATGCAAGAACCTCAGTTTGGAAACCCGTACAATCCTTTGCCAGTATGAAGGACTTACAAATATTACATGTATGTTCTGTATTCAACGTGAAAAATAAAACTTGCGGAATTGTAAAAAATTTGTATTTATATTAACAATGCTATGACAATTCCGAACGATTTAATTTTACGTGGAATACATAACATACACCCTAGTTCCCCTAATGTAGTTCCAAACATTCGTTCCTATGGTCATAAAAAATTAACTGTAAAATATTTTAATTCTATTGGAAAAATCAATTTTTAAATGTGAAGTTGAATTTGTTTGTTTGTTTGTTTAGTTGTTTGCTTGTTACGTTATCACGCCCAAACCTCACCTCTACAACGATTTTAAAAACTCATTCACCAATGGAATGCCACATTACCAGCGTAAAATATAGGACATTTTTTATCCAGTTGGCAACCGGGTTTTTTTATATATTATGTTGTTATTTAATGACTTTGTTGGTGACTGGGATCGAACCCAGAACCTTCGCTTTTGTAGTCAACGTTGGTATATGGAGTCCCATATTATTGATCCATATTTTAGAATCGGACATACCTGTGACATAAAATGCTTTTCCAATGGATATGTAGAATGCCTCTCAACCATACATACATACATATGTACAATGTACAACATGTGCATATACAAATTATTTGTTACGTTTAATGTAAAAATAAGAAAGTGATTTTTATTTCTGCTCAAAAAAATAAAAATCATGAAATAACAGTTATTTCTGCTCAGAAAAATAAAAATCAGAAATTGATTTTTATTTCTGCCTAAAAAAACAAAAATCAGAAAATGATTTTTATTTCTGCTCAAAAAAAAATAAAAATCAGAAATTGATTTTTATTTCTGCTCAAAAAAATAAAAAAATCATAAAATAACAATTATTTCTGCTCGAAAAAATAAAAATCAAAAAATAACTAGTATATTCTGATTTTTATTATAAAATGCATAACAGTTACGGTCTCTGATTTTTAATTATTTAATTGCTCTATTACTTTGCAATGTTATGATCTGTTCAAAAACGATTTTCCAGCTCCATTTTCTTTAGAAATCTACTCTAGTAAATAAATATTTTTATTATGAGAACAGCTACCAAACAATCAATTCTGTTCTGATAGCCTCATATGTGGAATAATATTTAGCTCAGGTCTAGTAAAATACCTGAGTCTTCCGGGGCTTCCCTGTGGTACACCTCAATCCCATTGTTCGATCTTTCTTTATAAGAAGTAAGTAAATGATTAACTTTGTGAAATGATTTCCTAAAATTTGCATCGTTTGTAAAAAGCAGCGATTTATTATGATCGTGAGGTAAAGAAGATTTGTGTTTGTAGAACAAATTTTTGGAAGCCATGTTGACACGGGGATTTCATTTATACATCGTTGTGAAATATCACCCCTACCATCGCGACATTTCCATATTATTAGTTACGTAATATATGTATATATATATTTTTCTTAATTTTGCTTACGGTCAAATTTCGCAACTGAAGGTTCGCGGAAAGAACTGATATGAAAAAATGTCATTAAAAGAAAATTTTTTTACTTAGTTTGTAAATGTTTGTATTTAAGTAGAGTCCGGAAGTCCAGAAAAAAAGTTAATAGCTCCTGATATAAAATTTTTATTTGACTTTTATAAACGATATAAATTATATAAAAAAATTAATACGAAAAATTACATGCGCGGTCTTGAGCCTGCTTTGCGAACAGTGTCTTCAAGGTATGCATGTGTTAATCTCGAACGAAATTTCTTTTTCAAAAAATTTATTTTTTAGAAAGAAGTTTCACATAGTAGCCAATGTGATAGCTGTTTTTTTTTGCAATTTTCAGATTTCTCTTTAGCATGTTTAAAATTCCTCAATGCACTATAGGAAACTTTCCCTCTTTTTTGGCCAAAATTAATTGCAGCCAAACGGGTGAACTGATTTGAACGATTTTTTGAATTTGACTTTTGGTGAACACTAAAGAGAGAGGGAGTGACCGAAAAAGGTTTTCATACACTCAGAAAAAACATAAGTAAATTTAACTAAAAAATTAACAACTAATTAGTTCTAAGAAGCGGTTACGGGTTATAGGTTAAGGCATCCAAGATTTTTTTAGATCTTTGATAAATAATCTGATTTTCTAAACTGCAATGGTTTCAGTTTCCTACATTTGTAAGGAAATATATTATTGTAAGTCAATTACCTCCATTTTCAGCAAAGACTTTGATAGATTGAACCACAAAACATACAGAAGTGTCACGACACGGAAGATAAAAGTATTTTTTTTTGTTTGTCTCGTTTTCCCTCAAATATTTTGTCGGGGTTTTTGTTTTGATTCTTCTTTTTAGTGCAATAAATTACAACGCTTTTTATTAGCTGTGTTAATTGGCAAGTAGTAACACACTACAGTATCAAATACACTATACTTTTCTCTTTTTTCAACGAATTTTAAAAAAACCTGATTGGAGCTTTTTCTTTCACCTGTCACTTTCTTCACTTCTGTATATTCTGTGGATTGAACAACTTATCAGCTATGTCAGTCCATTTTGCCGCTGCAGCTGGTTTTATACTCAATCATTTTTGGAAACTAAATAAATTCTTGACTTGCATTGTCTTTTTTCTTTTCAAAAAGCAGACGGAATTTGTATCAGATTACAAATTAATTTCACCTTTCCTCTGTTTGAGAGCATTCAAATATATCTGAATGTCTTTTAAGAAAACCACAGCTAGCATATTACGCTTACTTATTATGAACTCCAGATGCCTCCTTGCTTCTTGTGTGTCCAAGTTTTGTAAAAATTAGGTAACTTATTATTTTATTTGCTAGAAAAGCTCAATATCTTGACCGAATATAGATGTGTTTCAATAAGTCAGAATAAACCGAATCACATTCAGAGAGAAACTCCTTGAGACCAGAACGACACCTCATGAAATTTGTCGACGTGACCAAACTGTCTATTAGATATTTCAGAATAGCACTAAGTTCCACAAAGGGCAGGCAGTCCTGGCAGGTAAATTATGCAGTGATAAGATATTAAGCCTGGTACAAATAGTTTATACCTTAGCTGTATGTATAACGAGTTGTCTATATAACATAGAATATCGTTTGACACCAGCTAATACGTTATAGAGAAGTTCGACTGTATGTATGTATGTTTATGAATACCAACACATTTCTAGATTTAATGCTAAAACAGAATTCGGCTTCAACGACAGCAGCTTTGAACATTTTCAATATTTATTATATATTTCTTATATTTATTGAAAAAGTTCGTAAATTTTTTATTTGTGAGGTATTGAAAAATTGGCGAATAGAATTCAATAAAAAAAATAAATAAGTCCATTTATTTTCTTTTGATTTTGCATCACTTAACATTTTTCATTATTCGAAAGCCTCGAAATCATGCAGTTCTGTTCCAAAAGTGTATAAAGTTTTATAGAAATATGATAACATTGTTCGGGGAATTAGTCCCAAAACGAGAGCATATGAATATACAAACATACACATGTTCGTATATACATATTTATTTACACTCTCAATATAAAACAGATACTATCTCATGTTGTGTATGGAAAAACTCGTTAAGACCCAATTCTGTTTCATCATGAACTGCTGCTTTCTTATTATGTGTATGTTGTTATGTGCCCAGGCTATTTTTTTTTTAGTTTTGTTTACTAACAACTTGTAGCTTGCGTAGGCATTAAATGTGGCAACAACGCCTGACCATTGCAGACTGAATGTCGCCACTTCATGCGATTATACCAGACAGAGTGTCTACATGTTGATTTAAATCGAATTGAATTACCTTGTTTGGCGCTATTCAACAGCGCTACAATTGCACATGTTCAATATTAATTAGCATGATGCATTTAACGATATTAAGGTTTAAAAACTGCAACAAGTTAAACTTAAAGTATGCTTTTCCGATTATTAATAAATGAAAACTGATCAAGCTGAATTTGGCTTTATCAGCTAGGTGTTGGTATTTCAAATTTGAACTTGCTAGATTTATTTACACAAGAGGATCAGCATTTGCGAGATCTTATAAGCGCAAAGCTTTATAGGATAAAAGGTAATTACGGCTTCGGTATCGACAGCAAACTGCTAATCGGCCTATAATCGGCGTTCGGCATTAATTTGATCTATTTTCAAACAAGCAGCAAGCATCTGTTTAAAATTCAATTTGGATCTATCCAAGGCCGGTACTAAATCTCCAGCAAAAACTTTACCAATTTCAGTAAGGGGCAATCGTTATTTAAGGCATTACAATGTAATGAGCTGTACATATACATATGTATATATCATTGTTCTTGTATGCATCAAAAGTAGTTGTTGGTAATTAATAAAATAAGTTTTTATTTATTATCTGAAAGCAATTATTCGACCAGTTTCTTTTTACTAGTAAAAGCAAAAAAAAAAAAAACGAAATATTTTGCGGTAACATGTACTTGCATATGCATTTATTTGTCTTCAAGTCAAAAACGTCATGGGTTGGAATTCACGTTGAACTTTGGAAAAATGGGTGTGAAAAATCAAAGTAAATGTAAAATAACAAAAATTAAAAATTTTAAAAGTCCTCGAAGTACAGATCAAAAGGCTGGACGGGTTTTCTTCAAGTATACGTTAGAAGATATTAGATCAAGTCACCTTTCAAACGAAAAAAAACTAATTAAAATCGATGTTGCCGTTTATATATTCAACAGAATGCATTTGTTCTGTATGTGGATAGTGTCATAACTCAAAACAACTAGTTATGCAGAAAACGCGTTTAAAATTTTCAATTTACATATAACTCAATTAAAACATGAAAAATATTCTTCTCTCAGAAGGTGGTGGTATAGTATTTACATATTATGAAATCTTTACAAAAGATTTACTCAAAAAAGTGGGGTTTTTGACACTATTGAAGTAAATGGGCTATATAGGTACATAATAAAATATAATAGTGTATATAATTGAAATAATGGAAGTGTAGTTGAATTTGTAAGGGGTACCCCTTATTTTTAATTTCTCAAAGTTTTTTGGCGAGCCAAGAGCTGCCTGAATTTCACGATCCCATAGAAGTTGTTTTGTGTAAATTAAGTTGGAAAAATTGCTTAAGTAACTTTCCGCTTGACAGTAATAACTTCAAATAGAAAATACACGTAATTTATGGCAATACGAGTTTATTGTAACAAACGGGGACTTTTAAATAAAATTAGATTTTTACCTTGTCAATTGTTAATGCTTTTAGGTGTTATAGATAAGAATTAGAAGCGAATTTGTGTGCAATAAAACACATTTATTTCCCTACAGAATTCTACACAAAAATTTTTTTCTGTAGGAATAAATGAAAAATTCCATAGGTGATATCGATATTGGGCTATAAATGGTGATATCTGGTTTTGTACTATTGAAAATGTTTATAAATTAATTATTCTTGATCTCACGAAAGCATTTTCTTATTATTAATTTAATAAGTAAATTGTGTCTTCGGTCCGTACGAATTAATTTTTTTTTTTGTGGAACTTCAGCATCGTGTTGAAAGAGTAACTGGGGTCGGAAACTAGTAAGTA
Organism: Tachina grossa; assembly: GCA_949987645.1. Taxonomy (NCBI): domain Eukaryota; kingdom Metazoa; phylum Arthropoda; class Insecta; order Diptera; family Tachinidae; genus Tachina; species Tachina grossa. Next base: position 23,669,508 of record OX465277.1, on the reverse strand, counting down.
GCTTTGATGAGGATATATTTGCAACCTGTATGGAGTATATGATACTAAACGGTTTAGATAACGTTGTAGCAGACCAGTTAGTAAACCAGATCTTTGAGGTATAGACTACACTTATGATAAAGCAGGAAAGGTCGGTAAACAAGTCATCAGTCTATATAGCTTGCGATTAAACTGTATGCGCTCTTTAATAAAGTACATACATACATATGTATGCACATTCTTATACAGACAAGAACGCAAGGAAGTGTAGAGATCATTGTATACACATGTATATATATGAATATATAAGTAGATATGTACATACACATAGCCCAGAAAGTCTGCGTTTACCTTAATAATATTTCAAGCGATTTGATAAATATGGCAACAAAAAAGTGTGCGTTCAGTTGCAATTCAGGTATTTTGTTTTTTCAAATAAAACCTTAATTTAATACTTTGTTGTCCACGCTGCTTTAATACTTCACTTAGTCTATTTAGCATGGATATGACCAAATTATTTGCTTCCTCAGCAGCGATTTGGGCCCACTCTGTCTGCATAACACTTCGAATAGATTCTTTGCTTTTTATGACGTGCTAACGAACTTGTTTTCTCTAAAAATCTCAGAGGTGTGCAGCGGGATTCCGATGTGGTGTTTGGGGTGGGAGGGGGGGGGGGGTTAAGCTGCTTAGGATCATTGTGTAATAGCCAAAGTCTAACGAACACCTCTGTGTGCTTTGGGTCGTTGTCCTGTTGGAACCAAAATCTATCAAATTAAGTTTTTCCGCGCACTTACCTTTAAATTTATTTTTAAAATGTTTAAATAAGCTCATTTATCCCTTGAAGATTCAATAAACTCCATCTGCAGCCGCCATATAGCCCACTTCATAATTCCACCACCTCCGTGCTTAACTGTAGTAACTAGATTTCGCTTCTCAAGAGCAGACCTTGACTATTTGACAACCTTTTTATGCCAAAAAATACAAAATCTACTCTCATCTCCAAAACTAAGGAGGGCGATTTATATAGGGCTGAGCAAGCTCAACATGCTTTCGCCTGTTCGCATTATAAATGTATGGTTTTTTTTTTTTGAGGGCCATGATAACCTGAATTTCGTAAGACTTTTCTGCCCGTTTCTGCACAAACTTTCTTATATTAAAGGACTGACCGACGTGTCCAATAATATTTTTGGAAGTAATACGGGGATTACTCTTTGTCATATTAACTATTTTGCGCTCCTCTGGTACAGATAATATTTTTCGGCGTCCGGGTCGTGGCGTAGAAGCTAATATACCTGAATTTTTGACATTATATATGACGCGTTGGACGGACGAATATGTGCTTCCAATAGTTTTACCAATTTTTGGGAAGTTTTTGCCTTCTTGCATTTTTTAATTGTTTTTCTTTCTGAAACACTGACTTCTAATCTCATCAAACGATTCTTTAAATTATAAAAAATAAAAATAAAGCAAAAATGGATCCAAGAGTCTTAAAAAGTAACGGCACTACTCGTATTAACATAAACAAAGTGAACGCAGACTTTATGGTGCCGAGATTTACTTGTCGTTCAACTGAAGTCCCATTATAGGAAAACTGAAGAGGTGAATTTAGTTTTTGATTTTTTAGCTATCTTAAAAGTATAAAATACATACAGAAGACATTTGTGTTAGGTACATTTTTGTATGTTATTTTTAAATCCTTAAAAAAATTAAACGTGAACGCAGACTTTCTGGGCTATGTGTGCATATGTATATCATCATGAGATTTTCTTTTTAGTCATATTCTTTTTTTAATATTAAGCTAACCAATTTGAAAAAATTCCTCTCATTATAAGGTTTTTGGTGGTACATACATACTTATGTATATGATGTACATATGTATGTATGTCCGGACCCTTTTTCATTACTTAAAATTATGCTTTTTCTTTTCTAAGGAAAACTGCTAAAATTTTTCTTGTTTAAGTTAAAAATATGTTCAGTCTTCATTAATAAAAAAGCGAAATAGTTATAAAAAGAATTATTCATCTGATATATATGATATATTATATGTATTTGAATTATTATGTAACACTTACCTTTTGAAACACTTTCCTTTATCAAATATTCACTTTTTAAAATACTTACCACTGAAATGTAAAATTATAATATGAAAAACTAAAATTTATAAAATCTGTATGCTTTATTACCAACGCAGTGTGATGCAATTATGTCCTTATATTTTAATTAGTTGTGAAATAAAGCAAATTTAGCTTATTACGACTCATGGATTTATTTCAGTGAGCCGAGGAAAATCGGTACATTGCACCGATAATGTGATCCAGGCTTAAAAGAGCTTGTTTCACCAAATATATCTAAATATCAATTCACATTTAAAATCGGGTTTCATATATTTTTTTCAATGAAAAACGACTTTTAAATATCAATTAATATTTAAATATATACATATGTATATGTAATTGCTAAAATGTGTTCTAAACAATTATCTTTTATAATGTGAGAAATCGTTAAGTTTTAGCACTAGCTTAAAATACTCGTTGGAAGTTACTCGCTGCTAATTCCCCTTTCCAAAGTTCGGGAATTTGAGCATGGACCTTGGCAAGAAGAGCCAATAGTATTCAACGGTCACTTTAAAAATATTAGCTTATGTATAAAGCAAAATTTAACGTGGTCTTATTGATTGATGGATTGATCATATGACGCATGCGATTTTTATTAGATTTCAATTTTCGAAGAAGCTCGATCTTGTTCTAAGCAAGATTTTTCATGTGGCGGACGGACAAAGCCTAAGTTGTTGAAAACGCGCCATATATTGACACATAAGAATCATGGTCAAAACTTCGTCTTAGAGAAGTGATGGTTTCCTCGGTACGAATATTTCTTAGCCTTGTTGATGTATTAATATCATATAGTGGATAAGTGGTGCGAAATTTTCGATATCTCGTTGAAGGGCAATTATGTACATATATACATATGTCCATCGTTAAACTCACAGAGTGCTCTACACTAGAGTTTGCTAAAAATCGATAAAAATTTACTTGAACCGACCGGTTTCGGTTTCTTAACCTGCAGCGTTATTGTATAATTCCATTCGAAAGCAAAACTGTTGGAATTTGTATGCTTTTGACATAGTATTTCGAAAGCATTTTTTTTTTTTGCTTATGAATACTACGGACTGGGTTACTAACTGTGTGACTTTTTGGAGAAACACAGGTTTTTATATAAAAAGTTATTTTATTTTTCAACATAGTCTCCTTTGGGTTCTATACACTTAGTCCAACGTTTCTCCATTTTTTTTTATCGCTTCCGAAAAATATTTGTCGATGTCATCGAAATAGCCACTTGGTTTGTGAGATGATTCGTCTTTGGATCAAATCTCTTTCCGAGGAGCCATTTCATCAAGTTTGGGAACAAGAAATAGTCACTCGGGGTTAAATCTGGTGAATAGGGAGCAAGTCGTGGCCCAATTCATGGATTTTTGCACTTGGAAACTGCACATGCGGAAAGCTTTCTCATACCCAAGTGATCAGTCAAAATTAAAACCATTGACCCATGTGACATGCCTATGGCGTCCATAATCTCTCTTAGTTTCAATCTCCGATCGGCTAAAATCATATCGTAAATTTTTCAATTGTTCCGGATGTAGAGATATCAACTGGGAGTTTAGAACGTTCGGCTTGTACGGCCGCAACGAAATTCAGTAAACCACTTTTTTACCATTGAAGCTGATGATAAAGAGTCCCCATATTATTTATCAAGCTTAGCCTTGGTTTGAGTGATGGTTTTTTTCGCAAAAGTAGTGATTAATGAACACACGAAATTCACTTTTTTCCATTAAAATATGTCTTGTAATTCTACTACACCGATTTTTGCGAAAATTTAGCATAATTTAGCATACCCCATGAATGTCCATCTTTGCACCTCTCGAGACACAAGTTTTTATGCAGTCATGTACTAGAGGACCTTGCAGATTTATCTGAGATTGGGTTGAGTGACATTATTAAATATCTCAACACGACGGGTTGGATCTAGTACCTATCACCGTATCCGAATACTTAGATATTGTTCTACATAGGATGACACTGACGAGTGAAGAGGTTCTTTCAAAAAGGATTCGTCTAGATTTTACTTGAATGCCTTCATGAAGAAGACAACCAATTAAACCAACCAACCATATCCCATAGTTCTACCAAACCGAATATAACGAAATTTTCTAACATACTTTGGGCTTTTGCAATGACACCACGCGCATTAATATGTGACAGAATATATCCCACAAAGAATGACGCAGTCCTATATTTAAATTTTAACTTGGATCATTTCATATAAATACTTCTATCCCACTGATTCTTACTAAAGGCCGTTGCACATCTTGGGCTAATGTAATGGCATAGTAATGTGCTATGAAAAGTGGGTGGAATCATGCCCATCTAGAGAGAATTTTGCATCTTGTAATGACACAATTATGCATTAAGAGAAGTCGATGGTGGAACTTACATAAAAATGCAACATTCTTAATTTAGAAAATATGGTCAGTGTTGCTAGAGTATATTTTAAATGTTAAAATACTCGTAACATTTCTACAAGTATGCCGTCTTGCTGATTAATAATTTCTTACATATAAATAACATCTTTATCGGTGTTAGTCGTATTAGAGGCAATGGGCTTTAAAATCGAATGTATTACAAATTGAAGAAGAACCACCAACGCTACCTAAAACGAAAATCTTTGAAGACCTTCCAAGCGAACAATGAAGGAAACAACTCCATGGATGATATAATTATCATAACAAGAAATCTAACCAATTAACTAAGTCAAATGAAGTAAGTTTTTTTTTAAGATTAGTGTCCCTTTGTATCAGTTGTTGTAGGAAAATTCAAGTGATGAAGGCATAGTCACTGGTCACTGAACTATACCGCCTTCAGCAGATACTAATCCTAATGTTATGTCAGGGCGCCCTTCTTCGTCGGTATTGTGTAGCAGATCAATCATCCTAAAAATGAGATGACACCCTGAAGGCGACAAAAGATTCACGCCCTTGTGTTCCCTTTAAACTTTCATTCCCAAGAAGGGAATTTTTCCAACACGACACGACCCGAACATGAATACCAAGATGTCCAATACGAAAGAAACATGCACGCGAAAAGTTTTCCCAATACGCCACATCACAACACACACGAAATCAAATTGAATGGCAAAAAACTATTTTTTTTTACTCGTATATCTATATAATTCTGCTGCACTTGTGTATGTTACTGAACTCCTCCTAAACGGCTGGACTGATTTGAATGAATTCGTTTCTATGCATTTGGGTGGTACCCTGGATATATTAGATACAGAAATCAGCCCGGCAGATGGCGCTGCAGTCGGTATCTAGTTTATTTATATATACTGCAACTAAACGGCTGGATTGACTTGAATGAATTTTTCTAAATGCATTCAAGTGGGGGGTGGGGGGCATAAGACAACGTTTGTCGCGCTCAGCTAGTCACAACTCAAACACTGGCTTTGCATTATGAACTCAAAAAACGCATTGAAGTAAATAAGCGATATTTTTATTTGATTTCAGAACTTTAAGCTTAAGAGACCCATAAAATATCAAAAAATGTTCTACTGTTGAGTGTTTGACGATACAAAATATTAAATTTTTTCTTTGTTTGAAATTGAATCTTACATATTTTACACCTAAAATCGTTTCGTGTTTTTCGTGTAGATTTTGCTCAACACGATACAAACCGACCAGAAATCAGATTTTCTGTCCGAAACACTTCATGTTGAGTAATGCGTGTTTGTGCAACGAAGAAAAACATTTCATACGCCCATCTCTAGTTCATACTCCATTCAAAAAGGTGTTGCAGGGAATTATTGTTAACAATCGTGAAATTTATTTACTGATCTTGGCCTAAAAATAAATAGCTATAACACACGCAAAGTTTACTTTGCAAAGTCTTAATTCAGCTGTGTTAAAGACAGAAGTAGTAGTACAGTCACTTTCTGGCTTTCTTCCAGCTGAATTAAGACTTTGCAAAGTAAAAAAAGGAAAAAAGGTCTAATTCAGTTCGCCTGCAAAAATAAAGTTAACAGAACCAAGGCAAAAGGGAATAAAATTCTCGTGAAAAATATTCACCCTTATTCTATTTGGCGTCGGCAACATCGTCATCAATTTTGAAACAATATCAATATAACACAACATCAATGCTAACTTTATATTCCCTAACAGTGTTATGACGACGTTGCCTGTTTATCGATAAATACAATACACATATCCAATATTTGAGTCAGCTGGTTCATTTTGTTTACTATTTTTGGTAAAAGTATTTTTGAATAAGTAAAAGCATTGTAAATAAATTAAAATAAAATGTTTTTCTTTCCTATTGAGACGATGAAAAAAAAAATTAATAGTGAAAATAAGATTTCTCAGACAAAAGTGATGCATTTGCCAGTTACCCAAGGAAAAGTAAGTGATAAGTTCTGTCATGTTTTTTGAAAATAATGGGTAATGTTCATCCTTTTAATATTTTACAAATATTTTCGGCTGAACAAAACATCATTTAGGAATGTATTGGATACAATAGAGCCTAACTTTTGAAACAAAAGGGATCAGATCAACGTTTATTGGAGCTTGGAGCTTCCTCCAAAGGTACTCAGTGCTAATTGTTTATATACCCCGCCTTCAGTTGCTTTGCTGTTGTTGTTTGCAATCTTTTTTTTAATTTAAACCTCAGTATAATTTCCCAACACACTATTTACCTTACATTTTGCCATCCACCACTAGTTCTAATTGGTGGACCGAGGGAATTTAGTGCAGTCTTACTTTCTCACTGCACCTTGAAATTATTAGGAAACTACCCCTGAGGAATCCTCTAGCAAAAGAAGGACTTTTCCAACTCTTCCACAAGCTTTTCAAATTGGTTGGGGTTGGTAATTTTAATTTTGTCCATATTATATTTTTCACTTTTTTTAAGAACTTTTTTCAAATAAATATGTAAATTTTTATATCTACTTATATTTCACTTTTTTACCATTTAAATTATTTTTCAAATTCGTTGAGGCATGCACACAACAGAACACGACATCAAAAACACTGACGACAAAATGAACGGCAACATCAACATCAATATTTCTTTCAGAATACCAAACATATGCTGACAGTCATGGATAAATGGCGGGAATACCGATTTGATAAAAAACATTAAAAACGACGTCGTGTTATGTTGCCGACGCCAAATAGAATAAGGGTGGTTATTCTCATGATAAGGGGATTTAAAAAAAGGGGAAAAATTATTAATGATTGCAATTTGGGGGAAAAGGGAAATATTTCGAATGAAAAAATATTCACGATAGAGGTGAATATGAGCCCTTTTAGACACGGAAAGTTTACTTTGCAAAGTCTTAGTTCAGCTGGGAGAAAGACAGTCTTTCACACAGCTGAATTAAGACTTTGCAAAGTAAACTTTGCGTGTCTAAAAGGGGTATATGTATCGGAAATAGTAGTGGGTATTGTAAAAAACAAGATTCGTCCACATTTTGATATCAGTACTGCTCTTTGACCCTTTTATATGTTACCATACCTATCGATTTTAGATTGATATAAATCATATGGTGAAGGGATTATTAATAAAACTGTTGAATAACTTTGTTAACCAAGTTTCTTTATTTAAAATATTTGCATAGATTAAATTTCTTATGTACATTATTTATATAAAACTAAATTAATTTTACTTTAATTACGTGTGTATAATTAAAAAAATTTTAGGTCCTCAAAAATTTATATTCATGATTTTAATTCTATGGTTTTCATGAATAACCGCATCGCGTGTGTTTTAATTAAGCTCATTTTTTATTTTTATTTTTTTTCGAAAGCACAACTTTGTATTGACATTAACAATGCAAAATCGGCAGAAATAAAAAAAATAAAAGAAATGGTGTACTTACTATGCGGTCATTGAATGAGAAGCACAGAATTATTTTTAACAGTTCAATTTGTATCACATTTAATTTTAGCAATTTCGCCAAATTTCTTCAAATAAGAGGTACTATTTAAAGCTTTCAACTATGTATAGTATATATGTATGCATGTACTTATGTATGTATGAATGTATGTATATAACTTATCAGTACTACAATATTTCTTTTGAAGAAAAATTGGAACATAATAAATCTAGATATGTACGTCATGTTTGTTTATGATATATTTTTTATTATGCATTTTTTTATATGGCTTGATTATTATTCTATACTTAAATGATTAGTAAATTAAAATTAAATATTTTCCACCCGGGGTTTTTTTTTTGTTCATACAAAATTCGTACTTTAAGCCAACTTTAAACCTAAAACAATTGTTTGTAAAAAGTTAATAGCAATATGCAAATATGCATGTATGTACTTATATTATATTGACTTACATAAGTATCTATGTATAATATATGTATAAATAGTTTACAGAAAAGACTTATACGAATAAAGCTATAGTGGGATTAGTTTCCAGAGCATTGAAGTCGTCTTTTTCCAGCCAACTTTGTACGTGTTTCGATGGATAGGCAGCGGCGGCGGTGGTGGTGGCATGAATGTTTTTATGATATATAGCTTGCATTTGCAGATTAACGCTGTAGGTTTGTCCGTACGTGTACGTGTCATTTTTTGATGATATGGAAGTATCGCTGTATGTAGATGTTGAGCTTTCATAGCCTGAAGAAGCCGGCGATCCTTTGGAGTATTTAAAGTTTGTTGGTGACATTGTTGGAATATACGCGGCGGTACTGCAGATACTTCTGGGACTTTCGCTTCTAGATTCAATTAGAAAGTTTGGGCTATCGATGCAAATGTTAATGTTCTCCTTTAATGCATCTGGAAAGGTATTTTCATTTGTAGACACATCGGCTTGTTTTGCGTTTTGTTCTATTTCTTCGTTTTTTTCGCTTTTACTTGAATTATTTGCATTACTAGTACTAAGGCAGTTTTCAGCATTATTTTCGCATTCATCTAGCAGATATGGCTTGAAGAGCTTAACAGGCTTTGTTGTTGAGACAACTTTTTCCTCAATTCCCACTTCAATTTCGATATCATCGTCATCGGGTGTTTTAGAAGAGTTCGCTGTTGCAGGATTGGCACTAATTTCACTTGTGTTGTTGTAGGTAACTAATTTATCTGGTTGTGCATCTGCGTCTGTATTAGATGACAATTTCTGTTGCTTTTCTGGGTATTCATATTCATAATTACTGCCCGATTGTTGAGTGCTGTAAATCGATCTTTTACGATGATATGTCAAATCAACGACATTAGGATGCCCTACATTATCTCTAGTTTCTTTCTTTTTAGGAATTTCATGATTTTGTAAGTTGGTTTTTACACTTGCCGGTAATTCAGATTTTGTTTCTCTATTATGGCGTAATGATAAGTCCATGGGTCCGTATGGATATGTCGTCGAATATGGCGAGTCTCCGTTAAATGGGTTGATAGTGAATGATGATGATTCAAGTGTATTTGAAGAGTTGATATCTCTGGTATTAACCTCATGACATTCATAATTGACGTGAAAATGATTGTTGTTAAATAAAAAACTTTTTTCAGTTAAAATTTTGGGATACGTTTCAGTGCCCACAGCAAATAAATCTAATTTGTCCACATGATGCTCATTATTTCCACTTGTGTAAGTTAGTTTAGATGTTGACGCAGCTGCTGGTAAAAACAGCGTTGGTGGGAAATATGGTGTGTGCTGTTTCTCAGTTTCATGATGTGAAAGTGTTGGAGTTGTAGTATATTGCATATTATGATATAAGTATGGAGTTTGTGGTGAATTAGTTAGATGATGCACCAATATGGGTACTGTGGCAGTAGGAGATATGTTAGCATAAGCTGGAATTCCGTAGTGATGGTGATGAAGTAAGGGTGACATTGACGAGTTTGTATTTCTATTCGTGCTAATCACGGCTGAAGGTCGCAGAGGTGATACAACTGCTGGAGTTGAAGAATTGACAGTAGTATTTGTTAATACGGTAGCGTCTAAGATATTGTGCGTTGTTTCCTGAGTTGTTGGAATGCTTACACATGAAGATAGCGGCGGCACTTCAATAATTTTATGCGATGTTGTCGCCATAGTTGAATCCAAACATAAATGCGCTGAATGTAGTTGTTGACTTGTGGTGTGAGATATATTATTCACTGAAGATTGGGAGGCAATTACAACATTTTTAGTTTGCTCTTGTTGCATACTCACATTATGAAATTGATGTTTTACTGAATTCTGATTTATATTTGCTACCGATGAACGCAGACTTGGTTCACATTGCAGCCATTTTTGTATTTGCCTGCGGTGAATATTATATTTTCGCGCTGTAGCTCGTTGATTTCCTTTGCAATCGTGATCGCATCTATAGGATTCTAGCACTTGCAGCTTGAACTGTGGCGTAAATATACGTCTCAATCCCATTTTAGGGCTATTCGCATTAGTAGCTCCTTTGCCACCTGATATTGTTGAAGTTTGTGGAGTTTGAGAATTTGATTCGTTGTTCGTACAATCCATTATTAATTCATCTTTATTTTTATTTAAGTTTAGTTCATTAGAAGCTCTTTTGATATTTTGATGTTCAAAACTTTCAATTCTGTTATAATTTTCCATATTGTATAATTAAATTACTTTTTATATGTATGTATAAATAGCTATTAAGTATGTATTTAAATATAGGCACTTGCTTTTACAATATATGAACGTATGTTTGTTTGTTTGTTGTATAACTTTAATTATTTACTCGCGTGAAATAAGTATTTTTATTTAAAAAAAATTTAAATTTGTTTATGTATGTAGTGATTTATATATATTATATGTACATTTGTTTGTATGTACACTGAATATATTATCAAATTTTATGCTTCTACACTTCCCTGCGTATTTGAGCACTTATTATAAATAATTCATTCCGACAGCTACTTTTGTGTTTGTATGTGACTGAACACCTTAAAATCCAAATCACAAGTGTAAAGCGTTCTATTTTAAAGACTCGTTCTAGTTGTTTTGCTGTAGAATTATTATTTATCTGCTACCGAAACATCGTATAGTTTTGGCCCGTCGACGCTGTGTCTCACAGTGTGAATGAGCGCGACTATAAAAGTATTTTGTGTTCTTTTACTGATTATAATTGTTTTTTTTTCCTTTTGTAAATTGTGAATAGCGTTCACAAAAAGTGCGGGTACGGAGGTGTGAAACGAAACAAACAGTGGCAATATAACAAGAACACGTTCGATCACTTCGTTTTTTCTTTTCAAACTAAGAAATATATTTCATTGTTTATTTTGCCAGACACTGGCAGACATTCTGGCTCTAGGTGTTTTAAATGTGTTGGTGTGCTACAATTCAAGATAGCTACACACTTGCCTGCATACTAGTGCAATGTTAAAAATCAACTGCTGCTTTGTCCCAACAAACACACAAGCATGATCTCATCACCTTCATCATCCAGATTTGATATCAAACCTTATCGCAAATTATTAACGTTTGGAAATGATTTTTGAGTGCAACAACTTGAGGAAAATAGTCGTAACATTCTCAACATATGAAACATTTTATCAATTTAAAAAAAAACTAGTTTTCAACTGTAAATTGTAAGCAATTGTTGAAATTAATTGAATTGATTTTTATATTTGTTCATTGTAAAGAATGTACATACACATATGCCTACATACATACATATGTATGTAAGAGGGCGTTGAGGTTCTCAAAATCGTTACCACAATTTTTGTTTTTATGAACAATGACAAATCTTTAGCAAAAATAAAAAACGTCCTACAATATTTTACATACAAAATGTTTTTAATTCGAGCTATAACTTAGAGGAAGTTACTGACTTCACATTTTTTTTTTCGTAAATCGAGCTTTCATCACATCTTATCGTACGAGTATTGGCGTACTAACGTCCTACTATTCTGACCAGGGACCGAAAATAATTGTTATTTTCTTTTCTTTTTGAAGAAAAGGTTAGGAGAAAATAACCGTTATCTGTTTAAGGTTATTTTTAATCGTTATCGTGAGATATACATGCATACATACATATGTATATATGTATGTATATTAATTTGGGCAACGTAGCCAATATAAAAAGTTTTGGTTACCAATAACCATTATCACAAATTATTTTATTTTTTGGTTATCGTAGTTTCATTTAAATAATATTTTATTTATAAAATTAATACAAATATTTCAAAAAACTGCCCATTTTTTTTACTTTTCCAAAGACATTTAAATTTTTTACCCTAAAAACCCCTTAGAACTGCATCTATTACAACATCTCAAATACGACATGTGTCCGCGTAGCCAAAAAACTTTTTTGCTTGCTATTATAGTTATTCATAACAAAAAAAAAATATATATACATATATATATCCCACTTATATTGGTTATAAATTCGGAATGTTTGAAAATAATCAAAAAGAATCAAAAATAATCGGATTACTTTTTGATTAATTTTGATTCTTTTACATTATTTTGTAGTAATTGCAAGTAATGCAGATTATTTTTCGATTATTACTAATCGCAATCAATTATTTATCAGGAATTCTTTTAAAGGCAATTATATAATCATTACAATTCTTTTTAAAATGTAATCTAAATGATTACTAATCGTAATCGTAATTTAACAGGTATGGTTACAATGACCAAAATGATATACATACATACTTACGTGTGTCTTACGATAATGTTTGATTATAACAATTATTTAAATTCATCAATGTTAATGTTAAATAAGACCTTGCCATTTCTCTTATAACTTTTATGTCCCTGATTCTGACTATTTTTACGTTGATATATATACATACATATGTTACTAACACTAAAATTCGAAAGCATTTGCTTCCGTTTCTAATTACAGAATGGATATCCTGTATGGTTGCATGTATGTGTATTAGTGATGTAACGAATTTCAATTTTTGATATACGCGAACACGAATACGAATATTTGAAACGATATTTGCGAATACGAATATTTCATTTGAAATTTATTAACCCCCGACTAAAAAAAGGGGTGTTATAAGTTTGTAATGTGTGTCTGTGTATCTGTGTGTCTGTCTGTGTCCACATACAGGCCAAACCGCTGGACCGATTTTCATTTAGTTTTTTCTGTTTGAAAGATGACTTGATCGAGAGGGTTCTTAGCTACGTTTGAAAAAAATCGGTCCAGCCGTTTAGAAGATATCTATAACATCTTTTCTGAAAAAAGTCGGCGGTTTTTAAAATTTTTAATTTTTGTTATAGACATTAAATTAGGGCTCTATTTACGCCTGCAATATGAAATGTCAAAAAATTGCTATGAAAAACAACTTAATACTCCTGTTGTTGGCCTACTTTAAAGTTAATAAAAACTACCCAAAATTTTAATGATCGTCAGTAAATAATATTTGAAAATGATACAAAGCACAAATTTCTATAAAAAATTTAATGGATTCGTACAAACTAATATTTTTACCCATATTCAAAATTATTTAAGGATTTATGCATTTATTTGTTAAATTTTTTTGGAAAAATATTCGTATTCGCCTGAATTTGACGAATACGAATGCTTCGTATTCGTATTAAAAATAGCCGAATATACGTCAATTCGTATTCGTATTCGATTTGTCGAATATTCGGCCATTTTCAGGCGAATACGAATATTTTTCCAAAGAAATTAAGTAAATAAATGCATAAATCCTAAACGAAATTTAAATAAATGACTAAAAATTTTAGTTCTTACAAATGCATTAATTTTTTATAGAAATTTGTGCTTTGTATCATTTTCAAATATTATTTAATGACGATCATTAAAATTTTGGGTACTTTTTATTAACTTTAAAGTACGCCATCAAGAGTGTGAAGTCCTTTTTCATAACAATTTTTTAATATTTCATATTGCATATAATATTCGTATTCGTATTCGCGAATATCGTTTCAAATATTCGTATTCGTTACATCACTAGTATGTATGATAAAATAAGGCATTTTCTACAATTTGATCAGAACACTCAACGATTTCTTTAATTTCTCTGTATGTTTTTTCTTTTTTTACGAAGATCATTAATCAACGCTCCTTATTCTTCAGAATAAGGTTTTCATCGTCCCAATTAATGTATAATTGAAGTTTTATATTACCAAACACGATATTCTGTAGCATTTTCAAACTTACTTTTAATTTTTTAACACCCGACAAAAAAAGGGGTGTTATAAGTTTGTAGTGTGTGTCTGTGTATCTGTGCGTCTGTCCGTATCCACGTACAGGCAAACGGCTGGACCGATTTTCATTTTTCTGTTTGAAAGATGTCTTGATCGAGAGGGTTCTTAGCTATGTTTGAAGAAAATCGGTCCAGCCGTTTAGAAGATATAACATCTTTTATGAAAAAAGTCGGGGGTTTTTAAAATTTTTAATTTTTGTTATTTATATTAAAAGGTAATATGAATTTTTATTTGAAAGAAATAATAAAGAAAGTGGAAAACGTAAAAATTAATTTATTATATCGAGGCATAACCGCTAAATGGCTTAGGCGACACATTTTTTGGACTTCGTTTTTTTTACGAAAATCTACTATTAACGATTGCAAATAATCGATTTTGGTCGAAAATTGAAGTTCGAAAATCATATCGCTTAAGCTATTTTGGGGGTTATGGCACGATATTATACTCAAACGAATTTACTTACAATTCTTTTATGAATTTTGCTTCTTAGATTCCATTAAAAATCCGTTATAATTTTTCGCAGAATGGAAGTTTCCAGACACGTCGAAAAATATTTGGCTGCAGCACTCCTATTATATTGAACACAGCTGTATGTAAACCCCTAATAACTTAAGAATGGCTTAACCTGGGCTGTTGTCGTATGATTTGAAATAAATTCAGTAAATTGCGACTTTGACACGCACACGAAGGGTTCAGTACGGAAACTAGATATGTAATACTATACGAACTTTAGCCTATGTAATATATAGTTTTGGAATTTTTTTCGTTTATGGGATTTTTTCGGTTTTTGGTTATTTTTTAGTTTTAACGTTTTTTTTTTGTTGTTTTTTTTTGTTTTGGGGTTTTTCCGCTCTAACGTTTTTCGGTTCTGGTGATTTATTTTAGTTTTACAGATTTTTTTAGTTTTGGCGATTTTTTTGGTTTTAGGCGTTTTTTCATTTTGGCAATTTTATTCATTTTGGCGATTTTTTCGGTTTTTGGCGTTTTATTTTAGTTTTAGATTTTTTTTAATTGGCGCTTTTTTCGTTTTGGCGATTTGTTTTTTTGCGATTTTTTAGTTTTGACGATTTTATATTTTGGAATTTTTTAGTTTTACCGTTTTTGAAAATGTCAAGAGTTTGTCTCTTACGGTTTCCAAGATACAGCCAGTTGTCAAAATTACATAGTCAAAATTATATAGTCAAAATTACATTAAGTGATGGAACACCCTCTGATTATTTTTTTTTTTAAATTTTAGTGTTAATTATTGTAGTCTGTATAAAAATACACTATCTTTACAAATTTCAAGTGTCGATATACATAGAATTGTATGTATATTACATGGGATTTTAAAATTTTCGTTGCTCATTTTGGAACACCCTTTCATTTTTAACTCTCATGTATTTTTTGTTGTAGCGGCCAACTCTGTCCAAATTTCAGGTCCGTAGCTCTTATGGTTCTCGAGAAAATATCCTGTGACAGACAGACTCACAGCGTTGCGAAAATCTAAAAAGAGGACTATGACTAAAAAACCCGGACTTTTCCATATAAAAGTAAGACAAAAAAAAAAACAATAACAAATTTGTTTCAACAAAAACATATTTAGCAAAAACTGTACAAACAAAGTAGAGATTTTCCGGACGCAATTTTTTTCAAGGACTGCGACCAACTTTAATCCGTTAAATATACTAAATTGTTATTCAAAGTGAAAAATCATGAGAGAAATCTGAAGATGATTTTCAAATACCTGTCGAATGTTTCCCATTTTTATATAGTTCGCCGACATTTTATTTTTTCGTATTAACAAAATGATGTCTTTAGAGACACTCCCGCGTTTAAGACAAATCGATTGACGTAAGAATCATCAAAATCGGCGTTCGGTTTATATAGTGCCTCAAAGGAACATACATAGGCTGACAAACACAAGCTTTGCGTTGCGCAGTCTTGTAAAAAAGAGGACGGTGTCCGGGAAAAAGATGACGGATGACAACCCTAGCTTAACCGATTGCAACCAAACTGCGTTATTCTAAAGGTATTGATCTGAAGTGATCCAATGAACAGATAACGAATCGATAATGTTGAGCCGCTCAAATTCAAAACCGCGATATTATTATTTTTTTCTCACATTATCTTATGTTGTGTGTCCAGACCTGTGAATGTTGAAAAAACGACTCAAGTTCAATTTATTTTAATAAGTTCTTTAATAATTATTTTTTAAATACCACATATGCTGAGGTGAGGGGATTTATTCACCAACAAATGGGCGGTTTGGATATCATTCTTAGGAGAATTTTACCTGAATTTTTGTACTAAGTTTTTTGTTTGTTTTTTTTTAGAAATTAGTATTTATTACAACAATAAAATTCCGAGCTTTATCATTGCACGTGTAATGTGAAACGTCCAATTGTGATTTGTTTTAATACAGAACAAACATACTCGAATATTTTAAACGCAAGAACTTGTGTTTGTTGGGATGAATTATTTATTTTTGTATGTCAATATGTGTAGGTAGAACAAGTACATTTTCTCATTGATTGAGGTTCTCATTTCTCTCCACACAAAATCATGTACCAGAGATGGAAAGTGAATATTTTGTCAGTATCAAAATTAAAGGGTGTTGTCTTTTAAAGGTGTATATAATATTGAAATAAGAGAGCTTTAATCTCCCTAGTGAACCTTGATATTGTAAATAAATGTTCGCTGTTTTCTGCCAGCGTTCTATACATGAAAAAACGCAACTCAAACTGAGCTCAAATCATAAATAACACGTAAGTTTTTTCGTAAGTTATTTGGGAGGAAAAGCTCGATGCAGTGCTAGGTTTTTTAAATTGGCTCTAGCTTTAGAGATATATCGTTATATCCCAAATAAAGGGGTTACTCGAATTACGAGGGCGGTTTGACAATTCTGTGACCTTCCTGTTTCCAAATCAAATCTGCTTCCGTTAGTATACTAGTGCCGAATTTTGAGGAAGCTGTGGCTGTTAATTTGCCTTTAGCAGCCATTGGAAGCTCGCTTCGTTGATTTTAACGAAAATAAAAAAAAAATTGAATTTTGTGTGCTGACTAAACGTTCTTTTTTTACGTATAAAAACCATAGGATGTGTTTACATCTGTGTGGCATGTGACCAAAAAAAGCGTAACCACTAATTACTAATGAAAAACTGTTTGATTTAGACACGTATTTATTAAGTTAAACAATTTCATACATAACTGATAGACATTTTTATACAATACAACATGATTTGAAACTGTTTAAATAAATAAATACATGTCTGAATCAATCAACCGCCAAAAAAGCTTAAGCGACATATATATTGAAATTTTTGTTTATGACCAAAATCTATTATTGTAAATAGTAGATTTTCGTAAAAGAAATGAAGCTTGAAAGTTATATCGCTGGAGCGTTTTCAGCGGTTATTACAGGAAATATAAAGGCACTAATAAAATATTTAAATATCAGGTTGGTGCTTTTTTTAATGTTGGCGCTAAAGCAAAAAGTAGCGTTTTGAGACATAAAAAACAAAAATACACTTAGTCCAACGTTTCTCCAGTTTTGTATCCCTTCCAAAAAATGGGATTTTCCAGCTCCTTAAAATAGGCAATAATTTCACCCTTGGAGCTAAATCTCTTACCACCGAGCCATTTCCTTAGGTTTGGAAATAGGACGTAGTTACTAGGGGCTTAATCCGGAGAATATGGCGGATGGGGTGCCAATTCGTTGCCCAATTCATATAGTTTTGCCATTAAGACTCCACACGTGTGCACTCGTGCATTTTTCTTATAAAATCCTCATTAAATTTGTCTAATAAGTTGGATTATTCCGCGTGAAACCCATTGTTTAGACTGCTGCTTGGTCTCCGGAGTACAGTAATGGATCTGTGTTTCATCCACAGTTACAAAACGCCGCAAAAACTCATTCGGGTTGCGTTTAAACAACTTCAAGCAATCCTTTGAAGTTGTCACATGTTTACGTTTATGGTCAATTGAGCGCAAACGCGGCACCCATCTTGCAGACAACTTTCTTAAACCCGGTTGATCATTTAAAATTGAAACCACACTGCCATATGAAATGCCTATGTCATCAACAATCTCACGCACTTTTACTCTTCGATCGGCCAACACCATATCGTGGATTTTTTCGACATTTTCGGGTGTACTGATCTCAATTGGCCATTCAGAACGTTCAGCGTCATTTGTACTTGTAAGACCACAACGAAAGTCAGTAAACCACTTTTTTACCATTGAAATCGATGGTGCAGAGTACCCATAGTATTTATCGAGATTTTCCTTGGTTTGATCGTATGTTTTGAACAGCTGTTAAACGCAAAATAAATGACGATACTTGCTCAAAATTTGACAGTAGTCTATTAACAGGTGGTACTTGATAGGAACAGTGTTGCATTTCATATAATTTCGAGGGAAGTTCGAAAAGTCACGGATTTATTTATGCGCCCTCGTAATGCCAAAAGCAGTAAACTAACATCGTTATCTGTACAGACGGTTGTCAGATCTAACAATAATAGAATTCGACAAGCTCCTTCAGGCCTAGGGCATTATTTCATAACCCCGCTCCTTCATTTTGGATATAAATAATGGCATACATACCCTGTCGGAGAATATGTGGTTAACTACAAAAAGAATTAACTTATAGTTAACTTTTCTTATAGTGTTTTCACACTGAAAGTTAAAACCTGGTTTTAACGTTAAAACCATAAACAGCTGATTTTGCTTTCACACTGCAAGTTTGTTAAATTCAGTTTTTAACTCACAGGCTGTCTAATAACTTTGCTCAAAATAAAATAAATCTCTTGCCGAAATGCGTGTATTTGTTGTTGCATTTTTCTGCATTTTAATAACACTTGTTGGACATACTGTTTTTGTTTGTATGAAAAACTGAGATATTTCACAATGCGCTCTAAAATGAAAATTATTTTATATTTTGTGAATAAATTTTTTTTAAATTATGGAACTTATACAGAATGAAGAAGTGCTTGGAAATATTGTTAATATAAAAACGCACAAATTCATTATAAGACAAACCTTTTTTATAGGCAGATGATTGTCAGTCATATTGTCTATTTTCACTTTCCACAGTTCAATTTAAAATATTTTCGTTGTTTTCCTTCCAAAAAACTCTTTTTTCCATAATTTTTTGATTATTGCTGCTGCTGCATTAATTGTTAAGTTGAAAATTTTTCAGGCGCCATCTATTGTTATTCACTGGCATACCATTACCAGCTGCTGTCGGTCATTTCAACTTGGCAGCACTGAATTTATCACAGCGAAAACAAGGTTGCATTTCATAAAACCAACTTAAAACCAATCCAAAAATGGTTTTAATTTGGTTTTAACAAAAACAATTTGTATGGTAAAACCAGGTTTTAACAGTTGGTTTTAACGTTAAAATCAACTTTTATTAAAACCATGTCAGTGTGAAAACACTATTAGACTGACTAAAAGCTAACTGCAATGTCATCCAGAACAAATCTAAAATTAGTTCTTAAGTTGAGTACGTTATGGAATTTCTTGAAAGCCAACAAATTTATATTCAGCTACTTTTCAGTTTTATATTAACATTTTGCTGTTATTATTTTAGATGGTACCTTAGCTGTGTTGATACATGTTCGAAGTTCGAACTCCGATTTTTTTTAATTAACTGACTACCAAGTGATTTAAAAAAAAATGAACTTAAAGTTAGTTGAAAAGTAATGTAGAGAGACAATTGACTACCGCCTAGGACATCGCAATGTTAAATTAGACAGTTTATTACATTGAAAAGTAATCCAAGGTTCAGTCCGTACTAGTTGCGAAATAGCTTAAAGTTAACGGATTTTAGGACAGGGTATAAACTAGATCCAATTTAAAAAATTGATTAAATTTCGGTGCTTTAGTTGTGTAATAAGAGTTACGAGATCCGACAGCGGTAGAGTATTTATAAAAAAATGTATCCCTTAAAAAACACCCTTTATATATGAATATCAATTGATACAAAAAAGTACGATCGTATTAACTTTTCCATTCCTGTCAGATACTATACATATATGTACAAGCACATATATACACATTTATGGGTGTATGGGTATGTTATACATGTAATATGTATATTCATAAGTATGTTTGTCATGAGTAAAGTGTCCGTATGATTAATACTGTCTTTATAGAAATAATATGGGAATATGAATATGTATGTACGTTTGTTTACTAATACATAAAAATATTGTCGGTATTTTATAAATGCTGATAAGCATTTAATATAATCGTATGTAGGAGCAACAGTTGTTTCTTTCTCACTTCGTCGAACAAATAACAAATAAAAACAAAAAGGTATAAGGTATTGACACAGACGTGAGTATGTAAAAGGACGTTCAAAGTTGTTCAGACGGACGATCTACACAATTAATACAATCATACTAATAAACCTCTACTGCACAAACGTAAATTTTTAATTTGTTAGGAACAAATGCAATGTGTATAGTACATACATATTTTCTATTTCTAACTTAAATCAAATGCATATAAAAAATCACCAGATGGTTTTTAGGTGTACTTCATTGGTATGCATGCCCTTTTAAAAAATATGTAACTGCCATTGTATGTAGATAAGTGTGTATTCTATATACACACATATGTAAGTATATATACATATATACATATATGTATATATATATATATATATATATATATATATATATATCGCTCATTTACTTCAATAGCGGCATAACTCAAAAAACGAGTTTTTTGAGTTAATAATGCAGAAAGATGCAGCATTTCGTATTTTATCTTGTGTAAAAATTTCATATAAATAGCTTGTACCATCACCTCCTGAGAGAAGAATTTGTTTTCATTCCTCCATTGAGTTGTATGCAAATTGAAAACTTAAAACGCGTTTTCTGCAAAACTGTTTTTTTTTTGAGTTGTGCCACTATTGAAGTAAATGAGCGATATGTATGTATGTATATTTCTTTTAATTTGTTTTTCAACTTTATTTATTCCTTAATAGCACGAGGAATTTATTGATGAAAAATCTTTATAAATTTATAGAAAGAAAAAAACTCTTCCAAACGATTTTTTCCAGGTAAAGTTCGATAGTATGAGTACCTACATATAAGAAAAAGCAGGCCAAAAAACAAAAAATCTGTTATATTTCGAAAGAGAACATGAAAGTGTTGTGAGTTTAATGAAAGAAGAATACCACAAACAACGAAACGCTTTTAAATTCTCATTTATTGATTCTGATCAGCGATGCCAACTTGGTGTTTTTGGCACTATTTTTAGTGCTTTTTGAAGACTCAAAACGCTAAATTTTTAGCGTTAGTGCCAAACTAAGAAAAAGCACTTTTAAGAAATTTGTATCTTTTTTAAAATTACTTTAATAAAAACTTAGTGTATTTATTTTTTTCAGTGTAAAGCATACCTTTTTCGTCTGACATATTTCTTTAAATAGAGCTTAGAAAATATTAAACATTAAACTTCACTCGTTTTTCACGTTAGTGCTTTTTACGTTTTTTTTTAAATTTTGATGTGCTTTTAGAGCTAAAAAAGTTGGCATCATTGATTCTGATATGTATGCATGTATATCGCCACCTAAAATCAAAAAAGCCATACCTGCACTTTTAATATTTTTAGGCTTTTTTTAATTTAAGACTATTTCTTAATACCTAAATTTGGTAAGTAATGTTAGAAAGCTACTGCGGTTGTGATTCAATAAAAATAGTGGAGAAACAATAGTTGTTTTATTCTAATGGTACTTACTTTTTACCTTTTGAAATCGCTTTTTATAAAAAAAACCCCCGTTTGAAGTGTACTTTAAAACAAATTTCCATACAAATTTTAACTAAAGTACACTTAAAATACAAATTACATAATTTCTTTTTGCATAAGGGGGTCAAACTTTAATTTTTGCTTTATGTTTTTGGTCAAGCAAAGTCGGAACTTATCAATAGACTTCAGCCCCAAAAAATTTTTGAAATAAAATATAAACTTTTTATGTTTATAATACGACTCTCAATACGTCATTGAGAATATACAATACGTAAACGCAATAAGTTTAAAAGCCTGAAACAAAAATTTTTACAAAAAAATAAAAATAGATGCAAAATCGAAGAATTTTGTTTCAGTATTCAAAACTTAATACGTTTGTATTAGTGATGCACAGTGATATTCGTATTCGAATTATCGAATATTCGGCCATTTTCAGGCGAATACGAATATTTTTCCAAAGAAATTAAATAAATAAATGCATAAATCCTAAACGAAATTTAAATAAATGACTAAAAATTTTAGTTTGTACAAATACATTAATTTTTTATAGAAATTTGTGCTTTGTATCATTTTCAAATATTATTTAATGACGATCATTAAAATTTTGGGTAATTTTTATTAACTTTAAAGTACGCCAACAAGAGTGTGAAGTCCTTTTTCATAACAATTTTTTAATATTTCATATTGCATATAATATTCGTATTCGCGAATATCGTTTCAAATATTCTTATTCGCGAATATCAAAAGTTGACATTCGTTACATCACTAGTTTGTATATTGTGATTCTTAATGACGTCTCTTAAGAGTTATATAAACATTGCTTCGTAACAAAAAATCTTAATTAAATAATTTAAAACATTATGACGATATGACTACCGTTTGAATCCCCCAAATATGCATTTGAAAGTAACACGGAAGCTGCCTTTGTTCTCATTTTCTTATAAAAAATTGTAGTTACTGCTTTTTGACTTATCATTTGAATTCCATTAAGAAAATCGTTATTTTTAAATGCTTTACATCATTATCTATCAAAATGCATATTTTGAATCTTTTCAGTTACGGCCTTTTAGATTTTCGATGACGATATGTATGTATGTACAGCGGCATAGAAAAGTCTACATACACAAAAAAAATGCATTTTATGCAATACTTTAAATTTTTTATCATTAAAATTCTTGGCGTATTATTCCTTGTAAAAAATAAAACTATTTTAAAACAAATAATTTTTGAAAAAAGAAAATATTTATGAAGAAATTAAAAAATTCAGTATTTAATACACTGATTTTTCATAACATATACCATTTTACCGGTGGTTCTCGAAGAAATTTTGTACCATTTTTTGACAAAAGCATTTTTAGGTCCTGTTGGTTGTTTATTGTTGGTTTTCTTATCCTGCAGTCCAGTTCGTCCCATAAATTTTCAACGGGGTTTAAGTAGACGACTGGGGAAGAGAATGCAGTTGTTTTGACACATTGTACAACAGCAATTCCTGTAAACTGGTCGCTGTGTGATTTGGGTCGTTATCTTGTTGGAAGTACCAGCTTCCAGGCTAGTGACACCTTCAAATTATCCTTTAATAGGTTCAAATACATAAACCGATCCGTTGCTGTATCAATAAAAACTAAATTTCTAGTCCCAGCCGCCGAAATACAACCAAAAACCACAATAGAACCGCGTCATTGTTTTATTATGGGCATCAGGTTTTTATGTTCTAGCTCTTCATTCTTTTTGAGCCAAACTTTTCATTTTAAATTGTATAAGAATACGTTAAATTTATTATCTGTGCTAAACACAACATTTTTTAAAAAGTTTTCATCTTTATTTAAATGTTTTAAGCAAATTCCATATGGCCTTATTAATATCGCTTATGAATGGTTTTTTTTCCGAGGCACTCGGCTATGATAACCTCGAATTTTTTTCAATTTCTTTCAATATGTGTGGTTTTATACGTTGAGTAATTTTTGCGAACGGCCACTTCTTGGCCTATTACTAGCACTATTTTTCTTTTTATAACTTCTTATTACGGTTCATATACTAGACTTTTACCGCCCAACAATTTCAGAAATTTCGCGCAACGATTTTACATTCTTTTGATACTGAACAATCAGATTTCTAATATCTAATCTTATTTCTTTAACTTTTGGACACATTATTATTAAAGATTAAGAACGACTGATTACAAACCTTTTCAATTATCAACTGGGAGACATGAAGCATTACAACGTAGTGGCAAAACATGTGTAAGTTCTTTTTATGGAAAAGTATCGTTGACCAACAGAGGGAGTATGTATACTTTGTGCAGTAAAATTTGATTTTCTTTAAATTATTAATAAATATATTTTCTTTCCAAATATTTTTGTTCCTTGAAAAAGTTTTATGTTTTACAAGAAATGATATAATGTAGTTTTTGTTGATAAAAAAAACTAAAGTTTTGCTTAAAATGCATTTTTTCGGGATGTATGTAGAGTTTTCTGTCCCACTGTATGTATATATGTACATTTTACTAAACTTATACTCTGTGGCGGTTTTTAAGCTCGCTGCCACCAGAGGCCCAGTTTGGTGTGCCGCCCTTTTTGTTTATATAAATTTTTTATTCAATTTATTACTAAATGCTGTATCCGCAGTTCTGGCCTCACGTATCTCATTTTATAACTACAAATACGCAAGTGTTAGAATAAAAAAACAATCAATGTTAAAGAAAAATTTGCATTTTGTTTGAAGTAGAGTATTTATGTACATCTACATATGTATGTATTTTGATTGATATAACGCTCATTTGGAATGTTTGTAGTTACTTTAGCATCTCGCTATGGCTGCTTTTGCTTCTCCAATTTTAAGTATTTCAATTAATAATTAGTAAACTAATTACTACAAAATTTTTAAGTCTCAATGACATATGGAACTTTTTTCTATTTTAGCTGCCAGGCCCTGTCTTGAAATCAATTTTATATCAAGTGAATTTATATTGCAATAGCAGTGAATTTAATTCGTTCACTTAGCATTTTGCGATATATAAAGCTTAAACCCTATCTATACCGTACACTTTCACAAATATCGCGTAGTAAGTTTGAAAACCCTAGAGCCATTATTACAACTTGCCGTTAGTTAAAAGTAGGATTTTATCGGATGTAGGTATAAAAAGTACAATTTGTAAGTTTTGAAAAGCAGACCCTTGGTAGGTTAAATTAAATTTGTAATAGTGTAACACTTTTTATACGCCCGATAAAATCCTAATCCATTATTACAACTTGCCGTTGTTCGTTCTCTTCTCCTCCTTTTTCCTTATCACTTTTATAATAACTTATTTTTAAGCACTTAATTAAGAATTTTCTTTTTATGTCTTAACAGACATTTTGCCGATTGTCACAAGACCGGTTAGCTTACGGCAATTTTTGTTGAGCAACTTTTCAGTTCATGGGCGAGAGAGGAAAATATGATAGCCTACTCATTATCTTCTCTCTACTCCATAAGCTGAAAACACAGTAGACTCGGAAGAGAAAGTGTACCCCTTAATAAAAATATAACCCGTTGAACTTGCCGATAAGCCATTGGATTCCCATGATGAAGCCCCTGATATCTCCTAGTTTGCACTTTACGATATTAGTAATGCTGTCATGCAAACGTCTGTTCAGGCATCTAAGCCTATGGCAATGCAGCTTCGGGCAACGGTGGATAATATACTCCATAATATACTCTGGTTTGTATATTTATGATCAGGCTAAAGTTCGTATCGATTCGTAAGCCAAATTACATGTAATAATTATTAATGAACAAATAACACCAAAGTTAATTGTAAATATTCTGACAAACACGTAGTAGAACGGAACAACCAGCTGTTTTCGAATGCCACTACATCTCTTGATCATCAGCGTTCTT
This sequence comes from Tachina grossa, assembly GCA_949987645.1. Lineage (NCBI taxonomy): Eukaryota > Metazoa > Arthropoda > Insecta > Diptera > Tachinidae > Tachina > Tachina grossa. The sequence continues at coordinate 23,643,719 of OX465277.1, read as the reverse complement.
TGTGTTTGATCCACCGTGTGTGGTGTCAGTTGATGTAGATTTCTGTTTTATATACGCAACTTTTATTGCAAATGGAATATGTGAATTGTTTTGATTCATCGTATTACAATTTGCTGAAAGCTTTTTTGTAATGAAAGCTCAATTTTACCATCTGGTTTCCATTAATCCTGTTAGTGCCAGTTTCCTAAATGATGGCCCTTGCACTGACCATATATAGTTTTGGCATTTTTTTCGTTTTTGGGGTTTTTTCGGTTTTTTTGTTTTGGTGTTTTTTGGCGATTTTTTAAAGTTTTGGCTTTTTTTTTTAAGGTTTGACACTTTATTTTCTCGTTTTGGCGGTTTTTTCGGTTTTTGGCGTTTTTTCATTTTGACGATTTTTTTATTTTTGGCGATTTTTTCATATTTGCGATTTTTTTATATACATTTTTTTTAGTTTTGGCTACATTTTCGCGTTTTGGCGATTTTTTCGATTTTTGGCGTTTTTTTTCATTTTGGCGATTTTTCTTCATTTTGGCAATTTTTTCGAATTTGGCGATTTATTTTAGTGTTAAAATTTTTTTTTTATTTTGGCGATTTTTTTCGTTTTGGCGATTTTTTTAATTTTTGGCGATTTTTTTTTTGGTTTGGCGATTTTATAATTTTCGGTTTTTTTAGTTTTACCGTTTTTGAAAATTTCAAGTGTTTGCCTCTTACGGTTTCCAAGATATATCAAGTTGTCAAAATTACATAGTCAAAACTGAATTAACTGATGGACCACCCTTTAATTAAATTTTTTTTGAAATTTTAGTGTTAATTGTTGTAGTCTGTATAAAAATACACTAATTTTACAAATTTCAAGTTTCAATATACATATGTTCATACAATTGTATGTATATTACATGGGATTTTAATATTTTTCGTTGCTCGTTTTGGAACACCCTTTAATTTTTAATTCTCAGGTTCTAATGCTAAGGTTCTACATACTCTGTCCAAATTTCAGGTCCGTAGCTCTTACGGTTCCTGAGAAAATACCGTGTGACGGACAGACGGACAGCGTAGCGAAAACAATAGGGTTCCTTTTCACCTTTGGTGTACGGAAGCCTAAAAAGCATGTTATTTTCAATATAGCAATATGGTAATGTTAAACTTAACATGTTAAAACTGTCAACGCAGATGTAGTTGATGAAAAAATATTTATATTTTTCGCAGAACAAAAGTTATTTTGATAAATGTATCCAATAATAATTTCTAATTAAAAAAATTTTGTTATTTTAATACGTATGGAAGAAAATAATTCAATCTTTCATAAGCATTCGTACAAATATGCATTTTACACACTCTCTCTCTCTTATTATTCACTAATATATATATATATATATATATATATATATATAAATAATATAAAGATGTATGTGTGTTTGCCTGACTTTGATATACACAGTCAGCGTTGCCGTTTTGGTTACTTGTAACCAAAATTGGTTACTTTTTTTTCCAATGTGTACTTGTGTACTTTTTTTCCATTTTGGTTACTTTTTTTCAACACAAAAGTAACCATTTTTTATACATACGTATATAAACGTATACATATGTACATATGTGGTATCTTAAATTTGCACAAAACTAATTATCTTGATAAAAGATCACAATTTAAGCGTTTTTAATGCGTTGTAAATACAACACTGGTTAATCAACATAGCGTTTAAAACAAATACATGTCTGTCTCTGAACATAACAAGTGTGGTTTCAAAAATCAGATGCATTCATGCAATTATGAATATTCCCGGGGAGTTTTCTCCCTTCCTTACCATTTGTTCCCGGGGATAAGAGGATTATCTCTTATTCAAAACAGCCGGGGAATAAGAAAATACGGGAGAGAGTAAAATCTACATCAGCTGTTTAATGTTTACATATTTTTTGCACTAACGCAAGAGTTCAACAATAGAAGTTTAATAAAAATTTTATGTTTTCATTGCCAATAAGATTGTGTGTTAACATAAATATTTGTTTATGCTTAAATAAAAATTATATAAATCACTAACACTAACCATTCACAGGCATGCGTAATAACTTTGTGCTGAGAAAGTGGAGTGAAAACTGAGCCAGGTGCAGATGCAAATTGATTAGATTCCGAAGGACTGTGTGTACAAAGGAAATTTTAAATTTTATAAAGTTTTTCTTATCGGTCTTGATAATACTACAAGGAAACAAATCTTCCATTTACCTATTATGTGAGCTTAAAGGAGGCCTGCAAAATCGAGTAGTTTAGTAGTTCTTCTGAATACAGAAGTGGTTTATGTTTTTGAAGTGCATGTGCGCAGGGTTTAGATAAAAATGCAAAAATACAAAAGGGAAATATAATAATTCGGTATTTATTTAAACTTCTTGTTCTAAATAAATGCTTATACTATTGTTTTGCAACATTTATTAATATGATTTTTAAATTTTTGCATTAGTTCCCTTCAAAATTTTTTGGGAGAAAACTATCAACAAATTCTCCCTCTCCCTCATATTTAGAATACCTACTTTTTCCCTGGGAGTTTTCTCCAGGGGAAATTTTAATTCATAATAGGAGGAATGGGAAAAGGGAAAAAACTCCCGGGGAATTGCTATTCATAATTGGGCTGTATGTAAAAAGTTAAAAGAAAATTTTTTTTAAATAAAAGCTCAGTTAGCCGACTGTAATGTAATGTAACTGTAACGTAGAAAACAGCTGATTGATACTTTTATATGAAAAGTAGGTTACCTTCCATTAAATCTCTATAACCATTTTCATTACTTTTCACATAACAAAATCGATCAGCTGTTTCTTACTGTTGCAATTACGTTACATTACAGTCGGCTAACTGAGCCTCAATTTTGAGAGCGTAATAAGCAGGGAACGAAGCCGATAGGCTGTGAGTCGGCTAACAGCCGCTCCTGGCAGATTTTCTAAATTAGAAGTAAGTGCTGATATGGACAGTTGATTTTTGGGACGCAGTTTCAAAACATACAAATGGATTGAACGAAAAATGTTTTCATGATTTGAATAATTTTGTATATAATTTAATGTCACTGCCACACAGTTCGACTGCTGCTGAAAGGATATTTTCGCAGCTAAGTCTAGTCAAAACTAAATATAGGAATAAGCTCGATTTTAAGGCTGTAAACTCAATAATGCAATCTAAAGAATAGTGCATCAATCGAAACAATTCCTATTATGTTTGGTCTGCCAAAGATTTGTTTTAATATTAACAAATTTGATACAGTCTTGTGTTTTGATAACTAATGTATGTATGTAATTAAATTACATATTATTTTTTTGTTACTAAAAATATTTTTGGTTTGGAATTTCTAATAATATTACCTGAAGTATTTTTGTTACAAAATTTTTAACCCCCGACTAAAAAAAGGGGTGTTATAAGTTTGTAGTGTGTGTCTGTGTGTCTGTGTATCTGTCCGTTCCCACGTACAGGCCAAACGGCTGGACCGATTTTCATTTATTTCTGTTTGAAAGATGACTTATCGAGAGGGTTTTTAGCTATGTTTGAAGAAAATCGGTCCAGACGTTTAGAAGATATAACATCTTTTCTGAAAAAAGTCGGGGGTTTTTAAAATTTTTAATTTTTGTTATTAATTATAATAAGATATACTTATAAAACTGAAATACAAATTTAAATGTAATGGTCCATTTATATTACCTATATATGATTTTGTAATAATACATATTAATATATGTATGTATATTTCTCAACTGAAGTACAAATAAAACAGTATTTTAACGGTCTAATTCATAAAAAATATTTTAGGTTTATTACAGGTTTATTTGACAAATTTCCCATAGAAATATGTCAAATAAGCGCTTAATAAACCTGAAATATTTTTTGTGAATAAGGCAGTAAATATATAAAAATTTTGGATACTTTTTTATGCATTTGGTTAGTTTTTTTTTTTGTATTTTGGTTACAAAATTTTTTTGGTCGTGGCAACACTGTACACAGTATGTGTATTTATATCGTTGCCTGCTCACAATGAAGAAATTAAGATGGCATAATATTGCCATATTAAAATTTTAATATATTCATTGTGAATTTCCTAATTATAATACATACAATTTTCTTTTTCTTTTCAGTTGTTCCTTATACTGATGAGTATCAGAATGGGCCCTATTGGGTCTCCGAGTGGAGGTACGTTGTTGGCGCCAGCCTCTCGAACCTATACTGATAATACATAAATGGACCAGCAACCAAAATATCGGATAAGTTTCTAGCATACAAAATAAGAGTTCACCAAAAAACGAAATAGCAGTAAGTTTTTAATCAAAATATTTTTTTCTACATTACTTGTAATGATAACTTGGAACTAGTATTTAGAAAGATAGTAGAGTAGAACTGGTTTGCAACAAAGTCCTTCCTTAAAAGAAATATTTGTCCCCTATATTAGCTTTATTTGCCCCGTGTAGTTTTAATTATTTATTTATTTTATATGTATATAATGTCAGCACAACGGGACCTTATTGGAACCCCGTGACACGGGGTTCTCGCGGAAGTGGCTGCCTGAAAAGTTCAAGGTCAGTACGCAGTTTTTACTGAATTTCGTGCTTGAAGTGTTAATTGCGCTAAAGTAATAATTTTTAATTGTGATGAAGTGTGTTTTGTAAAGAAAATTATTAAAAAAAATAATTAAAAATAATCCTAATACATTAAAAACTAAATGTCAAATAAATATACTGCGCTACTTATTACATAAAAATTCATGGAATGAGCTGACAAACAAGCATTACCAAACCAAAGTTCTCCGACACCAAATCCACAGAAGGAACAGTTGTGGACCCGCAAATATTAGAGTTTACAAACGATACAACTGTAAAGAAAAATATCGATAGAGTTAGTTATAACTCTGCGAAATCAATGAGAATTTTTCAAGAATGTTTACACCTCATTAAGCGGTAAAATGCAATATTGCTCCTAAAAGTAATTTTACATTTACACTTAGATACACTTTTTCTTCCAAATCCTGCTGCGGTATCAAGTGAGCATTACAAAAGGTACCAACTTATTATGTATGTGTACTTTACGTGGAAAGACGATTCAATGGAAATGGATAAAAAATAGTCAATTCAACCTGTAACTATTTGCCATTAACACAATATCATCAAACTCTGCCTACTCACTGTCAAAAACAATTGACTACTATGGACAGCTTCATATTATTCTCCGAGGACTAGAAAATGGCAAGATGCATGCTGCAAGTCATTGAGATAATTTAAGGTAAGACCGCACTGGACAATGCGGAACTAGTACAAACTTGTAGTATATCTCTCTGGAACTGCACCGAAACAACACTTACTTGGAAAACTTTTTTATTTATTGTATTGCAACCTTCACGAAAGATGAATGAAAATGGCATTATGTAGTAACAGTTCCGTTTATATGCGCGCAAAACTAAAAAATTCAACTGAAAAGAGCCAGATAAAGTCAGAGAATATGCCTGCACGACATTTTAGACACAAACCGATGATCAAACCTATGTAAATTACAGGCTTAATATAATTTAAATTGGTTTTAACGAGTTGGACCCAGCTGTATCACTAGTACATTTTGACACTAATCGATGATCAAACTCATGTAAATAAATGAACCAGTGATCGAGTTCAACACAAGTTTACACTCTGGCATGTAAATACGAGGGTGGATCATTAACTCAGTGTCTTTTTGAATTTCCAGTCACTTTATTGAAATGGAACTGCCTGTCAAGAGGCAACTGTCAGTTGACTCCTGTCTAAATTTGAACAAACTGTATCATTTAGTTTGTGTTTGGCAGCCGTTGATAACAGACTACCTCGCTTTTTGAGAAGAAAATTGCAAAAAGTGAATTTCGTGTGCTCCTTAAACATTAGTTTTTGCGGAAAAAAACTGACAATCAAACCAGGAAGAGCTCGATAAATACTATGGGGACTCTGCACCATCGATTTCAATGGTAAAAAAGTGGTTTACTGACTTTCGTTGTGATTGCACAAGTACAAATGACGCTGAACGTTCTGTACGACCAATTGAGGTCATTACACCCGAAAATGTTGAAAAAAATCCACGATATGGTGTTGGCCGATAGAAGAGTAAAAGTGCGTGAGATTGTTGATGCCATAGGCATTTCGTTTGGCAGTGAGGTTTCGATTTTAAATGATCAGCTGGGTTTAAGAAAGTTGTCTGCAAGAGGGTGCCGCATTTGCTCTCAATTGACCATAAACGTAAACGTGTGACAACTTCAAAGAATTGTTTGGTGTTGTTTAACCGCAATCCGAATGAGTTTTAGCGACATTTTGCATCTGTGGATCCATTACGGTACTCCGGAGACCAAGCAGCAGTCTAAACCTGCTCCGAAGAAGGCCAAGGTGAGTTTATCGGCCAATAAGGTGATTGCAACAGTTTTTGGGATGCACGCGGGATAATCCACATCGCTTACCTTCAAAAGGGAAAAACAATAAACGGCGAATATTATGCCAACTTATTAGACCGATTTAATGAGGATGTAAAAAGAAGACGACCCCATATGGCCAATAAAGCATTTCTTTTTTTATCAAGATAATGCACGAGTGCACACGTGTGCAGTCCCAATGACAAAACTCTATGCATTGGGCTACGAATTAGTACCCCATCAGCCATATTCTCAGGATTTAGCCCCTAGTGACTACTTCCTATTTCCAAACCTAAAGAAAAAGCTCGGTGGAAAGAGATTTAGCTCCATCGATGAAATTATTATATTATTTTGGAAGAGATACAACAACTGGTGAAACGTTGGACTAAGTGTATTGAGTTAAAAGGAGATTATGTTGAAAAATAAATGTTTGTTTTGCAAAAAAAAAACTGTTTCATTCAAAAAGTCGCGGACTTATTGATCCGCCCTCGTATGTACGTACCTTTTATCACCCGCTCTTATAATTTTCTTCAATATTGTAGATTTTCTTTTGTATTATTAGTGTTAAGCTTAATATTTAATAAAATATCATTATTAACTATAATAATCTAACTTTTGGAAGTGGACCAGTGCTATTATTGTAGGACTTTATCAAATAATCGAGGAAAACAAAAATATGTAATTGCATATTTTATTCTACATGTCATATGAAGGCATGGATGAAATATAATATTGATATACATACATATCTATCTATGTATGTATGTACATATGTTTGGAAGCTATTTAAGAATTTTGCCATCCATTCAATATTGCATATTCCGTGTAACTTTTTTTTACTATGCGATTTTTTATAGCTCTTTTGGTTTTGAAACGCTCATGCAAAAAAACTAAAACAATTTGCTTAAGTTTTAATTATTATTGTTCAAAATTTATGTGCTTCTATATTTATGATCGATTAGGCTAAAGTTTTATATCGCTCGTTTGTGATAATTTTTAAATTAAAATTTTACTTCGCATTGCAATTCCTAATGCAATATTGTAGGTTTTTGTAACTTTCCTTTAATACTTCGTTTAAAGAATTGTTTAATTTCTTTGCCTATAAATTTTGTATTTCAACTGCTATATTAAAGTCAATAACTTGCACTTGACTTAAAAGTTATTAAGTCGTTCGCAATTCATCACACCTTTAGTTTGATTATCATCATATTCCTACCTGAATGTTTAGGTACTCGTATATGATGGAAAACGATAGTTTTGAAAAGATGTGATGAATTCCGATCAATTTTGAGAATAATTTTTAAGCTAATCTCAAACTACTGGCTTTTAAAAAGCACACTAAAAGATAAAATAGAAATAATTTAATACTACTTTGGCAAGGAGTTCATGGAAACTTATTAAAATAAATTTCAAATCGATTGACAAAACGCTTATACCAAGCTCATTACAGATGTTATCGGTTTTGTGTCGAAATCGTTCTTCACCAGTTTATTGCAGTACATCACTAAAACTAAATTAATTATTGCAACTGGAAACTACAAAATAATTTTTGTAATTCAGTTCGGAGAACAGGACGATAGACAACAATTTTAGTTCTTGCAATAACAATAATGAAGAAGTTTGTTACAATTTCTGTTTTGTCAAAAACTGCAGGACAATATGGGATACGGTTGACCTTGCAGGCATCCCTGGAGCTTCCCGTTCATTTCAAGCTCAAATCAGAAAAATCTAGATTTCTGGAGTAATTAAAAAAACTCAATATCTCGAACCACCTAACATATTTACATACGAGTATATCAAAATTTGCGTTATTCGACTCATTTTCTCAAGTCCAAAAAAGTTAATGAACTAACTCTCTTGTCTTTTTCGAAATTATTATCAAAGATATCTCTCGAAGGAATCAATAGATTTTAATCTAAATTTGCATCAGACGATGTTTGTAGTGGTTTAAAAATGTACGTAAAATATTTTTCCCGATACCTTTGTTTCCGAAAATTCTCAAAAATTTACCACATCGAATCGCTTCATTACATCACGATCTAAGTGAGATAAATATGTATCTTTATGATGACGCAAATTTGGTTCCGATGGGTGAAACCATTCTTAAGTTATGAAAGGTTTACATACATACACAGTAGACTTGTGTGGAACTCGTTCACTAGTTCATTTCTGACACAAACATGTAATTTAAATTTGTTTGATTATCGGTTTGTCTCAAAAATGATTTATTGAACGAGTTCGAGCCAAGTCTATTGTGTATGTATAGGACTTGGAGATCTAATGAAAACTGAATTTTCGAAAGTCTGGGTGAAATCAGTAACTTCCTATTTTTGATAGTGAGGAGTTAAAGAAGTATGGAAGTCAGAACTGTCATTTATCAGAATTGAAAATCGATTCTTATTTAAATTGGTGTTATTAAACCGCGATTCGATAATAAATACAAAAACCATGTTCGCATCAGCTGCTTTCTCGAATGTCAGCCAACAATTGGTTCTATTCTCTAAGAGGTTCATCAATTAAAAACGCTTTCAACTCTCCGCCGAGATCTGGTTGGCTGTTGTGCTCTCGTCGGTGTGAAAGCACAAAAAGCTCTTTATAAAGTTTGCACATTGTGCATATGGCTTGACGTAGCTGCTTTAGAATATCATGTTGTGAGCCCTTAAGTATTGGGTTAGTTCCCAATAAAGAAACCGTAAACCTATTAAACTTGGTCAGGTTCAGAACCTAGTTTCCTCAATGTATTTTCTTAAGTTTTTCCAATCCGAATTTATAAGACGATATTTTTTTCCTTATTTAACTCAATACTGAAGAGTGATACAAGTAGTGTTTGATAGTTTCATATCTTCCTGGCAACCTCCACATATTGTATCATCAAAAACACTCATGAGACCCAGGTTATTCTCTAACTCTGTATGTCTTCTTATAATATTAACCAATTTCTAAAGGCATTTTTAAACTTAAATTATATTTTTCTATTCACTATTTCTGTTTATTCAGAGAATTTTGGTCATTCTTCGAACAGTAGAGTTCTGAAAATCACTGACCTGTTTTTCTATATCCTATTGTTTTAGTTCATTTTCTAGTGTTTCGTTGCTTAGTAATGATTCCATCTTTACCAGATTAACCGCCTCTTCACTTCCAGCGATACTCCGATATCCTGGAATCCATATTATTTGGATGTCTACAATTTTTCCATTAAAGCACTCTTCGAGATTGAACTTTATGATTTCTTAAGGCTCCGATAACTTCTACCACCCGTAAACATACGGATTGGTAGTAGTCAATTTCCTTTAGCCGTGATCTCAAAGAATTTACGTCGATATATTACGACTCATGATAAACCCCGCGCCCTCCGTTTTATAATTTTTGACCTGTCAAATTTCAGAGCTATTCCTCATTATTGCCGCTATCTCCCGTTCCATACTTTCAGATGTTATGGTAATGATTTTGCTTTATATATATCTAATTGGGATTTTACTGCAGCTCTCTTCTCTTGTTAACAATTCAGCCATTACCATCAGTCTTCTGGTGGCCAAAGCTATTTTAATTGCTTTGTCTTGGTTGATGTGGATCTTATTGCGCAAAAAATGCTGATCCACCACAGTTTCTGAATTTTTTAAGGATTTTTACATGAACCTTAAGCTTATATAGCCCCTTGTTAATATCACCACGTCTTCTGCATAACATATAGCATGAAATCCTTTTTCGGATAGAGTTCTTAGCAGTAGTTCTTAGTAGTTCTTCTTTCAAAAACCCACATCCAAACCGAAGTGCTGATTGACGATGTGGGCAGAGGGGCGGAAAGAATAGAGTAGAACTTATTGTTGCTGATGATCACACATTTCCCAAATAGTATGGAGGGACCCACAGTGGAACCGCCACTAGTTGGAAATGTGGCTCGCTAGGGGCCAACCATTACAGATGGCATGGTTAGGAACGCAATAAGTATCTTCTTCCCTTTCAGGGCATTCGGGCTGGATGGCATTTTCATGCGCTTCTACAGAAAGATTTGGACACCTTATCATCTCATCTGGTTAGAATTTTTAATGCCTGCCTAAAATTCTCATAAACTCCAAAAATCTGGCAGGAGGCAAGGGTAGTTTATATACCTAAGTCTGGCAAGGCGAGTTATGCGACTCCAAAGGCTTACATACCAATAAGTCTTAATTGCTTACTGCTCAGACATTGAAGACGCTTTCAACAATCTTATCCAATCCTTAATACATTTTCAAGTTGATCAATCAATAATTAATTCTGTAAACTTCATGCTGGGGAACAGGTGGATAAGGTGTGGTATGCACAATGCAAACGTTAGGAATAGGGTGCAATGTAGGACGCATCAAGGAGGAATAATTTCACCCCTTTGTTTAACCACTATACACAGCCTACTAAGGGCCCTGATTAACGAGGGTTATGAACCTGTCTGCTATGCGGTCGATGTCATGATACTTCTAAGGGGCAAGGATCTTAACCAACTTTGCAGGGAGGTAGAAAAAACTCTCAACATTGTGCAGGCTCTTTAGTAGTCTGATTAGACCAATTCTAACATACACATCGGTAGTATGGTGGAGGTCAATAGGTAGAAAATGCAACAATAAAATTTTGGAGAAGGTTCAACAAATGTCCAACCTATAGACATTCGAATTAGATACGAAGCAGCTTTTGCTACAAAACGTCTACAAGTAATGGGGGAATGGATCGGACAAGACAACGTACCACACCATCAGAACATATGGACGTCAATGGACGGATACGGCTAGACTTTGGCAATGTCGGACCGGTTACGAGACATTGATACCAGAAAGACACTCCTGGGTCAATCGATCCATAGAACAAACACCCGTGGGAGTTTGCTGGCACACGGTTGGCTCGACGCTAGGCGAAAGAACGGGTCTAGGTTTGTTCATAGAAGACGCGTAGGTTCGTGCGATCACGTAGGCTTTAAAATGTATCAGCGTGAATATTAGGGCCACAGAGGTCAATATATTTACCAACAAGCAAGTTGGCTATTGCAACCTAAAGAGTAAACTCTAGAACCGTTTTAGATTGCAACAATATGATTAACGGCTACGCAGTGCATGGCAACATTCGTCTTGTATGGGTGCGGGTCCACTACAGCGTAACCGAAAATGAACGTGCAAATTAACATTACGGACAATAACTAATCAATGCAAAGCCTTTCAAGGCAGCGAAGATTGAGTTATAAAATTGGGCGAATATGGCCCACAGGACACGATGGAATTGTGATACTGTGGGTAATCTAATCAAGGGAGTGTTGAAACTAAATAAGTCCGAGCTAGGAAGGTTGACCGGCATCTTAACGGGGCACTGTAATTTACGAGAGCATTTGTACCGAGAGACACACATACATACCCTTCTTTTGTTTTGTAATAGGCTTTGTAATAGCCTGATTTCTTAGACTGCCACTCCATCGTTTTATATAAAAAGACCTTTACATGGGAATTCTTTAACATAGAAGTATGGATGGTATGTCGGCCATCTTTATTTGGGAGAGACTGCCGCCTTCCCTCGAGGTTTTAATGCTCTTAATGTATTCCATAAAATTCTCATTAATGGCATTTCCATCTTCGTGTGGTGTGTGCCATCAATATTTGGTCTCAGGGACTGCTGGAGTCGATTACAGCATAGTAAAGTTCTTCTTCCTTCATTGTGTGCCACTTTGGCATGTGGGATGCTCCTTGTCCCTCTTTTCGTCCTCTTCAGTGATTTTAATGACTAGATTTCCCGGAGTCATCGCTTGTCTAGAGGCAGTTGCTTCTGTTGAGTTCCTTCCTCCTTGTGAGCCCTCAGAGGAGTTCTCGTTAGGGATTATGGGGGCCACCAGCCGCTATACCACCAGCATTCGAGGAGCTTTGGATTAAAAATTTTTGAAGTGGTCAATGATGTTCTGCTCCTCGAAAGACCAGGGGTCTAATCGTCGCTTTCGATAACGAGCTGATTCGATCAAGTTGTTTTTCAGTTTGAGATTATGGCATTCAATATCTTACCATATTATTACATTGTTCGATAGCGAATGTCATAATCTCAAGCTGAAAAACGTGATCGAATCAGCTCATTGTGGAAAGCGACGATTATACCCCAGATTCTCTTGCTCTTCTATTTCGAGATGGATGAGGAGGAATCGGTCTCCTTTGAAGCAACCCGTTTGTTTCCTTTATTTGGCTCTTTGCTTTATTTTGGCAGCCAAACTAAAGTAGTTTACATACTTTGTTTACAGTTTATTTTAATTTTATTTTATATTCTCAATCTTGTTTCGGTATTTTTTCAGTTGCGGTTTTGATTTTTTTTTATTATTTATTTTTCAACTGCATTTCAAATGCAACTTACAGACAAAACTTCCCTTAACTTATGCTGTATATTTTTTTTTACAATTTATGATTTTTTGTATATTTTTCATTTTTTGTTTGTTTCTCACGTCAAAAAATGCATTTATGCAATCTGCATATTTGCAAATATTGACTTGAACTCCTTTTATACATAAACTTGACCAACTTATACCAAATAAATATTTTTTCATAAACACACAAAATATTTACATGTCACATATGTATGTATGTATATTTATTTAAAAATTGTGTCAATAAATCTTATAATTTGCAAAATACTTCAACTTTTGCAACTGCAAAGTTGATGTCTTCATTTAATTACGTGAGTTTTGAACGTTTTTTAGCAATTGCATCCTCAACCGCTCGTAATTGCTTAAGCAGTTCCTCACGTCGCGACTTCTTTGAATCCTTTTCGATGGATGGAGCATGAGGCGACGGAGATGTTAATGCGGAAACTCCAACAGTTGCGGGTTTCTTCAATTCAATTGAAATTGGTGACCGCTTTTTAAGCAAATCTGTTGTGAGAAAAACAAAAGAATTACTCTCGAATTAGCATTTTAACAAATTCAAAAATCCATTTAATATACGACGTACCTTTTTTGAGAGCCTTTCTTTCATTAGCATGTAGCTTATCAGAAATTCTTAATCGCTTTGGAGGAGTACGATCTTGAGATTGTGATGAACTTTCTGATGAAGAAGATCCTGAATCGGACTCTGAATCGGATGCTGTAGAATCTGTTAAGATTGATTTTAAATTTAAAACAAATCAAAATTGAATAGTAAACTTAAGGCCATACCAGAATCAGAGGAACTTGAAGAATGTCTATGCTTTAGTTTGGATTTATCACTACGCATTTTCTTTGTTAGAGGCGATAATCTCTTCCTTTTATGCACTGGACTATAAGCGCTTCCTCTGTTATAAACAGGTGATAACACATTTGTTCTCCTTTTTATGCTCGGTGATTGGCGCAAACCTATAATAATAAAATATGCAGCAATTATTACTTCACTGAAAATAAAAATGAATGCATACAATCCTTTTCAGATAATTAGGAACTACTTGAATTTCTGTTTTTAGTAAGCTCTACCTATCACTATCAACGGAAAGATCTTTTTTTTTAAGATTTAACAACAACAATAAAAGTTAAATGCAAAAGTATTTTTAAAAGTTCATTCAAATTTTCCAGTTCATGTCATAAACCATTTTGAATTTAGAAGAAATTACTTTCTAATAAATATTAGTGAAAAATGGGCAATAAAAGTATTTTAAATGCCTGGGAAAATGGCAAAATCGAAATGCACAGTCACAAAACTGTGCCCCGATAAAGATACTGAAAAATATGGAGAGAATAATTACAAAGATAAGATTCCAACTGATTTAACTCCATCAAAAAAGAGAGAAATCCATTTAACATTCCTAGAGTCTTAAATATTGAGTTTATTTATCCAAATAATTTTTTTCATATTTGGATTAAAACGGACAAAACAAATTTTGAAGAGTTTTTAATACAAATTTTTTGTACTTAAATATATTGAACTGCGATTTCATTATAATTAGTAGTTCACAAGAGACCTCAAATTTTAAATTCTAATTGTTGTTTGAGTTTCTTTTGTGATTTATTGGATTCGACTTACTTTCGACCAGGCATTTTTATTGGATTTAAGGGGCGTAAAACTAGTGGATTTCGTTTAGAGAACACAAATATATTAATTCGTTTTAAAACAAGAAAATTTACTCGAATCACTTTGCACTGTCTGGATGACTGGAGCAGAGAAAGAAACGGGGGGTCTACTCTGTAATTCGAAACGAAAGAAAGTGCTTTCAAATTTACATGTTATAATCATACAAATTCGAAAGTATTTTCTTTCGTCTCGAATTACAGAGTAGACCCCCTGAGGTCTGTAACCGAAGGTGGTAAACTCTATGCACAAATCGGTTATCAGACGGCTTATTTCCTGTGGCTGTGGGCTATGATGGGAGGCATTGAAGAAGGAGAACCTAGGATATTGCTTGCTAAAGTCCATGACTCACTATCCTATACAATCGCTCGACCTACGAAAAAATACAACCGTGATCTGGTGAATTTTCATAGACTTATTAATACCAGGGTTGTATTTTCACAAAAATCTCACGATTATGCACGATAGTGTATTACGGCTTTAAGAGGTGCGCTTCACTATGCATCACAAGTTACCGGAGGAATACGCCTTAGTCTACCATTGGTCGTCATTCTTCAACTGCTTCCTATATATGACTTTGTGGTGAGAACGGCGGCTAGCAGTCTCCTTTACTCGTTGAAGCAGGTTTGGTGAGGATTAACAGGTCACACATCAATCTTAAATGAGATCAGTTTTAGTGCGCGGATCTCCGTAACCCCCGGCTTCACGGACTATAGGATCGTTGAAATTTACTTTGGTACAACACTGGTAACTCCTGATAGGAACTCTGGTCAAATCAAAATCATTCGTAGTTCTTTTAGACTACAGAATGAATGTAGCGTCAGCGTTTCCCAAGCTGAAATCTTGGCGATTATCATGTCCTCGAAGATGGCGGTAGAAAATGTGGCTGAAGACGAGGAGGCGCTACAGCTTTGAAGGGACACAGTGTCAAATCGAAACTAGTTAAGACTGTTATACCTTATCCTACACAATGGTACGATTTACTAAAATATACAACCCTAGTGAGTCATGGCCTTTAGTAACTCAAAGAGAGCCCTCGACTTGCTTATGTTAAATTACCTATAGATCATTGTTACACGAATCTCAGCAATTAGGTGGTGAAGAATCCAACGGTTCAGAGGGACTAAGGAGGGTTGTAGTCTCGAGGGCTCTGGATATGAATAGGAAGGTGATGCAAGTTTTGATAGCGCGTTGATTGACTGGTCACTGCTCGGTCAAAGCAAGGGCAAGCATTTGGGAAACTGGCCCTCCAAATTTCTGCAGGGTGTGCAACAAATACAGTTGAATCCCGTTTTTCTGATATGAGTATATTAAAAAAACAGTTTTTTGCCTCTACTCAGAATTTGTGAATTTTGAGTTGAATTTCTTTAGAGGAACAAGTAATACATATTAAACGAAATAGGGAAAAAGTATCAAAAACCCACAGTATCTCATGAATCAATTTCCTAAATAGAAACCTTGTCATTCTCTCTTTTTCTGTGTGAGTTTTAAAAAGACAAAAAATTGCTTTGCTTCGCAAAATAATAAATGCTAACATAAACAAAACTTTACATCATTGGTTAGTATGCAAAAATATGCAACAAATCGATGCCAGAATTCTTAAATAGTTTCACATTTAAACATTCCCATAATTCTATATGTAAAAGAAAACTATATTGCATATTCTTGCTTTCTCTGCTCATTACAAAATATATATAAATAAGAATTAAAGTTAAAAATAGCAAATTGCAAGTATCGCAATAACTTCTGCTTTTCATAAAAATAAATAAGAAATCGTGCAAATAAAAATTAAACCAGTGCAAAATCAATTGAACCTAAATCGAATAGTGATTCCTGCCTATATAACCCTCCAGTGTTCAGTGTCTCCAAATTTTTAAAGCAACTACTGGATTTTTCAAGAGTGCATGTTCGAGGCAGCCTTGTATTATCGGCCCGTTTATACTTGGTACCAACGCAAAATTACTTGTATATTTTATAATTACTACTGCTGCAGTTGGCACGAGAGTAACCTGTTACGCAGAAAATAATTGAGTTCCACCCGACAGATTTTTAATTAGTAAATCCAGTGAAAATTTAAACATAAAAACATATTTTTTATATATTTATCATACGAGGGTGGATCATTAACTCAATGTCTTTTTGAATTTCCCGCCTCTTGATTGAAATGGCAACACTGCTCCTGTCCAGAGGTAACTGTCAGTTGACTCCTGTCTAAATTTAAACAAGCTGTGTCATTTAAATTGTAAATAAATACTATGGGGCCTGCACCATCGATTGCAATGGTAAAAAAGTGGTTTACTGACTTTCTTTGTGGTCCCACAAGTAGAAATGACACTGAACGGCCAATTGAGGTCAGTACACCCGAAAATGTGCACAAATCCACAATTTGGTGTTGGTCGATCGAAGAGCAAAAGTGCGTGAGGTTGTTGATGCCATAGGCATTTCATACGGCAGTGTGGTTTAGATTTTAAATAATCAGCTGGGTTTAAGAAAGTTGTCTGCAAGATGGGTGCAGCGTTTGGTCTCAATTGACCATAAACGTAAACGTGTGACAACTTCAAAGGATTGTTTGGAGTTTAACCGCAATCCGAATGAGTTTTTGTGGCGTTTTGTAACTTTCGATGAAACATGGATCCATTACTGTACTCCGGAGACCAATCAGCAGTCTAAACCTGCTCCGAAGAAGGCCAAGGTGAGTTTGTCGGCCAATAAGGTGATGGCAACTGTTTTTTGGGATGCACGCGGGATAATCCACATCGACTACCTTCAAAAGGGAAAAACAATAAACGGCGAATATTATGCCAACTTTTTAGGCCGATTTAAGGAGGATTTAAAAAGAAAACGACACCATTGGCCAATAAAGCATTCATTTTTTATCAAGATAATGCGCGAGTGCACACGTGTGCAGTCCCAATGGCAAAACTCTATGAATTGGGCTACGTGGGTACCGTATCCGCCTATTCTCCGGATTTAGCCCGCAGTGACCATTTCCAAACCTAAAAAAGTGGCTCGGTGGAAAGAGATTTAGCTCCAACGATGAAATTATTGCATATTTTAAGGACCTCGAAAAATTCTATTTGGAAGGATAAAAAACTGGAGAAACTTTGGACTAAGTGAAGTTTATCTCCATGCCAAGATTCAGAGACAGTTTGCTTTAAAAAAAAACAAATAAAAAAACAGTGAAAGAAAATTCAGAAGCGTGTATGCGCTACAAACTAAGAAAGTTAATGGTTTTACAGTATGCATTAAAAAGCGAACTACAGAAATAATTGCAACAAATTTGGGGACTACAAAGTAAATATAAAAAAGATATATGGATGCATTTAGATAATATGTATGCAAACTGAAGTTTAGCATGCGATTTTTGCTCCACACAATCCAATTAGTATAGCTCAGATAATTACAATACTGCAGAAGCATAAAGAGAAGTCTGGAGAGGAAAGTTAGTGACTTGCAGCCTTACACATAACGAAAAACTGGCATGAAATTAGCAGAAGTGATGAAATTGAAATAGGTGCTGAAGGCCGTGATACAGTAACCTACACAATTGCACGATTTTCTAAAAAAAAATACATTCGTATTATGATGAAGTCTATGAACATTTTCAGAAGACAATAACAATTCATCAAGTCAGGGTTTTATTATTTAGTACATCGTGAGATTGTGTAAGATAGTGAGTCACGGCCTTAACGAATTATACCATACCATTTGACATTAGGGTATAAAGTAGTTTTAACCCACTATTCAATCCCAGTGTGATTTTAAATGTTCAATTATGCTGCTTATCCTAACTTCATGCCAAGTGTTCGTTAGTCCTAGTTTACACTATGCAAGTCTTATTGCTAAGCTGATTAGTTTGTTAAGAGAGAGAGAGAGAGAGAGAGAGCGAGAGACGAGGGGAAAAGAAACGTTTATGTTCCCCTCGTCTTTCTGTCCCTCAAACTAATCAGCTTAGCAACAAGACTTGCGTAGTGTAAACTAGGACTTATGCACAAAGCTGCCAATCTTTAGCTGATACACAAAAGCAGCTTTAGCCAAATGCTAAAACCCTTAAAACAGTAGCAACAATTTTCACCGAAATAGCAAGCTCGTAAAAGATGACAGGAAAGCGCCTTTGTGAAGAGGGGTGAAGTAGCGCACATCGAAAGAGTCCACGATCAACTCCAAACTCTAGCTTAAATTAGGAAAAAGGTATATAGTTCAACACGAGTTCTCAATGATCACTCATTGAATGAGTAAAAAGAAATCTACTGAGTCATCTACTGAGTCTGCATATGTCAAGGGTGGAATGCGCATTTTTACTACCAACGCCAGATAGCAAGCAATATAATATAAAGCTGCGCACAGCTACTGGGGAACTTGTCTGAAACTGAGAAAGGTGACTACTGCTAATATCACTTGCAAATACGTGTTTATTGTTAACGAAGTTATGATCGCTGATGATTGCCTTGATCAACCATGATATCAATCTACGTATGGGGAAACATTATATTAAGGTTTGGTATAACATCAAAATAGCCCATTGATGTTGGCCATGAAAACCTGCTATCGACCCGAAGACATCGTTGCTGTTGGATACTGGAAACACATATAGATGGGGCTTGTGAGGACAACCACTTTTGGGTCGTGAAACCATCAAACGACGATTTGTTGACAGATTGTGTCTGAGATGCATGCTGTGGTCCATTTCAGACAAATCTCCCTAACGATGATCTCAAACGAGTATAACTGGGGGTCTAATCGTCGCTTTCGATAACGAGCTGATTCGATCAGTTTCAGATTATCGAAAACGACGATCAAGACACCTGATTGAACATTCGCCATGGTTGCAGCTGGCTTGCAATGGGGGGCATTAATGATGAGCAAAACCTGTAGCCTGGTCCATTTATTAACCTTACCATCACTTCTACTTCAGCGGGTCGTGGAAATTGAATTCGTACAGGTTTTTAAACAACGAGTATACCTGGGGTCTAATCGTCGCTTTCGATAACGACCTGATTCGACCACGTTTTTCAGTTTGATATTATTGTATTCGCTATCGAACAATGTAATAATATGGTTAGATATCGAATTCCATAGTCTTAAACTAAAAAAAAACGCGATCGAAGAGCTCGTTATTTCAAGCGACGATCAGACACCTGATTAAACATTCTCCATAGTTGCAGGTGGCTTACAAGCTGCACAGGTGTGTACATATGGGGGGCATTGATGATGACAAACCCTCATTGTAGCCTGGTCCATTTGGTTGACCTACTGGTGATCTTGACCGGCCAATGCGTTAACCTTCTTACCATCACTTCTACTTCAGCGGGTCTACTTCTACTTCCCTTGTCAAGTAAAATCAAGCAGGTTCCGCCATCACAGCTTTTGCTAAATAGCGGCAGCAGGACCCAGAAAAATATTAGGAGTCTTCAAATCGAGGCCAGGTCACAAACACCAGCGCAAAATCAACATCTTAACCAACGTTATATTTAGGTTTCGACGGCAACCACTACGGGAACCAGTAACTAACCATTGGGGGATGATGGCTGCCGTCGAAACCTAAATTAAAACGTTGGTTATTTTGTGCTGGTGTTTGTGACCTGGCCTCGATTTGAAGATTCCTGGAGGAGGGATTGTTTTGGGGTGTTGAAGGTGGAGGATTATGAGGTTGTTGTTGTTGTTGTTGTTGTTGTTGTTGTTGTTGTTGTTGTTGTTGTTGTTGTTGTTGTTGTTGTTGTTGTTGTTGTTGTTGTTGTTGTTGTTGTTGTTGTTGTTGTTGTTGTTGTTGTTGTTGTTGTTGTTGTTGTTGTTGTTGTTGTTGTTGTTGTTGTTGTTGTTGTTGTTGTTGTTGTTGTTGTTGTTGTTGTTGTTGTTGTTGTTGTTGTTGTTGTTGTTGTTGTTGTTGTTGTTGTTGTTGTTGTTGTTGTTGTTGTTGTTGTTGTTGTTGTTGTTGTTGTTGTTGTTGTTGTTGTTGTTGTTGTTGTTGTTGTTGTTGTTGTTGTTGTTGTTGTTGTTGTTGTTGTTGTTGTTGTTGTTGTTGTTGTTGTTGTTGTTGTTGTTGTTGTTGTTGTTGTTGTTGTTGTTGTTGTTGTTGTTGTTGTTGTTGTTGTTGTTGTTGTTGTTGTTGTTGTTGTTGTTGTTGTTGTTGTTGTTGTTGTTGTTGTTGTTGTTGTTGTTGTTGTTGTTGTTGTTGTTGTTGTTGTTGTTGTTGTTGTTGTTGTTGTTGTTGTTGTTGTTGTTGTTGTTGTTGTTGTTGTTGTTGTTGTTGTTGTTGTTGTTGTTGTTGTTGTTGTTGTTGTTGTTGTTGTTGTTGTTGTTGTTGTTGTTGTTGTTGTTGTTGTTGTTGTTGTTGTTGTTGTTGTTGTTGTTGTTGTTGTTGTTGTTGTTGTTGTTGTTGTTGTTGTTGTTGTTGTTGTTGTTGTTGTTGTTGTTGTTGTTGTTGTTGTTGTTGTTGTTGTTGTTGTTGTTGTTGTTGTTGGTCATTAGTCGTCATTAGTCGTCATTAGTCGTCATTAGTCGTCATTAGTCGTCATTAGTCGTCATTAGTCATTAGTCATTAGTCATTAGTCATTAGTCATTAGTCATTAGTCATTAGTCATTAGTCATTAGTCATTAGTCATTAGTCATTAGTCATTAGTCATTAGTCATAGACAGTCATTAGTCATAATCATAGTCATAGTCATAGACAGTCATTAGTCATAATCATAGTCATAGTCATAGACAGTCATTAGTCATAATCATAGTCATAGTCATAGACAGTCATTAGTCATAATCATAGTCATAGTCATAGACAGTCATTAGTCATAATCATAGTCATAGTCATAGACAGTCATTAGTCATAATCATAGTCATAGTCATAGACAGTCATTAGTCATAATCATAGTCATAGTCATAGACAGTCATTAGTCATAATCATAGTCATAGTCATAGACAGTCATTAGTCATAATCATAGTCATAGTCATAGACAGTCATTAGTCATAATCATAGTCATAGTCATAGACAGTCATTAGTCATAATCATAGTCATAGTCATAGACAGTCATTAGTCATAATCATAGTCATAGTCATAGTCATTAGTCATAATCATAGTCATAGTCATAGTCATAGTCATAGACAGTCATTAGTCATAATCATAGTCATAGACAGTCATTAGGCATAGGGCAAAGTGAATAAAAAAAACACTTGCAATTTGTTTTATTCACTTTGCCCACAGTCAGAGGATAGAGGAAGGAAGGATTATTATTATAGAGGATTATTATTGTATATAGGATAGAGGATAATTATTAGAATGATAGAGGATTATTATTATATATTATAGATCTTAGCTCAATCCTTCAGTTATTTACAACTTTCTAAGTATACGCTAAAGTCTGAAACTGTATAAACATGTTGATCTCCAAAAAATAATGAGAATTATTTTGTTTTTTTTTTTTAATTATAGTTAATGCCTGGCACTGGGTTATTCCTGACCTTCACGTCCCTATAAAAAGTGGGTGTTAAAGCCCTGCAAAATTCTGGTTGATAAATTCCTTAACCAATTGTCCGTTTGCCACTGCTACTGTCTTCAAAAAGGAAATTGTACGGAATTTTTCTGGCGAACAAAACTAGACATGTCCTCAGTTTATGTTCGCTATGTCCTCAGTTAATGACCCTATCTAAAAAGTTCAGTAATTTGCCTGTCCTGTAAATTGTAAAATTGTTAACGGGACTAGTGTGGTTTTGTTCGCCAGCTCCTCATTTATTGTCTATTACGGTGATGTTATAACAACAAGTGGACTTCGTCAATAAAAAATTTATATTTAAAAATATCGCTTTTTGTGCCACAAAACATCGTGCAGTGCATCCTTGCACATTAGTTCCACTTCAATATATTAGATTTTGCATGAACACTTAGATAAAAAAAAATTTGTTCTCGTTGGATACCCCATCATTTACCAATCGCTCAAAAATAGGCTCGCGTCAAGTGGTGTAAGGAAATTATTAAAAAGTTCAACCGTTGTGCTTCAAAAGACGTGTATAAAATCGTGACAGGTGACGAATCATGGATATATGCTTATGAGCCGGAAACAAAACAGCAATCTTTCCTGTGGGTATTCCAAGACGAGCTAAATCCAACAAAAGCTGTTCGTGGAAGAAGCTCAGCTGAGCAAATGGTCGCCTGTTTCTTCGGTCGAATGGGTCATGTGGCTAATGTTCCGCTTGAGCAACGTAGAACTATCAATTCTGAGTGGTACACGACCATTTGTGTGCCGGAAGTCTTCAGAGAAATTCGTAAAACTAACCCCCCAAGACGAAACATTATTCTGAATGGCAATGCGAGCTTTCACACATCTCGTCAAAAAAGTGAATTTTTGAGCATTAAAAAACCCCATCGAATTGATGACTCCGTACAGTCCTGACTTGGCACCCAATGACTTCTTGTTGCCGAATATCAAAGGTTGAAGTTGAAACATTCAAAACCCATGTTTTGGTGGTTTCTCAAGAGGAACGGAAAAACTGCATTGACAAATGGTTTAACGAATTCAAAAGTGTATTGATCGTCAAGGGGAAAATTTGAAAAACAATAAAGCCACTTTCATTTAAAATGTTTCGTACTATTTTCTATTCCAGAAATATAATTAGTAGCCCTCGTAACATTATGATCGATTTCGAATTTGTGTGTTATTAACATATTACAATTCGTAAGAATTTGCTTTCGTTTCGAATTACAGTGTAGACCCTCAAAGGCTTTAAGCCTAGGCTAGCATTGTAGAGTTGCGTAGAGAAATTTTATTGATGGCACACAAATTCATATAATAAATATATTCTAACAAGACGAATTCATATAAAATGTCAAAAATTTCATGATTAAATAATTGTCTATATATTAATTTCAGAGAAAATATTTCCATTTGTTATGTATGACACATCCTCGTAATATAAAAAATAAAGGTCAATAATTCCGTACACTTCTTTTTGAAGACAGTAGTAGCAAACGAAGTTACCGAATGAATTTTTAGCAAACTGAATTAACGATGTTCTCTTAATCGCACTTCCTATGGGAAAGTGAAATTCAGGCAGAAATCAAAGGATCTACTGTGTAACGCGAAACGCAAGAAAATTCATTCGAATTTAAATTTTATAAGCATACAAATTCAAAAGCATTTTCTTTAGTTTGGAATTACACAGTAGAACCCCAGTATCAGTTCGGCTTTTGAAGAAAAAAATGTAACTCTAATAAGTTACACAAAAAATATCAAATGATTTGAAATTTGTAGAATAATTCAAATAATACAAGGTATCCGAAAATTTTATAGGGTGCTTAATAGTACAATAAAATAAAACAATACATACAGCAATAATTAAATAAGATTTTTATCTTTTATTTACAGATTTTAGATTGCACAATTGTTAAAAAAATGGAATTTGAGATTCACCAATGGCCACGCCACTGCGAATCCTCTAACGTGGAACGAATATAGTAACAACGTTTTGACACAATACACCGCTGCTTCTAAGATCAAAACTCCTGGCTGCCTCAGCGTCACTTTGTCCGGGAATAGTGCATTTACCACAGCAGCTGATAAACGAAATTTTTATATCAGTGGTTGGGCTTATTTTCTGGAATCATGTTCTTGGCTTTTATTTTGCATTTACTACAATTCTTCAACAACAGTTCTCTATGCATTAGTTGTTTACGATATAAATGCATAGCGCACTAATTATATAATCACATATTCGTTAATGTGTTCTCACACATAAAATGCAGTTGGTACCTGGGTACAACTCCGCGAAGTCATACATACTTCGCGCCCACACTTTTAAAACGCAAAAACAATGCCACGCTATCTTTTTTGGACACCCTGTATTATTTGAAAAACTTTCACTAATTGTATTGCACGGAGACAGAAAAATAAAATATTTAAAAAATTCTTTTTTACTTTCTTTTTCTTAGAATTGGTAATATTTTACAAAAATAACAAATAATTCTCATTTAACTATAGTGATTAGTTGACATAATCATCAAGTGAATGCAGGTATATAAATTAGCCTAACCAACAATAAATAACATATTTTAATTTGCTTTCTCTGTTAATAACATACATACATATACATACATACATTCATGTTACATTAGAGATGAGCGATATTTCTGGATTAACCTGTTGTTCACGGGAGAAAGTCGTAAAACAATCGTTTTCGTATACGTTTTTATCAACTTTATTCTCACTTCTTTTCACGTGAATAATAATTAAATATTCAATATTCAATCTTTATCACAACACTACTACTTTTTATAAACTTCATTAGATTATATTAAATTAGCAGGTCGCCGAGAAAATTAGAGTGATGAACTCTACTTTCATCCTGGGAATCCTTTTATTAAAGTTCCCTTTGTGTTACCTAGAAGTGGTATGATGAGGAAATTCGCAAAGGAAGAGGAGTGAGAGACGAAAGGACAGAATTTTTGTGGTAACTCGATAGAATAGTCGAGCGGCAGAACCATTTGCATATGTTTAAGTTTTAACGTTTATAGCTCCGAGGCAACTGAAATACCTATTGGCCAAAAAGTAAAGGCGTCGTTTTCCCTTTTCATCCTCTGCCCCTTTTTCCATTTTCATGCAGACAATCGGTACAGTAGTCATAGTAGGGCTCTCGCATTTTTGTTGGCGAAAACTTAAGGGGGAATAGTTTTTCTTATATCAGTACGAAGTAAGGGACAGGGTTGTTATGGAACATATAGGCTTATTTTGCCAACTATATTGCGTTATCGCTGAAAGTAAGCCATCGATGCGTTTCCAGCAAGATGAGGGTAGAGTGCCACATACCACAGTCTAGGGTGATGCTTGAATGATCGAGGGATGCACAGTATTCTTATTGAAAGATGTTGTATGTGCTGTATACCTCCTCGAGGTTAACGGTTACGAAGCGAATATCTCCACTTGATACTCGATAAAACCTTAAACAGTTTGCTGCTCTCTTCATTGCAGATATTTGTGCTTAGAGTACGCCACATTCAATCGGGATTCGAAATGCAATTTTTATCCTCAACTAACCACCTTCCCCCTTTTCGAGACATCCGTGTATATAGAGAGACCCAGAGGGTAACGCAACATTTTATTAAAGAGTCTACAGAAATGTCCTTTCGAAAAGGCGTCGTGGAGTGCACTAATCAATTAGATCAGGTATGATATTTATGTTCTCCATCAGGCTTTTCTAGACACTGTATGAAAAATCCTTTCGAACCTAGAGATTTCCACGAAAAAAACTACTTCTAATAGCCAGCTGACTCCCATAGGGGTTATGCCACAGATTGAGCCCATAGCATTTTTCCAAAGGTAAATAGATTTTGGGTTACCTTTCAAGGATAGCTCACAAAAATAGTGCTTAGGAATTGTCATTGTTCGAAAGTGTTATGATAATGCCGTTTATTTTATGTAACGAGAAAGATGAAATCTTGTATTTCCTTTCGAATATTACAAACTCTGTTTTGGCTGGATTTACACTGAGC
This sequence comes from Tachina grossa, assembly GCA_949987645.1. Classification (NCBI taxonomy): domain Eukaryota; kingdom Metazoa; phylum Arthropoda; class Insecta; order Diptera; family Tachinidae; genus Tachina; species Tachina grossa. The sequence goes on along the minus strand of OX465277.1, from coordinate 23,617,850 downwards.
TTACTTAGCAAGGACTGCCTGCTGGTAATTTTCAGTACCGTTTCCAGTCCCTGCGATATAGTGTCCAGGTGGACACTACGGACACTTAAACGTTCACCTATGCAATAGTTTTGATAAAGGGGTAGTTGCTGTTTTGTATTTTCTTACAAATACTTGGTATTAATATTTCTTAAGATAACAGAACTCAACAAAAAACCAATATGTTTAAACTTTTTTAAGGCACTGATTAAAAGAACAGCGATTAAAAATTTACAATCACTAGAAACGAGGTTATTAAAGCATCGTCTGATCGCTCATCTCTAATATATACATATGACCTTCTCCGAGAAAAGGGACCTAGTGTGTCAAAAAACCGATTTGGACTTAAGAGTGGATTCTGGTACCTAAAAGGGTGTAGAATAAGATGAAATGAGTTTTTCTTAAAACTTGATTTTCACACACTAGGTCCCTTTTCTCGGAGAAGGTCACATATATGTACGTAAATAAGATACATAAATACTAGTGATGCACGAATACTCGTATTCGTATTCGAATTGTCGAATATTCGGTAATTTTCAGGCGAATACGAATACGAATATTTTTCCAAAGAAATTAAATAAATAAATGCATAAATCCTAAACGAAATTTAAATAAATGACTAAAAATTTTAGTTTTTACAAATACATTAATTTTTTTATAGAAATTTGTGCTTTGTATCATTTTCAAGTATTATTCAATGACGATCATTAAAATTTTGGGTACTTATTATTAACTTTAAAGTACGCCAACAAGAGTGTGAAGTCCTTTTTCATAACAATTTTTTAATATTTCATATTGCATATAATATTCGTATTCGTATTCGCGAATATCGTTTCAAATATTCGTATTCGCGAATATCAAAAATTGACATTCGTTACATCACTAATACATACATATGTATGCACCTATGTTAACTATAAATAAATACTTGGCTTATAAATGAAATAAAACTTACTTGATGATCCCCTTGGTTTCCTTGGTGGTGGAGTAATTGAACGCAAATTTCTGCCATTAGTTCTGCGTGAGGCTGTTGGAGAACTTTTGTGGGGACTACTATTATATCGACGTCTATGGCGATCTCTAGGGCTGACAGAACGACTGGATTCGGAACTGGAATCGGATTGAGAGCTGCTAGAACTTGTATAAGATGAATTGCTACTATAACTGCGACGTTCTCGGCGCCTTTTATCGCCGTGCTCACGCGATCCTCCTCTCCCGTTCGGAGATTTTGAACGCATCCATGGGTCATTCCAATCATCACTACGACCTAATGGCTCAACTCTTTGCACAATAACCTCACGTGCAGGTCGTACACGTCTTTCATCTTCATATTGTGGCATTCGATGAGGTGGAAGCTCCCTGTAACGACTAGATCGACCATATGGATCAATTTCATCATAATGGGTCAACGGCGGACCACGTCCATAACGATCGGCGGCAGTATTATAGACATCTGAAGGCGTTTCATACAATGGATGTCGTGTAGTCTGTAGCATAATAAATAATAAGACAGAGAAAAAAAAATTTTAGTTATTGAGTTTTTTAATAAAGTACTTCTTGATAAAAAAAAAATAGTTTTATGAAATAAAAATTGGTGGTAAGTACTATTTATTAATCAAAAATTATTCTTTGGTAACCACGTATCATAAGCCGGTGAAGAGAATTCGCAAACTAAAAATAATATTACAAATAAATATATTGTTACGTAAAAATATTCCTACAGGATTAAAGCAAAGAACTATCTGGAAGTATTTAACTAAAGCACTAAACGTACACACATATTTACGTGCAAACACTATAGCAACAACAATAATTGTGTACATAGCTACAGACATACGCACATGCAAATAAAAATGCGAGCACTTATGGTAACCACCCTGTACTACCAGTAGCACACCGCATTGCCAACATAAGAGTCGTTACTTTGAAATTCAAAAATAACGGCCAATCGAATTATCTACAAACACCTAGGAGCAGCACCATGAATTTTCCCGATTGTGCTAGAGGACTGTTTGAACATCTGGCTACCAATTGTAAATGACAATATAGATGGCGGCATGTATAGATGCCATTACCAAGTACATAGATGTTATTACGCCACCTATCGGTCGAACATTGGAGAACCGGTTGCTGTACTATAAAAAGTGGCAGCATGTGCGAGAACAGAGTAGTGCTAATCAGAAAGTAGTCAAGTTAAGAACTCGTTAGTCAGTTGATAATTAAGTTGTGAATTAATAATAATCTGCGATACAGTGGTGAGTTGATAGTTAAGAGCAGTCTGTGCTTTACACAAGAGTTGGAGTAAAAGAGAAACTATAGGACAGTCTATAGTGACAGCAAAGTCTGTCGTAGAATTGAGATTATTATGGAGTCTATCGTGTCGACTGGAGTAAAGGGAACAGCGCAGCGAATAGACGTGTGTAAGGTTGTAAGTAAAGCCAGTGCGTCTTTATTGGTGTATCAACTGTGAGTGTCGGCAGAGTGAGTGACGTGTGTGACAAGCAGCAGACAAAGAGGTATTGGTGTATCAACTGTGAGTGACGGCAGAGAGAGTCTCGTAAGTGACGGCAGCAGACAGAGAGGTGTCACGAGAATACTTGCGCAGCCAGCTAAGAGACGTGTGTAAACTACAGCGAGGAAGGCGTAGTGGTAACCAGTCGTGAATATCTGTGTGTAATTTATTAGTTTAAGTTATATTAGTGTATTTAAGCTCTTGAGTAATTTAGTATAAGTGTATTTGTAAATAAAACTTGTATCATTCTTAACCCTAATTACTACACTCGGCTCTTGTATTCATTTGCAAATCTTCGGATCTACGGAAAAGCGTTTTTATAGAGAGAAAAACGTAACAATATAATAATAATAATATATATAAATAACATCCGAGAAAATATTCCTCACACTTTCTAAAATGAGAAAAAAAATCAGCAGATTGAATTCACAAGTAATGAGCTTACTTATTTAGATATACGGCCCTGTTCTTTAAACCGATCGATTTGAAATCGCACGGTTTTAGAAAACAAACTCCGACAATAGAAATATTTTTTTAGATTATTTTTTCAATTATTTTATTATATTGTTTCGCAAACATATCTAAAAGAAAATTATCGTGTATGATTTTAAACACGACTGCAGGACCATTATTAATTTTTTGAAAATGAGAAATTTACTCGGATACGGTTTACAGAACACGGCCGATAAACTGTCACACAAATCAAAATGAAACAGAACATAAAATATATTGAGGAACTGGCGAACAAAACCAAACTACCCGTTAACTGTTTTTTACAGGTCAATCAAATTACTGAGCTACCTAGATAGAGACTAGCAAGGAAAATTCAGTTTTCGTTATTTTTTAACTGACTTCAGAAATCAATTCGTCTCTATATATATATTTTTTTTTTTTGACATTGTTACTTCATAACTCAGTACATTTTAGACCGATTGTAAAAAATCTTTTTTTTTTGTCACAAGATTGTGCGGGGAAAAAAGTAGATATCATGAACGCAGTTGAACTTGCTTTTTTTACTAAAGTCTTTCACTTGAAAAACAGAAGGGAGTCTGCATAAAAATACACTTAATACTCCATTAAACAAGAATTTAATAAACTTGTATTTTATAGTTCTAGTATGTGGAAAAAACACAAATAATGCCGAAATAAATCATTTATAAAGTTATTTTTACAAGTTGGTGAGTGTTAATAATTTTGTTTACTATCTCCATAACAAAAAGGGAGAAAGAAAATGTCAACAAACAAGCAAAACAGCGAGCTTCGTACTGCGGTGATGCCACGTATTGCTCTTTTTTGTCCCAAGGAATTTATGATTGGAGAAATTTTTTATCGAGAAAATTACTTTCCGTGAGATATGAATTCCGAAAAAATATTCATGATTGGGCTGATTCTACTTATTTGATTGCTGCGAAACCTAGCAAACACCTATGGTTCTTGTAATTACACAATTCTAAAGTTTAAAAATGGGAGGGGCTGCGGCGCCCATTAAAATTTATTATTATATTTCACGTGCATCTACTTAACCGATTTTTACGAAACTTGACACACATCTTGAGCTCTAAAATACGTGGTTCTCCATTACCGATTTTCGCAAACACACACAATCTTGCATAAGAAAAATGCGTGGAGGCACGCCCATTAAAATTAAATTTTAAATTTCACGTACTAAAAAATTCTTTTGAAAATGTTCTATCAGTGCCTCGTTTCTGTAAGGAATGTGAGAACTTTTCGAGTCGAGAAAATTGTTATCATCCTGTGAAACACAGGGTTAGTAAGAAAAAAACTGTATTTATTGATATTTTTTGTAAGTTTGTATAAGTTTTTATGTGAGTAACCCTGTGTAAAATAGGACAACCAATATAATTATTTAATTTATCTCGATGCGAGAACTTCTCACAAGTTACAGAAATGGGGTACAGATCTTTTCATCGAAGTCGATTTTTATTGGCAGAAGAATTATTTAAGGTAGGATCGAACTAATTTTGAATGAAAACATTTCGTGACTTCACAGATTTGTACTTGGAGAACCCGAAAATAACTTAAAAAATCATTTACTAAGGTCATGTCTAGTTTTGTTCGCCAGCTCTCCTAAAGCTATGTACAGACGGTTGTCAGATCTTACAATATTGACAGTAAAATGTGCTAAAAATTTCTTACAACCGTGTGAACTGACAATTTTTGTCAGACGACGGTGCCAGAAAAAGCATTGTCAGTCCATTGCAAGACTAGCAACTGACAACATATTGTCAAACATCTTACAAATCGTGTGAACACATTGTAAAACTATTGCCAGATATTTGTCAGACATTTTAATATTGTCAGATGTGCGAAGTTCAACCATCTGACAATGGCGTCATTGTAAGATAATTCTTTCTATTATTATATTGCTGGATTTTGAGAATATCTATATATATATAAAAGAAAGTGGTGTTAGTCACACTATTTATAACTCAAGAACGGATGAACCGATTTGGCGGAACCAGGAGATGGACATAAGATACTTTTTATCCCGAATGAGACCAGGAGGACGATAGGAGACATTTCTGCCCCCCCCCCCCACCCGAAAAAATCTAACCGATTTTAATGAAATTTAGAACATATATAAATCTACGTCTAAAAATTCACATAGGCTAAGAAAATTTGCAAAAGTAGGGCCAGGAAGGTAATAGGAGGAAATTTCTGCATCCCCCAAAACAATTAAAACGATTTTAAAGAAACTTTGAACTTAGATCTGCATCTAAAAATTCACATAGGCTTTGTTTTTTAAGCCAGGACCAGGAGAGAGCTAGAGGGGAAAATGTTTGCCCCTCTGAAACGATCAAACCGATTTTAATGAAATATATAACATAGATAGATGTGCGAATAAAAATTCACATATGCTATGAAAATTTTCAACAGTATGATCAGGAGGGCAATAGGGGGGAATTTCTTCCTCTCCGAAAAGATTCTAATGTTATTTAGAACATAGATCTGCATCTAATCACCCTTATTCTATTTGGCGTCGGCAACATAACACGACGTCGTTTTTAATGTTTTTTATCAAATCGGTATTCCCGTAGATAGTATTGCCATTTATCGATGACTGTCAGCATATGTTTGGTATTCTGAAAGAAACATTGATGTTGATGTTGCCGTTCATTTTGTCGTCAGTGTTTTTGATGTCGTGTTCTGTTGTGTGCATGCCTCAACGAATTTGAAAAATAATTTAAATGGCAAAAAAGTGAAATATAAATAGATATAAAAATGTACATATTTATTTGAAAAAAGTTCTTAAAAAAAGTGAAAAATATAATATGGACAAAATTAAAATTACCAACCCCAACCAATTTGAAAAGCTTGTGGAAGAGTTGGAAAAGTCCTTCTTTTGCTAGAGGATTCCTCAGGGGTAGTTTCCTAATAATTTCAAGGTGCAGTGAGAAAGTGAGACTGCACTAAATTCCCTCGGTCCACCAATTAGAACTAGTGGTGGATGGCAAAATGTAAGGTAAATAGTGTGTTGGGAAAGTATACTGAGGTTTAAATTAAAAAAAAAAGGTTGCAAACAACAACAGCAAAGCAACTGAAGGCGGGGTATATAAACAATTAGCACTGAGTACCTTTGGAGGAAGCTCCAAGCTCCAATAAACGTTGATCTGATCCCTTTTGTTTCAAAAGTTAGGCTCTATTGTATCCAATACATTCCTAAATGATGTTTTGTTCAGCCGAAAATATTTGTAAAATATTAAAAGGATGAACATTATCCATTATTTTCCAAAAACATGAGAGAACTTATCACTTAATTTTCCTTGGGTAACTGGCAAATGCATCACTTTTGTCTGAGAAATCTTATTTTCACTATTAATTTTTTTTCATCGTCTCAATAGGAAAGAAAAACATTTTATTTTAATTTATTTACAAAGCTTTTACTTATTCAAAAATACTTTTACCAAAAATAGTAAACAAAATGAACCAGCTGACTCAAATATTGGATATGTGTATTGTATTTATCGATAAACAGGCAACGTCGTCATAACACTGTTAGGGAATACAAAGTTAGCATTGATGTTGTGTTATATTGATGTTGTTTCAAAATTGATGACGATGTTGCCGACCCCAAATAGAATAAGGGTGAATATGTAATTCATATAGGCTTTGTTTTTTAAACTAGGGCGAGATGGGAAATTTGTGCCCCTCCGAAACGTAGGTAGATCTGCGTCTAAAAATGCATATACAATATATACATTTTCAAAAGTAAGACCAGGAGGTCGACAGGAGGACATTTCTGCCTTCCATATTAACCGATTTTAAACAAATTTATAAATCTGCGTATAAAAAGTCACAAAATGGCTATAGATATTTCCTAAGTTAGGACCAGGAGGAAGTAAGGGGGCAATTTCAGAGTTTTAATTCGATTTTGGTGAAATTTAAAATATACATAGATACTCCTTCAATAAAATTTATAGCATAGGTATCCCTTCATTTAGAAGAAGACATAAGCTATGTACTTAATTTATCTAAGTTCTGCCCCTCAAACACTTTCAAATCCATATAAATGAAATTGAATAGACGATGGGGGTAGCAAAGCACACCGGGTGTAGCTAGTATTACAATAAAATAAAAAAATAGATTCAAAATGAAGTATTTCCCATCCTGTAATCCATCTTAGTTTGTCCATAAGATGCAACAGCCTTCAAACAGAGTAGACGTAAGCTTTTACTTCAAAACATCTTTAATTCGGCATGTGAACATTTTTGAGAAATATTGATTAACTATCCCTCGAAACTATTATACACATCACATATGTTTATTACAAGTTCCATGCGAAACAAATGTCACTCATATTATTTACCATGAAAACTTAAAATGTTCAAGACACATTTATTGAGGGCAATCATGAATAAAATTCCGCGAGAAATTTTTCCCGGGAATAAATTCAAACAAAAGCAAGTAATAGGGAAAACTAAAAAATTCTAATTGGAAAAGGGAGAAATTTCTCGCGGAATTTCATTCATGATTGCCCTGATTATGTTTTTCGCATGATGAACAGAGTACACACTTCTGCAACATTTTTTTATATGCTATATAATCAATCCTATTGCATTGTCGAGTCGAATATTCCTTTACGAGAATTTTGTATTAAATTAAAGGAAACTTTATAAAATGGAGTGGAAAATGTGCTTTGACTGTTTGAAAACATTAATCAGATAATTATGAGGTGAACTTAGAACAAATATACAGGTATGGTCTGACACTCGCATGATTTTCAAATCGCATGTGAGTTGCAAAACGCCAAACTTGTTTCTAAATGTTTCTTAACTCATGTGTTTTGCTTGCGACTTGCCACATTGATTTATATGTGCTGTTTAAATATCGTGGCTGCAGCCACCGATATTATTCCTGATTCGTTTTTTTTTTTATAAAATTTGCAAATAATATTTTAATGAAATGAATTTTGTAATTTATAAAGTGATAAATATGTATATTTCTAGTAAATATTTATTTAGAAACGTTTTTAGCACACTTGCCATTTTGGCGCTTTTTTTCTCGAAAAAAAAATGCAATAAATACTACTGTATATACTCATAGTCGAATAACTACTCAAGAGTATTTTTATACTTATGTGTATGATTGTAGCGGTCCTTTGTGCTCTGCGTAAGTTAAGGAATGTGTATGAATAGTTATAGTTGAGTTTAAACTAGGAGTATTTAAAATTGTACTTTTGTCATTCTCCGCACACATTAATTTTAAAATTAGTTTTACATCTTTACATCATTAGTTCTTTACTATTGATATGAGCATGCTAATCAGTTACGTTTTTTTTTTTTGACGAAAATCGAAAATTGAGGATCTAAAATTGTCGCTTAAGCTATTTTGGCGGTTATGGCACGACATTTAGGCTCCATTAAATAATGGAAATAAATGAAATGGTATAAGTAATGACAAAAGACTTACCTCGGCTGGAGATAATCTATCCTTTAAATAATAAGGATCCTTTTCTAACTCGTCCGGTGACAACGTCAAATTCATCTTTTTATCTTCAAAATCCATATCTTGCTCTTTTCGTTTATTAGCTTTCCTCATCATTTCTTTTGCTGTACGCAATCCTCTTTCCCAAGCACTTTCTACAACAACTGGCCCATCCAAAGGTACCTTGCGGGTCTCGTGATTCGATGGATAAACGCTTGCAGCAGTATGATGAAGAGCTGCAGTGCGATGATGTATTGCTGGACGTTCGGATCTATAATCATGAAAATCCGTAGGATGTATGGAATAATTAGAAGCACGGCTACCGACTGCGCTTCCACTTTGTGGTAGTGGAACCGGTCGAACTAAATCGAACATTGTATAATTTCCTTTATCAGTGACGCCAGGATGAAGAAAACGGCAACTCATGCCCCATGTACATTGACCTCGTGTATAAAATCTACATACCGGTTTAGGCTCAGTCTCTTCTGGTCTTTTTTCATCTTCGTCCGTAACTTCGCCTTCTTCTAATTCTTCTTCATCTTTTTCATTATTTGTGCTTGTGGGTATGTTGTTATTTTCCCCTGTTTCATTATTTTCTTTTTCATATTCTTTCTTTTCATCACTCTTGCTAACTTCAGGGCATTCTCCTTCTTCTGCTTCAAAGTCTAAAGCGTCTTCGTCATGAGGCTTAACTAAATCTTCCAAAGACTCTTCAGTTTTGCCTTTGGTAACAATTTTTTCTTCTCCTTCTGAAGCAGCTTCACATTTATCCTTAAAAAAAATAATTAAGATATATTATATGTATATATGTAAATAATTATAAATAAATAACTTACATTTGATATTAATTTCTTTTTCTCCAGCTTCTGACGTAAATCGGTAATACTCTTGTCAGCTTCTTCATCCTCATCGTTGCTTGCAATGTCTTTCTCTTCAACTACAGTTTCTTCGTCAGCTGAAGTCTTCGCTTTATAAATAGAAGACCGTTTTTCGCTTTCTAAATCACTGACATCGCTCAAATCTTCATGGGTGATGTTTAATTCGTTATGTTCTTGTGGGCGTTCACCGCTATTACTTCGACTACGATTCGAAGACAAACTACTCTCTCTGGAACTGCGATGGGAAGTTGGGGTGGGAGATACATTTTCTGTATTGCCGACAACCTTGCCATTCTCACTACAAGTTGAACTCGACTTCTTTTCAATATTTACGTTGTTTGAGGATTTTGTTTCCTCATCTTCGCCGTTATCGCTTAGGGATGTATCTGAAGATGAATCGGAATCAAACTTAGACTTAGAATGCGATTTCTCTGAACCTCCATACGGAGAACCTGAACGATGCGAACGCCGACTTCTAGAACTACTAGCTGGACTTACAGCACCTTCACTATGAGATTGAGGTTCATTGTGATGCGATTGCTGCCTAGAGGCTTGCGATGAGGTGGACGAACTATTTGATGCCGACGATCCAGGACGGGAGTCCTCTGATTCCATGGTGCTGCTAATTTAGTTTTTGTTTATAAACCTAAAGAACGTTTGCAAAGAATAATGCCAAGAAGTTTTTAGTGTATTTAATAAGTAAAAGCAAATATAGTAGATGATATATATATGTATATACACATATACTTACATACATAACGCGTATATAATATTTATTTATGTATGTTAGTACATATTGAGCCTTTAAAAAACGAGATTAAAGTTTTAAATTGGCCAATTTAAAGCAACATATAATTTTCCTCTCAAGAGTGTCGTATAATATATATGTATTTGTATGAAATTTTGGCACAATATGGCGATTAGTTTTGTTATACATATTAACTTAAAAAAATAAGTTTTTAAGTTATGACACTCTTGCATCGAAGGCTTGATATGCTCGTATGTATATGTTTATATAGAGCATCCATTCGACTTTAGTTTCGAACAGAAGTAGTTTAAAATTTAAATTTTTTTCTAAACATCTTCGAAACATCGTTTTGTAATTATGAGTTTTTATGAATTTTGAAACCAGTGCGAACAAGGCACATTCATCTCCAGGTAATATCAAGATTATAAAATCAACTTAACTTAAACATGGATTTTAGTTGAACCAAAATGTCAAAAATAGAATTTACTTAAACAAAATAAAAATTATTTACATTACAAGACAGAATTAGTTTTTACTTTCTGCTACGAATCAGCTGATTCTTTTTTGTTTATAGAAATCTTATACAAGTCGTTAGCTTTTCTGTTTCACTCTGTTAGACATTTATTTTTGAAGTGATATTAATTTTTTTAAAGTAATATAGTTATAAAGTGCGTTCGAGAACTCAAAAATTTTAAACATTTTTTGTTCGATTTTACTGTATTGCGTTCGCCTACACAAAATCCAGTAAATGAGATGGCGAATTGAGAGAGAAAGTGACAGTTCATTTACTGAGTAAAATCATGAATCAAAGAATGTATTCTTTGATTTTGATTCATGAAGTAAATGCAAATTTTTACTGGACAAATTTTTGCCAGTAAAATCCAGTAAAACGAATATATGTTTTCAAATATAAACAAACAAAAGCAAACGGAAACTAATTTTTTTACTTTTTGATGAAATTTTTAAAATCACAAAAAACAAATGTATTAAGTTATAAACATTATAACATTTATTTGTCATCGGACGGTTCCTGGTTTGCCGTATGGAACATTTAAAAAAAAAATTGAGTTATTGATCGATTATATGTATATGATTAATGTGTACTTTTCTTAAACTCTCTCAGTTTTTCGTTGTCTTGAATATATCAGGATATACAAAGTTCTTTTCCCTTTTATATTTCTCTTAATAAATGCACTCATTTGACCTGGTTGAAAGGAAGTGAAAAATATTGTTGTCATGGTTTTTTTCTGTACATCCTAATAACTTCTCACGTTGAGGATAAAAAGCTTAGAAATTTTAACGGCCTGGCCCGCGAGGTAGACAAGAAAGTTGCTATCGCTTACTTATATTTAAAACAAAAGCAAAATAAGAAAGTTTATTTTGTTTTCAATATAAGTAAGCTATAGAAAGTTTCTTATCGACATCGTGGGCCAGCCAAATAAGTTTAAATAAAAACATACAAATCGTCATGTGAGAACTTAAGTGTCCAATATCCAATAGTTTATAGTGGTGTATTGGACACTTAAGTTCTCACATTACGATATGTAAGTATATATTATTTTTATTATTAAACAAAATATTCTATCGTATATCAAAATTAGTAATCAGCTGTTGTATATATTTTACTGGATTTTACAATTTTTCCGTTCGCTTACTTTTAGATGCAATCTTTTTTATTGAGAGTAATTTCTTTAAGTTACTCAGTATTTACTCAGTTACTGGATTTTACTGGAAAAGTATTCAAGCGCACCTTATGTTCGTGGTGCATAAACAAGACATAACGAAGAAAAAAAATTTAATTGAAATTGCAAATCTAAAAAAAGATCGACTACACGAACACGACTAAAACTATAATAAATTTAACTATATTATAAACCCCCATATTCATAAAAAAATTAAATGAATTTGAAATCAATTTTAGAAAAATTTTGTATGGAAAATTTGAATATGGGAGAAAAAGTGCGATATGGCAGTCGAAACTCTACTACAGAGCATTTTTATTGCTTTTATAACTGTTAAACTTCCGCGAGAAATTGTTCCCGGGGAACAATCTCAAATAATAAAAATAGGGAAAATAAAAATTTCTAATTGGAAAAGAGAGAAATATCTTGCGGAATTTTATTCATGATTGCCCCCCTGTTAGCTGCAGTATAAAATCACGCAACTACACTTTTTTAATTTCAAGTGACTGAAGTAAAGTTTCTTTACTTTCATATTAATTCAGCTGATTATTAAGATAAAGGATTTGAAAATTTGTAGTTAGATGTGTTTCGATGGTTTTACATTTCATCTGACGATATAAAGAGAGTGCATATTTTTTTGTGTATTAACAAACAGACAAATAAATTATGAGGTGGTACTCCTCAAAACCACCTGATATGTATTCGCATTGAATAACTGCAAAAACTTACGACCCGGACTTATTACCCTTCTCAACGCAACTTAGTTTGGTTGGCTAAGAGTCAAACCAACTTTGACACAACCCAAATATATTTTAGTATTGTGAATTACAACTAATTTTACGTGAAAATGCTTTACAATCACCCCTATTCTGCGTTTCGATTACGTTCCCGCATTCAGTTACGCACGGATCGAAAAGAGGTATTCTGCCAAAAAACTGAATCGAAAGAAAAAGAAGAAGAGAAGAGTATGTTTAAACCTGCTGCTTTGCTTTGAAACGGGTGAAATAGGAACAGTAAAACTAAACAATTTTGCAAAATTTTTAGCAAAAAGTTAAATTTACTGCAAAAAACAGTGATTAATTAAAATTAAATAATTAAAACAAATAATAATTAAATATTGTAAAAATTTGCATTAAATAAACTTTTGCAAATTTAAATACAGAGAGTTAAAAAAAACGAGATAAGCAAGAGGTATTTGTGGCCAAACTTTTCCAGTGTGAAGAATCCTGTCGCGCCGGAGGTGATATTTTAATTTTTTACACATAATTGCAACACAAAAATAAAGTCAATTTGTTTAAATTTAATTAAATACGTACACAATATCGTTCTTCGTTGTCATTAAATAGGTATGTCAACTTTTTATACTGTTTTACCTGTAATAAATTGAATAAAAATCGCATTTCAATACAGAAAAACAAAACAAAGTGTATAGTTCATTAATTAAACCTTCTTTTGCATTTAATGCTTGCATTATTTTTTTAATTAATCACTTTTTGAAGCTAAACAATCAAAAATTTAAAACGCTCCGCCACTAAAATAACAACTTACAAAAACGTAGTTACGATCGAAATGCAGAATACATAGAATCGAAAGAAAAATCGAAGAACGGAACGCAGAATACCAAAGTTGCCAAACGGAGAAACTTTCGATTCGAATCGAAACGCAGAATAGGGGTGAATAGAAATAAAGAGTGAAAAAATATCTGCATGAATATTATTACTTTTAAAATCACATGTGTTTTGAAAACTGATTTTCAGAACATGGCTGATTATTTCAGTTATAATCAGGTATGTGATGAAAACGATCGTTTTCAAAATGATTTCAACCCGATCGTTTTGAAAAGCATTGTTACATATATCAATTAAGAGCAATTTGATACGAAAACAAAAATAAAACTCCTTTTTAAATTTCCATTCCAAAATGTTTTCCTTCCTTTCGAGTTACCGAGTAACCAAGAAGTTGGGAAAGTTTTTAAATCGTGTCAACTAATGTATACATTTTTCAAAGCGAATTGATCTGAGTATACCTTATATGCCTTGAGCAAACATAAAATTACTATGAAAAATATATTACATAATTTAATAAATATAATTCTTTGCATTCCAGGAGATAAAATTAAACTGATTTCAATAAAAAGTTAAGCCATTCTGATATCGATGAAACGGTTTAAAAACTTTTAATACCAGTTTCTGGAAAAAATCTAGCATCATATTATGATTAAACCGACCTTCAAATTTTTAGTCATATATTTGTATTTTTTTAAAATTATCTTGTTTTTTAAATACCAGAATTTTTTTTAAATAAATAACAGAAATTTTGTCAAACTGAGATGGTAGAAAATTTAAACTATTTATATCTATAAACCAGTCGAAATATATTTTATTTGATGATCTCTGAAATATCTTTCAGCATTAGCGCATTTAAAGTAACCAACTTAAGAAGTATCCGCAAAGTTTACGTACAACAATTATATATATACGTAATGAAGCCATTACACGTGCAAGTGTACATACACATATGTAAGTATGTATGTACAGTGGAATCCTCATAATTCGTAATCACACTTTTTTCAGGAATATTTTGCACATGAGTTACATATAGTACTTTTTGTTGTCTTTTGAATCAATTAATATATCAGCGTACTGAGCTTTTGAAACATCGATTTTCGGGCAGATACATACATACGTCAATAACAGTCACGAATAGAACGAATCATTGCAGTACCGGCTTAGTATTAGATTCCCAGCAAAAAAAAAAAAAAAAAAAAAAAAAAAAAAAAAAAAACTTGACAAAAATGCGGTTGAATCATGGCTTCAAGTCATGACGAACGGGGGGATCTACTCTGTATTTCAAAACGAAAGAAGAATCCTTTCGAATTGATATGCATTTAACATTACAATTCGAAAGCAATTGCTTTCGTTTCGAATTACATAGTGGACCCCCTGTTTCGATTTAGGGGAAACATGCATAATTTTTGCATTAACATGTCACTGGAGAACATGTGTTTGTGCGGGAACTTAAATAAATTTATCTTCATTAAGATGAATGACTCGAACTAATGCGTGTTCTCTGATTCGAAGACGTGCTTTCATATGTTAAAAAATAAATATTTTTATAAGTCGGTGATGAGCATGCCTGACTGGGTGTTAATTTTCATCACTTCAATAATGACGAATTTAATCGGATTTAGAAAATCGTTAAACATGATTCAAAATGATCAAAAAGGCGTAAAAATTAAAAACTATGTACTTCAATCTTGTTTGCTGGTTTGTATTGAAAATATTAGAAGTTATTTCGACAAGAGATTAAAGATTTTGTAATAAATTATCTAAATTTGGGTTTAAGTCCGTCGATTTGCAAGTTAATCTGATCGTTTCTTTTTGATAAATTCCAATATGCACAATGTGGCACAAATATTTCATCAACTCTTTAAATCAGGGACAGAAAATAATAATAATTTACATCAAAAAAGCACACATAAAAAATTATAGTAGAAAATTTTGGTTCTTATCATTATGATACATAGGTGATGTACATGCAAATTTTTGTATGACTTTTAAATTTGTGCATTTTTTGACAAAAGTCAAAAAATAACTTTTAATTTTGACTTTTATTTTTTAAGGCAAAAATTAAAAGTTATTTTTGACTTTTATTATTTTACTCAAAAAATAAAAGTTATTTTTTAACTTTTAATATTTTAAGGCAAAAATAAAAGTCATGAATTAAATATTGCACAGTAATACGCAAATTTTATTGCATAAATAGCAGTGGCCCCAAATGGAACAAAGATTGACAAATTTGACAAAATTGATTGAGATTTAAAAACAATACTCTTTAGGAATTAAAAGTGGCCATTGTGGGTAATAGGACAATCCTACATATTTCCCGCTAGATAGAAATGTTGCTCCGAATGGCTATCTAAAGAGCATTTCTGAAATATTTTTTGAACTTTCGAAGAATGAATTTTATAAAAGTGATATTTTAAGCAACATTTCTGGAGATTGGTGGTCATTGTGGAAAATGGGAGAATTCTACACGTATCCCACTATTATAGAAATGGTCAATCAGTTCTAAATTCGGTATATGGGCAAGTACATCAACGAAAAAAAAGCCATTTCAAGTTGCGGGTACCTGAAATTAAAAAATTAAAGGAAAAACTTCAGCTGAATAATGCAAGCAGAGAAAATTTACTACAATTTGCTAGATAGCATATGACATGGGTCATTCACATAAAAGGTTATGTTAATAACTGGCGTACTGTGGGTTTTAGTGACAAAAAGAAATTTAATATGGATGGGACAGATGGCTTCAATTACCAATTTTACGATTCGAGAAAACAATCGACATTACAGCAGATATGGTATTGTTACGCTCTGGGGTGCTATAAGATATTACGGCACAATCGATTTGAAATTTCGAAGTGCAAAAATAACTTCAATCAGCTTTCCTTAAATTAAAAGATATTTTTGGACCGTTTCCATGGATCCTGCGCGAATATAATAGTCGTATTCATAATGCCAAAATTGTAAAAGAATTTATTTCAAACCATATTCTCCCACTTAAACATAATTGAAAATATGTGGGGTTGGCTTTCGCGCAACGTTTATAAAAGGGGAAGACAATTCGACGATAAAGACTCATACCTATATTATCAAAAATTAAAAAAATACATTTAATAAAAACTTGAAAAAAAAATTCATATTCACAACGAATTAGGAAACAAAAGAGAATTTCCAAGCATGTATGTTTTTACATGAAAGCATGTACTATGTACATACATCCCATACATCTCTCCCCTCTCATTAACAAACTCACACTTTCTGAAAGAGAAAGTAACAGTGTGAACCGTGACATATCCTATATAATGGTCTTTCCAAATAGGCACTTCAGAACTTTCACGGTTGATAGTCTAATTAGCCTTATGCATAACAAAAAACGCATAAAGTTATCAGCAGTCTAAAATTTAACATGATCTTAACCAGTTTTGACACACAATTTTACATTAAAAATTACGCTTGGATTTAATATTGGGTTAAAACTATGCACCGATTTTTAACGTTAAATTATATGGAGGAACTCGTTAACACATATATAGTAAAATTTCATCACTTTGCTAACTTAATGCCAGTTTTTCTTTATGGATAAAGCTGCGAGTCTATTTTGGCTATACATACATATAGCCGAATATTCTGCATTATTATTAGATAAAAAACTAATTTTTTCAGTTATAACAGTACTGAATTATACATATGAGCAATATACACACATGGGTGTGTGTTTTTGAAAGACCAATAACAAAGATATAACGTATGGCGAAATTCAGAAAAATATGTTCAGTGTGATTGAACCGTATCGCTGCCGCTGTAAAGCATTCATCGAAACAATACTAATCTTCAATAGAACGAATCAGTGAATCTAAACTAAATTTTGATTTAATAAATACCGTAAGCTGAAAACTGAAGTTTTTACGTATCTTCGAAGATTTGCAAATTGTAGGTATTTCTTTTGTTTTAATCTTAATGAGGGTACATGAGTATAGAATTTGCTAAGTTAATTTTCATTTTCTTCAACCTTGTGAAAAAAATGCATATTGGAAAAGTAAATTCACATGTGCATATTAGCATATTAATATGGTACATTTAATATAAGTTGTACACTTATATTTGGTTGAATATTTGTTATATGATTAAGTAAAATCTTACCTTTACATGTTACAATTGTAGTTCACAAATTCAAAAACAAAAAAACTTCTGACTACTTTAACAACGTTTGACTTTTTTCCGCACTTTTTGTTTTATATACACCACTGTACTGTCTTTTAATTTAGCATAATTATTTGAAATGCAATTATATTTTAACACTTTAAACAATCGAATTTTGTTACACATTTTCCTTTTTGTTGTGGGAAAGGAGTAGAAAGTTTTTATATACGAAAAAAAAAATCAATGCTTTCGGACAGTCTTACCTTTTTCGAAGATTTTGCAATTCCGTAGTTTAACCGGCGAAGAAGAATTTTTATCCTTATTTAAGTTTTTCCATTTAGAGTAATAGTTGATGTAACACCTAACCTCTGCGTCTTTATAAAGTAAATCTTGTAATATTACAAAAATCCACTTTAATTCTTCTGAGATACATCAACAAAAAAGCATAGATGAGAAAATATGGCTGCTTTGCGGCAGAGATATCAAGTACTTGTCGATGTTGGGTACCGGCTACTATGTACTCGACTGCTACGGTTGCCAGATCGACCGACTAATTATGTTTGAAAGATTGTGTCCCCATCCATATCAGACATATATATTTTAACATAAATATCACGATCACATTTTGTGTAGGCCAAATTCTAAAGCATATTTACGTACCAAACAGCATGCCACAACAATCGTTGTTAATTGTTTCAGATAGCAATAAAAAATAAGGTTACATACTGTTCAGCTAATATTAGGAGTATAGGAATAAATAATTCTTTTAATCCAGCAGTCAATCTACATATATCGAGCCATAACTGCTAAAATAGCTTAAGCGACACATTTTTTGGACTTCGTTTTTTTTTACGAAAATCGACTATTTACGATCGCAAATAATTGATTTTGGTCAAAAATTTAATTTCGAAAATTGTCTTAAGCTATTTTGGCGGTTATGGCGCAATATGATGACATGAATAGCTGAAAGCGAACATGCAAACCCTAATCTGCCGTCTACATCATACTTAACTCTACATCTCCACCGGATATAAAAACATCCTGTTGTAACTTGAGAGCTATGACCAAGGCGAATTGATATAAGGTGGTCTTGATTTGCAACTCTGCGTATTCGCCTTGTATATTTGTTAGTGTAAAATTTCCTGCTGTCAAAATATTTCTTAACGTTTTGGTTCATTTGACAGCAGGAAATTTATGTCAGCTGGCGAATTAAGATCACCTTATGTGAATTCGCCTTGGCTATGACTGTATTTTCATAACTCGTATGTCTCCACAAGGCATGAAATTTTGTTTTAATGCACTAACAATGTTATAACTTAAAAAAAGCATTAACTTGAACAGTCTACACTTAACATTAACTTGAAGTTTATGTTCAAGTTAGCCATTTTATGTCAGATGGAGACCGCAAGTAAGAAATGCTCAAACAATTATGTTGCACTTTGAAAGAAGCATTAACTTGATCAATTTGCGCTTTTTAACTTAAAGTGACTGCTAAGTATAGATTGCTCAAGTTAATGCTTTTTTCAAGTTACAACAAAATTTCATGTCAAGTGGAGGAGTAGACTTAGGTGTGACTGCAAGTACTATTAGTAACATTATCGTTACTTATGTAGACCAAGGCGAATTCAGTATCAGATGACCTTATCAGTACAACAATTTTACAAACATGTAGTTTGCCATGCTACAAAACCAATCTGTCAAAAGACTTCTGAGCAAATTTTAACATTTTGGTTTAAATCAATGCGAATTCAGTATCAGGTGACCTTATCAGTACAACAATTTTACAACACAAAAAACAACATGTAGTTTGATATGCTACAAAACCAATCTGTCAAAAGATTTCTGAGCAACTTTTGGTTCAAATTGCTCAATTTTGCATCAACAGCTGATAATCAGCCGGGCTGATAATGTCACCTGATACTGAATTCGCCTTGGTTCCAATTGCTTAATTTTGCATCAACAGCTGATAATCAGCCGGGCGGATAAGGTCACCTGATACTGAATTCGCCTTGATGTACACATTAGGTAATGCATTTGTGCTTTCATCAGATGCCAGCACCAGCGTTAAAAGCTGCATTTTCATATAGTGCAGCGTATAGACGTTACTATAAATCCTACGTGTAAAATCAGTAGCATGTATCATGTCATATACACGTGGGCGGAATTAAGCACACACCTTCGTCTTGCATAATGACATATCTGATCCAAACGAAACTTGACAGTTTGCGTTCTTGGAATAGCATAATCTTTTACTTAATAAGTGGACGGGTCATGCCCATTAAAATTAAATATATTTCACCTTCTTCTACCTGACCGATTCGAACGAAACTTGACACACACCTTGAGCTATAAAAGTGGCAATATCCTACATTTAGAAAAGCTGATGGGACCACTAATATTTGCAAAAGTGGGCGTGGCTACGAAAAAGTTAAAAATTTAAACTTAAAATATTTAACCGACTTCATATATACTCGTAAGCACTAAAAATTTAAAAATAATTTAGTTTCCAAAATACTTGTAACTTTTTAGTGCTTATTTTTGAAGTTGGTTAAATTTTTTTTAAAAGATTTATAGGGCCTATATAACCTTATTGTGTTGGGGCCTTCCAAAATAAAAAAATTAAAATAAAAAGATTTATTTTGTATAAAGTAGGAAGACAATGTTTGGATTTGTGATAGTACATACTTAAATTTCTTTATTATATAGTAAAATAAATTACATAACAGGGGAAAATATAATTAACTTATTAGACGAACAATTCAAGAGATCAAAATTCATTAATTAAATAGACTTCAGTCAGCATCGATCAAAGTATCATCGATTCCAGTACCATGGGTTTCCAAATTTATTAAACTTATTGACTGAATGAAATATTCTGATTTAAATAATACAAACAATTTAATATATAAAATAAAATTATTAATATTTACCTGAGATCCATAGTTTGTATGTATATGTAGATTTGCATAAAAAAATTGCTTTGAAGAATTTTGGAAATATGCACTACATACGTATTTAAAAATAAAAAATATCACACACGATATTTAAAATTAATTTAGCGGCTGGAGAAGTAATTTTATGCTTGTACTCCACCATCATAAGCATAGTCGGCTTTGTTATGCATAACTAGTTGATTTTCAACAAAATAAAAGCTGTCTGAACGTGTTTCAAATGGACTGGAGATCATTTCTGAAACTTAAAGTAAAAGAACTGTACTTATACATTTATTTGAACCAAGTGATTATCATGGAATATCAATGCATATACAGACATACATACATATGTATGTATGCGTTTATAAATTTGTCTATCAATTAATGACGGTATTCGTAGCTTTTCTTCGGATTGCGTGTGTATTTTGTTGTTGGATTTTAAAGAAAAGCTACGATATTTTGCATTTACATTTACGCAAGACCATTTGCAACAAACACTGAATACAGTCAATAAACTTACTTTAGTTTTGTCCTTCAACACGTTTTCTTCTTGTTGTATTCACCTATATTTATACATCTGCCAATTTATTACACAAACAAAACTCCTTTTGTATTTTCTAGTTGTTGCAGAGTTGCATATACTTTATATAAATATACTTTGGGAGCTATCATTTTTCCCAGGGATCGAAAATAATAATTATTCTTGAATTTTTAAAGAAAGAGGCAAGTACATACATACATACAAAGAGACATATCATCACCTTAAATGCAAACGGACGTAACTACACTTATATTTTTTACGTTACGTTACAAAATCAATAATAATAAAGTGTTTTTGAAAATGTTCTTCTAAATTTACTTGTAGTATATGTTTTTAACCATTTACTTCGTTTTTATATATATTTAAGCTTTTATGTTAGCTACGTTCCTTGCACTAAAAAATAGATGCATTCGTAATTACGTCCGTTTGAATTTCTTTAATAAAGTCCTAATTTTTGATCGCAGAGGTTTAAATATTTGAGTGAACATGTAGTTTGATAAATTGAACCATAATCAATCAAAAACTCAATTTCGAATTTTTGTGTAGTTACGTCCGTTTGCATTTAAGGTGACGATATGTAGATCAACGTGGACAATCATACAATTTTAATTGTTTTCAACTACAATTTTATTAACTCGAACGATTTTAAAATTTCTCATTTTTATTTTTAAATCTGCTTAGAAACAGACAAAATTGTTTTTAGTTAGTTTTATTATTATTGTTCGAAATTGTTGTTTTCAGATTTTTATTTTTTGGAGTAAAAATAATAGTTAATTTCTGATTTTTATTTTTTTGAACAGAAATAGAAATCATTTTCTGATCTTTATTTTTCAAGCAGAAATTGCTATTTTCTAATGTTTTTAATTTAATTTTTTTTTCGGGTAGAAATAAAAATCAATTTCTGATTTCTACGTTTTCGAAGAGAAATTAAAGAAAATAAAAAAAACATTTTGATTATTGAGTTCTTGTTTCAACTCTGATATTAGTCGCAAAAATAACCCAGTGATTTGAAAACTTTAGAGACTAGGTGAACGTTTTTAAATGACAAAATTTAATTAATGTTCAAGATAAAACCGTCCACTGTGTAGTTTTAAACCGAACATTTTCCAAAGACGATATTATGTTCGAATGTGAATGTGGATAAGCGGGAATGATTAATATACTTTCGAAATTATTATATACTCTTCAGTCAAACTGGTGGTACCAAGTGTTGTTGTCACTAAATTTTCTGGGAACAATGTTACTGGCTAAATTGCCTAAATGTTTTCTTTTATCCGTCAGTATAACACAAAGGGAGAAAACAGATGTGGTACATTTGTCAATTTGAAACTTGTCAATAAAAGTACATACATACATTTGCATGTATGTATGTAAATTATAGAAATGTAGCAGCAAGTTTATGTTTTGTTTGTCTCCATGTTCCCATAGGAACTAGTCAGTACATAGTCGATTGTTTATAGCACAAAGTATTGTATTGGGAACAATTAGAGAGTAGTACTGGTGACAAAGTCTAGACATTTTTTTCTTATCGATATTTCCTACAGGGTACATATATGTACCTATATACATACATACTTATGCATGCATATATGGGCATAAAATATTTTTAATACTTACTAAGATCTGTGGGAAGGATGGGAAATTCGTATATATGTTCGCAACTGTTCTTCGAGTATGGTATGCAGTATCCAAATTCAAAGTCAAATGTTTTTAATAACTTGTCTCGGAAAAAATGTCGCTCTATCATTCTGAAATTATTAACAGGATGACTTCCAACAGTGAACTCGACACTTAAGAGAATACAACTGTTAAATATACAATAGCATTAATTTAAAAAATATATATTACGTGGCGCCCACAGTTTTCAAGCTGAGAAATGCTGGAGTAAATTGATAACGAACGTATCTTCCAGCATTTGGATCACAGCTTTCCTCCAAGCAAAGCTCTTCGGCTGCTGCAGTCATGTCCTCAATATTACTATCATTTATTTGATCACTAGGAGGTTTTGCTATTTCGAAAAGTATGACACCACTATCCATATCACGAATCTTGAAACGGGTGAAATCAATTTCATAAATGTTTGCACTTGGTGAACACAAGTAATCTTCACTTATTTTGTTAAGACGGAGCACGTCGTCAGGAGTTATGGAGCAAATATGCAGTACTTTATCACTATCAATTGAGTTGGATTTGTTTGATTGCAACGTATTCAATTGTTTTCCAATTACGCTCATTTTTACAGAATTATAGCAGCTTTTTACCAGATTCTCCTTTTGCATGTACATACATATGTATTATATGCAGCTTTATACATAAGTATATTATCGATTTAATTTACATTATTTAAACAAATCAATTACATTCATAAAAACTTTCAGAAGTTTTAAATGTTATTTTATTACAAACCAAGGTACACAGATTTATAGGGTATATGAAAAAGCGTTTTCGCTTTGACGTTTGTTGTCAAATGCTACAAGTATGAAATAATTGATTATTCTTGACATAATATTTTCATATGTATTTGCAAGCCTACGTTTTTAAATAAAGGGAACGATAATACGTAGATTCATGATACAACTGACAGCTAAGTTGAAATACATGGTTTCTTATGAGGTAAGTTACATTCAGTACGTGTCCGTCAACGCAAAGTACAAAATTAGGTCAACTTTTAACTTTTTGTGTACGTTGAGTAGTTTGACAGATATTGGTTAATTTTTTTGGTATGTTCTGATTTAGTTTTTTGTGTTTTGTGGCAGCAAAAATCAAATCAAATCAAAAAAATCACAAGAAATAAACGAAATGAATACAAAAAGGTGAATTTAATAAATAAAATGGAGAATAGACATATTAAGCTGTTCAAATGCTTGCGTCAATAAAGTACTCATTGTGCCAACCTTCTCCGTAGTTACGTTAATGTCAGTTGAAAAAGGCGAAGTTTAACGTATGACGGATTCATTGTGACCCGGCCTACACATTTGCAACTTTGTTAGTCTGGCAACTTTATAATATGTATAGATAGCACAGGCTGTGGTGTACTAAAAACTTTGCCAAACAAACAATATGCACATTAAACAAGTAAATAAATAAGTTTTAAAATGTTTTCACTATAATTATGAAGTATGTGTTATATATTTGCAGATTATTATACAAGGTTTTAAAAGTTACAAGGATCAGACAGTAGTTGAGCCCTTTGACAAAAGGCACAACGTTGTGGTTGGAAGAAATGGTTCTGGCAAGAGCAACTTCTTTTACGGTATGTTTGTTTGTGAATGACGCAATTATAATTTCTGGATGAATTTAATTAGAGAATGTGTTTCCTTTTGAAATGTGTTTATTACATACGTAGGTATGTATAGTATGTATGTGGGGACGTGTGTAGATGTCACTACTATTGATGTATGTACTTAAAACTTATAGTACACGATATGTACACATACGCATGTGGCTCTGACGTCACGAGTATTTTCGAAATGATAGTTATTTTTCTTAAATACATACATATGTATATATGTACTTACATATATAGTAGTGGCTACATAGCGCAAAATTTTGATAGTATTTTGTCCGAAAATCCAAATGTGAAACATGTAGTCGAAGCGCACAAAACTCACAGGTACATATATGAGTTTCCCTAATCATTAACCTCGCCTCTAAATAGGTATAATGGGCCTAATAACGAGTGTCGTATTTCGACTACGACGATTTCGTACTAGACTAAAGAACATTGCAAAATTTTTTCTTTAATCTAGTACAAAATCGTGGTCGTAGTCGGAATACGACACTCGTAATTAGGTCTAATATCTTTTTTGTAATAGTATTTGTGATCATATCGGTTCGATATTAGTGTAAAAAGGATTAAATTGTAAAAGCTCTGAGACATAAATCTTTTTGTATTGCAGCAATTCAATTCGTTTTGAGTGATGAATTTACACATTTAAGGCCCGAACAGCGCCAGGGTCTCTTACATGAAGGAACTGGAGCAAGAGTTATATCCGCATATGTGGAAATTATATTTGACAATTCCGACAACAGAGTACCGGTAAATATTTTAAAATTTTATTCGAATTTAAAATAAATTAATAATAAACAACTTATAGAAGGATAACGATGTCGAAAGAAAACGCTCGTTTTAAAATTTATATTGCAAACAACAATGTTATAAGAAAATTTGTTTTTGTTTTCAATCTCAATTATAGAACAAATGTATACATTCGATATCGTTGAACCAACAGGTCATTAAAATTAGCTTAACAATTTGAATTATGGACTACATACTAATTTGACTATCAGATATACATAAATAAAATAAGTCAGCTTTACATCGTGTGAAATTTTTATGAGATTGCGGCTCACTTGGCTATCTAAATATGTGTGTAGAATGAGAGCAGCCGTTTTAAGACAGAATTCTCTTCCGTAAAACCTTACTGGAGTACAGCTATCAAGGGAACATGCCACTTCATATTGCTGGTGGACATAACTCTATTTCCCCCTTTTTTATTACATTAACAATCACCAAATATTATGTTATACTATTTGAATGTACGCATTAGTTTTTTTATATTCAATTATTACAAGTTGGCGGTTCCTATTTACATATTTAGTTCTCTCCAAATTTTCAATCTTTCGAAAATATTTTCGACAATATCTATTGAACCCAAGTGAGGTCAACAGTTCTTTTTTTTTCTAAGCAACCTAGTCAAGTAAACTACAGATATTGATACGTTAAATATTTTAAACATATGCATAGTTTGTATAAATAATAGTCTGTATATAAATATTTATTTTTTCCAGTTGATACAATAAGCATTATTTATTTATTTATATCTATTTTTGTTTGTTTAGATCGATAAAGAAGAAATATATCTACGGCGCGTAATTGGAGCTAAAAAAGATCAATACTTCTTAAATAAAAAAGTCGTGCCGCGTACTGAAGTGGTTAATTTATTAGAATCAGCTGGATTTTCTAATTCTAACCCGTATTACATTGTAAAACAAGGGAAAATAAATCAAATGGCTACCGCTGCTGATGCATATAGATTAAAACTTTTACGCGAGGTAGCTGGAACTCGAGTTTACGATGAAAGAAAAGAAGAATCTTTAAATATATTACGGGAAACGGAAGGAAAAGTGGAAAAAATTTCCGAGTATTTAAAAACAATCGAAGACCGCTTGCAGACGTTAGAAGAAGAAAAAGAAGAACTTAAAGAGTACCAAAAATGGGATAAAGCTCGAAGAACTTTGGAATACATTATTCACGAAACAGAATTAAAAGATACAAAAAAATCTTTGGAGGATATACAGCAGCAGCGAAAATGTTCCTTTGAGAAAAAAAAAGTTTATAACATGCAAATTCAAAAAGCACAGGAAAAAATAAAGGATATTCAAAAAAATTTAAAAGAAGCCAAAAAATCTGTAACCACAACTAAAGAAGAACGTTCTATACTGCTAACAGAACATCAACAGTTGCTGAGGGAAAAAACGAAACTAGATCTCACAATTGTAGATCTTAATGATGAAGTACAGGGTGATAACAAATCAAAAGAGCGTGCCGATCAGGAATTAAAAAAATTAAAGGTTACAATAACTGAAAAGGAACGAGAATTGGAAGAAGTAAAACCGAAATACGAGGCAATGAAGAGAAAAGAAGAAGAATGTTCTCGTGAATTGGCACTCAAAGAGCAAAAACGCAAAGAACTTTATGCAAAACAGGGTCGTGGCTCACAGTTTTCCTCACGAGAGGAAAGAGATAAATGGATTAACTCTGAGTTAAAGTCGCTTAGTAAGCAAATAAAAGATAAAATAAATCATCATTCTAAATTGGTGGAAGACTTGAAAAGGGATGCAAATGCAGAGAAAGATTTGGGGAAAAAAATCGAGGAACATTCAACAGAGTTAGAGCAACTTCGTCTGCAAATCGATGAACATAATAAAAAATATTATGAACTCAAAAAAACCAAGGATCAATATCAAGCTACGCGTAATGAGTTATGGCGAAAGGAGACAAATATGACGCAGCAACTACAAACCCACAAGGAAGAACTGTCTAAAACAGATCAAGCACTGCGCAGTATGGCCGGTAAACCAATATTAAACGGTAGAGATTCAGTACGCAAAGTTTTAGACAGTTTTATAGATAAAGGTCCACCTTTAGCTGAGGTCGCTAAAGCTTATTACGGTCCAGTTATTGAAAATTTCAGTTGTGATAAAACTATATACACAGCTGTTGAAGTCACTGCTGGTAACAGACTTTTCCATCACATTGTTGAATCGGACAAGGTGGGCACACAAATCTTAAAAGAAATGAACAAACTAAAATTACCAGGCGAAGTAACATTCATGCCTCTAAATAGGTTGCAAGTAAAAAATCACGACTATCCTGATGACCCTGATTCTATTCCTATGATTTCCAAATTAAAATATGACGAACAGCATGGAAAAGCCTTGTGCTACATTTTTGGCAAAACTCTAATATGCAGGAACTTGGAAAGAGCAACAGAACTTGCCAAAAGTACCGGCCTAGATTGCGTAACATTAGATGGCGATCAAGTTTCTTCCAAAGGCTCTCTAACTGGAGGTTATTTCAATACATCACGCTCTCGTCTTGAAATGCAGAAAAAACGTACGGAGCTGACGGTTCAAATAAGAGACTTTGAAAAAGAATTAACTAAAATTAGAAATGAGCTAAAGCAAATTGAGAATAACATTAATGGTATTGTTTCGGAAATGCAGAAAACCGAAACGAAACAGGGCAAATCGAAAGATATTTTTGAAAAAGTTCAAGGAGAAATTCGTTTAATGAAAGAAGAGTTGGTGAGAATCGAAAAATATCGAACACCTAAAGAGAGATCACTGGCACAATGCAAAGCAAATCTGGAAGCCATGAATGGTACAAAAAGTGGTCTGGAAGCAGAAATAAATCAAGAACTTATGTCTACACTATCTGTACACGATCAGCGAGAAATAGATCAACTCAATGAAGACATAAGAAAGTTGAACCAAGAAAACAAAGAAGCGTTTACACAGAGAATGCAACTTGAAGTTATTAAAAATAAATTAGATAACTTACTTGTAAATAATTTATTCAGGCGAAGGGATGAACTTATACAAGCACTGCAGGAAATATCGGTTGAAGATAGAAAAAGGAAGCTTATAAATTGCAAAACCGAACTAACAGCTACTGAAAAACGTATAAAAAAAGTTAACCAGGATTTGGAAGAAATAGAAAAAAGGCAAGTAGTAAATAAGAAAAATTATAAAGTTTTGATACATAAATACATATATTTTTTAAGCATAATTTTAAAGAGCTTAAAATTTCTTTCTTTAAAAACAAACTGCAAGATATATGACGGCTTTTCTAAACGTAAAAGTTTACTTTGCAGTCTTGTGTTTGTAGGAGAGAAGGGAAAAGAGCTCCCATTCTTCCCGAAGAAGTTAATATATAAACAGACCTTAAGCTCGAAAAAAATAGTTTAACTGAACATATAAAAAAGGACAAAAAATAAGATTAAAAAAATTGATAATACCCATGTATGTAAATAAAATACAGTTTATCTTTTATCTCTTTATCTGTTTCCATCATGTATCATGGTTTCCATCAACACACGACAAATATTTATTTATTTTAATTTTTAACTAACTTTGTGTTAGGAATTTTTTTTTTCAAACTATAATTTAATTTTTGAGCTTTGCGTTAACATTAATTTTAATTAATTTATGTATCTAATTTTTATTTTTATTTTTTCAATTAAAGGGTTCTCGATGCAGTAAACTCGCAAAAGTCTCTCCAGCAAGAACTTGAAGATTTAGTTCGAAATGAGAAGGAAATTGAAGAGAAAATTAATGAAGATTCGAAAAAGTTAGAGAAGTGGGCCGTAAAAGAAAACTTACTGTTGCAAAAAATTGACGAATACACCGAAAAGATCGCCTCCCTGGGGGCATTACCACAAACTGACCCCGTTTATGCAAAAATGAATTTAAAAAATTTATTTAAAGAATTAGAGAAGGCCAATCAACATCTTAAAAAATATAATCACGTAAATAAAAAGGCTTTGGACCAATTCTTGAGTTTTTCAGAACAAAAAGAAAAACTTTACAAGCGAAAAGAAGAGTTAGACGTTGGTGATGAAAAAATTCGAGAACTAATGCAGTCATTGGAAATGCAGAAAGTAGAAGCAATTCAATTCACTTTTAAGCAGGTGGCAAAAAATTTCACACACGTTTTTAAAAAGTTAGTGCCGCAAGGTGCTGGTTACTTAATTCTTAAAACGAAGGACAATGAAGGTGATATAGCGGAGAGGGAAGTTTCGAATTCTGATGCTTTTACAGGAATTGGCATAAGAGTTTCGTTTACAGGAGTCGATGCGGAAATGAGAGAAATGAATCAGTTATCAGGAGGACAAAAGTCGTTGGTTGCATTAGCCCTGATTTTTGCCATACAAAAATGCGATCCGGCTCCTTTTTATCTTTTCGATGAAATAGATCAGGTATTTACATAAAATGAAAAAATAAAAATAAATAATTTGATAGCATTTTAAAAATATTTCAGGCACTTGATGCTCAACATAGAAAGGCAGTTGCAGACATGATACATGAATTAAGTGACAAAGCCCAATTTATAACCACAACATTCAGACCTGAGTTGTTAGAAAATGCCCATAAGTTTTATGGAGTAAGATTTAGAAACAAAGTCAGTCATATAGATTGTGTTAGCAAGGAACAGGCAAAAGACTTTGTTGAAGATGATACTACACATGCATAAATTGTTTTTATTTATGTACATTACTTATAATAAGGAAAATCTGATCAAGAAATAAATTTTTTTTATTAATTTTAATTCTATTGGTTATTTCTCAATGTTGACACAAAAACTCATACCAAAGAAAAGGATTCACTCTTTTGATTCAATGTGAATTTCTATTTTACTAAAGCTTGATCGATCGCAAATACATATCGCTCAATTATTCAAAGAAAGGAGTTAATGATGCAAAATTAATCATATCGTTTTTCATATTGTGTAAAAATTTCATATAAATATCTTGTTTACTCAACTCTTGGAAGAAAAAGAAGTTGTGTTTAAACTGAAACACTACTGTTTCAACTAAATATTCTTAAATGGAAATATCCATGAATTTTAACAATATAATCGAAATGAAACGATTTTGAGCTAGAGAACAGAAACTAGTAGTCATTACATCTTGTTCCCGATATTAGGTAGTTCTTTCGAAAAAAGAATATTGAAAATACGAGGGCAAAATAAATCGCGGATCAATGTGGATTTCA
Source organism: Tachina grossa (assembly GCA_949987645.1). NCBI lineage: Eukaryota > Metazoa > Arthropoda > Insecta > Diptera > Tachinidae > Tachina > Tachina grossa. Next base: position 23,587,611 of record OX465277.1, on the reverse strand, counting down.
TTTTTAACTAAAATCCATATTTGTTACTTTAGCTTTTGAAGGTCCAATTTCAGGAGAAAAAGCTCTTTTTGGACGCACCAATGCTAAGCGGTGTCTTGTACAACTACATTAATAATAATTATACACACATTGAATATAACTTAATACTGTGCTGATATTCACTACGCAACATACTCTAAGGGCCATTATTGCAACTTAAAGTTAGTTAAAAGTAGGATTTTTAGATTTAGATTTATTTATTTTCAATTCAGTAATAATAAAGCCTATAGGGCCGAACTATTTATTACGTAAGGGTAACACATAGAAAAACTACAACTTATTAAAATTAGTAGGAATTATACACCAGAAATAATGTTCAATACTAATAATTCAATACTAATACTAGAGAAAAAACAAAACAAAAAAAAAAAAATAATAATAATAATAAAGATAAAGAGTAGAACTTCAATTACAATAGTTTCAGAGATATTAAAAAACTAAAACATATATGAAAATATTATGTACATAAACATGTATATGAATATTTGATTTCGTTAATTTCATGGCTCCCCAGCCGTTTAGATAATAATTAAAGTTAGAAAAAAGAAAGGTTAAAAAAATCTGACGAAATGTGTTTACGCAATACGTTTAACTATATTTCATATTGTATATTTTGACACAAACTGCAATCTACAAACCATAAATAATTCTTTTTCCAAAAAAAAAAAAAAAAAACACCGACTTCAATGCAAAAGATCTGATAGAAGATTGTGTGTTAAGTTTTGTAAATATCGTTAAAGTAGAACCACTTAAAATAAAATATTAAATTTTAATGCACGTGACTCCGCCCATTTTTTTTTTAAATGGAGGATTTTGTCTATTTTAGAGCTCAAGGTGTGTGTTAAGTTTCGTAAAAATCAGTTAATTAGAACTGCGTGAAATATTATAATAAATTTAAATGGACGTAACCCCGCCCATTTCTTCAACTTTCAAATTGTGTAATTACAAAATCCAAAGGCGTTTTTTACAATGGGACCAATGGAAGCTATACACTTTCAGACAAAAAAAATGAATTTTTACAATCGGTCTAAAATGTACCGAGTTATGATGTAACACCGCCATAAAGAATAGAGACGATTTTTTAACCTCCTCCTTTTTTGAAGTCGGTTTAAAAGACTAACCACTATGGGACCAACAATGAAATCTGCCTGGTTGCACAAATATGGCGTAGTGTACCTAGTAGTATAAACATGCATATCGATGGTCTCAAGTAGAAAGGCTCTAACTCGTATTTTTAAGAAATTGAGTTTTTCAGTGATACCAATACACTTTACACAAATACAAATACGCTTCACAAAAATTTATTGCAATAGTGTTAAAAATAACCCTTTTACAAGCAGTTGTACAAAAGAATTTATATATTGAATATTAAGTTATATTAAGGTTTTACCTTCTCCTGCAAAATTACAATTATTTGAGTTAGGGCCTTTCTACTTGAGACCAACGATATGCATCGTTACCTTAATATAGAAAGGCCCTAACTCATTATTTTTTAAATGGAGTTTTTCGTATATTTCATATATATAGAACATATAATTTATCGAGAAATCCAAAAATCTCGTTTTCAAAAAATAATCTGTTAGGGCCTTTCTATATTAAGGTAACGGTATGTACGTATCGAAGGGATATGTCGCAGCTAATATGTAAATAAGTGCATACATCCATAGGCCGGGTTTACATCTGTGTGACATGTGCCAAAGAAAGCGTAAGCACTAATTACTAATGAAAAACTGTTTGATTCAGACATGTATTAATTGATTTAAACAGTTTTCAATCATGTTGCGATTCTATAAAAATGTCTATTAGTTAGTCCCAAATCACACTGTGCAAGTCTTATTTCTAAGCTGATTAGTTTCAGGGAGACGAGGGGAACAGCAACGTTTCTTTTCCCCCCGTCTCTCTCTCCTAATAAACCAATCAGCTTAGCAATAAGACTTGCATAGTGTAAATAGGGACTTATGTATCAAACTGTTTAACTTAATAAATACGTGTCTGAATGCGCTGATTTACACGGGCATAATTGTGATGGCATAACATGCCAGTTTGTTGGTGAGTGGGGCAAAGAGAGTGGTTTTGTGGTTGACATAACTTTTCAACCAGCTACAACCCCGCATTAGCAGCATAAAACAAATACAAGCACAACTAAAAGAGCAGCAAATGTTAAATGAATACGAAAAACACTAACACACACAAAGCTGTGTATACGTGTACATTTTATGCCAGATTAATTAGTCTCGTGTAATTTGGAAAAGAACAAAAATTGTGCGGCTTAAAAATTGTTCTCGTGTAAACTACCTCAATCAAACAGTTTTTCATTAGTAATTAGTGGTTACTCTTTTTTGGGCACATGGCAAACATTTTAATACCAGATGTAAGCTCAACCATACATACTTACATATGTATGTACATACATACAAACTTATGTAGTGCAATACACTAGTAGTCCTAGTGACTCGGGTTCGACTTCTGCCCGAGACTTGATGTTTCTGCAGACAAGCTAAACATAGTATGGATATGTTTATTGACTTTTGTTAAACACGGCATAACAGTTTGTAAAAATCTTTGCGATACAAATGTACATATTACATATGTACATAAGTATGTACGTAGGCAAACATGCCTAATTTGGCGTCCTTATTGTACATTATTAAATTACGTACTTACATACAAACACAAACTTTTAAACACTGATGTTTTCTCACTATTATCATGAATATGTATAAAAAACAAGTTTTTATTGACTATTGTAGATAATTTTTTCTGGCGTTTTCACTTTACATTTTATATGCTTCGTTATTTCTAACATTTCAATTAAAAATTTATATTATTCACTGATCTTTTTAAATTGTTTCAACTAACGGCACTAGCATTTTTTACTTACTGTGCATGTATGAATATGTATGTATGTAGATCAGATGATTAAGAGTGCTGCCATATGGTAGAAAAGTAAACATTAAAATTTATGTGGCCACTGGTAACTTCGGGAGTAAATAAATAACAGTTCTGTGGCAATTTTGCACGTTTTAATTTTACGTGGAATACAGAACATGGACGCTAGTGACGCGGGTTCGATTTCTGCCGGAGACTTACGGCGATACCTACTTATTATGTATGTATGTACACAGGCAAACTTGTCTAATTTAGCGTCCTTATTATATATTATTAAATTACATACTTACATACAAACACATAAACTTTTAAACACTGATGTTTTCTCACTATTATCATGAATATGTATAAAAAACAAGTTTTTATTGACTATTGTAGATAATTTTTTCTGGCGTTTTCACTTTACATTTTATATGCTTCGTTATTTCTAACATTTCAATTAAAAATTTATTTCATTCACTGATCTTTTTAAATTGTTTCAACTAACGGCACTAGCATATTTTACTTACTGTGCATGTATTAATATGTATGTATGTATGTAGATCAGATGATTAAGAGTGCTACCATATGTTAGAAAAGTAACTTTTTCTAACTTTCGATAGTCTTGAATCGATATATCGATAAAGTTTTTTTAACTATCGAAAACTTTTTATAGTCACACTATCCATAGTTTTCCATCTCTAGTTCGTTGTAAAGGATGTTTTTGAAAATGTTTTGTGAAAATTCCAACACAAGCCGTGTGGTTTTGGAATTGTGTCCCCACAACTGAGTTAATTAAATTACAGGGAAGTTTTACTGAGTATATACACATATAAATATATGTATGTATTTATCATCTATGATATATTAATGAACACTTTGATGTTAAATTTAAATTTTTGTATTGTATGTAATTTACGTATTAATATACTTACATAATAGAACGACTATTTATCTTACTTATGACTTAAACATAATATACATATAAACATGTATAATTTGTTGTTATGACAGAGTACTAACTAGATCGAATAGGTGTCACATCCTTGAAGATTGTTTAATTTAGTCGCGTGAAACAAGGGAGTGCTTCGAATTGTTGCAGAGAAATCCTTAGAATTTCGACTCGGTTGAAAGCTTTTACTTGGCATACCAGACATCGGCTCTCCCCAAAATTTTAAAAGGGAAAACACTTTGAAGTATGCCATTCTGAATGGAAAAGATGATATAAGAAATTAACAAATTTGTGAGTTTCGTGACGATTTCAATGAATTTCTTTTTTAATAATGACGATAAAGTCTAACTTCACTGATTAACAATTCAGTTACATTCATGAATATATAACAAGAGTACATCCTACCTGTAGTTCCTATTACTGGCAGCATAAATAATCGGATTAATTACACTCGATGCCCATGCCATAACTGATGCGACAATGTGTAACCACGGGAATGATGTATTTCTCTCATCATCGACCACATTCGCTAGCATCAGGGGCAAAAAGCAGAACAGGAAACATACAAATATTGTGACCATCATCAGTGTAAGTTTGTTATCTTCTCGGCTTTTTCTCGCATTTAAAATATGTTCTTTGGTTGATACGACATATTGTCGATGATTTATCATCCTTTTTTTCTGTTTTAACACAGTCACATAGATACATGTATATGAAATAATAATAACCAAACAAGGCAGCAGAAATCCAATTAAGAAAAGTGTCTTTTTTATAGATTTCCCATCCTTTTTCAAAATTGTACAAGAAAAAGTGATTTCGTCCAAACCCATTTCTCCCCAGATTCCTAAAATAGCAGGTAACTAAAAATAATACACAATTAATGAAATTTTAAATTGGTTAGTCCTGGTCCGTGCTAGCAATTTTTGTTGCAGCAACTTTTTATTTTTTAGTGAAAGAGAGAGAGAGAGAGAAATACACCATTCAAGAATTGTTGCAACAAAAATTGCAAAATTTGGATTACAAAATACGGCCGCTACCAGGGCCAATTCACATAAGGTGATCTTAATTCGCCAGCTGACATAACTTCCCTGCTGTCAAATGAACCAAAACGTTAAGAAATATTTTGACAGCAGGAAATTTTACAGTAACAAATATACAAGGCGAATACGCAGAGTTGCAAATCAAGACCACCTTATATCAATTCGCCTTGGCCGCTACTCTTTATAAAGCAGTAATATTTTTTTTATAAATAAGTAATCAATTATCTTTCACTTTCATACATAAGTATGTATGTATGTACATTCATTACTGTACATACATTATTATTACTTAAATTTACTTACCAAACATTAACGGCCTTATTCATAAAAAATATTTTTGGTTTATAAAAGTTAACGCCCTGAATATTATTATACTTACCAATAATAAAAAGGAAACTGCCCATACAAAAATCAATTGTATTGCAATATATTTCTTTTTATAAATACAAGCATATAACGTATGACAAGCAATCAGAATATATCTGAAAACAAATTTAGTTTAATGAAACAAAACGAAATTGGAATATTATTTACAATTTTAAAAGTACCTGTTGATAGTTATACAAACCATACTCAATAGCGAGACTGCGACATTGCCATAAAAAATTACTGGAAAAATTTTACATAGACTTTCGCCAAATGTCCATCTCTGAAAATAAAATATGATGTATTTATTGAATATACAGTAGTTTTCCGATTTAACGAACATTCGATTTAGTGAACATCGCATTTAACGAATATCCAATTTTTTTCTACTGAGTACCTTATATAACGAACAAAAATTCTATTTTGTGCTCGGTATAACGAACAAATGTAAAATTAAATAAGAAACATAGTTGCTACCAGAAAGTTACTAAAGAAGAATATAAATAAAAATGTACCGTTATTTTTCTTCTTTTGATGGTTTTGTTTGATATCATTTGAGAGTAAGTTGTGTGAAGTAATTTTTGCTACGAACATCAAAATGTGTAAAAGAAATAGATTGTTTTTAAAGGATAAAGTTAAAATTATCGATGATCATCGAAATGGTCTGCGGGTTAAAGGTTTATGTAAAAAATATGGGCTGCATAAATCCACCAATAGTACAATCCTAAAATCAAAGGAAAATTTTTTAAGGAATGTTGAGAACAGTAATTTTGGGTATCGCAATAGAAGTGCTGTAAAGCAAGGTGAGGTCACGAGAATGGAAAACAAACTTTTTCAATGGCTCCTCATGCAACGCCATTTGCCATTTTGTAATAAAAAGCCAAAGAAATTCACAACAAAATTTATGGAAGATAGTTTAACGCAAGCCATAGTTGGCTGACAGATTTATAAAAAAAATTTAATTTAAATTTGAATAGATGGATTGAAAATAGTTCTTTACCCGATGAACAAAAGGAAAGTGAAGAAGAGCTGAATGGAACTGGAATTCAAGAGCCCAAAATAAAACACGAAGATGTCATTAAGTCTTTCGAAATTTGTATTAAATTGGCTCAACAAAACAAAAATTTAATGCTTTGGAGAGAGCTTCAAGAAGATGCCATTAAGAGAAAAATATCAATTCCAAAAAAACAGACCATTTTTTTTTAAATAAATTATTTTTGTACTATATTGCTTTATGAATTTTTCTTTACTGATATTTTAATAATATACGTACATATCGCACATCCAGTTCAAAAGTGTCATAACTAAAAAAAACTAGTTTTGCAGAAAACACGTTTAAAGTTTTCAATTTACAACAACTCAATGAAGTCATGAACAAATATTCTTCTCTCAGGAGGTGATATTAAAAGCTATTTATATGAAATTTGTATGCAAGATAAAATACGAAATGCATTATCATTCTGCATTATTAACTCAAAAAACGACTTTTTTGAGTTATGTCACTATTGAACTGAATGTGCGATATGTTCTTTTAATAAAATATTAAAAATACTGCGAGTACATATTCTTTGAGTTTTGAATAAAACAGCAGGACACTTTTCCTTTTTAACTTAGTACTGGATATAACGAACAATTCACTTTAACGAACAGGCCTGACAACAATTAGGTTCGTTAAATCGGAAAACTACTGTATATCTTTACCTGAAGCGCACAGATGGTGGAAAAAGCATGTTATGCTAGGAACACAACTGGGACGAACGACGAATTTTACGGTGCGAACTTTCGTCATAAAAAATAAAACACATTTGTTCATATGAAAATGAACACAACACTGCCGTAGAACGAAATTCGTCGTCCGTGACGAACATCAAAAATAGATTTATTTCTATTCTGTACGCCGACGAACGACGAAAAAACAATATTCTCTCCCAATATCTTTACATACACAATAATCAGTGTGACCAGAATTTAAAATAAAATTAAGCTAAATCACGTATGTCTTTAATATATTTTTAGAGAATACGCAATTTGAATTAAAAAAGGCTAAAAAATAAGCTAACAGCTTAATGAAAATTTTAAAGCTAAATCCAGAAGAAATAAGCTAAATTTAACCCAAAATTAGCTAATATGGTCACACACAGTTCTCGTTGAACCTTCATAGTGAAGAGACATTAAAGCGGATTTTTTTTTACATACATACAAACGAAACAAATATAAAAAACAACAAAATCAAAAATCATACAAAAAATATTCGTAATACATACATATTCACCTTGATAAATAAGCTTATTGGCTTTACTAATATTTTTTACATAGCAAGAAATAGCAAAAACAAAAAAAAACCGTAAACATAAACAAAGTTCCCTTGAGGAATAATACTCTGTATGAGTACCTCAAAGGAAAAAAATTTTGAAGTGAGTTCTAACGGCAGAAATGCTTATTTTACTGTGAGTTCTGAAACTCTTAATGAAAAAAATATAAATAATAAATCTGATGAAAATCTTTTTTTAACGGCAAAGCCAATTTTTCGTCAGCGATCAACTTCGCTTTGTCCAATGCCAACTAGTGAATCGTTAACATTACCATTGCCTAGTACTTCTTCATTTAAGTCTGCGATATCATCCGCATCGGGCTCGCCCTCATCACTAAACCAAGTTATCACTACAGATAACAGTAGCTCAAAACCCAAGGTACAAGTGGGAATGGACAGATATATAACAGTGGTAAAGCGTGGGCGAAGCCCAAATTCTTCAAAAATTTCATCTGCTCCAAAGATGTCTAGGGATAACAGCGCATCATCTACCAATCGTCAAAATCGTTTTTCATTATTGCAAGACACCGACGACAAGCCCTCTACATCATCGCAAAAGTCTTTTAAGCCACCACCTATTTATCTGAGAGAAAAAAATTCTAACGCGCTTATAAAAAAACTACTGTCGACCATTGGTGAAAATACTTTTCACATCATTCCAATTAAACGAGGTAATATTGATGAAACTAAAATCCAAATATATAATGAAAAAGATTTCCGAAAAATTGTTAGTGAATTCGAAAAAAATAAAACAAATTTTTACACATACCAACTTAAGAGTGCTAAAGGCCTACAGATAGTATTAAAGGGCATAGATTCATATGTTGAACCCGAAGAAGTAAAATGTGCACTTGTCGACCAAGGATTCAAGGTAAAAAATGTTACCAACATATTTAATAGAGAAAAGGTCCCCCAACCCCTATTTCGGGTTGAACTGGAGCCGAACGACATACAATTGAAAAAAAATGAAGCCCATCCAGTTTATAACGTAAAGTATCTCTTACATCGAAAAATCACAGTTGAAGAGCCACGTAAGCGTTCAGGTCCCGTACAGTGCCATAATTGCCAAGAATATGGCCATACGAAAACTTACTGCAAGTTACCTACAGTGTGTGTTATCTGCGGTGAATTGCATGGTACTGCTAGCTGCACTAAGCCAAAAGATCAAGCAGAAAAAAAATGTAGTAATTGTGGAGGTAATCACACAGCTAACTATAGAGGGTGCCCTGTATTTTCTTTCGTTAAACAGGCTATGGGTCAAAAACCCAAGCTAACTCCAGCTCTACAAGTAAACGCGAACTCCGACACTTTTGCTCAAATCAGCCAACCAGTTACTTCACGTGTATCGTATGCTGATGCTGCTAAGACTAGTTCAATTCCCACGCAAAATGTTCCACCGCCAAATAATTCAACGAATTCAAACTCAAGCTTTAACTTTAGTCGCCTTGAAGCTACTATTGAGAATCTGGTGCTAACTATAAACAACTTTACTACAAATATGACAAGTATGATGCAAGAAATGCTGCGAATGCAGAATACACTGCTTCAAGCATTAGTTAATAAACCATGAACATGTTAAAAATATGTTTCTGGAACGCAAACGGCATTCGCCAACATAAAAATGAACTTGAGCACTTCCTCATGGAAAAAAATATTGATATAATGTTGGTTTCTGAGACTCATTTGACCTCAAGAAGCTTATTTAAAATAAATGGTTACACTTTATATGATACAAAGGACCCGAGAGAGAGAGCATGTGGTGGATCAGCAATTCTGATTAAGTCAAGACTCAAGCACTATGTCCTTGACAACCTTAGTGAAGAATATTTGCAAGCAACGAATATTTTCGTAGAAAATTTTTGTGCGAATTTCGTGATATCATCAATTTACTCACCTCCCAGATTTTCAGTTACCGAAGATCAGTATGAGAAGTTCTACAAATCGCTTGGATCTTGTTTCGTGGCAGCTGGTGACTACAATGCAAAACATACGTACTGGGGATCGCGTCTTGTTACACCTAGAGGTCGAGCCTTGTTCAATACAATTTCAAAAATGGGCTTAGATGTCATTTCGAGTGGGGAGCCTACTTACTGGCCTACTGACGTAAGAAAAATTCCAGATGTTATAGATTTTGCCGTCACGAAAAATATTCATAGGGACTTAATTCATGTAGAGGCCTCCCTAGATCTGTCCTCCGATCACTCTCCAACAATAGTTACAATTTTCAACCCACTAAGGAGTGATTTAACTAACTCATATGTGAAGATGATTAATGGAATCAACTGGCTGGTATTCAAAAAATATCTTAGTAGTCACTGCGTAGAAAACATTCAGCTTAGATCATGCGATGATATTGAATTTAACATTGCCAATCTTAACGAAAATATTAAACAGGCTGCTGAACACGCCACTACCTCCTATCCGCAGACCGGCTTTAACAGAATTTATTCTACGGAAATTGAACGTCTTGTATGTGAAAAAAGGAGAGCTAGAAGAGAATGGCAACAACACAGATCACCCCTAAATAAAATCAGACTTAAAGAATGTACTAAACGACTCAAAGAGCTGCTATCATCGGAAAAAACTGCACTACTGGAAAAGTATTTAGAAGGTCTTGATGTAACGTCCGCATCTAATTACTCTTTATGGCGCGCTACTAGAAATCTTAAACGACCCGTTGATCTTAAATCACCATTGCGTACTGCGACCGGAGGCTGGGCAAGAAGTGATAGTGAGAAAGGTAACTTATTTTCTGAGCATTTAAAATCTGTATTCACTCCCAATTCATGTACGGGTGCTGCTGATTTACCGAGTGTAGTTTCTCTACCCCCTCGTCCCTTAAGGTTTAAGATGCGTGAAGTACAAAAAGTAATTGCTGAACTCAACCCGAAGAAAGCTCCAGGTATTGATGGCATTAGTAACAAAATGCTCATGAACTTGCCTCATATTGCAATAAGAATCCTGCTATTTATTTTTAATGCTATTTTAAGAATGCAGTATTTTCCACATAACTGGAAACTTGCCAAGATCAAAATGATTCCAAAGGCGGGCAAAGATCTTACCAAGACTGATTCATATAGGCCTATAAGCTTACTATCTACAATCTCAAAGCTTTTTGAAAAGCTGCTCATGACTAAATTGTCAAAAATTTTAACTGATAATGGGTGCATCCCGGACCATCAATTTGGCTTTAGAAGTCAGCACAGCACGATTGAACAAACGCACAGACTGGTCCAAGTTGTAAGAAGAACATTTGAAGAAAAGAAGTATTGTTCCGCTCTCTTTATTGATGTTTCTCAGGCGTTTGATAAAGTATGGCACGAAGGCCTAGTTTTAAAATTGAAGACATATCTGCCAATAAACATTCAAAAGCTTTTGGAAAGTTATATTATTGATAGGAAGTTCACTGTTATGGAAGGAGAGTTCACGAGTGTGCCCGAATCTATATCTTCTGGTGTGCCCCAGGGTAGTATCCTGGGTCCTGTCTTGTATTTAATATATACTTGTGATATGCCTGTGAGCAATAATATCCATATTTCTACTTTTGCCGATGATACAGCCTGTATGAGTGTGCACGAAAACTCTTATGAGGCATCCCGCAATCTCCAGGAACATATCACTCAGCTGGAAATATGGTTGAACTTATGGAGAATTAAAGTCAATGAACAAAAGTGTGTTCATATAACGTTCACCCTAAGAAGAGATACTTGCTCCCCCATTCGAATCAACAATCAAAATATTCCTCAACATTCCCAAGTGAAATACCTTGGTATACACCTTGATCGAAGACTTACATGGAAACATCATATTGACTCTAAGTTAACTCAGATAAAACTTAAGTTAACTCAAATATATTGGTTGATTGGCAGAAACTCAACACTCAGCTTAGACTGCAAACTTTTACTATACAAGTCGCTTTTGAAGCCAATATGGTGCTACGGAATTCAGTTATGGGGCACTGCTTCAGCTTCCAATGTCGAGAGAATCCAACGAAGGCAAAACAAAATTTTACGGTTAATAACATCGGCTCCATGGTATATCCAAAATTCTATTATACATCGTAATTTAAATATGCCACTAGTGACTGAAGAAATTGCAAAATACGCAGGCAATTATTTAACAAAACTCGAATCACATCCTAATCCGCTTGCTCGTAATATTTTGAACTTTACTGGACACATCCGCTTAAAAAAGAGGGACACACAGGCTCTTATACCTAACACTCCATATGGGACTACTTGAAAATACTTTCCCCCCCCCCTTTTTTTTATTATTACTACTAATGTATTATTTATAACTACCACTAAGTTTATGTCCGACACTGGTCGGGCCTAATAATTTTTTTTTATAGATTTAAGATTTGAATACTTATTGTTAGTTCATATATGAAGATCCAATAAATAAATACATGCATTACAAAAAAAAAAAAAAAAAAAAAAAAAAAAAAAAAAAATATGGTCACACTGACAATAACCAACTTTATCAATTATAAGAGCAGATTTCGCTGAGTAAATTCGTCGTTATTGTGCTTCACACAACGAATTTACGCAGCGAATTCTTATCGACGAATTCGTCGACGTGGACGAAATTAATCCTTCGTCCCAATTGTGTTCCCAGCATTAAGCTGGAAATTATTGAGGTGTTCAATGCGCTTTTTTCGCGCAGATTTGGTTTTTTTTGTAGCGATTATATTGATGTCAATTTTATACTTTTTGTTATATAGGGCGTTTAGCGTTTTAGGTAACGATATACATGGTATTCAAAATCTAAAACCAGCTCCGAAATGTTCACCCTTTGAACAGCTTGTATTTTCAAGTAATATTATTTGTTAGTAGAAATATAAAAAAATCGCTTAAAAAAAGAATATTCTCTGTTATGTATGTTATTATTTATTTATTATGTTTTCAACAACTCGCTTTATATTATGCCTACTTGGTAGAGTTTCGTAATCATATTTACACTCTATTCCCGACGCGCTAGGGACTTGAAATTTTAAGTTCCCGTTCGCACTATATAAGTTTTATTGCTTAGCTGATTAGTTTGTAGGAGAGACGAGGGGAAAAGAAACGAATACTCAGCTTCGTTAACTGTCAAACACTGATACCAACTTTTTTGGTTCTAAAAGCACATCAAAATTTAGAAAAAGCACGAAAAGCGTAATTTTGAGATCTAAAGAGCGTAAAAAGCACTAACGTGAAAAACGAACTTAATGTGTAATATTTTCTAAGCTATTCTCTATTTCGGCAATAATATTAGTATCTTTAATGAAATATATCAGACGAAAAAGGTATGCTTTACACTGAAAAAATAAATACACCAAGTTGTTATTCAAGTAATTTTAAGAAATAAACAAATTTCTTAAAAGCACTAATTAGTGCTATTTCTTAGTTTGACACTAACGCTCAAAATTTGGTGTTTTGAGTCTTCAACAAGCACTAAAAAATAGTGCCAAAAGCACCAAGTTGGCATCGCTGAATAGACAATTCTATAGAGTCCAACATGATTGGAAATTGTTTAAATCAATAAATATATGTCTGAATCAAACAGTTTTTCATTAGTAATTAGTTTTTCATTAGTAATTAGTTATTTACGATTTTTTGTGCAAATGACACACAAGAAATGCCAGATGAAAACTCAGCCTATGTGATGTGTTTTACTCGCAATTTGATTGCATATCATGTGGCATCTCCGCATACAAAATGTCAAAGTAAGCGCAAAGCACATAAAGAATAAAAGAAAAAGTAAACGAATTTTAGATTGTGCTTAAAGGTCCAATTAGACGTGCCATAGCCAGAACCAAACCAAATTTGGTTTCTATGGTAACGGCTATGGCGCTATGGCGAGTCATCTATAATCAAATACAGTGTTGCCCTTTAGTTTGGTTCGAACGGCTGTTTTCTATGGTTATGACACAGATATTAATAAATACATCATAACACAAAATCAACTGTCAACTCAGTTCAGTACTACAAAAAAACAGATTTTAATTTTTCCTGTTTCTCGCTACAGAGCAAAGCAAAGCATGAACCAAGTAAAAGAGAGTTACTAGGTGTGTTTTTTACTTTTGCAGTAAAATGCAGTAAATGAGTAGTTACTGCGAAAATTTTAAAATTTACTCGCAAAAAGAGCTGTTGCCGAAAAAAGTACGCGAACGGAAAATAGTAAAAATTAGTAAGATTAGAGAAAAAGCTGACTCCAACTCCACATAGGGCCTGTGCCAAACGGTAGAAAAGTACTAATGTAAGTAAATTTTTGACACTGGGGGCTAGTAGAAATTTTGACACAACAGGTAAATTTTTGACAAGCTGCAATAAAAAGCATGGTATCATAAAATTTAAATCGTCGCTTCGAGCCGTCGCCCAATACAAAGATTTTACGTTTGTAAGTTTAATTAGACTGTGAAAAAATCATTGTTTATTTTAGTTTGCGAAAAATGTTGCATCATATATATAATATTATATAATTTATTGCTACAAGATTATTGTTTTATATAAAAATGTCCTCTTAAAAATTTGTTGGTAGCCGGCGGCTTATAGTCAGGCGAAGCAAAACCGCCGCCGCAGCAATTGTTTCATCAGCTTCTTTCTATGCTCAAGCGAATTTGTCAAAATTTTACATTGTCAAAAAAGATATCATTTATCACAGCGGAAAAATGAAATTTCTTCCCCACAGGCAAATATTTTTTTACCATACTACTTTTCTACCGTTTGGCACACGCCCATAGTGTTGAAAAATATATAAACTTTTGACTATTCAATTCTTTTAACTATTGGCACTCAATGCAATATTTTTCTAACACGAACACTCTAAGAATAAATTTTGTAATTTGTTTCATTTAATATTTGTAACTAATCTCTTTTTGATTTCCTTGTTTTGTTGTTGGTGAAATTACTAAAAATTACAAGACTATTTGTTAATGTTACTGTACTAGGTAACCAGATACTTTTCATTTTTACAACTCTGAGTAATTAGAATAATTTGCAAAACAAAAGGATTAATAAAATAAATTACATAATATGCATATTTACAGCTATTTTTATTATGCTTTCTAAATTAATTATTTTTTAATGGCTTTCACAATTTTTATTTAACCTTTTCTCAAATTTTTACACTTTTCGTTTGCTTACTTTTCATTTGTTTACATTTTGAATCATATGTTTTTATCTTACTAAACTTTAAGGCTCAATCAGACGTGACATAACCATAGCCATAGAGAACAGCCGTTCGAACCAAACTAATGGGCAACACTGTATTCGATTATACGTGACTCGCCATAACGCCATAACTCTCACCATAGAAACCAATTGAATTTTTCTTTGGTTATGGCTATGGCGTTATGGCTGTCACGTCTAATTTAAGCTTAAAGCTTAAATTTCTGTAGTAAAAAAGTGCGTTCGAGAACTCAAAAATTTGTACAAATTTTTTTTTTTTGATTGATTTTTTGATTGATTGATTTTTTGATTGCGTTCGAGTACACAAAATCCAGTAAATGAGAGGGCGAATTGAGAGAGAAAAATGACAGTTCATTTACTGAGTAAATGCAAGTTTTTACTGGACAAATTTTTGCCAGTAAAATCCAGTAAAACGATAACATTTGTGAAGAACACCTACAAGCAACAAATATCTGCATTGAAAGTTTTTGTGCAAATTTTGTTATATCATCAATTTACTCCCAGATTTTCATTCACTGAGAATCAATATAAGGATTTCTACAAATCTCTTGGACCTTGTTTTGTAGCAGCTGGCGACTACAATGCAAAACATACGTTCTGGGGTTCGCGTCTTATTACACCCAGAGGTCGAGCATTGTTCAACACTATTTCAAAAATGGGCTTGGATGTCATTTCGAGTGGGAAGCCCACTTATTGGCCTACTGACATACAAAAAATTCCGGATGTTATAGATTTCGGCGTCATAAAAAATATCTCTAGGGATTTAATTCAAATTCGAGCTTCTCTTGATCTCTCGTCCGATCACTCTCCGACGATCATTACAATTTGTAGCCCATTAAGAAGTAACTTACCTGACCCATATGTGAAGATGATCAATCGTGTTAATTGGCTGGGGTTCACAAAATATCTCAGTAGTCATTGTACGGAAAACATAACGCTTAGAGCACCCGATGATATTGAATCTAACATTGCCAATCTCAGCGAGAATATTAAACAGGCTGCTGAACATGCCACTATCTCCCATCCACAGACTGGGTTTAATAAAATTTATTCTACAGACATTGAAGGTCTCGTACGTGAAAAAAGAAGAGCTAGAAGGGAATGGCAAACAGCACAGATCACCACAAAATAAAAATCAGATTTAAAGAGTGCACTAAACGACTCCAATAGTTGCTTGCATCTGAAAAAACTGCATCTCTTGAAAATTATCTGGAAGGTCTTGATGTCACACCAGCATCTAATTACTCCTTGTGGCGCGCTATTAGAAAGCTTAAAACACCCCTTGAGTATAAGCCACCTCTACGCACATCTACCGGAGGTTGGACAAGAAGCGATACTGAAAAAGGTAAAATATTTGCTGAGCCCTTAAAATCCGTTTTTACGCCAAACATATGTACTGGTGTTGCTGATTTGCCGAGTGTAGTCGCTCTACCCCTCAACACATAAAGTTTAAGATGCGTGATTTACAAAAATTAATTGCCGAACTTAACCCGAAGAAAGCTCCGGGTATTGATGGAATTAGTAACCAGATGCTGATGAACTTGCCTCGTATTGCAATGCGAATCCTGTTATTCATTTTTAATGCCATTTTACGACTGGAGTATTATCCACACAGCTGGAAGCTAGCCAAGGTCAAAATGATTCCAAAGCCGGACAAAGATCTAACCAAGGTTGAGTCATATAGGCCAATAAGTCTACTATCAACTATGTCAAAGCTTTTCGAAAAACTGCTCAAAACAAAATTGTCCCCAATTCTAATTAGTAGTGGGTGCATACCAGACCATCAATTTGGTTTTAGAAGTCAGCATAGCACCATTGAACAAACTCAAAGATTGGTTCAATTTATAAGAACTTTTGAAGAAAAAAAAAAAGTATTGTTCTGCCCTGTTTATTGACATTTCCCAGGCATTTGATAAAGTGTGGCATGAAGGCCTAATTTAAAAATTGAAGACTTACTTACCAATAAACATTTTAAATCTTTTGGAAAGTTACATTATTTCCCGTAAGCTCACTGTTGTGGAAGGAGACTTTACGAGTAGGCCTGAAGCTATTTCATCCGGTGTGCCACAGGGGAGTATACTGGGACCAGTTTTATATTTGATTTATAATTGTGATATGCCTGTGAGCAGTAGTATCCATACTTCCACATTTGCCGACGATACAGCCTGCCTTAGTATGCACGAAAACCCTGATGAGGCATCCCGCAAACTCCAGGAACACATTAGCCAGATGGAGCTTTGGTTAAACTTATGGAGAATCAAGGTAAATGAACAAAAGTGTGTTCAAGTAACATTTACCTTACGAAGAGATACTTGTTTCCCCATTCGGATTAACAATCAAGTTGTTTCTCAACATTCACATGTGAAATATCTTGGTATACACCTTGATCGACGACTTACATGGAAACACCACATTGATTCTAAGCTTTCACAAATGAAACTTAAATTAACTCAGGTACATTGGCTGATTGGTAGAAAGTCAACGCTTAGCCTAGACTGTAAACTTTTAATATACAAGTCGCTTTTAAAGCCAATATAGTGCTACGGAATTCAACTATGGGGCACTGCTTCAGCTTCAAATGTAGAGAAAATTCAACGAATGCAAAACAAAATTTTACGTATGATAACATCGGCTCCATGGTACATCAAAAATTCAAATATACATCGTGATTTGCATATGCCACTAGTGACTGAAGAAATTGCAAGACACGCAGGCAAATATCTAACAAAACTCGAGTCACATCCTAATCCGCTTGCTCGTAATATTTTGAACTTTACTGGACACATTCGCTCTAATATTCAACACTCCAGATGATGAAGCTGCTTGAAAACACTTTTTTTTGTTGCTTATCACTACTTATGTATTATTAATAACTATCACTAAGCTTATGTCCGACATTGGTTGGGCCTAATAATTATACTTTAGATTTAAGATTTGAATACTTATTGTTAGTTCATATTTGAAGATACAATAAATAAAATACATGCATGGGGTAAAAAGCTTAGAAATTTTAACGGCCTGACCCGCGATGTCGACAAGAAAGTTTCTATCGGTTACTTATATTTAAAACAAAATCAAAATAAGAAAGTTTATTTTTGTTTTCAATATAAGTAACGTACCATTTACACATGAAACTAATTGCAAGAAAGTAGCAATACAATCACATTTTTTCACTACCACACTCACATTGTTTTTAATTTCCAGTCAGCTTTCAACGATTTTTTCAAGAGAGTAAATTTTTTTTTTTTAATGTTTTCAGAAAGTAAAATGAAAAAAGGTTAACAGTGTTACCCCCTTTAAAGATTTGTACAAATATGCAGGATTGTGGTAAATAGATATTATAAATTATCCTTATTTTGTATAAATATTTAAAGAATTATAATATCTTACGTTCAAATGTACAGGAAGAAGACAATTCATGCCTTTTGAAAACAATAATATTATTACAATATTAACAGTAATACTTATTCCCAATTTATTGCCTTATGAATTTATGTAAGTGACATTCTTGGTAACTCTAATTAAGAAGTGAACAAAACAATTGTTTTCAACTTTATTTTTCGTCGACATTTTTAATATGAACTTTCACTTTCCTATGGAAGTTAACAAGAAATTTTCATGAAAGTCATTTATTTCATTAAAATTTTTATTCATAATACGTATACAGAAATTTCAATAAAGTACTTTCATGTGTAAATGTAGCGTAAGCTATAGAAATTTTCTTGTCGACATCGTGGACCAGCCAAAAAAGTTTAAATAAAGACATATGTCCATATCCATTACTTTTATTTATATGTGTATTTCGTGTATATCGTGTATTTCATATGTATAATTTTTTTTTAGCGCCAAAATTGGTAATCAGCTGTTGTATACCGAGCCATTACCGCCAAAGAAGCTTAACCAACATGATTTTCGAAATGCGTTTTTTATAAAAATCATTAACTTGTTATCATTGGCATTATCTGTCAAAATTTTATAACCATGGGATATACCGTTTCAATTTTATAGCAAAATCAATTTAAGATTAAGTACAAATAATTTTTTGTGTACAGTTTTTGTAACAGCAACTTGTTACTTAAGCTAAAATTTCCTTTTGAAAATAAAGCAAGTATGATATAATATTCGGATAATATACCCTCCATCGACTTCATATGAAGTATATGCATACATACAATATTAGATACATGATCTATTTTTAAAATAATTAACTAGATCAACCCTTTCTGATAGCAATTTATTCACCCACACATAAAAAACTTGAATGCACATTATTAGACCATACAAATTGCGGAAAGTATTTATTTTATTCGCTCGACCGGCAGTTTCTGATAGACCGGCCATAAAAACGAAATATGTGTAAAAATTGCACTAATAGCGTGCATACCGATCATGCGCATTGCATTTTTCACCTAAAAAATAACCTATCTTGGATATAAACACTTTTGGCATCATAACTTTTAAATGCGGCGTTTTTCGGAAAAACTTTTGTATCCATTTTTGTTTAGAATAAATACCACAACATCTTTCCTGTAAAAATTACCTATCATAGCCCTTTAATGGGATGAAACTATGTTATGAAACTAATTTTTTTTTGGAAATGCTTTTTTCAACGGCTTGTGCTAAAAAATGGATAATTAAAAAAAAAAAGTGATAATTATAATTCGTTTACATTTTTTTATAAAGATCTGTACATTTGGACCAAATATGTATGTATCATCTAATACCCCCAGGGAAGTCTATTTTTGACTACGGGTGTGGCAATCCCGGGGCCCCAGCTAGGGTAATGTAGCTTTTTCCGCTGACGGACCTTTGGCTCATTACCCGTAAAACTTATGTGTTACTACAAAATCTCTGAATATAAACAGAGTAACGGATGTGCACATATTTATAAAAGGAAAACAAATATTGTACGCCAGTTGTTGTCAGCTAGGTGCAGCGTCACCTAGGACTGCCCCTGAGTTCAAAAGACGATAGAGGTGAAGCCCTTGTGGTGGAACTTCGAGGTCTAACCAGAGGCTACTTCTGGTACCACGGGTGCCGTTTGCCCGACAGCTGGGCTGCTTAGAGATAAATGCATTGCGGTTGTCAAAAATTCTGTGCTGAAATGGCTTTTCGTCCTGGATACGACCCCAGGACACTCTCTTTTTAGTGTCGGGTCTTAGTAGGCGCAGAAATTTTGGTGGCGAGCTTGCGTTCTTCTCGCGTGAGTGGTCCTCGCTGCTCTGAAGTTTTGAGTGCATGTAGCGGTCGTCAGTTTCCTTTGCTAAAATGCCGAGTTCGTGTTACCCCAATGGGGTATACCCCACGGGGTTAAAGGGATGATTTTGGTAAGTGTCGAGTAGGCACTGGTTATTTGGCGACACAGGCATGCGTTCCTTATGGATGAATGGTTAGCTGTGCCGGCAATGGTTGAGGAATTTTCTAGGGGACCTCGCTTAGGTGTACACACAACACCTAAGCGTGGAAGCCGGAGAATTATCGTGGTGGTTGTGGTTGCTACCAAAATCGCTGGGATAATAGTCTTGGCTTCCCAGTGTTAAATCAATGCTAGTGGTTGGTGTGACGCGGTCAGCCAGACACTGTCCTAGGTGCTGTTGCCATTCAACAGAGCTGCTATGGGCACGGACATAGCAGCAGAGTTTAGATAGCTCAAATTACCTCAGCAAGGTAATTGAATATAATACAGGGATAACTATATTCAAAGATTGCAACCTATGTGCCTTATGGAGTGGGCCATAGGTTCATTCTAAAAGGGTGCATGGGGGCGTTGGTCTGGCGTCTAACCCACACCCGGTGCTTTGGCACACGTGAGATAAGGCCGTAACTTCAGGTACTCACGTAAAGCGATTGCACATCTGTATCATCTAATAATATAAGAATGAAACATCACATACAAGTTTATTATAAGCTTTGTTATGTATTTGGAAATTATCCTACAGCTCGTGACCCATTGAGTATATCTTAACAAAATTACACACAAATTTAGACGATAGAGGAAAACATATTTTCGCATAAAAAATCTGCGTACATACATACTTGCATATATGATGTAACTTCACGAACAAATCATTATAATTCTTCAAACAAAAAAAAATATAAATAAATAAATACAGTATTTTTAATCTAGAACCAACTTTTTGTAGTCGAAGTCAAAATACGCGAATCACGATAAAGCCGATTCAATTCAATTCTACAAATATGATTGTATTGAAGTGAGTTACCATTGTTTTAAAGGCTATGTTTCCCAACTTGAAAAAAATCACCTATAACCCCTAGTTTTTAACTTAAAAATTAAGTACGTAATTAGCTAATTTTTATTTAAAATTAAGTTGTAATTAAATACGATTTCATGTTTTCAGTGGTTAATTAAAGTTATTATTAAATTACGTTGAAAGTACGGCAGCACTCAAAAATTTCCAAATATTATGGAAAGCTTTCCAAAGCTCAACAAAAAAGTTAGGTTATCAAAATGCAAAAAATTAAAATTGCATAAAACACATTTTATGAAACCAAAAGAGCATCAGAATGCATTTTTCTATTTATTTATACCATGATATGAAACTATGAATTGTTTATGTTATGTATTTAGGCAAATTAAACGAAATTTGTCCTAACACAACCACATGATGTTTTCAACCCAACCTCATGATGTTCATGTGTATGTTTGCAATAAACACACACACGCATAAAGACATATGGTGCGCTCATAAAACTTAAATACTACTTAATTACACAAGATTGGGCATTTAATTAAATTATGCACTCAAAAACACAATTTCGTATTTAATTAGAACTTAAAAATAATTACAGTTTGATTATTAAGTCAAGAAATGGGCATAAGTTTTAAATATGGTTATTTGGATAGCTGTGCAACAATTTATTGATTTAAATTTTATTACTATTAAACTGAGATAGTCGCCAGTTCAGTTCCGGTACGTAGCAATTTATTAAAAATTTCTTCACAAAATTATACGGACTTGGAAATAGATTCCTTCGGTAAAACTATACACAACAAATTTAGTAGCGAACTTTTTAATTCGAAAAGTAATAAGTCTGTAGAAGATTCACTACATGTCGCCGAACAAGAAGACAGTAATTTAGCAATTTGGAGACAAGTTTAGGTAAAAAAACTGATATTTACATTTTCTTAAAAATTTTTTTTAGCTTAACCAACGCAAAAATATACACAGAAGGTTATCAGGGAGACAGCAAAAAAAGCTTAAGGGACAAAAAATACCGTTATTATGCTAATATTTCGTTAAAATTCGATGCGTTACTTATATTTAGCACTATAACACCTAAATACTAAAATTCAATGAATTAACTTAAATAAGAGCGAAGATAATTAAAAAAAACCTTCTCCTGTAAAATTTTGTTTTTGTTACTTAAGCTTTTTGTGCGGTTATAGCTCGATGTATTTTACTGGATTTTACAATTTTTACGTTCGCGTACTTTTAGATGCAAACTTTTTTATTGAAAGTAATTTCTTTAAATTACTCAGTTACTGGTTTTTACTGGAAAAAGTACTCAAACGCACATAAAATTTGCAACACTCAGTCAAGAACTGTCACCTTACTTTCTCAATTTCTGTTCTCAATTACTGTATTTTGTGTAAACAAACGCAATTTAGTAAAATTCAGTAAAGTTCAGTAAAAATTTGTAAAAACTTTTGAGTACGTGAACGCAATTATTATTTGATTTAACCATTATTAGTATTTATAGTATAACGAAATGTTTTATTTCAATTTGCTTTTAAACAAACCCATCTTCAGAGCTACTGAAAATACATCTGGTTCTTTTGGTACTTACCTCTTTGAAAAATCGAACCGCTGTCAACGGTAAGCTAAAGGAGCAGAAGAGTAAGTCCGATATACATAATGACAAGACAAAAGCTGTAGTAGCATGGCATCGTATCTTTGGTGATTTTATTAATGCAAGAATTGTTATTAGATTTCCTAAAAATTAAATAAGAACTATCAGATTAAAATTGAAAGAGCAAATAAAGGCAGGAAATTCGCACCAAATAGCTTTTTAAAATGACCAAATTGTTGATAACTTTTAAGACACAGGCTGTACAATTTTATCGTAAGCGACAATTTACGTATGTAAAACATATTTAAAATATTAAAAAAAAACTTCTTTCTTTTTTAACGCTTACGATAAAATCAAAAAAATATATTAATAATATTTTTATAGGGAAAACAAGGGAATTGTATAAGGACGTTAAATCTCAGCTTTATTAATCCATGCAACTTTTCTCGGACATTGCACTATAGGTCAAATCGCACTTACTCTGTGCGAAATTAAAAATGTTGAAACGTTGTATTCAAACCAAATTCTGAGAGAATTTCATAAGTGAGAATAGCTTTGTTTCCTTACTTTTTGGGTAAAGTTCGGTAAAATGAGAGGAAACTATAATTTCGCTCAATAATATACAAAAATGCACAAAAGTACGGTAACACAAAAAACCAACATTTTAACACGAAAATAAACTTCAATGCAAATATGCATAAACATACGTATAAACATAACTAAACACATACTTATGTACATACACACGCACGTATTTACTTACATGATTCAGCATACTTATGTATATAGGTTTTTTATCTTAATTTCATATAAAAACTTATAAAACTTTGTTTGCCATTAGTTTTTAAACATTTTTTCATACATTTTTTCTTTTTTTTTTAGTGTTTAGGCAAATTTAATTTTTCTTTGTAATTGTTTATTTTTCAAACAGCTGTTTGATTTTGTGTTTGCCCAAACTAGCACGAAGAAAAAGTACGGGCTATTTCGTGCAAGAAGAAAAACATTACTCTCACAAAACCTCTCTCATTTACCCAATTTTCGAGTACGGAAACGCTTTTCGTGCAAATTGGGATCCCGCGGGATCCAATGTATAGTAAAGAAACACACCTAATAATACATCTATTAGACACGGAAAGCTTACTTTGCAAAGTCGTAATTCAGCTGGGAGAAAGACAGAAAGATATAGTATTCCTCCCTTTGTTTTTCACACAGCTGAATTAAGACTTTGCAAAGTAAATTTTACGTGTCTAAAAGTGGTGTAGCTCTACTAAAAAAAATTAATTTAACCCATTAACAACCAAAAATTAACCAATTAATACGTAAAGGTTTATGACAAATTACACCGTTTTAAGGTTATTTAAGCTGATGAGTTATTTTACAGCATGGATAGCGATATAAAATAAAACACTTTTTATGAAAAACATCAATACTTACTTGTCGCCTTATTTTACATTTCACACTAATGAGTTAATACCAACGCAATTCAAGAAAAAAACACACTTAACGTTGACCAATTTTTACTGAACTCACAAGCTTATTTTCCGAAAAACTTAAATCTATTGACTTTGATGCAGAAATATATGACAGTGCTTAACATTTTCCGAAAATTAGAATAACATTTTTTTATTTTAAAGTATAAGGTCACTTTGGTTATTATTACCTTTGCACAGAAAAAGTGATCATTTGACCTAATGTGCATTGCAATGCATATGTTTCTTATTATTCTATGTCCCAAATTGTAGGACAACCCAAAAGCATACTATATTTAAATACGTGTGTTAGTTAAAATAAAAGAATACGTACCGAAAATTCCGACAGCAGTAAATATGCACGCACAAATAGCCGCAAATAAGGTAGCAGAATGAGGATATAAAGTTTGGGATCCCATGATCTAAAATAAAGAATATTGTACGTACATATTTTATTTTACATTACACTGTACAACAATATAAATTTTTTTTTTCAAAATAACAGTCAGGAGACAAAAAAAAAAGTGTATTTATGTATGTTTATGGTTGTATTGAAAGTTCGTGTCGTGGATTTATTCAAATGGGACGGAATCTGCTTTTACTGGTAACGGGCGACGTGGTTTTACTGGTAACGGGAAAGTTTCTTACCACTGTCAGTGAAGACATGCAGTCGGTGTTGGGTAGTTTTCTAGACAGCAAGCTTTCTTGAAAAAGGAAAGGAAAGCAGAATAAGTTAAAGGTAGAGCTCAACGCCTACTGTGCATGCAGGAACTGGGAACTGAGGTTTGCTACCAAAAGTGGTAAAATGCATTTGCACATCGGTTGTCAGACCGATTATTTCCTATGGTTTTATGTTATGGTGGGAGCCATTGAGGAATGAGAGTAATACGAGATTCGGAGGCACGCCTCGCTGGCCTTCACAGGTACCCAGAGGAGCACAGCTCAGAATGTCTTGGACGTCATTCTTCAACTGATTCCTGCAGAGGCCTTTGTGATTAGAATGTATTATAGAAGTCTCCTTAGAATCATTGAAGCAGGTTTAGTGAGGACAGGAGTAACAGATCACACATTAATCTTAAATGAGATCAGTTTTAGTGGGCGGATCTCCGTAACCCCTGGGTTTACTATGACGTAGTTGAAATTGATTTTAGTAGAACACCTTCACTAGTTACTCCGTATAGGGAATATTGGGTCAAAACCGACAAGATATATGAGGGTAGCGTGGTCTTTACAGACGGGTAAAAAATGGGGGAAGGAATACGGGCTGGTATCTATATCTTGGGGACGCACATTTGTAGTTCTTTTAGACTGCCAAACGAATGCAGCATTTTCCAAGCTGAGACCTTGGCGATCCTAAGTGGCAGTGGAATCTAGCTGCTGAAGGTGAGAAGGTAACCTTCGACGTCGAAAGCGCGAAAAGCTTTGAAGGGACACAATATCAAATCGAATCTAGTTGGTGACTCCAGAAGAGTTCTCAATTTGCTTATTAGCAAATATAGTGACTGACTATGTTGGGTTCCTGGCCATAGCAGTGTTTAGGGAAATGAAATTGCCGAAGAGCTGGAAAAGAATAAGGTCGGCATTAGAGGATGGCATGTCTGACAGATAGATTAAATTACCGATGGGTCATTACTACAGGGAACCTCAGTAATTGGGTGGTGGATAGGACGAACCATTCATAGGAAAGTAGGGAGTATTGTAGTCTCGAGGGCTATGTGGCCAAAACTTGTCTCTGGAAGATCGATCCAAATTTCTGTAGGATGTGCGGGAATGAAGAGGAACCATTGCCCGAAGCTGCAACACCATAGACTTAGATGGCTGAGCAGACGTTTCCATGAGAGCTTTAGTGATGTCGGTAAGTGTAAAACAGTGGATATCAGGAGCTTCATCATGTTAATAAGGGTACTTCTAGGTACAAAGGGGGTTAAATATTATTATTAAAGGGTGTCAATAGAAAGGAATCACAATGGACCCAACTGGATCTCCGAGTTGAAGTGTGTTGTAGTACCAACCTTCCTAACCTAACCTGACCTAACAATGCCTGCTTGATTTCATTGTCTTTTCTATAGCAATAAGATCATCCATAGAGAGCTTACGATCATCTACACACTCAAGGGGATATAAAACCAGCCACTCGAAGCCGAAGGGTTTCAGGTCGATCAGTTTTTCGTAGTTTTTTTTTTGATCTGCATTTAAAAAACACAACTGATACTCGCGTAATTAGTGTGTATAAAAAGGGCTGGTCTTTTGAGAGCTTCATGACGTGGTTAATGGCTGCATTCTTAGACATTGAGCGAACCTTTAACAACATTTGTATAGAAGCTATTAGGGAGTCACTGGAGACACTCAGGTTTCATAACTTTCTGCTGGAGTGGATAGTTCTCATGCTTAGCAGCATAATCATCAACTCGAGTATGGGAAGGGGAAATCTGAGGAAATTAGTGGAGGAGTTTTACCACCTCTATTGTGGTTGCTGGCAGTGAACACAATTCTAAGGCCTTGACTACAAAACCAATGGTCGTGGGCTCGAGCCCGGTCATCGACAAAGTCATTAAATATCAACACCACGCATTTTTCTGATGTGCTTTAGTATCCCTTTGGATCAGATGTTGTAGGAAAGTTCAAGTGATGAAGGCATAGACACTGGTCACTAAACTACACCGGCTTCAGCCGATACTACTCCTAATGTAACATCAGAGCGCCGTCTTAACACCAGAGGCACTGCAACACTGCCCTATTAAAAATAAGTGCAAAAATGAAAGTTGTAAATGAGTGAAGCTTTCCTCTAGCTCTTCCTTCACCACCTGACCTAAACAAGGTAACACCCGGCAGTAATAGTAGCCATTCATTGCTTGAGTGTTACTTCCTTTAAAAAAAAAAGAAATTTAACAAGTTGCCGAGGAAATAATTTGTTACATGTCAATTACATGTCTATTCATTTTAGTTAGCTTTTAATTTCTGTTTCTATATTTGATTCAATTAAAATTCTTATTTTATTAAATATTTTTAGCTTTAATGCTTGTTTTTGGACTCGATTCAATTTGTTTTAGAAATTTTTTTATTATTGCTGCATAGTTTAATTATTTATGTTGAAAACCTGCACGTAGTGACTAAAATTGTCATATTTAATAAAAAAAATGTATATTAAATATTATTTACACTATAAGGGGATTTATTTTAGTTGTTCCAAATTAAATTATGAGATTTAAATTAGTTTTTTCCGTTTGTTAATATGTACACAACTAAAAAGTTGTATGTTTGAAAATAAAAGTGTGTTATGTAAATACATATGTATGTACTAGTTATGTACATATGTAGATACATACATATACATATGTGCATGTGAAGTACATAAGGGAAAATATATGCAAATATTTGGTTTGCCAAAAATGTTTCTTAGAAATGAAATAATATTATTATTAATAAAGTAATACTGATGAAAAGCAATGTATTACTCATGCGTACTGCAAAAGGGTAAATGGTGAATAAATTATTTGACAAAACGAGCATATTTGAGGCTTTTTTCTCATTGTTTAAAATAATACAAATCGTCACCTAAAATCCAAAAGGCCGTAAGTACACTTTTTAATTTTTTACAGGAGAAACAAAAAACCTTATAAATTTAAGACTTTTTATTTTTTAGATGCCAAATGGAATAATGAATAAAATAGGTATTTTTGAACATAAGGAAAGATGTATTTTGGTATATTTTGTAAATTTATAGTATATTTTGGATTTTTTTGGTTGTTACGGCCTTTTGGATTTTAGGTGACGATATGGACATGTCATACGTATGTATGCATGTCATTTAATAGGTAATTAATTGCATTTTCATATTTTTATAAAATTTTAGTCATATGCGGGAAAATAAAATCAATTTTTGCACTAAAAATATTAAAATGTGTCATTCATGTCATCTGTATTTTTTATATTTTTATTTTGAAAAATTCATAAAAAATTTGTATTGGCAGGTAAAGTTATGAATTTTTGAAATAACAAAAATAAATATCAGTTAATTCCTTTATTATTATTATTATTCGAACTTTATTTTTTTGTATATTTATGATTAGGTTAAAGTTCGTATCGCTCTTTTGTAGTGCGCCACGATTTAATTATTTTACAAACTGCTAACCACTGCATGAAGTCACTGATTTAAGGGCCTGCCTATAATAAGTGATGTCATGTCGTCGGTTGGTTATTGGTTTGCTGCAGACATAATGTATTTTGAATATACTGTGCCGTAAACCAATAAGCAACCGACGATGTGTCAACCGAAACTCACGCAAGTGGCGGAGTGACACTCTTTTTGAATGATAGCCATGCCTTTGCGCATTAGGACTTGAATAATATTTTGACTGGAGGCCTAAGCAAATGTATTTTAAAATACTCATGATTTCGTGTGGTTTACTTGTTGACTTTTATTTATATGGAAACAATTTATTATTTAACCTTGAATAAATTTCTCAAAGGACTCTTTGTATTCCCATGAATAAAATAATATTAAAAATAATTACTCGTATTAAGCAAAAAACTATAATATAGAATTTTTTATCTTGTATAAAAGACGAAGCAATTTTATAAAACATTCATTATTATTGTCTCCATCACCTTGAGCAAACCAGTGTTGCGCGCATAGCTAACAAATAAACAAATTATTTAAAAACAAATTAAATTATTAATCAGAAATAATTTTTAGTCAGGCTTAAGTTCAGTAATTTCAATTCTTTTATTGAATGAAATATTTTATTAATTAATTTGAATTTCTAAAGAAGATAAGAAAAATTATGTAAATTAGACTTTTAAGCTGGGGGAAATACCGATATTTTTCTGTGCAGCAACGCACTTCATCAGCACCCTAGTCTATCTACTTGGGTTTGTTATTAACATCAGCTATTTAAAGTAAATTCTAAAGACACGGAATGTGAGAAATGATTGTTGTGTACAATTATTGATTTACCTTTGGTAAATACATATGTAAGTATCACTATTTATTTCCCCTGTTTTTCCATTTTTCTATTTAGCACGAAGTTATATGAGCAACAACAAAGTAACATAATATCCACTACTATAATACTTATATGTATGTACCGACGGTACATCGAATAAGTAAAAATAATTAATGTGATGATCGTAAAAGATAAGCAAGAATAGTTAAACATACATAGGTAGAGTAATATAACTTCGTGCTAACCTAAATAGAAAAGTGAAAAAATGGAAAAACAGGGGAAATAAATAGTGATACTTACATATGTATTTACCAAAGGTAAATCAATAATTGTACACAACAATCATTTCTCACATTCCGTTTCATTAGAATTTACGTTAAATAGCTGATGTTAATAACAATCTTTACCGAAGTATATAGACTAGGGTGCTGATGAAGTGCGTTGCTGCACAGAAAAATATCGGTATTTCCCCCAGCTTAAAAGTCTAATTTAATTTTTATTCTCTTCTTTAGAAACTCACATTAATTAATAAAATATTTCATTCAATAAAAGAATTGAAATTACTGAACTTAAGCCTGACTAAAAATTATTTCTGATTAAAAATTCACTATAGTTCAATTAAAAATCTAAAAATTAAATTATTATTTATTTAAATGGTTTACACTATGAGCCAAATTACATGTCATAACTTTTTATTGAGCAGATAACATTAAAGTTAATTGTTAATTTCCTGAAGCCTTTTTTGTAATGAAAGCTCATCGCTAATTTATAGTAGAGAACAAATGATAATATCAAGGTTGTTGCAAATTAGAGATGTTAAAATTGGACTTTCATTAAAAAAAAGGTTTCAGCAAACTGTAATACGATGAATCGAAATAATTCACATATTCCATTTGCTATTATTATATAAAGCTGAAATTTTCATTAACTGACCCCACAGTGGACCAAACACAAGAACGCTGACGATAAGGGCCATTGAAAAACAGCTAGTTGTTCCGCTCTGCTAGTGTTTGTCAGGATATTTACAATTACTTTTGGTGTTTTGTTCCTTAAAAAATTATCACATTAATTTGGCTTCCTCAAATATGACCTTTATATATAAAAATAAATATTTTTTAATTAATTGTTCTATTCAACGTATAGTTATATATTAATACTAGCTGAGCCCGACAAATGTTGTCGCACTCTCAATAATTTATTTTTAACTGTAAATTACTCCACCCTGTGGTCACTTGTTGGGTTAAAAACAAAACGAAACCCTACCGGGTATTGACTCGAACCTGTGTTGAAAATTTCAGATCCTCTTACTACGATTTTATATATATAGATATATATTC
Source organism: Tachina grossa (assembly GCA_949987645.1). Lineage (NCBI taxonomy): Eukaryota > Metazoa > Arthropoda > Insecta > Diptera > Tachinidae > Tachina > Tachina grossa. The sequence goes on along the minus strand of OX465277.1, from coordinate 23,557,299 downwards.
TAAAGTTTTGAATTTTTCAATTGAATCTTCTACAGTTACTACTATTTTCGAGCCCAAACAATTTTTGAACAATGCTGGACTTAGGGTGCAAATATATATCAATTTAAATTTGTTTTAGTGTTTTTGAAGCATATTCTTTTAAAACATTAAAAATATTTCTTCTTTCAAAAATATTTAAAAATTAAGACTATTTTTTACTAAAAAAATTTAATTTTTTGCACAAATTTTAAACGCTGAACGTCAGACACTTGTTATAGCTAAATAAAAACAGATAACTATATAACTATTTTATTATTTTGTAACTTCTAAAAAAGAGGGCGGCGTTGTCTGAAGTAGTTATCACGTGAATACAAAACCGAAGGCCGTGGGTTCGAGGCCTCTTTACGACAGTCATTAAAAATAACAACTCCACGCATGTGTCTGATGTGCATTAGTGTCCTTTATATTAGTTTTTGTGGGAAAAATTCTAGTGATGCAGGCTTAAGGCACTGGTCACTAAACTATACCGACTTCATCAGATACTAAACCCAATGTAACGTCAGAGCGCCCTCCTTCGTTGTGTAGCAGAATCATCGGCGAAGTAAAATAACCAATAAAATAGCTTCTAAAATTTGTTAAGCCTCATTGATACCAGAGGCGCTGCCGCACTGAATTATTAAAAAACGTGCAAAAAATCAGAGTTGTAAAATATTGAAGCTTTCCTCTATATCTTCCTTCGCCACCTGTATTCTTTATTACTATCCCTTTCCTAAGGAAGGTAGCACCTAGTAACATGTAGTAGTAGGCATTCATTGCCTGAGTGTTACTTCTATTTAAAAAAAAAAATAGGAACAATACAATATGTCATATCTTGAATTAGTCAGTTGACGAAAGAAGTTCACCAGAACAGATGTTAAAACTTTTTAATAAAAGAATGAATCCTTGAGAAATTTTAAAGGTATTTTACAATAATACCTATAATGAAATAGCTCCAAAATTTCTTATACCGTCTAGAATGTGCAAAATCTTTTAGAGAAGCAGCATTTTTACAAAAACATTAAAAGCCAAAAATGTTAAAAGTATTCAAGAGGACCACAGAAGAAACGCTCATATGTTTATTAACAAAATTTAACGTGGGATGACGGGAAATCGTTCTAAATTAAAAATTTACATTTTTTATTTGACTAAGTCATTAGGGTAATTAGTCTCTGGAACTGTCTGCCCTTAGTACTACGAACTTTCTCGCATTCTAATAATGCTTTTAAGCTTAAATTACTTAAACATTTCTCCTCTTAATTGATGTGAGCATTTGTTCTGTTTATTTTTTTATTTTTTTCCCCCTTCCTCTTCTGCCTACTTGACCCGTTACAGCTAATTTTGTAGTTCCTGCCCTAATTGGACCTCTGTACTAAAAAATATATATATTAATTAACAAATTTTATGTTTGGGGAGTTTATGAGATTATTTTTTTTTTTCCCACCTTTTTCCAATTAATTATTACATATAAGTATTCTATCCTTTTTAGTTTTTAAGTTTTTTTCATGATATTATTTTGAAGTTTATATATTGTTATTAGTTTTCTATTGAAATACTCGGGTATTTTGCTATTTGTAATATTTTATTGGCCTTGTAGGCTTACTATTACAAAACTGAATAAATAAATAAATAAATAAAACGTTTTTCAATGTTTGGTAATTCTCCTTTCGTTTCTGTTTATAAACTTAAATTAATATGTATAAAATAAATAACTAAATATGTTTTAAAATAAGCTCATATAAACATTTCTTTGAAAAATCTAATTTTTTAATATAAAAACATATTTGATGTAAGGTTAAATATTTAACTTATTTTCAGTGCGATATATTAATATATGATGATTAAAATAGTACGTGTTACATGTATAGATGCCATTAATTTTAAATAACTAACCGATGATATTTCCATTTAATGCGACCTGTTTCAATTAGTTTTTACATCTATAAAAAGCTACTCATTTCAGTAGATAACGACTTAATACAAATGCATATGTACATACAAACATATGTACATACATTACATATGTACATGTAAATATATAAGTCGGAGGATTTTTTTTTAGCACATAGGTAGGTATGTACTACATGTTGTATTAATCATCATTACTTACCTGTAGTCCCGGATACAAAGATATAAATTTCTTCAGCCTTGGAGCCAAGCCCACTCAGATAAGAGTTTGGCGTAAAAAGAATTATTTATCACCATAAAAAAGTCCGAGTTAGTCAATTAACTTCAACCACTCCGACTTCTTTGTTATGTTTCGATATTTTTTAACATTTTTATTAATTGTATACATATGTATGTCTATTCGTAAATTATTAGAATTATATTAGACGAAAAATTAATAACAAATTCGAATTAGTAATAAAGAATTCACAACAGGATCAATCATTGATATGTATGTATGTATGTATGATTTTACATCTTCAATTTCCTTTGTATAAATTAATATCATCTATAAATAAGACCGGTGAGTTTTTGTACCGAGTTTAGCTTAATGCGAAAAAATTATAAGCATAATTCATATATTAAATTGATAACGATTGAAAAGTACAAAATATTTACACTAAAAACCTGCACACTACATTCGACCGTAATTAATACTTTATTTTTTTATATACTTTAGTAAACAAAAGCAGCTCAAAACTGAGTTGGGCCAGTGATGCAAACTGAGCGCGATCGTGCCAATACTGCCATATTTTTTTTTTAAATATTGCTACGTTAAGTTTAGGGGATCTTAATTTAAATCTATAAACATTTTTCTTCCGTAGTACATACTAGTGTCCTGCACAAGAGTATTTATAAGACTTTTCAAGACGAGAGATTTTTTCCAATGCTTTACTACAGCGAAATATCCTAAAAGAATCGCTAAACAACACTATTGGCAAGACAAACCACCGAAAAAAACTACTTGCCAACAGTGTTGCTTAGCGATTCTTTTAGAATATTTCGCTGTAGTAAAGCATTGGAAGAAATCTCTCGTCTTGAAAGGTCTTATAAATAGTCTTGTGCAGGACACTAGTACATACCTGTATGTTGTATTAACTTGAGTAAAGTGAAAAAGTTTGCATATACCTATGCGAGAAATTTTGATATTTTGAATATCATATTTAACATTTGTGAGAAAAAATTCATCATAGAGTTTTGTATAAATTTAAACTTGAATATTAAGTTACTAGTTTATGTGTTTTTTTTTTAAATTACTTTTGATAATTGTTAATTTGTTTATTGGTACACTTCCCACTTTTTATTTTTGAACATTCAGATGTTCTTTTCATTTCTCCCCTACAAACACAGGACTTTGTAAAGTAAATTTTGCGTATGCGAAGGCATTTTTGCTATCTAAACAGTTTTAATTAACTTGACTAAGAAATATTTTGTGTATGTGGGCGTGGCATTGTCCACACACATATTTCTATGGGCATGGCACTGCATGGTCAAGTGGCCTTTAGTCTACTTTAGATATGATGTTGAGTTGTTGAATAATGACAATAATACAATACAAACAAAAATGGAATTTCGAGTTAATAAAACTCGAAATTTTTAAAATTTACTTTTTGCAAGAAATCAACTAACAACATCAATATCTACCTATTGTAAAAATGTAAACGTATTCCGATTACTCTCAGCTCGACAACAACATTTGAGACTATTTTTGTGATAGGGTAGTGACTACCTTTATACCTAAAAAAAGGTATTGTTTTGAGTTAATATAAAAGTGGACATAGAAATGTATCATATATTTTCATAAAAAACAAGATTATTTTGATTTGAGCCTATAATTCAAATTAAAAATAATCAAATTGTTAATGTAACCGCAGTTTTTCATCTCTACTCAAAATTTTAATTTCCTCTTGTTGATTAAGATCGATATCGTTATTCATATTATTTATTCCAAATTATTCGACCTTTGAACGTATGAATTCCTTAAAGGAATTAGGCAAGATAATTATGTAATGTTTTATTCATATGGCTTATATATTCAACTCTTAAGGGGAAAATAAAGTTTTCTTTTTTCATTAAGTTTTGTATAAATTTAAAATTGATTTTAGCATGGCGCTCTTGTAGTAAATGGGCCATTTTGAAAACTGAAAAATCGTCCAAATAAAGTCCGGTACTAATAGCAGTGTTGGGTAAGTACAAGCAGTCAAGTACTCACTACTTTTACAACACAAAAAAGTAAAAACAGTTAACCGATTCAGGAGCAGAGAAACAAGTCGAGGCAAAATTATCGGCAGCGGCGGAGCAGTAGTTTTGTGACCGGCGGCGGCGCGACGAGAGAATTTTCGGCGGCTCTAATAAGCATATGAAAATTTAGAGAAAATAAAAATTGAAACTGAAAATTGATTTTCAAAATTTTTTCTCCGAAATTTGTCTTTTGGAACAGATAAAATTTCGGCTGGTTTTGAGCCGATGCGAGCCGATACAATCGGCGGCGGCTTGATACACAAAAATAACCGGCAGCGGCGCGCCGTCGGCTTCGAGCCGGTCGACTTGTTTCTCTGTTCAGGAGATGTTATTATATTTATTATTTTTGTTTTAATTGAATATTTATCAAATCAACATATATCAGGAGTATTGGATTGATATTAAAAATGTTTTTATTACGCAAAATGTTTTTTAACAGCGTACTAAAAGTTTCAAATACCAGAGGATTTGTTCCCATATTGCAACATAACAGCACGTTTTCGAGAAAATTTTCTGCAGTCAAATTTGGGATATTAAACGATGCAAATAATTTGCAAAATAACAAAGAACTTTTGAATAATTCTGAAGGCGAAAAGCAAAAAAGACTACAACTGCACTACACATGTAAGATCTGCACAAAAAGAAATTTTAAAACAATTTCCAAAGTGGCTTATCAGCACGGTGTTGTTATCGTTACATGTTATGGATGTTCTAGCCATCATCTAATAGCTGACAACTTGAATTGGTTTACGGATTTAAATGGGAAAAAGAACATTGAAGAAATTTTGGCTGAAAAGGGTGAAAAAGTGCTTAAAATGTCAGGACTAGATGAATACATAGAAAAATGATCGTTAATCTGTTATTAAAGCAATATATAGATTAGTGTACATATGCATTAATTATGAATTATAATAAGAACTTGAGCAAAAAGATTTAATAAAGAGCGAATAAAGTAGCATAAAGAAAAACATGGAAATATAATTAATCAGTTAACAAGTCATAACTAATCAGATTCGTATTGATAATTTGACCTATATCAACTCCTTGTGCACCTCAAGAGAAAACCTCTTATCCAGAGCAAAGAGGAAGTTGTTCAGTTCAAATCCAAAAAAAAAAATAAAAAGCAAAATGCTTTTCCAAGTGGCGAAAGCCCTTTATTAGTTCCAATTTAAGTAACTTGGCTTTGATGGGAAGACTGTTCTAACCCTGATAACAAAATAACTAAAACAATTAAAATGATCGAATTAATGCCGTAACTACACACAAAAACACAAATATTTGTATGTATGTATATAGTGCATACCCTTTTTATCCTTGAGACAAGCATACACGAATTTAATAATAAGTTGATACAGATTTTTTTAATCCAATGCAGGCAGTTGCTTTATTGCCAGTTATAATTTGTTATGGTGCATTCAAATAATATGAGCTTCTATAAAATACATATGTACATATGTATGGTCCTGGGAAAAAATTCAATAAATTCGCTAAAATACGAGCCAAAACTAAAGAAAGACAACAAAAATAACAGATTTCGCGACTTAAAATTAAAAGAAAATAAAACACTGCAAAAACTTTGTTTTAATGGCAACAACAATGATAATAATAAATTTATTCATAAAGGATGGGTCAGAAAATTATATTAACTTTTTCTTATTTATTTAGAAAGTGGACCAATAAATCCACAAATTTCGCTGGTTGATCGAAATGTACCAAGTGTCCAGCATCAAGCCAGTGAATTTCAGAGTTTGGAAATAACTTCTGTATGTGAGGCCAACTCCTAGGACTAAATTTTTTATTAAAAACTGCTATTACACATGTATACACATATCTTTTCTAACATACTCAACAAAGTTGGATTTTTTTCCACATACAAACATCATTTTGCCTTCGAATGGCTTAAGTCCAGAAATTAAATCGGAATAAAGTGTAAAATGTCCTAAATTATTGTATAACGCATCAACGTTAACTGCCCATGAAAATCTGTAATATAAAGCGAAGAGATTTTCATTATAAAAATTAATTTTCCTCTCAATTCACGATTTAAGTTTCAAAGAGTGTTCTCAAGAAATCAGTTACCAATTTCACTATAATTTAATTTACTTAGAACAATGGGTTAGAAAAGTCTAAATTTGTTTGTTGTATGTTCAATGTAAATCCACTTACGATCCATTTCTTTTTCGCAGGTTTAACAAAATGAAGTCTACGGTTTCTTTTTGTTCAACAACCTTCTTAATTTCCAGTTCAGCAAATTTTCGACCATCTCCCATTGACAAGTCATCAGGTATGCGTATGTTTTTCATTGCCAATAAAATTTGCTCCATTTGAGTAAAGTCTCGAGGTATAGAAATGGGAGAGATATCAACGATTACTCCATCACTTACGTATTCTGGCTGGAATATAGTTTTACTTTTGATAAGAAGGCTTTAATTAAGAGCGTGTTAATTAATGTTTTTACTCATATACATTTAAGTATTTATGGGCATGTAATTAATTGGGATATTAAAGATGGACAAACCACTTTTTTGTATTTTAACACAACACTATCAGCATAATGAAATCTTTTCAAAATCATGGATTTGAAAAAATTTTTTTTAGCTTTAAACCAGGTGATTTAATTTTTTTATAGCCAAATAATCTGTTTCCTGTAGTCCAGTTGTGTTGAAATATGACAAGGTAACATACATACGTATTTCAACGCCAAGAACATCATTGTCCTTCCTCCCATACTGTGACCCATTACCGAAGACTTCTGTATGCCCATTTGTTTCATAAGTTCAATCACATCAAGTGACATATGCAATGAACTGTGTTCATTAGTATGAGGTGATTCTCCATGATTCCTTGCATCTAAAGTAATAATCTAAAGACATGTAAGTATATTTCATAGCCGGCCAAAGTTCTGTTATTTCAATATACACACCTTTCTGTTTGTTTTTTCTTTTAAAGAACGGCCTACTGTTCTCCAGTTCTGTTTTGATCCAAAGAGACCATGCATTATCATTAATGGTGGCTTGGAATGGTCTGTATGTTTACCCTCAAATATATTATATGCCATTTTAATGGGACGAGCATCTTCACCGTATGAACGTACTATGTAATTATTTCCGCGAAAACAAATACGAGGAATTAAATTCATGCCTCAATCTTATTAATTCTTGCAGAATAGAAAATATGGAAGTGTGTTACCACTTAAGCTGCCAGATGTGCCGATTTTCGCGGGATATTTCCGATATAGTGTAAAGTTGAAGTACATTTAATTTGACTTACCCACTTACTCAAAGAACGTCATAACACGAAAAATTTAAATTTTGAGTTAAAGATGCAGAATTAATCCTCATTTCGTTCATGTTGAGAAAAATTTCCTGCAAATATCTTGTTTACTCAACTCTTGAAAACAAAATAAAATTTTCCTTTTCCATTAAGTTGTGTGTAAATTGAAAACTTTAAGCTCTTTTTCTGACAAACTGTTTTTTTTTTGGAGTTATGACGTTGTTTGTGTAATCGCGCGATATGTACATACATACATGTATTTACATGCCCATGAGATTTTTATTTTAACCATAAATTATTACACTTTTTTTATATTAATGCACATGTACTCGTATCATTGTCTCACTTCAAGACCAACGTTTTCAAATAAAATTTAATCATTCTATGCATCCATGTCTTTAAGTAGGTATAAAGTAACTAAAACTAAACTATTAAATTTGCGGTAAAGTTCCCAGCCTTTTGTAATCAATTTTTTCAAGCTGAACTAATGGCTTTAACTGTTCGGCGAACATTCTCATTTCATCTCCAATAGCGTCTTGTCCATTTGGAGCTAGGACTGACAATTCTACAAGATAGCTTTGACAAACAGGTTCACCATCATGCTGTTTTCCAGGCATAATTTTAAAAATTTTAGCTACAGTTATCTTCATGCGACCCTTACGAAACATGTATCCTTGACTAACATACTCAAAGTCAAGGCGACAGCCCAACTCAGTTAAAAATTCCAGCACAGTTGAAGTACATCCAACATCAATACTAGATCTTACGAGGGTTGGTCTGGAACGATCCAATTCTGGTTGTCCAATATACCGTAACTGGAATGGTGCATCCCTATCAAGAGCGCGACGAACTCGAACACTCAATGGAATTTGTTGGTTCGGTTGTCTCATGCTCATGCATACTTCTAAATCATGAAATGTTTCAGGTGCTGTTTCCACATTATCGCAAAGACCACGAAGTCTGCAAGTTATATTTACAAATACTATAATTTTAAGTCTGAATGTAAGCGTGAATTTATATACAACCTGTGTAATAAATGGTCGACGGCGGATTCGATTATTGATCCTTGCAGCAAATATTCCTGGTTTGGTATAATTTTACATTGAAGTGCTTGGGACAGCGACTCCTTAGAAGAAGTTGCCGGCATCATTTGTCGTACAGAGTTTTGCACATAAAACTTATAAGGTGATAGGAATAGAAGTGATTGGCATTGGTTATATTTGCTATTAAGTGCACAAATGCTTTTCACCAAAATATAAAGTGTATTTTCATACGTATGTATCCATATATTTAATAGGGAATATTATAAAAAAAAAAATTGTTTACTCACAAACAAGACGATTTATTTTGCAATTGCAGCAGGTGTTTTGAATATAACACGGATTTATACACACATATATATATTTATACACACTTATATATATCTACATATCTGCATATAAATACAACCATATGTATATATGGAATTTGACGTACATACTAGTGTCTTGCACAAGACTATTTATAAGACCTTTCAAGACATGAAAGATTTTTTCAAATGCTTTACAGTACGAATAGACGAGCAATTTTTATTTCTGAACATAAGAAATAACGCCGGCAGAATGACGTCACAAAAAAGCTTGTGTTCAAACTTATTTTAAGGGGTGGCTAGACGTATAACTGGCGGTCTCCACAAGCCATGAACTTGGTATGGGCATCATGTCGGACATCGCAAATGGCTAATGGAGACCGCTCATGTCCAACTTTCGTCCATGCTCTGACATCAATGCCCGAGCATATGTCTGAGCAAAAATGTTCGCCATGAGATTTGACGTCCGCAACCATTTGCAATAGAAAGAAAAGAGAGAACAAAATTGGTAAATATTCCATCTCTATTGCACTACCGCGAAATACTTTGATATGCCTGAACATGGACATCGCACGTGTTCACCACAACAAGGAAGTTGATGAATTTTTCAGAGTTGCTCTGCCGGCGTCATGTCCAAGTCGATGGCTAGTGGAGACGTAGGGTAATGTTAAAACTCAAAATTTAGGTTGTCGTATGCATACAAAGTGCACGTTTTACGTTTTGATTTTTTGATAATTCTGCAACAGAGCATATATTTTGTGCTTCTGCTTGATTTTTTTTTTGTAATAAACTTATTATTTCTAGTTTCCCGCCATTATTTTCTAGGAAAAAGGTAAATTTGACAGCTTGTGTCCTAACATAATTGTCCAGACTTGTGTTTGAACAATTATTTTGTTCGAACACTAACATTTACGGTTTACACAGTCATTTTTTGTGTTGGCAACAGATTTTGCCAACACAAAAATTTCCAAACTTATGTCTCGTGTAATCTCACTGTTACTACAGCGAAATATTCTAAAATAATCGCTAAACAACACTGTTGGCAAGACAAACAACCGATAAAAATGTCTTGCCAACAGGTCTTATATATAGTCTTGTGCAGGACACTAGCATATACATATGTACATTTACAGTGTTCACAGATAAAAAAAATTAATTGCCACCTCAAATTAACGTCAATTGCAATTGACATGTTTTACAAATTTTTCTACAAAATTTTCGAAAGCCAAGACAGACAAGCCCTTAAGAAATAATTATAATGATGCTGCTCTTCAGCCCACAGAGTTGGTTTTACAAGATCAAACATTTAGAAATTGATCACCAAATTGATTTGAATTTTTTCATGTAGTGTTTCAACTTCACACACAACACTTTTTTGACTGCAATGAAATTCGAATAAAATAATATTTATAGCTATACGGAATCAACGAAGTTCGAATAAGAATGAGTTCTTCGTTATTTCGATGTAATGCTTTGAAAATAAAGGCTAATAATCATTTTCCGCTTGTCAACGGCGAGGCTAGACAATTATTTTTACGAAGGAAGCGGTTTTCTATAAATTTGGCATTACCAAGATAAACTCTTGGAGTTTGTTTGTGATAAAATGGCATGTTGTAACCAATTGATATTAAAATAATTCGAATATAAGCTTACCTCAGCTGCTTATAAACCGCATATACAGTTAGTTGAGGACAAGGCATATTCAATGTGCCTTGGTTGAGGATAGGTAGCAGTGATGGAAAATGAGATTTGCATTTCGGTACCAAAAAAAATTTTTTTTGAGTACTTTTTTGATCCCAAGAGTACCAAAAACTATTTTTTTATTTAAATTTTATTAACAAAAAATTATATAAAATTTATTACAAATAAATAAGAAAATGAACACAAAGCATATACATATGTACATAACCAGACAGAAATTGTGATTTTGCGCAAAAATTATGTGCCTCCACAACACTGTAAATACAAAATTACGACTTTTCCAACAATTTTGTACCACCAAAGTACTACGAACACAAAAATATAACTGTGTTTATAAATACCGCGTTCTTAGTAATCCTATACCACTACAACACCGTAAATACAAAAAGTTGACTTAAGTTTGAAAATTTCCATTGTGACGACCTTATAAATTTGTATTTAGAGTATTGCACCAACATTAAAAACAAGAGTTGGAGGATGGTCATTCGGCGTTACAATCTTAATGTTATGAGTTCCTTAAAATTAAACAGATGTTATACTGATATAGATAGATAGATGTTATATATCGTGCTGATTGTCTTTTTCTGTCTGGGTGGGCATAATATTAAAGTTATAACAAAAACAGTTTTTAGACTTCAATAAATCTTTGGCCTGGATAAGACTATACTGTTGGAATATAAAGCCTGTTCCTTAGTTTTGTTTTCATGAGATTGTGGTAAGAGAAAATCCTTTCGATATTAACAGAGGAGTGAGGTATGGACAAAATACCGTAAGCTACTCTCGATTTACCAGGAAAAATGTATTCGTCCAATGCGTTTTTAGTTATAGCAACGGAAGTCCAGAAACTGCATACATATGTATATTTTCTGTTGTTAATGGCCTTAGTTCTGCCATAGTATGACCTATATTGGTTGTTGATATTTTAAAAATTTAGCTTTTCGCTGGGAAACACTTTAGTTAAAAGTAGTATAATTACCAAATAAAACATTTTCAAAGGGATACTTACTAAACCAAACTGTCAAAGTCCTTTTTTGCTCTAAGAACTTGAAAGAATGTTATATAAACTTTTTACAATTTTTTTTAAACTGAAACAGTTGTTTCAACATGATTTCTGTTTACATAGAGATCAACTTCTGTGCCACAGAAAATATCATTGAATCAAATATAGTTTTCATTTATATTTAATTGTGATTGGTTTGGTACACTTTTCTAAAATGTCTTTACTAATAAAGTTTCGTGCCAGTTGTCGAAAAAGAAATTTAATTCTTCGCAAAAATATATGCATACGCGTCTTCCGACTATATTTCTAAGTAGGCCGTGAGAGTATCAAACGTGTTGCGGTACTTTTTCATGTTAAATTGTATCAAAAAAGTACGATCGTACCAACTTTCCCATCACTGATAGGTAGTAATACTAAAAACTAGTCTGGTCTTATTTACGGAATTACTTTCTGTCTTTAGGGAAAATTGACTATCAAGTTACGTGCACTTCAAACGAGTTCTGAGCTTTACAGCATCAAGTTTTGCCTTTCAAGTTTTCTTTACACTCACACTTTTTTTTACCAATACACTCATACTTTTTAAAACTTGATGCAAACTTGCTTTAAAAATCTATCCAGTTTATGTTTCAATTTACGGGCAAGTAAATAGCTGATTACTATTTTTCTTGACGATGCCATCTTGATAAATGAACTTGTTTTTAACTTATGACATGTGTGAAAAACTTAAACATGTGGCAATAACGTAAAAGGTAATTTCTTTCCTACGGGCAGCTTTTTTAAGTCGCCAAAGGTGAAAACGGATGACGGCGGCGCGAAGTCGCCTGTGTACCGGTCGACTTGGTTTTCCATCATTCTGTATTTGAGTATTCCAGCACACGGGCAGTTGCAGAAATTTCCGGTGAAATGAGTTCAGGATTTAGAAAACAACCAAAAGGTTTCGCTACGAAGGCCATTCACGTTGGTCAAGATCCTGACCAATGGAAGAGCCGGTGTGTAATTCCACCTATATGTCTAAGTACAACTTATAAACAGGATGGTCCAGGCGAACATAGGGTAAGGAAACTATCATAATAAAAAGTTGTAGCTAAATTATCACGTTATTACCCAGCAAACATATGTATGTGCATTTGAAATTATTTTTATCGTTTCAATAAATAAGTTGTCATTCGTACAATAATTATTCGAATATTCGAAGAAGTCTGTTTATTTTTGTTTGAACGAACACAAATTTCACAATTTGGAATAAAGAATGATTAGAATAATTTAATAATTTATGTCGAATATTCGAATAATTTCTAACTAAACAATTTTTTTACATACCATAACATCTTAAATATGTATTTATGTACATATATGACTAAATAACGTGTTCGAGTACGCGAATACTTTGTTTTCACAATTATTTTGTGAGAAATATATTACGGCGAATGACCTCAGCTCAGAGCTGTTAAATTTCGATTACGATTAGGAATCAATTAGATTACATTTTAAAAAGAATTGTACTGATTATATAATTCCCTTTTAAAGAATTTCTGATAAATAATTTATTACGATTACTAATAATCGAAAAGTAATCTGAATAACTAGAAATTACAACAAAATAATCAAAAATAATTTTTTTTTTGATTACTTTTGATTATTTTGTTGTAATTTCAAGTAAGTCAGATTACTTTTCCATTATTAGTAATCGTAATCAATTAGTAATCACCTTTCAAAAAAAAGTAATTAAATTAGTAATCAGTACGATTACTAATCATTACTTAACACCTATACCTCAACTACGATGAAGATATGGTAGTGTTTTTTTAATCCATCTAAAGACATCTACCAATGAAGTAACAAATTGTGCTAACGTAAAAATCATTAACAATATTGATTGAATAAAGAATACACAAACTATTTATGAATGATTTTTCTAATTGTTCTGTATTAAAATATAAAAAAAAGAATAGTCTACAGGGTAAAGCTTGGTTATCTCGGCTATTTTTAAATGATAATTTTAAAAAGAATCTATGAGATATTTAAAAACTGTAAATACATATCGCTCAAAAAATTAGTTTTCGGAGTCAATAATACTGAAAAAATCGTTATATCATAACTCTTTTTTTTGTAAAAATTTCATATAATAGGCTTGTAGAATTTTTTTTAAAAACCTTAACGAGGGGCAGGGGACTTATACAAACTCCGAAAATAGCGTTACGTAATATGTGAATGGCCCCTAATTCCGTTTCATGATTAATTATTTATAATTCTTGTTATGAGTAATTCTTGTTTTTTAATAATTAAACTTAATTAATTTTTTTAACTATTCCAATAAATTCTTTTGTTCTTTGTTCGTTCGAATATTCGAACTAAAGTTCAAAATTATTCGTCTATTCGGACAAAGAAAAATGCATGAAATTTTATTCGAAAAAATATCAATTACGAATAATTGACAACACTAAGCTATAAATAAAATAATAAGAAACTTTTTGAAAACTTTTTGAAGGACACCAGATGTGAGAGAAACATTTTGGATTTAAAAAAAATATTTTCCAATTCTTAATAGTTTTCTCTTTGTGGGTGGGCTTAAAGCGTTTGTAAAATTTCCTTGTAATTCTTACATTAGTTTGCAGTAGCTTTGTGACTAAAATATTTTTCTGGTCAATTTTTCCTTAATATTTATTAAAAAGTTATTTTTCCTTAATATTTATTAAAAAGTAATTTTTCGTCTGAATCAAATACGACTGCTACTGCAACAAATCTTAAAATTCAATGTGAATTCTAATCAAATTAACGTCTTTTATATATATATATATATATATATGTATATATATATATATATATATATATATATATATATATTATATTTTTTGGAAAAGTATCTTGTAGACTTAAATAAATAATTAAATATGTGTATGTTCCTTTTTTAGTCTCAAGAAAATGTTGTTTCCAATGGTAGTAAAATTTTAGCAATCGACAAAAATAATCTAAAAAGATATGGCGTACTAAATATAGAAGTTTAAGTTATTCTAATCATCTGATCAGGAGTGTATAAATGTACATACTCGGATGTAAGTAAAAAGTATGCACTGTGCAACTCTTATCAAGTTTCCAGTAAAAACTAGAAATTTGAAGTACGAGTAGTGATAAGAGATAAGTATGTTTCATGACGTCGACAAAATTACCCAAACTAACCCAAAGTTAAAAAATTGTCTTAAAAGAGATCTACAGTGTTGTGGATTTCTTTGCAAATATAAAAAGTGTATACACTTTTTATATTTTTGGTAGCAACTAAGAATTGGAAATATTTGCGCAAGAGCTCAAATAATGTACATAGTAAAATACAAATTGAAAATAGAATTGACAATTTACAATTATTTGAAATTCAATGTCAGCTAAATTTTCAAGAATTCATTGATTTATTAGTTGTATTCATTTACTTTCCTAGAATAAACTAGCAACGAGAGAGTAAGGTATGATAAGTAACCTACTTATCATATAAAAATATCAATCAGCTGTTTTCTACGTTACATTTACATTACCTTATCTTACATTGTTAAGATTCCGTGCGAAAAAGTGCTGCTCATGTTGTTTTACCCCTTTTAGACACGCAAATTTTACTTTCCAATGCCTTGATTCAGATGTGTGAAAGACAGAGGGAGGAATACTGTCTCTTTCTGTCTTTCTCCCAGCTGAATTAAGACTGCAAACTTTTCGTGTCTAAAAGGGGTATTTCGCAGCTGAAACTTAAATAATGCCAGAGTCATTTTGCATGAAAAAACGTGCTGCCAGATAGAGTTTACGTGTTTTTCGCAATAAGGACAGAGTACTACTTTTGCGAATTTATTTCGCTAATATTTCATACCAAATACTTTTCCATGTAGTTTGATAGCATTTCGCACGAAATTATGAACAGAGTGCAAGGTTTTAACCTAAAGAAATTACAGAATCTCATTATCGTTAGCGCAAACGAATAAATTTTACGATTTTAAGTTCGCAAAAAGTTACTAAACCCAGACACTGATCAGAAATGCTAAACAAGTCTTCAACAATTGTACTTCTTTGACCATAAAATTGACTTAATCAAAGAAACACAATAAATTAGGAAAATATGATTTCTTTTCAAATATGTATAGATATTTTTTTTATAAAGAAATTTATTTGCTGGTGGTTCAACGTTGTCTCAGTGCATTTCATTGTTGCTGTAACAAATCATCAGTAGACTTCAACCACACTTTTTGAATTCACAAACCTCTTACAGCAACAATGAAATGCATATAGACAACGCTGAACCAACAGCAAATAAATTTCAAATTAAACTTCTGACAATATGTCGAACAATAAATTTTTTAATAAAGAAATGCACATTTTACGAGTTTTCTTTTTTCAGATATTTCAACAAAATTAATTTGTAATTTTTGCAAGTAAAAATTTTACCAGCAAGAATTTGCAAGAATTTTTTTGTCTCTCAATTTTGTACTCTCTTTTGACGCTCTCTGCTTGCAAACTTTTTGGGTTGATGAATATGTACTTTATAGTAATAATTGTTACAAATTCGTAACAATTTTTAGTAAATGAACACACCTATTGTCAATATTTTTTTTAACTACAAATGGCGTTGGCTTAGTCGGTAAATATAAAACCTTTTTTTAATTTTTCAGGAGAGACAAAAACTGTCTAAATTTAAATGAAACTAAATGTATGTGAGGACAACGAAACTATTAATTTTGTTATTTTAAATTAACACAAAATAGTTATGTGTTAAGTAAATGCAAGTACACTACATGCAGATTGTTTTCCGCTAGACTTAACAGGTGTTTTTTTATTTTTCTGGACTTAGCGACTTGTTTGCATTGTGGAAACTACACATTAATTTTAGGAAATTATGTTTTTGTCTAAGTTACGCTAGCATTCTATATAAAAAACTCACTTTGCATAAAAAGTGGACTTAGTATATTTGCCGGCTAAGCCAACGATATGTGTTTTTGTAAATATGTTTGTATTTTGATTTAGGGCTTTGAATATTCTCGAAGTGGAAATCCTACTCGCAAGGTATTGGAAGAGTGCTTGGCAGGCTTAGATAACGCTAAATTTGGATTAACTTTTTCATCTGGATTAGGAGCTTCTACTGCTGTTCTAACCATGCTTTCTAGTGGTGACCATATAGTTGTTTGTGATGATATTTATGGTGGCTCAAACCGTTTAATAAGGTTGTGAAAATATTTTTACTTAATTTATAACTTAAAATTTACTAAAATTTTATCCCCTTCAGGCAAGTAGCAACTAGGCTTGGTATAGAAGCTACTTTCGTTGATTTAACTAATACGGAAGAATTAAGGGATGCAATTAAACCCAACACCAAAGTAAGTAAATAATCTTAACAAGCTTAATTTTTTTCGAATTAGATATAAGACGAGTTATTATTGTGATGGACATGCGTTCTTTGGCTGCTTTTTAAATTGTGGGTTATTTACGTGGCAGGGATAATGTCCGGATAACGGATAGTAGTTATTGATCGGACCTCTTGCAAGCCCATTTGGCATAAACAACAACGAAATACATAAATTTACGGTCCGACCCACGATGTCGACAATATACTTTCTACCGCTTATATTGAAATAAAAATAAAAAGGACACACAAAATGCCATATTGCTTTACGAACCATCATAATCCTTATATGTTATAATTCTAATATATTTTCAGTTAGTTTGGGCTGAAACACCAACAAATCCATTGACCAAAGTCTTGGATCTCGAAGCTATAAGCAAAGTAATACACGAAGCCGGAGAAATAATTTTTGCCGTAGATAACACATTCTTAACGTCATATTTCCAACGGCCATTGGAGCTAGGCGCAGATTTGGTTTGTTATTCATTAACAAAATATATGAATGGTCACACGGATGTCGTTATGGGAGCTATAACTATGAATTCCAAAGAGCTTTATGAGCGTTTAAAGTTTCTTCAAAATGGTAATTTTAAAATTAAACATAAAGAGTTACATACACTACATTTTAAAATCAGAATCATATGGCCATAATCCCATTAACAATATCATCAAAAATATTCCAGAAATTACTGATTAGTCGGATAGGTACTAAGTGAGAATCATCTGCCTGATTTCACGAGAACAATTAACACGCTCTAACGAAACACATACTACATAAAAATAAATCCTAAAGTTTTAAGCTTTGAAATAGCCAAGACACACAAATTAAGCTCTTTTGTATCTTATGCTTTCTCATGTACTGCATTTCGCTGCATCATCTAAATTAACTTACATATATTCATTTTCCACACACAAATATCCCTTCCCACACGCAAAGTTTACTTTCACCCCTTTTACACACGGAAAGTTTACTTTGCAAAGTCTTAATTCAGCTGTGTGAAAGACATAGGTAAGAATACTTTCTCTTTCTGTCTTTCTCCCAGCTGAATTAAGACTTTGCAAAGTAAACTTTCCGTGTGTAAAAGGGGTATTTGCAAAGTCTTAATTCATCTGTGTGAAAGACAGAGGTGTAGCACAGTCTCTTTCTGTCTTTCTCCCGGCTGAATTAAGACTGCAAAGTAAACTTTCTGCGTGGAAAAAGAGGTAAAAGTTTACATTGTAAAGTTTTAATTCAGCTAGGCGAGAGACAGGATGAGAGATACTTTAACTTCGAAAAGTTATACTTCGCGTGTGGGAAAGGGGTCTTAATGCACACATACAAGTATTCGTTTTGCAACACTTAGGCCCAATAATTGACTTCTCAATTATGTGTCATTTATCTTTAAGTGTCTCTTAAGTACCGAATTCATATTTTCAGTATAAAGTTGAGAGCCACTTAAATGCCCAACCTTGTCTATTTAAATCACACTAAGTCTTACGAGCATACCATATGTTATTGTGCTTGTGTGTGTTTATTGAAAACATGTACATGAACATCATGTGGTCGTATTAAAAAGAATTTCGTTTAATTTTCATAAATATATAACATATACAATGCATATATCAATCATATCATGGAATAAATAAATAGAAAAATGAGTTTTGATGCTCTTTTGGTTTCATAAAATGTGTTTTTATGCAGTTTTAATTTTCTACATGTTGATAACCTAACTTTCTTATTTACATTAAACATCTGTTTTCTTTTAGAACTATAAACCATGATACAATTATACAGGTAACCGCGAAACGCCAGCTGTTTTGCTTGTTTCGTGGTGCCATCTGCCAAATGTTGTTTATGTTTTACAAATACACACATACTATTAAGCAACCACATTGCATATTTTATTAGAAATGAGCAAATTTTACGCTGAGATTTTACGTGTTTTAAATATTTAATCTGTGTTTTAAATTGTTTTGTGAAAAAGTTTAATATTCATAAATTAGTGATATATATATTTGCGAACAAAATTGCTTATTTCATCAAAAAAATAAACTTAAAATGAAAAAGTGTTGTCTGCCAAAAAAAAAAACAAATACCTGGAAATGTAGCCTTTTTTGCGGTGCCAAAAGGTGACCGCAGGACGAAGTGGAGCCAAATATGTGAATTGAACTTTATATTAATATTGGAATGCATGCACAATAATATTTTATTAATTTTCTTCTCAATAGAAAATACAAATGTGCTTTGCTGTTTGTTTATCTTTCATTTCAATTACTTGCTCTATGACAGTTGGCACCATAAACTAGCAACAAAAAGCCCTGTTGTTTTATTTGCTGTAAATTTGTTGTCGATTCGCGGTTACCTGTATAATTGTATCATGCTATAAACATTTCACAGTGCTACCACACTTTCATAGTATTTAAGTGATCATTTAATTTTACGACTGAAAAAATGAAACTGCAATTAAGTGCAACTTAAAATTAAGTGGCTATTAGCTAAATGACACTTAATTGAGAAGTCGATTATTGGGCCTTAATCATATTTATCAGATTTCAGAAAATACACACATCGTACGTACTAGTCTCCTGCACAAGATATCTTATAAGAACTTTTAAGACATGAGGGATTTTTCAAATGCTTTGCTACAGCGAAATCTTATAAAACAAACGTTAACAACACTGTTTGCAAGAAATTTATTTGAGTACTGTAGGTATAAGAGTAAAGAAGAAAAAACTTCGTGACGGAAGAATTTGTGATACTAGCTTCTTTCTACGCATAAGCACGTGTACAAACGTCATGCATGTATGTGTGTATGATCTTTTATTTTTCTGCACACATGCAAAGGCACACACATGTATTAACATTAGTTGTATGCGGTTAATCACATAAGTGTTACGTTTTTCTCTCTATAAAAACGCCGAGTATAGTAATTAGGGTTAAGAATGATACAAGTTTTATTTACGAATACACTTATACTAAATTACTCAAGAGCTTAAATACAATAATACAACTTAAACTTATAAATTACACACAGATATTCACAACTGGTTACCACTACGCCTTCCTCGCTGTAGTTTACGCACGTCTCTTAGCTGGCTGCGCAAGTAATCACGTGACACCTCTTTGTCTGCTGCTCGTCACTTACGAGACTCTCTCTGCCGTCACTCACAGTTGATACACCAATACCTCTTTGTCTGCTGCTCGTCACTTACGAGACTCACTCTGCCGTCACTCACAGTTGATACACCAATACCTCTTTGTCTGCTGCTTGTCACACACGGCACTCACTCTGCCGACACTCACAGTTGATATACCAATAAAGACTCACTGGCTTTACTTACACCTTTATACACGTCTATTCGCTGCGCTGTTCCCTTTACTCCAGTCGACACGATAGACTCCACAATAATCTCAATTCCACGACAGACTATTATTAATTCACAACTTAATTATCAACTGTCTAACGAGTTCTTAACTTCACTAGTTTCTGATTAGCACTAACTATAACTGTTCGCGACTGACTTACAACTGCAACTAACTAACTCATTGGATGCGTCACCTCTATTTATATTTCACAGAAATTCCACTAGAAGTTTCAAGCAATGTCTAGACGATCATTATCATCTTATATGCTGCCTAATTAAGTTCATGTGGTAACTATGTACATACATGTGTATATGCGTACGTGTGTACATCATTAACTAAGCAACACACGGTGGTTGTTTATCTTTTGCTTTTCGTTTGAATTGGCATGTATGTATGTGTACAAATATGTGAATCTTCTTAATAAGCAGACGCTTTTTGTTGTTACTTTTGCTTGTTTACGTTTAATCAAGCTAGGCATGCTTATTTAGTTGTTGGCTACTTTCTAGACTATTCTTTGCTTTGACCCTGTAGGAATATTTTCGCGTAGCATTTACATTAACCCTGTTGGAATATTTTTGTGTAATGTTGCTTAACATTGTTGACGGCTATTTTCGTAACACTGCCGCCCACTTAAGCCTATTCGTCCCGAATAGGCACATCATCGCCTTTTCTTTCTTCGTTTTCTATACGCCTTGTAGTTACGCTCGAGACGACTACCTCTTCCATATTTGTAGGCTTTAGTTCTGGCGCTGCCTCGTTTCTCAACTGGAACTTGTATTGCGATGCGCTGGAGGCGACTACTTCGTTGACATTTGTGGCCCCTGGTACTGACTCTGCTTCCTGTTTCCAATACAGCTTGCCTTACCTTGTGCTGAAGATGACAAGTTCTTCCACATTTGCAGCCCATGGTACTGAATCTGCCTGGTATTTCTACTACAGCTTGCCTTGCCGTACGCTGTAGATGACAACTCCTTCCACATTTATGGCCTTTGGCTCTGACTCTACCTTGTCCCTTGACTAGAGCTTGCCTTACCATTCTACATTTATGGCCCTTGGCTCTGACTCTACCTTGTCCCTTAACTAGAGCTTGCCTTACCATTCCACATTTATGGCCTTTGGCTCCGACTCTTCCTTGTACCTTGACTAGAGCTTGCCTTACCACACGCTTTAGGCTCCGTATAGAAGTTGTCTTTTTCTTCCTGACTACTTTTATGCTATGCGCTTTGTATGCTGTAGCAGTTTCTTTACCCTGAGCAAGCGAGACCATTTCACCCATAGCTTGTTCCGCTGTTTCACAGACCACCACATCTTCTACGTCACTAGCTTCATTTTCTTTGCTGGAAACTTCTTGCTCACGTCCAACTTGTTTACACTGTCCACTGCTAATTTCATCTTCTGCCTTCAGTCTTTGGTCAACGTTTTCCTCTGTGCCAGAAACGTCTTTGTTGACACTGTTCCCCAAGTCAGAAATCTCTTCGTGTATCTCTTTGTCCGAATTACTGACTTGTATTTCTTCACCATCTGCTTGTCTGTTTACGGGTTCAGCAATTTCTTGAACTTTCTCATTTCTGGCTCTAGGGGGTTCTTGAACGTTAGTCACAATTTTCGCTTTCCATTTGTCAAGTATGTCGTTTGTGGCCCAAACTTCAGCTAAAACTCTCTCGTTGTTGGCTTTAGAAGTTTCTTGAAAATCAGCCTTCATAGCTCTAGAAGACTCCTGAATTTCAGCCTTCATTGCTCTAGAAGACTCCTGAAGTCTCCCATCCATTGCTCTAGAAGACTCCTGAATTTCAGCCTTCATTGCTCCAGAAGACTCCCGAATTTCAGCCTTCATTTTCTCATTGTTTGCTTCTATTTTCTCATTGACCGCTTTTATTTCGCTCATCATGGCAGCAAACATTGCTCCGATGTCTGTACTGGTTGCTGCTGCACGAGTACATACCTCAATTTCTTCTTTTTCATCGAACTCATAGCTTTCTATGTCGATGTTGCGCCGCTGGAACTCTTCCAACAATCTTTTCTGTAGTTCGACCTTATTACCAGTTGTTGGCAAGTACAGACTGTTCAACTCTTTCTTGAGTTGCTCCACCTTAAGCTCTTGAAATTTCATTTTCCTCAAAAACCAATTACTACGTTTAACCTTTTCAAACGTATGTGGTTTTGTTCACGTTTAACATTCTCAAACGTGTGAGGTTCTCCTTTTCTTTTTCCTCTTGCCTTTCGCTTAACCCTTTTTAAACGTATCGCTTGTATTTGCAAATCCCACTTCTGACACCAAATGTTACGTTTTTCTCTCTATAAAAACGCTTTTCCGTAGATCCGAAGATTTGCAAATGAATACAAGAGCCGAGTGTAGTAATTAGGGTTAAGAATGATACAAGTTTTATTTACGAATACACTTATACTAAATTACTCAAGAGCTTAAATACAATAATACAACTTAAACTAATAAATTACACACAGATATTCACAACTGGTTACCACTACGCCTTCCTCGCTGTAGTTTACGCACGTCTCTTAGCTGGCTGCGCAAGTAATCACGTGACACCTCTTTGTCTGCTGCTCGTCACTTACGAGACTCTCTCTGCCGTCACTCACAGTTGATACACCAATACCTCTTTGTCTGCTGCTCGTCACTTACGAGACTCACTCTGCCGTCACTCACAGTTGATACACCAATACCTCTTTGTCTGCTGCTTGTCACACACGACACTCACTCTGCCGACACTCACAGTTGATATACCAATAAAGACTCACTGGCTTTACTTATACCTTTATACACGTCTATTCGCTGCGCTGTTCCCTTTACTCCAGTCGACACGATAGACTCCACAATAATCTCAATTCCACGACAGACTATTATTAATTCACAACTTAATTATCAACTGTCTAACGAGTTCTTAACTTCACTAGTTTCTGATTAGCACTAACTATAACTGTTCGCGACTGACTTACAACTGCAACTAACTAACTCATTGGATGCGTCACCTCTATTTATATTTCACAGAAATTCCACTAGAAGTTTCAAGCAATGTCTAGACGATCATTATCATCTTATATGCTGCCTAATTAAGTTCATGTGGTAACTATGTACATACATGTGTATATGCGTACGTGTGTACATCATTAACTAAGCAACACACGGTGGTTGTTTATATTTTGCTTTCCGTTTGAATTGGCATGTATGTATGTGTACAAATATGTGAATCTTCTTAATAAGCAGACGCTTTTTGTTGTTACTTTTGCTTGTTTACGTTTAATCAAGCTAGGCATGCTTATTTAGTTGTTGGCTACTTTCTAGACTATTCTTTGCTTTGACCCTGTAGGAATATTTTCGCGTAGCATTTACATTAACCCTGTTGGAATATTTTTGTGTAATGTTGCTTAACATTGTTGACGGCTATTTT
Source organism: Tachina grossa (assembly GCA_949987645.1). Lineage (NCBI taxonomy): Eukaryota > Metazoa > Arthropoda > Insecta > Diptera > Tachinidae > Tachina > Tachina grossa. Next base: position 23,533,650 of record OX465277.1, on the reverse strand, counting down.
CGTAACAATAGCTTACCATCTACATATTACACACACACTCAAACATACAATATGAAAAATAACAAGCATACACTAATCAACAGTACTTCTTTTGAGTGTTTGTTACAAACAAGCTGTCTTGCGACATCGCTTGTTACAACTGATATACACATTCACCAATACATCCATCGTGCTTCGCTTATAGTACGACAGCATTTATTATTGGTTTAGTATAATACATGCGACGTGAATACATTTAAAAATCATGACGTTTTTACATTTCAAGACTGTTTACGCAGGCCTCTAGTACGTACAATGTACTGTTCATAACAAAAATTAAAAATTTTAAAAACCCCCGACTTTTTTCAGAAAAGATGTTATATCTTCTAAACGGCTGGACCGATTTTTTTCAAACATAGCTAAGAACCCTCTCGATCAAGTCATCTTTCAAACAGAAAAAAACTAAATGAAGATCGGTCCAGCCGTTTGGCCTGTACGTGGACACAGACAGGCACACAGATACACAGACACACACTACAAACTTATAACACCCCTTTTTTAGTCGGGGGTTAAAAAGCAACTAACACATGTTTTTATTTTCATATCAATTATGTGTGTTTTTAAAATTTGTACGTAGCCGCACACAATCATGAATGTGTTCGATTTTAATATTTGGTTGCGTACACGTACATGAGTAGTGCACGTGTGAAATTAGTTTTATTTAGATATTTTTCTTTAAATTAAAAAGGCAACATTTTCAATTCAGAAAGAAATAAACTATCGATAAAAAAGTTTAATAAAGTGCAACAGAACAGGCAATTGATTATACAGGCATTTAAAAAACTCTTCTGAATTAAAAGCAAAAACATGAATTTAAAATTAGTTAAAAGCTTAAATGCAATTTTTTCGAAGCCAAAAGTATAGAGTTAATTAAAATTAAAGACATAACAAAACGAAAATATACATAATTGTAGGAACTGCGGGTCAACCTTTTACTCGAATTTTAATTCATTTCAATCTATATTTGCACATTACACGTACTTAACCCTACAGTACACGGCATTACAAAGCCACATGCGTATGTAGCGATGACGTCATACATAGTATTTTTGTTAGTATTTTTGTTCCAAAATACATATTTTGCACATGTAGCCGAATCGAAGACATTTTCTGGGGCAGCTCGTCTGTAAGCATGTTAATATCTACATACATGTATATATGTTGCTAGTACACGGCATGTAGCAAATGTAGCATCGTGATGACGTCAAAATTACATGCCGTGTATTGTAGGCTTTACATACAATGTATGTATATTTTTAGCTTTTTATTGTATATACAAATTGAGTGCAAAATTTTACATTTTAGCCTTTATGTCAATATTTTCAGGACATATACCTTTACTTTAGGCTGGCGTCACTATAATATTAAAACAATTATTTTATTACTCAACTACTTACTGATTTTCTTTGACTTAAAAAACAAACATATGTATGTATGTATGTACATATTTACAAATAATATAAAGGGTGTCCCAACAAGAACGCAAGATTTAAATTTTAAATTAATTTTTAGATATTAAAAAAAAAAATCGTGAAACTTTATTATATCGTAAAGTAGACAAAATGAGGTTATGTGTGGAACAACAAATCGGGCAAATGGCCGTTTTGCATAAATGCTGCGGTATTTCATTAATGCAGCGTCCAATTTCCTCTTTTAAGGCTTGAGTCGTCGTCGACTTATTCGCGTAAATCACCGACTTCAAAAAACCCCAAAGACAAAAGTCTAATGGTGTTAAATCGCACGATCTAGGCGGCCAATTCTGGTCTCCAAAACGCGAAATAACACGACCTGGAAATGACTGATGCAGCAATTGAATTGTTTCTCTGGCTGTATGACATGTGGCGCCGTCTTGTTGAAACCACATGCCCTCCACATTCATTTCTTCAATTCTAAGCACGAAAAAACTGGTTATCATTTCACGATACCGAACACCATTGACTGTTTGCGCTTGACCTGCGTTTGAGCGACATCATCACGTACAGCTGCGACATTTTCGGTCGATCGACCTGGTCGAAGGCGCGTTGTTGTCTTTACATAACTAACAGACCCAGTTTCGGCAAATTTATCCATTAATCTCTTTACAGTTGACTCTTTTGGAGCATTATTGTGACCCCAAATTTATCGAAAATTTGCGAACTTAGCCGCAAAACTTTCACCATTTTGGTAAAACAATTTCACAATGAGAATGCGTTGTTCATTCATGTAGCGCTCCATTTTTACTAACCTCGTACCTTCTACTAGCAAACAATAACAATTGTTCAAATGTCAAACAATGACACTTCGAATTTAAATCTTGCGTTCTTGTTGGAACACCCTTTAGTAATAAAAAAATGTAGTGCATTTTAAATTACAATTCTTGTTTTTGCGCATTCTTTAAAAAACCCACAGGTAGTTTTGCATGCAGCATTAGCCAATCAGTAAAACTTTTAATGCTGTATTCAAATTTTTAATTTCAAAACTACCTGTAGGTTTTTTAAAGGGGACAGAACTAATTTAAATGGATATGTACTTGTGTTGATATGAATAAAAGAGCATACACAGAGTAAAAACCACAATTCTTTCTTCATGACTCATGAACAAATTCTGTCAATATAAAGTCTATACAAGTAATCAGGTAATTCATTTCTTCTCGTTTAGTGGTAATGTATGACTGTTGAAAGTTGTTAAAAATTTTCGTACGCCATTTTCTTTTGTAATTTGTAACTATACATACAAATTACATATGTATTATTTTTTCTTTTATAATTACATAATTGCATTAGTTTTTAATATTATTTCTTAAATTATATATTGCGTACGAATATGTGTTTTGTGTTTTTTAAATAATCGATTCACCTTTTGACTTAAAATGATGAATGAAATGACTTTTAGTTCGATTTTCATTATTTGTCCAAACAAAAGTTTCATTAAATACAACCTCCCTGTTCAAAAAAAAAAAAAAAAAAGTAATTTTAGTAATTTAATTTATTGCACAGCAGTATGAGTATGTATATGAACTTTGCATATTGTAGAGGAAATATTTACACATACATGTATGAAAATGTATGAATATATATAATCATATATGCCCATATACCCTAATTTTTCGTATCCGAACCATATATGGGATATCATATATGCTCCATACATATTTTTTTAGCTGGGTAACAGAGACTTTAACAGCAAGTTTTATATGAAGAACTTTCAGTTAAAGTTCACGTTAACTCTTAAACATACATTGTGAAAAGGGAATTAAATGTTTAAAATCTTAAAAAAAGTAATTTAAATAATTGAATTTATTTCACTGCAGTGCGCTTTTTTTAATCAAGGGAGTATAAATATCAACTTTGCATATTATATTGGGAATACACACATTCATGTATGCAAATGTATGAATATATATTATCATATATGGCCATATACCCCCATTTTTCGGATCCGAACCCTATATGGGATATCATATATGCTCCACACATATTTTTTTAGCTGGGTATATGAATTTTGTTTCTTAATTTTTAAAAAATTAATAATAATTTAATGGCTGAATTATCTTTTTGATTATTTTATTTATTAAATAGGCACACATATAAAATCCTACAAAAATTATTTTTTTTAGTTAATTTTAATTATTATTCGAACTCCATTTGTTTCTATATTTCTGATTTGAACGGGCTAAGGTTCGTATTGCTTTTTAAGCCAAATTACATGTGATAATTATTAATGAACAAATAACAACAAAGTCTGTTGTAAATATTCTGACTAACAACACATAGTTGAACGGAACAGCCAGCCGTTTTCGAAGGCCACTAAACCTTCATCATCAGCGTTCTTTTGTGTTTGGTCCACTGTATGTGGTGTCAGTATGTCAGAATGTGTGAATTGTTTTGATTCATCTTATGTATTTCAATTTGCTGAAAGCTTTTTTGTAATGAAAGCTAAATTTTACCATCTCTATATTTACAACAGTCTTACCATTGTCGTTTGTTCTTTACTAATTATGCACATGTTAGTTAATTTGCTTATTTTTGTTCTACTTAAGACAAACTTTTTTGGTTTGTTACTATTAAGTATATTTTTAATTTTTGCCACAGGCCCATGGCTATTAATTTTAGTTAATTTGAATTATTATTCGAACTCCATTTGTTTCTATATTTGTGATTTGAACGGGCTAAGGTTCATATTGCTTTTTAAGCCAAATTACATGTGATAATTATTAATGAACAATGTTATGTTAATGTTACACGAGTTTTTATTTTCTAAACCTTGAGGCTCTACGCATATAAACTTTGCATACCGTATGTATTTTCTAATAGACTTCCAATTCACCAGAGATAAAAAAGAGAGAAAAAGATCGAATTGATAAAATTCAAGCTTTTTGATTGCAAATGCGATCTTATGTGAGATATCATGTATGCATACATTTTTATATGGCACCATATATTACATCTTATTTCTATATATGTGACAGCGCATAGAGAAAGGGACCTAAGGGTAAAAAATTAAATTTTCACTTTTTTTTTTTTTTTTTTTTTTTTGATGTGGACAACATCTGAGCATCGAATGAGACCGATCCCGTGCCCCAAAAGTGTTCCCTCCCAGAGATATGCGCGTTTTATGAAATTGAAGTACACCAAAGATACACGTATTTAAATCTTTAAAATGGCTTTCCTGAAGAAAACCAGTTTTTACCCTTAGGTCCCTTTCTATGAGCTAATATATTATAATACATTTCATATTTTAGTCCATATCAATTCATATACATATAATAGTTTTGCTATTTATAATCCCATATATTTCCATACATGAGCTCATACATACTCATATATATTTATATACATTCATATATTAAAAATAGGTATATGGACCATAAAATATTTTTAGCTGGGTAGCAAATTTTTCAAAACAAATCTTTTTCTTTTTATTGGTGTCCATAATTTTCACTCTTCAAATAAATATTAAATTATTATTATTATATTATATTAAATATGTTTATGTACTTTTTTTTTGCCGTACATGTACACTGTACTTTGTACATACACGAACTTAAAGTATTGCCACACTCGAACCTGTCTATTGTAAATGTACTTCTATTCGATGTACATGAACACGAACTCAAATTATAGCTACACTTGAACATGTGTAGGTGTGTTCCGATCGAACAATACGTGTACTACTCACGTACGTGTACGCAACCAAATATTAAAACCAAACACACATAATTGATATGAAAATAAAAATATGTGTTGGTTGCTTTAGCTGTGTTTTTTTACATTTATGTACGAGATTTTAACACAATGTGTGTACTTTTCTGAAATCTGATATTTATTTACAAAATGCTAAAGCGGAACATTTTCAAGACAATCTCTCTCTCTCTCTCTCTCTCTCTCTGTCTATCAGCGATGGCGATACTTATACCCCTTTTCCACAAGGAAAGTTTACTTTGCAAAGTCTTAATTCAGCTGAGAGAAAGACAGAAAGAGACTGTACTACTACCTGTCTTTCACACAGCTGAATTAAGACTTTGCAAAGTAAACTTTCCGTGTGGAAAAGGGGTATTACTGATTAGAGTTTAATATAAAAGGTATTCACTTCAAAAATTGTACTGTTGCGGAAAAGCAAAATTACAAAATTTCAAGAAATGTAACTAACCATATAGAAAATTATTTTGCAGAAATGATGCAAAGTTGTTAGGGTATAGGGTGCCTATTCTTAAATATGGATGTTTAAGTAAAATATTCTGTCATGTAATTATTTATCTTTTAACATCAAATAGTTAATGAGTAATCCAATTATAATTTCATGCTTATTTAATTTTACTTTTAGCTGTTGGAATTGTACCATCCCCCTTTGACTGTTATCAAGTAAATCGTTCTCTTAAAACACTTGCAATTCGTATGGAACAACATCAAACGAATGCCATTGCCGTAGCAAAGTTTTTGGAAAGTCATAATTATGTGGAAAAAGTTTTGCATCCTGGCCTTAAGTCACACCCTCAGCATGACATTGCATTAAAGCAAACATATGGCTACAGTGGAGTTTTTTCTTTTTACTTAAAAGGAAACTTGGAAAATTCTAGAGCATTTTTAAAAGCTCTTAAAATTTTTGCAATAGCTGAAAGTCTAGGAGGATATGAAAGTTTAGCTGAATTGCCGTACGTTTTGTGTTGAAAATGACGAAGAAATATTTTGAATTTATTTTTCTTTGTTTTTCAGATCAATTATGACACATGCGTCAGTTCCTGCAGAAGATAGGAAAAAGCTCGGCATAACAGACTCTGTGATTAGATTGTCTGTGGGTCTGGAGGATGCCGACGATTTAATAGCGGATGTTGAGAATGCCCTAGCAATAGCACAAAAAGTTTAACATGGAATAAAATGAATTGATGACTCCCAAAACGTTTTTATACACTTAATTCGCAGACTATAAATATCTACGACTTATATTTATACCACCTGATGAATTTCAAATCCAGAAAAGTGTTTTTATAAGTAAAATATTATAAAATATCGTTTTGATTATTGAATATGCCTTAATAAATAAATTACAAAGTCTTTAATTACAAACTATTTAATTAAATGAAATTCGCTATGAAATAATTTATTTGTTTAACCTAAAACTAAGCGTAATGGCCTGTAGATTCCAACTTAAAACTTAGCAGAATTTTCTTCGGGAATCACTTGAGCAGCTGTCGTGGTGCTTTCAACGTTTTTGGTCTTATTATTACCAAGTCCTAAAAGGGCTTTTTCGATACCCAAAATGGGAGCTTCGAAAGCCAAAGTTGTAAATATGGATGCCATTATAGTGAAGCCGAAATCCTGCCAAAAACGAAGCATCTAAACATATTTAAAATAACGTAAATATTAAACCAATCAGCAATGCCAATATACGATAAATAAAAATACTTACAGTATTGTAATTAGAGAAGTGCGCATCAGTTTGCATTAGAGATGAATTTATTGTTTGAACAATCATATGAATTATATACATAGAGTATGTCAAACGACCAAACCCAGTGAAAAATTTCCATGATAAGAAATCATTGATAACACCGCCATGACCATTATGACAAGCCCAAATGACCCACCCAATAGCCAAAGACCAGGAAACACGACTAAGCGGTTCATAAAGAGCGCCCTCATAAGTGGGAGCATCGGGACTTTCAGGAAGAAGTCGCCAGTAAGGTCCCCACACATTGGCCAGCATAACACCGAAAGCCAACAACCAACCGAAGATAACCCAATGTGTTTTCAAGGGAATCTTCCTACCGCGATTTTTAGTAAATAAAAAGTAACCAAAGATAAGACCAATCAACCATGTAGGAATACGCGTATGTGTCGGGTAATATGTAAGTCTCATACGCAAACTAACTTGGCTATCTTTAATCATTGAGAGCGTAAAATGATTGTACATAAATGCTGCAAATGTACAACCCAGACACAGAATCATCAAGACAATAATTGGTGCTAGTGCTTTTTTGCCCCACTTCCACAATGGAATAAGGAAGAGCGGAGACAAAACATACAGTTGTGTGTCGACAGCTAAATACCAAGTTGGAGCTAAGCACTAAGAAGAAAAGACTTGTTTTTATTCATCATTGTAAAATTTTAGTAAACAATTGCATCTGTTCAACTCACCATTTTATTAGGGAAAACATAATTTTGAACATATAACAAAGTTGCCCACCACGTATCTTTACAACGTTTGTCTATGCTCACGCCTTTCATCGACATGGGCCCAGTTCCAGAGTATTTATACAAAGTCATAATGTAAAAAATTACAACAGCGAGCACTGGGGTCAAACGAATATAACGATGGAAATACATCAGTTTTATATTCAAATAACCCTTACTGGAAAAAAATATACAAATGGCGATGAACTTTAAAAATAAAATATCACATGAGGGTACTGATTTTGTAATGTCTGATTATGTGTGAAGCTTTTACAAAAGTAGAACAACATAGACTATGCGAGGATGAGGGGAATTGTGGCAAATGAGCTACCGATCGGTTGGCATCTTCTTAAGTTATGAGATGTTTACATATACACACACACACTTATACATATATCTATACCATAGCTGATCAAAGTTTCACCAGAGTGCCGAACTTCAACCCTGCAAATAATATTAGACTACGTTATCCAATCTAGATGAAGCAGACTGTTTACATCATGGTCCCATATAATGCAGTCATGAATCATGTCGTTTTCATACAATCATTCAATGCTGCACGATAAGTGTTCGTGTTTAAACGATTCTTTTTCATTCTCTTACAAATTGTATGCGAGTAGTCTATAACTATTCCATATGGGGTAGTTTTGAGGTTAGTCCGATGTAATGCCAATATGGACCATGTGGTCCAACCCTTGGTCATCGCTATGTTAAATTGACCACCTTTTTCATATATTTGGAGTAGTTTTGGAGTAGTCCTACTCCTCTTTGGACTAGCATTATTTGCAGGGAATCGGCTACTTATACAAATGAATACACATACACGAATACATTTCTCTCGTAGGGCCAGCACTAGTTCGCCAAAGTGACATCAGAGTTCCGAACATCACGAATCGAATATATTTTCTCTCGATGGCCAGCACTGATCTATACGAACATCATTGCGAAAATTATCATAATTACAGTTTGCTGTTCCGTTTTAACCGAAATGGACGCAACGATTTTTTAGATCGAATATCCGAAACCGAAAACCGATTTTTAGATTTTTTACTTCCCAGTAAAAAAAAAATGGAAGTCATTCTGAAGGAACCACATTTTCATTGCTTCCAAAAAATCGATATTTTTAATTTGCCGATAGTTAAGCAGAAAACCAAGTAAAAGTTTATTTTAATCACACAAAAGCTTGTAGTTTTTCCATAGTTTTACATAGTAAATACTCACCAAAATGTTAAAAAAATCGAAAGAAATTGAAAGAAATTTATGAACTAATTTTGGCCTAAAATTTAGAAGTTATTTGCTTAAATTTACATGAAAACACTGTTTCGCGTTTAAATTCGTATAAAAAGAAACGAATTGTTAAAATATGTAACTTTTTAAAGTTTTTCCTAGATAAAAATATTACCATAGAACACAAAAAAGGAAATTTTTCTTAAAATCGCTTCTAATTCGGTGACTAGGCATCGAAAAAGAGAACTTCTTGCAATGACAACCCTATGTAAAAATCATTAGATCGGATCGAAATTTGAACTACTTCCAGACTGCAAACTCTACATTTTCATGACTTCTTTGGAGTGTCTTTTTTTACTGGGTTCTTGTTATTTTAACATTATTTTTCTATTTTATCAATTATTAATAATGATTTGGGAGCGGTAAAAAATATTTGCGCTTAAAAATATCAAGCTCATTAGGAAATACTTCAAAGTTATTTACAACGTGGAAAAAATCAATGAATGTATTTGTAAAAACTGATTCATTAGAGATTATTGTTGGGTTGATGGGGTTTCAATTAGAAGTACAACTCAATCCCAATTTATAAAATATGTAATCAATTGTAGTGAAGTTAATAATATATTACTTTGAAAGAAAAAATCAAATTATAGCTCTACGTATGAGTTATGAAACATCGAATGATCAGAAATACAGTTTAACGATGGATAAGTGGACTAGTACTAGTTATAGGCGATATACTTACATATGTATAAATGTCTTTGAGCAAATTTTTTTAATATAAAAACAATCTGCGAAGCGATTAGCTTGTCTGCGGAAAACACCCAGGGTCTATGGCATTAATAGAACCCACGACCTCTGGACTGGGAGGCTAGCATCTCTACCACTCAGCCACAGGGGCAAATGTTATAGTCTGGGTCTCAGTAGCGTTTTTCGAACATTAATTACAAATAAAACTAAAAAAAAAGTACGGCAAAAATTAATTGAATTCAACATTTCATTGGATTCGGATATTGTTGCTTGTAATGCTAATGGAGCAGCAGTTAATATTAAATTTGGATTAAAAAAACTCAGCATAACTGCAATTTATCTTGCGGTGATGGATCTGGTTTATGAAAACAGTATTCATAAGCCAGACAAAACGCTTTCCAATTTCTATGTTAAAAGCACACAAATTCAAACAATTTTGCTTTCGAATCGAACTACACAACAATCGCGATATTTCATTTTATAGGGTTTTAGCAAACTCTACTTATAATCGACTCTCAGGACATCAAAGCGACGAAATATGACTAAAACTCAATTTTCGTTCAAAGAAAACTATACAGTGGTCATATCTACTCAATGTGGGTGGTGTTGGCTGAAGTGCTTATAATAGAAGAAGATTATAATAGGGGAAGATCTGGTCCAAAGACCGGCACTGCGACACCTGATGGATCTTTTGTACCATAGATCTGTAAATTAAATTAATCTCTGTATGACTTTCTTTATAAAAGTCAGTACAGATATTGGAGAAGCCCGTCTAATATCATCTGAACACAGAAACTCAGAATGAAAAACACGCCTTCTACTGCCACATAAGACGCAAAGAATGTGTGCTGTCGTCTCGTCATCTTCCAAGCATAAACGACACAAGGGTTAACGAACTTGGTTACCTTTCCACATAGTATAGTTCAGTCCAAAGTGACCAGAAAGAAAGCCAGTAACAAGCCGTAAATTATTCCTGTTGATGTTCAGGATGCCATTATATGTAAATGGATGCATCAAAGTTTTGGCCTGCCTTAAACTGGAAGAAGACAGCGACATTTCCTTAGCGGTCGAAGTTTCATCTTCTTTGATCAGAAATGTTACAGTCGATCGAATTACGCCACAGTTCTGGTCCCATAAAAGGACCAGCAGAAGCCCTCTTGGCCAGTTCATCCGCTTCCTCACTCCCTGGATGACCGCTGTGGTCAGGTATCCAATAAATGTAAACCTTGTTCCGTATGGATAGCTATTGTAATGGGTCAAAGCACTTTAAAACTAGCCTGGAACGCAATTCCCATGAAAGGAGACACTTAAGAGCTGTCTGACTATCGGAAAAGATAGCTATATGCGCACCTCTAATGCCGCAAATTAAATTAATTTGCACGTATTTCTGCCTGGAATACCGTAGGCCTTTTGCCCATGGGCAAAGATGTTTTTACGTTGGAACCAAAAACTCCAGCACACACTCCATCCTCCGTTTTTGATCCATCCGTATACCAACATAAACTTCTGGAATCCACATCGGGATCGTTTTCGTCCCACACTGCCCTTGGTGGAATTGTGACATTGAATCTCCTGTCAAACTTCAGTTCATAGTTTATTTTGTCACTAGGCATTCCTAGCAGTGCTAAGCTGGGCATCGTACTCAGATCCGATGAGTACCCGTTGCCAATACAGCGAGCAGATGTCCCCCCGAGACCCATCCTATAAGCGGCCATTGCCGCAGATGATTTAATAAAGATTTGTATGGGTGGTAGTCCAATCAAGGCCTCAATGGCTAAAGTTTGACATGACTTCATTGCGCCTATAGCAAGAGTTTAGATGTCGCCATAACCAGGCGAGTCTTTTGCGTCCAAACAATCGCGCGTACGTTATTATTGGCCTAACAATTATTGTGTAGTTCCACATAACCATTTTCGGGCTCATGCCCCAAGTGCACCCAGCACAACTCTTCATCGACCAGATCGCCCTAGTGGCTTTCTGTGTTACACATTCAACATGTCGGTTCCAAGTTATCTTTATATCAAGGGTAATCCCTAAGTATTTGACATCGATCGAATAAGGAATATTGCATCCATTCAACGATACTGTCCCTAGACCAAGTTTTCTTCTAAGATAAAAAGATACTAGGAGAATGTTGCCGACTTTTCCAGTTGCCACCACAACCAGGTTATCAGCATACGCTATAACTTCGTGTCCTTGTTCATTAAGAATGAGAAGAAGTTCATCAATCACCACTGACCAAAGGCCAGGTGATAAAACACCACCTTGGGGACATCCTTTGACTGCCTTAATATCATATCATTACCCATAGAAGCAGTTATGCCCCTGTTCTCGATCATAGACCTAATCCATTTCAAAGACGCTTGATCAATACCCTTTTGTCTAAGAGAGCACTCTATTGAGTCATATTCTGTGTTATCAAATACGCCATTAATGTCTAAAAAACCACACAACGCAATTCCACCCGACCCATGAGTCTTAGCGTATGCGTATTGATTTGCGTGCAAGGGGCGGTATTCAATGCCGTCGATCTAATGTGCAGATCAATTAGTCTCTCCATAGTTTGCAGCAAAAACGATGTTAGACTAATTGGTCTGTATGATTTGGCCAAATTTCCTGGCCTATTGCCTATTTTAGGTATAAATAAAACGTCAATCTTCCTCCAAAGCAGGGGAATGTTTCCGAAGAAGTGATTAGCAAGTTCAATACAAAACCGAAGGTACATTAGCTTCCCTTTGTATCAGTTGTTGTAGGAAAGTTCAAGTGATCAAGGCATAGACACTGATCACTGAAATACTCCCGCATCAGCGGATACTAATCTTATAATGTAACACCAGAGCGCCCTCCTTCGTCGGGATTGTGTAGCATAATCATCGGCGAAGTAAAATAATCAATAAAATGGCTTCAAAAATTTAATACGCCTAATTGACACCAGAGGCGCTGCAACACTGCATTATTTAAAAAAGTGCAAACAGCAGATTTGTAAAATAATAAAGCTTTCCCCTATCTCTTTCTTCACCACCTGTCTTCTCTATCACTATGTCTTTCCTAAAGAAGATAACACCTAGTTATAGTAGTAGGCATTCATTGCCTGAGTATTGTTACTTCTCTTTTTTGTAAAAAAAAAACTGTAAAAGTATTACATAATTTTCTCTAAACTTTCACCAAAAAATACAGTTGCATACCTCTTGATAATTTGTTTTATTACAACTTCTACTTAATTGGTTCTCACGAAACTTTGTGTACTCATTGCATTTGCGCTATAATATAATTTTAAGTTTGAAATGGAGGACGGCGCCATATCCTCCCAAAATTTTTGTTGAATTTTAATTACTTCCACTGAACAGATACCTATTGTTACGCAAAAATACTCGAACAAACCTACTTAATGCTAGTGCTTTAATAAAAACAAATATTTGGTAAACAAAAAGAATTATACAGAATTGTTTAGCTGAAGAACTAAATTAAATAAACATAAAAACTATACCAATGACAATAATCTAAGCAGCCACCATAAATTGCCTATTTAATGATTTATATAAGCAAATACAAGCATTGGCTATGCTGCTGAGATTGTCTAGACGTTGCTGTTACATTCTGGAAGCTATGTGTGAAGTTCAGTTCAGCCTTATTATAAAAGGTGCGTTTGAGTACTTTTCCAGTAAAATCCAGTAACTGAGTAAAAAGGTGCGTTTGAGTACTTTTCCAGTAAAATCCAGTAACTGAGTAAATACTGAGTAATTTAAATAAATTACTCTCAATAAAAAAGTTTGCAGCTAAAAGTACGCGAACGGAAAAATTGTAAAATCCAGTAAAATATACACAACAGCTGATAGACAATTTGGCGCTAAAAAAATTATACATAAGTATGTACAATGTATATTCAAAAAAAAAAAAAAAAAAAAAAAACTGAATATAATATTGTACTACGTGGTCCAATCGAGATGAAACAGACTAGTTACATCATGGTCCATGTAATGCAGTCATGGATCACGTCGTTTTCACACAAGCATTCAATGCAATATGGAGTAGTTTTGGGGTTAGGCCGATGTAATGCAAATTTGGACCATTTAGTCCAACCCTAGGACACAAACCTCCTTTTTTCACATATTTGGAGTAGTTTTGGAATTATCCTACTCCTCTTTGGAGTATTTACATACATGTATGGAATAGTCGCATTATCTGCAGACAATATACAAAACTATATATACATATATATTATTTCTTCTGTGAAGCACTTTGGTAAGGCAAAAAATTATGCCTGAATAAATTGCTTCCAGCTGGCTCATCTCGCACAAAAAAAATCTCCAACCCCAAGTGATTCCCTAACATTATCTCCCTTACTCGCGGTCTCCACCTGACATAAAATAGCTAACTTTAACATTTACTTCTAAGAATTGTTAAGTGGTGAGTATCAATATACTATACCATTTTGCACATGCAAGGATGCAAGACCATTTGCACAATATTGTGAATTGGCCTTAGTTTTTATGTACTCAGATGCAAAAGTTACTAGCTTTCAATTTTTTTTTACTTTTTCCTCTATTTTGTTAGAGAGCCTGCCTTATGTTAGTGCTTTTCGGAAACAGTTTTCGAAGCTTTTGTGATCAAGTAAACAGTACATTGCTTCCCTCAGTTGTTAGTGCTTCCAAATCAGATTTTTTTGCTGGGTAGTTACTGGCTAGCCGCATTGAAAAATTATATGGTTTTGAGAAAATCGATGAAAAATGTTTTTTTCATTTGTTTTATAAAAATACACCATAGTATATTTTCTTTAATAATAAAAGTAATAGATACATATGTTTTTATTTGAACTTTCTATAGCTTACTTGCCGACATCGCGCGTCAGGCCGTTAAAGTTTCTAAACTTTTTACCCTCGACGTGAATAATTAGGATGTACAAAAAAAGACAAAAATGTTTGTTGCCGCTTATACTAATCATCACAACAATATTGTTCACTTCCTTTCAATTAGTTCCAATGAGTGCATTTATTAAGAGAAATATACAATGGGAAAAGAACTTTATATATCCTAATATATTCAAGATATCAAAAAACTGAAAACAAATTTAAGAAATGTACACATTAATCATATTTAATCGATCAATAACTAAATTTTTTGAATGTTCCATGCGGGGAAACAGTAACCATCCGACTATATGTATAAACAAAAATTTAACTATAAAAATCTATTAACTTTATTCTCGTTTAAAAACAATCGGTTATGTTCTGCATTTCACGTGAAATTACATCGTTGGGAAATTGTTGTTATAAATACATATTTCCAACAATTCTATGAAAATTCCACACGTTTTAATTTCCCGTGGAATACATAAAACATACCCTTATATTTTTCTGGCATCAAAATTAAATAAATGCAATATTGTTCATAACTTAATACATTTGTTTTTTGTTATTTTTAAAATTTCATCAAAAACCAAAAACTTTTGTTTCCCTTTGCTACTGTTTGTTTATATTTAAAAACATATGGTTTCATTTTACTGGATTTTACTGGCATAAATTTGTCCAGTAAAAACTTGCATTTACTCAGTAAATGAACTGTCATTTTTCTCTCTCAATTCGCCCTCTCATTTACTGGATTTTGTGTACTCGAACGCAATCCAGTAAAAAATAGTAAAAATTTGTACAAATTTTAGATTTTAATTTTTGCATTATTGTGAAGAAAGAGCAAATTTCAATTGAAGTCAGTTGATAGTCGTGCAAAAGTGTGTAAGAGTAAAGTCAGTGAGTCATTATTCTTGTACAAACAGTGACGTCGTGGCAACCAGTTGTGAATCACTTAAGTAATTTATTTGAGTGTGTATATTTAAGGCTCTTGATTTTCTTAGATAAGTGTAATTAGTAAATAAAGTGTCATTCTTAACCTTAATTAGTACACTGGGGTCTTTTATTCATTTGCAAATCTTCGGGTCTACAGAAAAGCGTTTTAAAGGGTAAAAAAGTAACAATATGTATGGATTTTTGGACATACATAATGATTATATGACAATAATTTAATAATAATTTTCTGATTAAAAAAGCAATATGCACATGTACATGTTTCATACAATTATATTTTTAATTAGTCGGGTATTTAGATGAATGAAATCGCGGACAAATAATAGTAAAATATATAGAGATAATTATGTAGTAAATGTGTATGTCACTTACCTTTTTTCCATTTCACGGAATGCACACCATATAATTAATAATCCAGACATGAAGAAAAATGTATCCACACATAATGTAGCATTTGTTATTAGCATAGAATAGGGAGTATCCAGCCACTATATATGTATATATAAATATATATATATATTAAAAGAAAACAATTTGTTATGGAATGAAATAAACTAAAAAATTCCCGCATTCTTACATTCAACATTTTTTTCATATTGATAAGAGGTAAACGAGAGAAAATCAAGTATTCATGGCCAAATACTACCCACATCATGGAAAGGCAACGAATGCCATTAAGACACATAATGACATTCGGATTATCAACTTTCTTAACAGTGAAAATTCTACGAGCATTGGTGAGAACAGAAAAGGCCACAAATAATGACTTCTTAGGTTCTATATAAAAGAAAATAATAAGACTCGTAAGTGTACACATATGTAGTAAATTTGTATAACTTATGTCCGTAATTTATGCAAAAATATATATCTTACTATACAGATATTTATCTGTATGTAGATATTACGGGCATTAAACTTTTACGGCCAAACCCACGATGTCGACAACGTTCGACTTGTCGCCCACTTACATTCAAAACAGAATCAAATTTTAATATTTTGTTGTTTCAAATGTAAGTGTGCGACAAGTCGAACGTTGTCGATATCGTGGGTCAGGCTTTTTTTTTCAAATCTTTAAACTTACCCCGATTCTTGGTTTGAATATAATCATAAATAGAACTAGCAATCATGCAGAATAAAACAAAGCAAATAAAAACGCTGAAATTATAAATATTGAGAATAATTTGTGGCTTATAAAAAATCGGCTCAATTTTAGCACTTACATAAAGAAAATATCAAGGCCACGCAATTTAATTGCCTCATCAATTTCACAGAATTCTTCGGTAATCATATTAGTTTTTATATCTTGGCCAAAGTAGGTCTTAATAACTCTCTTGAGTATGTCATTAATTTTTGACGGTGAGCAAGATTTAGGTACACAAGCACCCAACTCGAAGTTCCCACGAATTGTGCTCCCGGTGCTTGAACCATTAATCGACTTAATGATATCCATGGGAATCTTAGCCAGACAGTATTGACCTCTTATTGTATGGTCTTCAGATATTTTTCGCGTGGCAGCAATGCACTCTTCAAATTGACCCATGCTTATAAAATGGTACCACAGAATTCCAAAAGGTATACGGCCCCATGAGTCCGGATCTAGAACAAATAAATTAAAAATTAAAGGGCAAATCAAAAAATAAAAAAAAATAAAACATTTGGTTTACAGTTCGTTTCTTTTAACCTTCATAGGGTCTTTGGGTCAATTTTGACCCATTTCAGGAAAAAACTTTGTTTTTTTCTGAAAGTAAGTGATTGATCTATGTCATATTTTCTGAATTTTATTTAATTTTATATCTTAACAGATACAGTAGGTTTGCGGATATATAAACTTGCCAAAGAAAGTTGTATGTAAGATTTTACACTAGAGATCTTCGGGTTAAATTTGACCCGTGTTAAAGTTTGGAAGTGTTGTGTCTGGTATTTTTGTAAAATAATGAAATATAATGAAATAGAAAATGGCCTGCATACATTATCACACGATTTCGAAAATCTAACACGACTGCAGATAATCTTTTTACATCTTATCGGTTGGAACAATAAATACTGAGATCACAAATCATTTTAGTTCAAACTACACCTAAAAATATAAATGAGTTAGTACCAGAGATAGTACATGTGTTATTATCATACGTGTTTATCATTATTTCTGTTTTACCAAAGATAGTACTCGTACCCTTCTTATATATATTCCGATAAAAAAAGTCTGTCAATCTTCTTAGTATAATATGGTCACTTCTTGCTGCAAGTGGGAGGATAAATATTACTTTTTTGGGCAACAGAAGGGAATCACAATGGACCCAATCGGGTCTCCAAGTGGAGGTGCGGTAAAACACCACCCTTCCTAACCTAGGGTTTATTTGCTGGATAAAGTTAGATCATGTTTTACTTGCAAAAGAAAGACTAATCAATGTTGTCAAGTGGTGGTTAGTAACATGCTAGATATATAAGCTCACAATGCTTTTGTGATATTTACATCAGCTAATAGCGGCTGGAAATAAACTGTTTTGCAAGACGTCGACACTTCTATATATAAAGCACCAAAAGACGTTATCAATATCAGTATTTTCACAGAAAGTTGCACTAAAACTACGTGAGGTAAATGAGTAACCATAACCTTCAACTAAATCCAAAGAAAAAATACTTGAACAGGGTAAAAACAGAGCCAAAAACAGTCGTTGCCAATTATGCCTCAACGCAGAAAATAAAACGTTATTAGATACTATTATAACTTGCAAAAACTTTATATGAAAACTGCACTCTGAAACAATTACATTATCTACAATTAATATTAATATTGATTTAATATTACGTTTTTATGTATCATGTATTAATCGAATTAAATCTATGAAATAATGTTTTCGTTCATTGGCAATAAATGAATCACAAATAAATGAAACCAATACATAATTTTCAATTTGGGTCAAATTTGACCCGAAGATCGTTAACGTCAACGATTTTAAAGACCCTATTAAGGTTAAATACATAATATAGCATTTCATTAAAATAAAGGCCTAAAGGCCCTTCCTAATGTCTCTATTTTTTAGATTTGATTAGGCTAAAGTTCGTATCGCTATGTAAGCCAAATTACATGTGATAATTTTTAAGTAACAAATAACACCAAAGTTAGTTTTAAATATTATAACAAACACTGGAGGAACTACTAGCCATTTTCGAAGTCCACCATACATTTATCATCGTTGCGTTGTTGTGTTTCATATACTTTGTGTGTTGTCAGTTGATGCCCTGTCGGAAATTACGTTAACTTTAAACTAACTTTAAGCTAACTATTTTGCAACTAGTACTAACTGACACTTGGATAACTATTAACTCCGACGGGGTGCAATGTTCAGTTTTGTTCTTCTGTTACTTCTATATTTATTTAATTTTTACCATAAACCCATACGAATTCTTCATTTTTATATACATATATGCAAATTATACAAAGATATTAGAATTTTTATTTTTCCGGGAAAGCGCGAATGATTTTTAAATTTTACGGGAACTCGCGCCCAGTACATAAGGTTAAAAATACTATTTAGTTTAATTTATTAAAAAACAAATATATTCATAAAAAAAATTATAATATAATCAGTTCTTTATATGTATAATAATGCAAACATACACATCTTTAGCTGAAATGCAAAATCACCTAACTACGTTTTTTTTAATTTTATAGTCCGCTTTTACAATTGGGAAATTGAAAGGCAGACATTTTCTTCATTCTCTTTTGAACTTACCTAAACCTTTTACAATTGGGAAATTAACAGACAGACAGAAAATTTATAGTTTGTTTACTTCTTCGCATTTGCTACTCACATACACATATGCCTTGATACACATCAAGTACGCATACCAGTGATGGGAATTGGAAATCTTGATTTCGTGCCCAATCTGCTTTTAAATAGTTCCAAAATCACTTGAATAGTGCCAAACCACTTTGTATATAATTTTAATGTTGGCACTTGATGTTCATTCAAACTATGGTTCTTGAATGATAATTCATTGTGTTTATAGCTAAAAAAAAAGCTTACGAATATCACAAAAAACACAGTCTAAAATTAGTTGTATATACACATTAATACATATCGAGCCCTATTTTGGATTTAATCGTGAGCGACATGTAGTAAAAAATTAACTTTTATTTTATCGAAATTGCAAAATCGTTGATAACTTTAAAAAAAAGGCTGTAAAATTTATCGTAAGCGAAAATTAACGTACATATGTACTCGTAAGAACCTTCTCCTAAATCGAAAATAATAATGCTCGATAAGCATCATATATTAATAATTTGTACTTGTTTACAAGAAATACAAATATAAAAACAATTTTTACGTTATAGTAATGATTTTTAAGGACATACTTAAATACTATAATAACCCTAAACTAATTTAGATGATAAAATAACTTTTTCTTGTTAAATGTATATACCTAGTGACAGTTATGTAATTATAGTTTGTGATTTTTTTTATGGTTAATATACTCTCGAGTTAGAGAAATTCGTGCACGTTAGAAATATTAATAATTGTTAGCTATTTATTTTACTCAAACAAAGATTCTGTCGGTATAGTGGAATTTGTATTGATTTTTTGATTCGTCATTTTATATGCATTACGATTATACCAAGATATTGTTAGGCTTCAAAAATCTTTACCATGTGTTAAAGATGCTAAAGTTTATAATTGCAGTCCATTTAACATTTTACTTTTCATCAAATTTTGAACTAAAAATATACTTTCCACGCTTGATAAAGAGTAGAGAATAAAAAGAATACCTTGATTGACGATTCGATAAATATTACTTAAAAATTTTTCATTGAAACTATTGTTTACGTCTCCATGTCTTCCAAAAACTCACTCTTGAATTCTACAACTTTATGATGGGAAAATTAGTCTTTGATTATTTATAGTTAAATTTCAGTGATAATTTTGATCTATGTATATTGTCAAAGAATTTCTACATAATTGACGAAATAAAAAAGCTCTTTTAAAATTAAATCTAGTCTCACATTTTTAGATTACATTTCGATAATTTACTATTTCAAGGACATAAGATAAAAATACATTTTGCTTATATTATCCATTAAACTATTTAATATGAATTAAGTTTTATCATTGCATCATAATGTGAAGAAATATTTCAAGGGGTCCCACTGTTAAGAGACTCTATCTGCAACAACTTGACCAGACACCAACGGTTTGGGGAATACTTAAGAATTTCATAAATTTCAGAGTTGAAATATTTCTAAACATTTATAAAATCATCTCTACGACATGAGCTGTTACAAACAAATTTATATATTCATTTTAATAATTCGTCAATGTCTCTGAACAAACTGTTACTTTTAACTATCAGAACCAAACAGTTGTCAACCTCAAATGCTACTAAAGGCTCAGTTAGCCGACTGTAATGTAATGTAACTGCAATGTAGGAAACAGCCGGCTAACTGAGCCTTAACTAGCGGTCTCCACTAGCCATGAACTTAGTATGGGCATCATGTCGGACATCGCAAATGGCTAATGGAGACCGCTCATGTCCAACTTTCGTCCATGCTCTGACATCAATGCCCGAGCATATGTCTGAGCAAAAATGTTCGCCATGAAAGAAAAGAGACAGAACAAAATTTGTAAATATTCCATCTCTATTGCACTACCGAAAAATACTTTGATATGCCTGAACATGGACATCGCACGTGTTCACCACAACAAGGAAGTTGATGAATTTTTCAGAGTTGTTCTGCCGGCGTCATGTCCATGTGATGTCCAAGTCGATGGCTAGTGGAGACGTAGGGTAAGTTTTCATTACTTAAAAACGTAAAAAAAAGAATAGTACTTATTACTGCAATAAGAAAAGTTTCCATATTTTATGGACAAAAAGTGCCAGAAAAGGAGCGAGAGTGCCACTGCCAGGCAACATTCAATACTGCCAAAAATGGCACAATTGTGCCACGTTTCCCATCACTGATGCATACAACCCCTGAAAGGAGAAAAATCATGTGAATCAACAAGAATTGATTACGAAAAGTAGAAAAGAGAAACAAAAAATGTCCGGTACAGAGGTGCGTGTACTACACACTCTACCTCTTCAACCCCTCGCCTACAAACTTCATCTGTCTACCCCAATTCGCTGCAATGGTCAGTCTTGCATCGTAACATTTGCATTTGCTCAATAATTGCAACTGTGAAAATACTGACTAACGGCCGTATTCATAAGAAATATTTAAGGTTTATTAAGTGCTTATTTGACATATTTCTATAGGAAATTTTTGTCAAATAAACCTGTAATAAACCTAAAATATTTTTTATGAATATGGGGGTAAGTACTTTTGAGTACCAATAAATATTGTAGACAGCCGATATTGAAAAATAGGCACTAAAAAGATAAAACGATTCCAATAATTTTTTTATCTATCGCTATAGCCAATCTTAATTACACACAATTCACAAACACTTTCGAATTTTCAACATTTGATATCAATTATTCTAACTCACATGTTTGCTGTGTATTTTTTAATTAATCGGGTTTTTGTTTTAATCGGTTAATGGCTCGATTAATTAATCGAGGTTTTGGTTTAATCGGTTAATAATTCGTTAAATTCGGATTAATCGGTTAACCAATTAAAAGCAATTTTCATAAATCTATGAATTTCTATCAACAAAAATACATAAATTATTCATTACTTTAAGATTTTATTGATAAAAAACGATAACATAACAAAAATAAAAATATTCGACTTTAATCAGATGAAGAACAAATGTTATATGTATATACATACAGTGCACTCGCGATAACGTGAACACCGACCGCATTATGTGAACACGCCTAATGTGAACAATTTTTTTAAATTGACTATTCTAAGAGATGAATAACTTTCGAAGGCTCCATAATTTGAACAGCAAAAATCCATGCGCTTAAGGTAAAAAAATTAAAACGTTAATATTCTAATTGTTAGTTTCGGGAATCACATTTTACATAAATTTCATTTAGTGCTTTAATAACGCGAAGAAAGCCCGTATAGTTGAAATTGAAAAATGTATTCTAATAAAGCAAAATTTCAGAGAATCACTTTCTTGTGCTGCGTAAATGCTTCAGGTACACATAGGCTTAACCTTTTAGTGATTGGAAAGGCTAACAAATAGAGCTGTGCCAAATCGTTCTTTTCAGTGACCGGTCATTTTCGTTCAATTAGCAAAAAATTGACCCGTTCGTTCAATCGTTCACTTTTGAACGACAGTATGAAACAATGCTATTTTGTAAGAATAATAAAATCGGTTGTATATACGAATATTTAAATAATGCGAATGAATTAATTGAAGAATTTATTAAAAAAAGTTAAATTATTTATTTAAAAAATTATATTTAAATTCATTTTATACATAAATAATTTCTTGTTCTTTCGACTAGAATATTGTAAATTTTATTTTGGCTTAATATTTAGTTTAATATTAAGATTAAGAAAGGTACTTTTGTTTGGTTTTACTATTTTTTTCTTCCGATAATTAATAAAAGCATTGTAACTCTTTTATCGTTATTTATACATCAAAAGCGCATCAGTGTTTGAATGTTACTTCTCAAAGTTTAAGTTAAAATTTTGTCCTCAAAAATATTTAACCGGAAACAAAAAAAAATATCTCAAGCACTACAAATTCATTTTAGACTGAGGTAATGAAATGTATGTATAAACATATGTATATACAGTTAAGGTCTAACATCTTTACTTTGTAAAAAAAAACTTTATAAAAAACACTAGTAAAATACTTCTTGTGAAAAGACTATTAAATCAAATTATAAAAAGAATGATGGCAGTGCCACAGCGATGCTAAATAGAATTTAGTATACACGTACCTAAACCTTTTAAAACACAAAAACTCAACTCAAACAGAAAGACATAACATAAATAGCAAACATGAACGAAAGTAAATTTGACATAAAAGACTTGAAACACAAACTGAATGAACGAAAACATCGAGCGGTACACTACTGATCCAAAAGCGTTCAGTAAAATCACCGGATCAGTTCGTTCAATTAAGTGAATCGTTCAATTTAACCCGTTCGTTCATGAGCTACACAGCTCTACCAACAAATCAAGACGTCTTAAGAACTTCAACTGTCCTATTGAATACAAAAGTTCCAAATCAGATCGGTTGAGTTCCACAATTTTGTTCTTCTATTTTGAATATTCCAAGAGGTGAATAATTCACAAATAATTATGAACACCACCGGTTTTAATTAGTTCACATTAGGGTTTGCAAATAATCGCAGATTTCCATAATCGCGATTACGATTTAAAAATATGCGATTAATCGCGATTATCGGTTAATCTCGATTAATCAAGAAAATATACGAGTAGTATTACAATTTTTTTCTAAAATCAAAATAAATTGCGTCATGATTTTAGTCGAACTGTATGGGTTTAGCCAATGATATAATTTAATTTTTCAATTAAATTATCTTTTTATTTTGAGAAAATTTTAAAGCATGTAAAATAAAGTTCGTAAATCAGAACTTATGAGTATCAAAAATATGAATTATGGAAAATCAATCTTTTGATAGGAAACTTTTTCTAGGACGAAGTATATTTCTACTTTCTTAATTTATTTATTTTTTTATTTTATGTCCACATCTGATGAATTTATGTATATTAAGCTATGTACAGACGGTTGTCAGATCTTACAATATTGCCAGTAAAATGTGCTAAAAATTTCTTACAACCGTGTGAACTGGCAATTTTTGTCAGACGACGTTGCCAGAAAAAGCATTGTCAGTCCATTGCAAGACAAGCAGCTGACAACAAATTGTCAGACATCTTACAATCGTGTGAACACATTGTAAAATTATTGCCAGATATTTTTCAGACATTTTAATATTGTCAGATGTGCGAAGTTGATGCATCTGACAATGGCGTCATTGTAAGATAATTCTTTCTATGGGCAACACTGCACACGCTTGATTTTAAAGAAAAAATCTATAATAAAATATATGCAGACAAAATCATTGCAATTGCTCCTTTATGGTCCATAATAATTTATACTTTCACTTTTTACATTTAACACAAACACAAACGATAAATATTTAACAATTTCCAACAAATGGTTTAAGTCTGGCAACGCATAGCAACAGATATAACAATTTGTGCATATGACAACCGTGTGAACTGACAATTTTTCTACTGACGATTTTGTCAGATGAATTTATTGTCATACAACCGTCTGGCAATAAATTGTAAGATTTTCTGACAACCGTGTGCACTGACAAGAAATATTGTGCTGGCAATTTTCGATTGCCAGTACATTGTCAGCACATTGCCAGATCTGACAATATTGTAAGATCTGACAATCGTCTGTACATAGCTTTAGAATGAATCAACTAGTTCATATAAAAACATTATTTTTTATACCTTTTTTTACACGAAGTTGTTCATTCATCATGATATAAATTCATCACGTTCGAACACTCACTTATAACTGTATCCTTTTTTTTTTGGTATTTATATGTTTTTTGTAATAATGCGAGATCACAAGATAAAACAAACTACACCTGCCTACCAACCGAATGAAAAATATTTGTATCAATCGTAATGAAATTTTGGAGATATTACGACGTTTTTGAAATAAAATTCGGAGAATATAATAAAATAAAATAATAAATTCAATAAATGCTTAGTTTGGATTTTAGTTATCGTTTTGTCTTATAATACTTTTATTGTATTAATACCCCTTTAGACACGCAAAGTTTACTTTGCAAATTCTTAATTCAGCTTTGTCAAAGACAGACAGAGGGAGGAATACTATCTCTTTCTGTTTTTCTCCCAGCTGAATTAAGACTTCGCAAAGTAAACTTTCCGTGTCTAAAAGTATAAGGTGTAGGAAAATAAAACAGATGCACATCAATTATAAGTCGTTTCTTATGTTTTGTATACGTTTCTTAGCCTACTTCTATTGGAATTTCAAAAAAGCTTACGTAAATTTTCAAATGATTTTTGAAAGTATGGTTGAATTCTACTGATGATTTGTTAAAGCGTCACTGAAATGCATATATAGACATGTTTATTCCAAATGTATATATGTATTTTGTATTAAAAATTTTAATTTAAATTTTTTATGAGTTGAAGTTGCCCTCTATGCAAATTTGGCAAAAATTATTTGTTTAAAAAAGGGAAACATTTTTAATCGTAATCGAGCGATTAATGGGTTCGAGTACGATTACGATTAAATGGTGCGATTAATCGCTATTACGATTACGATTATAATCGCTGTGCAAACCCTAGTTCACATTATCGCGATTTTACTGCATATGCATTAATAAAAGAAAAAAACAAGAACATAAGTGACACTATTTTTTTAGATTCTTTGACAGATTAAATATATCTTTTAAAATAATCTTTTAAAAATAGTATTTGGTTTAAATGTTTAGGTTATAAACGATTTTTCCTTAGTTTTAATAAAACTTGACTTAGAACACTTAAAAGAGTTCTTTCCTTATACGAAAACCAATCTCACAACACATACCTTTTGTATATTGGAAGAAACAATTGTTTGGTTCATAAAAAATATATTGAAATACTACAAAAAATTAATTTTGTTTGAAAGGTTAATCCATTAATCGATCGAAATTAATCGGTTTAACCGTTAATCGAAAATAGCAAATTTTTAGTTAATCGAACAGTTAATCGGGTAGCAATTACTTGCGAACATGCATGCTCTTAAAATAAAAGTTAATAATCTGCAAGCGTTGTTCATTTGTAAGTCGATTTTTCATGGTTAAATTATAGACCAAACTGAACACATGTTTAACAGTAATATGATACACGAAAACAGCTGAGTTGCCAAAAAGAAAGTTGCTACAAAAATCACCCTTTATAAACTACTCACAGCGATGTTCGGAGCTGATGCCAAACATATTAGCAGCTTTTGCATTTTCATGTTTGAGGCTATCAGCACAGAAGTGGTGTAACCCACATCAATTTTTTTAAACAATGGCTCTTTCTAATTATTTAATTGCTTCATTACTTTGCAATATTACCATCTGTGCAAAAACGATTTTTCGGCTCCATTTTCTTTAGAATACCAAAAGGTGGCTTACTCTACTTTTTGTTTATAGTTGGTAATGTAAATAATGTATTTATCACCAGAACCGCAACCAAAAAATAAAAAATAATGTGGGTTTATACCACTTCTGCGCTGATAGCCTCATTTATGTGTTTAGTTGTCAATCTTTTTTGCAACCGACTTCGAACAACACTATATGTAGCGGATATAATATTTTATTTATTAGACTTCGGGCGAACTACTTGACCCAAGTCAAGTTTATTATTTATATAAAACTAAATTATTTATCACTTTTAATGACTTTTTTGGAAGACGGTTCAATTCGTATGCAGCACATTTATTTTTCTCGCAAATACGAGTAAGTATTATTATTTTCACATTTAAGTATTTATATATTTGTAAGTTTCTCACTGCGGTCACTAACTATATGTATTGTAAACATTTTACTTCCCAAATTGCAGGCAATGACCGATAATGTTCAATAAATTGCAATACCTTATTTTTACATATAGCGCTTTCTCAAATTTGTATCAAATTAGTCAAATAGTATATTTTAAGTTTCCAATTTTCACTCCATTTATTTAATATGTACAATAAATGCAAAATTAAACTGATGCTTACATTCAACAGCCCATTCGTCATAAGTGCGTAGACCATTTTTTATGGCTTCAATATCATTATAGCATTGTGTATTGTTGTACGATTTGTGTGTTGAGATTGTAATATTTCTAAGCTCAGGTAATATTTGAGAGGCAATATCAAAAAATTGAAATGCCAAATCACTTTTAAATGGAGATTGACCAGCAACCAACTGTTTATTCGATAAATCTTCAGCAAGGGTAACACTAACTAGAACAATAAGTGCAAATGACACATTCGTCAGGATATGTCGACTCATTTTCGCGTAAATTCCGTTTAATGTTCTTTAACCGTTATACCATTGCAAACTATATATACTGATGAAGAATTATAAGCTTTTATTACAGCTAATTGTTTTGATTTGGTTATCTTGACCACTGATAAACAGTTGGTGACAATACTAGAAAATACTTGTACGTGGTATATCATGGGCTTAAGTAAAAAAAAGAACTACACATCCATACACTTTTTTGGGTTTTACGATTAAATAAGCAGGTTGAAACAACGTTTTCCAATATAGTATACAATTAGTCAATTTATCAATATTTTAATCAACCTATACTATGCAATAAATGGCACAATATTTTCAATCAAAATATTGCTCAATTTTCATGAAAGTGAAACAACATTGGCGATATTCGATGTTTGATGCAAATGGTAAGTGAAAATGCAATATATCGTAGCTTTTCTTTGGATTGTGTCTGGTATTTTATTGTTGGATTCCAAGGAAAAGCTGCTACATTTTGCATTTGCACTTACGCAAGACCATTTGCATCAAACATCGAATACCGCCATTGTACAATGTTGCCACCACATTACACAATTGTCTTGATTGTACAATAAAAATCAAAAGGCTTCTGATATTTGGCAATATATTTTGCAACCTTCGAATATGACATACACATTGGCGATACTATTGTACAATACGAAAAATTGCACAATTATTTTTGTCGCTTTAACGCGCTATTCCCCTTCTAAAAACGCGCTAGAACGCGCTAGCTTACAGCATTGTCAACTATTTATAGCTAAAATGCGCGCTAAATTCAATTTTAATAAAAGTCGATGTATATATTTATTAGTAAATACAATTGATCTTTTTAGTATCTCTTTTTCAGATTTTATGATATCGTTTCTTCGAAATTATATCCTAAATAACTAAAATCATTTAATACAGAATCTGAATCGCGTTCTAAATAATCGAAACTCTTAACTTTAATTTTAATTTTTTTTTGTCATTAGAGTGGCCGTTATTTTTTTTTATTTTTTTTTTTGATTTCTTATGCTCTCTCCACCCAAATCGGTTCAGTTTTATTTAAAAAAATACAAAAAAAATTTCATAACGATAAGTTGAGTTTTAGGTGGTGCGTCCGCCTATCAAAGTTGGCATTTAAGCCAATTTTTCAATGTAATTTTTTGCATATATGACTATCTTTTAAAAACATCGTTTTACAAGAATATGATATATGGCAATATTTTAGCTCTTCTAGTCAACAACATTAGTCTCAAAGAATTTTTTTGTTAAAATTAATATTTTACCAACAAAATACCAAAAATTGTATATACCAAAATTATATTTATATGGAAATTATTTATATTAAGCATGTTAAATTATTTCATACATATACATATAGTCAAAAGAAAAATAAGCAAACAAAAAAAAAAAACAAAAATTACATTCAATATACATATAGGCTGAGTGAGGGGCGGACGCACCCCCCCCCCCAAAAAAAAACACAACTTATCGCTATGAAATTTTTTTGTATTTTTTTTTTACATAAAACTGAACCGATTTGGGGGGAAAGAATATAAGAAATCAAACAACAAAAATTTCCACACAATTATTGTAGAATAGTGTTGCGATTTAAATGCTTTGTACTTGAGCTACAATAGATGCTTAATAACTAAGGCCGGGTTTACATCTGTGTGCCATGTGCCAAAAAAACGTAACCACTAATTACTAACGAAAAATAGTTTGATTCAGATTTAAATAGTCAAAAAGTGCAATATAAGAAATATCACATATTTGTTAAAAAAAATCCTAAACATTTTGAATAACAAAAATTAAAAATTTAAAAACCCCCCGAATATATCTAGAGAAGATGTGATATCTTCTAAACGGATGGACCGGTTTTCTTGATACATAGCTCAGAAACCTTTTGATGAAGTCACATTTCAAACAGAAAAAAACTAAATCAAAATCGATCCAGCCGATAACACCCATTTTTTGGTCGGGAGTTAAAAATATAATGCGGAGAAATTTAAAACGGATGGAAGAGTTGGACAATAATATTTCTCTTGCTAGGATTCCGAAGGGGCAGTGTTCCTAATAATTTCAAGGAACAGTGGGAAAGTGTTGCGACTCGGTCCACCAATTAAAACTAGTGATGGATGCTAAAATGTATGGTAAATAGTGAGGGCAAACATGAACAAAATTCCGCAAGAAATTTTTCCCGGAGAACAAATTCAAACAATAGCAAGTGATAAGGAAAACAAAAAATTCTAATTGGAAAAGGGAGAAATTTCTTGCAAAAATATTTTATCTATATAAATATAACATCAAATGTCGTTTATTGGTAATCGTGTCAATTTGGAACGGCTGCACCGATTTCGCTATTTTTTTAAAATGTCTTTCAATGTGTGCTTGTTTTTTGTTTATCGAAAATCTGAGACCGGCTGAAACGATTTGACAAATTTTTTTAAATATTCGTAATAATTTAGAGAAATTTTATTAGAGAGTGGACAAGTGGAGCAAATATTTATTTTGAAATATCCTGCGAAATAATGCAGTAAAACAGGTAAGATTATGTAGGAGTTACTCCATTGACCTTATACGATGTTAAATATTAAGAACAAAAATTAAAAATTTTAAAAACCCCCGACTTTTTTCAGAAAAGATGTTATATCTTCTAAACGGCTGGAGCGATTTTCTTCAAACATAGCTAAGAACTCTCTCGATCAAGTCATCTTTCAAACAGAAAAAACTAAATGAAATTCGGTTTAGCCGTTTGGCCTGTACGTGGACAAGGACAGACACACAGACACAAACTTATAACACCCCTTTTTTAGTCGGGGGTTAAAAAGTCGAAACTCAACAAGTGGTCGTGGCACCTCCCATAAAATTTTTTGTTTGTTTTTGAATATAGATATTTGCATCTAATTCACCAAGATACGTGAAATTTTGTGTAAGTAATGATTTGTATAATGACATGTGGGTGTGGCACCTCCCATAAAGAGAAAATATTTACTTTGAGATATCTGAAAAACTAATAAAGGGAGAACGCTGAAATTTTTTAGGGATAACTTTGTTGATACTGTGCATTGTCTTTAGAAACAAATTCAGAATTAAAAAATTAGGCGTGGTGCCTCTCATAAAGTACAAATTTTTATTTGTATTCAAAAATAGTTATCGTGTTTTTTAATTTTTGTTATTATATACATATATTTACGTATATACGTATAATAATACAAAATATTAATTAAAATCTATAGAAATACATAAGATAAAAAATTATATTTATTGTGGTTGATCACATCAGCTCTCAAGCAACTCATCAGTGGATTTCAAACATAGATCAAAATCAACTGACAATTTACCTGAGCAGCAACGAAATGCTTCTAGATGTGCTAGATGATTTTAAATATAATTTAACATCTACTGATAAGTTGTTTGAGCAGCAACGAAGTGCATCTACCTAAACCACAGCAAATAACCTTTTTAAATTCGTATTCATTTTAGCTCGCGTTAAAGAAAAATAAAATCTATTAAATACTATCGGTCTAATTCATAAAAAATATTTTAGATTTATTACAGGTTTATTTGACAAATTTCCAATAGATATATGTCAAATGACCGCTTAATAAACCTGAAATATTTTTTATGAATAAGGCAGTATATCTATATATATAAAAGAGGATGTGTGTATGTAACGTATGGACTCCAAAACGGTTGGGCCGATTTTGATGAAATTTTCAGGGAATCTTCAGAATATTCAGGCGGGCGACACTGTGAGGGGCATGAAAATCCATTTTTCATATTGCACCACCAATGCCATATATATGTATATATATATATATTTTTTTGCTATTTTTATTTTATTTTATTTTATTTTTTTTAAAGCTGTTGTCATGTTTTTCAAAATGAGATATCATACTCTTAAATCGGTTACGTAGTTCCGAAGATATTTACAAAAAACCTTTGTTAATAATGATCCAATATCAAAATTTTAAAACTTTCGAAATGTTGCATTAAAAAATCCGAGTTTTCGGTTTGTTTACAAAATATTTACATCATTCGATAACACGATAGGGGTAGCGAAGCACACCGGGTGTAGCTAGTATTAAAAAGAAATCAAAGAAATTTTCTTTAAATATTTACTGCCTGCCGTACAGTGTTGGCAAAAAGTTAATCTAATTATTGATTAAAACGTAACAATCAAATCACGATTCATGTTTAAGATAAATTAATCTAAATTGTTAGTAGTTATTATAATTGTTTAATCGTCATCGTTATCAATGATTAAGATTAGTTAAATCGTAATCGAAATTTCTCTAATACAGGTTATTACACTGTACAAAAAAAAAACTTTTTTACAAAGTAAAAATTTTCCAACAACTGTGCCGAATGTGAGAACTTTTCAATTGCTATTATTCCAAATGAGACTAGAAGTCTAAAACAGATAAGTTACATGTCATAGGCCCATAATTTCCTGAAAAATCACACAATTTAATTGAGATTTTGATCAGGATTAATTTCGAATATGAAGATTACAGAGGTACCATTTTGCCACAGATATATGTAGTTTACAGCTATCACGAAGTCTGAATAAGCTGTTGGACAAAAACTGAAAACATTTTTTGAGGGCGAACTGATTTTCGAAATCTTTGGAGGACTATAAAAAAAATTTATCTTTTTTTTTCAAAATCGTACTCGTACAATCAAGTGCACACTTCTCAGTAACACTTTGTGCAAAAAAAATTTATATAAATTTTCGCGCACTTTTTTTTAATAGTGGAAATAATATTTTATTTTCACTTTTTTCAGAACAACTTACAAGAACTAATAATTTTTCACTAAAATCATTTGGCAAAACAACAACTAAATCTTATAATAAATAAACACAACAATAACAAGGAAAGTAAAAAAATGCAATAAAAATATATAGTAAAAAACGAAAATATTCAAGGTATTAAGGATACCTAGAAACGTTCGGATTACATTGATATCTTCACAAAATTTGTTCAGCTTTACCGTAGCTACAACTGGAAAATTTGAAATTATACTGAAAAGAAAGTGGAAAAAAAATTCTTTTACTTTTACCCTTTGATAGTACTATCGAACCTATACTGTCAAGACCGTGAAGATTTTTCACTGTTGCACAGTGTAATTATTATTTTACCACAATCCTGTACATTTGCAAAAATCATTTAGGTCGGCAACAGTTTTTAGCTTTTTGTCATTTTACTATCTCCAAACGTCAAAAAATTTCTTTCTTTAAAACATCGTTGTATGTGAGTGGAAATTAAATAAATTTTAATGCGCTAATGTATAAGTGTGAATGCATTGCGACTTTCGGGCAATTAGTTTCATGTGTAAATCCTAAGTTAGGTATAACTAACGTGACCAGATGGTTTTTGCAAAAAGCGGGACATGATAGATTTTGAAGAAAATACGGCCAAAAAGCGGGATTTGAAAATAAATATCTTTTTGAAAGGGGGATGTGTAATATGCACATAGACAGTTTTGTATGTACTTAGAAAACACAACAACTTTCAACAAAAAAAGAAAAAACGCTTTTAAAAAATCAAAAATATTTTTAAACAAAAATATGTACATATCTACATATGTGACAGCGCATAGAGAAAGGGACCTAAGGGTAAAAAAAAAATCAAATTTCACTTCTTTTTTATGTGGACAACATCTGAGCATCGAATGAGACCGATCCCATGCCCCAAAAGTGTTCCCTCCCAGAGATATGCGCGTTTTATGATGTGATGGTACACCAAAGATACACGTATTTAAATCTTTAAAATGGCTCTCCTGAACAAAACCGGTTTTTATCCTTAGGTCCCTTTCTATTTTGCGCGTCACATATATAAATAAAAATCAAATTTTGTTGCTTGGTAATCGCAACAATTAAGAACGATTGCTCCCATCTCGCTATTTTTTTAATGTGACACCTCTCTCTATAAAAGCTTTTTATTATGGAATATCTTTGAATCTAATGCAGCAGCAAGAAACGTGAAATTTTGTAAAAGTAACGATTTTTATAATATGTATTGTCTCACAATTAAAGGTTCGAATTGGATATGTGGGTGTGGAGCCACTCATAAAGAGAACAAGTTTACTTTGGGATATCTGGAAACGTCAAGTTTTGTAGGGATAACTATGTTGATATTGTGCATTGTCTCTGGAAGCATTTCATAATTTAACAACGCGTGGCCACGCGTGGTGCTCACATAGAAGCTATATTTACTTCTAGAATTTTGAAATAATGCAGTAGAAAGTGTGTGGGGATTGGACAAGAGAACGTGTCAAATAGAGAAAAAGTTTACTCAAAAAAATATATTCGAAACTAATGCAGTGAGAATTGTGAAACTCTTCATGTTAATAATTAGAATTGCATTCTACAAAATAGTTAAAATATAACCGCAAGCATGGCACTTTTAGTATAAAAAACTTTTCATCTCAAAACGTATATGGAGTGCAGTTAGTTAATAACTACAAAAAATAGTTTGAATGAATTTTTTATCAGTTCCTTTTTAATACAAATTTAATAAGAGATTAAAAATTTCAAAACTCTAAAAAGCGGGATAGAGCGCGATAAAAATTCGAGGCGGGATCGATACATGAAAAGCGGGATAATCCCGCCTAAAGCGGGATGTCTGGTCAGGTTAGGTATAACGTATGTTTAGCGCTTTTGTGTCAAATTTTATGAGAAATATTTTCATAGAAAACTTTAACCCTATAAATCCTCCCCTTTGAATAAAAAGAAAGTGAACATGTTTTACAAAGATTAAGGGTTAATTTCATGCTTATCAAATAAGTACCGGGTATATACATAAACGTATTAAAATGTTCTCAAGTTAAACACCAGAAAAAAGTCAAAACATAAAATGATTTTGTACTTGAATAGGTTGTTTCTTTGGCCGGGTTTAGATCTGTGTGACATGTGCCAAACAAAGCGTAACCACTAATTACAATGTTCTAGTTAAAAAATGTAACAAGCGGGGACCTTGTGGGTAAACCTAATTCGAGTAGGCTGAATCCAATGGTGCTAACCATTTTTTATTAGCTTTTGTTTAAAATATAACTGAGATTGAAAAAAATTGCAAAAAAAGCACCTAAATATCGCAATTTTTCCCAATTTTCTAACATTTTTTAATTTTTATAACAATTAAAAGAACATTTTAAGGATGGACGTGCTTCCTAAAGAAGTTTTTGAACAAAAAATGCAAAAATAAAGATTTAAAAAATGTCATTTTTTTATGAAAAAAAAAATTCTAAAAAAATGTTCCCATTTTTTCCCCAAAAAGTGTTCTCAGGACATAAGTTCATCAATACATATCTTTTCAATACATATATATTGATATAAATCTTAATTAATGGTAGAAATCTGGGAAAAATTGCGACTTTTAGGCGCTTTTAACCAAGTTTTCAATCTTAATGATTTATTTAACAAGAGCTAACCTAAAAATGTGGTTAGCACCATTGTAATCAGCGTACTCGAATTAGTTTTACCCACCAGGTCCACGGCTTGTTACAAAAAAAAGTTTCGAATTCGAGCACAGTATTACTAAAACTGTTTGATTCAGACATGTATTTATTGATTTAAACAGTTTCCAATCATGTTGTATTCCATAAAATTGTCTATTAAGCTATTTACAGACGGTTGTCAGATCTTACAATATTACCAGTAAAAAAAAAGCATTGTCAGTTCATTGCAAGACTAGCAGCTGACAACAAATTGTCAGACATCTTAAAATCGTGTGAACACATTGTAAAATTATTGCCAGATATTTGTCAGACATTTCAATATTGTCAGATGTGCGAAGTTTATGCATCTGACAATGGCGTCATTGTAAGAGAATTCTTTCTATGGGCAACACTGCACACGCTAAATTTTAAAGAAAAAAATTTATAATAAAATATGTGCAGACAAAATTATTGCAATTGCTTCTTTATGGTCGATAATAATTTATACTTTCACTTTTTACATTTAACACAAACGATAAATTTTTAACAATTTCTAACAAATGCTTTAAGCCTGGCAACGCATAACAACAGATCTAACAATTTGTGCATATGACAACCGTGTGAACTGAGAATTTTTATACTGACGATTTTGTCAGATGAATTTATTGTCATACAACCGTCTGGCAATAAATTGTAAGAATTTCTGACAACCGTGTGAACTGACAAAGAATATTGTGCTGGCAATTTTCGATTGCCAGTACATTGTCAGCACATTGCCAGATCCGACAATATTGTAAGATCTGACTATCGTCTGTACTACCTTTAGTTATGCATGAAATTGTTTAACTTAATAAATACGTGTCTGAATCAAACAGTTTTTCATTAGTAATTAGTGGTTACGCTTTTTTGGGCATATGACACACATGAAATGCCAGATGTAAACTCAGCCTCACAGATGTATAAAACTTTATGGGCCAGTTTCACCAACTCTATTTAAATATCAATTCGTTTATAAATGCCGATTTTCATTAATTTTTGTATGCAAAAATGACTTTTAAATATGAATTGATATTTAAATAAGTTGGTAAAATTGGCTCTAAGTTGGCAACACTTTTTTAACTGTCAAGTGATTTATGTTTACTTTGGTTTGGCATTTCAACATGAATAGACTGACTGACGCCTGAACAACGTAAAAACACGAGATCTCTCTAAAGGATCAGTCTACTTTAGTAAAATTTGCAGCAGCTTGATTAGATGTTTAATTTGAACGGCTCAGCAATTTAAAATGTATTTGAATAATTTTTTTCATCTTCAAATCTACCAAACTGAACCGGACCATTATCTCACGAAGTCTATGTATGGCCGATATCTTGAAGGGAAGCTCGAATTTCACTGTGATCAGTTAAGCCATTGTTAAGTTATACATCATCGTAAAATACATTACTCTTACTTCAAAAGGTTGAGACCTGACGATTTTAGGAAATTGGGTTGGAACCAGTAACTTCTGCCGCTATCGTGGTTCTCAGCTCACTTTGGTCGTCCGAGAGTCACCCAACTTTCACAGCTAATTTTTACTTGAAAATGTGATGGCACAAGAAAATTACAAACTTAAATACTATTTAAGTTTTGAATGGCAATACCAATGAGTAAGTTGGATTGATATATAGAGTGGACTTTCTCTATTTTATAGTGGGAAATTAACCAAATACTTATGTGACCCAATCAGGAATATTCTCTCGGAATTAATTTCTCACGGAAAATAATTTTCTAGAGAAAAATTCCTTGAAAAGGAAAGAGACTAATACGTGGATCACCGCAGTAGGAAGCTTGTTGTTTTCTTTGTTGGTTGACATTTTGTTTATTCCTTATTTTTGGTGTGTAAACATCTATACGCTAGCCCTTTGACGACCATAGGCAAATATGCTTGCCCGGGGTTCCATAGATTATATATTTGTCCAGGTAACAGATACGGCAAATTTGTCAAAGACTGTTTTACAGAAGAGGATTGGGGCAACAAGAATGTGGTTGAGTACGAGTCCCCATCGGGCCCCACTTGTTCCCTACGAGGCTCCGAATTTGGCCAAAAAAAGTATTTATGACGAGGGATGCCAAGGGGTGAAAATAGGGCGCAAGGGGATAAGAGTCAATTATGTTTTGGATTCAACCTTAATCTATCAAAAAATATAATGGATAAGTTTGCGTAAACTCCAAGCTGTCTACAACTAATCAAATTATGTTTGGCAATTATGTTTGCCTATGGGTTGAAACGAAAATAAACGTTTCTAAAAAACTTTACAATTATAACCTCTAAATTAAAATTAAAATTCGAACTTTTGAGCGCTTTTTTTTAGCTAATGTTAAACACTGAAACAGCATGCCTGTGTTTAGTATTTTGCATTCATATGTATATTGAAACGAAAAAGGGGAATCACCAAATTGCAATACATACATATGAACACATGTAAGTATTTTGACAGTCTTTATTTGAAATTTGAAACGCGTGTACTATTTGCATTAGTTTGTATAGAAAAGTGAAAGAAAACAGTAAACAAGTTTAAAATGAGTGGAGCAGCCCGAGATCGTTTCTTTTTCCTTCGACCAGAGCAAATCGAACAACTTTTACTTTGCGATTTTAGTGATGACGACGAAGAAGCTGTTACAAACTTGGACACAGAAGATGTTTTATTTCTTGAAAATGACGCTTTGGGAATGCAAGATGATGAGCCCATAGAAGTTATCATTGAGGGTAGTATGCACGTTGACCATAACCCAGCTGGCGCAGTAGATGAGCTAATTACATCGAATTTAAGTGTTGTACAAGAGCCAATAATACCAACGTTATTTATACTACCCGAAAAGATCTTCCGCTTTAGACAGACTCTTGCTTATAAGAATCCCGTTTTTACCGGATTTAAAGAGGATTGCGCATATAAACATTCCCAAATTTTAAAGCCCGTTGTGCATACGCATGAAGAAATCCCTTCAGTGTACGGTGTGTTCAACAGCGTTTGTAATTTTGAAGGTAAGCTTTTATCAATCGTAAATTTTCTGCTATTTTGAGACAATATTGACTTGCTGTTATTATACATACATATATCTTAGAGCTGTGCTTAATGATAGTGGAGCAGTCCAACCTATATGCTTTGCAAGAAGGGCGTATGTTCACTTTGACCGTGGCTGAATTTAAGGCTTATATGGGTATTATCATACGTATGAGCTTAGTGAAACTCCACTCAATACGCCTGTACTGGTCTACTGATCCAACGTTTCACCAAGCTCAGATCGCGGGTGTCATGCCACGGCTCCGATTTGAGGAAATTACAGCTAATCTTCACTTTTGCGACAACAATAAAGCTGATGTTAGTGACCGTGGGTATAAAATTCGGCCAATTTTAGATCATATTAACAAGGCTATGCCGGATGCGTATACTTATTCAAAAAAGCTGTCAATCGATGAACATATGGTAAAGTTTAAGGGACATAATGCTATGAAACAATACATGAAGGACAAACCTATTTCGTGGGGATTCAAACTTTGGTGTTTATGTGAGGCAGAAACCGGGTACTTATATAATATTGACATTTACACCGGAAAAAAACCATTTGTTGAGCACGGTCTTGGCGAGGCTGTTGTTTTGCAGTTATGCGAGCCACTGGCAAAAAAAGGGGTTGAAGTTTACTTCGACAATTTTTTTACAAGCCTGAACTTAATGCACATTCTCCAGCAAAATGATATAATGGCGTGCGGAACCATCCGATGTAATAGAAAGCACATACCGAAGAATTTTCCGGCGGATAAACATATGAAAAGAGGGGACATAAGTTACTTCATGTCGGATAGCATTTCCGTAGTCAAATGGATGGATAATCGTGGCGTCTACCTCGCCTCAAATTTTATTGACCCAACAGTGGTATTCAAGGTCAAGCAACGTGTAGCTGGACAAGCTGGTAAAATAGATATTGATTGCCCCCTGATTATACAGCACTATAACAAAGGAATGGGAGGTGTCGATCTAATGGATCAAAAAAAAGTATATTATGAGTACGATCGTAGAAGTAAATGGCGTTTTTATTTACGTTTGTTCTTCGACCTTTTCGAGTTATGTGTTCACAATAGCAATATAATATATAAAAAACTCATATTGGCCAACAGTTCCTCAATCAATTTGACCTCCATTGAATTTCGGGCAGCTTTAGCCAAAGAGTTGATAAGTAGCTTCAATTCAAGGAAGCGTGCCTTTTCAACCGCAACCAAATGTGGAACCCATTTTATAAGCAAACCCAAATCTCTCCATAAAATGGAAAAACGTGAAGGTTGGAAACGGTGTTCTCATTGTGCTTCCAATAATAAGTATAGTCGCGCAAATGTTTTTTGCGTTCAGTGTAATGTGTTCCTTTGCTTCACTACGTCCCGTGATTGCTTTGGAATCTATCACGAACAACACTAATTATAATAAATTTTTGTTATCTCTTGTATTTTTCTTTACGTTTTAAATAAAAACTGATTTTTAAATTGTTTCTGCAATTAAATAATTTGGGATGAAAAATTTCGTTTCAACCCATAGGCAACTATATTTGCCAAGCAAAATGGGGGACTTAGAGGGTTCCCAGGAGGGCAATTTTTTTTTTCATAACTACTATTAGACCATAGATCGCGAAAATATAACAAAAAAGTAAATCGCTTCAGCCAAAAATGTTTGGTCGTCAAAGGGCTAGGGGGTAAAAATCTTTTGACTTTGATTTCTTTGCTGAGATTTCTTTGCTTTTTGCTTTTGCTTTGCATTGTCAAATCGGTGTGAGCTATGTATGAGTGTATTAGTGTTTGAAAGAACCCTCTAGTCAGCCTAGAACCATATGTCTCGATGTCAATACTTTTTCTCCAGCGACAACTGCACTAATTAAAATGTCGACAACTTTCCTTTTTTGCTTGAGTAGAGATACGTTAGAGACAACAGTTCTAGTGTATATTTGGTAATATTGTCAATGAACGCGTCAATAGTTTGTTTTTCTTTTTTATTTATAATATTAAATAAATATATTTAGACGAGGGTCACTAAAATATACTAGTGAATCTTTGGTTCAAATATCTCCATATGGTCGCAAAAGACCTACCTTGTCAATAGCGCTAAAGTCTACCGGTAGATTTTCAATGACAACCCTATGTTATATGTCAATAGGCGATTACATTGGCTGGGGTACATCTAGTCAGTAGCACTATTGACCATGTCACTAGAAAATCACTATAATTTTACTATTGACAACGAGCGAGAAAATATCGATATTATGGACTAGAGCCCCTAAAATTTACTAGTGAACTACTTAGAAGAACTACTTAGTCAGCAGTTCTATAGTCTAGTGGTGGATTTTCAATGACAAGCTAATGTTAAATGTCAATAGATGATTACATTGGCTGGGGTACACCTGGTCAGTAGTAATATTGACAATGTCACAAGTAAATCACTACAATTTCACTATTCGCACTTTCTGCAGGGAAGCAATACCAAGCAGAGAAACAAGTCGACCGGCTCGAAGCCGACAGTGCGCCGCCGCCGGTTATTTTTCTGTATATCTCCGTACACCAAAGGTGAAAATGAACCGTGAGAGCTACGGACTTGAAATTTGGACACAATATGCAGACATTTGGCCACTACAACAAAAAATACATGAGAGTTAAAAACTAAAGGGTATTCCAAAACGAGCAATGAAAAATTTTAAAATTCCATGTAATATACATACAATTGTATGTACATATATACACTTGAAATTTCAAAAGTTAGTGTATTTTTATACAGACTACAACAATTAACACTAAATTTAAAAAATTTAAATCAATGGGTGTTCCATCAGTTAATGCAATTTTGACTTTGTAATTTTGACAACTTGCTGTATCTTGGAAACCGTAATAGTAAAACTTTTGAAATTTTCAAAAACGGTAAAATTAAAAAAATAAAAAAAATATAAAATCGCCAAATATAAAAAAATCGCCAAACGAAAAAAGCACCAAATTAAATAAAATCTCTAGGACTAAAATAAATCGCGAAAAACTGCATAAAATCGCCAAAATTAAAAAAAACGCCTAAATAAAAAAACCCCAAAAACAGATAAAAATCGCCAAAATGAAAAAAACCCAAAAAAAAACAGAAAAAAAATCGCCAAAATGAAAAAATCACCAAAAAATTGCGAAAATTAAAAAAAAACCCAAAAAGAGAAAAAAATGCCAAAACGAGAAAAAAGCGCTAAAACTGAAAAAAATCGTTTAAACTGAAAAAACTTAAAAAATTAAGAAAGCTAAACCAAAAAAAATTATCAAAACCGAATGTGCGCGAGTCAAAGTCGCACTTTACTGAATTTATTTTAATTGCAATGCGTGCACAACAACAAGAACAGCAACAACTAAACGATGAACAACAGGAATTAAAAATTAAAACGTAAAAGTAAAGGCATATACCATAGATGAGCACTGCAGTACCACTAAAGTTTCAGTAAAAACAAAAAAAAATTTACTGATTACTAAAATTTTTTTCTACAATTTTTATAAATTGCCTAAATGATTTGTTATATGATGAGGTGCATTGAATTTTCAGTAATCAGTAATGCCCGTATTCATAATGAAATTCTACCAAGTGGCTGAATGTTTTTCATACAAAAGTTTCAAAATTTGAATGAAAAAACTTTGCCACTTGCTACGGCCCTACGATTTTACTAGTAATGCAAATTAAATTTCATTAGCAGTAAAAATTTACTGAATTTTTTTAGTAATCATTAAATTTACTGCTTACTGCAATTTTGAATGCAGTACATATACATATACTGCAGTGTGCCCATTTACTAACCAAATAAGTTTAATAAAACAAACAAAAACCAACAAATTCATATGTATTTACAATATTGAAAGTTTTGATACTTTTAATTAATTAATTTTAAAAAAGATACTAAAAGTACTTCAAACTTAAAAAAAAATTTCATTACTAGATGTTTACACATCTCCTCTCTGATCGGACTCACATTGCTTTTTTTTTTGAGTGAGAGAGTAAACAAAATTATTAAAATTCATCAACTTGAAAAAAATATTTAAAAAAAATGTTTATAAATGGGTTGATTGTTATACGTTCATTCTTAGTGTTAAACTTTTGTTATGCAGTGATTATCGGTAGTTGCTGTTCTTTTTTTTTCAATGAGCGTATAAAACTATTCACTAACATATAAAATGCATTGCCGTCAATAAAATTTATCTTTAAAGTAATAAAAACGTCTTAAATCATGTTGACTTAAAATTGACCGACTAGCTAAATAGAATAAGAGTGACTGATTATTTACAACAACGAAATGAAAATCATAAATTATTCATTAAATTCGTTACTAGGGAAAATTTAAATTTTAAAGTTATTATATTACTGTACATTTTCTAATTCAGGAGCTGAAGAACGAGGCGCAAGTGTCAAATCTGAAAAAACTGAGTTATGTGCAGCGTTACCGTTGTGCTACTATAAGTATAAGTATAAATTTTTGCCCTTTTTAAGGTTCCGTACACCGAAGGTGAAAAAGAACCCTATTGTTTTCGCTACGCTGTCCGTCTGTCTGTCTATCTGTCATATACTAGTTTCTCGAGAACCGTAAGAGCTACGGACCTGAAATTTAGACAGAGTATGTAGAACTTTGGCCGCTACAACAGCAAATACATGAGAGTTAAAAATTAAAGGCTGTACCAAAACGAGCAACGAAAAATATTAAAATCCCATGTAATATACATACATACATACATACAATTATATGTATATAGACACTAAAAAAACTAAATTAATGTAATTTTTACTATGTAATTTTGACAACTTGCTGTATCTTGGAAACCGTAAGAGGCAATCTCTTGAAATTTTCAAAAACGGTAAAACTAAAAAATCCCAATACTATAAAATCGCCAAACCGGAAACCAAACGCCAAAATGAAAACAGCGTCAAATAAAAAAAAAATCTAAAACTAAAATAAATCGCCGAAATCCGAAAAAATCGACAAAACCCGAAAAAATCACCAAAATAAAAATATAACCAAAATGAAAACAAATCTCCAAAATGAAAAAAAAATCATCAAAATGAAAATAAACACAAAAAACCGAAAATATCACCAAACGAGAAAAAAAAACGTCAAAACTAAGAAAATCGCCAAAATCGAAAAAACGCACAAAACCGACAAAATCCCAAACGGAAAAAATTTCAAAACTATATGTATACTAAGTAGGTTCGTATAGTATTAAATATCTAGTGCCCGTGCGAGTCAAAGTGCGCGAGTCAAAGTCGCACTTTACTGAATATATTTAATGCCTTGTAATTTTTTATGACCTTTTTTTAATTACCCTTTTGCATACTTTTTAACTATTTTGTGCTACTTTTTTGAGCCCAATTTGATGCAAATTGTGCATTTAATATGGAAGCTTTGTCAGTTACTAACAAAATTTATTTAACATTTTTACTTAATATTCTTCACAACATAAATAAATTATATATAAATTTTCAAGATGAATCATCACAAATAATCTCCTTATCTTGATTGGCGTATTTTTACTTTTACTAAGACGTTTTTGTAATAGATTAAGGATCACGGCAACAGTTTTTTCTTTAATCTATGGAAGTCGGAATACGCCAACCACGATAAGGCCCAATATGTTTAGTATCCTCAAAAATTTCATTAGAAATTTTTTTAAACTTTTTAAAGATGGACTACGCTATGACAAAAATATCAAATATTCGCCCTGATCGGGAATAAAATTTCACATTTCCCTTTCCCTAAAATTTAGGGAATTCCCGGGAATTCCACTCGCATT
The DNA here is from genome assembly GCA_949987645.1 of Tachina grossa. Lineage (NCBI taxonomy): Eukaryota > Metazoa > Arthropoda > Insecta > Diptera > Tachinidae > Tachina > Tachina grossa. The sequence goes on along the minus strand of OX465277.1, from coordinate 23,489,995 downwards.
AAAATTTCCCGATTTATCGGGATTTTTTATGGGGATTCCGGGAAATAATAGCAAAAATAATTGATAACTTTACATTTAGAAAAAAAAAGTTGCTTTCACTTCAGCATTGGTGAAAATTTATTGCGAGCAGAGGTTTTTCCAACAAATTTTACATTTAAAAGATATTTTGTCAAATATTTTGATGTTTTGAGGTATTTATTATTATTTTATTAAAATCATTATTCCTTTTTTTTTTTGTTTTTAACAAAAACAAATGAAATTGTTTTAGATGGAAAACTCAATAGTATTTCCCGGGAAAGCAATCGCCAATTTTTGCGTTGTTGTTGTATCATTGTATTATTTTCTAATTTTTATCACCATTTTCTGTTCATGGGTACAATTTCACGTGAACAAAATTGTTCGCCTCTTATTGGCGATAATTGTGATTGACTTTAAAAATGTTTTATGTATATCTTAAGGATACATTTAAAATATGGGCATTCGACATTCGTACACTTTTAGTTGAGCAAAATATTTAAGGAAAAATGGTGGGCGGAATCAACAATATAATTAAAAGATATAAGAAAATATCACCGACAAACGGACGATCATGTTTTATGTGTATATTTATGAAATATGAGAATTTTCTATAAATTTTGCTTAAATTGGGTATTGTACAAGCAAGGACGCAACAAGAGGGCACAATATTTTTTTTTCCAAAAGAACAAAACACATTAAATTTGCTAGTACGTGTAATAACGATTGATTTTTAATTAAAAAAAAAATAAACATTAACCAATAAATGCTTATTTCTTGTTGAAAAAAAAAATAAAGAATGATTGTGGGCGAGGGATGCGATATTAAGATATAAGTGTAAGCAAAATTATAATAAAAAAATGTCAAGGACTAAACAAAAACCAAAAGATTTTTCAACAACATTGCAATAACACTACGATATCCTGATATCCTCATCAATGTGACTCTACTCAAATGAAAGAGAATTTTGCGTAAATTAGCAGCAGCTTTGACTTTGTTCGGAGCACTGATGAAGCCGCAAGGAGACATCAGTCGAAATTTTTGGAGCAGTGCTTTGACTTTGGTTGGAGCACTGTAATATGGAGGGACATTCGTGAAATATTAAACGAATAATGGAGAAAGTGGTGTAAATTATGCAAACGCTAAATATCACTATATCTTTAAACTAAAGCTGCCATTGTAGTCAGCAGATTAAAATACACAAGGATCAGTTATTTTTATTTAAACAACAGCGGAACAGTGAGTTCCGCTGTATAGTTATAGCATTATTATTTGTCTAAAACTGCAATGACTAATTTGCTTGCTTTAAATAAACTTGCGCTTTTTTTGTAAAATCCTCTTTTTGCATACCCTTTGGAAATTTGTCAACGGTAACGCTGGTTAGGTGCACAAATCAACACTTAATACTAAGATCGATCTCCTGCATGATGAACTCAAACTGCCCACTCACTACTGATCAAAAGTTTTAATATTAAGAGCAATAATAATATAAAAAAAGACTGAAGCTTAATTAGTCATAATTTTCTTTTTGTACTTGGAACGTTTTTAGTTTTCAACCCCACTATTAATCTTTTCTCAAATAATTCGTCTTATGTGTTCGTCATCTTGCTAATTGATTTATTATTAATTAAAGCGCAATTCATTTTAACACAATTGAAATGTTTAAGCCCAATTCACAATCTTGTGCAAATGGTCTTGCATCGTTGCATGTGCAAAATGGTATAGTATATTGATACTCGCCACTTAACAATTCTTACTGGTGAGTACCAATATACTATACCATTTTGCACATCCAACGATGCAAGACCATTTGCACAAGATTGTGAATTCTGCTATAGTAAAATTATTTAGACCTTAATTACCTCCCAATAATTAATTTTGCTTGAAATCAAGTGTAAAACAATTCTTATTAAAGTCATACATTCAATTGCCAAGGGTTGAATTATGCTTGATTTGCACTTTAATTGAATAGAATTCTCCATTGAAATGGAAACTTGAATTCAATTCGAACAATTCAGTTGTATTACAGTTCGATTCAAGCCTTGAATTATACTGCAATTCAGTCTTGTTTTACAATTGAATTCAAATATATTTCAAGCTTCAAAATGAATGCTTTTAAAATAGAAAGAAAAATGCAATTAATTTCTTTCTTACAGCCACCCTTAAACAAGTACGGAAAGCGGAACGTTTTTTCCGCCGAGCTTTAACGCTGAAATGCCATACATAAACAAAAGCGGCAACGTTATGTCAAAACGATAAAAACAGGGTTATGAAACAAATAAATAAAACAACCCTGATTATTTTAACAGCCAGACGGACGACATTGTTGTTTGTGATTTTGTTATTAATATTTTGTTACATAAATTTTGTTACTTAAATTAAAATAAAATAATAAATAATTTTGAAAGAATTAGTTATTGGTCAGCGTTGCCATATTTTTTTTTTTTCAAAAACCTTCAAGTCGAACAAAAAATCTCCTTTTCTCATTAAAAAATCTTTTTTTTAGTGATTTTACTCAAAATATATTAATATGCATTGATTTTACTGAATTCAAATTCAGGAAAAATTTATTTTGTTTCAAATGAACTAACCCTACAAGAATAGTATCAGTCAATTGACAGGTCATTTGATCGGAAGTCATGCAGGATATGTTCATCATTGCGTAGAACAAAGTTTCTATAACATTATTAAGGGCCAAATGAAAAATGTGATAGAGTTAAAATATAAATTATTGAGGGTACGACAACGTTTGCCGGGTTCAGCTAGTGTATATGTATATATAAATATAATTTTTGTTTGTTTTTTATTTTAAAAAATCCATTCAAAATACACAAGTAAATAAAAAATTTAAAATTAAAAGATATAAATAACAAAAACAGAATAACCTATCTAGCCCTCTTCACACATTTTCACGGCCAACGCATCTTGCTTTTTACAAATATCTACAACTTTGAAAAGAAATATGTATGTATGTATATATTAAATTGAATTTTGTGAATTTCTTTTATTCACTATTGTTTTTACTTATATTTTTAAACACTTATAAATTTTAATTTTCACAGACAGAATGAATTGTATATTTTTTAATAAAACTCGAGTTTTAAAAGTTTTGGCATATTTATGTACATTAGATGTCCCATTCTAACATATATGCTAGAGTAGAGCAACTATAAATAATAAATAAACCTATCATCACTTCCGATCAAATGACTACTGAATGTCAAATTGCTGCAAATGTGTTAGTGAAAAAGTTTTGTTTGGCTTAGTTTCAGTCATTCCCCTGCACTTAGACTGGGGTCAAGTGTCTCTATGTCAACACTAAAACGCTAGTAGTAGTTACAATGTCTTCAATTTCTCTTCTATTCGTCAGTATAAAAGAAAGAGAGAAAACAGATGTGGTGTATTTCTGGTGGATTTTGCAACAACTTGTCAACATACATAAATTTGTATGTACGTAAGGTATAGAAATGTACCAGTAAAAATTTCTGTTTGGTATGTCTGCATGTTCCCATAAGAACTATGAATTCACTACCTAGTCAATTGTTTTAGTGTTACTAGTAGATTTTCAATGACAAGCACATGCTAAATGTCTATAGCATAAAGTATTGTATGGGGAATAATTGTAGAGTAGTACTGGTGACAAAGTCAAAAGCAACTCAGTACATTTTCACCATCGACATTTCCTTCAGGGTATACATACATAGAATAATTTTTTTTTATCTTGGAAATTATTTCCTTTATTAGATTGGAGGTAAAAAAAAGCACATTAAATTGTGACATTTGGATATTTGTATACAAATAAAAAGTTGCTGTCGGTTAAAAAGACGACGGACGCCAGTGATGGGAAATGAGATTTACATTTCGGTACTTTTTTGGTCCCGAGAGTACCAAAAATTATTATTATTTTTTTATTTAAATTTTATTAACAAAATATGGTAAAAAATTTATATACAAAGAAACAAAGAAATAAAAACGGACACAAAGTATATAAATACATATGTACATTGCAGGTACAAATGTCAAAGTTATAACAAGATGAATTTTTAGACTTCAATAAATCTTTGGCCTGAATAAGACTTGATACGGTTGGAACATAAAATCGGTTCCTTTGTTTTATTTTCATGAGATTTTTATAAGAGAAAATCCTTTCGACATTCGTAGAGGAGTGAGGTATGGACAAAATTCCGTAAGCTACTCTCGATATATCATGAAACATGTATTCATCTAATGCGTTTTTAGTTAGTCACTATAGATACATATATATTTTCTGTTGTTAATGGTTGCAGTTCTCTTATATCCGCCAGTGCTCTATACAAGTATTGGTTGTTAATGGCTTAAAAATTTTTCTTTCCCCTAGGAAACATTTTAATTAAAAGTTGTATATTGCTGTTGGTTTTACAAGATAAAACATTTCCAGGGTAAATCTAATACATATTTAAGACACGGAAATACCCCCTTTCAGACACAGAAAGTTTACTTTCCAAAGTCTTAATTCAGCTGGGAGAAGGGCAGAGAGATGATATTCTTCTTTCTGTCTTTCACACAGCTGAATTAAGACTAAACTTTGCGTGTCTAAAAGTGGATTACGAAATCAAACTAACATTTCATTGTCAAAGTCCACTTTTGCCCTTAGAACTTGACAAAATTTAATATAAAACTTTTCACAATTTTCTTTAAACTGATTTCAAACAGTTGTTTCAACATGATTTGTGTTTATATGTATGTATATAGATCAACTTTTGTGCCACAGAAAATATCATTGGTTTTCGTTTACTAATAAAGTTTCGTGGCATTTGCCGAAAAAGAAATTTAATTCTTGGGAAAAATATGTTAATACGCGCGTCATTTGACTGCATTTCTAAGTTGACCGTGAAAGTATTGTTACGTTTTTCTCTCTATAAAAACGCTTTTCCGTAGATCCGAAGATTTGCAAATGAATACAAGAGCCGAGTGTAGTAATTAGGGTTAAGAATGATACAAGTTTTATTTACAAATACACTTATACTAAATTACTCAAGAGCTTAAATACACTAATACAACTTAAACTAATAAATTACACACAGATATTCACAACTGGTTACCACTACGCCTTCCTCGCTGTAGTTTACACACGTCTCTTATCTGGCTGCGCAAGTATTCACGTGACACCTCTCTGTCTGCTGCCGTCACTTACGAGACTCTCTCTGCCGTCACTCACAGTTGATACACCAATACCTCTTTGTCTGCTGCTTGTCACACACGGCACTCACTCTGCCGACACTCACAGTTGATACACCAATAAAGACTCACTGGCTTTACTTACACCCTTATACACGTCTATTCGCTGCGCTGTTCCCTTTACTCCAGTAGACACGATAGACTCCACAATAATCTCAATTCCACGACAGACTATTATTAATTCACAACTTAATTATCAACTGTCTAACGAGTTCTTAACTTCACTAGTTTCTGATTAGCACTAACTATAACTGTTCGCGACTGACTTACAACTGCAACTAACTCACTCATTGGATGCCGTCACCTCTATTTATATTTCACAGAAATTCCACTAGAAGTTTCAAGCAATGTCTAGACGATCATTATCATCTTATATGCTGCCTAATTAAGTTCATGTGGTAACTATGTACATACATGTGTATATGCGTACGTGTGTACATCATTAACTAAGCAACACACGGTGGTTGTTTATCTTTTGCTTTTCGTTTGAATTGGCATGTATGTATGTGTACAAATATGTGAATCTTCATAATACGCAGACGCTTTTTTTGTTGTTGTTGCTTTTGCTTGTTTAATCAAGCTAGGCATGCTTATTTAGTTGTTGGCTACTTTCTAGACTATTCTTTGCTTTGAACCTGTAGGAATATTTTCGCGTAGCATTTACATTAACCCTGTTGGAATATTTTTGTGTAATGTTGCTTAACATTGTTGACGGCTATTTTCGTAACACTGCCGCCCACTTAAGCCTATTCGTCCCGAATAGGCACATCATCGCCTTTCTTTTTCTGCGTTTTCTAAACGCCTTGTAGTTACGCTCGAGACGACTACCTCTTCCATATTTGTCGGCTTTAGTTCTGGCTCTGCCTCGTTTCTCAACTGGAACTTGTATTGCCATACGCTGGAGATGACTACTTCGTTGACATTTGTGGCCCCTGGTACTGACTCTGCTTCCTGTTTCCAATACAGCTTGCCTTGCCTTGCGCTGAAGATGACAAGTTCTTCCACATTCGCAGCCCATGGTACTGAATCTGCCTGGTATTTCGACTACAGCTTGCCTTGCCGTACGCTGTAGATGACAACTCCTTCCACATTTATGGCCTTTGGCTCTGACTCTACCTTGTGCCTTGACTAGAGCTTGCCTTACCATTCCACATTTATGGCCCTTGGCTCTGACTCTACTTTGTCCCTTGACTAGAGCTTGCCTTACCATTCCACATTTATGGCCCTTGGCTCTCACTCTACTTTGTCCCTCGACTAGAGTTTGCCTTACCACACGCCTGAGGTTATGTACAGAAGTTGTCTTCTTCTCCCTGACTGCTTTTATGCTATGCGCTTTGTATGCTGTAGCAGTTTCTTTACCCTGAGCAAGCGAGACCATTTCACTCATAGCTTGTTCCGCTGTTTCACAGACCACCACAACTTCTACGTCACTAGCTTCATTTTCTTTGCTGGAAACTTCTTGCTCACGTCCAACTTGTTTACACTGTCCACTGCTAATTTCATCTTCTGCCTTCAGTCTTTGGTCAACGTTTTCCTCTGTGCCAGAAACGTCTTTGTTGACACTGTTGCCCAAGTCAGAAATCTCTTCGTGTATCTCTTTGTCTGAATTACTGACTTGTATTTCTTCACCATCTGCTTGTCTGTTTACGTTTTCAGCAATTTCTTGAACTTTCTCATTTCTGGCTCTAGGGGGTTCTTGAACGTTAGTCACAATTTTCGCTTTCCATTTGTCAAGTATGTCGTTTGTGGCCCAAACTTCAGTTAAAACTCTCTCGTTGTTGGCTTTAGAAGTTTCTTGAAAATCAGCCTTCATAGCTCTAGAAGACTCCTGAAGTCTCCCATCCATTGCTCTAGAAGACTCCTGAAATCTCCCATCCATTTGGCCTAGAAGTTTGTCGTTGTTTGCTCTAGAAGTTTCCTGAAGCATTGTTTCCATTTTACTCATCATAGCAGCAAACATTGCACCAATGTCTGTACTGGTTGCTGCTGCACGAGTACATACCTCAATTTCTTCTTTTTCATCAAACTCATAGCTTTCTATATCGATGTTGCGCCGCTGGAACTCTTCCAACAATCTTTTCTGTAGTTCGACCTTATTACCAGTTGTTGGCAAGTCCAGATTGTTCAACTCTTTCTTGAGTTGCTCCACCTTAAGCTCTTGAAATTTAATCTCTCCTCAAAAACCAATTACTACGTTTAACCTTTTCAAACGTATGTGGTTTTGTTCACGTTTAACCTTTTCAAACGTGTGAGGTTCTCCTTTTCTTATTACTCTTGCTTTTCGCTTAACCCTTTTTAAACGTATCGCTTGTATTTGCAAATCCCACTTCTGACACCAAAATGTTACGTTTAAATTTTATTAAACGTGTGAGTTCTTTTGATTGCTCAAAAATAAAAATAAATAATACACAATTTTTATTTGCTACTGTTTTTCCTTTTATTCTTAACGAAGCAAATTACAACTTGGCTTTTCTTAACTACTTCTTATCGTTATTATCCACTTTCAACGAGGTCTTAACTTGACTACTTTCTGATTAGTACTGCTCTGTTCTCGCACATGCTGCCACTTTTTATAGTACAGGAACCGGTTCTCGAATGTTCGCCTGATAGGTGCATGATGCCATCTGTATTGTCATTTACTATTGGTAGCCAGATGTTCAAACAGTCCTCAAGCACAATCGGGAAAATTCATGTTGCTGCTTCTAGGCGTTTGTAGATAATTCGATTGGTCGTTATTTTTGAATTTAAAAGTAACGACTCTTATGTTGGCAATGCGGTTTGTACTGGTAGTACAGTGCTCGCACTTTTATTTGCATGTGTGTGTGTCTGTAGCTATGTATACAATTATTGTTGTTGCTATAGTATTTGTACGTAAATATGTGTGTACGTTTAGTGCTTTAGTTAAATACTTCCAGATAGTTCCTTGCTTTAACCCTGTAGGAATATTTTTACGTAACAGTATCAAATGTGTTGGGGGAGTACTACGGTACTTTTGCATGTTAAATAGTATCAAAAAAAGTACGATCGTACCAACTTTCCCATCACTGACGGACGCATTAAATTGTGCCTTTAAGAGACGCGTTAAATTATGATAAGAGATACGCATTAAATTGTGCTAAGAGAGGCGCATTAAATTGTGTACTGGTTATCCATTAAATTGGGATAAAAGGCAGCGTGACCGTTTGACCGACTAAAGTGGCAATTTGCCACTTTTTCGACTGCGTTTCCCCTTTTTCGACTGCCTTGCCACTTTTTTACTCCCTTTATTTATTATGTCGGAAATAAGACCATTTCTTTGTGAAACCATCGATAAAGCTCTACTACAAAGTGAGTGGGAAAAATGGTTGAGGTCGCTTTCTTTATATCTTCAATCCGAAGATATAACAGATGTTGTGAAAAAGAAAAATAAATTACTCCATTTAGGCGGCCCACAGTTGTGTTTAGTATTCCAGGAGCTCTAGAAGATTACGACGGGAAGCGCAAAAATGATGTGTTTGAAATACTGGTCGCCAAGTTAAATGAATATTTTTCTCCAAAACGCAACTCAACTTTCGAAAGGCAGTTGTTCCGAAATCTTACTCCGGCAGAGGGGGAAGACTTTAATAAGTTTCTGTTGCGTCTTCGACAACAAGGATCAAAATGCGATTTTGGTTCTACTCCAAGGGAAATAAGAGAAATTTCTTTAAAAGATAAAATTATTGATTCATGGGCACCAATTGATTTAAAGAAAAAGTTTTTTGAGAAAGAATTAAGCCTAGATGACATTATTGGCGCTTGTCAAATTCACGAGCAGATCTACAAGCAGTCAAAGAGTATGGGTCCTAATGTCGAATGCGAAATGGTCAATAGTGTCTATGAAGCCTGAATGGGCAAAACAAGCGAGTGATGAGTGCGGAAGGTGTGGTAAGAAGGGTCATTTTAGCGATGATAAAAACTGTTTAGCCAGGAACTCCAGATGTAATAAATGTGGCTTGATAGGGCATTTTTCTCGTAAGTGTAAAACCAAAAATTATAAGCGGAGAATAACTGGCTTTACACATAGTGATGCTAAACAGCGGCGTATACAAACATCAAGGGTTAGATGTATTGAAAAAAAAAAAGATTTACAGGAAGAGAGGGAAAATCTCAACCTCGATTGTCTCAAAGTTGATAGTGCCGGAACAATGGATGAATTTATACAATGTTGTGTGGGTGGACAAAATATTTCAATGATCATAGACTCCGGATCACGTGTTAATTTACTTTGTCATCAGCAAAGAAATCAAAGTCAAAAGATTTTTACCCCCTAGCGTATAGATGTTTACACATCAAAAAAATTTATTGTATTGCTACTTTCTTGCAATTAGTTTCATGTGTAAATGGTAGGTTAAACAAAGCAACAATAAAAATGTTAAAATAATTAAATTGTAGGGTATATTAAATTCAGCTATGAAGGTACATATATATGTATGTATTTATGTATACTTCAACATTTATTACAGATTAAATTTTTATAATTCAACGACATAGTTAATTCTTTGAAATTTGCGTATGTACGCACATAAATATTAATGACTCAGTTAGCTGGAGGAGTTCGTCTACTGATACCAGTTTCGTTCGATTTGCACAATCACTTGTGATGAATATCAGTTATGTTCCAATACTTTTTAGGCCGCAAAGTTCGATTAAATATGTATGATACAGCTATTAATTCTACAGCCTTGTTTGTACAATGGGAAAATTTTCTTTTCATTTTAATCTTTATATGTACTTAAATTTTTTTATTACATTGCTAATGACTTTCAATTTTAATAAATCTTTTGTTTCAAAACGCAAATAAAAATACGTAAAAATTATATTCAAATAATAAAGTTTTTCCTATATTCAAACAAATTGCTGACTGACTTTCTTTGATTATTTTTGTCTTTTAGTCTTAGGACACAATAAAGGGGCCCATAGACACATACTGCTCATGCTCATGCAATAAGAATGTGTTGGTAAATTTTAAATTTTTGTTAATGTATTCGTCACACAGACGAAAAAACAAAATAGTTTTGATTTTTAAATGAACTCATACTGCTGACAGTTTTTCATAATAGTTATAAAAATGATTATTGATTTGTTCAAATGTAATCTACTATATGTATGTATATCTCGACCAAAGAAATATATGTATGACTTAGACCACTTTTATAATTAAGGGCACATATGTATGTATATTTATGGTATTAAACTGTTTAGAATGTCAATAAAATATTTCAATGTAGTTTTTCGAGGAATAAATTTTATTTTAGATTAGTGGCTTCTCAGAAAATAAATTTTTAGAATTCCCATAACTGACGATAAGACATAACGAGCAAGAAGAAGTATTATAACAATTGCTATTAGAATTAACTATTTAAAAAAATGTCAAATAATATCAAGCCATCACTGAATCATATTCATTGGGTTGGAAGTAGAGATGGACGCGTGTAGTGTTTTTTGTGCCACGGACACGCATGACTCAACACGAGGTGTTCGTGATAGAAAATCAGATTTCGTGCGTGGTGTAAAATATGTATGCATGAATTTTCAGTAAAGAAAATATTTAATACAAGTAACCCTCCATTTAGACAATCTGGTGGGACCGACCGAACCGAATAAATAAAAATAAAAATAAAATAATGTTCAGTATTGGTACAAAATCATTTTTTGGGACCAGGAATTTAGCATTTCGCGTAAATCAAAACATGAGATACATGCGAAATTTTTTTTGACCTAATTATTATTAATTTTTTTTTTCGTTTCTATTTTGTTACTTTAACTGTTTTTCCAATCGGAGAATTATTTGGCCAGTTCGAAGAACTATTTCGCCACCACCATATTAACTTTTTTCTTATTTTATTTGTACTTTTCAAAAATGAGAGGTTTTGTACACATTGTACAATTGCCCAACACCGTTGTCAACTTTGAAATTTTAAAACACACCAAAATGGAGAAAAACGCGTCTTTTATAAAAAAAACGCACCAAGTTTATAATTTAATTTTTATAAAAAAATGTCAATAAAAATTTAATTTTGCATAAAAATTATAATATTTTTGTATTAAAAATATAACAATAAAACAGGATTTTACACTTTCGAATTTTTAGAAAAAAAAAATTAAAATAAAAAACAAAAATATAAAAATAAAAACTATGTATGTTTGTATTCATTTGACTTGAAAATACATTTTTTAAATTTCATAAATTCTATACAAAACCTTTCCAAAAAGGGATCAACGATTTAAGGCTGGGTTAGCCGAACGTTGCTGTTGCTGTACCGCACCGTACCGTACTGTTAGCACGTTGGTGCACTTATAGAACAGTTCAAAACGTGCGTATGCTTTACTTCGTTTTGTTGTTTTAATATTAAAAAGGAACAGCTGTTCACAAAACAGTGATGGGAAATAAAAAAGTTCAAATGGTGAATGTAGCGAAGAAAAAGCACCTAAAATATGTAAACGCTACTAAAACTGTATACTGTCTGTTATACATTTATAACAAATAAATATGTTCATACATACATACATATCGATGTACACAAGTACACCTCGTCACAAAAATTTATTGCAATATCGCAAAAATAACACTTTTAAAAGCAGTTTAACAAAGCAGTTGTGCTGTTTAATATTATGTTTTTATCTTCCCCTGTAAAATTACAATTATTTGAGTTAGGGCCTTTCTACTTGTGACCAACGATATGTATGCAATATGAAATAATTTTTACATGTGTGCATACACAATAAGAAGTTTTGATACCATTTAAATCCTTTAATACATATCACATTTATATTATGCTCATACATATTTATGCATTTCTTTATTATATATAAGTACATATACATACACATGCATGTATATATTTGTGTACATAAGTATGTATATATGTACATTCCCAAATATTTATTTATATATTTATGTTTTTTCACACAGATATTATTAACAAAAGTACCAAAAACAGAGCCAAAATACCCCTATTCCATTTAAATTACAATAGTACCATCACTGGCTTACAAACGTCACTTAACAACGTTAGGAAATTCTATTTTATACAGGTTGAGACGTGCCGTCAACGTTACAGCAAATTTCGGTAAGCGTTTCCATTGTTTTCAATCAACAAAAACGATCAGCTGTTTCGTTAGCTTACGTGGACGTTCGGCTAATTCTACCTTTATAGTAAGAATTCAAAACTAAACAACGCAATTTTACTACAAAAAAATCTTAAAGGGACAGCAAATTTCATAAAATGAAATGTTCCTTTTCTTTACATAATGCAAATTATCTACACAACAATACTATTTTACTTTGTGCATATGATTTGTTTGATTGAAATAGTATCGAAGTAGGTGTATTTTGTTGTACAAAGATTTTTTCTCACACTGAAACAAAAAGTTCTGTTGAATTTCCTTTGGTACCATCAAAAAACAAAAAACGCACCGAAATTTAAAAAAACCGCAACTAAGAAATTTGTCGCACAAAAAAAATTAAAAAAGCACCAAAAATGGTGCGAAATGCACCAAGTTGGTAACACTGTTTATTAGTACTGAGGTTGCCGGTTTAACTCCGTCCAAAGACATTTACAGCCGTGAAGTGAGAAAACAATAACTGGGAATGGGAAGCGGATCGCTCCATTTCTTGTAAATATTCTTTTTGGAGACTATTTGATATTTCGGCAATATTTTCTATAAAACATTACATGTTTTTTTCTAAATAACACTGACTTATACATAAGTACAAGCATACCCAGCAAAAAAAGTGAGCAAAAAGAAGTAGAAAAAACACCACATCTACTTCAAATTTAAGTTAAAAACTAATGAATTTTACATTGACGTGTCATTGGAAAGAAGGGGTTTGCTTTTGACATTTTTTAAACTCAATAAAAATCATGTTTTTGGTGCTATAAAAATCCGAAATTCGGGAGTGAAAATAATTCAATTCACAAAAGTAGTTAAAAAGTGCTTTTTATTCAGTGATTAAAATCACTTGTATATGGTTTGAAAAGAAAACAGGTTAAATTATTTAATTTTTTGTTATTTTATTCCATTGCTATTTTTAATAATGCAAATTTTTTGATTTGAAAAGACTTAAATGTAATAAAAAAAACACTTGTATTTGGCTTGAGCCAAAAAAGTAATGAATTTGCTGAAAACAAAGTAGTGATTTAAAATTCAATTTGATATGTGGTTAAAAATAACTTATTTAACATCTAAAAATATGCATTAGATACTTTCGAAGTAATTTAAAAGTGGCTCGTAAGGAAGTACTCCTTTTATTTTTTGCTGGGTACATACAGGACAAATTAAAAATGTAATCAAAAACGGAACAAAATTACAACAACGTCATCTTAAAATTGATTTAAACATGGGTACAGTCAATTTTAAAATTTGCTGATTTACACAAGGTTTAAAAAAATTTTTTTAAGTTAAAATTCTATTATGAACAAAATTTTAGCGAATATTGCTTAAAGTTAAAATAAAATAATAATTTGGGATTATTAGTGAGTTAACAAATGTTAAACTTAAATTGTAACAATTCCCATAAAAAAATACGCTAATTATTAACTTGATTGCACCCGATTAAAAATACTTGTGTGGCAACACTCTATTCTTGAATAGATTGTTTCTTTACATACTTTTACAACTACAATTAGAGCTGACAAAAAGCCAATGTAGTAAGGTACTAAAAAAAAACCTCCCAGCAAAAAAATAATCCAGATTTAGAAGCAATTGTTTATTAGGGGATGGTCACACTTGGGCAAATATTTGCTCAAAAAACGTGACCACAAAATATTAATGAAAAAGCTTTCAATTCAGATACGTGTTTGTTAAGTTAAATAGTTTCCAATAATGTTGCAATCAATGACATTGTCTATTAGTTGTTTATGAAACTGTTTAACTTAAGAAACACTTTTCTGAATCAAATGGTTTTTCACAAACATTGAGTGGTTACGCTTTTTTGAGCAAATATTTGCCAAGTGTGACCGTACCTTTAATAATAGTCTCTTTTGCATTTTTATAGCTTCTTTTTCTGTTTCTTATGTGTTTTTTTCTATTGTAGTTTTTTATATCCCTTCCATAAAAGCATTTTGGAAGGTGTAGTTTAATATGACACAAAAATAAGCGCTTCGGAAGCGCGGAAAAGCACACAGTGCATGCCCTCTGCCTTACGAGGATGCAATAACGTAAGCGAATGACGAAATTTAACACAAACACTACGAAGTCAGTCGGCTGTTTATATTCAAACTCTCAAAATTTTTTATAGATCATCCTCTCTCGCCTACCTGTATACAAATTTGGATGCGAATGAAATTTTTACTTCGAATTTTTTATTTTTGAATTGAATTGGGTACAAAAATAAATATGTGCTTTGGTAGTTCAATGGGTAGTGTTCTAGCATAAAATATGGAAATCCTGGGATCGACTCCTGATTCAATGCGCGAACAAAAAGTAAAAAAATAAAGAGCAAATTTTTTAATTACATATATACATATGAAAGACATGCTTCCAGGTAGACTTATATTTTTGCTGAATTCAGATCACTCCGGCAGGCATGAAAGAATCACATTTTAGATCGACTTGGCAGAGCTTCTATGCAGGGAATCCCATATAAAAAGCATGCAAAATTTCATGCATCGGTTAAGCGCTTGCATACCAAAATAGCACTTATATAGGTGCTTCCAGCGAAGCATCTTTTTTTGCTGGGCTGTTGATTATTGAGCTCTTGTTGCAACTTTAGTTATTTGTTGAGCTTCTCATTTGTTTAAAATGAAAGTTTATAACATAATAACTCTAGTTGTTCTAAGAAATTTTTGGGCAAAGGTTCCCTAATGATCTGGATCAGCAACAGTGAAATACGCATAGGATCCATCTAAATCCCTCAATAATCAATTTCAATGTATTTTTAATAAAAAGATATTTTAATAAGTAAAATAATGGACCTAATGACGAGTGTCGTATTTCGACTACGACTACGACGATTTTGGACTAGATTAAAGAAAAAATGTTGCGATGTTCTTTAGTCTAGTACAAAATCGTCGTTGTCTGAGTCGTAATACGACACTCGTAATAAGGTCCAATAATTTGGGATTATTAGTGCGTTAACAAATGTTAAACATAAAATATTAAATTTTAATGGGCGCACCTCCGCCCATTTTTTAAATGGAAGATTGTATATATTTTATAGCTCAAGGTGTGTTGTAAGTTTCGCAAAAATCGGTTAAGTAGAACCACATGGAATATAATAATAAGTTTTATTGGGCGTAACCCTTTCCATTTCATCAACTCTAAAATTGTTTAATTACAAGAAAGAAAGGTGTTTGCTAGGTTTAGCAGCAATCAAATAAGTAGAATATAAAATCAATTTAATAAATTGTAGGTGTGACCCCGCCCACAATGGGGCCAATTGGAAGCTATACCCTTAGACAAAAAAAAAAGAGTTTTTTCAATCGGTCTAAAATGCAGCGATTTATGAAGTAACAATGTCAAAAAATAAAAATAAAAATGTCGACGAATTGATAACCTCCTCCTTTTTTTGAAGTCGGTTAATAAAAATAACAGCAACGAAAATCTCAGTATAGGTAAGTGAAAAGTATTATGAAAACTGGTTGTGAAAATTAATATTAAAACGTATTTTTTTTATTTCAAATTATCTCAGAACTAGAATTTTCCCCCCGGTGGACAGTCCAAATTATCGAGATTCAAATTAAAGTTTTTCAAATTATCGGTGCAGTTAGAGATTTCTAAAAAAGAATTATTTTATTTCTTATACGTATATAATAACCATAATATAGAAAGGCCCAAACTCATATTTTTTTTTGAAAATGAGATTTTTGCATTTTTCTTTCGAAACAAAACAAGCTTGAGTTAAAAAAAAATTATATGTATGAAATTAAATTAGTAAAATACTTTTTTCTTGTATCATTTTGTATAACTCTTAATAAATAAAACATTTGAATAAAAAGACATTTCATTCACCATTTTTTTAAGAAAAGGTGAACCCACCATTTTTATTTAGCAAACAAAATTCATATTCGTGCACAGAATTTATATTAAGAAATCAGATTAGAGACTAATGCAATTGGCAATAAGGAAAAAGTGTTTAAGTAATATTTTACTGTTTTGCAGTAGAGCACTTTTAAGCTTTCAAGTCGATTTTCAGAAATTAGTTTATTTTACGGTTATATTGGGAAATTATCTAGTAAGTTTAATTTTTTTAAATAAACATCGTTCTACACACTATAATTAATACATTTAAGTTGAAATATACTGAAGTATAACCTAAATTAAGCTATTATTCCAAATGAGATAGGAAGTCTTAAAAAGATAAGTCCTAAGTCATAGTGCTATAACTACCTGAAAAATCACACAAATTAATTGAGATTTCGACCAGGGGTACTTTCGAATATGCAGATTACGGAGGTACCATTAACTAAAAATTTGCTTATCTCGACTTAAGCACTTTTTCCTTTTTGCCACAGAATTATAAAAGAAAAAGATAAATAATCCGTTTTTAACAAACACTAGTTGTATATAAAACTTTTGAGATTATTTTGTTTTTGCATGAACATGAACTTTTTTTCTTAAAAATATCTAGAGCATACCATTATTTTCTAAAAATAAATGTCGGTTTGATTAAATATTTGATTTATTACAAGGGGCCTCTATGTGTTAACACCGTACAAGAAAAATAGGAATATTTTAGTTTGGTATTTATTTTATTACAAGAGTTTTTAGTTTTGTAAACCTCGAGGCTGTGCGAATATGAACTTTGCGTACTGTACATAAATCATTGCGAAAATCGTAGTAAACAATGACGCTCAGTTTTTTTTTTAAATTTTGTGATTTTGATATTCATTTAAAAATTTTTATTTTGATTATAAACATAAATAATTTTTTATAATGACTAGACGGATTGCGATATTGAGTAGAGTGTTATTTTGTATTATTACATACATACATATGTACACCAAAGGTGAAAAGGAACTCTATTGTTTTCGCTACGCTGTCTGTCTCTCCGTCTGTCTGTCACAGACTATTTTCTCGAGAACCGTAAGAGCTACGGACCTGAAATTTGGACAGAGTGTGTAGAACTTTGGCCGCTACAACAACAAACACATGAGAGTTAAAACTTAAAGGGTGTTCCAACGAAAAATGTTAAGACACCATGTAATATACATACAATTGTATCTACATATGTATGTATGTATATCTGTGGCAAAAAGAAAAAAAGTGCTTAAGTAGAGATAGTCCTAGTTTACACTATGCAAGTCTTATTGCTAAGCTGATTAGTTTGAGGTAGAGAGAGACGAGGGGAACAGTAACATTTCTTTACCCCTCGTCTCTCTCTCCTAACAAACTAATCAGCTTAGCAATAATACTTGCAAAGTGTAAATTGGGACATAAGCTGATTTTGAGTTAATGGTACCTTTGTAATCTGCATAATTAAAAGTACCCCTGGGCAAAACCTCAATTAATTTATGCGATATTTCAAGAAGTTAGAATAAAATGGCTTGCGGCTTATCTTTTTTAGACTTCTAATCTCATTTGGAATAATAAGCTTAATTTAGGTTACACTTTGGTATATTTCCACTAAAATGTATTATTTACAGTGTGTAAAATGATGTTTGCTTAAAAAAATAAAAGCGAAACCTGAAAATCCCAATTTAACTGAAAAAAAGTAAATTTGTGAAAATCGACTTGAAAGTTTAAAAGTGCTCTTCTGCAAAACGATAAAATATGACTTAAACACTTTTTCCTTATTGCCACAGATTTCATTGGTGCTTAAGGTATGGTCACATTTGTCAAACATTTGCCCAAAAAAGCGTAACCAACAAAAAGTTGTAATGAAAGTTGTTTCGAACACAATTAATGGACATTGTCATAGTATCCAACAATATTGGCTACTATTTAACTTGACAAAATTTTGTCTGAATGGAAAGATTTTTCATTGGCATTTAGTGGTTACGCTTTTTGGGCAAATGTTTGAAAAGTGTGACCGTAGCTTTAGCCAATAAAAAAAATAAATTTATGCCAATATGTCAGGTAGTAATTTTTTTTTTAATAAAAAAGAAATATCTCTGATCAAAAAAAAAATTTAAAAATACTCGAAGTTCCGTTGATGGTGAAATTGGTAAAAATACTTTTAAAAAATTTAATAATTTGGTGGAGACAAATCAGGATTTCAAGACATTGAAAACAGCATATCCACAGAGATTTCTAGACTTAATTTTGAAACTACAATCAACAATTGGAAACTTAAGTCTTAACGATCTTTTATATTCTACGAATGCAAGGTTTTTGAGTGTCGATGTGGAAAGGAACTTCTCAATCTACAAAAATATTTTAAGAGATAATAGTAGATCTTTTTGCTTTGAAAGTATGCTGTTGTTGTTATTTACATTTATTTTCTTTTTACATACTTTTACAACTACAATTTGAAGCTGAAAAAAGTCAGCCAATGTAGTAATGGTAAAGAAAATAAAAAACATGTTGATTATTGAGTTCTTGTTTCAACTTTGTTATTTGTTTTAAGCTTCTCATCTGTTTAAATGAAAGTTTATAACATAATAACTCTAGTTGTTCTAAGAAACTTTGGGTAAAAGTTCCCTGATGATCTGCATTAGCAATAGTGAAATGCGCATAGGATCCAGCTAAACCCCTCAATAATCAATTTCAATGTATTTTTAATTAAAAAAATATTTTACTTAATAAGTAAAATATTAATTTGGGATTATTAGTGTGTTTAAAAAATTTTAAGCTTAAATTTTAACAATTCCCATAAAAAAAATCACTAAGTATACAAAAACATTTAATAATATATTGCAATTCACAAATGGATTGAAATAAACAAGTTTTAACCCAGCTAAAAAAATATGTCTGGAGCATATAGATATGATATCCTATATATGGTTCGGATCCGAAAAATGAGGTTATATGGCCATATATGGTAATATATATTCATACATTTGCATACATGAATGTGTATTCCCTATATAGTATGCAAAGTTGATATTTATACTCCCTTGACTAAAAAAAGAGTACTACTGTGAAATAAATTCAATTATTTAAATTACTTTTTTTATGATTTTAAATATTTAATGAAACATTTAATTGAAGAAATAATTAAAAACGAATTAAAGGGCATTTCATAAGTCATTTTAAGAGTAAATGTGAATCAATTATTTAAAAAACACAGACCTCATATTCGTACATAAAATTTAATTTAAGAAATTCAGATTAAAAACTAATGCAATTAATTATAAACGAAAAAATAATCCATCTAACAATAGTTTTCAATATAATTGTTTGCAGTAATATGAACTTTGTTTCTTATCTAGAGAATTTGTTATTTTCTATCAAATTAATGATTGGATTATCCTTTTGATTATTTGATATATTAAATGGGGCCACAATTTTTTGTAACAAAAGTTTTTCTTTTTTAAACGTTGGGGATACGCATATAAACTTTGCATACCGTATGTATTTTCTAATGGATTTCCAATTCACCAGTGATAAAATCCAAGCTTTTTTGATTGCAAAAACGATCTTATGTGAGATATCATGTATGCATACATTCTTATATGGCTCCATATGAACAGCTTCATAATGAAATTTCCATATATGAGCTCATATATTACAATACATTTCATATATTAGTCCATATAAAGGGTGTTTTTTATTGAGGTATAGAACTTTAAGTTGGCATCACTTTTTTAAATGGCGGCCATTTTTGGTTTGCCATTTCATCATGAACAGGTTAACAAAAGAACAACGCTTGCAAATCGTGCAAATTTATTTCGAAAATAATGGTTCAGTTCGCGAAGTTTACCGCAAGCTCCGTCCATTTTATCGTCGACATAATCGTCCATCAGAGCAATTAATTCGGTTAACCATGGATCGTTTTCGCACTACGTTTACTCTATGTGATAATACGCATCCGCAGAGACGTCGAACAGTGCGCACCGAAGAAACAATTGCCGCTGTAGAGCAAAGTGTTGAAGAGGACCCGAATGAATCGATTCGCCACCGTGCACAGCAATTGGAGCCGACTAACCGACTATTTTGTTGCCGAATTGGATGGCATGAATGTGGATGAGTTGTGGTTCCAACAAGACGGCGCTACATGCCACACAGCGCACGTCACAATCGATTTATTGAAGGAAACATTCGATGAGCGCATAATTTCGCGGAATGGACCTGTCAATTGGCCACCAAGATCGTGTGATTTGACACCATTGGATTATTTTCTTTGGGGATATGTGAAGTCGCTCGTCTACGCCAACAAACCAGAAACGTTAGGGGACTTGGAAGCCAACATTCGTGGCGTTATTGCCAACATACGGCCCCATATGCTCGAAAAAGTGGTTGAAAATTGGACCTGTAGAATTGGCTTTATTCGAGCCAGCCGCGGCGGCCACATGCCCGAAATCATATTTAAACATTAATGGCATAAAATTATCCTTCCAATAAAGCCAAATTGATGGACATTAAAACGATTTTCTTGTGTTTTATTTCAATTCGAAGTTCTATACCTCTAAAAAAAACACCCGATATTAGTTTATATATAATAGTTTTGCGATGTATAATCTCATACATTTCCATACATGAACTCATAAATATTCATATATAGTTATATACATTCATATATTAAAAATATATGGATCATATATAATTTGTTTAGCTGGGTAAGTGAATTTTTTCACTTTTGTAAGCAAAAACATCAGTTGTCAATATAAAATGTTGCCAGATACATTTTTTAAAGATAACCCAGCTAAAAAAATATGTATGGAGCATATATGATATCCCATATATGGTTCGGATCCGAAAAATGAGGGTATATGGATATATATGATAATATATGTATATATATTCATACATTTTCATACCTGAATGTGTATTCCCTATATAGAATGCAAAGTTCATATTGATTCAAAAAGCGCACTGCTGTGCAATAAATTAAATTATTAAAATAATTTTTTTGTAAGAGTTTTTGGAGAAAGGTTGTGTTTAATGAAACATTTGTTCGAACAAAATAATTCAAAACGAACTAAAAGACATTTCATATTCGACATTTTAAGAGAAAATGTGAATCGATTATTAAAAACACATAAAACACACAATCGTACACAACATATAATTTAAGAAATCAGATTAAAAACTAATGCAATTATAAAACAAAAAATAAACCGTTTTTATACTAACACTAGTTTTCAATATTATTTTTTTTTTCAGTTATATGAATTTTGTTTAATGGCTGCATTATCTTTTTGGTTATTTGATTTATTAAATAGACCCACAATATATAAAATCAACAAAAAAGATTTTTTTGTTACACGAGTTTTTATATTTTAAACCTTAAGGCTCTACGCATATAAACTTTGCATATGCGTATGTATTTTCTAACAGACTTCCAATTCACTAGTGATAAAAAAGATGGAAAAAGATCGAATTAATAAAATTCAAGCTTTTTTTATTGCAAATGCGATCTTATGTGAGATATTATGTATGCATGCATTTTTATATGGCGCCATATATTACATCTTATTTCTATAAATGGATTCACATATGAAGAGCTTCATAATTAAATTTCCATATATGAGCTCATATATTGTAATACATTTCATATATTAGTCCATACATTAATTCATATATAACAGTTTTGCCATGTATAATCCCATATATTTCCATACATGAATTCATACATACTTATATATAGTTATATACATTCATATATTAAAAATATATGGACCATATATAATTTTTTTAGCTGGGAAGTAACACTCAAGCAATATTTTTTCATATATGTATGTATATTTCAAGTAAACTTTTTTATATGGATTCTGTCAACATTTTACGTGAAATTTTGAACAAAGTACCAGGCTTAACTCTATAAAAATATTGAAAAATTAGGTCTTTTACACTTATTAAAAAGAACATACAAAAAATCAGATTAACTCAACATCATGAAAAAGACTTCGGAATCACTCAATGAGTGTCAAAAAAGAGAACTTCTTGCAATGACAATTTTATGTAAAATTCATCAGAAAATATACAAATTTGAACTACTTTCGCATCACAAGTTCGGGATTTTATTGATTCCATTGTAAGATATTTTTTTACTGGAATTAATTAATTTGATTGACTTTTTCTGACTTTTAGAAATAGTGTATGACGAGGAAAATTTTTGAACCCAACCAAATCACCTAAAAAAAAGTGATATTCATTACTTGCAAAATATTTGGCAATGTTTGTGTGGTATGCCAAATTTTTCGTACAAATTTGTTATATGTCTAATGTACGAGGGTGGGTCATTAACACAGTGAATTTTTGAAGTAACACAGTCTTTTATACAAAAAGTTATTTTATTTTTCAACGTAGTCTCCTTTGAGTTCTATACACTTATGCCCTAATTCTGTTCGACGATTGTGTCATCTTGTCTATGGACGAAAAAAAGCCGCAATTATTATTACAATTCGTGTATTTGCTTTATGATTTTGTTCCCAAACATTATTTCCAACCAGGGCTGCCAGATAAAATTATCGAAAAATCGCCGAAATCCCGATAAACTATAAAATAATCGTCATTTTATACTCGAAAAATTCAAAAAAATCGTACAAATCAAAATTAATTTTTTAACGTGTATACTAGGCCGGGTCGATTAGTATGGATAAACAATCGTATAGCAAAAACGAAATCTACATATCACTACCTTAATATAGAAATGCCCTAACTCATTATTTTTTTGAAATCGTGATTTTTACATTTCTCGATACATTAGATTTCTTCTATCGAAAAATACAAAAACTCGTTTTCTAAAAAATAATTCTAAGAAAATTTTGCATGTCGAGATGCGCGGTATAGGGTTTGATTTTACACCCATGGTTTCTTTGCAAGATTTTCTTAGAAGATAAGTGGGCAAAATTACACTAAAATCTTTGAGAAGATAAGTAATATATGAATTGAAATAGTCGCTTTTTTATAAAAGAACTGCAATATTTGGACTTCTAAAAACTCGTAAATTTTGAGGGAAAAATCGTCGAATCGTAATTTTGCTATTTTCGGCACCAAAAATCGTCAAAATGATGACAAATCGTCAAATCTGGCAGCCGTGTTTCCAACACATATTTTTTCATATATTTTTCAAACTACATATTGTATAATACTTTAATTTTATTTTTATGTTTTAATAACATGCCAATAATATTTTTATTTTTCATTATCAAAGACAACAACCATTTTTGAAGAAAATAATTTATAGAATTCAAACACAAGAACTCAAAAGAATTTTCAAACAAAACGTCCTAGATATTTTTACTGAATTAGGGCATTAGTCCCACGTTTCTCCAATTTTTTCAAACCTTTCGAAAAATATGATTTGTCGAGATCATCATAATAGGCATTTGTTTGTGAGATTATTCGTCGTTGGAATCAAATCTCTTTCCACCCAGAAATTTTTTAAAATTTGGGAACAAGAAATAATCAGTCAGCGAAATTACCGAGCCATGTGAGATGCCTATGGCTTCCACAATCTCTCTCACTTTCAATCTCCGATCAGCTAAAACCATATCGTGAATTTTTTCAATTGATTCGGATGTAGAGACCTTAATGGACGTCCAGAAAGTTCGGCTGGTACGGCCACAAAGACAACCACTTTTTTACCACTGAAATTGATGGTGAAGAGTCTCCATAGTATTTATCAAGATTAGCCTTGGTTTGAGTGATGGTTTTTTTTTGCAAAACATAATTCTTAATGAGCACACGAAATTCACTTTTTCCATTTTCTTCTAAAAACGCGGGATAGTCTGCTATCAACGGCTGCCAAACGCAAACCAAATGATGCAGCTTGTTCACGCGTTTATTGCACTAATGCTATACACGCGTCTGTCAAAAAAAGTTGAAATAGTGTGTTTTCATAAGGCAAGTTACATAGAAAAGTTCGCGAAGCGCGTACCTCACACAAAGTTGAACAAAATGACAGCTAGTACTGCCAGATTCATAAGCTAACATACATATACAAAAATGATTACAAATTAATTTTTTCATTAAACAATAAATAAAAAATGCATTACATATTTAAAGAAAATAAAACGTAAATTTGCCGCAAAGGCTTTAAATTTTACAGCTAAAAAAGCCTCATAGGCGTGGTGTGTAACTTTCCATTTCTATAGCGTTAAACGTTGAACAAGCCAGAAAAGCGTTGCCGCGTAACGCGTGGTATGTACTTCCACCTTTAGACAGGAGTTAACTGACAGTTGCTTATTGACAGGAGCAGTGTTGCCATTTCAATTAAGAGGCGGGAAATTCAAAAAGACACTGAGTTAATAACCCACCCTCGTACATACATACATACATATGTATTTAGGTGCATATGTATGTATATAATCACTACATAGTAATGAAATAATAGAAAAGTAATTAAATATATAAACTACATTAAATTCTGCCTACGCAATTCCAATTAATAAAGAAAAACTTAAAAAGAAAACATAACTTTTAAACATGTGACCTTGTATGTTATGTTGCTGCATCATTTGTTTTCTGGGCGTGTTTTCCAACGACCATAAAAGTACTTATGTAGTGTAATAATGTGCGTATTTAGTTTACTTAAATATGTCTTAGAATATTATATAAATTACCTTTTCTGTTCTAGACTCAGTTTAGTGAACATCTGCTTGTCGAAAGCTCAACAAACAAGCTTAAAAAAAGAAAGAAGCGCGGTATTAAATATGTCTTATTTGGGCAATACCTCGGATTTAGAAAGCGAAAAAATGGATTTTGCGAGAAATCGCAAAACAAATATTGTAACGAAATCTCAAGCGCATAAAGTATCCAGTGAACCCAAGTGGTCAAACAAAAATGATGACGATTCGGACTTAGAGTCTACAAATGAAAATTTTTTAACGAAAGGTAAGAAATTGTGATTTAAGAAAAAAATATGTGTTTTGAAAGTTTACCTTCCTACCAGTGTTGCCGTTGTTGATTTATTGCTTTCCTTTTTAACTTTTTAAGATAGAAATTGTCACAAATTTTGTTGGGAATGAATGCTAAATTTATCCATATGACAAAGTATATTAAAAAATTTTAAATCGTCCAGCCAGGTGTAGATGTGTATTTTAGTTTTCTGAATAACAAAATTTTTGTAGGATCCCTGATTTACATTAAAGTTTGTCAATAATTTTGTTTTATGTTTTTGACATACAAAAAACTTTTACACTAATAAAATGTCCTGTGGTTTTTCCTATAATTGTAATTGTTGTATGGTTAGTTTTACCTTGATTTCCAGTTCCGAAAGTAGTATAAATTTGGATAATCTCTAATGATTTTTACATAGAGTTGTAATTGCAAGAAGTTCTCTTTTTTATCCGTATTCAGTGAATCCGAAATCTGGAATCTAATCGTCGCTTTCGATAACGACCTGGGGGCAAATTACGGCACTCGTTATCGAACGAAATTGCGAAATATTTCAATAGAATTTATATGGAAATGTTTCGTAATTTCGTTCGATAACGAGTGGTAATTTGCCCCCTGATTCGATCACGTTTTTTCAGTTGTAGATTATGGCATTCGATATCTAACCATATTATCACATTGTTCGATAGCGAATGCCATTATCTCAAACTGAAAAAACATGATCGAATCACCTCGTTATCGAAAGCGACGATTAGACTTTTGATTTTACTTACGTTCTTTTTTCTTTTCCTAAATTTCTTTTAAATCAATATATTTTTTATAAATAAAAACCAAATACTTTATGACATTGATTCAATTTTCCTAAAAAAAAAATCAAGACATATCGTAAGTATTTGCGACAAATACAAATGATCTCCAATTTTACATAAGTGAAATAGCTTCTTAATTAATTGTCTGGATGTTGGCAATAAACCATTACTGAAAAGTAAAAAATACACTCATATTGATATTTTGGAAGAAGACAAAAAGTATTCCTGCATAAAAACTGATTTTTGGAAATTTGAATGCTACACGAGTAAGACCAGTAACGCAATATTAATGTAGAATAACAATTCAAACTGAATTAAATTTAAGTAATAAAAAGGGGAATAGGTTAGTAATTGTCTTCCGAAGTAAAATCAATAGAAATAGTATTTGATCTTATTTTGAAAAAGTATCGAAAATTTTTATGTGTGAATACAAATAATTGGTGAAAGTAAACCACTTTTTGGTATTTTTCCTATACAAATCACATTTCATAGAATAAATAAATGAGCTCAAATGAAATTCACAGTAGAGAGAGTTTTGTTTTTCCAATCAAGAGAAAATCGTCAAAGCGAAAACAACCTAAAAAGAAAACTTTGTCAAAGCGAAAAAATCGCAAATCGAAAAATGGCAAAACTACAAAAATTCTCAACATGAAAGAAATAATTTCTAGGTGATTACAACAAAAAATTTTGGAGAGAAATAATTATTTTTGGAGAACAAACATTCCCATCAATATGGGTCTCAAAAAAAAAAGAATGAAAAATGGCTTTTCAAAATAGATTTCTTTCGGAGAAGAAACACATCTATCAATATGGTTAAAAGGGCTTTATGGCTGGGTTTAATGAACCAACATAAATAAGGTCTTAGTTGAACACAATATCAATATGACGAGTTACTCGTACTTTTATATTTGAACCATATCTATTTGGATCTCAAATGCAAGAGCTTGGTTAGTATGTATAAAATATATGCTAACAAAGTAGCGGGCAATATGCTAGTTATATACATATATAATTCTATACAAAAGACTACTCTGTTATTTTCACGTGTTGAAATAAATGCTAATTTACAAACGTGTAATTCCGTAAGAACTCTGTACCCAGCTATAAATGCATACTATGAGCTTTAAAAATATTCTGCCTTATCGTGGTTGGCGTATTTGAAATACGACTACGGCTGTTTGGTAATAGATTAAAGAAGACTTCAACAGTTTTTATTTAATCTATTACCAAACAGTCGTAATTGTATTTGAAATACGCCAACCACGACAAGGCAGATTGTTACTTGATTAAAATTTTGAAAACAAAAACATTAATTGAGTTTAATTGAAATTATTCCATAATTTCCTTGGCGAGGTACAATTTATAGACTGTGTAAGCTACAAACACACGCACTAATATAAAAATACTCTGACTATTAATCGACTACATATGTGACGCGCAAAATAGAAAGGGACCTAAGGGTAAAAACCGGTTTTGTTCAGAAGAGCCATTTTAAAGATTTAAATACGTGTATCTTTGGTGTACCATCACATCATAAAACGCGCATATCTCTGGGAGGCAACACTTTTGGGGGATCGGTCTCATTCGATGCTCAGATGTTGTCCACATCAAAAAAAAAAGTGAAAATTGATTTTTTTTTACCCTTAGGTCCCTTTCTTTATGCGCTGTCACATATGGTATTTATCGACTACAGGGCTATTTTATTTACACACACAGAAATCATGTTTTCAAACAGCCACACACATCCACATATTTTACATTCCATTATATACATATACAGAAATGTATATACATATGTATACGGTGGCGAATGATGAATTAATATCCTGAGTATCAGCGTATTTTTAGACCAATGCTCTTTATGCCAGACACAGGAGCTAGAACGTGATTTTCGTAACAAATATAATCGACGCTATTGCATTTATAAATTTATTTTTGTTTTGTTTCATTCTTAGAAGTGAGTGAAACAAAAACAACAAGAGCGATTGTTCAATTTGTTTTTGTATTGTTTTTGCACATGAGCCCAAACAATATATTAATTTAATCGTACGCAGCTAGAAAAGAAAACAATGGAAACTAACTTCAAACGTTTTTAAATATTTGCGTCGAACTTGACATAATCATATAACATAATTTTACTGCCTTGTGATTTAACACATGAATTTTTTTTGTATAGCTTAGCAGCATAGCTCTAACCAGTTGCAGGGTTGTCAGATTTTTTCCGACATATTTCGCCAAATTGATTTTAAAAATCGCCAAAAGTCGCAAAAAATCAATTTTACGTAGTTTTTCTTAGTAAATATTTGATAATAAATTTGTTTTTATATAAACTTTTATAAAATGATCGCCAAAATAAGAAATAAAATCGCCAAAAATTATTTCTAATAAATTTTTCTCATCCAAATTCAAAATGCATTAATGACTATAATTAATACAAGAAAAATCATCAAAATCAAATTGTTTTAACTTCTTTCAGACGAGTTTTGGTAGGATTTGTTTTTGAAACAACTCCTTCAACCAACTAATTTTCCTGAATTAGAAAAATTTTGAAGATCAATTTTGTTTAAAAAAAATAGCCATAATAGTCGCCAACAAATTTATTTATAGCCAGTAAAATAGCAAAAAAAAAGTTATTTATCGCCAGAAAAATCACCATGTCGCCAAACCAAAAATTTGGACGCCAAACAAGTTGAACAATCGCCAAGTTTGGCGAGAAATCGCCATATCTGACAGCCCTGACCAGGTTAGAGTTGTGCTTATCAGCTCTTTTGAGTGACCGCTCTTTTCAGCTCAGCTCACTTTACTGAAGTATTTCATTCAGTTGGCCCAGTAGCTCAGTTCATTTGTAGTGAAACACTTTATCAAGCATAAAGAAAGAGCGAAAACAGAAGCATAAAAAGTGACCGATTTATACAGTGAGTGTGTGTGTGTGTGTGTGGTCATACATGACAAAACAAGGCAGATGAAGTATGTATAAAAAATAAATAAAACTAAAATACGAGTACAGTCCAACTTCGATAGTCCGGACATGCGCCAGTCCGGTCACTCCAGTAATTCGGACGCTTCTACATTTCGGACAGTTTCAAGTTTTTACCTCCACAATCCCGACAAATTTTTTTTATGCAAGAACAAAAACTAAAATCCAAGCAAAACATGCGAGTTAACGGGAATTTTTGTTTTGTTATTCGTAATTTGATTTACATTTTTTACTGTTATTGCTTCAGTTTCGGTTCATTATTTCGCAAGCGTGTTTGTTTAATTCCATTCGAAGTGCCATATTTTTAAATAATAAACACAAACATAAAATACTAACCTTACATTAGAAGTGTGATATTTTAAAATGACTTGATGAAGGAAAAACTATTAGGCAGGTTGCGGAAAATTTCCATATTCCTAAATCAGCGATTTATGACATTAAAAAAGTAGAAATGGATGCAAAAACAAAGATCTCTAATGC
Organism: Tachina grossa; assembly: GCA_949987645.1. Lineage (NCBI taxonomy): Eukaryota > Metazoa > Arthropoda > Insecta > Diptera > Tachinidae > Tachina > Tachina grossa. The sequence continues at coordinate 23,460,592 of OX465277.1, read as the reverse complement.
AGATGCAAAGAAAGCATTTCCAATTTGCATTCAGTGGGCTGAGGAGAATAAGAGAGACTAGAGCAAAAGGCACAAATCAACCACCTCAACAAAGTTAGTCAGCACAAAATAACTTCGTCTTTTTATATATCACTAGATATACCAAACGGACGACACACTCCTCCTAATTATAGAATCAAAATGTAAATAATTTAAGATTCAAAGAAAATGTACCTATCTAAACGTCATAAAAAATTCATTAACACACAGCCACACACAAACTTACATATGCAAGCATAATTAAATAATTGGGGTATTCACAAGCCTGTCCTAAGTGTCATAAAGTCATAAAGTCCTAACATTTTAAACCAGTTTAAAACTATTTTTATTTTCTTTCATATAAAAGGAGTACTATATTAATACAATTCTTCACTCTATGTATTTGTTACTGTCATAACTAATTATTTTGCTTTTTAGTTTTCTTTTTCGACAAAATGTCCATTTACGTTTAAATACGTGGCGTTTTTCTTAAACAAATTTCTACTCAAATCATTATATATTGCAAAAAATATAAAAATTCGCAAGGGATTAAAATAATGGAAACAATATCCCAAAGCTAATTATATAGACCGCAAAAAAAATGTAATAACTCGAGTATAGACTTACAGCATATAAATCGCGAAAACTTGCAAAAATGCGAATATCTTCTAAAAATTTCCAAAGCCCCAAAAACTGTAAACGAGCAAACTCAGTAGATTTTATGAATCAAAAATTATCTCACCTGAAAAAAATTTGCGAAAATTCGCGAATAATTTTTTAATTTGAAAAAAAACTTAAAATTTATTTAAAAAAATGCTTAAATTGTAAGGAATGCAGAAAACTTTTAAAAATCCGCAATTACGAAAATTCGCAAAAACTTGGTGACATCAAAAATATATTAAAGTCTGATACTTAATAAAAAAAGTTTAAAGGCCCAACTATAATATGAATAAGCTAGCTTAAGCAACTGTGCGGTTACATATAAAACGCATGTGGCAAACTATAATGTACTTAACAAACTTTTCGTCAAGTTTCGTCAAATGTCATTTGCTTACGTAAAGTGCCAAACTGAACGCACATTCCGTAAGGAAACAACTGTTTTCTTATTTTAAACTCGGAAAATAAAGCAAAACTTTTATTTTCATTGTTTGTTTTACAATACACATATACACACATGCACATGTATTTACTTATGTATATTCACTGTTGTACTTTTTAGTAGGCAAAACAAATAAAACAAGTAATAAGGTGATGGATATATTTATATGTGAATTTTTAATAGATTAGGACATTCTTTCAAGTTAGTTTGATTGAATTGCATTCATTTATGAGTTATGAGAAGAAACAAAACTACTACAAAATTATTGACAATACCTAAATGTGCAGCTGTGGCTAAAGAATACTTAAGTGCATGTAAGTACATTGTGGCCACCTAAAAGTCACATCTGAATTGTTTAAGCATTTGACAGACTTATCGTTCAATTCTGACATTAGCTTAAGCCAGCTTATTCATATTATAGTTGGGCCTCAAAACTGTTAAAAAAAATAAAAAATTGGGAACAATCACTTTTATTGCAAAAATTTGCAACAAATTGCAAAAATTGTAAACAAGCTCCAATATTACTTAGAAATACCTAAAGATCTAAGAAATTCCAAAAATCGCAGAAAATTGGCAAAATTATGAAAATTCGCACAAATAGATAGATGTATTAAAAATCGGTAAAATGGTAAAAAGGCAAGCCCTAAAATAACACATAAATACTTAAAGATATAAGAAATTCAAAAAAAATCGTAAAAATTCGCGAAAATGAAAATTTGCAAAAACTTGCTAATACCAAAATGATAGCAAAGTGTGATATAAAGGGTGTTTTCTATTGAGGTATAGAACTTTAAGTTGGCATCACTTTTTTAACTGGCGGCCATTTTGTCAGCTGTCAAGTGATTAATATTTAGTTTGGTTTGCCATTTCATCATGAACAGGTTGACAAAAGAACAACGCTTGCAAATCGTGCAAATTTATTTCGAAAATAATGGTTCAGTCGCGAAGTTTACCGCAAGCTCCGTCCATTTTATGGTCGACATAATCGTCCATCAGAGCAATTAATTCGGTTAACCATGGATCGTTTTCGCTATACGTTTACTTTATGTGATAATACGCATCCGCAGAGACGTCGAACAGTGCGCACCGAAGAAACAATTGCCGCTGTAGAGCAAAGTGTTGAAGAGGACCCGAATGAATCGATTCTCCAGCGTGCACAGCAATTGGAGCCGACTAACCGACTATTTTGTTCCCGAATTGGATGGCATGAATGTGGATGAATTGTGGTTCCAACAAGACGGCGCTACATGCCACACAGCGCACGTCACAATCGATTTATTGAAGGAAACATTCGATGAGCGCATAATTTCGCGGAATGGACCTGTCAATTGGCCACCAAGATCGTGTGATTTGACACCATTGGATTATTTTCTTCGGGGATATGTGAAGTCGCTCGTCTACGCCAACAAACCAGAAACGTTAGGGGACTTGGAAGCCAACATTCGTGGCGTTATTGCCAACATACGGCCCCATATGCTCGAAAAAGTGGTTGAAAATTGGACCTGTAGAATTGGCTTTATTCGAGCCAGCCGCGGTGGCCACATGCCCAAAATCATATTTAAACACTAATGGCATAAAATTATCCTTCCAATAAAGCCAATTTGATGGACATTAAAACGATTTTCTTGTGTTTTATTTCAATTCGAAGTTCTATACCTCTAAAAAAACACCCTCTATAATAAAAGTCGTCAAATGTGTAAAAAGGCAAAAACTGCAACAACAAAAATAATTCAATCAGACAATTATATGGCTTGATTCAATCCTATTTTGTTAAAATTACACACAAGAGCAATAAGCTTTATCAAAAATTACCTGATCGCAAAACTTAAGAAAATTTGCAAATAAATTTCAAAGCCTTAAAATTTTAAAAGGTCAAATGCTCGAAAAAGTTTTGTTTTACATATTGCAAAAATTCGCAAATAATTATCGGAAACAAATAGAAGCCGTTAAATAATTTTCTCATAATTTTGCATATTCGTACCAAATATTATTTAATTTTTGTAATATTGTTTCTCATTTGTTTTGTATCATATTGTTTATGTTTCAACTAACACACTAAAATATGAGGGGTTGCTCACAGCAGTCGCATTTTAAACTAGTTTAAAAGTTTAGAACATTATGACGTTATGACTTTAACACTACCGTGTGAATACCCCAAATACATGAAATTAAAAAAACATAAACAAAATCCATTCAACAAAGCTAATTCACTTTATTCAATAGAGCTGCAAAACTATCGATAGTACTATCGATAGTATCGATAGTTTTGTTGTAAATGAAATATCGATAGTTTTTTCCACTATCGATACTATCGGCAAAAAAAAAACAAGTAATTAAAAGAGTAAAAATAATCGAAGTCAGTAAACAGTAGCCGGCAGCTTTGAAGCAAATTATCCGTAGTTGATTTAAGCTTTTGTACAGCGATGGAAAAGTTGGTACAATTGTATAATTTTAGCGCTATTTGAATGCCAAAAGTACCGTAGCACCGCAATGACCCATTTAGCACTACTGGAATCTCTTTATATTATATTACATGCCAAAAATAGCATTAAAATATATTAACCCCCTTATGCAAAAAATAATGCGTGCTTGAAGTGTACATTAAAAAAAATTTCCATAGAAAAACCGGTTTTAACGTTCACTTATTTTTTTGCACAAGGGGGTTAATCTTTAGCTCGAAGGTATTAGAAAATTAAGTAAATCAAACGATGTTTTCCGGTACTTAAAGAATTGCTGGAGGAATGTTATTTATTCCAAATTCATCTGCAAATGTGGAAATTTTTTTTTTGGTACCAAGGAGAGAAGCCGACTATTTGCATCGACTGTGAACAATCGAATAAAAAAAGGTTATAAACGTAGTATATCGTAAATGTTACTTTTCCCAGCAACTAATATTCTTTGTGCACCTTCTGGCGTTTTGTTAATTGATTTTTAGTTAATTAAAAAGTACAAGTATTAAAAAAATAAAAATAAAGAATTAGGTACAATCGTACTGAAAAAATTAAAAATTTTTTTGAAAGTTAGTACAATTTGTAAATATGACATCGCATCCCTGCTTCTGTATACATAAGTACTTAAATACATATGTATGTATATGAATTTATTTATAAATCCAATTGTTATTCGACAAATAGTAGTCACAAGTATCTTAATAAATTCAACATCGTCGACACAAAGATCGCCGCCAATCGTCTCTTACCATAAAACTTTACAGTTAGTGTCTTAAAAGTTATCAACAATTTTCGCATTTTGATAATTCTAAACCATGGGTAGGCCCATAAAATTTTAAGTTCAATAAAAAAGTATATTTTCGATAATGTGCCGCTTACGATAAAATCGAAAAAAGGCTTGATATATTTTTATATACTAATGAAAATGTTGAGGACTCTGGATTTTTTTTCGAGTCAAATGTAGTTTATGTGGAAACTTTTATAAAACTATTCGATACTATCGATAGTATCGATAGTTTTACATAAAACTATCGAAACTATCGAGTGGAGGGACTATCGATAGTTTTGCAGCTCTATTATTCAATTCTCTTCCTTTAAGTATTATGGCTTTCATACAACAACAAATAAGAGAAAAAAAAATTTTTAGATCAAGAGAAATACTACAAACACACACACACACTCATGTTTTGTTTCGTTTTTACTTGTAAGCTAATAAATGCGTGTGTAATATGTGTGCATGTAGTAGTAGCAACTTTAAACGTTTATAGCTGCCAAAATACTAAACCGATTTCAATAAAATATAGATTCTGCACATCTGTACAGAAAATCCTTTAAAACCATATAAATCTTTTTAAAATCGGTGTAGTGGTACCAGCGTAAAAGGGATTACAAAAAACATGTTCGCCTATGTATGTATATATGTACATATGTATGTATGTATGTATTTAAATCACTTAGATTATTTTAATATTTTCAACTGCTATAGTCCGGACAACTCGTTAATCCGAACGAGCCTAAAACTATATGTGTACGGATTGTCGAAGTTGTACTGTACATAGTTTAATGAGTGGAATTTGTTATGTTATGTTATGTATATATGTATGTACAATCAAATTAAAATTATTTAAGGTTTCAGATATTTTAATATTATCACAATACATATATAAAATTTTTTTTATGTACTTGTGCGACAAAAGAAAATTGCTAAAAACCACAAGACTTGTATCGAACTCTTTCATTAGGTCGTTTTAGACACAAACCTATTATCAAACACACCTAAAACACGTAGGTTTGTGTCTAAAACGAGCTGCTGAAAGAGTTCGATACAAATCAAGAAACCACTCAGTACTGAGCTGAAAGCGCTCAGTGGATTGATCGGCTCACAGCGCTCAGTGAGGTGAATCGTTCAATTGAACTAGTTCATTCATGAGCTGTACAACTCTAGACAACTCTAGTCCTAAGACACCTCTCATCTTTTTTTTTTTTTGCCCGAATAAACATCCATAGCCTGAGTAGAAACATACTTAGAATGAGAGTATGAGAGAGAGTCAACGGGTTTGATACAAATGTGCCTTTTTTTAATAATCGAAGTAGAGATGCTGCGTATGCATGTTATCGGCTTTAGTCATGCTTGAGAGAAAATAAGTGAAATTGGTTGCGCTATAATTAGGATTACTAAAATTAAGACTAGTTACTAGTTATGTATATAACACAAATTAAAAAAAAAATCAGAATTTTTAATCTTATTAATTTTAACTCTCCAGAGAGCTCCTTTTAATTTCAAGTTATCGAGAGTCTACTGTGTATGCAAACAGAATTTACTACAACAACAGAACTGTTTTCGATAATTTATGTATTTGTTAAAAAATCTATGAAATACACACCCATACCGAAATAATTTGACAGACAGCTTACCATATTCACCATATTCCTTATTAATAGGCCTTGCTCCCTGGCATGTGTTGAAAAACGATTTAGTTACTCTACTTCAGTAACCCCATAATTTTCTGTTCTTGAGAAGTCTCGAATAATTCGCCTACTGAAGGTATCGAGATTTTTAATTTAATTTATGTATTTGTCAAAAAATATATGATACAGTGGAATCTCTCTTGAGCGGACACCGAAAGGGACCATTGAAATGTTTCCACACAAGGGGACTGTCCACTCAAGAGAAAGCAATGCTTTTCTTATGGAGCGCTACCGGGACCTGTCAAAAGTGTCCGTCTAAAGGGGCTGTCCGCCTATAGGAAGTGTCCGTTAAGGGAGATTCCACTGTATATATGTACACCCATACCCAAATAATTTGACAGGCAGCTAGCTTGTCACCATATTCTTTATTAATAGGCCTTGCTTTCTTGTTACTCTACTTCAATAACCCCATAATTTTCTCTTCTGGATAAGTCTCGAATAATTTGCCTACTGAAGCTATCGACATTTTTTTTTTTTTTTTTTTTGAATACGACAGTTATAAACACATGAAACGAACGGTATTTGAAAACACTAAATTCTTTATATTTTTTAGGTGCATTTCTTCTAACTCCATCTTATGAACTGTCAATGGAACGTGCTGCATTAATATGCGAGAAAATAAATTTTAAAGGTTGCTTCAGTTTAACTAAAACTGCGAGCGGAATTCTTTTTAAGTTTTCACATCTTGACGATTATCAGGCGGTTTACAAAAAAGGATTTCATAAGGTTACTGGCGCGAGGTTTTATCGCAAGGTAAGGAAAGAAAATATGTTTTGTTTTTATTATGAAAACTAATAATAAGTTCACAAAAGATTTATATGAAAGCAAAATATTCACCCTTATTCCAGTTGTCAAAATCAGCGAAACGTCAATACAATATCAAAAAATTTGGGCTTGTCTACTCGTTCTCGAGAGCAATTTTGTGCTATTGACAGTATATTTTTGTCCCCAGAGGTCTGAAAAAAATTTCATTTTGATTTCCTCAATTTTGTGACATTTTTAGTGCCCCTCACAAGAGAGCATTCGAATGCGAAGGATCCTTGAAAATTTGGAGATTTTTTTATTGCTACTTCAAAGGATATTAAATTTTCAAAAAAATCACCTTATTTAATTTAATTTATACCGATAATCAAAACGAAATGTCGCCGATACCGATTCCGATACGCATATTAAAATTGAACTCAAGTTAAAATTAACAAAATTCAAGTATTTATTATACAAAATTACAGTGTAAGATTATTATTATTTAAAATTGATATTTGAATTCATTCTGAAATTAACATAAAACAAATTATTTTTGATGTGTAAACATCTATACGCTAGGGGGTAAAATTCTTTTTCACAATACAATCACAAATTTTGCTGAAATTCACACCGCGTTGTCAAATCGGTGTGAGCTACATATGTATGAGTGTATTAGTGTTTGAAAGAAGCAATACAAACTTATTTAAAATATTGTAAATACATAGGAATTTGCTGGTTTTTGTTTGTTTTATATAACTTGATAATTGCTTTATTAGGGTTCCGTACACCAAAGGTGAAAATGAACCGTAAGAGCTACGGACCTGAAGTTTGGACACAGTGTGTAGACATTTGGCCACTACAACAACAAATACATGAGAGTTAAAAATTAAAGGGTGTTCCAAAACGAGCAACGAAAAATGTTAAAATCTCATGTGATATACATACAATTGTATGTACTTTTAAAAGTTAGTGTATTTTTATACAGACTACAACAATTAACACTAAATTTAAAAAATTTAAATCAATGGGTGTTCCATCAGTTAAAGCAATTCTGACTTTGTAATTTTGACAACTTGCTGTATCTTGGAAACCGTAAGAGCAAAACTCTTGAAATTTTCAAAAAGGGTAAAACTAAAATATCAAAAAAATATAAAATCGCCAAATCTAAAAAAAATCGCCAAAAACAAAAAAAATCACCAAAACGAAAAAAAGCACCAAATTAAAAAAAAATGTCTAGGACTAAAATAAATCGCGAAAAACCGGAAAAATCGCCAAAATGAAAAAACCCTTAAACAAAAAAATCGCCAAAATGAAAAAATCGCCTAAATAAAAAACCCCAAAAACAGAAAAAATCGCCAAAATGAAAAAAAACGCAAAAATTAAAAAAAACCCAAAAACAGAAAAAAATCGCCAAAATGAAAAAAATTGCGAAAATTACAAAAAACCCAAAAAGAGAAAAAAAAACGCCAAAACGAGAAAAAAGCGCTAAAACTGAAAAAATCATTTAAACTGAAAAACCTAAAAAAAGGAAGAAAGCTAAATCAAAAAAATGCTCAAAACCGAATGTGCGCGAGTCAAAGTCGCACTTTACTGAATTTATTTTAATTTGAATGCGTACACAACAAGAACAGCAACAACTAAACGATGAACAACAGGAATTAAAAATTAAAAAGTAAAAGTAAAGGCATTTACCATAGATGAGCACTGCAGTAGCACTAAAGTTTCAGTAAAAACAAAAAACAAATTTACTGATTACTAAAATTTTTTTTTACAATTTTTATAAATTACCTAAATGATTTGTTATATGATGAGGTGCATTGAATTTTCAGTAATCAGTAATGCCCGTATTCATAATGAAATTGTACTAAGTGGCTGAATGTTTTTCATACAAAAGTTTCAAAATTTGAATGAAAAAACTTTGCCACTTGCTACAATTTTATTATGATTACGGCCCTACGATTTTACTGGTAATGAAAATTAAATTTCATTAGCAGTAAAAATTTACTAAATTTTTTTAGTAATCAGTAAATTTACTGCTTATTGCAATATTTAATGCAGTACATATACATACATATACTGCAGTGTGCCCATTTACTAACCAAATAAGTTTAATAAAACAAACAAAAAACAACAAATTCCTATGTATTTAATTACAATATTGAAAGTTTTGATACTTTTAATTAATTAATTTAAAAAAATATACTAAAAGCATAAGTACTTCCAACTTAAAAAAATTTTCATTACTAGATTTTTACAGATCTCCTCTGTGATCGGACTGACATTGCTTTTTTTTTTGACAAAATACATACATGATTTAGCACTGAGAGAACATTTCACTATTATGGTGTAAAGCATATATAAGCGTATGTGTATTCATTTGTATAAAAATCCGATTGATGTTCGGCACTCTGGTGCTAGTTTTTCTCTTAGTGGCCAGCAGTGGTGTAAAGCTTTTAATATGTTATTTCTTTTAGTTGTTTTGCAAAAAGAAGCGTTGAAAATTGAATTGTTTGTTGAAAACAGCTCTAAAAAAAATTAAGAAGTATATCGTCGTATCGACAGTAAAATATCGCGGATATCAAATAATAAGCATCGCCGATATATCGGAATCGGTATCGGTTACATCCCTAGTTTTTACAGAGAAGTGTTCCAAGAAATTTTTATTAGACTTTTCGCATTTTAAGTTTGAAATTGTGTAATTATGTAGTATTATAATAATTTATTCGACCTTTTATGTTAATTATATATAAATTTTATTAAAGCTATAGGTCTTTTGTAATCAATTTACTTTACTTTGTGTAGATTCTTCAGGAAATAAAATTATTCCTAATTATGTAGTTTTAAATTTCTATGAACCCAACAACTTTTCAGTGGGAATACTATAACTACAATATTTTCGATTTACAAAATCTTGGGCCTGAAATATTCCATACATCGTGCCGTAACCGTCAAAAAAGCTTAAGCGACATAATTTTCGAACTTCATTTTTTTGACCAAAATTTATTATTTTCGATCGTAAATACATAACATATATTTTAAAAAAAAAACCAAGTCCAAAAAATGTGTCGCTTAAGCTTTCTTAAAGATTATGGCTCGTTATAACAATAATCATTTTTTTTTAAATTAATGTTTGCAGTAAAAGCGGTTAATCTTTCTAACAGGTTCTGTTAAATGAGAAGTTTTCAATAAAACTTTTAAATAATTCGTATCATAATTCAAGCTAAGCTATTGGCCCATATCGTGGTTGGCGTATTTCGACTTCGACATTTTGGTTCTAGAATCTGGTTCTGTAATCTATTACAAAAATGTCCTAGTCAAATTCGAAATAAGTCAGCTTCGACAAGGGGCATTATATAATTGCTCAATTCAGAACCTATTGTGGGGTCGTACGTAGTTCGTACATGAGTTGTTGGTAATTTCACTAAAACAATGTTTACATAGAAATTACAAACAACGTCTGCACGAACTACGACTCCTACAATAAGTTGTGAATTGAGCAAATATTTATTATTAATTACATTTATTCGAACTATTATGAATCTTTAATTCACTTCAATTCAGTTCTGATATTACAAATAAAATTAAACTCCGCTCAGCTATAGTTTTTAATCGGATATGTTGTTATGCCAATCTTGGCTTTACTTAAGCAAAATTAGTATTTAAAACTTTCCTACCTTTTTTGTTCTTATCCCTCTTTTAGATTGCAATACCATGTCGTCCCAGGAAAACCTTTATTCTTTACGTTCTAGATGTTCCAGAAGATCTACCAGTGGAAGATATAAGGCATTCATTGCATAAATTCGATTCAATAGTGGAAGTTGTTAGACTTCATAAATATCAGCAACAAAGTTCTATAATTATGTCTGAAAAAAATTCCGAAGGTAGGTATTATTAATATTATATTCATATAATTATATATAAAGGGTGTCTCAACAAGAACGCAAGATTTAAATTTGACGCCATTGGAAGTGTCATTGTTTGACATTTGAACAATTGTTATTTGTTATTGTTACGAATGAACAACTCATTCTCATTGTGAAATTGTTTTACCAAAATGGTGAAAGTTTTGCGGCTACAGTTCGCAAATTGCGATCAATTTGGGATCACAATAATGCTCCAAAAGAGTCAACTGGAAAGAGATTAATGGATAAATTTGCCGAAACTGGGCCTGTTAGTGATGTAAAGACAACAACGCGCCTTCGACCAGGGCGATCGATCGAAAATGTCGCAGCTGTACGTGATGATGTCGCTCAAACTCCATCCACCTCAATTCGACACCGAGCTCAGCAAATTGGTGTCTCCAAATTCACTATGCAGAAGAAATGAATGTGGAGGGCATGTGGTTTCAACAAGACGGCGCCACATGTCATACAGCCAGAGAAACAATTCAATTGCTGCATCAGTCATTTCCAGGTCGTGTTATTTCGCGTTTTGGAGACCAGAATTGGCCGCCTAGATCGTGCGATTTAACACCATTAGACTTTTGTCTTTGGGGTTTTTTGAAGTCGGTGATTTACGCGAATAAGCCGACGACGACTCAAGCCTTAAAAGAGGAAATTGGAAGCTGCATTAATGAAATACCGCAGCATTTATGCAAAACGGTCATTGAAAATTTCATTAAAAGATCGCGTGTGTGCCAACAAAGCCGCGGCGGCCATCTGCCCGATATGTTGTTCCACACATAACCTCATTCTGTCTACTTTACGATATAATAAAGTTTCACGATTTTTTTTAATTATGTGTTTTATTTAAAATTTAAATCTTGCGTTCTTCGTGGGACATCCTTTATATTATAAAGCTTTTTAAGGCTGCTAAATTTTATTACAGTACAAATAAACTTAAAGCTTTCTTTGAAAATAAAACCGGGGGGGGGGAGGGGGGCAAATCAGGATATTCGATAATGGAAATTTTATAAAACATTTCTAAGGAGCTATGAAATAAGGGCCAAGGAATTAATCCCTAAATAAGAAAACGAAATAAACCCCAATAAAATTAAAGGATTTTTAATTAGGCTTTATTTAATTTATTTTGGCCTTTATTTCATCTTTAGATTGGTTGGGCTTTATTTAATTTTTTTTTTTTGTCTTATTTCATTTTTTGGGCATTATTTTATTGGGACTTATTTCATTTCTTATTTGGGAGTTATTTCCTTGAGACTTATTTCATAGTCAGGAATTTTGCTTATATACTTACCAAACAAACAAAATATTATACAAAAAAATATTCGTAGTACATATTATTCGTAATAGGTACATACTGACTTTAATAAATAAGCTTTATGCTTTGCTAATATTTTTTACATAGTAGAAATAACAAAAACAAAAAAAAACCGCAAATAAAAAAACTTAAACAAAGTGACATTGAGGAATACTCTAACGAGTACCTCAAAAACAAACAAACAATCATAAATAAGAAAAACAAAAAAAGACCGCAAACAAAAAAAAAACACAAACAAAGTACCCTTGAGGAATTATATGTATGAGTGCCTCAAATACAAAAAATTTTGAAGTGAGTTCTAACGGCAGAAATGCTTTTTTTGCTGTGAGTTCTGAAACTCTTAATGAAAACAATAAAAATAATAAACCTGATGAGTCTTTTTTAACGGAAGAACCAATTTTTCGTCAGCGATCAATTTCGCTCTGTCCAATGTCAAATAGTAGTGCTTCATTAACATTACAGTTGCCTAGTACTTCTTCATATAAGCCAGTAATATCATCCCCTTCAGGCTCGTGTTCATCACTCAACAAAGTTGTCACTACAGATAACAGCGGCTCGAAACTCAAGGTACAAGTCGGAATGGACAGATATATAACCTTAGTAAAGCGTGGGCGAAGCCCGAATTCTTTAAAAATTTCATCTGCTCCAAAAATGTCTAGGGATAACAGCGCAGCCTCAACTAATCGCCAAAACCGCTTTAAAATTTTTCAAAATGACAACGACAAACCCGAGGTATCCTCGAATAAAATATCCAAGCCGCCACCAATCTATTTGAGAGAAAAAATTTGAAAAAAATAAAACAAGCTTCTACACATACCAGCTTAAGAGCGCTAAAGGCATGCAGATCGTATTGAAGGGCATAGATTCTTATGTTGTTCCCGAAAAAATAAAAGATGCACTCGTCCTCCAGCGGTTTAAGGTAAAAAATGTGTCCAATATAATAAATAGGGAGAAGATTCCCCAGCCCCTATTTCGTGTTGAACTTGAGCCTAATGATATAAAATTGAAAACAAATGAGACGCGCCCAATTTATAACTTAAAATACCTGTTATACCGAAAAATCACAGTTGAAGAACCACACAAGCGTTCTGGGCCCGTACAGTGCCATAATTGTTAAGAATATGGCCATACGAAAACTTACTGCAATTTACCTACTGTTTGTGTTGTGTGCGGCGAATTACACGGTACTGCTAGTTGCAATAAGCCAAAATATCAAAGTGATAAAAAATGCAGTAATTGTGAAGGTAATCACACCGCTAACTACAGAGGTTGTCCTGTGTACTCTTTCGTAAAGAAGACTATGGTGCAAAACCTAAATTAGCTCCAGCTCAATCAGCAAACGCTTACTCTGCCACTTTTGAGCAAATGAGCCAACCAATTACTTCCCTTGTATCGTATGCAGATGTTGCTAAGACAAATTCAATTCCCACACAAAATGTTTCCCCGCCAAGCTTTAATTTTAATCGCCTTGAAGCTACTATTGATAATCTGGTGCAAACTATAAACAATTTTACAACAAATATGACTAGCATGATGCAAGAAATGCTGCGAATGCAGAATACTCTGCTGCAAGCATTAATTAATAAGCCACGTTAACAATATGTTTCTGGAACGCAAACGGCATTCGCCATCATAAAAATGAACTTGAGCACTTCCTCACGGAAAAAAATATTGATATAATTTTTACATTTTTAATTGAACTATAGTGAATTTTTTAATCAGAAATAATTTTTAGTCAGGCTTAAGTTCAGTAATTTCAATTCTTTTTATTGAATGAAATATTTTATTAATTAATGTGAGTTTCTAAAGAAGAGAAGAAAAATTAAATTAGACTTTTAAGCTGGGGGAAATACCGATATTTTTCTGTGCAGCAACGCACTTCATCAGCACCCTAGTCTATCTGCTTGGGTAGATATTGTTATTAACATCAGCTATTTAACGTAAATTCACTTGGCAATCACTAATGTTCGAAAACGAAATAAACGGGAGAATGCAACAACAAAGTAACATAATATCCACTACTATAATACTTATATGTATGTACCGATGGTACATCGAATAAGTAAAAATAATTAATGTGATGATCGTAAAAGATAAGCAAGAATAGTTAAACATACGTAGGTAGAGTAATATAACTTCGTGCTAACCTAAATAGAAAAATGAAAAAATGGAAAAACAGGGGAATAAATAGTGATACTTACATATGTATTTACCAAAGGTAAATCAATAATTGTACACAACAATCATTTCTCACATTCCGTTTCATTAGAATTTACGTTAAATAGCTGATGTTAATAACAATCTTTACCGAAGTAGATAGACTAGGGTGCTGATGAAGTGCGTTGCTGCACAGAAAAATATCGGTATTTCCCCCAGCTTAAAAGTCTAATTTAATTTTTCTTCTCTTCTTTAGAAACTCACATTAATTAATAAAATATTTCATTCAATAAAAAGAATTGAAATTACTGAACTTAAGCCTGACTAAAAATTATTTCTGATTAAAATATTTATATAATGTTAGTATCTGAGACTCATTTGACTTCGAGAAGTCTTTTTAAAATTTATGGCTACACTATATATGATACAAATGACCCTAGAGGTAGAGCTTGCGGTGGATCAGCAATTCTAATAAAGTCAAGACTCAAGTACTATATTCTTTATAATATTTGTGAAGAACACCTACATACAAGCAACAAATATCTGCATTGAAAGTTTTTGTACAAATTTTGTTATATCATCAATTTACTCCCCTCCCAGATTTTCATTCACTGAGAATCAATATGAGGATTTCTACATATCTCTTGGACCTTGTTTTGTAGCAGCTGGCGACTACAATGCAAAACATACGTTCTGGGGTTCGCGTCTTATTACACCCAGAGGTCGAGCATTGTTCAACACTATTTCAAAAATGGGCTTGTATGTCATTTCGAGTGGGGAGCCCACTTATTGGCCTACTGACATACAAAAAATTCCGGATGTTATAGATTTCGGCGTCATAAAAAATATCTCTAGGGATTTAATTCAAGTTCAAGCTTCTCTTGATCTCTCGTCCGATCACTCTCCGACGATCATTACAATTTGTATCCCATTAAGAAGTAACTTACCTGACCCATATGTGAAGATGATCAATCATGTTAATTGGCTGGGGTTCAAAAAATATCTCAGTAGTCATTGTACGGAAAACATTACGCTTAGAACACCCGATGATATTGAATCTAACATTGCCAATCTCAGCGAGAATATTAAACAGGCTGCTGAACATGCCACTATCTCCCATCCGCAGACTGGGTTTAATAAAATTTATTCTACAGACATTGAACGTCTCGTACGTGAAAAAAGAAGAGCTAGAAGGGAATGGCAACAGCACAGATCACCACAAAATAAAATCAGATTTAAAGAGTGCACTAAACGACTACAAGAGTTGCTTGCATCTGAAAAAACTGCATCTCTTAAAAATTATCTGGAAGGTCTTGATGTCACACCAGCGTCTAATTACTCCTTGTGGCGCCCTGTCAGAAAGCTTAAAACACCCGTTGAGTATAAGCCACCTCTACGCACATCTACCGGAGGTTGGGCAAGAAGCGATACTGAAAAAGGTAAAATATTTGCTGAGCACTTAAAATCCGTTTTTACGCCAAACATATGTACTGGTGTTGCTGATTTGCCGAGTGTAGTCGCTCTACCCCCTCAACACATAAAGTTTAAGACGCGTGATTTACAAAAATTAATTGCCGAACTCAACCCGAAGAAAGCTCCGGGTATTGATGGAATTAGTAACCAGATGCTGATGAACTTGCCTCGTATTGCAATGAGAATCCTGTTGTTCATTTTTAATGCCATTTTACGACTGGAGTATAATCCACACAGCTGGAAGCTTGCCAAGGTTAAAATGATTCCAAAGCCGGGCAAAGATCTAACCAAGGCCAAGGTCATATAGGCCAATAAGTCTATCAACTATGTCAAATCTTTTCGAAAAACTGCTCAAAACAAAATTGTATCCAATTCTAATTAGTAGTGGGTGCATACCAGACCATCAATTTGATTTTAGAAGTCAGCATAGCACCATTGAACAAACTCACAGATTGGTTCAATTTATAAGAAGAACTTTTGAAGAAAAAAAGTATTGTTCTGCGCTGTTTATTGACATTTCCCAGGCATTTGATAAAGTGTGGCATGAAGGCCTAATTTTAAAATTGAAGACTTACTTATCAATAAACATTTTAAATCTTTTGGAAAGTTACATTATTTCCCGTAAATTCACTGTTGTGGAAGGAGACTTTACGAGTAGGATTGAAACTATTTCATCCGGTGTGCCATAGGGGAGTATACTGGGACCAGTTTTGTATTTGATTTATACTTGTGATATGCCTGTGAGCAATAGTATCCATACTTCCACATTTGCCGACGATACAGCCTACCTTAGTATGCACGAAAACCCTGATGAGGCATCCCGCAAACTCCAGGAACACATTAGCCAGATGGAGCTTTGGTTAAACTTATGGAGAATCAAGGTAAATGAACAAGTGTGTTCAAGTAACATTTACCTTACGAAGAGATACTTGTTCCCCCATTCGGATTAACAATCAAGTTGTTTCTCAACATTCACATGTGAAATATCTTGGTATACACCTTGATCGACGACTTACATGGAAACACCACATTGATTCTAAGCTTTCACAAATGAAACTTAAATTAACTCAGGTACATTGGCTGATTGGTAGAAATTCAACGCTTAGCCTAGACTGTAAACTTTTAATATACAAGTCGCTTTTAAAGCCAATATGGTGCTACGGAATTTAACTATCGGGCACTGCTTCAGCTTCAAATGTAGAAAAAATTCAACGAAGGCAAAACAAAATTTTACGTATGATAACATCGGCTCCATGGTACATCAAAAATTCAAATATACATCGTGATTTGAATATGCCACTAGTGACTGAAGAAATTGCAAGACACGCAGGCAAATATCTAACAAAACTCAAGTCACATCCTAATCCGCTTGCTCGTAATATTTTGAACTTTACTGGACACATCCGCTTAAAAAAGAGAGATACACGGGCTCTAATATTCAACACTCCAGATGATGAAGCTGCTTGAAAACACTTTTTTTCTTTTTGTTGCTTATCACTACTTATGTATAATTAATAACTATCACTAAGCTTATGTCCGACATTGGTTGGGCCTAATAATTATACTTTAGATTTAAGATTTGAATACTTATTGTTAGTTCATATTTGAAGATACAATAAATAAAATACATGCATTAAAAAAAAATTCATAGCGCCCATTTCTAACGGCTCAATTAAACGTGTCATTCTGTTGTCGATTAGTAATGCCAGAATACTCGTAATAAACAGATATCACGTTATAATTGATTTATTTAATTTGAGAATCAATCGCAGGCACACAATTCAATAATTTATAAATTAAGTGTAAAATAGGAAAACTAAACCCTTCAAAATAAATTATTTATACTGAAGATTATGAGAACTTTTAATTATTACTAGATATACCAAACGGATAACACAATCGTCTGTATTCTAAAATCTAAATGTAAATAATTTTTTTAAGATTCAAAGAAAACTTATCTAACTAAACGTTATAAAAAATTCATTAAAACACAGCCACACACATACTTACATACATATGCAAATCTAATTAAATAATACATGAAATTAAAAAAACATAAACTAAATAAGTTAAAGGTGCAATCAGACGTGACATAGAAAACAGCCGTTCGAATCAAACTAATGAGCAATACTGTATTCGATTATAGGTGACCATAAAACCATAGCTATTACCATAGAAACCAATTGAATTTAGGTATGGTTATGGCTATGGCATTGCGGTCATGTCACGTCTAATTGCACTTTAACGAAGCTAATTCAATTTATTGAACTCTTTTCCTTTAAGTATTATGGCTTTCATTAGCGATGCCAATTTAGCGCGTTTTAACTATGCCAAGCGCGCTTTTTTCCGTCTTAGCGCGTTTAATAAAAAAAGCGCTAAATTAGCGCGTTTTGAATAAAGTCAATAATACCATTTCAGTTCCATATTTTTTAACTATTTTTGTATAAATTTAACAATTTTCTAATATCAAAAACTCTGATAAATTTTTTTAAATTAGTTAATGATTCAGTTGTCGCAAACAAAATTCGCTTGACTTTGGTTAGAATTAAAAACGTATTTTAATACTGTAATGGCAAATATTTTGAAATTTTACAACTAAAAATATGTACTACATACAATGACCCAAGAAATTAACATAAATTACAAAGCATCTACTATAGCTGAAGTACAAAAAGCATTTGAATCGCAAAACTATTCTACAATCTATATGTTGTTACAAAGTTTTACAAATAAATTAAAAGTAAAAACGAAGGATTTCGATTATTTGGAAGGCGATTCTGATTCTGTATTAAATGATTTTAGTTTATTAAAACATAATGTCGAGGAAGCAATATTGCAGAATCTGAAAAATTAATTGTGATACGAATACTAATACATACATCGACTTTTATTGAAATTTAATTTAGCGCGTAGAAAATAGCGCGTTTTTGCTATAAATATTTGACAATGCTGTAACTTAGCGCGTTCTAGCGCATTTTAAGAAGGGTAGTAGCGCGTTTGGATTATAAATAGTTGGCATCGCTAGCTTTCATACAGTAACAAATAAAAGAAAAAAAATTTAAGATCAAGAGAAATATTACAAACACACACACTCATCTTTTGTTTCTTTTTTACCAAGCGGTAAAACTCAGAATACCTTCTTAGTGCATGGGTTATTAAAGGACTCTTTCGCATAAAATATACGATACACATTCCACACTCGCTTATATGAGAAGGGAGAAGAGAAGGAGTAACATGTTTTGTTTTATTTTTTTACCAAAGCAAAAACAAAATCTATTAGTTTGAAGGCCTTCCAGAATCTCTGGCAAAAGAAGCAAGAACAGAAGGCCTGCTCCGCAATGACAACGCGTGTAAAAAAGATATAAGTATGGAATGGAGCGAGCAGGCCTTCTACATCCAAAAGAAGGCGTACAAAGGCCTTCTAGAAGGCTTCCCTACTCATTCTATATCCCGCTGTGTACTTGTAAGCTAATAAATGCGTGTGTAATATGTGTGCATGTAGTAGTAGCAAATTTAAACGCTTATAGCTCCCAAAATACTAAAACGATTACAATAAAATATAGATTGTGCACATCTGTACAGAAAAACCTTTAAAACCATATAAATCTTTTTAAAATCGGCGCAGTAGTAAAAGGGATTACAAAAAACATGTTTGCCTATTAATTATATAGATTTTAAAGTTTAACTCCCTGTTTGGACAAGTCAGGCAGGTGACTCGTATAAAAATTTTTTATGAAAATCACTCAAAAAAATTAGTTCTTTTCATATAAATTTTCTACTCAAGTCGAACGCTCGGGATATAGAAACAGGGGGTTGATAAATATTAAGAAGGGAATAATTTTGGTTTACAAAACGCTTAACAAACAAATTTCCATACAACTTTTGTTTTGTAAACCGTTTGTAAACCCAAATCATTTTTTCTGAATACCATAGTAAAGAAACAAGTTTTATACTCTGTGTCCACACGTCAGATAGGCGATTCGTCTAAAAATTTTGTATGATAATCACTCAAAAAAATTAGTGCTTTTCAAGTCGACGATCCGTGTTGTGGAAACAGGGGGTTAACTGCCAGTTTATAGAAGCCATGTAAAAATTCTCGTCTGCCTATATATATTGAAAACAAAAACAAAACACTCAAATTTGTTATTCTTTTCAATATATGTAAATAGACAGACAAGAATTTTTACATTTCTTCTAACAAAGCTCAAGCTTTATTTTCATATATTTTTTTTTAATTTGTTTCTACAACACGGACGGTACACTATATGAAAAACACTCATTTTTTTTAGTGATTTTCATAAAAATTTTTAGACTAGTCGCCTGCCTGACTTTTAGAAACAGGACATGATTTATTTTTAAACCTATGCACACATATTTTTCTTTCAGCTTCATCGACTTCCAAATTGGAGACAACTGACAAAATTGAGCGTCCAGAAAAAAAGGAGTTTCCCCAAGCTGTCGTTCGTGTAACATTGGCTTCTCTTGATGAATATAACATACTCTTACAAAATGGACTAAATTTTTACGATGCCACTTTTTTCCCAACTGAAGCACATATTTTTTTCAAAGGAGCCAAGGTTGAATACAAACGAAGGTAAATAGCATGTTTGCTGTTTTTTACAAAAATAACTTTAATGATAAGTTTTATTCTAGGATGTTGGATGGCGGCACTTCAAGTCGTGTTCGTGAACTACTTCCTGTTTTCGATGCAGCAGGTTTTTGTAAACTCAACCCTCCCGTCAGCAAGTTGATTAAACCACCAAGATCATAAATTAAGATCGCAACAATATATTTCAATACATACTTGCTTATACATATGAAGAGTTTTAGAAAAAAATTTGCTTTTTTGACAATTTTTTTTTTTTTTTTTTTTTTTTTGTATTTCTATAATATTTGGGTTGAAATCTTTTTGAAACAGAGTTTCCCAAAAATTTTAAATAAGCATAAAAGCATCTTTTATTCCGCCGCTCCTCATATATTCTACATACAAGCATGAATTACAAAGTGGAAAACGAAATTAACTAAACTTTAAGTAAACGATATGGGCAAACGGAAACATATACTCGTACATAAATATTAATAAATAAAACGTTTAACAACTGCGCAAAAGTTTTGTTTGTAATTAAGCTTTTCCCGAAGCTTTAAATGTTTAAAAATTATTGGACAATAATACCAATATCAACTTATTATCAAATTACTAAAATTACTAAATTTACCTCCTGTTTTCACAAGTCAGCCAGGCGACTCGCCTAGAAAATTTATATGAAAGTCACTCAAAAAATTTGTGCTTTTCATATACATTTTCTACTCAACCGGCCGTGCTGTGGAAACAGAAGGTAAATTTGTTAACATTTAAAATTTACTTTGAATAAAATACTTGAAGGTCAAAAAAGCCAGCTTTTAATAAAAGAAATTATATTTTTTGACATACTCGTACGTACTCGTTACCCTAATATATGTAGAAATGGTCTTTTTTTAATGCATGTATTTATTTTATCTTCAAATATGAACTAACAATAAGTATTCAAATCTTAAATCTAAAATATAATTAGGCCTGACGAGTGTCGCACCTCCAATCGGAGACCCAATTGGGTCCATTGTGATCCAAAACGAAAATTTTTGTTTTACTTACAAAAAAGGCAGTTAATATTAAAACACAAATAAATGTTTTGGTTTTTCCTCATAGTCCTGATGGATTTTTATGAACTAACTGAATCACGCACTACTAAAATGAAGCTAAGTCAAAAATTATGCAGGGAATAGTTACTTCTGACTTTTTTTCGATAGAAAATTAACTATTTTCACAATTTTCTATCAGGAAAATATCAGATAAGGCGCAGTATCCACATTACAAGCAGTGAATTCGCTTAAAAAATTATTATAGAAATCACTCAAAGTATTAAGCAATTTTACCACAACCCGTTTCTACAATGCGGACGGTCGACTTAAGTACAAATTTATAAGAAAAA
The DNA here is from genome assembly GCA_949987645.1 of Tachina grossa. NCBI lineage: Eukaryota > Metazoa > Arthropoda > Insecta > Diptera > Tachinidae > Tachina > Tachina grossa. Next base: position 23,438,996 of record OX465277.1, on the reverse strand, counting down.
CACTAATTTTTTTAGTGATGTTTCAAAATAAAGAATTTATTAACGGACTTCAAAAGACCTTAACTACATTGCACACAAATACGTAAACCAAAAAGCAGTAACTACACATTTATGTATATAAAAAAACAATTTGAGCAAAGGTGGCATCCACATTAATTTTAAATAAATATTTGGGGTATTCAAACGGTAGTGATAAAGGTCATAGTGTCATGTTTTAAAATTTTTGTATAAAAGAAAAAATAAAAGCGACAACAATTATATTAAAATAATTTTTAAAACATTATGACAATATGACCTTTATGACTATGGTTGAAATCAAATGCTTTTTTAACTCGTTTTTTCCATGATTTTCTTTGTATTTTTTCTTTAATAAAATAAATTTTTATCTAAATGTTTAAAATGAGTAGTTGTAATGTATCTTGTATATTTTATATTCCAAACAAAGGAAATGCAAAAAAGAAAATTTTCACAAAATATTATTACATTTAGTCTTTTTAAGCGACTTCAACAAAAATTTTCTGCCAAAAAAAAAACCGACTTCAATCTGATAGAAGTACGTGAAATATAAAATTAAATTATAATGGGCGTACCTCTGCCCATTTTTTTTATGCAAGATTGTGTGTTTTTCAGAGCTCAGAATGCTTGCTAAGTATTGTAAAAATCGGTAGAGTAGAACCATTTAAAATAGAGCTCAAGGTGTGTGGTAAGTTTCGTAAAAAATCGGTTATGTAGAACCGCGTGAAATATTATAATAAATTTTAATGGTCGTAACCCTGCCCATTTTTTTAACTTTCAAACTGTGTAATTACAGGAACCAAAGGTGTTTGATCGGTTTCGCAGCAATCAAATAAGTAGAATATCATAAAATTAAATTTTAAAAATTTGTTGGCGAGTCCCCGCCCACTTTTTTCAATGGTACCAATGGGGAGGCACGCCCATTAACATTTAATTTTATATTTCACGTACTTCTTAACTTACAGATTTAAAAAGAAATATTGAAAAATCCTTGGAAACGCGTATTTTGGAAGTGATGAGACCAAATTCGATATATTTTGAGTGAAAAGCCTCCAAAGATATTGAACACAAAGAATGAAGCTTTTCTTGAAAAGCACCGTCAATCTAGGTTATATCTGGAGCTGCATGGCGGCATCTGGAGATCTTTCGAAATGACAAAGACCCGAAACATACGTCGATAATTGTTAAGTAATGCTTGTTATACCGAGCGCCTAAGGGCGGGTTTCCATCTGTGTGTCATGTGCCACACAAGCGTAAAAAAGGTAACCACTAAATTCTAATGAAAAACAGTTTGATTCAGACTAAAGGGTTGCATTTGTATACTCGTTTGTATAGCCAAAACAAATATACCATGGGTATGTACCATATAATTGTAGTGTGAGCGACAGAACTAGTATAAGAGTTATTGTGTGTGCGTGCTTTTCCAAATTAAAATACAATTGAAAACAAATAACAATTGCTTATTGTATTGCTGCTGAGCAATTGTTTGATCTGTTTTTGCCCAAAAAATACATATTGTAATACAAATATATGAAAAAAACACTATTGAAACAAATACATGATGTGCAGATGTATGTGCGGACGTTCATTATGTTATTTTGTGGCGCAGCCAAAGTATAGAGAGAGAAAGAGACAATTTTGCTCTGAGAGTAATTACAAATGCATGTGTTTCATGTACATGTATCATTTACTTACATATGTATGTGCAATTTTGCTTTCATTCATTCATTCATCAGCCAATTTCATTTTTTATCAACACATCATAAGGCACTTATGGTAAAAGCAGTTTTATGTATCTTATTTGCCTTAAGGCTCAGTTAGCCGACGGTAATGTAAAGTAACTGCAACGTAGGAAACAGCTGATCGAGATTTTTATATGAAAAGTAGGTTACGTTACATTACATCTCTATAGCCATTTTCATTACTTTTCACATAACAATATCGATCAGCTGTTTCCTACTGTTGCAGTTACATTACATTACAGTCGGCTAACTGAGCCTTTAGAAAAACAAAAAATAAATAAATGTGTTGTTTTCATTTGCTCATTGCCCAACCATACAATAATTGCTTAAAAAATCAACATTTACAACTAGTAACAGAAAACGATAAATAACATATTTGTTCATACCAGAACCAAAAAACACGCAAAACTAGTGCAAACAGATGTATCTGTGCAATGCTATAATTCAGACACGTATTTATTAAGTTAAACGGTTTCATAGATAACTAATAGACAATTTTATAGAATCTAACATGATTGGAAACTGTTTAAGTCAATAAATATATGTCTGAATCAAACAGTTTTTCAATAGTAATTAGTTGGTTACGCTTTTTTGGACAAATGACGCACAAGAAATGTCAGATGTAAACTCAGCCTAAGACTCTAGATCACCCACCGCAGTCTCCACTTGTAAGAACAGTTTGACAGCAACATCAGCCATATGGTCATTTCCATCAAGAACTACTTGAAAGAGGCTCATATTGAAGAATGGGACAAAATATTTCCAAATATAGTGAAAAACCTTGTAAAATCAATGCCTAGCAGTTTGAGTGCATTCCTGAATACAAATGAAAAAATTAACCTAGTATTAAAAGTTGCACTATTTAGCTCATGGACCTAATTATGTAATGTAATGGATTGTTTCTTTTTTTACGCGAAAATTTATCAATATTTTAAGAGTAAGATAATTCTTTTTGTTTTTTGCCTATTCATCCATATAGTCAAACAATAATTACACTCTGATCTTAACGGAAAAATAATGTGAAGCTGTAGCACAAAAGTGCAGCCGGAGTTCAGTTGAATTAAGATTATAGTTAGTGGCGAACATAAAAGTCAATGTATGTGCATATATACATATGTACATACATATGTGCATATATACATACATATGTGCATATATACATACATACATATGTGCATATATACATACATATGTGCATATATATATATATATATATATATATATATATATATATATATATATATATATATATATATATATATATATATATATATGAATATGCATATTCGAATGTTAAAATATTTTTGGAAACTTATTTTATGGACCTAAGCATCTTGTTCAATTGCTCATTAAAAATTAAACTTTTTGTATGATCTGTTTGAATGGACATGAATTTTATTTAAGGACAGAACCTTCTAATATGTATAATAATAAGGAATATATAAATCCTTACCTTAAAAAGTCCGCTTTGTACATACAATATAATTCACGTTGAACATTTTTATTTTTAATATCTTTTAAAATAAATGCAACAAACTAGAAATTTGTGCTAGAAATGCAACTGCTAGAAAATTTTATGCGGCAACCAACATAACCGCCGGCGACGGAATTAGTACTTTTTGACGTCAGCGCCTGCAATTATTGTTCTAAGCCGCCGCTATAATCTTCTAACGGCTTCGATTTATGATGTTTTGATTTTCTGACAAGTCCCATGATGTTAAAAAAACTTCAAAGCGGATGCTATTTTAAGGTAAATTTTCAAGGAAATTTATATTTTTGTGCTTTTATCATTGCGTCTGTTTCTTTTTGTTATTATAGAATATAAGATTCTGTTCAACGAAAAAAGATAAGTTTGAGAGTTTTGTCGATAAGCCCGATCCACACTTGATTAAAACTGACTACGTCGGACGTCCGGATAAAGAATCAAATCTACGTCCTTTTATACGTAGAATACCAAAAAATGAAAGTCCTCTCCAAAAGAAGTTAAGATTAAAGCAAATAGAAGTTGAGCAATGGAATCAGGAGTTTTGGTCTAGACATAATAAACGCTTCTACGAAGTGAGTTTTCTGTACTAATTTTGTAGTTGGAAATAGAAATAATTGCAACGGCTCCGTGGAAACTAGTTCCAAAATGTTTTTTCTTGCATATATTTTTCTGTTCGGTGCTTTTTATTTATTTAATACAAATAATCTATACTATGCGGGACGTAAACGGTTATAAATTACTATTAACAAAGCATCACACCAAGTTTAAGCGAAAAATTAAAAAATTATGTAATGAAAAAATAGCACGATCCATTTAAAAATTGTGCTTAAATTGAAAAATGGCTGGATGGAGCTGGAACGGTTGGAATTTTAAATTTCACATTTTAAAAAATGCTTAACAATCCATATTAATATCGTTTTTTTTTTCTTTTTGGTTTTTAGGAAAAGGAAGATTTTATTAGAATGCACAACCAATGCGGAATTCACGATATACCTGCCGACAAATTAAGTGAATTTTACAAATCGTTCTTGGATAAAAACCTAAAAGTTCATATTTTGTATAATATGTCATGGTATATAAAAAATTTTCAGATGTTGGTGCTCGCTTTTCAAGTAGCAGTTGTAAATTTGATTAAAAAACAAAAAGATTAAAATTGTAAAGTACAAAAATAAATACTAGTTTAATTAACAAACTTATGTTTTGGTTTTTATAAAAACTTTAACCTACAAATAATACGTAAAATTTGTTCTCAACTGTTGCAGTGTGTTCACGTAGACGAAAATTTCTGGGAGTAAAAAAGTTTATAAAAATTAATTAACTGAAACGTTGTTTCCATAAATCTTATATTAAAGAATTATATTTGTTTACTTAAATAATGAATAATAATTAATTTTTCTTAAATATTAAGAACAAAAGCAGTGCATCATGTCATATCAATAATAGACCAGTAGTAAAAATACGGTATTTTATAGTAAACAAAATTTTAAAAGATTTCCATTTAAATTATTGAAATATTTTAAAATTTAGTCCGATATCGAGTGCCGTAATTTGACCTCAGGTACTCGTTGTTATACACGAAAATACATCTACTAAATAGTTTTATGGTTTAGATTTTCATTAAAATATGAATTTGCATTAGATTTATTACTTACACTGAGAGTAAAAACTGATTTATTTAATATTTTTTACTAATTTAGTTTCCGGAATATTTCTTTCCTTTATGATTTCTGATTTTCCCATATAGCTTTGGAGAACATTTGGTATTTTTACAGCGTCTTTGTTGATCTAAAAAAAAATCAAACAATAAATACCCATGTTTAAAGGATGAAAATATAGTATATGCAAACCTGATTGGATTCGATGAGACTTATTAATAATCTTGGTATTGCCGCTGCAGTCCCATTAACAGTATGTGCAAAAATAATATCTCCATTATTTGCAACATATTTTATATTTAAGCGTTTGGTTTGGTAATCTGTACAATTACTGCAACTGGAAATTTCGCCCCACAATTGTCTGCCGGGCATCCATGCTTCAATGTCATATTTTTGATAAGCTGAATTACCTAGTTCTATGGCTGGCATATCCAAAAGTCGAAAGTTTAAATTAAGTTTCGTGAAAATGTCTATTTCTACATCTTTAAAAGTCTCCAAAACATCTTCAGATTGATTTTGAGAACATACCGAGAACATTTCAACTTTTGTGAACTGATGAACTCTAAAGAAAAAATAATTATGTACATAATCAATATTTTTTTCTTGGTTATTAATTGGTTGTACATATTTAATTTATATATGTTTGTATTGGCTCATATTTCTTTAAATCGCTGGCACTTGAAGAATATAATTTTTGCAATGAAACAGTACGTCTGCTAGATTAAATGCAATACGTTTAATTTATAGAAATAATTAAAGGTTTAAAGAACACAAAGTTCAATTGCGAGTAATTTTAGATGCATAATTCGGCTTCAAATATTTACCTGTATATTCCTTTTTCTTCATGCAAACCCGATGTTTCAGCTCTGTAACAACGACTCACTGCAGCATATTTTAAGGGTAATTGACATTCTTTTAAAGTCTTATTGGAAAAGAACCCGGCTAAAGCCATTTCAGATGTTCCCGATAGGCATCTGCCAGAATCGATTTTATATACCTACAAATATGTTCAGTATATGTATATAGCAAGAGAAGACTTTAATGAAATATATTTATATTTCTGACACCGATCTTACCTGTGTTCTATCGCCTTCGGTCTGCATACCGCAGCCATGTATTACATCTTTAGGCAAAATGTCAGGTACAGATAATATACTAAAACCATTTTCTTTTAGAGCATCAATTGTATACTGTATTAATGATTGTTCCAGTTCCGCCAATCTTCCCAACAAATAGTAACTTTTATGTCCTGTGTAATTGCCTAAATGGTCCATTCGGAAAACATTGAGATGCTTGCAGATGTCTGAGAATTCCAAACTTTTACACTTGCTTATTTCTTGTGGGCTATGCCGGTAGATTTCTTTAACTTTGTTCCCATAATCCCAAACTTTTGGGTGTACATAGTTCGGTAATTTTAATATTTCATTCTTCAATCCGTTTACATCTTCACCAGAGTCTATTTTATCAAGTAGATTTCGTAAATTATTTGTAGTACTGTTGAGTCCTCTCAATAACAGCGATTTTTCTAGTTTCAGCCAGTCTATTTCTTTAATATAATTTTGTAATTTGCATACTTGTGGATGACTTTTCGAGAAAAATCTAAAAGACTTCAATTAGTAGGAACAGTAAGCTAAATAATATATAATTTACCTCATTTTTATAAATAAGGGTATATTACCAATCATTTATTTATTAAATTGAATGGTTTCTTTAATAAATATTATTTGTGACACTATACACCGGATAATTTTTGATTTTATTTTGTTGTCACAAACAATATTGCCAGATGATGTACTTTAGATGTGACAAAATAAGATTCAAAGATTTTTTTTTTTCAAATAACTGTTACGGTAGGTACAGACTTTGCGACATGGTTATGCACAGGCAGATTGTTTTGATGTTAAAAAGTCGCATTGCATGTTGCAGTCTGTGTCAAAATATGCAACATGTAATATAAACGTGTCGCGTAAGCATGTTGCAAAGTGTGTACCTACTATTATGGCTTCAAAATCGAAAGATTCAAACGAAATTTAAATAGTGCACTTATGATGCCGTTAGTGTTTTATGGCTTGGAGGTCTACTCGGGGACCACCTTAACAAACTTAATGAAGCTTAGGCGAGTTGTTAATACTGTTGTAAGGTATGTCTACAATATTCGTAGACGGGATCATGTCTCAGATTATGTTACTAAATTCTTGGGTTGCTCATTTCATGATTTTGTTCAGTTACGAAATTTATTCTTCTTTTACAGTACGTTTAAGGGTGGTATTATCACCCAACTGTGTAATCGTTTTCGTTTTTCCCACTCTACTAGGAGTATGCAGATATTGATACCCAGGATAAATTGCTCCTTTTTTTGTTAGATCATATCTTGTTAGAATAGCTCGTTGGTGGAACTCCCTAACGGTTGAATTGAGGATTTTCTCTCATTCTAATAATGTTTTCCGCCTAAAACTTATTCGACAACTAAACCCTAACTCATAACAAGTCTTTTTTTTACTCTTTCCCGAACTTCGTTTAGGCTTTTCTTATACCTAGTTGGTTGCTGACATTCGGAGATATTATCTTACTGTATAATTTGTATGTTTATATATTTTTTTATCTCATTTGATGAGACAGGCTGGGGAGCCAGATAGTTTAGAACATTTAAATAATAATATAAAATTTAAAAATATAAGATTGTTATTGTTGTTATAATTAATTATTGTTATAATTAATGTTAGTTCTTTAATTATAATTAATTAACTGAGTTTAGTTTACTCCGACATTACAATAATAATAATACTATGTAATACGTGTTTTTAGCCTTAAAGGCTTTTGTATTACATTAAGGATGAAATAAATAAATAAATAAATTTTAACGACTTTAAAAGTGATTTACATATTTAATTCATTTAGCTAATACCATGGTGCAATTATGCCAGGTGACTGCATAAGGAATTTTCGTACAATGTAACAATCATAGCTGTGCAAAAAATCGAAACCTACATGATAATTATAGCATAAACCAAACCACAAATTTTGTGAACCAAACAAAATCAAGTTTTTAACACTTACTATATACAAAGCAAATACATAGAATAAAAAATTATCGAATGAAATAGCGCCACCAGCTGGTTATATTCGCCTTGGTTCATGTTAAAATCTTACAGCAGAAACAAAAATTTTTTATAATAACAAAATCGTTATTTCTTGCCGATAGTTTGAAAAAGAATGTATTTTGACTTCCCAGGCCAGGTCAATACCAAAATAGTTTGTAATTTTTTGTTAAAAAAAACTATTGGTAGGCGATGCTCCAAACAATTGCAGGTGTTTTTTTTTTAGATCAGAGCAAATTGTTTCACCTCTACATTCCAACACATTAAAGATTAAAAATAAAGTTTTTGTGCGAGATATCTTCCCTGTTTACAAAAAAACGAACGTGTAAAGACAGTTACGCATTCGTTTATTTCTTTAAACGATTTTTGGAAGACAATTGATTCTGTAAATATATATGCACTAGTGATGCACGAATATTCGTATTCGTATTCGAATTGTCGAATATTCGGCCAAATTCAGGCGAATACGAATATTTTTCCAAGGAAATTAAATAAATAAATGCATAAATCCTAATCGAAATTTATATAAATGAATAAAAAATTTTAGTTTGTACAAATACATTAATTTTTTATAGAAATTTGTGGTTTGTATCATTTTAAAATATTATTTAATGACGATCATTAAAATTTTGGGTACTTTTTATTAACTTTAAAGTACGCCAAGAGTGGGAAGTCCTTTTTCATAACAATTTTTTAATATTTCATATTGCATATAATATTCGTATTCGCGAATATCGTGTCAAATATTCGTATTCGCGAATATCGAAAATTGATATTCGTTACATCACTAATATGTACCTATAATCTCTAATCACAAAGGAATTAATACAGTAATTTTGACTTACATAGCTGTACAATCAACTTTGCACGACTTTTTGTGCAGATAAGTCAAAAATGCTGTTATCTTAAATGCACTTACCTGCCTAAATGTGCAGGTATAAAATTTTTGACTTCAGTTTTATACACATACATGGTTGCATACTTAGGCTTAAATCTAGCTTAGGGACACCTCCCAAAAATGAAAAAAATTATCCTATCCTATAGTAAATTGATAAATAAGAAAAAAAAATTAAATACAAATATTGGCGGCGAGGCTTAGTTTCCGAGTTATGGTCCTCTGAAATTCTAGTACAATATTGTGATTATACGGTGTTTTCCAACGAATATGACCAATATTGGTATCATCTTAAAGCTTTTGAAAATACGTTTCATGAAATGGTAAAAATAGACTCTTTGTCGGTCATGCATTAAAATGCTATTAAGCAAGAAAACTTTGCAAGGCAGAAAATATTTATTATGCTGCGCCGTCACGGGAAACACCATGGTGGAGAAAGTCCTTAATGCAAGAAAACGTTATTAGGCAAGAAAACTTTGCAAGACAGAAAATCTTTACTAAGCTGCGCCGTCTCGGGAAACACCATGGTGGAGAAAATCCTTAAGCCCGGCCGAAGGCCGGCAATGCAAGAAAATGTTATTAGGCAAGAAAACTTTGCAAAACAGAAAATCTTTACTAGGCTGCGCCGTCTCGGGAAACACCATGGTGGAGAACGTTATTAGGCAAGAAAACTTTGCAAGGCAGAAAATTTGTACGAGGCTGTGTCGTCTAGGGAAACACCATAATTAAATTATAATTAATCCTCGCCGCCAGTCTGTTTAATTTTTTCTTCTTATTTTTAAATTTTCTATAAGATACGGTACTTTTTTTAAATTTTTGTGATATCAAATTGGTCATATTCGTTGAAAAACACCGTATAATCAAAATATTGTACTAGAATTTCAGAGGCCCATAACTCGGAAACTAAGCCTCGCCGCCAATATTTTCATTTAATTTTTTTTTTTTCTTATTTATCAATTTACTATAGGATAGGATACTTTTTTTCATTTTTGGGAGGTGTCCCTAAACTAGATTTGTTCCCATACTTATGTAGCAACATTTATTTAATGTGTGCAGCTAACTTGAAATTTTTGTATGAGAATAATTTAAAACTGCCAAAAAGTATGTTAAATGCGCAGGTATACAAAGTGCACTTAAAAAAGGAATTTGAACAATAATTACAGAAAAAATATATTTTGTGCAGTTAAGTCAATGTGCAGCTAACGTTGATTTTTTGTATGAAAATCTTTTAAAATTACCAAAATTTTAGGGCACTTATCTTAAATGTGCAGGTATAGCAAGTGCACTTAAAAAACGAGTTTGTATGGGATTTTAAAGAATAGTGACAGAAATTTATCAGTTTAGGCAGTTAAGTCCAAAGTGCACTTAAACAAAAGGCAGCTAAATCAAAACTACTGTAGATGTTCTTTACTAAAAATTAGTCGTCGACAATTTTAAGTGAGCAACTTTTGAGCTTATGGAATAGATAGAAGATAATTAAGATGGAATCCACCATATTTTCCTCTCTCAACTAAAAATTTGCTTAACTGTAGTTACCTTATGTGAAACACAGGGTCTACTTTGTATGTTGAAATTCTCTCAAATTTGTGTGTTAACATTACAATAAGAAAACATTTGCTTTCGCTTCGAATTTACATGTTATTAAGATACAAATTCGAAAGTGTTTCCTTTCGTTTCGAATTGCAGAGTATACCACGACTTCTGCAGGTAAAAAAAAAACGATTTGGGTGGAGGTATTCAGCACCCATTTTAATGCTAGTCATCTTCTTCAAATTAGGAATATTTAAAGTGACTTACAAATAACTGTTGCACCAAGCTTGCTGCCGAATTCTATTCTGCAACACACGTATTAATTCTTAACTTGAAAAATCTTTCAATAACCATTCTTTCAATCATATGTTGTAGTTATTTCCATAATCGAGATAGCAAATTCTGCTTGTTTTTTAACACTACGAATGAAATACATACACAAAAAAGTTTAATAAACTTCAACCGTTTATTGCGAAAATTTTAATGCATCAAATCAGGCTTTTAAAGCATATTTTCTTTGTGGGTAAATTGACCTCTTTCGGATTTCCTTTAAGGTCTTTCTGCCGGCATCTCTGGGAGACAAAGCTTTACGAATAGCACGAGTCTTCTTTTTTCTTAAATCCAATGGCTTATATTTCTTGTTCCTGTAAACCTTTCGCAAATTTTCCTTTTGCTTTTGATGCATAACAATATAAACACGGGCAATTGCTTTACGCACAACACGGCTGAAATAAAAAGCATTGTAATAAGCATCCAATTAAATTTTCTTTGAAAACTTACATTTTAGAGAGTTTAGAAGGTGCTCCGCCAGTAACCTTGGCTACTCGTAAATTAAGCAACTCATTCTTGAGCTCTTCCAACTGCTTGGTGAGCTCCTTTTTGTCCTTTGTCCGTAAATCAGAGCACTTGACTTTCACCTTAAGATATAAATATTTTTGTTAATCTATTTTAACTCGTAACTTTTGCATATTTGTATATGTAACTTTGAATTTATATATAGGATGTGATAGATATTTAACGATAATAAAAATTAAATGATAAAAAAAGAACACCAACCATTTTGTCTGCAACTCACGCCAAAAAAGAATCTCTCAAAGTTGTTTTCTTCTGTCAAATTTTTCTTGTCGAGTTTTCATACAGTTCAGCTCTCATATATGATGTAACAGTAATCACTACTGGTCTACACGTATAAATACACACATAATGTATAAAACCATGCTCTTGGGTGCTACAAGATCGAATTCCATATTACAAGTTCCAATACACTCGCACTTTTTCACTAAACCATTCATACTTTTAAAATTGTATGCGAATTTTATTTTTTTTTCAAATTGTACACTTCAATTTACATTGCAATTTTAATAAGCAAATTCAAGGCGAATTCAGTACCAGGTGACATTATCACTACAACAATACAATTACACGAAAAACAACATGTAGTTTGCTATGCTACAAAACCAATCAGTCAGAGGATTCAAAGGCAAATTTTGACATTTTGGTTCCAATTGCTTGCTCAATTTGGCATCAACAGCTTATAATCAGCCGGGCGGAAAACGTCACCTGATACTGAATTCGCCTCGAGCAAATTTTTCTTCTTTCTTTGCCAACATTAAAATCGATAAACATATGTACGTGTCTATAAGATCGGGGATAAACGGAAATAATTAAACGAACTTTCAATACAGCATAAAATGAACAAATGATTTTTTGTTATTCTCTCGAAAATATCAAAGCAAAGAATAATGGAATTATTTAGCACACACTCGTTTTCAACCAATTGACAAGTTTTTTATTTTTCTTTGAAAATGTATTAATAATGTTTCTCATGTCATGTTTTAACTGAATTATTCAAACAGATTCCTTACATGTGGTCTCCACCTGACAAAAAATTACTAACTTCAATATTAAAGTCAAGTTAATGATCAGTGTAGACTGCTCAGGTTAATGCTTTTTGAAGTTATAACATTATTGTTAGTGATTTTGTTTTAACAGGTGAGTTATAGCTTACAACAATATTTCATACCAGGTGGAGACGAAGAGTTATCATAAAAATAAGCCCGCCCTAATATATATGTCTAGGCATTTACATAGCGTCTATACCTGATATAATATCAAATATATTTCTATCAGCAAACGTCAAATCGCATAGCAGAGCGAATTATATTACGTGTGGACTGCAATATTAGTATTATATTAATATTATATCAGATATTATATTGTTTTCATAATATATATTTAGAAAACAATATTATGATATCAAGTGTCAAAATTCGCACACATACATATATACGTGAAGAGAAGTTTGTGTATTAAAGTGAAAATTAATATTTTTTGATAAAAAAAAATGCTGAAATGTTTTAATTATGCACGAGGCATTAAGGATATACCAAAATTTTTATGAAACACACATTAGTATTACAATAAACGAAGATGTTTACTGCACGGCTGCCTGACATTTATGAAATATTATGATATTTACAAGAGTACGTTTTCCCCCACATAGATATTAATATCAATATTAATATACTTTTCTTCTTATTCTGCCGACGTTCTCTCTCATATTATATCAGAGTTAATATCAAGTATAGACGCTATGTTATATCATGCAATTCTAAAATTCTGTTCTATACTTGACAACACTGGTCACAGTTCTCAATTGAGTTGACGCAAAGTGCATTGTTTTTTTCCCGTACATTTCGTGTGGCAAATTTTGTAAAAAAGGAGAAATTATTGTATTTCTTGTTTACTTTTGCCGCTTTTAAATTATTTTATGGCTGCTGGACCGATCGCTGAAAGGAATCAAGGTTTGTTTTGTTTAAATAACTGAATTTTTAAAACCTTATTACTCTATTTTAGATGCAACGATATATGTTGGCGGTCTTGATGACAAAGTCTCTGAAACGTTGTTGTGGGAGTTGTTTGTACAAGCCGGTCCCGTAGGTAAGATTTTAGGAACATTATTAGACGTATGTCTGGCGCTAAAAAGTATAATAGATCATAATGCCATACGTAAAATACGAAAAAGCCATTCGCTGTGTGATTCGTATGTTTATTTTTCGTTGGCCATTCTTCATTTGCTCAATTTAAGAGCACCTGCATCTTCACTTATTTTTGTAGATTGAATCGCAAATTGTGTGGCATTTTGTTTGTTTGCATGGTCGTCGTAAATTTAAGTGTAGTTAGTTTAAAAGTTAAAATATCTCTATTAGTACATAATGAATTTTTCGACCTTGCGGTCTTTTTTATCACATTTCTAAAAACTAAAAATTAATTTACACACTTTTTTTGTTCACTCTAGTTAATGTTCACATGCCGAAAGATCGAGTTACTCAAATGCATCAAGGGTATGGTTTTGTGGAGTTTCTAAGTGAAGACGATGCAGACTATGCAATAAAAATCATGAATATGATTAAACTCTATGGAAAACCTATAAGAGTCAACAAAGCTTCGGCGCATCAAAAAAATTTGGATGTGGGAGCAAATATATTTATCGGAAATTTGGATCTTGAGGTTGATGAAAAACTTTTGTACGATACATTTTCAGCTTTTGGTGTTATATTACAAACGCCAAAAATTATGCGGGACCCCGAAACTGGTAATTCTAAGGGATTTGCTTTTATAAATTTTGCTAGTTTTGAAGCATCAGACGCTGCAATGGATGCAATGAATGGGCAGTATCTTTGCAATCGTCCTATATCCGTTTCGTATGCATTCAAAAAAGACTCAAAAGGAGAAAGACATGGTTCGGCTGCAGAAAGATTATTGGCTGCGCAAAATCCTTCTTCACATGCAGATCGACCGCATCAACTTTTTGCCGATGCTCCTGTGCCTAACATGATGCCTGTGATAGCAGGTCAATTAATGCCTCCTCCATTATTAGCACCTCCACCGCCACCAAACGCTGGTTCTTCGTCGATGATGCCTCCGCCACCACCCGTACCTCCTCCACAAGCAGCGTTCGTACCACCACCTCCATTGCCTCCATTAGGAGGAAATCAAACCTTACCGCCACCTGTGGGAATTCCACCTCCACCAAGGATGTTGCCGAACAATGCTTGGCCATCAGCAGCACCTGCACCTCCACCGCCAAATTGGAGGCCTCCAGGATTCCCTACCGGCCCTTTTCCCCCAACACCTTTCAACGGTGAAGCAACTGTAAGCTACCAGTACTAATCGTAATTAAAATTTAATTGAAATGTAATTTTGTAAAATAAAAGAAAAACACAAAATTTTATTTAATTGAGATGTGAATATAGCTTAGCTGGGCGGAGGCTGGCTCTCTTTATATTAACCAAACTGAACTAATGAGAACTAAACTATTCTGAAGTCGTAAAAGGCGAGTTTGTTAACTTATATGCTACAATCTGAGTTGGAATATCTAAAGAACGCCCTCGTTCCGGTAATAATATTCGGTATTTTAAACAAGTGATCAAGAAATTTGGAATGAAATACTTTAACACGAGGTCATCCAGTTTGTCATAGCTAGGCTCAGAAGCTCAGTACTACCGCAGGGTGGTCCAAAATTTACGTCTAACTGTAAAAGTTTTTGTTTATTATTTTTTTCTTCCAGAAGCAACTTGCATAGTGATAGAATTTTACTTTTTCCGAAATGCATCTATCTAGTCATCGTTAATAATATTGTAAATGTGAATATAAACGGGAAGCTAAATTACTAGCATCAAACACAGTCTATCATGTTGTTATGCTTTTTTGAGTAGAATTATTAATCATATGTACATATATGGCTCTATGAGCTTGGTTATTTTGTAAATTTTTTTGTAAACAAATGAACATGAATATGAAAACCAACCAAATTTTTGGGCTTGTTAGAGTAATTTTCGTTTCGGGTTTGTTTGTTCAACCAGTTTTAAAGCCAGCCGAATTTATCTAAAACGAATATACTATTTTTTGATACATTAGACCTGCCTGTGGTTCGTCATGATCTTTTAGACCTGTGGCTAATCGTTTCTAGCTTCACCGCGGCTTCGCACCAGGGGTTCTATTCTGTAATTCGAAACGAAAGCAAATGCTTTGGAATTGTTATATCAATAACATACAAATTGGAAAGCATTCTCTTTCGTTTCGAAGTATAGTAGAGTGTTCCCCCAGACCTTTTTTTAATCATGCATTAGCCAATAATAATAGGACCAGGAACTGTGGTTATGATCACTACTCATGCAATATATTGTGCTAGAACTAGAAAAATTTTGG
Source organism: Tachina grossa (assembly GCA_949987645.1). Lineage (NCBI taxonomy): Eukaryota > Metazoa > Arthropoda > Insecta > Diptera > Tachinidae > Tachina > Tachina grossa. The sequence goes on along the minus strand of OX465277.1, from coordinate 23,423,364 downwards.
TTATTGCGGAGGATGATAGGGCAAGTAGTGTTTGTAGAGATTCAATTTAAAATCGAGAAAAACGTGGCCCTTATCGTTGTTGGCGTACTTTGACTACGACATCTTGATTAAAATAAAAAATAATACGATGACCTTTAACATATTACAAAAACGTCGTAATTGAAGTAGAAAACCGCCAAACTGGTTATAATACAATTCGTTAGCTTTTTCTATTAGTTTATGAGCTTAATACGATTCTCATTCATTGATTTAACACTGCCTTTTCGAATATCTTTGTGTAGCATCCTCTTTTAATTCAAATCATTTTCAGTATTCTCAAGATTTATTGAGCTTTAGGGGAACCGAGTTATAACTGCCGAAAGTGTCTATTTACAAAAATAACGTGTTTTTGTCTTAAACGTTTATATGTATATGCATGATTGTCGATAGCACTGTGCAACAAAGCAATGTATGGTATAACAGTATATGCTACACTCGCCACCCATTCACAGATTTATTGCCCTCAGTTGTTAACTGTTACAACATAGTCGTATATTAGTATTATATTTGTTAGTACCTTCTGCTGCAAGTATGTATCGTGGTATCGACTTTTGTATTTTATAGATACCCGTCTAGTGAAAAAATCTTATGAATTAAATGTAATGTAAACATAAAAAAATTAAATAAACTTTAACTCATGCCGAAATCTCATGCGAGAAATGTGAATTAAATATTAAAAAGAAATACACTGTGTAAGGCAGGCCAAATTAAAAAGAAAAAAAGAAAAAATTGTGCTCCACCTACATACAAGTATAAGCATTTAAAATGTCTATACTATTTAATAAAAAGAATCGATAAAAAGGATATGCTCCCAAAATTATTTCCTTTATACAAATACATTTATAAACAAGTATAAAAATAATAATAATTCTATCTATCGCTATTTGCAACTAAAATCGACGAAGTAAATGATATTGATAAAATGAATACGATATATCAAGTTGTACTTCAATTGGCAATTGCATGTAAGTACAAAAGATTTTCTAATTAATACTTTTATATGTAGGTATGCTGATGTAGACAGAATGTACACATATCAATCACACTTATTCAATAATATAATATTAAGCCTAAAATTATAAATTGATTTGTTAAGCAAAAAAATTCATTCAACATCATAGGGTAAACATTAAAATTTCGAGTTAATAATAAATTAGATACACATTAGGATCCGAAATTATTTTACTAAACATACATATGTACATACACAAACATGTATGTACATACATACAACTGCATATGAATGAACTTATATGTATGTATGTATGTATGTATGGGAAAGCAAAAGAGAAGCAATGAAATTTTATATCTTTTTAAATCGATCGATTTCAATATAATTTATTATCACTCACTAAATAAGAAAGATTTTACCACATAATAAATAGTGCCGTATGTACAATAAATAGGTACATATGTATTAATGAAATATAATTTAACTGAATCGATTAAAAATTGAGAAATATATAAATCGAACTGTTTTAACAATTTCGTGTATTCAAGTAATTCGACTAGCTAATTTTTCCGTAAATTAACAAAAAAAAAAAATTTCCTTAAAATATTAGGTCTGTTCATTTACTCTCCCAGCAGAAACTAGCAACAAGAGAATAAGAAATTACTCTCCCAGATACGAAAAAGTAAATGAATGCTTTACTTGTAAAAACTTGCAAGAACCATCATGGAAATATTTTTTTTTTAATGTTAAAATGTTTTAAATTGAAATTTTTGTAAAAATTGACCTTTAATGTGAAACACTTTACACAGTTTAATGTATTATTTAATATTTTTATGCATTTTTGATAATTTTTTAATTTTATACCAAATACAAAAATGCGACTTTTCATCTCTGGTCAGACATGAGAAACAAGCAAAATTCTTTAAAAATAAAATTGAATTTTTGTGGCTTTATGTATACATATTGTTTGAATAAATAAATGCACATTTTTCAGTTTTCCTTTTTCAGATATTTTTAAAGTAATATGAAAACAAAATACAGGACAGCTGTCTGGATAACTCTTGCAAGTAAAAATTTTACTACATAGTAATAATTTGTAAGAATCTTTTAGTCTCTCAATTTTTTTTCTCTCTTTAGGCGCTCTCTCCTTGCCAACTTTTTGAGTTAATGAACACTTTCCAGTAACAATTGTTACAAATTCGAGAAAAATTTTAGTAAATCAACAAACCTAATATTTGCCATTTATAGTATTAATTATAAAGACAGTCAAGGGAATTTTATTTGCGGCATCTGAATCATTAACATATTTAAAAATTTTTGACAAAGTTTTGGATAGAAAATTGTTAAATTTATACAAAAATAACAAAAATTAAAAATTTTAAAAACCCCCGAATATTTCTAAAAAAGATGCGATATCTTCTAAGCGGCTGAACCGATTTTATTAAAACATAACAAAGAACCTTCTCGATCAAGTCACCTTTCAAACAGAAAAAACTAAATCAAAATCGGTCCAGCCGTTTGGTCTGTATGTGTACTTGCACAGACACACAGATACACAGACAAACACTACAAACTTATAACACCCCTTTTTTTAGTCGGGGTTTAAAAAAGTAAAAATATATTGAACTGAAATGATGTTATCGACTTTATTCAAAACGCGCGTTCAATAGAAAAAGCGCTGAATTTGCTGAATTGCGAGTTAATCAAGAAAAGTTGAAGAGTGTGAACCAATTAATTATTTCAATTAATTTTGGCAACCAACGTGTTTAGTTGTAGGCTTTAATATTTTGAATCCTTGTTTAAAATTCTCATATGACAGAACGAAAATCATTTTTCTGCGCCTTTTTTATATTATATACGTTGCAAAAATATAAATGTTATGCTTCCATTTGTTAACCCCCGACTAAAAATAGGGGTGTTACAAGTTTGTAGTGTGTGTCTTTGTATCTGTGTGTCTGTCCGTGTCCACGTACAGGCCAAACGGCTGGACCGATTTTCATTTAGTTTTTTCTGTTTGAAGATATAACATCTTTTCTGAAAAAAGTCGGGGGTTTTTAAAATGTTTAATTTTTGTTATTATTATATACATTTTTACAAACTGAATATTCCTTTTAATTTTTAAATATTTTTCCTACAAGCAGTGAAGCCTAACTTCCGGTTATTTTTTAATCATACATTGTGAAAGTTGTAATAATGCAAAGCTATTTAACAGGCAGACAAACCCCTACCTTTAACTAACGGCAAGTTGTAACAATGGCCCTAAATGCTTAAACAGAATAAAGTCTGCAACTTCAAGAAAATCGCTCCCAAACTTCAAATGCTCTCTAATTTTAGTTTTATTTTAATTTTTGTTTATTTTTCTTTGTATTTTTGTTTACAAAATGTATGAAATTTATTGAAGGTATGGTAGCATTGTTTAGAGAATATTTATTTATTTGTAAGAAATAAATTCAGAGAAGTGCGACTGTGACCCGCACACGAAGGGTTCCGTACGGACACTAGATATGTAATTCAATACGAACTTTAGCCTATATAAAATATAGTTTTGGCATTTTTTTCGTTTTTGGGTTTTTTCGGTTTTGCGCGTTTTTTTAGTTTTGGCTTTTTTCGGTTTTGTCGATTTTTTAAGTTTTGGCGTTTTTTATTTAGTTTCGGCACTTTTTTTCGTTTTGATGATTTTTTCGGTTTTTGGCTTTTTTAATTTTGGCGATTTTTTTCATGATTTTTTTTAGTTTTGGCGTTTTTTCATTTTGGCGATTTTTTCATTCTGACGATTTTTTCATTTTGACGATTTTAGCGATTTATTTTAGTGTTAGAAAATTTTTTTAATTTTGGCTATTTTCGTTTTGGCAATTTTTTTTAATTTTTGGCGGTTTTTTCGGATAGGCGATTTTATAATTTTTGGATTTTTTAGTTTTACCGTTTTTGAAAATTTCAAGAGTTTGCCTCTTACGGTTTCCAAGATATAGCAAGTTGTCAAAATTACATAGTCAAAATTTCATTAACTAATAGAACACCCTTTAATTTCAATGTTTAAAATTTTAGTGTTAATTGTTGTAGTCTGTATAAAAATACAAATTTCAAGTGTCAATATATGTCATGTATTTGTTGTTGTAGCGGCCAAGGTTACACACTCTGTCCAAATTTCAAGTCCGTAGCTCTTACGGTTCCTGAGAAAATAGCCTGTGACGGACAGACGGACAGCGTAGCGAAAACAATAAACAAAAAAACACTAAAAACGATGTCAAAATGAAATAGATTTTATCTCTCGACTGCTTTCTGGGGCTGCTTTTTGTGTAAATTTTTATGGAAAATGTGTTAATGCCGCAATCCTGTTTGATCATTCTATCTCACTACCAGGGTTGTCAGATATGGCGATTTCTCGCCAAATGTGGCGATTTTTCAACTTGCTTGGCGACTAAATTTTTGATTTGGCGACATGGCAATTTTTCTGGCGATAAATAAATTTGTTGGCGATTTTTATGGCGATTTTTTTTAACAAAATTGAACTTCAAAATTTTTGAAACTCACAAAAATTAGCTCGTTGCAGGATTAGTTTCAAAAAATATTAAGTTTTAATGGGCACAGTCCCGACCATTTTGTAAATGCGAGATTTCGTATTTTTCAAAGCTCAGAGTGTGTGCCAAGTTTTGTAAAAATCAGTTAAGTAGAACCATGGGCGTGGCTCCTCTCATTATTTTAATATTTAATATTCTATTACCACCTGCAAACGTTTTTAACCTACAATTTACTGGTAGACACTATACGAATGTTTAGAAAGTTCCTACACAAATTAAAATTGTACTTACTGGTAAGAAGTTCGCTTTGAATAAGCTCTTTAAGATTTAAAGCAACCCAAAGGAGGTTTAAGGTTTATTTTATTGAGAGTCTAAAGGAAACTAAAAGTTATTTAGTAACAAATAAAAACTTTAGACGAAAATTAGAGTCAGATAAGCTTGCAAAGATCATTTCTAAACCTTTCAAGAATTCAAAAATGAACTAAAACAATGCACCATAGAACAGCACACCAGAGATTGGCAGAGCCCTACTCTTTTAAGAGTGACCGAAACTCTAAAGCTGAATTCATCGATTCGTTTGACACAAAAATGTTTGTTAGTTTAAAATCACAGTTAGTGAAAGAGGGAGAGAGACAGAGACAGAAAGACAAATTATAGAGAGAAACTGCATATAAAAAGTTTTATCCATACAAAAATTTTGTTCGAAACAAATACATACATATCGCACTTGATCAACAAGAGGGTAGTAACTCAAAATTTTTAAAATTTCACTTTTTGCAAGAAATCAACTAACAACATTAATATCTATCTACTGTAAACGTATTCCGATAACTCTTTCATCTCTAAAATCACATTTGAGACCATTTTTGTGATAGTGTAGTGACTACGTTTATATCACCAAAAAGGTATTATATTGTACTTTAAAACAAAAGTAGAAATATAAATGTATCGTATATTCTCATAAAAAATTTAATAATAATCAAATTGTTAATCTAACCATAAACAGGTTTTCATCTCTACTAACATTTTACAATTTTGAGTTAATACCCTCTTGTTGATTAAGTGCGATATGTAGGTGCGCCCAGTTTCTGTATATGATTAATTTTGCTAAATGTGTTTAATTTTCTTAAATGTCATGCGCACTGAATAAACTTGAAGTAAAATTTACTCCTCCTCCTGGCTACTACGGTTCCTACAGTAGAGCTCCTACATGGCTCTCCATATTCCAGTGCCTATTTATGGTTATTTTTGACTTTATTGTCGCGACAGCTATCTGAAGTGACTCATGATGATAACCTAAAGTCTAAAGGTACGGTCACACTTGGCAAGCATTTGTCCGAAAAAGAGTAACCGTTAAGTACTCGTGAAAACCGTTTTGCTTCAGACACCTGCTCGATAACTACTATAGGGACTCTGCACCATCGAATTCAATGGTAAACAAGTGGTTTACTGACTTTCGTTGTGGTCGCACAAGTATAAATGACGCTGAACGTTCTGGACGGCCAATTGAGGTCAGTCAGTACACCCGAAAATGTTGAAAAAATCCACAGTGATGTCAAAAATTAAACTATAGTTAAAAAAAAAATATTTGGAACAAATGCTGTTAAGTAAAGCAGCTAAAAAAATTAAAACGAGCCTATGAGAATTAAACAATAAGGAATAAAAATTAAATAAAAAATAGGTCCTCGGACCTATATCATCCGAGTTATGGGGCTCTGAACTTTTCATAGAAAACTGTGAACAATCTCCAAAAAGAAATTTCTAAATAGCTTATCTGATAGAAACTTGAAAAATAAGAAAAAAAAATTAAATAAAAAAATTGGCTGCGACCCATATTTCCCGAGTTATTGGCCTTTTAAGTTTTGGTATTAAATGCAGTTTAGTGAAGCTGCTCTAAAATAAATCAAATTGAGGGATATGGTCCTAGTGTAGGAGATTAGCCAAGAGGAATTCTACCATTTGGTAGAACCCTTTAAAAGGTATCTGACATCAAAAGCAGTATCTGTTGGTCCTCCGAGCAACTACTAGTATTAGTCAGGCACTGGACATTCAAGACCCTTATCCTAGCGACTTTGGTGTAGCAACCGCAGCTTCTAGGTGTGTGTCTCTGAGATTACAGGCACCGACTTTGTCTGCTTACAGATACTATGTCTTCTTCCGAATCACCAGATGCATCATTTGTCTGGTGGAACGAAGCACGCAGGCAGACACCCTTCAAGACTTACTTGCCGATGGAACTAGAACGAAATCTAGCTCCCTTAGAAAGTACTATGTGACTTGCAATGACTATGAGCATCTTTCTGAGCTGCTCGAGCTATTTACTCTCTCACTACTTAAGATCAAGGTCAGAAGCAGCATCTGTTGAATAACAACAGCACTTAAAATGGTATCTGAATAACCGTGTCCGACCAATCCCTAGTATTGGGTTGGCAGTGGACATTCAATACCATTTTCCCAGCGATTTTGCTGGCCACTATGAACGTGGCCAACGTGGTTTCCCACACTCGCCACGTGTCCTCCAAGAGAAGATCTCATTAATAACTAGACATATCGTCACTACTCAGATTGGACTTGGATCAATGCATAACACAAACACGTTCCAACGCCTACTTCCTATTGTGAGCAACATTTATTTAACCCCGTAGGGTTATACAAAGTCCTCTTTCGACTTTCGGTACATCACCATCTATTAAAGCTCTAGAACAGAATAACTGTCGGGCCACCGGTGCCCGTAGTACCAGTATTAAGTCACTGGTTAGACCTACAACAGAAGCCTTTCGGGGTGAGGTTTCTCCTCTATCGTCTTTCGAACTCAGGGCGTTTCCAGGTGACACTGCACCTGTTGGGCGACAAAGCAAGCTATGTACTTTTTTTTTTATGAATAGATGAGGTGCATCTATAGTATCTGTAGTATAGCCTTGGTGTTATGATGGGAGAAGCCTAGTAGGAATGGTTATTCCCAAGTGAATAGTAAAGACCCTCTCTGAAGTTTTTCATTTGATTCCTGGAATCGTTGCATGTACGAGTATCTTTAGCATTCATAATGACGTGTTGCCGGTCTTTATCTCAGTACGATTGAATAAAATACCCGTATATTATTGAATACCAACTTAGTGAGTATGGGACGATTCGGATCATGCGGTTTGTTACAAATGACGGTCTTCGAGAGCAAGGGAGAATTCAACAACTAGTTAGACCCATTCATCAACATCATAGATTTACTGATATCATTTTCTGATATCCAAGCAACCTCTTTCGTCCATATTTGTAGCCATTAATTGCCGGCGAAATAAAATAACTAGACTTGGGTTGAACTTGATCACTAGTTAATTTTTTACACAAACCCATGATCAAAACCATTTAAATTACGTGGGTTGGATCACGGGTTTATGTTCAAAATGAACTAGTGAATGAGTTCGACCCAAGTCTAAAAATAAGTAATAATTAATTAATTGTGTATATGCAAACAAATATTTGATCATTGTTTTTTCTTTCTCTTTTAGATTTATGCAATTGCGTTGAAGTTCATTTTGAGTCTACTGATAGTGGATTTTTTCTAAAACATGCTCGGCAGCCTCCGGTAGCACCTGAAATATCTACAACACATCCGTCGCTGATGCCACCACAAAAGTCGCGCACTAATTATGATTCTGTTTTATCCGTTGATCGCTTTACTGTTGTACAAACAACTCAAGCGGTATCAATTAGAGCGAGTTATGGTCCATTCTCTACAAAACAAACAGTACCAGCACGATATATTGTACCGGATATAATTGAAAATCAACCTGACTATTTGAATGTAAGTTTATAATGTTACAACAAAAAACATAGAGAACCAGGCGCAACACCAGAATCGCACTTCACAAGTCACATGTTCAACAAGTTCAGACCAGGACATGTTAGGAAAAATGGTTAAATTATTACATTTATAATACTCGTATTAAATAAAGACGACGAAAACTTACAAATATACAAAAAAGCGTTTGACGGAGTAAAAGTAAATGCTGCTGCGGACATAATCGGAGCTATCTCCCTTTTCCAATTAGAATTTTTTGTTTTCCCTATTATTTGCAATTAGTTGGAATTGTTCTCCGGGAAAAATTTCACGCGGAATTTTATTCATGATAGCCCTGAATATTTAAACCACTAAAATATTTTCGCATTTTGTTCGGCGAAAGCCAACCAACATAACTAGCTCAATTATATATTTTCCCGGGGAGTTTTTCTCTTCCCCAGCATTTGTACCCGGTAAAAATCCTCCTATTTGAAATAGAATAAGCAAATACGAGAGAGATAGAGAGAAAAAATCTGGAGCAGCTGTTTAATGTTCTCGTATTCTTCTGCAATAGTTCAGAAATCGAAATTTATTGAACATTTTATTGTTTTCGTTGCCAATAAGTTCGTGTTAATATAAATATCTGTTTTTGCTTAAATAAAAAATAAAATAAATAGCGTAACCATTCACGGACGAGCAAAAAACTTATTCTGAGGAAGTGGAACGAAAACTGAGTCAGGTGCAGATGCAAATAGCTTAAATTTCCAAGGAATGTAGGTCAAGTTAGGTTAGGAAGTGTGGTGCTATAACGCACCCCCACTCGGAGAGCCATTTGGGTCCATTCCTTCTATTGCCCGTTAAAAAAGTAATTTTACCCCCTTGGTATCCAGAAGTAACCCTATTATCCATCATTAAGCCACTGCATTTCCATGAAGAAGCCCCTGATATCCTCCAGTTTACACTTCCCGATATCAGTAAAGCTCTCATGGAAACGTCTGCTCAGCCATCTAAGCCTATGACGTTGCAGCTTCGGGGAGTGGTAGATAATATGCTCAATGGTTTTTGGTTCCTCTCCATCCCCGCACATCCTAAAGAAATCTGGAGTGCCAGTTTCCCAAATGCTGGTACTTGCTCTGGCCGAACAGTGACCATTCAACGCGCCTATCATGATTCGCATCGCCCTTCTAGAAGTGTGGATCTTCCTGAGTCCACGTAGCCCATGAGACTCTACAATCCTCCCTACTTCGTCTTGATATGTTAGTCCTGCTCTCTACTCAATTACTGAGTTCCCTATAGTAATGACCTATCGGCAATTGCACCGATCTGTCACACATTTCCTCATCTGAAGTCGACTCTATTCTTGCCAGCTCATCGGCAATTTCATTTCCCTCAACACTGCTGTGGCCAAGAACCCAACACAGTCTGACACAATATTTGTCCATAAGCAGCGTTGTCAACTCGGTGCTTTTCGCACCGTTTTTAGTGCTTTTTGAAATTTTCGACGCGAAAAATTTTGAAGTTAGTGCTCGGTGCTTTTTTAAACTAATTTTTAGTGCTTTTTATTTCTTGGCGGTGGCACTAAACCCAAAATTCAAAAAGAGTTTTCCTTATATAATATATATATATATATTTTTTGAAGAAGAAGTCTAACATTTAAAAAACATAAGCACTGATGTTAAATGGAACATTTCAAAATATTCTAATAAGATTGTACAAAACTTGGTTGAAGAAATACGTGCATTTTATTCTCAAACTTTCACATTTTAAGCACAATTAATGGAAACAGTGTTTTGCCACACGACAAAGAAGACATAATGCAAGTATAGTCTAATAGCGAAATATTTTCTAGTATATATATTGATATAAACTCGTTTGGGGCATTATCGAAATTGCATTCCCATCAAACTTTAATGTTTAAACGCAGAAGTTGATCACGTTTTTACCTTTATTACTTTATTTAAATCTAAAGTACGTAAAAAATTATCCTTGCACTTGGCTTTATATAAAAGCGGTCTGAAACGAGAAAATTGTGTTGCTAATAGAGCTGCCGTTTTAGGTTACATATTTATAACCTACTTCATTCCTTTTTTCTAAAATAATAGTACATATAATTTAATTTTATATAACTTGGTTAACTTGCAAATTACTTTTTTTTTTAATTTTGTAACTTTGTTGTGAATATTGCGTTTGATGTGAAAGAATGTTTCCACAGCATTGTTTAATAAAAATCAAATTTTGAGTCTTGATTTTAAAAAAATTAACTACTACTCCCATCGAGTTCAAAATCTAATCAGCAAGTCAAAAAGACTTGCCAATTGCTGCTAATTTGACTAATTTCAGGTGATTTGTTTCTTCGTTGACGAAAAAAAAAATTAAATTTTTTATAACTTAAAAAGGTTTCGTCAAATTGATTTTAGAATTCACTGATTCTTATAAAATCAAAATGTGTATCGGATGCTTCAAATTTGAAGTTTTAGGGATAACATGCAAGGTCAACCGATTTCTATATTTTTTATATGTATACAAAATTTTTTTTATACAACAAAAAATTTTGATTTAGTGCTTTTTTACTTAAATTACGCGTTTTTTCCTGGTTTCAGTGCTTTTTGAAATTTAAAAGTTGACAACGCTGTCCATAAGCAAGGTGAGGGCTCTCCTACAGGCACTAACAAGTTTCGATTTGTGTCCCTTCAAAGCTTTTAACGCTGCCTGGCTGTGGGCGTATTTTACCTTCTAACCTTCAGCTATATTCCTGGCCACCAGTTCCGTGGCCCTGAGGATTGCTAAGATCTCAGCTTGGAAATCACTGCATTTATTCGGCAGTCTGAATGTTCGTTCCCAATATATAGACATCAGCCCCCATGCCTTCCTCCATTTTCGACCCGTCTGTAAAGACCGTACTACCCCCATATAGCTTATTGGATTTGACCAAAATCAATTTCAGCGACCGTGTGAAACCAGGGGTTACGGATCCCTGATCTAACTAATCTAATATCAGATTGATGTGTTACCTATCATTCTTGTCCTCACCAAATTTGCTTCTACGAGTCTAAGGAGTCTTCTAGTCACCGTTTTCACCACAAAGTCCTCTATAGGAAGTAGGTGAAGAATGACGTCCAAGACAGCTTGATGTGTGCTCCTCTGAGCACCTGTGATGCCAAGTGAGGCACACCTCTGAACCTTAGCTAGTAATCTCCTGTTAGCTTCCTTCCTCAATGCCTCCCACCATACCACACAAACATAGGAAACAAGCGGTCTGACAACCGATTTATAAATCCAGTTTACGATCTTCAGCACAGAATACACAGAAGTGAAGAAAGGTTTTTTAAAATTCGTGGAAAAAAGAGAAAGGTATAGTGTATTTGATGCTGTAGTGTATTACTACTTACCAATTAATACAGCTAATAAAAAGCGTTATAATTTTATTGCACTAGAAAGAAGAATCAAAACAAAAACGCCGACAAAATTTGAGGGAAAACGAGACAAACAGAAAAATACCCTTACCTTCCGTCTCGTGACACTTCTGTGTGTTTTGGGTCTTCGGTTGCAGACCCCTCTTGCTGCATTGAGCCCTTTCTTTAACCAAGCACTGTATGTAGAAAGGAAATTGTATATTTTATAAAGTTTATCCTGTTATCGCTTTTGATAATATTAGATGAAAACTAACCTTTCATTTACCTATTATGTGAACTTAAAGAGGTAACTTTGAGTATTTTTTCTAAAGGTCAGTAGTTCATATTTTCAAATTCTATGTTTACACGGCTTGGATAAAAATATACATTCCTCTGCTTAACTATTTAAAATTTTTTATTATCAATAAATACATTTTTACATTTTTAAAATTGATTTTAAAATTTTTGCATTAGTTCCCTTCAAAAGGTTTGGAGAGAAAAATCTAAAAAGAATTCAATCTCTCCCTCATATTTAGACTATATACTTTCTCTCCGGAATTTTTTCCCAAGGAAATTGTAATTCATAACAGGACTGGGAAAAAAGGAAAAAATTTTCGGGGAATTTGTTATTCATAATTGGGCTAAACAACAAAATAAAAAAAATAAAAAATCGAGACCCAAAACGTACAATTAGAATAAGAACTTTGTAATAACTAAACACTAGGGTGATCGATTGTTCGACTTTTTCCAGAAACCGGTTTTCGAACAGTTCGAATATTTGAATTTATGAAAAATCCGGTTTCGGTTTTCAGGTAAAACTGGCCAACCGGTTTTTTTTAAGTAAGAAAACTATACAAAAGTTTTGATTTTAAATTGCTTTATAAAAAAAGGGTTAACAGTTCATGTAAATACTATTAAACAATACAAAAATTAAAGGTAAAACATAAAAATTAACTGCATATACTTATGTATAGTACATAAATATTTATATATAATATACAATTGAGGAATAAACTCGACATACAATCATAATTTTTTTGGTTTGTGGAAACTTGGGAAGAAATTTAAAAAATTAAATATGCCAATATTTAGGTTGCTAATAAATATATTTATATAAATAATAAAAAAATAATTATAGCACCTACAGTAGCAAAAATATTAAAACTACATAGGATAAAAGTCTACATACAGGCATAAAATACATGAAAAAATACGTTCTGTGTGTGATGTCGTCAACTTGTTTGAAAATTCTGTGATTTCCGGTACCAAGCCGTCAACAAATGGCATCCAAATATGGTCTATTATGTTGTTATTATAATTATTTTTTATTTTTTGTATAAACATATATATTAGCAACCTAAATATTGGCATATTTAATTTTTTGAATTTCTTCCCAAGTTTCCTCAAACCCCAACAATTATGGTTGTATGTAGAGTTTATTCCTTAATGGTATCTACCTCTATATAAAATATGAAGCAAAATGGCAACAAAACTATAAAACACTTTTTGCAACTGTATTATTTTATTGTTATGTCAAAAGCAGGGTTATCAAACAAATAAATAAAACAACCCTGATTATTTTAACTGCTGCACGAACGACATTGTTGCTTGTGATTTTGTTATTAAAATTTTGTTACATAAATTTTGTTACTTAAATTAAAATAAAATAATTAAAATTTGAAAAAATTAGTTATTTATAAGATTTGAAAAACTTGCTTGTGTTAAGGATGATGGCCAGCGTTGCCATATTCTCTTCTCAAAAACCTCCAAGTCGGGCAAAAATTAAAAATCTTTTATTTTTTAGTGATTTTACTCAAAATATATTGATATGCATTGATTTTACTGAATTCGAATTCAGAAAAAAATTATCTTGTTTCAAATGAACTAACTCTACATGAATAGTATCAGTCAATTGATCGGAAGTCATGCAGGATATATTCATCATTGCGCAGAACAAAGTTGCTATCACATTATTAAGGGCAAAATGAAAAATGTGATGGAAACTCTTGTGTTTGTGTGATGTTGCATCTCGCTATAACTAATGAATATAACATTTAGTCGAACTGCTCACTCCAGAGCTTTTTACTAATCAATGATAGCATATATATTAATCAAGTTTGACTGATCATAATTGACTAATATATCCCCCACAATTGAGCTATCATACATGATTGATATACTGGCAAGAAATATAATTTTTATTATATTAATTGTTTTTATTTTAAAAAGTCAATTCAAAATATACAAGTAAATAAAATATTTAAAATTAAAGATAGAAATAAGCAAAAACAGAATAACCTAGGAGATATCCAGTCCTCTTCACACCTTTTCACCGCCAACGTATCTTGCCTAACTAACTTCATTATTCACTATTGTTCTTACTCATCTTTTTTAAGACTTATATATTTAAATTTTCACAGACAGAATGAGTTGTATTTTTTGTAATAAAACTCGATTTTTAAAAGTTTTGGCATGTTTATATTAGATGTCCCACTCTAACATACATACATATATGCTAGAGTGGAGCAACTATAATTAATATATAAATCCATCATCACTTCCGATCAAATGACCATTCAATTGACTGTCAGTATTGAATTCAGTGTAAAATTGCTGCAAATGTGCTTGTGAAAAAATTCTATTTGTGCTAGTTTCAGTCATTTATTTCTTGTAGGGAACAAACGTAAAGGTAAATAACACAAAATATTTTCGGAACAAAACATGTATAAGATAAATATATGTATGCACATAATTCATACTTTTAATGAAGGAAAGAAGAAAATATGTCAATACTTTAGTCAAAAGGACATTAAATTATATATTAAAAGTATTAAATATCATATTCTTAAAAATCTTATTTTTAACAAAGATATTTTTTGGTATTTTTAACATCCTGAACAACTTCAAATATAAGATAAATCTTCACATATGGTAACGCTGATGATGGCAAACAGACTGCAACTAACTTCATTGTGAAACGCGATGTCAAAATCGGATTTTCCAATAGCAAAGCGTTGCCGCTGCGTTGCCGCCGCGTTATTTCGGTATGCTCCATACAAAATGTATGGACATGAGAACTTTTGACAGCTAAAAAACGCTTGCCGCTTTTGTTTAGGGATGACTGGTAATTTCATCTTTCAGTAAAAAAATACTTACGAAAATCAACAAAACATACAAAATGTACAAATGGAAAAGTATTCGACTCAGCCGGTTTTTAAATTCGACATTCGAAAAATCAACATTTTGAAAAAACCGACAACCGTATTTTGAAAAAACCGGGGTTTAAGACCGGTTGAAAAACCGAGTCGATCACCCTACTAAACACCCATTTAATAAAATATTAAATACAAACATATGTATGTAAGTATTAGGGAAGAAAATAAAGCAAGACAAGTCCACGATTCATATACCGCAAAATAATAACAATAGTGTAATCTGTTGTTTTCGAATACTATAAATATTTTTTATTTTCAGAACACAACTGCAGCTTTGCTTGAATTACAGCAGTCTAATCTTCATTTGGATATTTCGGCTCATTTGGTAAGCACAAGTGTATCACAGGATTCACCAGTGTTACGTGTACTTTTTCATGCTGGTGCTGATCCCGGCGGTCACTTGCAGCGGCAAAAAATTTGCGTTTTATTGCATGTTTCAAGTAACAATCATTCACCAATAAAAGGAAGATGCATGCCCGAAGGAGAAGATGGAGTATGTGTTGCTGAGGTAAGCATTTATTTTACAGTCAATTTCTTTTCCTAATGATCTTAGTGACGTTGCTTGTGTTGCTTAAATTAGGTTGTTATACCATTTAATTGGTTTCACACACTGCCACCACCTCCGTTAGAAAATTTAAATAGCACTCCCACTAAAGTGCCACAACGTCTTGTTCAAGTTTCCTATAGTGTGTTTGAACCTCCAGTAAGGAACTCTGAACTATGCGAACCAAAAGTCCAAATACAACCCTTAACCAGCTTCGTTCAAGTTCCTCTAGTCACTGCTTTGGCGCCATTTAAAGAATTTCACGTTGATGAATCTCTTATTATTCTACTACCACAACAGCCACTTTATCCATTGTCCAAATTCCATGTACCAGTTTTCTTATATGAAACTTTGGATAAAAACATTTCATCATTTACTGTAAAAGCGCGCATAAAAGCAGGCATCAGAGTAATAGCAGCCACTGCATCTTCGGATTTGTGGAACATTTCAGTGGAAAGAGAAAATTCGAAGCATTCTATAGTAAGAGTTACAGCCTTGAAGAAGAAAACTGAAAACAATACTTTGT
Source organism: Tachina grossa (assembly GCA_949987645.1). Taxonomy (NCBI): domain Eukaryota; kingdom Metazoa; phylum Arthropoda; class Insecta; order Diptera; family Tachinidae; genus Tachina; species Tachina grossa. The sequence goes on along the minus strand of OX465277.1, from coordinate 23,407,403 downwards.
CCCAAGTCAATGAAAAAAGGTATAAACTATTGCATTCTTTTGAAATTCTAATAAATATAAATCTCTTGATATACATATGTCTTTTTAGAGTAAATGAAATATTTACATGGCTGTTAGAAGTAGCCGACGATGCAAAAGATTTAGTAGAAGGTGGCAAAATTGTTTGGTCTGTATCTTACATCTATGATAATCCAAAAGATTCGATAGTTGATGTATCGCCTGAAGATAACAAAAGGAGAATTATTGCCAAAATTGAAGTGAATAAGGACGATGTGCAAGCTGTATTGCCTATGGCTAAGGTATGTATGCAGTTGATGATCTTATGTTTTCTTAAACGCAATTTATATTCACTGTTCCAAAAGTATTTGAGTGGGTAAATTTTTTTCCCGACCTAGCGTTTGTCAAAATCTTAATCTATGTCGAATTCTAAGAAGGTTTGCCCAAGAAACCATGGATAGAAAATTAAAATCGAGCTTCCCGTTTTTAACGAATTTTGAACTATAAAGTGACCTTTAAAATTTTCCCATTATCACAACTGTACGATAAAATATACATATCGCTCATTTACTTCAATAGTGGCATAACTCAAAAAATGAGTTTTTTGAGTTAATAACGCAGAAAGATGCGGCATTTCGTATTTTATATTGTGTAAAAATTTCATATAAATAGCTTGTACCATCACCTCCTGAGAGAAGAATCTTTTTTCATTTCTCCATTGAGTTGTATGCAAATTGAAAACTTAAAACGCGTTTCTGGTTTTTTTGAGTTGTGCCACTATTGAAGTAAATGAGCGATATGTATATTACAATTTTTGTTTGGTGGCAACATTTCTGTGGATATTGTGGATATTGATTGTTAAAAATACTTAGTGGCAACTTGCTTTTGCTTATTTGCCAAATTACAAACAAAATGGAACCCATGTCAATTCTTTTTTTTTTTTTTTGTATGTTTGTATTATGTATATTATTTTTATTTTGTGGCATAATTTGTTCAAATAAATATAAAGTATATAAAGTAGAAAGTGTGGCAACGTATGAAAACGTGGCAACTTCAAAATGACTAAACCTCACGATAAAAGTTACAGGTAGTGTGGACTATAGCATTGCACAGATACATCTGTTTGCACTAGTTTTGCGTGTTTTTTGGTACTGGTATGAACAAATAGCATATTTAGCGTTTATTTAGCGTTTTCTGTTACTAGTTGTAAATGTTAATTTTTTAAGCAATTATTGTATGGTTGGGCAATGAGCAAATGAAAACAACACATTTATTTTTTTTGTTTTTCTAAAACAAATAAGATACATAAAACTGCTTTTACCGTAAGTGCCTTATGATGTATTGAGAAAAAATATCCGTAGCTGATGAATGAATGAATGAAAGCAAAATTTCACATACACATGTAAGTAAATGATACATGTACATGAAACACATGAGCTGCAAATACAAAAAAATGATACACGATATGCATGTGCATTACTCTCAGAGCAAAATTCTCTCTCTCTCTCTCTCTCTCTGTATACTTGGCTGCACCTCAAAAAAAATATAACGAATGTCCGCATATACATCTGCACATTATGTATTTGTTTCAATAGTGGTTTTTTCATATATTTGTATTACAATATGTATTTTTGAGCAATAACAGATCAAACAGTTGCTCAGCAGCAATACAATAAGCAATTGTTATTTGTTTTCAATTGTATTGTAATTTGGAAATACATATACTAGTTCTGTCGCTCACACTACAATTATATGGTACATACCATGGTATATTTGTTTTGGCTATACAAACGAGTATACAAATGCAACCCTTTAGTGTGGACTTGCCTTTAACTTATCGCTCACTTTTAGAATTGGGTCGAACTCGTTCACTAGTTCTTTTTTGCCACAAACCAATGATCAAACCCATTTAAATTACATGGGTTGATAATTGGTTTGTGGCAAAAATGAACTAGTGAACGAAATCGACACAAGTCTAATCACTTTTGATTAAAGTGAAGTTGTAACAATGAAAAAGTGTTTATCTATCCAATAAAATCCTACCTTTAACTAACGAAAAGTTGTAATAATGGCCCTGAGTCTTCTAAGAAACTTAAAAAATTTAATTATGTATGTTTCGGTTTGATCGAAAAGAAATTTCATGAGCTTTCGAAAGCTGTTTAGATAACTAAGCAATTTTGAGTTTTATGTTAATTTTAAAAAAGCTTTTAATGGAAATTTACATAAAATTATGGAAAAAGGCAAAGTTTTTCCATTAAATGGTACACGAAAAATTTAAAGAAATCTTAAAATAGTTAAGATGTTCCTAAAATGTTTGTACTCGTATTTAAATACAGTTTTAAAAAGCTCCCATAAATCAAATTTTTCTGCATTTCAAACAAGAGCTTTTTCAAATGCTATTAAGTACAAACACAAACGTTCTTTAAATTTTTCTTGTACCATTTAATCATATGTACTCGTATGTATAGGGTGTTTTTTTAAGAGGTATAGAACTTTGAATTGAAATAAAACACAAGAAAATCGTTTTAATGTCCATCAATTTGGCTTTATTGGAAGGATAATTTTATGCCATTAATGTTTAAATATGATTTCGGGCATGTGGCCGACGCGGCTGGCTCGAATAAAGCCAATTCTACAGGTCCAATTTTCAACCACTTTTTCGAGCATATGGGGCCGTATGTTGGCAATAACGCCACGAATGTTGGCTTCCAAGTCCCCTAACGTTTCTGGTTTGTTGGCGTAGACGAGCGACTTCACATATCCCCAAAGAAAATAATCCAATGGTGTCAAATCATACCATCTTGGTGGCCAATTGACAGGTCCATTCCGCGAAATTATGCACTCATCGAATGCTTCCTTCAATAAATCGATTGTGACGTGCGCTGTGTGGCATGTAGCGCCGTCTTGTTGGAACCACAACTCATCCACATTCATGCCATCCAATTCGGGAACAAAATAATCGGTTAGTCGGCTCCAATTGCTGTGCACGGTGGCGAATCGATTCATTCGGGTCCTCTTCAACACCTTGCTCTACAGCGGCAATTGTTTCTTCGGCGCGCACTGTTCGACGTCTCTGTGGATGCGTATTATCACATAGAGTAAACGTAGTGCGAAAACGATCCATGGTTAACCGAATTAATTGCTCTGATGGACGATTATGTCGACCATAAAATGGACGGAGCTTGCGGTAAACTTCGCGAACTGAACCATTATTTTCGAAATAAATTTGCACGATTTGCAAGCGTTGTTCTTTTGTCAACCTGTTCATGAAGAAATGGCAAACCAAACTAAATATTAATCACTTGACAGCTGACAAAATGGCCGCCAGTTAAAAAAGTGATGCCAACTTAAAGTTCTATACCTCAATAAAAAACACCCTTTATATGCATCCATCTATATGGAAATCAACGTAAAAATATAAGGTTAGGTTAGGTTGCCCAGAGGAGCAACTACACTCATGTCAATGCCATACACCTAAACCAGTATAGGCCTGTTATGCACTCCCAAGTGAATTAAACGAGCCCGTACTTTCATAGGAACTCAGTATCATTAACTTAGTTCCTCAATCTTTTCCAGTCAGCTCTAAAGTTTCTCTTTTCGTAGGAATTCCGATATAAAATATCAAGAGGTAACGAGGTTTCTATATACTGGATTTCAAGTCATAGTGCACTTCGGGGTAACGAAGAGACAGATGAATTGTCCACACGGGCAATTTTATTAAAATTTATTATTAAAGGATTATGGGCCCAAATCCTTTTTGATATTAAATTTTTTCAGAGGTCTTCTCACTAATAAGCGGAAATAAAATATTGAGCTTAAAGAGGGTTTGGCTTGCTTCTGTAGATACTATTAAGCAGGCTATAGAGTTGATGGAACTATTTTCACAAATGTATTCTCGTATTCAACAAAAATAATTATGAGTAATTACTGGTCAGTTCGAAGTCTTGCAATATTCTATGTGGAGAAGCAAACTGGTTCTGGCACACATTCTTTGTGAATGTATTGTTTGGAGAAATAGTAGAAGGCGCGTCTTTCATTCTAAAATTGGGTGTTCAAGAGATATCAGATGAGCTTCTCCAGCTTCTACTGGCTTTCATTAGGAGCTTCTTGCAGAGTTTGATTTCCTTTTGCTGATCCAGACAAAAATAGACACGTTAATTGTCGCAGTTCCGGTCTTTGTATCAGATATTTTCAAATAACTATCGATGTCATTCTTATATCCTACATAGTCGCGCGATTTTTGAGACAATACAACCCTGATATGATGGAGTCTATGAAAATTTTCAAAAGACAATAACAATTCATCACATCAGGATTATATTTTTTAGAATAGTGAGTCATGGCCTTTAGTGAAATTTATTTTCAGGTGGTTAAGCATGTTTATATGCATTTCATTGCTGCTTTGAAAATCGTCAGTAGACTTCAAATACATATTTTGAACAGTCACAAACATGCACTTAAATACTCCTGATCGAATTTAACGAATCGAACTTGTTTTGCACTATCACAAAAAAAATTGGCCTTTGTATTTGTACATCTATTATATTTCAGAATTGGGAACTAATGAATACTGCTGTACTAACGGGACGACAAGTAGCTCAGGCAATGAAAGTTTTTATGGTCTCACAGGGAGGAAAAGTTGCCGATGTCACTTTACAAAGTTCGTGTTATGCTGAAGATGAAAGCGTCATAAAGGTAAATATTATCTTTTTTTAAATATACGTTATTGGATAAAAAGAATATATGTATGCATGTGTATAACTTTTGATAAAATTACTGAGAAGCTTATCTTAAAGGAAATATAATATCAAGCTAAGAGAGAGAAAGAGAGAGAGACAGAGAGAGAGAGAAAAGAGAAGGCTTATAACTTGTGTTTACTTAATTTTTTTTTAGTAAATTCGCACTATTGTAACATTTATTGAAGAGAATTTTGTATTTATAGGTTTCATCATCCTGCAGCTCGGTGTATGTTGACGGCTCTGAAATTCGTGGTTCGTCCAATGCTTCAATAATCGTGAAGTACGGGACCTATGTTGGCCTTGCTAAATTTATTGTATGGATGCCTGAGTTTCCACTGGAAGTGTATGTTAATGATTATAGACTGTCGCAAATCAAAGGATGGAAAGTAATAGATGAGCATCAATACATGTACGTTAAAAATTTCATACTTTTTTTTATCAATATTATTATTATTTTTAAATAAAAAAAAAAACAAAGTTGGGGTGTGTACATTCCATTCTGCCCTTGTTAGAACAATTTGTACTTGAAAAACTGTGGGTTATTATCAAAAAATAATTGTAAAAGAGCTCCCAGGATTCCATAAAAATTATTTCCATTTTATAACCGCAAACACGCTCAAAAAATTATCCTACGCGCATCCCAAACAAACATAAGTTATGGCTACATATGACTTCTCATCTTCAAATTTTCGGTCAATATAAGATGTATATAGCAGTTTTTGAAATGCCCACCGTTTCCGCTAGCTCAGGCACTTTCAGTCGACGATCAGCCAATATCATTTTGTGGATTTTCTTAATCGTTTCTGGAGTCGATGCGGTCGGCTCTGCCAAAGCTCTGCCAAACAATCCCCATTATCGTGTTTGAGGTATTCTGACTTTTGTAATAGATTAAAGAACATCGCAACATTTTTTCTCTAATCTAAGACCAAAATGTCGTAGCCGGTAAGGCCCAATCTTTTGTAGTCGTAAACGAAAGAACGTCCCCTCCTTCTATATAATTTTTATTTAGTAAAACTCTATTAAAAATGCACTTCATGCATATCATATCTTATTTTATTTATTTCAGCCATAAAAAGACTAGAAGAAAAAAGAGGTCTTTCATTAATGTCCATCACAATACCGGTTATTACAACAATGCTCTACTGGATAAAATGACTTGCAAAGCGAGGTATCAACAAAGTCCTGTTGAAGTATATGCTAAATTCGTTGCTATTGATCAGGTAAGAAAATTCGATAACAATTACCCAAAACAAAACATTTTTATTTATTTTACCAAAGACAAGGCAATTTTAAAGGCAAACTTTAATGCTGTTAAATTCTTTTGGGATGACTCAAAAGTATTTGATTCTCTCTAAGTATTTTAGAAGGTTACAAAGTAAAGGCCCAACTATAATATGAATAAGCTAGCTTAAGCAATTGTGCGGTTACATTTAAAACGCATGTGGCAAACTATAATGTACTTAACAAACTTTTCGTCAAGTTTCGTCAAATGTCATTTGCTTAAGTAAAGTGCCAAACTGAACGCACATTCCGTAAGGAAACAACTGTTTGTGCATTTTTTAAACTCAAACAAGCAGCAGCAGAAAATGTTCATTGATTTTAAATATTTTTTTATTGTTTCTTATTTTAAACTCGGAAAATAAAGCAAAACTTTTATTTTCATTGTTTGTTTTATAATACACTTATACACACATACACATGTATTTACTTATGTATATTCACTGTTGTACTTTTTAGTAGGCAAAACAAATAAAACAAGTAACAAGGTGATGATATATTTATATGTGAATTTTTAATAGATTAGGACATTCTTTCAAGTTAGTTTGATTGAATTGTATTCATTTAGGAGTTATGAGAAGAAACAAAATTATTGACAATACCTAGATGTGCAGCTGTGGCTAAAGAATACTTAAGTGCATGTAAGTACATTGTGGCCACCTAAAAGTCACATCTGAATTGTTTAAGCATTTGACAGACTTATCGTTCAATTCTGACATTAGCTTAAGCCAGCTTATTCATATTATAGTTGAGCCTTAACACGTTCCAGGTTTTGAAAAAGAAAGAACAAGTACTTTTACCTATCGAGCCATAACCGCTAAAATAGCTTAAGCGACACATTTTTTTGACTTCGTTTTTTTTTTGACGAAAATCGACTATTTAAGATCGCAAATAATCGAATCTGGCCAAAAATTGAGGTTCGAAAATTGTGTCACTTAAGCTATTTTGGCGGTTATGGCACGTTATGAGGTTAGGCTGACAGGTCGCCGAAAAATGAAGAAGTGTTGCAAATATTTATTCAATTATTAACTGATTCGAGATGATAGGCAACCTATGCTTGGAAAAAGGCGGTCACTGGTCATGAGTTCATATTGGAACAATTAGGAGATTTTGCAGAGTATATAGAATACATCTGCCACCCATGGAACTATGTTAGGAAATCTTTCCTGCGAGATGGATTTTTTTTACAGACGGATCGAGATCGGAAAAGGGCGTAAGTCTGGGGGTTTTTATTCTCCGTTTCGGGCAAAATATTAGTTTCAAGCTAGACAATCAGTTTAGTGTATGTTAGGTTATGTTAGCTGGTTGCTGGTAAGGATGGGTGAAAACTAGCGATCCAGCTCACTTGGGTCCAATACAATGATCTCTTTGTGCTACCTGTAAGTTGAAGAGAAGATATAGAGAGATAGTTAGATAGAGGGATGAGAAGGGTGAAAAGGTACATGTAGAAAAGAGATAGTTAGTTGTTATAGGATAGGAGATAGTGGGTCGAGAATTGGATCGTGTGCATACCCACCCCCCCCCCCCGCTGTAATTTTTGAGTCCTATTTCCAATAACTTGGATAAGCTACTGAAGGATAATTTGCAAAAGAAATGCAGACGCAATCTTCCAAAGCGGGACAAAAGCAGAGAAGAAGCAAGATGCTTTACTCCTTCCCATCGAAACATCTCCAGGAGGTCGAGAATGGGAGCCTACAGAGATTATCAATATCTATTTCTCAGAGGAGAGTTCCTCTCTTTGCCAGGTCATCCTCAACTATGTTGCCTGAAATGGTCCCGTGTGCACGCACCCAGTTTACTATGACACTTAAGTGCTGCGCGAGCCTCTGCGACATTCTTGGACAAGAAAATATGTACACACGTGTGAAGAATTTAATTCCAGACTTGCTGTCAGTTATGATATGGATATCTCTATTTGATATCCGATAGAACGTTACCCAATTTATCGCTCTTTTAGTGGCAGATATATATGCCTGTGATATACTACATTCGTTAGGGGGTCTAAAGGACATTTCATTTTCCGAAGTCGGGAATATATACGCTTCCACCAACTCTCCCCTCCCTTTTGAGTTCGTAGAAACCTGTACGGTTCCATCCAGTGGGGAAAACTCTTCTGTTAATTTCAATTCGAAAATTTCTATTGAATTCGGTTTTCGGAGTGCGCAGTAGTCAATAAGATCAGGCATGTTATTTACGGTATTTAAAATGCTAGCATGTCCCCAAGATAGATGGTTCCATCCGCCTATTGCATTTACTTGGCGGCGGTACGTAGAACTAGCTTCCTAGCCGTTAAGCTCACTGCTAGCCAACTCAGCATAGCGAAGAATGCATTTGTCGGCGTGGATATCAGGGCACCTGTCATCATAAGTGCCATTTTGTGGAGAATTTCCTCTAAGTGATACTGATTAGTAACTGAGTCGAGTGCTTTCCACCAGACTGAAATTCCATTATTCCCCAAATAGAGCCGATGGCGTTCCTGCAGACGTAGATTGCCGTTAGGGCTTTCGCTACTCTTGCCTGAAGATTTTCTCTCCAGAAAAGCTTAGTGTAATACAGGCTAAAATCTCAGGAATAAAAAGGGCGGTAAATTGGCTAGGTTAGGTTAGGTTAGGAAGGGTGGTGCTTTACCGCACATACACTCGGAGACCCAATTGGGTCCCTTTTGTTGTCCAAAAAAATTAATATTCACCTTCCATTTGCAGCCAGAATTGACCTTATTATCCATCACTAAGCCACCGAATTCCCATAATAAAGCCCCTGATGTCCTCTAGTTTACACTTCCCGACATCAGTAATGCTTTCATGGAAACGTCTGCTCAGCCATCTAAGCCTATGACGTTGCAGCTTTGGGCAATGACAGATAATATGTTCAATGGTTTCTGGTTCCTCTTCATCTCCGCACATCCTACAAAAATCTGGAGTGCCAGTCTCCCAAATGCTGGTTCTTGCTCTGACCGAGCAGTGACCTGTCAACTCGCCTATCATGATTCGCATCGCCTTCCTATTCATGTCCGGTAGTAGTTTAGATCTTCCTGAGTCTAGTTTTGGCTAAAAAAAACCCCTCGAGACTCTACAATCCTCCATACTTCGCCATGAATTGATGGTACAGCTTTCTTGCCAGCATTCTTGCCAGCTCATCGGTAATTTCATTTCCCTCAACACTGCTGTGGCCAGGAACCCAACATAGTCTGACACTATACTTTTCCATAAGCAAGTTGAGGACTTTCCTACAGTCACTAACAAGTTTCGATTTGACATTGTGTCCCTTCAAAGCTTTAGCGCTGCCTGGCTATCGATGTAGAAGGTTACCTTCTCACCTTCAGCTACATTCCTGGCCACCAGCTCCGTGGCTCTAAGGATCGCCGAGATCTCAGCCTGGAAAACACTACATTCATTCTGCAGTCTGAAAGAACTACGAATGTTCTTTCCCAATATATAGACACCAGCCCCTGTGCCTTCCCCCATTTTTGATCCGTCTGTAAAGACTGCACTACCCTCATACAGCCTATCGGATTTGACCCAATAGTCGGTATCCGGAATTACTATTAAGGGTGTTCTACTAAAATCGATTTCAGCGACTTTATAGTCCGTAAACCCAAGTGTTACGGGTCACAAAAACCGATCTTTCGCTAAGGTACTATAGAATATACAATAATTATATGCAAATATGTACTGACAGTAACCCTCATACCTAAATAAGAGCGGAAAGCGTTGCGTTAGCAGCAGGGTACGTATTTTCGGTACAATCAAAACATATTTTTACATTTAAATGTACTAAAAATGCGTACCCTTCTGCTAACACAACGCTTGCCGCTCTTATTTAGGTATGAGGGTAAAGTTGCGATCAAATATCTAGCAGTTGTATGCACAACATCTATTTTGGTTCGTGAAAGCCGAATGTCTCTTAATGAGATGGCGAGATATTCTAACACAGAATTAAGCTGCAGCGGGACCATTTGACCGACTAAAGTGGCAAATTGCCACTTTTTCGACTGCCTTTCCAGTTTTTCAACTGCCTTGCCACTTTTTGTCCGCCTTTTTTAGGGTGAGTTATATGAAAATACATTAAAAATAAAAAGTTTAGTGTAGTTTTCTCGTTTTTTTTAATTTTGCCCCTTTTTTGATAAATCCCCTATTTGGTGCCACTTTTTGAAAAATTTCATCGGTCACCCTGTTAAGCTGTATACTGAGGCACGAAGGTGTACCCCAAAAACGATATAGCGGACCGGCTAACAAAGATGGTGCTCGAAACAGCAAATCAGAAATGCAATCAAATCACAATAAAACGAGGCTACCTGCTTAACTTCAAGATTAACTTGGCAACGATACAATCCCAGATAGTCAGCCAGGGAGTCAGTAATAACAGGGCACTGCCTCATATGTACACATCCTAGGAGATTATGCCCCCTGTTACCGTTCTCAACTCAACTCAGTTTAATTGTTTGAGAGTCAACCCAACTTACACATTGGTATTGCCATTTACAACTTAAATACCGGCTAAGATTGTACTTATCTTGTGCCATAAGATTTTCAAGTAAAAAGAAGTTGTGATTAACAATACTAAAAAATTGAGTTGGACCTTGCAAAAATGATCGGAATACGATGTAAGAAAAAAAATTTATTCGTACTAAACTCAGGTTAGTCTAGTACCGAGCAGATGGGAAATGAAGAAAAAATGTTTATCATGTCCTTCTCACCCACTCAAGCATTACAGCAGGACCTATCAGGACCTAAATGAGCCGGTTCTCGTGGATCCGGCAACCTGTAAAACCTACCTAACTCATCCAAGCAGCTCCTAGTCTTCGTAATAATATTTAAGGCTAGTCGTATGGCGCAGAGACCCGTAGAAACCCTTTAATCCTATATTGCGAAGCATCTTTAATTTTTTTATTCCCTTATGATTTATATTTGGCCAAATAGTTCTATAGTTTTCATTTTAGATTAATTTAGAGACCACTAGATAGCTATTGGGTTCATCATTATTAGGCCTAGAGGAGAAAATATGCCCTACATTCGTACCAGATCTTGCATTTATGTCTCCTGGGAACAGTACAGAAGCCCAAACCCGACCGGCGGGACATTGCTGGTCCTGAAAGAAGTTATCTTCTAGGTATCGAAAATTTCAGTTTTTTAGAGCTGGATAGTCACGGAGAATATGTTGAACAGATTTTTTTATCGTAGAGACAGCCCTTGCACTACAGAAAATTAGAAGTTGTGACCTATCCCCGATCCCATGGTATCGTGATGATGCCGTCTCCAAGTGCAAGGAGTTTCATTCCGAACATTATTAGTTGATTAGCCTTGTTTTCCACAAGCAAGAGCCAAAGAATCTTACAACTTATAATTGTGAGCGACCAGAGTGCCGACTTCTTAAGAATCTCTTTTTGTAATCGCACTTGTTGGTTCAACCAAGGCAATATAATTTTATACTCCTAGAGCGCCCATGGTTTGCGGTTGCTATTTACCATTTCTTTTGCCAAGTCAACGTAATATTGTGGATCTGAGTGAGGGAGGTGACACGGATTAACGTTTTTTAAATCCTAGTATTTTGCATTTTGAGGGAAGGATATTTTTTTCCGATATCCTTTCTAAAGCTACATATAAGACAGCGTAGATGTCTGCAAAAAAAAATAAAAATATTACGTTGATAACTTTTTTTGAGAACTTGAGAACTCTGCGTCAATCTCGTACATATTCTTGGTTTACGTTACACAATCAAAAAACAATATAAAAACCATAAAAAATTATAGACCTTAATTATTATCTTTTTAGAACTCTGGCCGCATTAGCTATTTCATATCGCGAAGAACTGGATTGCGCGTTACGGATTTAGTGCAACCACTGCTACGAGTTGCTGATCCTAAAGTTGCAAATCTAAAAGGGCGCATTTTACAAGGCAAATCCATGGGACGAACAGATGTTCAGGTAAAGAAATTCATTATTTAAAAAAATTCTAAATTCTATGAGCATATATTTTGCAGGTTTTATCTCCCATTACTGGGCGAGTAATTGGTGCTAAAGAAGTACGTGTTGGCAGCGATAAAGTGAGTTTAGTCAAACTTGTAGTTCGAGTTGTGTCAGGACTGCAATTGACTATCACTCCGGACAGTACCATTGAAAATGGTTATATTGCGGAAACTGCTGTAACCCATAAACTAACAGCTCAGTATCAAGAAGGTCTTTTAGATATAGATCTGGAATTTTCTGATGGCTCTAGAACACCTTTGAGGTAAGAATCTAAAAAGTTTTTCAGTCTCGTAGAAATCCTCTCTTTTCAGATAAAAGCCGGAAAGTGGGAAATAAAGTCCATTAAAACTAATAAATACCAGTATGTACAAAATAATCGTCTCTATTCACAAGCAAAGTATGACAGTCATAAAATGGCTTATACTTTTAGCATTACGCTTCCATCAGAGGTTATGATCCAGGATTAGATCCTAGTATTTAGCACCTCTTTCGAGAATAATTACGCTTAGACGCTCTAAGCTCACCGTCTCGAGTTCTAAGGTTACTCTGTAATTCGAAACAAAAGCTAATACTTTCGAATTTGTATGTTAATAACACGCAAATTCGAAAGCATTTTGTTTCGTTGCGAATTATAGAGTAGAAAACCTATTAACAAATTTAATTTCTGAATCGGCCTAAAATGATTCCAAAATCTTACAAAAATCTATATTTTTATATTTAGGGATATCTCAGTTGACGACTACTTTCTTTTAGTCGAGAGTTTGGACACAGAAGTTGTGGCTTTTGCGCCAATGCTTGCATCGCATCATCCACGTGTTATTGCAGTTGGTGAGGGCAATGGGAATTTGTTAAGGGTGACTCTATTGTTATCAGAAGATTGTCGAATTCGTCGCAATATAGTATCGACAAAACAATCGAAATCTAATGCATCGCCATTGGCAAGCGCTCTAGCAGCTGTAGAGGTTGATTTCAACAACGCTAATGATATTGTTAACAAACATGAAATTATTCAAAATGATGGCATATATCGTAGAGAAAAAACTAAATTTTCCAACAATAGAGGAGATTTATCTGATATTATAGGTAATACAAAATTTTCAATAAATACATATCGTTACCTTAATATAGAAAGGCCCTAACTCATTATTTTTTTAAACCGAGTTTTTTGTATATTTCGATAGAAGAACATCTTATGTAACGAAAAAATAATGAGTTAGTGCCTTTCTATATTAAGGTAACGATATATAAATATACGTACATATAAATACTAATAAAATATTTAAAACAAGGTGTGCCATTAAGAGATTCTAGTCATCATGAACCCACCGTTCAGGCAAGACAACATAAAGGAAATACAAATTTCTTCAACAAAATCAATAATGCTACAAAACGTCCCACGAGAAATATGTCCTCCATTGAAATCGGCATGTATGTGTTGCTGACAGCATTTTGCTTTGCAATTGTTATTTTTGTAATATCATGCGTTGTGTATGCATCAAAATTTAAGCCAGCTCATATAGAATGTGGCCTGAATGTCTCCAATATCTCGAAAGGTCCCTTAAGTACAGATTTATTAATGCGTGATTCGAAATTCCTGAAAGAACCTACAACAAATGCGCACGATTGGGTTTGGCTTGGCCGATCAACCATGGATAGGTCATCAATGTTAACGTTTTCGCCTCAGGATCAAAATATAAATGTCCGAGGTATTTGCATTAATTAATCATAACATACATAAATATTTGCTTTACTAAATACTTATTAATAAAATATACATGCCGTTCAGATTCCAGAATAAGAATAACAAACAATCCCATCAATTGTTATTCTACCAAAGATACAAAATCGTTTGAAAACTCTTCTCCTCTTATCTCAAATGGAATTATTTGTGACGAAGGCACCCATTTTAACAAAGCGAAGTAAGTGTATAATATATCTCTTTCTTTTAACAAACTATAATTTCTATCAATAAGTTTACAAAAATGCACAAAAATAGGGGAATGCGAAAAACCAAAATGTTTAACATAATAAGTTAAGAAATTTATTATTCGACATATTGTCAGAAGTTTATTTTAATTTGAAATTTATTTGCTGGTGGTTCAGCGTTGTCTATATATTTCATTGTTGCTGTAACAAATCATCAGTAGACTTCAACCACACATTTTGAATAGTCACAAACCTCTTATCTTATGCACAGACTTTCAAGATTTAGATTTTATTTTTCATTTTGCCTTATAATTACTTTTATTGTTATCCAATGGATTTCTAATTGTATAAAGGTGTAGAAAAATAAAATAGCTCTGTATCGAATATAAATTATTTGCTGGGTTTTTTGTATTAGTTTCTAAGCCTACTACGCTTATTTTTCTTTTGTGATTTTCAAAAATATTATTATTTGTGAATTCTCAAATAGTTCTTGAAACTCTGTGCATAAGATAAGAGGTTTGTGACTATTCAAAATGTGTGGTTGAAGTCTACTGATGATTTGTTACAGCAACAATGAAATATATAGACAATGCTGAACCACCAGCAAATAAATTTCAAATTAAAATAAACTTCTGACAATATGTCGAATAATAAATTTGTTAAGTGTTGGGTTTTAGATTTTATTTTTCATTTTGCCTTATAATTACTTTTATTGTTATCCAATGGATTTCTAATTGTATAAAGGTGTAGAAAAATAAAATAGATCTGTATCGAATATAAATTATTTGCTGGGTTTTTTGTATTAGTTTCTAAGCCTACTACGCTTATTTTTCTTTTGTGATTTTCAAAAATATTATTATTTGTGAATTCTCAAATAGTTCTTGAAAGTCTGTGCATAAAATAAGAGTTTTGTGACTATTCAAAATGTGTAGTTGAAGTCTACTGATGATTTGTTACAGCAACAATGAAATATATAGACAACGCTGAACCACCAGCAAATAAAATTCAAATTAACATAATAAGAAAATTATACATATATTTTTAACGGATACATAATAGAAATATCCACAAAATAACGGGCAGCCAATCGGCAATCAAGTCCCTGGCATGTTTGTATTCCACATCATTCCTCGTCCAAGAATGTCGCACAATCGTAGATAAGCTTGCGCAGCACACATTAATCACACTGTATTGGGTGCATGGACACGGGACTAATTCAGGTAACATAGTTTCGGATGACCTGGCAAAGAGGGAATCCTATTCAGAGTAGTCTATATTGACAATCTCTGTGGTCTCCCTCTCTCTTCCTGCTGGAGACGCTTTGATGCTGCCTTTCTCAATTCAGCTCAAGGCAGATGACGCAATGAGCCTACCTGCGTTATATCGAGAACCGCTTGGCCTTGCCTAAATACAAACAAAACTTAAGACCTCATTAGCTTCACCAGGAAACACTTGAGGAATCTCTTGGCCACAATAACCTGCCACCGCTTTTTCATTTTTAGTTGTAATGGTGAAGAAGATGTGGAAAGCATTTCACATCTCCTCTGCTTCTGCTCCGATTTGGAGGATCTCCGTTTGCGCTTTCTTAGCAGAATATTCTTCAATAGCCTGTCCGAATTATCGGAAATAGGACTCAGAAACTTAAGTCTATACATTAACATATACATTAACATAACATTAGCATAAACACATACTCAAACATGATTTAGCTTCTTCATTAAAAAAAACTTTTAAAACTGTGTTCAAAACTAGTTTTTAAATCTTTTTTGATACAACTACTATCCATTTTTTTAGTTTTTAGGAAAATATAAATTTCCTTTGTTATTGTTTATGTTTTCAAACAGCAGATTGATTTTTTTGTTTGCCCAAACTAGCCCTAAGACGAAATACAGGCTGTTTTGGGAAAGGAAAACAACATTTCTCTCGTGAAAATTGGGATCCAAATATAGAGTAAAGAAACAAACCTAATATTGAGTATAATAGGTGCACTTTGGTAATTCCTCTCGTAATGTGATCAAAAATCCATCACCTCTTTGATTTAAATAAATTGGTTGCAATGCCAGTTAGCAAAAACTGTGTTACCGAATTGTTATGGTTCTATCTCTCTTAGCTTAAAATCTATGACATTATTTCTCGCGTCACAAAATTACACGAACCAAAAGTTAGAACCAATATGGTCAGATCTAAAAGAAGTTCACAACTAGTGGTTTAAAGTAATGCTATAAATTGTTAAAAAGGAATACTAAAAAACAGCTAAGATTTAGTGCTAGTTTAAAAAGGCAATTCTAACTAACTGATAAATCGTCTTATGTTTCCTAAAACTCATAAATACTCGTATTTTTATTTTAGTGATAGAAATTATTCCTGGCTAAAATCTTTATTTCATTTAACTGCCTCTTCCACTATTTCGAAAGAAGGTCTTCATTCGCATTCTAAGCGATAGAAAACTGATTTACATTTCCCTATCTTACTTCTGTACGAACATTGACTCGAACGACAAGTCGCAAGAAAACGTAAGTGTTTTCATACAGATTTTCATACCACTAACTCAAATGTGTCGTCAACAAAGCGAACACTGTGTCAAAATCACTCACTTGCTATTTTGCTTTCGTGTAGTAAAATTTATTTGCAAAGAATTCAATAAAGTTTCTAAAATTATTATTTTATCACATTATAATTTTTTTCTTCAATTTATTTTTTATTTGTAGAGAAAAATCATAAAATATTTATCAAAACATTATTGAAAACTTTTGTTTTGATTATTGTTTTATGTTCACTACTAAAAGTACTCGCACTCGCACATTTTAAACAAAACGAATGTAGTTGTAAAGCAAAACTGCAATAACTTGCTGTTGCTGTGCGACTATTTTGTTGAATTATTTTTCGTTGTTCAATATGGTTGTATTTATTTTCATGTAAATGTTAGTAAGTGTAAAAAAAAATAGCTAGAAATACTTGAAATATACAAATTGGCACTACTTTAATTTATAAACAAGTAAAACAAAAAACTGATATACGTAATCACAAGCGAAAAAAGCTGACGACATAGTGGAATGAAAATGTAATAGAATTCGAGCGACTAGGTTTCTTTCGCAGAGTTTTTCTTTCGACATAGTGGAAGTGGCTGTTAATAAAAAAAATATTCAGTTAAAATATTACCTCCTTTTATTTATAAAAATTATTAACCCCCTTATGCAAAAACGTTTGCTAAAGTTAAAGCATGTGGTAAAAACGGTTTTGCCATACAAAATTCGTTTGTTAAACCAACTTTAAGTTTAACAATCGTTTTTGCATAAGGGGGTAAGGCTTTGAACAGGCTTAATAAAAAAAAATTTTTATAAAAATTTGTTTTAAACCCCTTTATAAAGCCTTAATAATTTTTATAAATAAGGCTGTTATTAAACAGAAAAAAATATCCAAAATTGTCCAGAATATTGAAAAATAATTTTTTTTAAAATTAATTTCATCGTGTGAACAAAACAAAAATAGAAACTTTTGAAGACTTGTAATGGAAACTATGTAACGGTATATGCAATTTAGAACCTCAAAAATAAAATTATTTGAAAATGTTTTCAGTTCATTTGGTGTTTTGGAAACAATCGGCCCAGTTCTGTAAACCGAATCCGAGTAAATTTTTCGTTTTCAAAAAATTAATTATGGTCCTGCAGACGTGTTTAAAATCATACACGATAATTTTCTATCAGATACTCGTATGATATTTGAGAATCTATGTAATAAAAAAATTAAAAAAAAAATCTAAAAAAATGTTTCTATTATCGAAGTTATTTCTCTAAAATCGTGAAATTTCAAATTGATTGGTTTACAGAATAGGGCCGAATATATTTTTGAAGATAGAATTTTTCGGTAATCGCTCTATAAAACATATGTACATTTATTAAATGTATTTAATCAGGGTTAGTGATAGCGACATGACATGAAATTAAATTGAAATATTTTAAATTAAATAATGCTAAAAAAATTTGATAAATAATTTAAAAATGCCAGATATATTGCTTAAAAAGATTTCAGCCAAATCAAAATAAAAAATTCCAAATATTTTGGCTGCAAACATGCTAAAATGACAACACTGGTCTGTGCAAGAAGAAGAATATTTCTGTCTCAGAACTCCAAAGTAATAATAAGACATTAAAAATTAATGCGCTATACATACTTTTCTTTTCAGGTTATCTAATACGTTCACTAAAGCCACAATCAAACCAATTGAGTATCGCCCTCCAGTACCACCTCATCGAAACATAGGAGTCAAGCAAAAAGTTAATCATAATTGCATAAATCCAAATAATGTAAGTAATTTTTTATTATTTTTTTTAAATCGCCTTGGTCACAGACTTTGAAAAAGACGCTTGCTTGATCATCTGCTTGTCGCCGTGATCCCACCTTGCAAAATAAATTCACCCTAGTTGAAAAAACTAATATTAAGGGTTTTCACGATGGGCAGTACCTCAAACAAACGATCTAAATGTGTGGAAAATGAATCACTTGAGCAAAAAGAAAAAAACATGAGTTTTTTGCTTATTATAACTCAATTGACGAAAGCAAAGCATAGCCCCCACAACTTTTAAAATTTCACCATTAAATTACTTATTACAACAGCCACACATACTGATCGAAATAATTTTTAATTCTTAATTGTAATTATAATTATTACTTTTCGCGTTTTCAGATTATTTGTAATTCTCCACATCTCTCAAATCTGACAGAGCCTCTTTGAATTATTTTAATTTTTCCAATCTTTGGCCAAGCGGGATTTTTCACATAAGAAATTAAAAGTGAAAAGAATCTCAAAAAGAAACTCGTTTTACTTTTCCTAAAACCGACATGTCTGTGTGTACAATATTTATTGCATTAAACACATTCACCACAGCAGGCTACCGACTACAAAATGTCAATGATAGAATACACATGTTTATATGAGAGTGATTCTTTTGAAGACAGCAAGACAATAGGGCGGCAGGTTGTTGTCTATGCTAATTTTGACGTTGTAGTCCAATTAAACTAATTTCTATTTCTTTGGCTACAATGAGAAAATTCAGTGTTTCCAGTATAATACAAAATGTTGAATGAATGATATCGTACAATTACTTCATATTATTTAACAGAAACAATATCCAAAAATTGATGTAAAGCATAAATTGATTAATTTTTATACTTTTACGTTATATAAGTACATTTCGAAAGAGTAATTTAATTTTTATAAATGCGAAATACTTGAAGGTAACAATACTGAACTATGTATTTATACTTAAATATGAGGTGAAGATGGTGCTACTGCCGTCTCCAAAATAATTAAGTACCCAGCTAAAAAAATATGCATGGAGCATATATGATATCCCATATATGGTTCGGATCCGAAAAATGAGGGTGTATGGACATACATATATGATAATATATATTCATACATTTTCGTACATGAATGTGTATTCTCTATATATGTAGTATGCAAAGTTCATATTGATTCAAAAAGCGCACTGCTGTGCAATAAATTAAATTATTAAAATAATTTTTTTGTTAGATTTGGTACAGAAAGGTTGTGTTTAATGAAACATTTGTTCGAACAAAATAATTCAAAACGAACTAAAAGACATTTCATTCGACATTTTAAGAGAAAATGTGAATCGATTATTAAAAAACACAAAACACACATTTGTACACGACATATAATTTAAGAATAAAAGAAAAATTAATCCATTTTGATACTAACACTAGTTTTTAATATTATTTTTTGGCAGTTATATGAATTTTGTTTCTTAAATATATCTGAGAATTCAGTTAATTTTTATAAAATTAATGACTGAATTATCTTTTTGATTATTTGATTTACTAAATAGACCCACAATATATAAAATCCTACAAGAATGATTTGTTTTGTTGCACGAGTTTTTATTTTTTAAATCTTGAGGATCTACGCATATAAAATTTACATACCGTGTGTATTTTCTAACAAACATCCAATGCACGAGTGATTAAAAAGATGAATCAACATACGAATAGCCTCATAATTAAATTTCCATATATGGCTCATGTATTATAATACGTTTCATATATTAGTCCATATATCAATCCATATATAATATTTTTGCCATGTAAATATAATCCCATACATTTCCATACATGAATTCATACATATGCATATATAGTTATATACATTCATATATTAAAAATATATGGACCGTATATAATTTTTTTAGCTGGGTACAGGCAAATCCCGGTAATTCGTACCCCGATAAATCGTAATTCCGGTTAATTCATAATAAACTGTCGGTCCCTTGAAAAAATCTCGTTAATTCGTAAAATGTCCATACATTTTGGTCCCCTCGCTAATTCGTAATATATTTTTCAAATAAAATCTACTTTACCTCTTATAAATCGTAATTATTTGCTAACTACCACTTATAATTCGTAATAAAAACAACAGAATCATGGAAAGAATGATTTTTTGTTTACCGCTTTTTTTGTGTGGGTTTTTGCTTCGGTTTGTGTGGCTGTGCGCACGCATAAAACTCTGTCGGTGTTACAAAAAAAACTAATTTTTATTTTGTATTTTATTTTTAACAATTTTTTATGCTTTTTTATCGTTTTAGTAAATAAATTGAAAAAGCCCGTTAATTCGTATTTATTTTATTTTAATCCCGTTAAATCGAAACACCGCTAAATCGAAAACCCTTACAATTCGTAAAAAATGGCCGGTCCCTTGCGATTACGAATTATCGGGATTTGACTGTAGCTGGCTACGAGGCAACAAATGCTGCCAGCGGCATTTGAAGTCGTGTGTTCGTGTAGCCTGGTGTGGTGAATGTGTTTGATGCATATGTTTTACAAATATTTAATTATTCCGAAAATTTATTTTATCGTTCATAATCTTTCTCTATAGTCTTTGGTAAAGCAGCATTCATCCACAAATCATGCACGAATTTCATCAATATCAGTTTTTATATTTACAGCGATGTAACAACATAAATGAAAGTGTTTTACAAAAGACTACCAAGGAAAATATCAATACGCCACCAATTGCACCATTATGCTACGTAAATAGCAAACCCAAATTAACAACTACTAAACCTTTAGAAGAGAACATTTTGGCAGCAGATAATTCTAAGGGGCATACATATAACAAAGCAGAGCATGCTTTCAATAAAGAAAAACATAATGCAGAAAAACTTGTGGAAAGTGTTAACCACAAAAAAAATGTTTTTCAATTTGATACATTAACACCGAAAAAAATATTGGAGTCCACTGATGTGCCAGTAAATGGTGAGTATTTAAATAAAAAAAATTATACACTTTATCATTGCAAGATTTTATTAAAAAAAATTGCGTATTTATGAGGTCAATATAAATAACATAGGAATAGCACAATGAATTGAATTTAAATAAAATTGAACCGACTTCCAAAAGAAGTGCTAAAAATTTGAAAATAATTTAGATTCAGTTAAATAAAAAAATTTATATGTGTTACCTATAAATAAAATGTTTAATTGAATATAAATTATTTCAACTTTTTAATGCTTCTTTTTGAAGTCGGTTAATTTTTTTTTTCAATCTCTAGTGCCCATATTATATTTTCAGGAGCGTGGTCACGTCCAATTTTGAAAATATTATTGTTCTCCCACTTTGCTAAATTCAATATTGTGTCACTTTCAGAGCTTAAGGTGTGTGCCAATTTTCGTAAAAATCGGCCAAGTAGTAGCACGTGAAACATAACATTAAGCTTTAAGGGCCACCGCAGGGTGGGATGATTTCACCTTTGCTCTGGCTTCTTGTGGTTAAAACAAATGATGCCTTGGAGGTTAAAGTTGTAGCGTACGAGGACGATGTGGTAATAATGGTTTCAAGGAATGTTCACGGACGTGATAAGCCATAATATGTCCAACGCTTTGGGAACACTTAGTAACTGGGCTACAGACTGTGGACTAGCAGTAAACCCAAGCAAAACGGACCTGGTACTATTTACTACAAAGACAAGGTACAGAACTTAAGATTTCCTCGGTTGAATAATCATGAATTGTCGCTATCAGACAACGCAAAATACCTAGGAGTTATACTGGCGCAAAAACTTTCATGGAAACTGAATATTCAACACAGAGTTAGAAAGGCAACGGTAGCATACTACTCCTGTAGTAGGATGTTTGGATCTAAATGGGGCCTAAACACTAAAATGCTTAAATCGATGTATACAGCAATTATGCGTCCAATACTGACTTACGGTTCTGTAGTATGGTGGCCTGCAACAAGTAAGAAATACGTGGTAGATCAACTTTATAGAATACAGAGATCCGCTTGCTTAGGGATAACAGGATGTTTACGTGCTAGTCCTTCGGAGGCTCTGAATACTATACTAAAACTTCTTCCCATCGACCTTCATGTATTGGGGGTGTCCTCAAGTAGTGGGGAAAGATTAGCGGCATCTGGGCGGTGGAGATCAAGGTTATATGGCCATGCCAGAATCTTGGATCAACTACCACGTACGCTGAGGAAATCTACTGATTACATGGTGCCTCATCTGGACTTTGACAAGGTGTTTAAAGTTCTGATTCAATCCAGATGGGGTCTGCGGTCTCGTCTCCCTAACGAAGCCACTGTATTTCAGGCTGAAATTTTGGCTAGAGTGCTAATTGATAGGAAGATACAGGGTAAAGTCGGCATCTTTGTCGATAGCTCTTCTATCTCTAAGATCATATACCACTTCCTCTATTGTAGTTGGACAGTGCAAGACCTCAGT
Organism: Tachina grossa; assembly: GCA_949987645.1. Lineage (NCBI taxonomy): Eukaryota > Metazoa > Arthropoda > Insecta > Diptera > Tachinidae > Tachina > Tachina grossa. The sequence goes on along the minus strand of OX465277.1, from coordinate 23,384,757 downwards.
GCTGACCTCACCTTCATTCGAGTTCTACTACATAGCAACTTTTTAGGTAACGAACGGGCGGACAATGTGGCTAGAGCTGGCTCCGCTATGAATGCATCCAATGCAAAATCGGTAGCAATGTCGTTTGGTACTATTAGAAACGGCATATTCAAGCACTACCTCTATAAAGCTGAATACAGATGGCGCAATATAGTCACTTGCAAGGTTGCTAAGATTATTTGGCCTTGCTACAATGGTAGGCGCTCAAATAGGAACCGTAGGGACATCTCGAGGGTCGTTGCAGTCATTACGGGGCACTAGACGGTCGAAATTGTCGAGAAGAAACAATCTTCCACTTTCTTAGCAAATGTAAAGCTTTGCATCTTTCGAGACACAAGTTTTTAGGCAGAAATGTACTAGACAACCTTTCAGATTTGTCTGAGATTGGGTTGAGTCACCTTATCAGGTATCTCAACGCGACGGTTTGGATCTGGTACCTATCATGGGTGGTGTGGTCTTTCAAACAGGAATCATCTAGAATCTACTTGAATGCCTACGTGAAGAAGGGGTATGTCCCCAACCACTTTTATTACCAAATTATGTCGTTTTAAGATCCGAAATTGCATTCTAAGTTTTTTGAGAATCGGATAAGTAGAACTATGTACAACCTAATACTAAGCTTTAATGGGCGTGCCCGCCCACTTTTTAAATTCAGGATTGAGCCTGAAAACTCAAAGTGTGTGCCAAACTTTCGTAAAAGTCAGTTAAGTAGAAGCATGTGAAATAGAATATTAAATTTTAATAGGTGTGGCTCCGTCCGTTTTTTTCAACCTTAAGATTGTGCTATTACTAGAGCCCAAGGTGTGTGCTAAGTTTCGCAGCAATCGAATAAGTAAAATATCATAAAATCAAAGAACAGATTTAGTGGGCGTTCTCCTGCCCACTAAAAATACGAATTTTTAAATCGGTCTAAAAGTTACGCATCAAATAAAAAAAACAGACGAAATTATAACCTCCCCGTTTTTTGAAGTCGGGTAAAAATATGGAAAACCATTGATTGATTGAATTAAACCCCATGAATTTGCTTGATCTGCTTCGACAAAAAAGAAGAATACTAAATCGCTTCTTTTAGGTTATGGACTTTCTCAGCGATGTGCCAACTCAATGCTTTCTGAGTAATCATGATTTCCAGGACTTAGCAGAAATATCATTATTAAATCGTTCTCATAGCATCATTAAAAAATCTTTACAGAAATGTACAAAACAAAACATATACAATCTTTCAAAGCTAAAATTTAAGCAGAATAGGCTTTAGTAAAGAGCCGACATGTAATATCGATATATACATATCGTTACCTTAATATAGAAAGGCCCTAACTCGTTATTTTTTGGAAATCAAGTTTTTTTTATATTTCGATGAAAGAACACCTAATGCACCGAAAAGTGCCAAAAAATTTGAGATAGGGCATTTCTATATTAAGGTAACGATATGTACATGATAGTAAATTAATTCATTGAAATTTCATACATTTATTATTTTTTCTTTCAGAAATATGCCAACAAAATGATAAAAATGTCGTAAAATGTATGCCTAGCAACAACAATGAGTCGCAAAATTTTGTTAAAATTGAACAAGGACAATCTTATCCAAAAATTAGTCGAGTAAAAAGGGCGACAGTTGTTGGAAATCCAATGTTTTCTACAACAGCAGACGATGTTGTCAATGGCGCAGAAAGTTTAAGCTTAGACGATCTAGATATGGATTATGAACAAATAATGCATTACTTTAATAATTTGAAGGTAAGAGGAGTTTTTTAAAATTTAATTTCACTGTCATTACAAATGGGAAAGTTTGTACGTTTTGTTATTTAATAATTAAAAAAAAAAAAACGCTAAATCCGATTTATAATCGTACGACTATTCGAAAAATGCACCCTAATCAAATGAGTTTTCAAAATGTGTAATGAACTTTGAAAGATTTTGAGAATATGTTTTTATGCTTCGATTATGGTTGCCAAAGTGACTTGACTATACATAACGAAGGAAAAAGCTAAAAAAACGAACGAAGAACAAAGCAAAGTCTGTACTCACCCCGTATTAGTTTTGCGGATGCTCTCCCACAATACTTTGAAAAAACAATATTTGCGTGATTAAAAGTAATCTTAGGGCCACTTTTTGAGTTCAAGATTAGAGATTAAATTAACCTTAATCTTTATTTGTGGTTTTTGGTCAGTCAATTATATGGTTTTACTTGCTAGTTTAAGCGGCCAATCATGGTAGTTTAACCTTACAGTAGTACCAACAATATACACTTGTGAAACATATAACTTTTTTTTAAATTATAGATAAAATAATTGCGTTTTTATGTGATCATTATGCAACAAACCGCAGCTTTCTATCTGTCCAGCTGCATTAGTTTTGTCAATTAAATTATCTTCAAAATACAATTTTGATGAAAAGAAGTAAAAAAACGATCCGATGTAACAAACTTTCCTGCAATTGATCTAATTTGCTTGAAACTAGTCACTCAGTGAATTTCAGGGTCGCTGATTACAAATCTGGCATTAGATTTTAAGAATCCAAAATGGCGGATGAGTATTTTTTAAAATGTATCAGATTTGTTTTAAAATCGTTACTCAAAGGTTTTTGCGCTCGCTGATTATGAATTTAAGGTCGAATTTTTAAATTTCAAAGGCGGATCCAATTTGTCGTACTAACTTTTGAAAATTTGAGATGGATGATTATAATAGTTAAATATACATACATATGTATGTATATCCGATGTTTTTAATGAAACAAACATCAGATTTTTAACTTAACTATTTATTTTACAAATCATAAAAGCGCAATAGCTTAAATAACGAAACACCAGAGTAATTAGCTTTAAGGAAATTAGCTCAATTCTTAATAAAAAATTCCGATATTTTGAATTTTGAAAGCCTGACTTTAGATTCATAATTAGCGACACCGAAAATCAATGCTTGACGAGTTTTAAGCAAATCCAATAACATTACAAAAAGTAGTCTGCCATATTGGATCCGCCATTTTGAATTTTAAAAATCTAATACAGATTCGTAATTAGCAACCCCAAAAATCCCAGAGTAACGAAGCGCATCAAAATCAACTTATTAACTTCAATGTCGTTTTTTTCCAAAACTTATTTTCTGAGCATAAGTCCCTTTTACCTTTCCGTGTCACATGTGTATATTTTCTATTATTTATAGTTATATTTCCTTTAACACGCACAATGTAAATAATAAACTGAGCCAGTTTCTTCTTTCCACAAAACAAATCAAAGTGTGTTAATAACATAATGACTTCTGCACAGAAAATGTTGCCACAATTTTGTTCCTCAATATGGTAATACTACATACATATGTATTTACATTGTGGCAGTTATTTTTTATTTCTTATGCTCTCTCCACCCAAATCAGTTCAGTTTTATGAAAAAAAAAAAAAATCATAACGATAAGTTGTATTTTAGGAGTGCGTCTGCCACTAAAGTTGGCATTCAATCTCTGATGCATTTTTGGGAACTTTTTTGATACGAGTTGCTCCTCCAGGCCTCCATCGACAAATGAAAAATTTTCAAGAAAAAAATTCTTAATGTAAATTAGGTATATCTGGACCGATTTGGGGAGAGAGAATATAATAAACCAAAAAAAAAAATCTCCATGCAACTAATGGCCACTCCAATGTACATACAGCATTTAGCAATGCTAAATGTTGACAAATTTTATATGGAAGAAATATAATAAATTACAAAAACAAAAGACATATAAAATTTTTCAACATTTAGCATTGCGTTTTAAAAAATCATGTCCTAAGTTTAACCTCGAACCAAAAAATTGGCCTTAGTGATACAACTTTTTACGACATTATAGAAACCGTTGTTGCACAAAACATCTAACTCCTTAAAACAAAAACTAGACAAATGCAATGAAATATAGTGTATTGCTTTTTTTATAATTCTCCTTATAAGTTCAAATAATTGTAGAATGTGTAAATGAAGAGGATTTTGTCATGCGAATCAAAAAGAAACCTATTCTAATTCATTCGAAAATCTGTTCCTTTTGTGCAAAGGTATATAACAGTCCAAGGGTATATAAAATTAATATTCAAGAATATATAAAAAGTCTTAATTTTGATATATTATTTCCACTTTCATTTCATTTTAGGAATCAAATGCCTGAGTTCAGGATATAATAAAAATTGAACAAAATATAAATTTTTTCCATCAGCAATATAAAGTATGTACCGATGCTAGTCCAAATCTCCAATAACCCACAACAGCAAAACGGGAGCTTAATAAAAACGTTTACTAAGCAAAGTTGAATAATATAAATCCATCAAAAACTCATTAATTTTAAATTTAAAACACAATGATAATATATTCGTATATTGCCATACATATTTATATATGTATATATACACACATATATGTATATGTATTATATACAATTTCATATATATGTATATATAAATATATGTATATGTGATTGTAAAGCATAATTAATTTGTTAATGCCTAAGATAGTATGCATGTGTGATGTCTTTTAACACTTTTAAATGCCAGCTACCAAAGAAAAAATAATAATACATATTAATAATAATAATAATAATATTTTAAAATATACTCGCTGCCGAATATATACATATGTACATACATATTTATAATATGTTCAAACTTTAAAATTGTACTAGTTACAGCATATACAATGTACCTTGCAACATGTTTGAAAGGAACTTTAGGCATTATTACAGATGATTAATCGATTATGCCATTTTTTTTCATAAAGTTTATTGCACGTTAATGAAATATGTTTGTTTGTCAATCAAGGTTGTTAAAAATTCCCTATTCTTGTTGGATTACTGTTTAAAACGGTGTATAAAAATTTAAAAATTTCATTGAAACGATAATACGGTATGCGGGTAATACAGTACCTTTTCAATGTATAATTGTAGTTTTTATGTGTCATTTTAAAGCGATAATAAAACGAGAATAGGCCGGATTATTGGAAAATACCAATACCCATTCATAAAAAGTCATTATTTGTATTATAATATAAAAAAATTGGCTCAATGAGCCTTAATAGCAAAAATGCTGTAAGCAAACAAGGCGACTTCCGAGCACAGCTGTTAATGTTTTAAGCATATTTTTTTATAGTCCGTCCTATTCTCGATTTAAACGACACACAAAAAGGCAAATTTACATTGGTGTGGTAATACGGTATTTGGATAACACGGTATCTATTCAATGTAAAATTGTCGTTTCAATACTCAAACCAGAATGCATCGACTATAAAAAATACCAAGTTTGAATAAACGAGTTAGTTATTCATTATTTATTTATATTCTATAATATAATAAGTTTTTCATCTTAAAAAAAAAAAAAACTTTTTTATCGCTAGTCCCACCATTATAATTTCGCTTTAATAATATAAGCAATTCACGGTTCATACTAAGACATTTTTATTTCTGAAATTGTCTATTTATGCTAGAAGGTTCGTTCATACTTTAATTTAATTAGTTTTTGTGTTTTAAAAATAGATAATAATACATATTGTTACGTTTTTCTCTCTATAAAAACGCTTTTCCGTGGACCCGAAGATTTGCAGATGAATACAAGAGCCGGGTGTAGTAATTAGGGTTAAGAATGATACAAGTGACGCCTCTTTGTCTGCTGCTCGTTACTTACGAGACTCACTCTGCCGTCGCTCACAGTTGATACACCAATACCTCTTTGTCTGCTGCTTGTCACACACGGCACTCACTCTGCTGACACTCCCAGTTGATACACCAATAAAGACTCACTGGCTTGACTTACACCCTTACACACGTCTATTTGCTGCGCTGTTCCCTTTACTCCAGTCGACACGATAGACTCCACAATAATCTCAATTCCACGACAGACTTTGCTGTCACTATAGAATGTCCTAGTTTCTCATTTTCCCAACTCACGTGTAAAGCACAGACTGCTCTTAACTATCAACTCACCACTGTATCGCAGACTATTATTAATTCACAACTTAATTATCAACTGACTTGTTCACACGCAACTGACTGACTTGTTCACAACTGACTTGTTCGCAACTAACTCACAACTGTAACTAAATTACTTTGGATGCGTCACCTCTTTCTATATTTCACACAAATACCACTAGAAGTTTCAAGCAATGTCTAGACGATCATTATCATCTTATATGCTGTTTACAAAGTGCCTAATTAAATTCATGTGGTAACTATGTACATACATGTGTATATGCATGCGTGTGTACATCATTAACTAAGAAATACACGGTGGTTGTTTATCTTTTGTTTTTCGTTTGAATTAGCATGTACATATGTATGTGTGCAAATATGTGAATCTTCTTAATAATCAGACGATTTTTTGTTGTTGCTTTTGCTTGTTTACGTGTTACGCATGCTTATTTAGTTGTTTGCTACTATTATAGATTATTCTTTGCATTGACCCTGTAAGAATATTTTCGCGTAACACTTACATTAACCCTGTTGGAATATTTTTGTGTAATGCTGCTTAACCTTGTCGACGGCCATTTTCGTAACAATATTTTTATTTTTCATTATTAAAGACAACTATTTTAAAAGATAATCATTTCGGGAATTGATAAAACAAGCATTGAAAAATATTTTCAAATAAAAACATCATAATTTTATTACTGAATTTGGGCATTAAATCTTTAATAAAAAATTTCATGTTCACAACTACAAATGAGAAAACAAAAGAGAATTTCCAAGTACATGAGTGTTTTGCATTCATTCCTTTCTTCTCTTCTCTCCCACCAAAAAAAATCGCATTTTCTGAAAGAAAAATTTCATAGTGTGAACCGTGACTTAAGAATCGCATATATCAGTGTATTAGGATGTAAGCATATCAAACAAGTTTAAAATATCTAGAAAATTCATGTTTATTTTCGAATTGGCAAATTTTATCTTTTTTTATTTTTTAAATGGAAACATAAAAAAACCAACTACTAAACAAAAATCGGCTGTGCTGTATATTTGCTCCGTTTAGAAATAAACCAGTGTTACGGTAATAAAGATGCCATATTCCCTTGAACGGATAGCTCTTTCGAAGCGCAATAGAAGACGAGTTCTTGAACGAGGTTTCTTCTTGGCAGAATTAGAAGTTACAAGTAAACTGGGCGTTCCCGCTTCCAACTACATATAACCATTACAACCATTGTTTAATTAACAATACACTACAATTTGTCACCTTTGACTACTGAAATCAGCTGACCGGTTCTTACACCGGTCGCTTATTTGACGCTTATAGAAATAGAAAGTAAAGCTGATTTTCGCTTTATATGTACGCGTCAAGTCAGCCTTTAATTTTGTGCTGACTTTCAACATACATACATACATACACTTACTCTACTTTTTTTGACAGATTCTTAGAATACGTAGGACGGACGCTTCAGCTGTAGGGAGCTAGAATATCTAGAGATACATTTGCTGAATTCTGTGTGTCTCTGCCAAAATCAACATGAGGCTATACTCTCTAAATCGAATCAAAAGAAGTTGCATAAAAATTTAAATAATTTTCTTTTCGATTGGAACTGCAGAGTAACTCACATGGCTTTTGTTGGATTAAATCTCAAATCGAATCTATATGGTTAATTGAATATAGTAAGAAGTTACAGTTTGATGAGGGTAGCCATGATAGACAGAGAAAGAGAGAGAGAGAGAGAGAGAGTGAGAGATACGGTGTTGCCAGAATTTCTAAGGATAAAATCTGGAAAATTTAACAATTTTTCACGAAAAAATCTTCAAAATCTGCATTTTATTTTTAAAATCTTCAAAAAATCTGAAAAGCAATTTTTAAAACAACTTTTTTATATTTTATACCAAAAATTTCCATAAATATGGATGTACATGTGTAATAAAAATATTTTTTCAATAACCCATATTCATAAAATTTCAACTTGGCTTAAAATATATTTTATTTAAATTTTTTAAAAAATTTTTTTAAAATAACTTTTAAGCACATTTTATTTTTTTATGAATAAAATCCTTTAATGTAAGAAGAATGTGTATTTCGTTTCCGCTTAAGAAACTCATCATCAGACTTCAACCAAACATTTTTTGAAATAAGGTAAAAAAGTTCATATGTTTATAGAACGACTATCAATATGTTATTAAGAATTACATACACAAGCATAATGGGGAAACATTATTTTGGTTTACAAAACGTTTAACAAACAAATTTCCATACAAAGTTTGTTTTGTAAACCTTTTGTAAACTAAAACTATTTTGTATGTATACAGCAGAATAAGTCCTAGTTTACACTATACAAGTCTTATTGCTAAAATGATTAGTTTGAGGGAGAGAGAGAGAGAGAGAGAGAGAGAGACGAGGGGAACAGAAAAGTTTTTTCCCCTCCCTAACAAATTAATCAGCTTAGCAATAAGACTAGCATAGTGTAAACTAGGACTAAGCTTAAAAACTTTAACCAAAATTTTTAGGAGCTATCATTCGATTTTGAATACTTTATTATTTTCTCATTACCTTTTTACAATTAGCTGCCATATAACCAACAAACAAATAAAAATTCTTAATAGTTATGTGCAAATAATATAAAATGCATGAGAAAAGAAATCGGATATACATATAAAAATTATACAAAAAGTTATTTAAAAACATTACATTTTGCATAAACTTAGGGCTGCAAAATCCTAATCAGAATAAGTTCGTTTTATATCACATAATCGTTTCCAGAAGTTTGAAAAAGTTACTTCTTCTTCTCCTTTAATAATTGTCTTCTTTGTTCAAAAGTTGTATCTCTCTAAACTATGACTGCCTTATTCATAAAAAATATTTCAGGTTTATTAAGCGCTTGTATGAAATTTGTCAAATAAACCTGCAATAAACCTAAAATATTTTTTATGAATTAGACCGTGAGTCGTTCACACATACGAGTAAAAGAAACAAGAACTAGTAGCAGTATTAGGAAAAATGGAAAAACTGCACTATAATTGGAGTTGAAAAATCTGCGTTTTTAGGCCAAAAATCTTCAAATCTGCATTTCGTCTTTTTGGAGGGTAAAAATCTGTAAAATCCAGATAAATCTGCATTTCTGGCAACCGTGGAGAGATATTAAATCGACAAGCTTGATGGCATATGACGCGATTAGAGAATTATGTTATAAAATTTTTTTAAAATTTTCTGCATGTATGCATTTACCAGTTGTAAAATGTTGAAATTTGTTATTTATAAAATATTGTAGTAAACTAAAAAATGTTTTATCATTTTACATACATATGTATATAAAAATATCATTAAATAACTCAACTGATATACGAATATATTTGGCAAATTTTCTCTTGCTTCCATACCTTTTTTCTATTCAACAAAGACTATTTCTTTGACTTACATACGTACGTCTTTTACGCCAATTGTTTAATTGTATAAACGTTATAATTTTTTTAATTATATATTTGTTTTGTTAATGTTAATTTTGTTACTATATATAAAATAGTTTCCATTCTTAGACATCACACATTAAATGTATTAAGAAGCTAATTTTTATAATAACCATAAAATAGTTGTAATAGTTTATTGCTTTAGAGAGCTTATGAAAGTAATTGTAAGAAATATATGCATATATTAAATATGGTTATAACTATTTCATTCCGCTTTATTGTTTAATTTTTGTAAATGTTTCTGTGAATGATCTTACAATGAACCACCGCCTTAAAAATTTTGGTATTTTGGTATTTAAATATCAGGAATTTACAAAGTTATGTTAGTTGTTGTATAAATTAAAGTTTATTAAATTGACACTTTCAATTAAATAAACAAAATTTTAGTACACGCCACACTTAATAATATAACGTTGTGAACTTCCTTAATACGCTTAGAAAAATCGCTCTATGTATGTGCTGTATTTATTATTGTATGATTGCGTTTTGTGGTTCAGTGTAACGGAGTCATAGAAATATCTTGAAATTATTTATTTTATGATAGTTCCGTCCAAATACACATATATTTATTTAAATTAAAAATCTAGCGCTAGTGTCCTTACCATGAGCAATATTTTTTAAGTTTAATTCTTTTTATGTTCAAGTTACAAAAACTTTTATGTAATTGCTAATGAAATTTCAAATTGGGACTATTTTCCTTTGGGTATCGATTTAAAACTATAAGCATAACCGACAAGAAAAACCTTGAATAAGATAATTTTCAAATTAAATTTTTGACGAAAAAAGATTACATAAAATCGCAAATAATCGATTTTCGTCAAAAAATTTAATTTCGATAATTGTGTCGCTTACGCTTTTTTAGCTGTTAAAGCACGTTAAAGCACGTTAAAGCACGATATGTATAAAAACAGCAATTTTACATTAAAATAATAATACGGTACTTAAAGTACCGTAATACTATACCTTTTCAATGTAAAAATGTTTTTATATCGAGCCATAATCGCAAAAAAAAAACTTAAGCGACATATGTTTGAAACTTCGTTTTTTTACGAAAATCGATTATTTTTTACAATCGTAAAAAATCTAATTACGTCAAAAAATTAAGTTAGATATTTATATCGCTTCAGCTTATTTTGCGGTTATGACGCGATATGTATAAAATCGTCAATTTTACATTGAAATGAATGATAATACTGTTGCTTTTCAATGTAAAACTGTTGTTTTTATATCCATCCATAATCGCCACAAAAAAAACTTAGTGACATATACACACATATTGAGAACTTCGTTTTTTGATGAAAATCGATTATTTACGATCATATATAATCGATATTCGTCAAAAAGTTAAGCTTGAAAATTGTGTCGCTTAAGCTCTTTTGCGGTTATGGCACGATTAACAAAACAACCATTTTAACTGATTGATAATACGGTACTTTGATAATACGGTACCTTTTAAATTTAAAACTGACGTTTTTATCGAGCCATAATCGCAAAAAAAGCTTAGGTGACATTTGTGACCTTCTCCGAGAAAAGGGGCCTAGTGTGTCAAAAAACGGGTTTGGACTTAATAGTGGATTCTGGTACCTAAAAGAGTGTAGAATAAGATAAAATGAGTTTTTCTCTAGGTCTCTTTTCTCGGAGAAGGTCACATATACATAATTGGACGATTTTTGACGAAAATTGATTATTTACGATAGTATATAATTGATTTTCGGCAAAAAATTAAATTCGAAAATTATGTCGCTTAAGCTTTATTGACCTTCATGGCACTACGTCATTTCAAAAAGTACTCAAACGAGTATAGGCCCGAATAAGCTGACATCAAAAAAGAATCAAAAACGTATAGTTTTTTGATAGCAAGCAAGTTTCACTTCGGTTACCAGAAGGCACTAATTGACAAAAGAGATACAAAACTGGCTGCTGAAAAGTACATCTGAGGGGTTACACGGTAATTCAAATCGAAATGTAAATAACATGCAAATTTAAGTAGTTTTCCTTTCAAAACGAATTACCAAATTATTTGAAGATTCCCGTCGGTAGTACAGTTTATCCATTAAAACATGCAAATATGTATCTCGAAACTGGAACTTATTTAAATCATAAAATGATTTAAAATATGGCATAAAAAAAAACAAAAAACAAATACATTTTTCTGCCATGTGACATGCATTCTATTGATGCTTTTATAATTGTAGCAAATCATAATCACATATGATGAAGTTAAATTTGTTTTTGACATAGTTAATTTATTAGTTTCCATAGTTTTCGACGGTCATGTAATTTTTCATTTGCTAATTGCTGCCTTCTGAGAACTAAGAACTATTGTTTGGTTGCTACTCATAACCGAGCCATTCATTAAAAAAAAAGTCACGATAAAGAGCAATGCTGCCAAAAGAATCAATTATGTGGTTACAAAATGCAGTTACATAAATCAAACCTTAAAGAAAACTTTCTTATTTTCGCAGTTTCCTCTTTAAAAAAATAAGTATAAAAATATAATCTTGAGACTAAAATATAGAAACGCAAGCAGAAAAGCCTAAAATATACTCCAACAGCAATTTCATATACATATCTCGTTTCCGTGTTTATTAACATGTTAAAACTAAAAATACAGCTTTTGGCGTTCAATTTTATTTATAGCATAGCAGCTATAACTTATAAATCTTTCCTCTACTATTTTGTTAATATTTAAAAATATAATACCAACCCTGTGGTAAGGACATTTAAAAATTTAATTCATTTTAATTTTGTTAAATAATTCTAGTCAATTTTTTTTATTAATGTTGTTATAAGTTCCATATTATTTATGAATTACTAATAAAGAAAAAAAATAAACTCTTCGTTAATTTCAACAAGTTATAAAATTCGGTTTAATAATTAAGTTGCTACAAATCGCAAGGCTAATTAAAAAGACCCAGGATTATGAAAACATCTAGCCTTAACCTTTTTAATGGTTAAACGTGTTTTTTTTAATTCAAAGATCTGTTTTATATTAATATATATATATATATACTATATAAAAGAAAATATCAAATAATAAAATTGCACAGAAACAAATTTAATAAAATATATACATACTTATGTTTATGCATATGTGGTTTTATTATTATTTTTCGCTTTCAGAACAAAATGACCTTTTTGCGTAAGTATCACATCTTTTAATATGCATAAGTATGTACATATGTATCTTTTAGTAAGTTCATATCGCTCCTTTATTGTTGAAATATAGTCATAAGTGAAAAAGCTAGTTTTGCAGAAAAGGAGTTTCAAGTTTTCAATCTACCTAAAATTCAATGAAGAATTTCTTTCGTCGGAGGTCAGTTTACAGGCGTTTGTATGAAATATTTATACAATAATTGATATAATCTGGCAAGTGATGGAAATCGATTGATTTCAAAACGCGCGATTTCACATAATTTATAAAAGCCAAATAGGTGTCCTATATATCGCCTGATACAATGAAATCGAATTTATGTTCGAATAAAAATATTCACATGATCGCATCTGTGTAATTTGTTTTTGAAAACGATCGATTTTCATCACATTACCAGGGGTCTACTATTTCACTCGAAGCGAAAAAAATGCTTTCGAGTTTTCGTGTAGTTAACATACATACATACGAGTACATATTGGAAAGTATTTTCTTTCGGTTCGAATTGTAGAGTAGACCCCCCTCCCGAATATACGTATATGTTTTTCTTAAGTACATTTACTATATCACTTAGACGGTTTTTACATTAAGCCGTATGCAACCACGGCGTTTTCATTTGACATCCCTTGGGAAAGCCTAGCACATTCTATATTTTGCCAAACCTAATAAAAAACATTAAGCAAATACGCAACACCAACACCGTACGTAACATGAGCAAAACACGAAAGAGATCGAAATGTACACGAATAAGAGCCAATTTTTAACACCATGTTCGCTTCTGAACACATCTCGCCAACAAATCATTGCGGCATGACTCATGCAGCAGGGACAAACCCTAAATGTAAATGATCTTCTTTATGTTTAATTGTACTGCATTATCGTTTTTAATAAATAAAAATAAATTTATTTAAGAACATAAAGTTGTAGTATATACATACATAGATGTACTACATATAGCATTTTTAATTTAAATTGAGTCTTTAATTGAGCAAATATTTGTTAATTTATTAAAAATACAAATTCTTAAAACAGAAAGATATATGAAATTATATTAAAATAAGTATTGATAATAAATAAAAATGTTAGACAATCAACCCGTTCGTACTTTGGCTCAACATTTCATGTGAAATGCTGTCATATTAACCCTCTGTTTGTGTAAAACGTTTGAGTTAAAAATCTTGGCGTTTTTGTAATAGACTAAAGGAAACTTGTACAACTTTTCTTTAATCTATTACAGAAACGCTAAGATTTCTAATTCAAACGTCTTACACAAACAGGGGGTAAGAAAAATTGGACTGAATTGACGATAAAGAAATGTTGCAAAAGTAGAACTCTGGTCGTCTTGGGAAAAACATATAAAATATATCTTCAACATTTTAAGTTTCATGCTAGTTAATATTGCTTGCATTTCGAATTTTTTGTACGAAGTAATGAATATTGTTCAACATTTTTCAAAAAAGACTAGTCTTAAGTAGAAAATATGTTGACACAAACTGTCTTTTCTTGCTCAAAAGTTTAAAAATATTTCCAAACATCGCTGAATTTTGGTTTAATTTTTATACTTATGAGAACTTATTTATAGAAAAGTTTTCCGCTAAAATTTTAAAGATTTGATTAGAATACTTTACTTGAAAGTATATGCATCTTTTTTATGCTGGCCTATAAAAAATTTTCGAGTTTTTGACGTTTGTTAATTGCAAACTTTAGTATTCGCTTGAAATATTCGCATATTTTAGCGAATGCAAATAGCAAAAGTAAGCGAATAATTTGCAAAAGCAAACATTCGTTACTTCCCTAATATGTATGTACATTAGAGATGAGCAATCTCGTGAAAATAAAATCAAGAAACCCATGTGAAAAATATTATTCGCGATAAGGGGAATCCAGAAAGGGAACAGATTTCAGGGGAAAGATTATTCACGATTGCAATTTGGGGAAAGGGAAAATATTTCGAGGTAAAAACTGTGCACGATAGGGGTGAATAAAATTGCGAAGACAACTAAACATGTGAGGGCTACATACACACATACATATGTATGTATTTTCCAGAAAAGACGATTCGACACAATTTTTCCGACAGATATATCTACATATATTGTTTGTATGAAAAAACTATATTTCAGGTACCTGTTACTTGCTAAATTCAGTCGCTGTAGTAAATAGTGATCTTCAATCAATGTGAAAAAGTAACAGGTATGGAAATATCGCTCATCTATAATGTACATATCGCTCATTTAATCAAAAAATCTGGGGGCAAATTACGGCACTCGTTATCGAACGAAATTACGAAACATTTCCATATAAACTCTATTGAAATATTTCGCAATTTCGTTCGATAACGAGTGCCGTAATTAGCCCCCTGAATTTTTAAGTTAATAATACAAAATTACTCATAATGTCGTTATTCATTTTTTGTAAAAATTTCATTCAAACATCTTGTTTACTCAACTCTTGAAAGCAAAATCAAATTTTCTTTTTCCATTAAGTTGTGTGTAAATTGAAAACTTTAAACACGTTTTCTGGCAAACGGATATACATACATATTTATTACATTGAATATATGGGCTTGAGGGCCAACTTTGAAGGCCGGACGCACACTCTAAAAAACAACTTTTATCGGTATGAAATTTTTTTATCTTTTTTTACATAAAACTGAACCGATTTGGGGGGTGAGAAAAAAAATAAAAATAACGGCCACCCTAATGTACATACATAAGTTTAGTTGTCAGACTGCATATTATAATGGCGAGTATACAAGATACTACAAATCGTACGATAAATCGTACAAGTATGAAATTAGTAACGTGTATCATGCTGTCGTACTTATGAAGTATACTGTGTAGTATGAAAATCAAAAAAATTTTTTTTTTGTGGGCGGAGCTTCGATAAGTACGATAATAAGTATTGTGTATCATGCTGTTGAACAGCAAAATTAGTTTTATGAGGAATGATTTAGAAAACGAAGTGTTTTTGCGACTCAATTTTAAAATTAGGTTTATGTAGAGGATATTTTAATTAAAAAAATAAAATAAAATATTATTTTAATCATTCTCTATAACACGCCCCTTTTCTTTTGGATTATTTTTTTTTCATTCTTTTCCACTGCAGTTCACTTTTAATTAATAAATCCACCACATTATTCATTTCTCCGCTTGGGTATTGCCTAAAAAATTTTCTTTCAAATGAATTGTAACGTGTATCTTAAAAAGCGTACTACAACTCATACTACGCCAAGTACGAAATTAAGTATCGTGTATACCATGCATAACAATTAAACGAATTTTTTAAGATATAGTTTAAATTAATTGCTTTTAGCAACATTGTACTTTATTTTTCAGAAGCTTACAAGTGCTTTCCAAACCACTTGTGATCAACAGGAGAAAGCCATCTATGACATCCACTTAAGTTATTTTGTATTACGTATTTCATAGTAAAATAATTTTGATTCGATTCATGTAATTTGTTTCTCTCTTCTGCTCTTTCATCCAACATTTGCTGTGAAACTACCTCAGCTTTTAGAGGAAGAATGTTACAAACTTGTTGAAGAAACGGTTTAACTTCTTCAAATTCACACTTTCCTGATATTTCAAGTATTACTCTTCCTGCTTTAATAGGAGTAACGTAATGGTCAATGGCGCCTTTTCCACCACCCATTCTTTGACCTTGACCCTTCTTGGTAATGGGTTGCCAAGGTGCTGGTACCCTCCAAATTGCAAACATTCGGTTGACATCCATTTTACGACCTATTGTCAGTCGAAGCATCTCAAAATGTCCCCAACGCAAGCGACCGCCACCAGTTGCCATAATTCCATACTGTTTATGCAATAATGTGTTGTGTATTAGCTCGGGACCTCGCATGAACCTTAGCTTTTTCTGCATTTTGGGAGGGCGCAGATTTGGCGGGTGCTGAGGAGTCCTTTCCATCATTTTCAACTTTGGCCTTTCAGCCTGTTCATAGTCTTAAAAATATAATTTCACATAGATTAATTAGCTAAAAATTATTAATGTTTTATTAACTACCGTATTTTATTGGCGGTGCAAAATATTTTAGGCCGGCGAACTGTTGTGTTGTAAGACCGACAATATCTATAATAAATTTAAATAACTTTACTCAGAATGTTGTACTTATTTTCGTACTCACTTTTATTGAATTGATATGCATTTCTTATACATCGAATCATTTTAATTTATAGTTTTTTTTTAGTGCATTCCACAGAAAATTGAACATTAAATAATTTTCAGTGTTGCCAATACAATGTTTTGGAATGAGATTTGACGAACAGCACAAAATCAAAATAAAAATGAATGCTTGTTGGGGCATCAAGCATGGTAACATCAAGCCGACAAGCACACGTACACGAACTTGACAGCGAGCATTTTGATCGTGTCCAAAGCCCTTTACGCGTGGATCCTATGTAATATAAATAGTGGCATCTCTCATGTGGACAACATGTTAACAGACACATGCATGTGAGTTGGCAATACTGGTACCAACCATTGCAAAATGAACACATATTTTGTTAATCGCTGACAATAACATAATTTATGATAAATTAGATACAATAGTATCAGATTCCGCTTGGAAGAAAACAACTAGATTTTCCCAGTAATAAAAAATAATTTTAAACAATGGAGGGAGGGGAGGATAACAGCGAAAATGAGTACTATGAAGTACCTCCAAAGAAGATGAAAACCGAGTGGTCTAGGAGCTACTCAAATAAAGCTATGCAGATGATGAAAAAAATGGGATACGAAACTGATAAGGGTTTAGGTAAACAAAGTCAGGGTCGACTGGAGCCTATTGTAGCTTTCCAACAGGACGGTAGAAGGGGTTTGGGGTTAAAACATGAAGCCGCGTTGAATATTGATGAACAATGGGACCCAGCCATTGAAGAAATTAATCTTCCAGAAGTTTTTTCTTGGCTTCCTAATAAGAATTCGACGTTATATGATTTGCAACAGCTACAGTTCTGGATAAGGTTTGGGGAACGAAAAGAGACATTGGATGATGAAACATTATTTGTTGAACCTTATATATTAAATGGAATTTTAGCTGCAAAAAGCGTTTTCGATCAACTTAATGAAAATGAATTGAGAAGAGCCCGGTCTCGAAGTAATCCATTTGAAACGATACGAGGTTCAATTTTTCAAAATAGGGCAGCGGTTAAAATGGCTAATATAGATTCAATGTTAGATTTTATGTTTACCAACCCCAAAGATAAAACGGGACAATCCCTCCTTCATGACAATGAACTTTTATATTTTGCTGACATTTGTGCAGGTTTGTCATAATATTTAATATATGTAAATAAAAAGCGATGTTCAACAATCCGTTTATAATTTGTAATAAATACAGGTCCAGGCGGATTTTCTGAATACATATTGTATAAAAAATCTTGGGAAGCCAAAGGCTTCGGTTTTACATTACGAGGGGCAAATGATTTTAAACTGGACAAATTCTTTGCCGGTTCTCCAGAATCATTTGATCCATATTACGGAGTGCAGGGCGATGGCGATGTTTATGTGGAAGCAAATCAGGACTCATTCGCCGACTATATTTTTAAACATTGTGAAGAAGGTGTTCACTTTGTTATGGCAGATGGCGGATTTTCTGTTGAAGGACAGGAAAATATTCAAGAGATATTGTCAAAACAGCTTTATTTATGCCAGTGTCTTACAGCTCTCAAAATACTGAGGCAACAAGGAAACTTTGTTTGTAAGCTTTTTGATATATTCACCCCGTTTAGTGTCGGCTTAGTATATCTAATGTATCGTTGTTTCGAAGAGATTGCAATTATAAAGCCCAATAGTAGTCGACCCGCAAATTCGGAAAGATATTTGGTTTGCAAGTGGAAAAATGCTGATACGGACGACATATGCAAATATTTAAATATAATAAACAATCATTTAAACCAACAAACCGTAGAGGATGTATTAGAAATTGTAGATCTGGATGTAATTATGCAAGACGAAGAATTCTTCAACTATATAAAAGAATCAAACAACATAATTGGACGTAATCAAATTATTGGATTAAAAAAAATAAACGCATACTGTAAAAATGCACAACTGCGAGAAAACAGACAATCGGAATTCCGAAAAAAATGTTTAAAGCTTTGGAGATTGCCTGATAAACTGCGGCAGGCTCCTGAAATCAAATCAGTTGAAAAGTTTCTCGAAGAGTTTTTAAATGATTGGTACAAAAATAGATTATGGTTTACATCAGTGCCTTCAGAATTAGTATCATCCCATACGTTAAATAATTACATAATGAGTATATATGACTGGTATTTCGTACCTATTGGACGAGGAGAAACAAGTTCTAACGCATGCAGTTTTTTTATCTGTACTACCAGAGGGAAGCTGTTGCGTTATACCGAGATGAAAAAGTGGGAACCAATTGATTACATGTTCGAAATATCGCCAAGATCATTGTTTTATGGCGAACTTGTTTTTGAATACAGTGGAGAAGGCCGAACACAGACACGGGTATGCAGTTTACATATAATTGACGCAATCATGCTTGGTGGCAAAGATATTAGAAGACTACGATTGAAAGAACGTTTGGCCATGTGTTCAAAGTATGCAAAGAGCATCAATAAACCATACAAGGAAGGCGGTTTGCTGTTATTACGTTGTAAAAAGCTTTTTAAATTAGAAGATATCGAACAATTTTTTAGAGTAATGCGGCACTACACGCTTAAAGACGGCGCCACTCGTCTGGGACTATCACTTAATGATGCTAATACCAAATTTTTTGTTCCAGGTGGAATATTATTGTTCTGTGAAATATGTCACGATTTCTTTTCAATTATGTCAAAATCACAAAATATGCTCTATTACTTTTGTATATCCAATAACTCATCGCACTATAAAAGTAACATGCCGGAAGAGATGCTGCGTGTATTGTACGCATCTTTTAGAAATAGTTTTGAAAGGCGGCTACTGTGGAAATGGACAAATACATATCAAGTGGCAGAACACAGTAACAGAGTAGATGAAAATGTTTTATACAGAGATGATTTTGTACAATTTATTTTAAATAAACAAAATGCGTAATACACAAAATATTATTAATTAATGTATTCGGAAATCATAATAACTTTTCTCATATGCATACGCATACATATGTTCATAAGTTGTTGAGGGTGTCACAACGGCCCTAATGATAGGCCAATATAACGGTACTGCCCATATGCATACGTATACTTAACACGCAAGTATTAAACAATGTATTTGTTTTTAAGGGGATTCCCCTTAATATGTAACTTTTTCCATTTTCCAAAACAAATGAATTATACTGACATTCTCATGTTCGTGTAATCTTATTTTTTATAAAAATTTCTATTTTTCATCAAGTACCTGCATAAGTGAACATAATATATACATATGTATATATAATTAAATCCGTAAGCCAGTTATTTACATACTTAATTAAAATCTATCTGAAAATTTTCATTTGAATATAATGTCTTAAGGATATCTTCAGAAAAAACATAATGTTTGTCGACTATTTTAAGTGACTTTCGGTGACATTTTATTTTCTTTAATAACATTTAAGGGTGGATTTTGTAAATACAGAAATTTTTTTCGTTTTGAAATTTGTTTGGGAAATATATTTTTTGAACCGAATCTTCGTTATTTTTTCATAAAATTTTGAAACGTTTAGAAACGATTTTTTTTACAAAATCCGCCTTTTAATTTACATATTAGAAAATACATATATCCACGTCTTTTAACATATACACGAAGATCTAATAAAAATCACAAAAATTACAGTGAAAATCTCTGGTTTCAATGTCTCCATACTTTCCCATACAGAAGATCTAAAATCACTAATGTATTATCAATGATAAGCCAAATGTATGTATGTATATGTATATCAATTCATTGTTTGGGGTATAAATGGTCAGTAATACTTCTGACACAAAGTTTTACTACTGACAAAGTCATTTGTGGACCAATTAAAAAAAAATATTAAAAGATTTATCCGTTAGTTTATCTTCACGAATTGTTGTAATTTGACTTTTTGGCGAGTCCGAATGATTTTCAAAATGCTGAATCAGTTTTGGATGCTTTCAAGTTCGGGGATACGGGTATACATCCTGATCTATCTGAACTAATGTCATTATTATGTTCACTCATTACAAATAAAAATAAATAAAATAAAATGCTACATTTCTATCTAAAAACTGCAATATGATGTTCGTTTCATAAAATTTTTTTAATCTTCCCAAAAGACCATAAAATACTTTGATGTCCTTAATTAGCCTATTTGATTACTTGCAGCTGCACACGTAAACCAACTAGACCTAATGGCAATAAATTTATTATTTCTGATTAATTGGATAGTACCAAGATTGTCTTATTCGAAATAATTTTAAATGGCTCTGCTTTAAATTTATGCAGCAAGCTACAATGTCTCAAATTAGTTGCGCATGACTGTATATTGAGTATGTGTATGAACTTTTTAGTACATATTTAACAACCGGAAGCCTTTTTCTGACTTTTGAAACAAGTCACCGAGTGATTATCTTTATTATTTAACTTTTCGAATAATTTCAATTATGTACATATTATCCAGTCTCTCATTAAAATAAAACAGATAAACAAGAATTTACCACTTACTTGGGGGGCCACACGTACAATTTTTGACTTTCAATTCCATTCAATTTTCAATACACTCACACTTTTCACACAAACACAAACTTTTTAAATTGAAAACTAGATTGATTTCAAATTCACCTATCCATTTAAATGGCAATTTAGGTTTCAATTTGAACGGCTGGTCACAGCACACATTGATTGAAGCTACAAATTTGAATTGTTTCTTCGTCGGTGGCATTTGAAAAATGAAATTGATCATCAATTTGTGTAACAGTTATCAATTTCAAAGAATTTTGACACACAATATGTGTAATGAAATTGAAAGTCATTTATTGAACGTTTGGCTGCAGCGTTACCGATATTATCAACAAGAAATTTGAAGAATTTTTGCAAGCATATTGTAGGTTAGGGCACACCGCACAGCTAAGGAAAGTTGCATTGACGTCTTATAACGATTAGTAAAGCCAGATTGAGAAATACATATTTATTTAATGTTAATAATTAAAAGTTATTTGCCTCACTAAAGTTTTTGTCAATTCATTGCCACAGAGTACTCTCGTGCTCATTTGAAAACACAGCAACTAATTGAAAAACAATACCGCGGTCGGTCGCACTAAACTTTTTGTCAATTCACCCGCACGACTTGGAAAGTAAATAATAAATGTATTAGTCCATACAAATTGTTCACTTTTGATAGCGGATACTACACTCTTCTGGAAGCCACAGAGAAAAGGCGCATAAAAACTGTTGGAACGCGCAAAACACAAATTTAAACTAAAACACATTTCAGTGCTGGCTAATTTTGAATTCAGTTTGTGATTTTAGTCGCTGAAAGTTCATGAAATAACACACACATTTGCACGTATTTGCATGACTGCCAACAACAACAAAAGGTAAACAAACAAAACCAAAACAAAAAACAAGTAATCAGTTGGCTCAGAGAACTGCAAGAGTGCAAATTTTTGTTATAGCTTTCAAGATATAAGGTTATTATTAATTACTTTGTATCAAGGGTGCCCCTTCCCCTAGTCCTATTCTTCGAATATTTTAAATTACTTCGCATCACGCTCTCAAAGGAGTCCATACCAAATTTGAAGACTTGCTATTATAGCTTTCAAGATATAGGATTATTATTAATTACATTGTATGGGGGTGCCTCTTCTCCCGGTCCTATTTTGACAATATTAGATTCAGCTCAACATTCCAATTAGAAACACTGAATGTCATTGTACACATATGTAAGACATTACGATACATGGATTTGTAACTTTTCAAGTGACAATAAAAAATCATAATATAGAAAATGGAGGGCATTTTGTTGATAATTGCATGGGTATATATAGGAAAATCTAAATGTCATGCCTCCTGAGCCAGTGGGGCGATTTTATGCACACTTCACATAAACCACCCTACAAGAACACTACCAGTCAATTGACTGCTCATTTGATCGATAGTCATGCAGGATATATTCATCATTGCGTAGAACAAAGTTTCTATCACATTATTAAAGGCAAAATGAAAAATGTGATGGAAACTTTTGTGTACGTGTGAGGTTGCATCTCACTTCCGATTAAAAGACTAGTCAATTGACTGTCATTATTGAATTAAATGTAAAATTGTTTTAAATGTGTTAGTGAAAAAATTTGTTTGTGTTAGTTTCAATCATTCATTTCTTGTAGGGCATCTACAGACTATCTCCAACGTACCCTGAAATTTTGGTTGATATCAATCGACCCGTTTCCGCAGTTAGTGTACACTTATTATATACATATATATGCATATGTAGATATTGTATATTTTTTAAACTCTTCAATAAGTTTTCCTCCATGATTTCACATTCGGGAATTATACTCACAATTCGCGTAAACTGCACAAGTAAAGGCAGAATTACCCGACTGTAAATGTAGAACTGTAAATGTAAATGTGTCAGCTGATCGAATTTGTTGCATGAAAAGCTATGCAAACGCTTATCTGACTGAAATGGCACGTAAATGTAACGTCTGAACCTGCATAAAATAGAATTTCATGACGACGTTACGTGACATTTGTAGACAGTGATGGGATGTATGTATGTATATTGAATGAGAGTGTGGCACAATAGCCCTGATTTGGTACTTTTGTTTCTTTTAATAATTTAAGCCTTTGAGTGGTTAATTTGTATACGTACATGGCATATTTAATAAATTTAGATTTCTAAAAAAGTTTTTTTTTTAAATCTAACCAGAGTTTGCCAATAGTATCCCTACAAACATTTGGAAGATATTTTACCCAGAAGATATTAATACAATATCTTATTTTTAGCATTTGGAAGAAAATCATCAAAGCAATACCTTTTTGACATTGAAATATTTTTATTTTAGTGAAACTTTTTGAATGAAGAGTTCAAAATGTATTGACTATTTATTTTTTCCTTTAACAAGGTATTTTGTGTTATTAAAATGTTGCCTTTTGTTCAGGTGTCTTATCACATGCGCAATAAATTTATAATATCAATATGTTTTTAACTAGAAGATAAAAAAATAATTAATTTAAAATAAAAACAAACAAATAGAAAATTGTCAAAACATTAGCTCAGAAAATTCCTTTATATACTAAACGTATGATGATTCCTGTGATGATAAATTGAATTTAGTTGACCATAAAAAATTGCTTTAAATTTAAATTAATGATGGTTTTAATTCAGGGTGACATTACGATATCCTATACTTCTTTCTGTGTTACTTCCTTCAGATAATTTAGCAAAATTGTAAGATTGTATTTTAGGAGATAATCTATCGTTATAAATAATTTATCTTCCTAAAGATAATCTGGCAATATCTTAAATAATTCTATTAGATGATTATCTAGCAATATCATAATTTTATCTTCTAGAAGTATTGCATTCGTATCTCTTGGAAGTATCGCCTTGGCCGCACAAACTCTCCCGAAGGGGGAAACTTCCGCAATACGAATATGATTGTTGCCGCAATAATATTTTTCTTCCAAGCAATAGGGATGTGTTTATTTTTTGTTAATATACATACATACACATATGGATATGTACATATGTATGAATTTGTAAAATATACATACATATGTGCGTACAAACATACATTTAAGCGTACAAAAAAAAACTATTTTTATTTAAAAATAATACCAATAAAAATAAAAATAGGTACGTATAATCATAATAATTATAATGATAATAAAAATATAAATATTTTTTATAACTATAATACGTTGTAATGTAAATATGTATATACGGGTATGAAGCTTAAATTGTAATTTCACTAAATGTCAAAGTCATTACAATGTTTGTAAGTATAAAATAATGATTTGATAGAGGCCGTTTAGATGAAGGGTGGCCTCGCTGTGACACGTCCCCTTGCGACTCGTGTTTTTAGGCGAGAAGTGAGGAGGAGCTTGCGGGGTAGCAAAAGTCGCACGTACTGGAAATTGAAGCGACAATTTTATCTCTTCTCTCTCACAAATTTTTTCTCTCGTATTTTTTGTGTGCTATGTACAGACAGTGTTGCCAGTTAGACCAATGTTTTATAACATGCATCAAAGATGCAGTTGTAATATAAAAATTATAAACAAATAAAGTAAGGAGAGAATTATTGTGTTTTGGTGGTAAATTAAAAAAAATAAAAATATGTGGACATATTAATTCTACATTTCTCAAACTAACAATTAGTTCCTTTACGGCAACACTGCTACGGATGAACGTATAAAAAGCATTGAACAAATTAATAAGTGTGTTCGTTTACTTTTGCAGTAAAATGCAGTAAATGAGTATTTACTGCGAAAATTTTAAAATTTACTCTCAAAAAGAGCTGCTGCCAATAAAAGTACGCGAACGGAAAAATAGTAAAAATTAGTAAGATTAAAGAAACAGCTGACTCCAAGTCCACATAGTGTTGAAAAATATATAAACTTTTGACTATTCAACTCTTTTTCGTTATTGGTACTCGATACAATATTTTTATAACACGAGCAATCTAAGAATAAATTTTGTAATTTGCTTCATGTAATATTTGTAATTAATTTCTTTTTCAATTCCTTGTTTTGTTCTTAGTTAAATTAATAAAAATTACATGACAATTTATAAATGTTACTGATTACCTTAAAAGCAAGTGCAATACTAAGTAACCAGATATTTTACAGTTTTACAACTCTGAGTAATTAGAATAATTTGCAAAGCAAACGGATTAGTAAAATAAATTAAAAAATATGTATATTAACAGCTATCATTATTATGCTTTAGAATTAATTATTTTTTAATGACTTTCACAATATTTATTTAACCTTTTCTCAAATGTTTACACTTTTCGATTGCTTACTTTTCATTTGTTTACATTTTGAATCATATGTTCTTATCTTACTAAACTTTACTACGACAAATTTCTGCAGTAAAAATTTGCAAAACAATCAGTCAAGAACTGTCAATTTACTCTCTCAATTTGTGTTCTCATTTACTGTATTTTGGGTAAACGAACGCAATTTAGTAAAATGCAGTAAAGTTCAGTAAAAATTTTTAAAAACTTTTGAGTACGCGAACGCAATTAATATTAAAAAGCCTGACTATTGCAACAAAAAAGTCTTCATGTAAACGCGCGTGGATTTAAGAAGGGTTTCCAAAAGAGAACGCAAGCGTTGTCGCAGCGAGGCCACCCTTCATCTAAATTAGCTCATACAATTTATATAATTTTGATACTTTTTCCACACAATTAAAAATAATGTGAAGATGTGAACTCTCATCAATGTTTCGAACAGCTGTTTTCCATTTTATATGATTTTTTTATACTGATAAACACCCAGCAAACAAAAAGTCCCGTATATGTACATGTTTATGTATTTTTGTTAAAAAATATACATATGTATATTGTTTGTAAATAAAACTAAATTATTATGAGTAGGTACGAACATTAATAAGAAAAGGTTAAAACGAGAAAGTAAAGATTTTATTGAGATGCTACTGCAAGCATACACATTCTTGGAAATTAAAGAGCTAAATACTTCGTCTTTCCGATGAAGTTGCTCAAAATCTGTAGTGCAATTCACTAACTTTTTTTTTAAAGATAATCGCATTGTTAAAATAATAATAACGAAAATTTATCGAATTTGCTATTCAGTAACATGTTTAACGATATTCGCTGTAGGATAATGTCAGCTGTGTCGTTTTTAAGCGACAATAACTTATGTGCTGTTAATTTTATCGACAAAACTCAGGAGAAAATATCAGCTGTGTACTATCGTTGCAAAGAAGTTACTGAATCGCACAATCGTTATTGCAAGGGTCAAAATGTATAGACAAAAAATACGATTGTCGGATCGTTAAGAGTTACTGAATCCCACTACTGTTCTGGTAATGTACAATGACAAATATTACGGTTGAGCGCTACAGCTGCTATTAAAATTATTATAATTGAGTTCATTTAAATAAAATAATAATAATAATTTTCAAAACCTCGAGGCGGATTTTCGTTCTAAAAGGTGTTACTTGAAAAACTCAATTAGTTTTTTTCCAACAGGCTAAATCTTGCCATCAAAAGAAAGTAAATTAAAATAGTTTCAGCGAAATTATTAAAAAATCTTTTAAAAAATCTATTTCATATATCTATTTAATATATCTATTTTATATATATATTTTATATATTATTTACTTATAAGTTCTAATACATACATACATACTCGTATGTATGTCCGTATACATATGTATGTACATTTCAATCAAAATGAATTTCATGAATTTAAATATTATATATATATATGAACTTTCGCGTTTGACTTCAAATAACTCGCAATTTAAAATCAGAAATGCGTGTTTGCTGGGCACAATGCAATTAGTATATATCGTTAACTTAATACGAAAAGGCCCTAACTCATGTTTTTCATAGTTTACAGGAGGACGAAAAAACTAAATAAAAAAAGATGCAATATTGATACAAATTTTTTTTAAACGCAATTTTTATTAAAAACACTTCACATAAGCACATAATATTGCGTTTAAAAAAATTTTGTATCAATATTGCATTTTTTTAATTTAGTTTTTTCCTCTTCCTGTAAACTATGAAAAACATGAGTTAGGGCCTTTTCGTATTAAGTCAACGATATGTGTGTGTGCACAAAGAAGTTTTTTTTTGTGTCGAAAACACATGACACGTTTTTAAGTATTCTATAAGCGCTCAAACGTTTACATTTACATTTACCTTACATCTGCGATTTCTACAGTCGGGTAACGGAGCCTTAATATTTGTATAATAAGGAGAAACACCTACTGATTTGTGCTTTGTGATGATGAGCGAAGAATGTATGTAGTAATACATGCTCATTGAGTTTCTTGTTTTTGAATTAGTTTTTCAAACACATTTCCAAAAAGGTGTTATTAAAATACAAGGTATCATATCATAATACCAAAAAATTGGGTCTTGTTAACTCGCTCCCGAGAACAATTTTGTGGTGATGACATCTATTTCCATTCCCTAAGATCTAGAAAATAGCATAGAATATGAATCATATTTGGCTTTAAGGGCTTGATTCTAAATTTATAAATAAATAAAAAAAAATAAACCATCCAAAAGGAGTCAGTTGTCTTCGACAACGGAATCACAAGCCCCAATTTTTTTTGTATTGTGTTAAAATGACGTCGATATCGACAAACTGGTATAAATAAAGGTGAATAATTTTCAAGTTTCTTAACTTTTTCCAAAAACATTGCAATATAAGTAAAATTTTAGTACAAATTATGTGTATGCGCGAGCGTAACCCTTCAAATTATATGGGACTACGTGGTCCGATACAGATGAAACAGACTAAGGCATTTACAGGTTGTATGCAATTGGCCTATAACTATTACATATAGGGTAGTTTTGCGGTAGTCCTATGTAATGCTAAGTTGTGCTCCAGCCCTAGGACATCGTAATGTTAATTCGACCATATTTTATCAATATATTATTTTATTATTTATTATTATTTTAATCGAGCCCATAGGGCCATGTATGATTGAAATACATATTGTTACGAAAATAGCCGTCGACAGGTTTAAGGCAGCATTACACAAAAATATTCCAACAGGGTTAATGTAAGTGTCACGCGAAAATATTCCTACAGGGTCAATGCAACAACAAAAAGCGTCTGCTTATTAAGAAGATTCACATATTTACACACATACATACATGCTAATTCAAACGAAAAGCAAAAGATAAGCAACCACCGTGTATTGCTTAGTTAATGATGTACACACGTATGCATGTACATGTATGTACATAGTTACCACATGAACTTAATTAGGCACTTTGTAAACAGCATATAAGATGATAATGATCGTCTAGACATTGCTTGAAACTTCTAGTGGTATTTGTGTGGAGTATAAAAAGCGGTGACGCATCCAATGAGTTAGTTAGTTGCAGTTATGAGTTTGTTGCGAACAAGTCAGTTGTGAACAAGTCAGTCAGTTGCATGTGAACAAGTCAGTTGATAATTAAGTTGTGAATTAATAATAGTTTGCGATACAGTGGTGAGTTGATAGTTAAGAGCAGTCTGTGCTTTACACGTGAGTTGGGAAAAGAAGAAACTATAGGACAGTCTATAGTGACAGCAAAGTCTGTCGTGGAATTGAGATTATTGTGGAGTCTATCGTGTCGACTGGAGTAAAGGGAACAGTGCAGCGAATAGAAGTGTGTAAGGGTGTAAGTAAAGCCAGTGAGTCTTTATCGGTGTATCAACTGTGAGTGTCGGCAGAGTGAGTGCCGTGTGTGACAAGCAGCAGACAAAGAGGTATTGGTGTATCAACTGTGAGTGTCGGCAGAGTGAGTCTCGTAAGTGACGAGCAGCAGACAAAGAGGTGTCACGTGATTACTTGCGCAGCCAGCTAAGAAACGTGCGTAAACCATTCCAAAGAAGGCGTAGTGGTAACCAGTTGTGAATATTTGTGTGTAATTCAGTAGTTTAAGTTGTATTAGTTTATATAATCTCGTGATTAATTTAGTTTGTGTATTTGTAAATAAAACTTGTATCATTCTTAACCCTAATTACTACACTCGGCTGTTGTATTCATTTGCAAATCTTCGAGTCCACTGAAAAGCGTTTTTAAGGAGAGAAAAACGTAACAATATGTAGTTCTAACAATTTGTTACAACTCCTTTAAGAAGTAATCCTGATTCTGATTTTAGACTCGGCAGTTTTAGTTGCTCAACTTTTGATTTTGTATGAGAAAGTTGTATATACCTTTTGAATACCTACATATCTTTTTCTTTCTCATTATAAACTCAAACATTGTGCAAGAAAAACTGCCAGTTATATGCATGCATGGAGTAGTCGCGTGATTTGCTGGGAAGTCGCGTAAGTATTATGAGTTAAGGCTCAGTTAGCCTTAGCTAAGTTAGTAATGTAATGTAACTGCAACATGGGAAACTGCTGATCGATACTTTTATATGAAAATTAGGTTAGTTACATTATATCTCTATAACCATTTTCATTACTTTTCACATAAAAATATCAATCAGCTGTTTCCTACTGTTCCAGTTACATTACATTACAGTCGGCTAACTGAGCCTTTAGAAATGTTTGTGGACAGCGCAGCAGCGCACTACCGTACAACAGAGAGAATTGGTTATTAGCCATTTTAAAAACGTCATTCGAGTCCAAAAATTTTTAAAATGGTTTGCCTCAGCCATTCAACAGTGCAAAACATAATCTGCCTTATCGTGGTTGGCGTATTTCAACTACGACTACGACTGTTTGGTAATAGATTAAATAAAAACTGTTGAAGTCTTCTTTAATCTATTACCAAACAGTCGTATTTGAAATACGACAACCATGATAAGGCAGAATATCTTTATTCGTTCATGAAAAGAGGATGATACATAAGACAGAAAACCTACTAAAAAAATTTTAATGAAACTGATGAGCGCTACACTGTCAGAAAAATAAGGAAACCCCGAATCATTGCTTTTGTAAATTTCACGATTTATAGCGACGGAAGTTGGAATAAAATATTCTATTGTACATGACAAAATCTTAAAATAAAATAAAAATCCACTAAAAGGTCAGGTATTAATAGTTTGTTTTTGAAATAGAAGATAGAAGCTAAAAATGAGCTTAACAAAACAGGTTGAATATATAATTTTAATGGTAGTATCTTGGAAAAATCCCCTATTAAGAATAAAAATCATGCAGCGTGCCTAAAATTTGCTAAATATCACATTACCAAAGGCTCATGATTTTGGGAGCATGTTATTTTAGCGGATGGGTCCAAGTTTAATATCTTCGGCTTGTATGGCCAAACTTATGTTTGGTGTAAACCAAGCTCAGAGCTCCATAATAAATACTTAAAAGCGGCAGTTAAACATGACGGTGATTGTACCATGGTGACATGGAGACGTTCTAAAATCCAATTTAATGCAATGTGCCGAAAAGAAAGCAGTCTCGGTTCTATCATGACAAGGACCCGAAAGATAAATCAGATTTTGTACAGCCATTACTTATTTCGAACTGTCCCCACTTGATGCATAATCTGGCACAAGCATCTAATCTAAATATAATTAAAAATTTATGAGCAATTTTACATCAAAACGTACGCCAAGACCAGATCTCGAACAGGAATGAGCTCATTGCAGCAAGAGATGGGAAAAAAACTACCCAAACCACAAGAAATTTAGTGAAATCCGTGCCAGTTGGAAGTACATAATTAAAAATATCCAAAAAAGAGGATATAGGTACTAAATTTTAAAACTAAAAAAATATTTATCTAATCGTTTGAATGTTCGTTTAAAATTACTGGTTGCAATAAGCTGTAACTAAATTTTCAAGGGTGTAAATTTGAAAATGAATGAAACTTATTTTTTAATGTTTGGGATGTATTGTACAAGCCCTCATTTAAATCTTTTCAATACTTTGTTTCGTTTCGAAACTATATGGGAATCATTTGTTTAAAAGGGGATGGTTGAAATAAGCTGTGATCCACTGTAGTATCTTAAGAAAATGTTTGGCACCAGTCTCTCATTAAAATAAAACATATACATAAACAAAAATTTTGCACTTACCGAAATTATCAATAATATATTTGAAGAATTTTTGCAAACATTTTGTAGGTTAGGGCACGAAAGTTGCATTGACGTCTTATAAGGATTTTTAAAGCCACATTGCGAAATACATATTCATATAATGTTAATAATTAAAAGCAGTCTGTCTTACTAAAGTTTTTGTTAATTCATTGCCACTGAGTACTCTGTGTTCATTTGGAAACACAGCAACTAATTGAAAAACAATACCGCGGTCGGTCGCACTAAACTTTTTGTCAATTCACACGCAACACTTAGAAAGTCAATAATAAATGTACCTGATCGCACGAGGTTAATCTTTAGCCTATATATTAGCTCATACAACTTGCTGAACGCGTTTAATAAACTTTTCCGGACGCCACAAAGAAAGGGCGCATAAAAACTGTTGGAACGCGCAAAACACAATTTTAAACTAAAACACATTTCAGTGGTGCTGACTACCTGGTTTTGAAACACAGTTAGTGATTTTAGTCGCTGAAACCACATGAAATAACTGCGCATGAAACACTTGCACACATTTGCATTACTGCCAAAAACAAAAGGTAAACAATCAAAACCAACACAAGGAAATATCTATGTATGTATGTAAGTAAACAGTTGCATATCGTTACAGAAAATGCAAACCGCCCACAGTTTTTGAAGTTCATAAGCGGACAAAAATTTAATTTTACAAATAATCGAGCTTGTGGATGTTTTTTGTTATTAACGTCGGAAGTGTCTAAGGCGGGTTTCCATCTGTGTGCCATGTACCAAACATGCGTAAAAAGAGCGTAACCACTAATTACTAATGAAAAACTGTTTGAATCAGACACGCATTTATTAAGTTAAACTGCTTCATACATAACTAAAAGACAATTTAATATAATCCAACATTATTGGAAACAATTTAAATCAATAAATACATGTCTGAATGAAACGGTTTTTCATTAGTAATTTTTTAGGGACATGGGACACAAGAAATGCCAGATGTAAACTCAGCCTTAGATTCTTCAGGGCGATTTATTTTGACTTGGCAGACCAGAATCACCAAAAAACACAATTTAGGTAGGGCGGTTTGCAGTTTCCAAACCCTAATTCACTACTTATGTAAGTATGTATGTATGCACATATTTTCAAATATGAAAGTTGCAAATATTTATAATTTCTAATTTTATTTATAATTAGGGCTGAAGTAGCTTTTCAAGAAGTACCTCAGTTTATGAATTTATGTCTTTTGGAATGTTTTTAGGCATGTTTGACAATAATATAAAACAGAACTTTTTTCATATAATGTAAATAGATATGTATAGTACATATCGCTCATTTACTAAAACAACATCATAACTCAAAAAATGGAATTTTTGAGTTAATCATGCAGAATTAATCCGCATATCGTTCTTCATATTTCATACAAATTAGTGTCCTGCACAAGACTATTTATAAGACCTTTCAGACATGAGAGATTTTTTCAAATGCTTTACTACAGCGAAATATTCTAAAAGAATCGCTAAACAATACTGTTGGCAAGACAAGCAACCGAAAAAAATATCTTGCCAACAGTGTTGCTTAGCATTTTAGAAAATCTCTTATGTCTTGAAAGGTCTTATAAATAGTCTTGTGCAGGACACTAATACAAATATGGTTTTTACTGAACTCTTGAAAACAGAATAAAATTTTCTTTTTCTATTAAGTCGTGTGTAAATTTGAAACATTAAACTCGTTTTCTGGCAAACTAATTTTTTTGAGTTATTACGTTTTTTGAATAAATGAGCGACATGGGTTTTCCGCTTACGTATGCAAGAGAATGATGTATGATGGCGAAATCCAAATACATAAGTATGTATGTAGTGGGTGTCTCATATCAATTTGTTGTCATACTATTATTAATAAGTTTCATAAAAAGGAATAAAAATACATACTAACTTTTAACATATTTGGTATAATTATATATTTAATTAACAATTTTTTTAAATATGCACGTTATTATTTCTTGTAGATATATTATTAATACATAGAATGAACAATTGTATCCTTTTCAAACAGCTGTCGTACTTTCATGCATCCATCAGAACCACAAGAAAACAGGCGGCCATAGGCATCTACATGTATTTGACTTACACCTTGACCAATGTGTTTGAAAAAACTGTTTTTAGCATGTTCTCCAGTAAATGTGGTTATTAACGAATATTGACTAAGGCTCCAAACCTACATACATATTATGATAAAAAAGATTTTTACTGTAAAATACTTTCAGCCTTATTTATAAAATCTAAAATGGCTTTATAAAGGCTTTTTAATAAAAAATTTTTATGAAAATTTGTTTTTAAAAACCTTTATAAGGACTTTTCAAGTTTAATAAATGAGACTGTTTTAATAGTCGAAATTTTTACAATCGAAGAAAACATTAAACTGAATGTGTACACATAAATAGATGATAGAGCTGGGTCCAACTCCTTCAATCGTTAATTTTTGCCACAAACCTATGATCAAATCCATTTAAATTACATGGGTTTGATCATAGTTTTGTGTCAAAAATTAACGATTGAACGAGTTGGACCCAGCTCTAATAGATGTAATAAATAAAAATCTCAAATCTAAAATTTATCCAACTCTGTCCCTTTTTAATTAGTTATCGAAATTAAGTTCATTATCGAAAATAATATCGCCTATTTTTTCGAAATTCAGTTTTTTGATAAATATTCACTGGTTTTTGTGATAGTTTTGTCATATACATACATACATATGTACATATCATTACCTTAATATAGAAAGGCCCTAACTCATTATTTTTTTGAAATCGAGTTATATTAAGGTAACGAAATGTATGTAGATATGTTGTTATATGCAAATTAAACTAAAATTACCTTTATATCGCCTTCAATGGATCCAGTAGCGAAAAATTCTTCATGAGGATCAATGCTAATGCATTTAATGCAACTGTCATGACCCTGAAAAAAATTAAACTTGCTATATTATATCGTCAATTAAAACGAAAAAACAAAAAAATATAAAAAAATACATATTCATTATATTGAGTCAGGACTATTAGATTTTGCTAATGAACTTGCTCTTTGTTTTGGCTAGTGGGTAAGGAAAGAAAAGATGTATTTTTGTTATTTACATCAATATTAATCAAAAAGTATATTTTGAATTGTTGGATTATAGGTGCCGATATGCGGGCGATATCACCTTATTTATTATAACATTGAATTTTAACTAAAGATTTTTATCTTTTAAATTCCTCAAAGAAAAGAAAAAAGTTTAATGAAAACTTGACTACGTTCTAATAAACATAAAATTTTTTCAATTCTTCGAATGCTATTTTTCTTTAATTCTAAAGTGACCAGGAGACGATCAAATGAAACCATCAATCGGTTAACGTGTATTAGTGTCGTTTAATTAACGCTTTTTTTGGAGACGTTCAAATAAAATCGTCAATCAACATTTTAATTTTGTGTTCGTCGTGTGCGGTTGCAAGTATTTCTTCGTCGGATGATGATTTTTTGTTATTAGCAGCAAATGTATAATAATAATATTCTACAGAGGTAATTTTCCTATCTGCCAGTCTAATTTAAAATATACATACATATATAAAAATACGATTGCACGCACACAATGATTGATGATTTTATATGATCGTCTCCTTGGCACTTAACAGTTTTGAGCTCGTGAATTCAGAACTTCATTTACAAACCGTAATTAAAAGCAAGAACAATTGATTGACAACACAATCAACAGTGAGAAGTGAATATTATAAAAAAAATTCCTTTTAGTATATGTATGTCGATTTTTTTGTATACATAAATAACTTACCTGTAATCTATGCTTCATAGTTCGTTGCCTCATATCAAATACACAAATGTCTCCCTTTTTGCCACAAGAAATAAGTAACTGATGTTGGGGTGCAAAACCAAAACAAGATGCCCCTTGGTCATGGCATGTAAAAGCTTTAATTTAAAAATATATATATATATTATTCACATACATACATACACACTCTGAGTTATTCTAAGGAAAACAAAAATAAATTTGTTTGTGCTTTCAATATACATAAATAGGCAGACGAGAATTTTTAATTGTCTTCCATAAACTGACAGTAAAACATTGAAAACAAAAACAAAATTTTCAATTTATAATTTCTATAACCTCGTTGCAGAGCCTCTGGTATTAAGTAGATGTATTACTTTTAGCTATGTAGCCATCTTATTAGTTATTTTACTTCGCCGACGATTCGTAACTACAAATCGTCGGTTAGTTATTGGGTTGCGGCACAGTATATTCAAAATAAATTATATCTGCAGCAAACCAATAACCAACCGACGAAATGTCGGCGAATTAGGGTGCTGCGATAAGCATTAGCATAGACACTAATGCATATTAGAAAAATCTATGACGTTGACCCAGTCATATGGGTCTGTGCAGGGAGCGATCTCGGGCTCTCGAAGATAAGCTACTTCAGCCTGCAGCACCCCAATACATACATACAATTTTAGCTTTTCTATAGTTAGTCCTAGTTTACACTATGCAAGTTTTATTGCTGAGCTGATGCACAATGAATCCGTCATACGTTAAACTTCGCCTTTTTCAACTGACAGCTAAGTTGAAATACATGGTTTCTTATGAGGGCTGTTACATTCAGTACGTGTCTGTATAAGCAAAGTACAAAAACTGGTCAACTTTTAACTTTTTTCATACGTTGAGTAGTTTGACAGATATTGGTTGGTTGTTTTGGAATGTTCTGAATTATGTTTTTGTGTTTTGTGGCAGCAAAAATAAAATTAAACAAAAAAATAAACGAAATAAATAAAAAAAATTTGATTTTAATAAATAAAATGGAGAATCAACCTATTGAAGCTGTTCAAATGTTTCCGTCAATAAAGTACTCATTGTGCCAACCTTCTCCGTCGTTGCGATAATGTTAGTTGAAAAAGGCGAAGTATAACGTATGACGGATTCATTCTGCCCCGGCCTTTAGAAGTTTGCTATATCATGATAAAATATGTAAATTTAAATTTACTTACCACTGACACACGATTTCTTTTGAGGCAATAGCGTATCCCAAATTACTATATTTTTGTTTTCCGAACTTTGGCCAGCTGAAAGAAAGAAAGAGATAAAGATTTTAATGATCAACTAAAAAAATTAGCGTTATTGTTGTTGGTATTTATATCTCCTAAATGTAAAATTTCACTCAATTTCTCTTGTCCGAATTGAAATTTGATATCAATTTTATTGAATTTTTAGTATAATTATTAATACTGAAGTTGAATTATTGACATACATTTTGTAATGCTAGCTAGTGTTAATTAAAAGATAAATTTTTAACACCACCAAAAACTGTCTGAGAAAATGTCAGCTAAAATAATAACTGCCTTATTCATAAAAAATATTTCAGGTTTATTAAGCGTTTATTGCACATATTTCTATGGAAAATTTGTCAAATAAACCTGTAATAAACCTAAAATATTTTTTATGAATAAGACCGTAAGTGTGTTAGTTTACTTTTGCAGTAAAATGCAGTAAATGAGTAGTTACTACGAAAATTTTAAAATTTACTCTCAAAAAGAGCGGTAGCCAAAAAAGTACGCGAACGGAAAAATAATAAAAATTAGTAAGATTAAAGAAACAGCTGACTCCAACTCCACATAGTGTTGAAAAATATATAACCTTTTGACTATGCAACTCTTTTAACTATTGGTACTCGATACAATATTTTTATAACATGGACAATATAAGAATAAATTCTGTAATTTATTTCATGTAATATTTGTAATTAATTTCTTTTTGATTTCCTTGTTTTGTTGTTGGCTAAATTACTAAAAATTTCATGACTATTGGTTAATGTTACTGATTACCTTAAAAGCAAGTGGGATACTAAGTACCCAGATACTTTACAGTTTTACAACTCTGAGTAATTAAAATAAATTACAAAACAAAAGGTTTAATAAAATATGTTACAAAATATGTATATTAAGTCCCTGTCCAGACTTGCAATTTTTGTTGCAGCAATTCTTGAGTTTATTGGTGAGAGAGGTGAGAAGATTGGGGAGAGGTACACAGTTGCATGTGTTCGTCAATTCTCTTTTGATTTGAAATTCGTACTTATTAATTTCAAGTTGTTAGTTGTATTTGACGTTTTTCATAATTTTATTTCTTCAGTTGTATGGAAAACAAAAAATAGTAAATAGAATTGTTAATTTTTCAGAGAAATTTGTGGTATAATATAATTTTTTAATGCATAATTGCAAAATTAAAATTTCATAATGGGGACACTTATGCAATTTCAAAACAAATTTTTAAGAAATTGCAGCAACAAAAATTGCAAGTCTGGACGACGACTAACAGCTATTATTATTATGATTTATAAAATAATAATTTTTCTTAATGACTCACGATTTTCATTTAACCTTTTTTCAAATTCTTACACTTTTCATTTGCTTACTTTCCATTTGTTTACATTTTGAATCATATGTTTTTGTCTTACTGAACTTTACTACGACAAATTTCTGCAGTAAAAATTTGCAAAACACTTAGTCAAGAACTGTCACTTTACTCTCTCAATTTGTGTTCTCATTTACTGTATTTTGGGTAAACGAACGCAATTTAGTAAAATACAGTAAAGTTCAGTAAAAATTTTTAAAAACTTTTGAGTACGCGAACGCAATTAATATAACGTGTACATAAATATCGTTAGCTAAAATGCAAAAAGGCGTAACTAACAAAAAAAATATCAAAATCGGGTTTTTCATTGATTAATATGAATGCCATTAAACTACATGTATATAAAAAAAATTAACACTTCTGCGATCAAAAATTACACTTTTATTAACAAAAAACAAGATGACGTAACTACAAGTTTGTTTGGGGTTTTTTTTAGTTTTTTGCTGCTCCTGTAAAATTATATTTTTGTTAGTTACGCCTTTTTTGCATTTTTGCTAACGATATATACTAAAATATTCTTACCAGTTGCCAATAAACTGCACGAGCCCAAAAATACGAAATCAGATAAAGTTTTATTGTGACATTGATGTGACTTAAATAAAAAACAAATCACAAATATTAATTCAAATTAGTAGTACTACAAGTAGGCAAAAATTCTAAAACTTACAAAAAACGATCTATTATTTTGCGAGGCAATTCCAGCTTGCCATAAACTTAAGTTTCCATCGCCATCTCCAATTCCAAATTTATTGCCCTGCTCGGAAAAACGACATCTTGTTACTTTCGCAAAAGTACCGGATGGACGTGGTGTGCAAACTACTTGTTGATGACCCCACTCCCAAATTTGAACAGATCCATCTTGACCACCCGTTAGATACAAGGGCATTAGTGGATGAGCACTCATCCGTTTAACGTTATCGATTTTATGTTTTAATATCTACATATAAATACATTAGTTTAGTTACATATAACAAAAACTAGCTTGTTTTTTATTAAACATTTTCGAACGCATCAATTCGAAAAGATTGCTTTCGTTTCTACAGTTCTAATACAAATTCTTAAAAAATTAT
Source organism: Tachina grossa (assembly GCA_949987645.1). Taxonomy (NCBI): domain Eukaryota; kingdom Metazoa; phylum Arthropoda; class Insecta; order Diptera; family Tachinidae; genus Tachina; species Tachina grossa. The sequence continues at coordinate 23,346,044 of OX465277.1, read as the reverse complement.
ATACTGTTAAAATATAATTTTTTTTACCGAAAGGGAGTCTCAATAATAAGTACATATTACATTTATTTACATAAGTAATATAATATATAACTTACAATGTCAGTTCCTCTGCCAGACTGTGAAGAATTCGAGTGATAGTTCATATTTGATTCAGGCGCTAGAGATGACCCATATGTCATCCTAAAAGAAAGAAAATATATAAGAAGTATTAAAATGAAGGGGTAATAGTAATGGGAGGGTTATACACCACGTTTAGGCACGTAAGGTCTTAATTCAGCTGGAAGAAAGACAAAGAAAAAGTATTCTTACCTCTGTATTTTACCCAGTTGAATTAACCCCCTTTTTCTACAACCCAGGCGGTCGACTTGAGTTTAAAATGAATATGGAAAGCACTCAATATTTTGAGTGATTTTCATACAAATGTTCTAGACGAGTCGTCTGCCTGACCTGTGGAAACTACACATAAGACTTTGCATGTTTATAAGGATTCTATAAAGTTAAACAAACAAACATGTTGTCCATTTTTCAAACAGCTGATTGTTTGGCTAATTCTACAAAAAAAATAAAGGGTGGTCGTGTTTATTGTCAAATTTTTCATAATTCTTCTATCCACTAATTTATCTTCATAGTTTTATTGTCCATTTTTGACAACTACACTATCATACACAGTCGTACGATTCATTCACTGGAAAATCGGATTGAATTCTGTCACACTCCAAAAAAATCGCAACAAAATCTCTTATAGGTGCCACACTATTCCACAAAAAAGATGCAAAAACATTCAAAATAATTTTTATGTTTAATTATTTTGCATTTCTAAAGAAATAATAACGCAAAACGTAATTTTCAAAATTTATCTCTCTATCTTTAAATGAATGATGCAGAATTTGCTGTTTTCTTATCAACTGCCTTACAAAATGCATCTCTGATCTAATAGAAATTATCATTTTATGAAAATTTTCATAAACTTTTGGAAATCGGACAGACATGTCAAAAAATCTGTCACACATGTCAAATTTTAATCCACACTATCATACTTTTTGAGCACACATGATTTTTTGACAGATCGAACGACTGTGTAGATAGTGATAGTGCCTTAAAAAATATTTTCCAAAAAAAAAAATTTGTTGTAGAGTTGCATTTATTTAATATAAATATACATATTTTGCGCTGAAGAACACTTGATAAATGCGATGAGGCTTGTGTGTGTTATGTTTGGTCTTCGAGAGTTTTGCTTCCTGGTATTTGTTAACTAACTGTATCGTTTTCCCTTATTTTGCGGAATTTTCTATTATCAAGTGCAAACTTTTTACTAAAATTTGTACTAGTGGAAGAAGGTACATTGTCTGTTGTCTGTATCTTGGAGACGAACATTCGTAGTTCTTTCAGGCTGCCGAATGAATGCAGGGTTTTCCAACCTGAGGTCATGGCGATCCTCAGGGCCACGGAACTAGTGGCTGAAGTCGAGAAGGTGACCTTATACGTCGACAGCTAGGCAGCGCTAAAAGCTTTGAAGGGACACAATGTCAAATCGAAACTTGTCAGAGGACCAGACCCTCAACTTGCTTATGGACAATTATTCACCCGTATTGCGTATGTCGAGCCAAATATTCGTCTACGAGAATTTTTTATTTGATTAAACAAAGCTTGCACAAGTTTTCTTTATTCTATGACAAAATTCTCGTAGACGAATATTCGACTCGACGTACCCAATACTGGTGATTGTGTCAGACTATGTTTGGTTCCTGGCCATAGCAGTGTTGAGCGAAATGAAATTGCCGATGAGCTGGCAAGAATAGGGTCGGCGTTAGATGAGGAAGTTTGTGACAGATCGGTTAAATTACCGACGGGTCATTATTACATGAAACTTAGTAATTGGGTGTTGAGCAGGACCAACAGTTCATGGTGAAGTATCGAGGGCTACATGGCCAACATTTGACATATTAAGAATCAAGGGTGTGCGAGGCTGAAGAGAAACCAGAAAATATTGAACATATCTGTAATTTCCCGAAGCTGCAATGCCATAGGCTTAGATGGCTGATATCGGAAAGTGGAAACTAGAGGATATCAGGCGCTTCATCATGGAAATTCAGTGGCTTAATGACTGAGAATTAGGGCTCTTCTGGGTAAAAAGGGGGGTTAAAATTTTTCTTAATGGGTATCAACAGAATGGAATCGCAATGCACCCAACTGGGTCTCCGAGTGGAGGGTTATTGTAGCACCGTCCTTCCTAACCTAACCTAAATCAGGACTGCCTGGAGGTCAATTAACATAACATATTTTACAGAGTTCAATTTCTCATTTTGGCATCCTGCGGCATCCAATTGACTTTTATAGAGATGCTGCTTTAGATCTTTGTGTAGAATGCAGTTTAATGGCGATCTATGCAAATTTAAAGCACTTGCGTGCTTCCTATTTGTAGGCTTAGGATAGGTTAGGTTAACTTGTTGCCGAAGAAAGAGAATAGTTAGGTTAGGTTATGTTAACAGGCTGCTGGTAAATAAGCTGGAAGTTTAGAGTCCAGCTCACTTGGGACCAATACAATGACTCCTCTGTGCTACCTGTAATTTGAAGAGAAGATAGTGAGAGATGGTAGGGAAGGGATATTGATAGAGAAGAAGGATAATGTGTTCAGCTCATTTGATTCCATTTAATTTAGGTCCCTTTATGTTACCTGTGTAGGAAATATCGACAGAATAAAGAAAAGGGGTGTTCAGAGGAAAAAAGAGGAGATTTAGAGAAAGGTCCGCTTATGGACGTGCTGGAGTTAAAGCAAAAAATACTCTTAGCACCAACCTATCTAACCTAACCTACACTAGTGGAAAACATAAAAAAAAACTCTAGGAGTGGAGAGCCCCACTTTCTATACGAAGTTAAAGGTCCTGGCCTTTTTGATAAGTGCTAAGTTCGAAGCGTTACAAAGAATTAAAGAAAAATGCTTTTACAAAATTGTACGATGAAATGTTTAGGCTTTTTCGTGCAAAAATAATAATTTTCACTCAAAACCCCTTCTGATTTAGCCGAACTTGTAGTACGGAAACAGTTTCTTGGAAAACTGCATACGGATTGACAACAATACGCTTTAACTTAATATTAGTTGGATACATAAATATATAACTTACTGTTCCGAACTCTGAATCACTAAAAATCCTGCATTCGATGTTGTTTCATTGTCTTTGGAGATACTAAGCATATCATAATCGCATTCATCTTCAAACCAATTAGGCGACTCTAGTAGAAGAGAAATATCCAATTCTTGTATTTCTCTGGGGTTTGCAACTGCAATCATTGCTGAAGAGGTATTGTTCAGACAAAATGCAAGAATTGATTCGTGATCTTTGTGGATAATGCGTATCGGTTCGTTGTATTTTGTTGCACCGTTAGCTGCTAAAATTATAAATAAAAAATAGTGAACAAAATTTAATAGCAGTAATCCTTAAAAAATTATATGTATATATGTATATATATTTTTATCATCATTACTGTTGTCCGTATGATCATGTGATTGTGCATCGTGCGTGGAAGTTGCTTCCGTTTTCTTGCCAAATACTGCTTTAATAAATACATCTTGAGCTTCATCCTGGCGTACAAGATAATTCCACAGGCGCCGCACGGGGCCAGCAGATGAACTCATTACGAAAGGAGTATTGTCTTTGTGTAATAACGTGCGGTATTTATGAATGGAAATTCCGGGAACTCCACTGTTCAGTAGACATCCTGAATGAAATAATATTAATAACTTAAAATTTATTTTGCTGATATGCATATTTTCTATTTAGGTACCTGGAATATAATCATCACCAGGAGGTCCTTTAGAGGTTAGAATCTTCTGTGCTACGTCTTGCCAGCGATTCAATGTTCTTAATACTTCATGCGATAGGGGACTTAAAACTGGCAAATCTAAAAACAAATGTAATTATAGAGAATTTAGGGTCTAAATAACGTTTTAATATATCAGGCCATATAATTTTTTAACTTCGTTTTTCTTTACGAAAAACGATTATTTACGATCGCGAATGATCGATTTTCGTCAAAAAATTTACTTCGAAAATTATGTCTCTTAACCTTTTTTTTTTTTGCGGCTATGGCATGATATAGTAATTGGAAAGTGAATTGTTTTAAAAACTTTACAAAAAGCCCAAGAAAATTTTAATGTTTTGACGTTATCAATATGCAGAGTCTACATATGTATGTGTGTATGTATGTAAGTCTTACCTTGAAGTTCTATACCTGATATATTTACAAAATCTTGAATATGTTTAACAAACATTTTTATAAAAGCCAATCTTAAAATGCACCACGAGTAGGACATTGGATCCAAATGCTCCTTATTATCTTTATTGCTTTTTAGACCAGACTTAGCGTTTGTGCTAATGCCATCATCTTCCTCCTCTTCTTCGTCAGATTCATACGGATCATCGGTATCATATTCATCACAATCTAAAATATAAAATGATTAATAAGAGAATCCTTTTTTTTTGGCTTTAGCCAAATTAAGTAAAAAAGTTAAATACACCTGTATTTTTTGGCTTTGTCAAAAAGTATGAAAGCATTGACATTTCCGGTGGGACAAACTGCTCGCGATACGTCGGTTTATCTTCTTTCATATAAGTAGAAGAAGAAGTGCTACTGAAATTTCCCAGAAGCTTCATATTTAATTTAACACGTTGCTTTGTTATAGAAGTAACCGTATTCCAAACGCTGCTGTCCTCATTCTGTTCCTCTGATGAGGGATTATTTGAAGCAGCATGATTTTCGCATGTAGCTTTCCTTAAGAGCTTTTTCATACCCCCTCCGAAGATGGTGGACCAGGTATCACTAGAAAAGTTATGAGCCACAAGTCGATACAAGATACGGCTGTCGCAAGTAACCAGTGCATATGTTGCCAACGAAACATATGTTGCAATAAAACTTTCCAATAAAAGTACATTTAATTTTGGTATATCTTCGTCTTTTTCACTCGCTAAAAGTGCTCTTAAATTCGCAACTCCCGGCCACTTTGAAGGTGTTGTACAAACAGTTGTTGGTTCGTCTGTCGAAAGCATTCTTTTTCTATTGTAGATATTTGTGTTGCCTATCAAATGTGAACATTCAAATGAAGAATTAAGTTTTGCAATATTTTCTATTCCTGGGCTTTGGAAACCACTTTGTGCTGAACTATTAACAACAAAACTTTCCGAATCGCACAGTGATTGATAAATGCAAGATGAAAGTGCAACCGCAAGATCTCGAATAATAAATATTTCGCAAAATGCATTTGTATCGGAGCTAGCAAATGGTGAAAACTTTATAACACTATGCAGCATATCAACAGTTTGTGACTGAAAAAGAGAGGGAAACAATAACAATTCATCATTATTTTCAATAATATTGATTTTCGAATATTTAAACAGCTCTTAGAATATCAAAAAATAATTCGTTAAAAGTTGGGCTAGGTTGGATTAGGCGTTTTTCACTATGCTGTGCTGGGTTCCAGTAAACTTAATGACTAGCACTACGTACTGCCGTTAGACTAAATGCAATAGGCGCATGGAACCACAGACATTCAAGCATTCTGGATACAGTAAACAGCATACCTGATCTCATAGGTTACTGTCAAGAGAATTCCCTTGACAGGGGTTTCCCAACTGGATGGAGCCATACAGCTGTTCACGGACGGCTCAATACGGGGAGGAAAAGTTGGCGGGGGCGTATATATTCCGGAGTTCGGAACTGAAATGTCCTTCCGACTCCTGGAGGAATGTAGCATATGACTTTAAAGTTTTATCAGATATATATCTAATAGTTATGCATATCATAACTGAAAGTTTGTCTACAATAAAGTCCCTTACAGGTGTGTGTACATCATTTGTTGTCCAAAAATGTCACAAAGCTTGCGCAGCATTCACGTATCACATTAAATAGGGTGCATAGATATGGGCCTATTTTAGGATGACCTGGCAAAGAGGGAACTCTATTTAGGGAAGTGGATATCGATAACCTGTGTGGGCTCCCACGCTCATCCTGCAGGAGATGCTTCGACGTTGCCTTTCTTGAATCAGCCCAGGGCAGAGCACACCAGCGCAATACCGAGAATCCTCTGACCTCACCGAAATCCTCACAAAATTAAAAATCTCATGAATTTCACTAGGAAGCACTCGAGGAATCTCTTGGCCACACTGACCGGCCACTGCGCTTTCGGAACCCATGCTAAACGCCCAATCAATACTGCTTCAGTTGCAATGATGAAGAGGAGGAGGAAACCATTATGCATATTTTTGTTTGCTACTGTTCTGTTTTGAAGGATCGCCATCTCCACTTCCTTGACAGATTATCCCTCAGCAGCCTATCCAAGTTATCGGAAATGAGACTCAAACATCTGAGACTTTGAGCCGTACCAGCCGCTGGCTCCCCCTATGGCGTGTGCACACACATGATCCATTCTCTCCTCACCCTTAGCATTTATAATACACTCCGCTCTATACCTATCTTTTCACTTTTCCTTCTTCTACACCTTCTCTTCTCTCTTTTCTTCCTATTTACAGGTTGAACAAAGAGATAATCGAGGCTGCGGAATCGAGACATCCACGGAAGCTGAGCTACTGGGCGGCTGACAGGTTGCGGATAGTGACACGTCCCCATAGTGGGTTTAGTTGCGAATATATTGAATAAGCACCCCGGACAAGCAAAGGGTGATGGAGAGGATATGGAATGCTATGTAGTAGGCGCTACAGGAACCAATGAATTACAAAAACCATGAGTTCAAAACTCAATCACCGACAGGTCGAGTCGATTTCACCCTTCCAAATAAGCATCCAGCCTATATAGTTCTCATTTGTTCTTGGGCCAACCCGACTTAAAAAGTGAACGGTAGCACCCACAAACTTCCAGGAAGTCTACGCCCGTGCTTAGTCGCTAATGAGTATCAGGCTCTACTAAGCCTTTCATTGTCCTTACAAGCAATGAAGGAATCCTGAAAAATAGTCAAAATTAAACATCAATCAAAACCACAAGAAATATAATTTATCTCCCAGGAGGTGACGTACATAATCCAAATCCTCCCGCTTCGGCGGCAAGCTTCACGTGTCTGGAAGGGAGCAACTCATTTTTAGACAGTATCACAGAAACCTCTTGAGGCCCTATGGTCCGATAGGAGTAAAGGGGATAGTAGAAGAAGGGTGGCGTTGGCTGAAGTAGTTAGCACGTTGACTACAAAACCGAAGATCCTGGGTTCAATCCCTGGATACGACAGTCATTAAATAACACCACACATTTTTCTGATGTGCATTAGTGTCCCTTTGTCCCTTTCCCAGAAGGCGCTGCAACACTGCATTATTACAAAAAAAGGGTACAAAAAGCAGAGTTGTAAAATAATGAAGCTTTCTTCTATATCTTCCTTCACCACCTGTCTTCTATCACTATCTCTTTCCAAAAGAAGGCAACACCTAGTAATAGTAGTAGGCATTAATTGCCTGAGTGTTACTTCTCTTTATTAAAAAAAAAAGGATTATAATATTGGATAAAACCTAACGTAGATTAGGAGGAGTATTGGATAAGCATTTCTCCTCGGAGACCCCATAGGTCGATGAGAATCACTGAGCTTAATGGGCCTTATCGTGGTTGGCGTATTTTGACTCCAACTACGGCAGTTTTGTCCTAGATTTAAGAACAAAGGTTGCCGTGTTCTTTAATCTATTGCAAAAACGTCGTAATAAGAGTCGAAATACGCCAATCACGATAAGGGGATTACCTGTCTTAGAACCAGCCACACAAGATCACTGTGTGATCTTTTAGTTTTACATGAAAACCGCTACTAAGCCACACATGTGTGCCAGTGTTTCTGGCTCCCCGTGATACCTGCTCTACCCAGGGAATAGGTGTGAGAAAGTGTTCGGCTCACTTGGGTTCATTTAATTTAGGTCTCTTTGTGTTACCTGTAAGGAAGAGAGCGTTAGAATGAAGAAGAAAGAAAGAAGAGGAAATATTAGAGGAGGACGTATTAGAGGAGAGGATGTATTACGAAAGAGGAAGATGAGAAGAGTATTTAGAAGGTCCGCTTATTGGCATGCAAAGATTCTGCAGCTGGAATTGGCGGTTGAACCACCTACTGCTCCTAGTGAAGGAAAGCAGGTCTGATAATTGCAAAAATTTACTGAAAATCCCCTTTCCGAGAGCTTGAAACTGTTGGTTTTCAAGTACAGGGCAGATGTATAGGAGATAAGTTATTGTCTCCTCCTCTTCTTGATCCAGCAATCCTGACCGATAGTCATTATATAGGATTCCCATCCTATTAGCATGGGTAACAAACGCACAATGTTCAGTAATAACTGCTAATACATACATTATCACTGTTCGCCGGAAGCTAAGTAGAACACGTTGGATCACTATGCCACCTATTTTGGGCCGTTTCCAAGAATGCATCATTTAAAATTTAGAGAGACGTCGCAGAAGTATTCAATGTCTCCATCCTGAATCATAGTCCCTGTCTTTCCTAGTTTGTCTGCTGTTATATTATTTTCATTGCTTCCATGTCCTTGCTTCCAGTAGGGTTATATATTGGAATGATCCGCCATCCTTTCGAGGGATTTGTGGCGATATGTTGTATACACTCATTGGGGATCCGATTGCAGATTTCAAATCATTCATAAGCTGAATATCTCTATCAGATAGCCTCTTTTTTATTGCAGATATTTTTGCTTGAAGTATGCTACAATCATTCCGGAGCCGAAAGAGTATTCTTATCCCGAATTTTTCAATATAGACCCTTCCAACGACCCCCTCTGCCCCTCTTGGAACCATCTGTATAAATTAATATAGCTCCAAGTGGTATGGAAGGGTTATCTTTGAGATTGCAGCATGTCCCCAATTCAAAAGATGATGAAAGTGCCGAACACTACTTGTGTCAGCGAGCGTTTTGCTCGCTTCCGCGCTAGTAAATTTACCATGAGCCAGTCTAGCATCACGAATAATGCTTTGGTTGGAGTTGATTTCATAGCACCGGTTATCAATATTGCTATAGTGCGGAAAATCCTTTCTAGCTGTAAAGGAATACACGCTGAGTCTAAAGTTTTCCACCTAACCACAATACCATAGAAGATTATGGGTTTGATGATTGCCTTTAAATGCCCTAATTTGAGCCTATGGAATTTTTGCAAACGCAGAGCCATTGGAGGACCAATGGGAAAGTGATGCGATTGCAAATATTACATTTTTATATACAGCCAATCCTCTCCTCAGCCTCTGCGATCAGGGCGGTATAACCCTAACTACAGGACGGAGTAAATACCTGCAGCAACTCAGCACTCCTGGGTGCATAGTTGGCAGCACCAAGACCAGAGCTAAGGTGACGCCATTTAATTTGGGTTTTAAGAACGGTGGAGTCTTGTATTTTCTATTCAAGAGTACAAGATCCGTTATTGTTGGATTGGCATTGTGGTCGCTGTACTGATTCCAGTTGCTGACCATTTTCCAGGTGAGATGATTTCCAGGTGAACTCCTGCAACATCGTCTGCGCATGCACAATTTTGATGGAGTAATTCATTAACAACTACGTTACATAGGAGAGGCGAGATCACCCCAACTTGAGATATACCCCTTTAGGCTCTTTTGTTTTCCAGCCTAAATTCCAAGACATTCCATATCTGGTATATTTTCCAGGTGGAAGGTTTGTCTTCTAATTTGACGGAACGCTGAAAAGTGAAACAAGTAGTGTTCGAGAGTTTCAGCATCGTCCTCTTGGCACGCTCTACATGTCGTATCATCAACAAGCCCCATGCGAATCATGTGACTTCTTAACTCTGTATGTCCTGTTATTATGCTAACCAATTTCCGAAGTGTTGGCCTTTTTAAACTTAGAATCTCGTCGTCTTTTCAATATTTGGGTTTCCTAAGAGATTTTCGGTCACAGTAGAGTTATGCCAATCTTTGATGTTCTATATCACATTGTTTCAATTAATTTTTAAATTTTTGAAAAGCTTTGATATTTTCTAGTGTGATGTTATTCAGTAATGATCCCATCTTTGCAAGCCTATCCGCCTTTTCGTTTCCAGATACACCCTGATGTCCTGGAATCCATATTATCTCGATTTCTCTGCAATACATGTACGAGTTTATCTCATTTTTGCATTGAAGGACGCTTAGAGATTGGACTTTATGATTTCTTAAGGCTTCGATAACTTTCCTGCTGTTCGTAAAGATACGAATAGGTAATTTTTAAGAGCCATACAATAACTCGAAATAAAAAGTTAACATCACATATCCGAAGATAAAAGTTCTTCAGATCACAAGATTTGGGTCTTGTAAGTTTATTTTTTACACTTACTTCGTTACGTTTAAATTAAGAAAAATCAATTTTAATACAACTTTTATTTCACAGAACATGTTTGTATGTCAAAACTTACCTGTAAATACTTGATGGGATCGGCAATAACAGTTTTATTTCCCGCTACACATGCACTCAGCAATGGGAGAGTTGTAGGGAATGGCAAAGGACTCAACAGTTGCTGTTGTGTTTTTTCTTGCTGAAGTTCTTGAAGCAGTAGCACTAGTTCCATGCGTACCGAAGCTAATCCTCCACCACTAGCACCATGCAATGAACAATAACTTAGCAGTGTCCTTAATAGTGTTTCATTTGCTGAAAATAAATTTGAATGTAAATGAAGACATTTTTACATACATATTTGTGTTTTAATATATTAAAATGCTTGAATTATGAATGCATACGTTTTTAAGTTGAGTAAAAATTTGTCTCTATATATATATACAGTGCCCCATTTCTGTAACTTGTGAGAAGTTCTCGCATCGAGAAAAATTAAATAATTATAGTGGTTGTCCTATTTTGCACAGGGTTACTCACATAAAAACTTATATAATCTTTCAAAAAATATCAACAAATACAGTTTTTTTCTTACTCAGCCTGTGTTTCACAGGATGATAACAATTTTTTCGACTCGAAAAGTTCTCACATTCCTTACACAAACGAATCACAGCATTGGAAGATAGTATTACATATTAGAAAAATCAATAGCTAAACAGACATTTCTTTCGGGAATGTCAGAGCCTTCAATTAGAATGGTTTTAATTCCTTAGAACTTCCATCGTTGGGATTTTATATAACTTCTTTAGATTGAATTAATTTTTGTTCGAGAAACAAGTTATATTTAAGTGCCGGGCTTCTTTGTGGAGTGGATAAGTTTCATGCTAGGTAGCAGATCAACTCAAAACTGGGAAATGAGGATTTGAGGAGAAAGGTAACTGGTATTTGCGCGTCATAAGGAGGTATTATCATCTTTTCTATGGCTACTTGCGTTGAATTGCATTCTTAGTCGTTTCCGGAGAACAATAGCCTATGTGGATGAGGTTATGATATTGCTAGCAAGGGACTGAAGATCAACCCAGACAAAACGGATTACTTGAGTTTGGAAGTGCAGAGTTGAAATTTGGAAATGAGACTAAATACCTAAGAGTTTGCCAAGATAGTAAGTTATCTTGGAAAAGAAATACTTGGGTGAGGTTTAAGAAAGGACTTAATGTCTACTCCACGTTTCTGCACGTGAAAGAAAGAACTAGGGTCTATAGAAAATAGTATTAAACCGGATTTACACAACGGTGCTCAGACCGAACTTGTATGTTGAGAGAATTTCTTTCGTTTCGAATTACAGAGTAGATCCCCAACTCTCTCGCATGGGAGTATTGTGTGGTGGGATGCGTTTAGGAAGAAAAGCTATAAGAAATTCCGTGCTAAGTTCCAAAGGTGTGCTTTAATGGGCATATGACTTGGGCCGGATAAAAGCACTTCTCACGTAACCTTGGTTGTGAGTCCTCATTTTCTGGCCATAGAGGACTATGTTATGGAACATCGACAACGAGTTTGCTAAGGCTTTCATAGTCGGGTTTGGTGAGACCAAGGCTAGAGAAGTACACGAGAATCCTGAACGAGATTGGTCGGGGTGGACTTGCTTCCGGGAACCTTGGGTTCAAGGACTTTAAGGTCTCTGAGATTAATTTTCGTAGGACACCCTCTTTGGCAATATTTTTGGGTCAAATCGGATATTATCTACGAGGATTGTGCTATTTTTACAGATGACTCCAGGGTCCACGTAGGACTGGACGCTGGGAGTGTTCGTAAATCCTTCAGTCTTGTTCGCAAGTCTGAAGGACTTCTGATCCAGCGATCATAAGGCAAACCAAAGCATTGATGCAGCCATTTACATATAATGGTATCCTGAAGCTCAACAGGAATAATTTACGGCTTGTCACTGGATTTCTTTCAGGTCACTTTGGACTGAACTATCCTCTGTGGAAAAGTAACCAAGTTCGTTCATCCTTGTGTCGTTTATGCTTGGAAGATGTCGAGACAACGGCACACATTCTATGTCAGTGTATCGTCTTATGTAACAGTAGAAAGCGTGTTTTTCATTTTGAGTTTCTGTGTTCGGATGATATTAGGCAGGCTTCTCCAATATCTGTGCTGACTTTCATAAGGAAAGTAATACAGAGATTGATTTATCTTGATTTACAGATCTATGGTACAAAAGATCCATCAGATGTCGCAGTGCCGGTCTTTGGACCAGGTCTTCCCCCTATTATATTCTTAGGCTACGCAATTAGTTGCGAGAATTTTTCCCTCTACTTCGACAGTCAAGCAACGCTAAAGGCTTTGAAGGGACATAATGTCATGTCGAAACTAGCTGGTTACTGTAGGAGGGTAATCCACCTATTGATGAACAGATACAGTGTAATTCTTTGATGGTTTCAAGCCATTGTGCAATGTTTGAAAGGAAATGAGACTGCCGATAAACTGGAAAGATTGGTATCCGGTTAAGATGAGACAGAGGCTGAAGTTTCACGAAACTCGACTTGACTTGGAAATATCTATAATTGAGTAATAAAAAATCCACTGATTCAAGTGGGTTAGTAGCGGTTTTCATGAGGAACTGACAGATATCACGCAGTGTAAACTCAAGGACATCAGCGGGTTGCAACATAACTGCGCAATATTTTATACTGCACAATAATATCGGTAATATTGAAATACTTTTGGTTTTTATTGTTGGCAACATTAAAACATTTAATAAAAAAATAATTATATAAAAATTAATAACATACCTTTCAACCAACGTTTTCTCTTGGCAGCTCTCATAACTTTAATTTCAAAGTCATGCTTTTCGTGCATTAATATTTCATGGAGAGTTGGCTTTTCTGATAAAATGTAGGAAGTGGACATATCTTTTTCCTGAAATTATAACAAATGTACATATATAAATTAAATCACATATTTACATTATTACGATGTGTTTTTTCATGAATAACCGTCTAAGTGGATTATCGAGGTCAAATCATTATATTTTGCACACTCTCTACGTGAACCTTTTATATGAATATAACCTCAAATATTTAAACGAAGTCCTTATGATGAGTCCTTCAGTAAGATTTTTACCTCTCCTTAAAAAGGGGATTTTATAAACGCTGTTATTCGTGAAAAACACACGCAATTATGTTAACCATCACCACTACCACCACCAACTCAATGTAACGCTTTAACAGCAAAGAAGATATCTATGTATAAATTACTAACCTGAATGATTTCAGAGTTATTTAAATCAATTGCGTCCGCATTACAGTAATTGCACAAATATTGCAAAGCCTCGACTTCTTTCTCCAGCCAAACATACAGCTGGTATCGCAACTGGCCTCCATCAACTTCAAATCCAGTAGCCAAAGTTGACAACTCTTCCATTAGTATTTTTAAGCAAGCGACGAATTTAAGTTGCTGGGCCATTATATCAATTTTATTTACACCATCATCTAGTACTTTGTTTCCTTTAGCGTCCGGCATGTAGTCAGTGTTCTTTACGTCTGCATCTTTCACATCTTGAATTTCCTCTTCATCTTCTTCGATTTCGTTGTCATCCCACTGAATTTTAAAAGTATCATCCTCTTTCTTACCCATTGTTATAGGTGTAGACCAGTCAAAGTCCAGAGATGATCTCTGATCAATATTGCTCGATGCTTCTTTTCCCCATTCCATAATTCCAGTATTTATAAGTTCGTTATTGACACTCGATGTGGACTGGACATCTTCTAGGTCATTTGAATCTATAATTTTTGTTGGAAGCTTATTTAATACCTCCAAGGCCAATGCTGGACAACCTGCCTTGAAATGAGCATGTGCTGTTGTAAAATACAATTGCCTTTCTATGGAACTTATAGAATCTTCAATTTGAAGTTGTTTATCATTGGTATTGGTTGTTGCCGAATCGGAGGCGTAACTAAAGCCAGACAAAACAACATGAGATATTTTCTTTTCCTGCGCCGATAAAGCCAGATTTTGACGCATCAGTAATGGATGAGTGCGCAGATAGATATAAAAATTAAATACATTAGGATTGGTGGAATGATTTTCGGATTTTAAAATATCTTCTTCCTTAAAAGCAACATGACACTGGCCGACACCATTTAACAACAGAGTATTTAAACTCTCCTGATATCTCTTTAAAATCCAATAAACCATTGAGCGTAAAAATGGATCTGGATGAGCCTTTTCCGAATTGAATGTAATCGACTCGTCGTCGCTGCCTAAAACGTGCTCGCACAAAATCTTTTTGTATGTCGAGTATACGCTAATATCAACATCTCCTTCATAAAGTCGAGCAATTATGAGCGCCAACTGAAAATCATCCAGTTTATTAATGCAAACTTCAATTGCATCGTTTAGGGAGTTGGCCAACAAAAAGAATGCAACGGCGTGTTCGAATCTTTGTTTGCCAAGTAACACAAAGGCATTCTTTAATGCTGCCTTACGCCATCTATCCTCTGAGAAATTGTTAGAGAAAAATTGCGTCATTTTTTCATCCCGCTTAGATCTAAAGAGACCCCATACAATAGACTTCTTTTTCATCGCCAAATAATATATGGCTGCGTCCAGAGGATCTTGTTTAAATTGATAAGCGCATTTGGCTAGTTTCTCTACACATTGACGCAAGATGTTAATGTTACGTAACCAATATCCAACTCCCAAGTCTTTAAGCGTAGACCATTTGAGGTCTCCCTTCTTAAAAGAAGGTATTAAATTTAAAAGTTCATCTTCGCTTTCAGAATGAAATGCCCATACTATGTTGGAAGTACCGATGCCATGCTTTTGGAATTGAGTTCTTTGATTCAGAGGCAAACAACGCAAAAGGTAAGTATAGTGTTTCATAGCCATTAAGAATCTAAGACCGCAATCATCCAATGAGTCTGTCATCGGGTTTCCTGATGCATCTTTTGTGGTAGACAACTTGCCTGCATCATATATGAATTTTTCCGAAAAATCTGTATTGCACGTTGACACAGTATCAGCCAAAGCTAAAAGATGCATTTGGTCGAGGGATGAAAGACCTGGTAGGTGTGTATGTGTCAAAAGTCTTGATAATATTTGTCCCTGACGGGGACCAAAGTGTGAAATATTTTGTTTCTCTGGGAGAGATAATCTTCTATCCGCACGCTTGTAATCGTTTTCGTTATCTAACAATTCATCTAAATTATCATCTGATGTTTCCATTTCAAACAATTGATTGTAGTCTTTAGCATCCTCTGGCAGAACGTTTCCTTGGCCAGGCGTTTCTTTGTCTGCATTTAATAATACCCACAATGGTAATGGTGGAATTGAAGTTATTTCCGCATAATCTAACATTAATTCTTCAGGAATCTGAAATAAATAAGCAAACACATACATATATAGAATTAGTTAATTTAATATATAATACGCTCCCCCACATTTAGCTCCCGCAACTAAAAAAAAGCAATTGTGATTCAAAATTATTTTTATTTTTTGCGCTAATTGGTAGTTTTTTCCATTGAAAATTGGAATAAAATATATTATTTACAGGCACTCCATTGCAAAAAATTATTTAGATGAAATTAGGCTATCAGCGCAAAAGTGGTGTAACCCCAAATTATTTTATTTAGATTCGCCATTCGCAACTATTTGCAACAGAAAGAAAAGAGACATAACAAAATTGGTAAATATTCCATCTCTATTACACTACCACAAAATATTTTGATATGCCTGAACATGGACATCGCACGTGTTCACCAAAACAAAGAAGTTGATGAATTGTACACAGTTACTCTGCCGGCGTCATGTCCTTGATAAAGTATATGGCTCGTGAAGACGTCGGCGCCAGAGAAACGAACCGATCGTCCCACAGCCGGCTCAAGAGCCCCCGCCGACTTTCAATGTAACTTCAAGCCGCCGCCAATGCATGCGGCTAGCCTCGGCTCAAAATTGCAGCCGGCTAATTGGTTTTTATATTTCTACATCTTACAAATTATATGGAAGACATCAGGTGTTTAAATTTTTTATATAGAAATGTGTTTTAAAACTCATAAAAAGCGGCTGTCAATGTCAGCCGGCTCAAGCCGGCTTATGAGCCACCACCAACTATTTTTTCCTAAGCCGTCGCCACCAACTTTTTAAGACGGCTTGTTTCCCTAGTCGGCGCCATTGCCTTTGCCGTAGCAAAAGCGTCTCCAAGGACATTCCCTGTTTACTATTTAGAAGGAGTTATCCCCACGGAGTGATCTTCGTAGAAATATGGGCACACTACACTATAAGTGGACACACAAAGGGGAGTGGAAGAGGAGGTTGAATCTTTCACTAATACTTTATAGGGAAAGTTTTGAAAAATCCTACCCATTGGTTTTTCCAAGAGAGCAGCCTTCGTGGTGGACCAAAGATCTGAAAGATCTGAGGTCATCGGTAAGAAGATTGTTCAATAGGGCGAAACTCTCAGACAGGATCGAAGATTGGAGTAACTATAAAGTGTTGTATAATAAGTGCAAGAGTGATCTTAAAAGGGCGAAATGAGACTTATGGCCGAAATACTGTGAGGAGATTGATTTCGTGATTGAGTTATCGAGGTTGCGGCGAATATTATCTACGGATCCTGGGGATATTCAAAGAATGGATGGCTCATGGAAGGAATACAGCTCTGAGATACTTTATGTTCTGATGGGACACTCTTCTTCTTGGCTGTAGGGAAGTAAAAGAAGAGGCCAAGGCGGATGTTAATTTTAATACTTATCGGAGCAGAGAGAGAGAGAGAGAGAGAAAGCATTAAGCCACTATATTCCCATGATTAAGCCACTCATATCCTCCAGTTTACACTTACCGATATCACTAATAATCTTATGGAAACGTCTGCTCAGCCATCTAAGCCTATGGCGTTTGAGCCAGTTTCCCAAATGCTGGTCCTTGCTTTGACCAAACACTGATTAGTCAGTCAACGCGCCTATAAAGTCTCACATTACCTCCCTGCTCATATCCATGATAGCTTGCTATCAATGCAATCACCCAAATATATAAATAGTCCTACTTGACATCTTCAACACTACACCTCCAATCCTAGTTAGCTGAAGACTTTCCATTTTGTATCTCCTAGTAAAGAAAACTAGCTTCGTTCCCTCTGGTTTAACTCTTAGCCTGCATAATTTCACTGCCAGTAGGAAGAAATTTTTTGCCTATCATACCATGCGCTTTTTACTCAACTTCTCACAAGCCAGTCTTGAATTGATAATCCTAAATATATAAATAAGATATGCCTCCTTTGTTTTTCACACAATGAATATAAAAAAGGCTTATATCATGTAAAAGCAAGGAAGCAAAACTGGGGTCGGATTCCGCAACGATGAATTTTGAAGTGTTCACCAATTTCAGTGTACACAATTCACCACATTTTTTCAAGTGAACACTGAAATTGTGCATCATTTCAAAATTCATCATTGGGGAATCCGGTCCCTGGAGAGAAATATTTTGTCTTTTAATAAAGTTTTCCTTATGCAGTACTCTAAAGCTTCGCGGAAGCTCTAATATATATAATAATATATATTAAATACTGCTTTGCTTCCATACTATATAAGATATATTTCCTTCATCGAACCTGCATTGAAAAATATCTGGTTTCTTTACACTCAATGCCGTTTCAGCATGGTGAGGGGATCAAGTTTCGGATTTGTGTGGCAAAGCTTCCATGCCATATAAAATTTAAGCAATATTTCATGTGGAACATCCTCTTTCATTTAGAGCAAGCAATACAATCCTTTCAGTTCTATACATACCTGAGTAGTTGAACCTCTATGATCCGACTGTATGTTTGCGTCCGCTGCATAGCTAATAGATAGTGTCCTTGATCTTGACCAGGATCTCTGCGAAAGTAAAAAATATACAAATATATATTTCAGATATTTAATTTCTTTGAAGATTTTACTGGTACGATCTCGCGCCAATCAAAATTTTTTAAAGAAAAAAATCGGAAAATATTAATTTAAAGAAAAATAAATTATTATTTTACTATGAGTTCGGGTTCATCTACAGATTAGTCTCCTGCACAAGATATCTTACAAGAACTTTTAAGACATGAGGGATTTTTCAAATGCTTTACTACAGCGAAATCTTATAAAACAAACGTTAACAACATTGTTTGCAAGAAATTTTTTTGAGTATTGTAGGTATAGGAGTACAGAAGAAAACACTTCGTGACGGAAGAATTTGTGATACTAGCTTCTTTCTACGCATAAGCGCGTGTATAAACGTCATGCATGTATGTATGTATGATCTTTTATTTTTCTGCGCGCATGCAAAGGCACACACATGCATTAACATTAGTTGTATGCGGTTAATCACATAATAGCTTACCATCTACATATTACATACACACTCAAACGTACAATATGAAAAATAACAACCATAAACTAATCAACAGTACTTCTTTTGAGTGTTTGTTACAGACAAGCTGTCTTGACGTCATCGCTTGTTAACACTGGTATACACATACACCAATACATCCATCGTGCTTCGCTTATAGTACGACAGCATTTATTATTGGTTTAGTATAATACATGCGACGTGAATACATTTAAAAATCATGACGTTTTTACATTTCAAGACTGTTTACGCAGCTCTCTACTACAGGTGAATACTGTAGCATTTACAAAATTTTTAATTTACACAGAAGAAGTAAAATCATAGAGTATTTTTATAAGTTAATTAACAGACCATAAAGGATAAAAAAATATTTTGCCAATATAATAAAAGCATTTTAATTACCTGACGTACAGAAGCATCATCACCCTCATTACTAGCGCCTCTAATACTAGGAACACTTAAACAACGTACTAAATGTGCTAAGATGGCTTTGACCCAGCGGATTTTGCCGCAATTAAGTAGCTCCATTAGCTGTTTAGGATGATATTGCGGTAAAACTGGGCATGCTATGCGAGATGCTTGGAACAGTCCAAAATCTGTCAAATAATCATCATTTTCGGTTGCATCAGGTGCACTATGGCCATTTCCTGAAGCAGATCCAGAGAATTTCTTTTTCTCTTTAGACAGAAGTTGCAGATTCGCAGTGCTTACTTTACTCATCAAGGGCATAGAAGCAGCACTTTTTAGCCTAAGTTTGGTGGACTCATTTGCAATCGATCTTAAGTCTTCGTCTCTTAAATTTCTTGTATCTAACATATCTTCCATATTGTGGGGTTGACTGAAACGTGGTTTCCACTGAGAATATACATGCATCTCGGAGTCCATGGCAACAACTAAAATACCATCTCGCACCCATGAAATTTGCATTGGCAAAGGAGGCAGACCATCTGCGGTTTGTAAATCAATTTGACGCAATTTCATCCAACGTATTTCATCATTGAAATGGGGTTGCGCTAGTGAGCTTGCTTTGCGTAGAATGGGACGATTTGCTGATCTTGATTCTTTCATTGCTTTAATATTTGCCTGAGCAATGTCCGATGAAACCGGAGTGTACAAAAGAATTTTACTGCCAACGGCTACCGTTAGGATATGTGATCCATCTTCTTTGGACACCCAGTCAAGTTGCACCAAGTGTTTCTGCGTCAAAGGACAAGTGTTGCCATTTTCAGCAATACTTTTTCTTAAGGACTGCAAAGTACTGAAACTGGGCACCGCTAAGAGACCAGTGTGACTTTTAGTATTTGTCTCTGGTGTCGAGTCTCCACTACGTGGAGATCTCATTTCATCATGCACTGTAAAGTTGTGTATTACTTGGTTCAGACGTTGTTTCTTCTGAAGCATGCGATTGTCATGCAAGTAGCTCAAGTCAATACCATGATCAATGTTTATTCTGGGTAAATGAATATTTTTTAAGTGTATGGTATCTTCCAGAACCCATTCACTGCCACCAGAACTTTCACACTCAAAAATACTAACGCACAGGTTAATATATCTCGAATCCGGATCTCCGCATTTGTTGGGGCGCGTGAAACTCTTGCCGTATTTATAAGCACAAGCTACGCGTCCAGAATATGCGGCACTTATATTTAAAGGTTGTCCAGGAATGTCTATGGCTGAGTCCTGCTTTTTACTAAACATTTTCCACTCCGACCATAAATACTTATTTTGGTCACCTGAACCTTTACCGGAGTCATTATTGCTTTCACATTTCCAAAATCTGGATATGGAATCAGAACAAGCTGTCACTATTATGTATGGAGCATAACACGCTGGGTATATTGAAGACGAGCTAAGATGACCAGCAGCTGGCGATGCATGTATAACATCAACACCTTCGGGTAGAGGTAATTCTTGCGTACAAACCTTTTCGGTTGTTATAACAATATGGGGAGGTTCAATATTGTCGGCTTTATCCTTAAGCTCTGTTGCATCATAGTTGACTTCGGAGATCTTACGATGTGCTTCAATATCTTCTTCTTGAGTAAGATTGCTATCTGGAACATACATTGCGGTTTCGGATAGGAACGATTTTTGTTGCTTTGAAGATATCACAATTCGCCACATGTGAATGGTGCTGCCGGTAACTGTTTTTTCTATTATAACAATATAAAATGGCTCTTCGAATTCTGCATTTTGTTGCAGATCTACCATAGCACCCATATCGCTTTGGTTATTGCGTTTGGAGTTTTTGTTATCATCTTTTGAAAGCTCTCCACCAGTTATTAACTGAGCTTGGAATACATGCAAAAATTGGGTATTTTGCCAATCGTGCTTTGCATCAGATATAGGATCCAGCTGAATAATGCAACCAGGACGAGCTGTAGATTGTTGCGACACTACCTTAAGTTTGTCATGAATAGCTGATTTCATGCCAGTAATTGTTGATGAAGCATTAGAATATAAAGAAGAAATTGAACCGGATTTTTGCAAAATGTTTACACTCTCTGCAGCCGAGATTTCTGCTAGTAGTGTTCTAGCATCAATTACAGCCTGGTAAACACGTAAATTCTCTCCATCGCTGGCAACAAAACAAGCAGATGGAGAGTTACTGTAACTGCCTAGTGTTGTGCTGGGCAATAGTGTAGGTATCCAAGCAACATTACTAAATGCCGATATCTCTGGAGAATTTATGCGCGCAAGCTCGCTGACACCACCCGTGTGGCAGAGTGGGCCCACAGAGTCTACCCTCCATAATATTAATTCCGAACAAAATCCCGATGTACTAAAGATATCGATTTCATTTGGAGTGTTTGTTTCGCTACTTGAACCGCCACTTGTTGATTTATTTTCAAATTCTGGCAAATTATGATGTGATGTCGATACGAGCAGGGGTAAAACGGGATGGCAATTAATGTCATTTACACGGAATCTGTGACCAGAAACTCGGCTGACATGTCCAATACTCAATACTTGAGTGAATTTAGTTTTGTATGCAAACGAAAGTTGCCACAAGTTCAAAGTTCCATTCGAATGTTTCGTCACCATGGATACCGATGGCGAAATGTCCGCAGAAATATTCCCTGCCTGGGTATCTTTAGTTTTATCATCGGAAGAGTCGTTCTTATTGTTTTCTTTGGAGTGCGGAGCCGAATCTTCATCATTTTCATTTGCATGCTCGTCTAATTCATCTTTCATCGAAATTTCCTCCTCCTCCGATACATCGTTATCTTTACTTTTCACATTGTTTACGATTTCTCGAAAGACTAGCGGATGTGTGCCGGTATTATACAAACTTACCATTGTCGACATGGACATAGAATCTCCAAGTGGAAATGCATTGGGGATTCTGGTTGAAAAAGAAACTTGTGCTTGTCTGAATGAACCGGGATAATAGTCGTCCAACCATTCGACCACCCAAATTAAGTAGCTTCCGTCTACTGGATGAATTGCAAATAATAAATCTGGACTTTGATGCCAATCACGTAACAAACAGTCAATTTTTATATCCAAAGAGTCCGTTAGCTGATTTACTATAGAATTATTGTCGTTATTTAGGGAGTTCAAAGAAGTTGTGTTTGACATAGAATTAATATTTTGCAAGTTTGAATGCCTACTGTCATCGCCAGCCCCGCCACTGTTATCATCTACCGATACCGATTTTGATGCATTTCGTATATATTTCTTTCTTGGCGGAGCGCTATTCGAATAATTCTCCATTATATCCGAATTGGCTGTTGCAGTGTTATTCTCCTCATCGATTACTTTTTTGGTGAGTTCCTGCAGTATGGCTTCAGCTTGAAGAGTAAAGTCCATTTCTTTGTTGTTTAACCAATGAAGTATAAAGTTGCTTTGAGTTGAAGGATCCGAACTATTCGAATGCATTGATGGCACCAAGGGTATGTCCGTTTCGGCATTTATAGAGGCCGCTAAATGGAAATGCACACCTTGCGAAATACCAGTACCATGAAATCCATACGAGTGAAAATCATGCACACTACACGATGACGGAAGTGATGGTATAGGAGCCGGATAACTATTAGCCGCCACATTTATGGTGGAGGTTCCCGAATTTGAACCATTTTTCGCATGACGACGTATATGGAAACAGGTTTTCATATGCTTTAGCCTCTGCATAAATCTATGTTTATGCCTATGAGTTCTAAATTTTGGATTTTGTGAGGCTAACGGATCAAATTGTGTCATATTTATAAGACCGTCATCAGGTAAAACGGTTTCAATCCAAATTCTACAAATATTATCCATACATGAAGTAACAATCATGTTCGAAACAGAACCTTTCGGCATATATTTACTAGTTTTACGCCATATTATATTAGTAACAGCCCTTGGATGAGCAATATAAACATAAGTGAAGTTCAGCTCTTTTCCTTCATCTCTTGCATTCGACCTAGAGTTGTTTTTGGATGGAAACAGTACTAGAAATAAAATTATGCAATTATTTTGCTTCATTCTTATTTATCAATGTTAAAATTTATGTATAGAAAATTGTAAAAAAGCAAAACTTATTTTGGAGGTGGTATGGGTAAGATGATTTTTATTTGTCTCTGTGTTCTCGTATTTCGCAAAAGTAACAATCAAATGTATATTTATTATTTAATACGCGTTCTACTATCTTCATCATCCAGCACCTACTATCATTGGAAGGATAGCACGGAACGGAGATGGTACCAGCCTCTCCAGAACACTCGACGATGAAGCTTGGGGAATGGAGGATTGACCAAAGCACCCCTGCTCTACTACACGGAAGTTTTTATAAAACCTAGATACTATCTACAGAATTGTGGAGGAATGGTACTCCGGGTAGAAGAGAAAATGTTTTTATACGGACGTTTCCAAAACACAAGAAGGTGCCTTCGTATTGCAAAGCGCCTTCCGGATCACTACAGTGTCTTCCATGCCGTGATCCTTGCTATAAAAGGAATTGCTAAAAACATATACACTGATAGTCAATTAGCTATTATGGCCCTTTAATCTCCACTTGTGAGAACAACAACAGTCCTCGACTACTAATAATATCTAAACGAGATGTCAGAGCAGTTTGATACTATGCTCCCCTGGATCCCGGGGCGTAGAGGCTTTCAGGGAAACTATAGGGCTGCTGAGCTTGCTAAAACTGGGACAACCTTACAGGTTCCACCGGAATCGGAATGTGTGGGTTTACCCCTACTCTCTTGCAAACTCAGACTTAAGCGCAAGACAGAAGATGAAACAAATAAAAGGTAGGTTATGGACTCATATAAATAGGAAAATACAGCTTCTTTGATTTTAAGTGTCCGTGCTAACCGGACATTGTCTCATAGGTAGGCATAACAAAGGTTAAATGTAGAACACAATGATTTTTGCCGCAGCTGCCAAGATATCGATGAAGAGGAACATTTTCTGTGTCACTGCCCTGCACTCGCAAGAAAGAGAATGGCCACAATGGGCGCTCTTGAGTTCAGGGAACTTTTTGACGTCACCAGTGTTGAACTGCAACGTATTAGTAGGTTTATATTGAGCTCTGGTTGGTTCGACGGTGGGGACTCCGCATAAGTAGTCTCCATGGTATCACAATGCACCAATATGGTCTAAGTGATTCCGGGATCTGACTGCCACCCTAACTTCAGGTGTTATACAATTCTGCGTTTAGAGAAGTGTACAGTGCCCATACAAATTTAGTTTTCTTTTTCAAGTGTTTATGCTCAACAGATTCTTATGACGTTTTACACACATTTTTGTTTCTTATTACAAAGCAATCCGATGATTGGAAAATTGGACAGTGTTACTGCATACCAGATATACTCAGTAAACTGCATATAAAATTGAAAACTTAGAAGGGTGTCAGGTATGTGTTTTGGGTCAGAGAAAGACAAAAGGTCGTTTTAAGTACTCTTTGAATATTGGCCGTCAAACAACTATAAATACGTACAGCTCATACTCAGACACATGCATTAATTTTAAACCGAATACATATAAATAAAGATTAAACAACTATGTTTATACACATAACGACTCTAAAGAAAATTTATAGACTTTATGAAATACATTCATAAGCATGAGTATAAAAATACTCTAGAGTATTAATCGGCTACATTTTAGGGTTATTTTATTTACACACATAAAGCATGTTTTGGAACAGCCAAATATACATTTTCCATTCCATTTTATATACAAAAATGTATGTATACGGCGGCGAATGATGAATAAATATCCCGAGTATCATGCGAAATTTTTTTGTCAGCCTAAATACTCAGAGTATAAGCATACTCCGACTATAAGTATGACATACAGTCAATACGCTGGATACACATGTGCCTTTTTATTTGTATTTGTAGAGTATTTTAGTTTATCGCATAAAAGAAGTAGAGATGCTGTGGTCATAGTTGCTTTAGTGAAGATATTTAAGCTTACGATTTTTTTGCGCTACAATTAGGATTATGCGCGGTTACTAAAATTAAGACAATTTACTTATGTATATTTTTTATTTAAGTACTTATCGTCATTCTCAGTTTCAGGTACGCCTCTTTTGCGCCGTTTTTTGGGAATCTGGACAAACACTTACATAGCTCTTGCTATTGTAGAAATTCGCTTTTATAAAAGTCAATAGAGCCAGCCATCATTACATAAAACTAATCAGAGGGTCTGCTCTGTAATTCGAAACGAAAGAAAAGGGTTTCGAGTTTACATATTTGTAGGATGTGCGGGTATGAAGAGGAACCAGAAACCATTGAACATATTATCTGTCACTGCCCGAAGCTGCAACGTCATAGGCTTAGATGGCTGAGCAGACGTTTCTATGAAAGCATTACTGATGTCGGGAAGTGTAAACTAGAGGACATTAAGGGCTTTCTCATGGGAATTCGGTGGCTTAATGATAGATATGGTCAATTCTGGCTGGAAATTGGAGGGTAAATATTACTTTTTTGGGCAACAGAAGGGAATCACAATGGACCCAATTAGGTCCCCGAGTGGAGGTGCGGTAAAGCATCACCCTTCCTAACCTAACCTACATGTTATTAAGATAAAAATTTGAAAGTGTTTTCTTTCGTTTCGAATTACAAAGTAGACCCCCAGTACAGTCATAGAATCAAAGTCAATTTTGCTATTTACCGAAATTACTAACCAATATTGGTTTCATTCGCTGCACAGTACAATATTTTCATAATCTAGGTGGACAAAATTCGATTTTTTTATTTTAATTTTAGTAAAATAAGAATATACATATGTATAAAAAATATATGGGAATTAATGATATCAAGGTAATTTTCCAACAAAGATATTCTATGATAGCGCTGAATATTGTTTTTTATAATGCTCCATTTATCCAAAATATTTGTATATGTAGTACATGAAATTTATTTAATTTTATTGCTACAGATAGATAATATAGGGGAAAAAATTAGTAAATTATTTTATATATTTTGTTTTTTAATATTAAAGTTTTGAATTTAACGTACATTTTTGCTTTTCCATTACAATTTTCTTAAAAATTAGTAAAACCATGAAACAAGTCGAAGTGACTTACAGTTGATAGCGATACAAGACATATTGATATAAGGAACACTTGGTTCAATTTACTTAAAAAAATTTATACTTTTAATGTCAAAAATAAAAAATAAATGTACATAAAAGAGTGTGTGTTGACATCCAAAGTATATTCATACTCGTATTAAAAGCGGCGAAATTAGTCACCTGATCGGTAGCGACCACCTAGTTTTAATTCGCCTTGGAAAAACGTGCTTGGAAATGCAAGGAATATTCAAAGTACAACTGGCGAAAATAGTCATCTAAGCCAATGATATCACTTTTATGTGGACTCGCGTTGGTGTGGATAAATATTTTTAATTTTTTTTTTATACAAATTTGAATTGTTTCTATTTTTGGTTAAACGTTATCGTTATAATTTTGTAATCATGCTATTTATTACCTGTAAAGTCAATTCGCCTTATCATAAAACGAAAAAAATAATACGTGACTTACTTTGTTTGTTTTCATACCAAATTTTGACAAGTCTATCGTTTCGCCCACATGTTGCGAACAGGGTACCATCAGGGCTAAAAGCCATATGATATATAGGAATTGCAGTTTGGCATGACCAAATATTTTCCCAGACCGTAGCATTATCTGTGGATTCATTTGTTGGCGTTTTATTCTCTCTATCGCCTCCTATTACAAATTTCACACCTAAAAATAAATCAATATTAAATATACATTATATCTAGATGTTTACAAATAAACGAACCAGCTGATTTTTATATACATATGTACATATATACTATTATTTCTTCAACTGTAACTCAAAAAAAATGTTGGCAATAATTGCAAAATTCACGGTTCATATTAAATTTAAGACTCCGCTTTACTGGAAATAACCAAAACCCAATTTTTTTCAGTTATCCGATTTTTCTCTAAAACGTAGTTCGGATTATGAAATTTGTTACAGTTAAGCGTACTGCTTAAAATCAGTAAAACAATATTTTTTATATCAAATCTGTATATTTTTTCAGCCTTAAGTTATGCAATTGATTTCTAATAAATAAATTTTTCATTGTTTATTTTTTCACTAAAGCGAAGTAAGTTTCATGCAAAACGTAGTTGTGGGCTTGCTTTAGGTTTTCAGTAATACGATATTTTCAGTAAAGCGATGTTTCGCTAAAGCGAAGTGAATAAGCCTAGCTGCGTTTAAAATCAGTGCGGGGATTTGTATCGCTATCAGTAATCCGATTTTTTCAGTAAAGCGTGTTGCGCTAAAGCGGATTCGACTGCATATATATTTAAAAATATGTATGTACATGAGTGAGCGACCTTTTCTTCTACATATATTGTAGAGAAGAGAGAGACAGAGACTTTCTGAGAGTATTTGTATTTATCTTGTTCTTCTTTTGTACCATTTTTTGTAAATTAATGCAATTACAACATCTACTATAGTTGTTATCCGACTGCTCAATGCAAAGAAGGGTATTGCGTTTATCAGTCTATGTATGTATGTATGTATGTGTATTCCTTTGCGGCACTATATAAACCGAACGCGTGGACCGATTTTTTTATGATTCTTACGTCAATCAATTTGTCTTAATCCCGGGAGTGTCATTAAAGATATGTCAGTTGTCAAAATACAATATGGCGGTCAACAGATGCCATTTTGTAAATACGATACTTTAATAAAAATGTATGAATTTTGTTGTTGTCGTGTTTTACATTTACCAAAATTTACCAAAGCTACCGTGAATTCCGCTAATGTTTATCTTTGAAGCTTGCAAACTTCGCATACTATATATGTATGTATGTACATATGTACATATTTTATAGGAGAATAAGATTTTTCTATCCAACCGTTATTTTTGACTAGGGTTGTACATACATACATATTTATATATGTATGTATGTATGTTCGCATGTGTAACTGTTACAAGACAAGACACCAGAAAAAAATATTAATAAGCAGGTTAATTGAATTGACACACAGATTCAGATACGAAAAACTTTTTATTCAATCAGTTGCGAAGATAAATTGAAAAGAAATCTGTTCTCTTAAACAGCCTGTTAAAGAATAAAATGAATAAATATAATAAGAATAGTAATATCTGCCGAATGACAAATTAATAAGAAATTCAGCTAAATTTATCACCATTTAGTCAGATTGGCTTTTAAGTACAATAGAGCATTCAAAATTTACAAAATAAAACGAGGGAGCAGGTTTCTAGTTTAATAGTGATTTTTCTTCTAGGAAAAATGTTGAATATGTACATATGTATGTACTTGTACATTTTTATGTAGATGATTCTTTTTTGACATTATTTTATAACAAAAATGTGAGAGCGTGAATAAATATTATTTTATAAGTATGCTGCAAAAATATCTGTTAGATATTTTACTTATTTCATAAGCAATTTGATTTCAAGGTTAACTGTCCAGCATTATTTTAACAGATGTTTTAGTGAAATACATATATAGACATGTATGATATTTAAAAAGAAATATTTATCTATTGTAGATTTAGTTGACAATGAACTCATCTTTTAATGATGATAATAATTAATAATGATGAATTATTAATAAGTCACTAAATTGTATATGTGTAGATCTTAGAAAAAACCAAATAAACCGACAAAAAAATATTGGCTGTATAAGACACGTGTACAAAGTAATTATTATCCTTTTACGGCGCAACATCGAGAAAATATTTTTTTTAAAGATTCTAGAAGCTCCTAGCACAAGTAAAAAATTTTCTAGGATTTTATTTATTGGAGTGAAAAACACATAGGCGTAGTAGAATTTTTTTTTTATTTTTTGGAGGTGGGAGTGGCATTGTAACTGGTGAATTTCACGAGTAATATTTAAAAAAATAATTACATGCAATTACTAATAATTCTAGGAGGGCAAACAGCAATTCTTGGGAGGACAATGTACCCCCCCCCCAGAATGACCTTTCTACGCCTATGGAAAAAGGGTAAAGAATTAAGAGGAAAGAATGTCAGATGTCTTGGCAATAAAAGATCCAAAATTTACATAATTTTGCTCATAATATTCTCACAATAAAAACAATAATTGGCTTGGACCTTAACAAAATTATTTATTGATGGGAAACAACAGCAATAAAAGTGTTATCGGAAGTCGTTTAGTGCCTATTATTGGTAAAAAAAAAACGCGTGAATCTATTGTTATTCGGAGGAACTCTATTTATTGTTCAAATTTTGAAATAAAATTAATTGAACCCAATTAATAACTTTATGTCCACTTAAACTGAGCAAATCCATATTTTATTGCACTTCAAATATAAACATTAAAAACAAAGACACTGCCACAAATAATTTCAGTAACGATTTTCAGCAAAATATTTGAATAATTACTCATAATTTTTAAACTTTTCCGCTTATTTTTGCAGTTTTCTCTCACGATTTTCAATTTTAACGATTTTTTTCAAGCTTAAAAAATCGTTTTTTTTTTATTAATTATATTTTGAAAACTATACTTATACTTAAAATTTATAAATGTTTTGTTACTCACTGATAATATTAAAAAACATTAAAAACCGACAAAAAGGCGATAAAAAATTAAAAAACTAATAAAAACCGATTTTAAAACAATCAAACCCGAAACGAAAAGTGCCTTAAGCAGCCCAAAAATATGTTTTTCGGAAAAAATCCGAACTAAGTATGAAAAACCTGTTCTTAACCGGAAAAAACATATGTTTTACGCTAGTAATGTAGCTTTCTATTAATGAAAGAACTTTCAAAATCGGTCTAGTGGTTTGCGCTTAATAAACGCTATACAAGTTTATTTTTGTCAACTTACCACTAGAATTATCATCTATATGTTCAGTTGATTTTTCTTTCCATAGTTGAATTGTTGATCCGCCAGTTAGAAGACGTGTACCTTCTAGATTCCACGATAAAGTTATAACATGAGAATGGCTGATGAATGTTCCTGTTTGAACCCATCTGAAAATATAACAACACGATATTTTAGAAATTGTTTCTGATTTTTGACAGCCGATCGCATCAGCTTGAAATATTTGCATATAACTAGCGGTCTCCACTAGCCATGAACTTGATATGGGCATCATGTCGGACATCGCAAATTGCTAATGGAGACCGCTCATCTCCAACTTTCGTCCATGCTCTGACATCAATGCCCGACCATATGTCTGAGCAAAAATGTTCGCCATGAGATTTGACGTTCGCAACCATTTGCAATAGAAAGAAAAGAGACAGACCAAAATTGGTAAATATTCCATCTCTATTGCACTACCGCAAAATACTTTGATATGCCTGAACATGGACAGACATCGCACGTGTTCACCACAACAAGGAAGTTGATGAATTTTTCACAGTTGCTCTGCCGGCGTCATGTCCATGTCATGTCCAAGTCGATGGCTAGTGGAGACGTAGAGTAAAAATATGATAAATGCATATTCGATTTCCAAGATTTGGTACGAAACTACAAGTATTAAAAGGATCTAACTAAAACTTTAAAATTTTTAATAGAATAGGTAAAGCGCATTGTTGTACCCTATAGTATTATCTTTTTTTTTTTTTTGAGGCCCTATGCTCTTTATAGGAACGACGGGAACATACATATGTGTATATAATATTATCCTTACACTTATGACTCATTCCTAATATGTTTCTAAATTTACAAAATGCAGACTATGTTAGTCATAATACTTATTTTCAGAGATACTTCCTCATCATCTACCCACAAACCTGTTGTCTGTTGAAAAATTGAGTTATTTCCAAAATATCAAGCATATCAGAAGATTATCAAGTACTTATACTCTCAAAATGTCTTTATTGCTATCGTTTGCTTGCCAAAAGTTTTCGACACGCCCAAGCAAAAAGTGTGCTAAATACAAATTCACAATTTTGGTAGTTTACTTAAAAATATTGGTGAAATATAATTTTCCACTTAACGCTTTGACTTTTTTATTCATGCAAATTCATGACCATGCACATTATCCTTTCCGAACATGCTATAGTTATTTAATAAAAATTGTTATTTAATATATATTTATATATATTACATTAAAATTACCTGTAATCCAAGAAGTGAGTGTAATGTTTATCTGTTGCTAAGACTGGTGTCGGCTCAAATATATAAACCTTGTTTTCATAAGCCGCAGCAATTTTTCCTGTGTCAGTGCTGCAATCGAGTGCTGAAATTTTTACATAGCCGTGTCTAGCACCCGGAATTATCTGCACACGTTCAAAGGTACTCGCTAATATTACAATATTGCAACCAGCAGCATAAGCCTGGAATGATATAATAAAATTCATTATAATAGAATTTGGGAAATGTATTTTTTTTAGATAAAAAATGTAAATCAATAAATGAAATGAAATGAAAAAGTATGGAAATCCGCAATAAATTTATGATGTCATCAAGGAAATGTAGAACTCGCGAAAATTAAAAAGATTTATTTCTTACGTGTATATGTACATATGTAAGTATTTATGTTATGTAGATATACAGCGATAACTGAACGGGTTGCAGCAGGGAACAGTTTTAAATGAGCATTACAGCTTTTCCAAAGGATAAACATATTTATCCACCAGAAAACAGATTAGTTTATCACCCACGAAATGAAATGATGTAGGAGATTTTTCCTCATCCTCTCCCACCAAAAATAAATGAAGGCGTTCCAAATGGAATTTTGTTTCATGGTTTCTATAGTTTTTGAAATCATTAATATCTAGCGATATTAAATTATAACACTGACACATTTTCATACAACAAGTTTTGACTCCATCAAATAATAAGGAGATAATAGCCCAGTGGTAGAGAGCATGCTTAACAGGCAGAAGACCCGGTTCCTTTCACGGATGCATCAATATTTTTATTTTTGTTTATTTTCTATATAAATGAAAAAACGTCATCGAATCAGGGAACTTGCATGGGTTCAATTATTTCATTTTAATGGAGATCAAAGTATTCAAATTCCAGCGGAAACATACGATCTCCAATGACACGCTAATGTAAATCGAACCAGTTCCATCATCACTTGAACTGACGATTTAGAACATGATTTGTCGTT
The DNA here is from genome assembly GCA_949987645.1 of Tachina grossa. Classification (NCBI taxonomy): domain Eukaryota; kingdom Metazoa; phylum Arthropoda; class Insecta; order Diptera; family Tachinidae; genus Tachina; species Tachina grossa. Next base: position 23,313,846 of record OX465277.1, on the reverse strand, counting down.
TTTATACCCTTTACCTAAAAATGGTAAAAGGGTATATATATGTTTGTCATTCCGTTTGTAATTTCTAGAATATTAATAAGCGAGCCATAAAGTATATATATTCTGGATCCTTATGCATAGGGAAGACGAATAAGCGATGTCCGTCTGTCCGTCTGTCTGTACGTGAAATCGGTTTTCCGAAGCTCCCAGAAAAGCTAGAGACTTCGTTCTTAGACTGGTGTGTCAGAAATATTACAAAAGCAACAACCACATGTACTTTTTTGGTATAAATTACCTTCTTACTTTTCAAAACAGGGTAGCATCGTCAGATTGCATGTTTCTTATAGGAAATGTCAAACACCATACAAAACTGAATATTCGAATGGAGTTTATGGATAGCCAAATAAAAGCATGCTTTTAGGCTTATACCCACACAATCCAAATTTGACATTCAGATTGGTATAATCACATTCGTCACCTGGTGTAGTGCTGCCACCTGATAAATGCACCTTGAGATTGGTAATGAAAATCAGCAAAATCGAGCAGACAGTTTCAGAGCTGGGAAGCTTAAACTTCATTTTGCTATACAAAATAACTACCGAAAACTAGTTATTATTTTTTTTATTAAATAAACTTACTTTATACTTCAGTATGAATAAAATTAATATTTCTTAATAAAAAAATATAAAAAAAAAATTAAAAAAATTAAATAAGACGTTTCCAGGGTTGGAAAACTTTAACTTTTTTATACAAAATTAATTTACTAAAAGAAATTTTTCCTTTTTTCTATAAATTTAATATATCTTATATTCTAAGGAGAAAGAGATTGGGTTAAAAAATCAGAAAAATCAAAAAGGATAATTCCAGGGTTGGTTTATTAGAAAAATCAAAAAGGGGGATTCCCGGGTTGGGATATAAAAAATTAACTACCGAAAATTAATTTTTATTTTTTTTATTAAATAAACTTATTTTATGCTTGAGTACGAATAAAATTGATATTTAAAATAAAAAAAACCATTAAAAAAATTAAAAAGACGATTCCAGGGTTGGAAAACTTTAACTTTTTTTGTACAAAAGTAACTTACTAAAACAAATTTTTCGTTTTTTCCATAAATTAAACATATCTTAAATTCTTAACAGAAAGAGATTGGTGTAAATCAGAAAAATTAAAAAGAATGATCTGAGGGTTGGGAAACTTACACTTTTTGTGATATATAAAAGTAACTAATACCTAATTTACATTAAGCATTTTTTTCATGAAATTAGTTGCATGAAAATTTTTTATTTGTCAATAGGAGGCCTCGAGGAGCAACTTATATCAAAAAAGTTGTCAAAAATGCATCGGAGATTCAATCTACGCCCTTTTTTATATAAAATTCTCTTTTATAGCGATGCAATTAGCAAATAGAAAAAGTTGCGTGCAACAAAATTCATGAAATTTCATGAAAAAACGCAGGTATAAGTCTAATTAATTTTTATCTTTTCCTTTATAGATTATACATATTTTACGTTTTGGAAAGAAAAGTTTGGTGTAGAAAATTATAAAAATAAAAACCACAGCTCCAGAGCTGGAAACTTTGAACTTTTTTTCTGGATATTAAAGTAACTAAATAAAACATTTTTTTTTAAATTTCCTTTTTTCTTTTTTTACTTAACACACTTTCAATATTTTTTTAAGAACTACTAGATTGATATAAGAAATCAGAAAAATCTAATATAATGATTCAGGATTTGTAAATTAATTTTTTTTTGTAGATAAAAGTAACTAGGTCAAATTATTTTTTTCTTTTTGTTTATGCTTTATGTATATGCTTATGTATGTATCTCTATACTACATAAAAACACTTTGGTAAAGGGTATATAAGATTCGGCACAGCCGAATATAGCACTCTTACTTGTTTTTTTTTTCTGGGCTATTACACCGACCTCACAACGAGCAACTTAACTTTCACAAATAGCAACTTAACATCTTAATAACTTAATAGTGGTTATAACTACATTATGCCCCGATTTTTAACGTCAAATTGTATGCAGGAACTCGTTAAAACAATGTTAAATTTTGTCACTTATGCCAACTGTATACATAAGCCAGTTTTGTACGTTATGTACCTACCGTTATCTCATTATTATCAATGTAGCGGTTATGTATGCATGTAATTTATTAGAAAACGTCTTCATTTGGCGTGTTTTTGAAAGCTGCTGCACTAGCTTTTAAATTAGTAAAGAGCCCTGAAAAAATTCAACATATCTATCTTCACTCTAACCACATTAGATACAGTATAACAATTTATTGAAACGCCAGCAGCAGCGGCTCTTTGATTTGTGCGTATGTAGTTCACATTTTTTTATGAACAAATTTTTAATTGAAAAAACTACTACCATTACCACACTTCCCAACTAATCTTTAACACCAGATATCATTAGTATTTTTTCCACTATGTTGTACATATGTATGTATGTAGGTATATTGTTCGGTTCCTTAATCGATTTCCATAAAATACAAGTAGCAATAATACTTTCAAGATAAACATTTTCAAAGCAGACTTTTAAATAGGCCCGTCAAACAATAATTATTGTGTTAAAAGTACTCTAATTTTACATAACTAAATATTTATTTATTTATTTATTTGTTCATATTGTAATACAAAAGCCCAGAGGCCAAAAAAAACGTACTACATAGTTCAATACTGAGTGAATAATAAACATTATTAATATAATATATTCAATAAAGATTAATTAAATATTTCAAATATAATAATAAATTTAATTTATTAATTTATTTATTTGTTCGTCATATAGAACAAATATTACTTACTAATTACACGTTCATCCCATAATTTTTGGAACGTAGGGTACATATGGATGTATGTATGTACATACTTATTTACATAGTAGTTATATGTATGTGTATTCAACCACGAAATTTTTTCTTTGACCCCGAAAATCGATATTCGTATCAATTTTATTTTCACAAATTAGTACATATTAACAAATATATAAATGTAGGAGCAGCAAAAATACTAAATTATTGCGTGTTTGTTAATTTTTCAGCTAAAAAAATAATATACATTGACAGTGTTTTATCTAATTTACACATTGCATAAAACATTGAGCAAACATCTTTTGTATTCTTACAGTGAATGGAATGCCTTCAACCGAACCAATTGCAAAACATCGATCTCCTGCATTGCAGGCACCGCTTAATATCTGATGGCAGTTCATAATTATGTCATTTTTTAACAATTAACGTTTTGAAAATATAACTTTTATATTAATTATAGAATTGATATTTTATTTTCGTTCTCAGAATAAGTTTTTTACTAGTACTGAGTTATTTTTGCAAAACCAGCACCATAGACTACTTTCATATTCTGTGACCAGCACTAGTTTTGTAAAAATACTGAGTACTTGACTACTCAGCAGTGGTGCTAACTTCTTTTTTATAAGAACTCGCTGAAATACTAACATCGCTTAGGCGCAATTTACACTGTGCCTTTACAGGCAGCGTTTTTAGGTTTGTAAACGTAAAAAAATCACCATAAACGTAAAAAAAAATCATGAGGAAAAAGTCATAAATGTAAATGTGACTTTTCGCAAGGGTGTTAACCTTCAATAAAGATTTTTACTTTAGTCCTTAAATTTCAAATTATTTATAAATACTTCTAGAACATTAGAGGGTAACAGAGCTACGGATTGATTGAAAGTCAAATTGATCCAAATCTACAGCAGTCGCCAAGCAGTCAAGGCCGATGAAAAGCTGTTGTTATAAAAGACGTTTATTATTTTGTTTTAGTTTAAAACATAATCTTTATTAATTTTGGAACACTTTTTCTAAGCCTTGGGTAAAAAGAAGACAGACATTTTTAAATATTTATATACATAAATAAAATAATTACTTTTTTTTAATTATATGTGGTTTATTACTATTAATTTAATTTAATTTTCATCATACAACGGAGTAGAATCACCTAAATTCATAGAATGTGGGGAAGTAATTGTGCGCGGAGTGCTACGTATGGATCTAGGGCTTTTTTGGTATTCAGCAGGTCTAGATCGATGCTCATCCATATATTGGTGAGGAGCGGCTTGATGAGGAAAATCATTAGCTGTGGGAGGCATTCCACTATAATTTGAAGATCTGTCAGCAGAATCGTTTATAAAAGTACGAGCAGGAGGCATTACAGGACGTTTTCTTCTGGCCCACGATTCTGAAGCCATTTTCCATTCGAGACTTTCGTTGTTGCTATTATTATTGCGATGAGAACGATTGTTTTTCATATGAGAGGAGTTCATGTCAAAACTTCTTGGAGATGCACCATGGAAAGGTACGTCTTTTGCGGTTTTAACATTGTGAGGCGCATGACCATAATTGGTATGAGATATTGATGAACTTGGACTTGGGGTAGAGTTGCCATATCGTGGGGTGTGTGATGTGTGTGGAGTTGCGTATGGTGTCATGAATGGTGTTTGGCCACTAGGTGTATATGGAGTATTGACATAACCTCCATGATATCCCGGTGTACTGGAAAAATGTGGCGTATGTCCCGAAATACTTTGTGACATGTGTTGAGCTGAAGACTTTGAATCATTGTTTCTAGGTGTGTCATATCCAACAGCACTATTTCGCCCACTGACGTTAGTATGAGGAGTGGATATCGGTGTATTTGAGGCAATAGGATCAGAATAATGATCTTTAAACCATTTTAGAAAACCGTTCAGTGAATCAAAAACTTGCCCTCTGAATCTGTAACCATCTGGTACAACGGTTACGTATTCGTGACGGCATTTTGTTTTCGGCAAATATGAGAGTAAAAATTTTCCAGGATAATTTTTCGATGCTGATAGAAAGTAGTGAATCTTTTTAGGATCTTTCAGTTTTTCCTCTTTAAGCAGCTCTTCCATTTTATCTTTAAGACCACCGCCTGTATCGCGATAATATTTGTAGCTAAGTAATTCACGAGCACATGCTGCCATAGGATTAACATGTCTGGCTATAATTTCATCCAAATCTTCAAACTCATCATTTCCAATCAATAAACTTTGACCCAAACTGAATGCGTTCTCCTTACCCTCCTCGCGTACATCTATATGTTGATAAATATCATCGGTAACCTTCCAAGTTACAGTTAAATGATCTGATCCCTTACTGGAAGGTCTGACAACCACTTCCCCTTGATCCATTGATTCCATTATTTTTAAAACTTCAGCATACGATTTATTATGAAATGATGGATGTATAATAACTCGTTTGACATACTGTTGTTTGGAACGGACCTGTTTCTGGTCATTTTCTTTTGTATTGTCCTTTTCTTCCTGCTCATAGTCATAAAATGCATCTCTCCTAGGGCGCCATTCGTGATTTTTGTCCATTAAATCAGAACTTTTAGATGAACAGTCAACCGAAAATCGATCAACATCAATTTTTGTAATTCGTACATGTATTGCTTGACCAGCTTGAACTCGATCTTCTGGATTCTTTACATGCTTATCGGACAAATTTTTTATGTGAATGAAACCCGATATGCCGTTGTCAAGACGCAGCTTAACACCTGTCGCCTGCCCAGGACAAGCTCCAGCATCAAAGTGATTCCAAACTTCGGACAGCTCTGGAAAATCATCCTTTAAACAGAATGGACATTGCCAATTGCCAGTTTCATCATTGCGCACTGGATTCGCTTGATCTAATTGCTCACCTTGTGGTTTACGATGAGAAATGCCAGCCACAGTTGCTAAAACCATTTTACCCACATAAAATGATTCTGGTGTTTCTTTGGTCAACATGTCGAATAGTTCTTCCGAATTTGGAGAACGATATGGTACCCTAAAGTCCTTATATAAAGAATTCAACTCCGACCTTATATCATATAATGTTATACTTTTGTTTCCAAATCCCTGACGTTCCAGTTCAACAGCGAACGCATCCAGATCAAGATCTTTCAATCTTTCGGGACTTTCAAGGATTTCCTCCAGTGCGCCAGCTGGATTAGTTTCCTCATCATCATACTCCATGGCATCTATGGCCATTTTACGGGCCCATTCATACGTTTCCGGGTGTACTCTGGACCCATCTAACACTTCAACATAAGCTTCTGTACTATCTCCCAAAGAACTGGTATCAATTTTAATAAAACCCGAGCAATTAATAAAAACTTTGGGACCTAAATGACACAGTGTTACCAGCTGCGTTCTGTTTTCTAATCTCTGGTTCGACTGTTTAAGTATTTTCACTAGTGCAGCTCCTTTTCTCGGTCCCAAGCCACATATAAATTGAACCAGATTTAGTGTGTAAGAGTTTTGCACAGCCATATTAATGTCTACACCCACTTCGTTCGTTTGGTTTATGAATTGAATATACAGGTGTTCCAGCAATTCCTCCTTACTCAATTGATCCTGCAAAGAATGGTATCTCAAGCATAAAATTTCTTCATCGGCTCCACATAGTTGAGAGTACTCTAAAAGCGGATCTTGAATTTTTCGCGCCAACGACGCTGCTTGCTTAAGCAATGTTGGATATTCTTTGAAGTCTGAGGCACCTTTTTGCGAATTCGCATATATCTTGGCCAGTTCATTATCCACTATTTCCACAGCGATTTCTGGGAATTGTTCCTCATCCACAAGTTCTTTTATAATTTCTCGAATATCGCTTTGAATCATTTGAGCTTCCCTGGATTCACCGCCTATAACAACAACATGTGGTTTCTTATTGCGTATAAAATCTTTTAAATTTCTCAGATCTGATAATTTTAAAGATTTCTCCTCAGCCCTGTAGCCGTTTTTACGTTTGAGAATATGCGGTAAGCGCAAATAATCGCACACATCACCTTCTGGATTTGTTATTGCACAAAAAGCAGCTTGTGAGTAGTCGGGAACATATGCTAGACCCAGAGCGCGAATGCCCTTTGCCGTACCCCAATCATCAAAGGCATAATCATCAGATATATCCGGTCTATATGGGGCAACTCTTAACCAGTTTGCCAATTTGGTACAACACGATCTTAGAACAAATTCTTTTGCTTCCGCCAAAATGATAACTTTTAATTCTTTTTTTAGGTCCGGTATAATCATTTTTTTCAATGCTAACTCCACACATTCGGATCGAATTGAATTCCATTCCTGTACGACTTTGGAAAATTCATCACGTTGATAAAGTTGTTTCGCTTCATCGATATAAGAGTTTGTTGTATTTCCTTCGATTTCATCGGCTATATTGATGGTAATGAGGTTGTCTTCTTCCGCCAAAATCAGTCGGAGAAATTGATCTCCCACAAGATCCCTAATTGGTTTATTCGACAAATATTTCATGGGATAACACACATGATTCTCATCAATCTCTTTGATACCCTTTTTAGTGGGGCGCACGTTAAGTTTCGCCCTTTCAAAATATACTTCTCTAACGGTTTTTCTTAAAAGCGGTTCCCTAGATAGTTGACGAGCCACAACGAATTTCGCCGCATGAATAATTTCGTCAATTGTCATAAATTTTGGACATAAGTATTGTTTTGCCAAGTCCGTTGGACTTATTTGTTGCTGATCGACTTCATGCCGCTGGTAGCTGTCTCTTACATTCTCGGCAAACTGTTCCGGAAGCAAGCCGAAATGTTTGGCGAAACCGCAAATACCAGCTTTTCTGCACATGGCGTACGGACCTGAATCTTTTGCCTGTTTTAAATGCTCTTCCATCACCTCAGACTCGTCCGGACTATCATCGTCCAAATTAATTTCTTCAGATGGCTGCTCACTATTCTCTAATTCCTGGCGCCGTTTTTCTTTCCTCTGCTGCTTTCTCAATTCTTTTTCTTTTCTCCTCTCTTCCTCTTGCATTTTTGGTATTTCATGCGAATAGTACAACAGAAATTGCATGTGAACATCTTTCAATTCTTCCATAGTTTGAACATCCCGCAAACGTTCCAAATCGTCGTCTTTTATTACACGTATATCTTCAGGCAAATCAGCATCCGTTTTCTTCATAATTTCGCCAAGTTGATAGTTGCGCATTTTTTCAAAAAGTATTGAAAGTTTATTCTTACGGCTTAGCAGCTGGCACCAGCGCTCATCGAAGTAATATATTTTCCATAAATCGTCTGTTGTCAATTCGGGCTTAACGTACTCCTTACGATAAAACGATATAAATGGGACTTCTAGTTGTTGATTTCTAATGAATTCTAAGGCCTGCTTTATTCTTCCAATCGCACTGGGAGGTTTCCTACTCTTTTCCCGATTCAATTCACCTTTATCGTTCTGCGATACGGGTGCTTTACAAAACGCATGTTTGTATATCCATTCGGCTTCATTGTCTAATTCTAATGATCCTTCGGGAACTGAAGTTACTGGAATTTGCCTGAGTTGCATACGTTCGGGTATATCAGTTTTTCTGATCTCATTGTCAAGGTCTGTGAAGTGGCCCCGCTTCAATTCACTTGGTTCATATAGATCGAAAATTGTTTTTTTCGGAAGTTTTTTCGTTGATTTTTTCTTGACTCTTCCTCTTTCATCCTCGCCACCTTCTTCATCATATTCTTCTCCATCAGAATCATCCTCATATTCATCTTCGTCATATTTTGAGAAGTCGTCATAATCGAAGTCCACGCCGAAAATATCCTGACCTTCTTGAAGAGATCTAAAAAATATAGACAAGACAAAAATGTTTAAATATTATTTTTTTTAACAATGATAGAAAGGCTAATTATATATGTATGTAATATCTTATATTTATACGGAAATCTGATCGGACGGACTTCATCACATGCAATATGGAAAAGAGAATATAATCAAATATTAGGTTAGGTTAGGTGGCTACACTCCGTAGCTGCCGGGGTAATTGAGACAGTAGAACATCTACTGTGCCACTGTCCGGCTCTAAGCCGCACTGGATTTGACTGTCTTGGTGATCATACTTTTCGGAGTATTGAACTTGTATCGGGAATGGAAATGTGTAGACTACTAAGATTTGTTAAATCAGTGTGGGAATCATTCGATACAGGCACCACGAACTAGGGTGTCCTACTTACAGGTTTCTTGTCATCTGCTGGTATCGGTAAAGATCAAAGTCTATGCGAGGTCCTTGACCACCCAGACTAACCTAACCTAGGTTAGGTGATACAGGTTGCATGTTTTAAAGATCAAAATCAGCTCACTTGGTTCTTAGTTGGTCCTCGTGTGTTACCTAAGACGAAGACGTGGAGAAAGATAATTTCTTTTACGTTCCCCAAATTCAGTTCAGTGTTGAACTAACCTGTCAACCCTATAAACGAATTTATTCGTCTAACATCACAGTTTTATAAGGCTGACAAATCCTAAAGCAATGGACTGCCCAGTGAGATCGCTCTTTTCTCAGATAGATCACAACTCTCAGAGAGAGCAGGCCATATACAGAGGAGGTGTTCTACAGACTCTTCCTACTTATTATTGCGATAGCTTCTACAGAAATCGTTATATGCTACATTTAATTTCCTAGCATGCGTAAAATAGTGTCCTGTAATTACCGCAACAAGTGTGCGTATTTGTTCGCATTGGTTCCCCTCTAGGATTGCAAATCTACTACAAACATATTGGGGCCCTAATTGCTTCGTTATTGAGCAGGTAACCTCGTTAGACCATCTGGTTTGTGCGGTCTCAAATAAATCTTGCTGAATTTGTGTCTTAGACCATGTTAACGGGACGCCAACCATTTGATCCGTGTCACGAATGTGCATTCGAGCTCCGCATCTAGCTTGTTTTTCCACAACCATATTTCCAAGCACATTGTTGCGCCCTGGAACCTAGAGTAGCTTAAGGTTTGAATGTCTCGCTATTTCGTTTAGAGATATAGGGCGTTCAAATATCAAGTTAGATGTTGTATAGACGCCCGATAGAGACCTGATCACAGCTTTACTGTCAGAACAAATTTATTTCAATCATCCAATTGAAATCATTGGCATCAATATTTGTCGCTGCACCCGCTCAACCAAACGTAGTTACGATAATTTTGATCACTTCATTTCCTATTCCGTTCATTCAAAGATCGTGTTGCATTCTGAGAACGCATGACCTCTTCTTGGCATCGTAACAAATATCAAACTGTAAATTATCACCACTTTGTATAAATCGCCACATAAAGTTTCAGGTTAGGTTAGTTTAGGAAGGGTGGTGTTACAAACTCGGAAACCCAGTTGGGTGCATTGTGATTCACTTCTATTACTACCCGTCAATAAAAATTTAATCCTCAGTTGTACCCAGAAGAATCCCTATTATCTATCATTAAGCCACTGAATTTCCATGATGAAGCCCCTGATATCCTCCAGTTGACACTTTGCAATATCACTAATGCTCTAATGGAAACATCTGTTCAATGGTTTCAGGTTCCTCTTCTTCCTCGCTCACCCTACAGACATATGGAGTGACAATTTTCTAAATGATGGTCCTTGCTATGACCGAGCAGTGACCAGTCAACTCGCCTATCAATACTCACATCAAATTCGTATTCATATCCAGTAGAACTCGTAGCTTAATCTCAATCTTCCCTACTTTCCCATAAACGGTTGGTAATGCTTACCACTCAATTACGAAGTTTCCTGTAGTAGTGACCCATCGGTAATTTAACCGTTCTGTCCCTCATCTAATGCCGGCCCTATTCGGAAATTTCATTTACCTCAACACTGCTGTAACCAGGAACCCACCGTAGTCTGACCCAATATTTGTCCATAAGCAAGTTGAGTGGTATCCTACAGTCAATATCTAGTTTCGATTTTACATTGTGTCCCTTAAAAGTTTTTAGCGGTTCTTGACAGTCAACGTAGAAGGTTACCTCCTCGCCTTCAGCCACAAGCTCCGCCAAGATCTCAGCTTGGAGAACGCTGCATTCATTCGATAGCCTGAAATAACTACGAATGTTCGTCCCCAAGATATACACCCTTATTCCAGTTATCGACATCGACGTCACTTTAACACTATACCAAAAAATTGGGGCTTGTTTACTCGCTGTCGAGAACAATTTTGTGCCACTGATAACCTATTTCCGTTCCGTAAGGTCTAGAAAATAGCATAAACCTGCTAACAGGTGTCAGTTGTTTTCGACAACGGGTACATAAGCCCCAATTTTTTGGTATTGCGTTGAAGTGACGTCGATGTCAACAACTGGAATAAGGGTGATAGACAGCAGACCCATGTGCCTTTCCCCATTTTTTGATCCGTAAAGAGAGCACTAACCTCATATAGCTTATCTGATTTGACTCAAGAGTTCCTATCCGGAATTGTTCTACTAAAATCAATTTCAACGACCTTATAGTCCGTGAAGCCAGGGGTTAGCGAGCTCCTGTGACTACAACTGATCTCATTTAAGATTGTTGTATGGTCTGTGTGAGCAACCTCACCATATCACCAAAGGAGACTTCTAGTCGCCGTTCTCACTACAAAGTTCTCTATAGGAAGCATCTTAAGAATAACGTCCACAGCATTTTGAGCTGTGCTCCTCTGGGTAAATGTGATGCCAAGAGAAGCGCACCTCTGAACCTTTGCCAGCAGTCTTCTTCATAAAGTTCTAATTAATTAATAATTTATCTTGGAAATTTTATCTTAGAAAACAACTTAAAAAATTTGACAATTAATATAAATCTGAAACGTATGTTACACATATTCTCTAAGTTAAGTTAGGTTAGGTTAGCAGGAAAAGTAAAGGAAAAGTAGAAGAACAGAATCCAGCTCACTTGGGTCCAATATGATGATCCCTTTGTGCTGCCTGTAAGTTGAAAGAAGAGAGAGAGAGAGAGAGAGAGAGAAACAAGAGGAGGGTGAGAAGGGTAGAAGTAGAAAAATGAGAAATGAGAGTGGGTCAAGAAATTTGGCTAGGAGGGGTCAGCGATTATACCAACCACTATTCCTAATATAGAGGCTTAGATTTTTGAGAAGCTTCTGAAGGATATTCTGCCAAGGAGGTGCAGACGGAGATCCTCCAGAGCGGGACAAAGACACAGTTGATGCAGGATACTTTCTTCCTCTTCCTCGTCATTGCAACTGTAGCAGTAGTCATTATAAGGGAGACCCATACGTTTAGCATGGGTTCCGAAGGTACAGTGACCGGTCAATGTGGCCACGATGTTTCTCAGGTGTTTCCTATTGAAGTTAATGAGATTTTTCGTTCTACGGAAGTACAGGCGAGGCCAAAGCGTTCTCGCTATTACACAGGTGGACTAATTTCGCCATCTGTTTTGAGCTTATTCCAGAAAGGTTACATCGAAACGTATCCAGCAGGATGAGAGTGGGAGTCCACAAAGATTGTCGATACCGACTTCTCTTAGTGTGGTTCCCCTCTTTGATAGTTCATCCGCAACTATGTTTCCTGAAATAGTCCCGTGTCCATGCACCCAGTTTATCGAGATATTTCAGTGCTGCACAAGTCCATTCAAGGCTTTATTCTCTATGATATATATATTTCGTAAATGTAAACTCTTTCACTTGAAAAGTTAATAAAAGCTATCGGAGTCAAACCTGTTGAGAATAAGTTTACTTTTCTAACTTTCGCTTATCAATTTCGTACAAGCAGGCAGAAGGAAGTATCCAATTTGGTCCAAACATTTTCAAGTTTTAAACATCCGAACAAAGAACAATTCATTTTTAATATTATCCCACGATGCGCCCAAATTTATTTAGAGTTGTTCGCTCTGATACGATTATTAAAATGACGACTAGCAGTGGCGAAGGACATTTAAATTTTTTTTAAATTCAATTTAATCAAATTTAATTAATTGCGGTCCGACACTGCTATAAAATATTGTGGCTGACAAAGGAAGCAGTATTGCATAACCGATTTTTACGCAGCTTTACATCCACACTATACTAAAATTTTAAGGTTAGAAAAGTTGGCTTAAGCCACTCCCTTACTAATGCATAAGTTTGTATTCAGTTATTAATTTACTTAAGCAATTTTTTACTTACGCATCCGTAAATATTGGCCTGCGTCTCTTTTTCTTTTCTGCAATTGGACGGCCGTCATCATCAACAATAAAATCATCAGCATCAGATTCGGAATCCTCTTCTTCTTCTTCAAAATTTTCCTGATCTCTATGACTTTGCTCCGATCGTCTTTCAATATTCTATATAAATTAAAAATATTTTGTTTTGTAATGCATAACATATGAAACTTAAATTTATTAATACAACATACCTCATCATCATCAAACAATTGCTCAGCAATAGCTTCTCTTGCTAAGCCTTCATCTACATTGTCCTCCTCTCCATCGCTCTCTTCGTCTTGTATCCGTCTTAAGCGTTTAAAGCGTTTCTGCAAAAAATAATAAATTCAATGTTTCAAAAGAATATATAAAAATAAAAATTACTGCATATAAATGTTCTTACCCTTCTTTCTACTTTTACACCTAAATTTTCTTCAATTAAATCATAATCATCATCCTCTAATCGATCATCCAAATCATCATCATCTTCATGTTTCTTTCGCTTCTTTGATGAGTTTGATGCATCAGAGTCTTCGCCATCACTTCCTTCTTCTATGGGATTGTCATCGATCAAGTCCTTCAGTTCTTCCCGCAAGCGTTCTTCATCATCTGTAATTAAAACAGTTTAAAATATTTCAAACGAAATTTAGCAAAATTACAAAAATGGCAACTATAACTTGTCAACACACAAACAACAGTTTACCACTTTTTTTACATAAGGGGTGTTCTGGAAACCGTACGTTTTGAAATCGAGCGACTTCCAAAAACGAATTCGAAGTTAAGTTCGAAGTTAAGTTCCTATAAAATAACCTAAACATCGAAAGCATTAAAACCAATTGAAAAGCAGCAAAAATTTACTTTTTAATTGAGTTCTTTCCTGGAAATTAGGCGATTTCAAAACGCGAGATTTACAGAACACGCCTGTTAATCTAATATAAGCAAAATTCAATATAACGAATCTCGCAACATAACTAAATTTAAAGAAACAAGAATGTAAGGTGTGCTATTGGCTGAGGTATGTAATTAGTGTGTCAACTACAAATCAAATGTCGTTGTTCAAGAGATCAAGTTTACACCCTGGCCAGACCGAGTCATATCAACATCATAGATAATTACTCAATTCACAACCTATTGTAAGAGGCGTAGTTCGTACATGAGTTGTTGGTAATTCCAATAAAAACATTAAGGGTTTTCATGAGAATTCTTAAAATTCCCATTTGTGCAAGTGGGCAAATATGCGAGACTTGTTTCAACTTTTGCCCAAACAGTTTAGTAAATTTGAATGAAGTGTCAAAAAAATTAATATAATAAAAATAAAAAATTATATTTTAAGCAGTTTTTAGATTAAATAGATATTTATATATTTCTATTAAAATAAAAAGTGTGTATGTGTATATAAAAATGCCTCAAGGAAGCAAAAAGACCAGAAAGTTGTTGTTGAATAAATGCACGCACAATTGCTCAGCTTAAGTTTACGAGTGAAAATTGTTGGGCAAAGTCAAAAGGTTTGTGTAAATAAATTTACATACAATACAATTTACATACAGTTTGCGAGACTTTTGGACATTCTCATGAAAACCCTTATTGTTTATAAACAAGAGTTTACATAGAAATTATCAACGTTCGTACGAACTACGACTCCTACAATAGGTTGTCAATTGAGCAAATGTATTTACACGCAGCATTATCTAACAGCTTATTTTCTGACAAACTGATGTGATAGAATCACCTACACAGTCTCCGAACTCAAACGTGGATTACAATTTATAGGAATTATTAGAATATAATATAAGAAAGAAGAAGAGTAGAACCAAATAAGACGAAACGTACAAAAACTTTGTTTACTCAATGCCCAATCGGCTGAAGGCTGTTCTAGAGCAAAAAATATTAATCAAAAAGCTTTAGACAAAAATTTAGAAATAATTTTTTTTGCAATTTCTTGAATCAAATAAAGTGCTTTATTTGAAAAATAACTTATTTTGTTGTTCACAATTTGCATGGTAATAAAATGAGATAAAATTGTAAATAGTAAGGATTTTATATACAATTATTTATTTATTGCCGAAACAGCGTTAAATTTTTGTATAATTTAAATAAAGAACAAGAGTAAGAGGAAAATCTAGATGTTTTTTTTGGCATACACCGATTTATACATACATATATATTATATGTATGGTAGATTGTTTTGATGATATAAAAAAATTAGCGGTTTCATCATCATTGTAAATCTTTGAAAGAGAAAAAAAATCATGCACTATTTACAAAGCCTAGCAATAACAAAATTTTTGCCGTTCTCTTAAGCGGATGCTAGACACATCAATATTCAGCTTCAATATGTGTGGTTGTGTGCGTTTTTTTTATAAAAAATATTGGAAAAATGTTTTTCAATCATAGAAACTTTGTTTTATACTTTGTTCGAAAAAAAAATATTTTTTTTCATTCCTTTGTAAACTTTTATAAAAACTAGTAATATCATTCTTTAAAAATAAAACTCTTATTTTTCAATTACGAGAGGTTATGGGCGATAAAGAAGTAACTGGAATCCCACAATTTAACGGTTGTGGATATGACGAATGGCAGTTCCGTGTACAAGTACATTTGGAAGGTTTGAATCTTGGAGAAGTTTTAACGAACTTGGCTCCATCGGATAATGTCAAGAGAGAAGAATTTTTGAAGAAAGATTGCAAGGCAAAGGAAAGATTAGTTGCATTTGTTGGAAACAAATGTTTGGGCTATATCCGTGAGAAAGCTACAGCGAAAGAAATGTGGGAGAGTTTGAAGGGAGTTTTTGCAAAGAAGTCCATGGTTAATCAGATCTTGTTAAGAAAACAATTAATGCAAATAAAACTAAGCGAAGGAGATGTTGTAGCTGAACATTTAGTAAAGTTTGAAAATTTGATTAGAAATTTAAAAACTGCTGGTGCTGTTTTAGAAGAAAACGACATTCTTACACATTTATTTATGTCTCTTCCGGAAAAATTTGATCCTCTTATCACAGCCCTACAAAATCTTGAAGGTCAAATCAATTACAACATGGTAAAGCAGCGTCTATTATTGGAAGAAACAAAGATTTAAAATCGTTATGTAGATGAAACTGGTCCTACTAAAACCGCTGTTACTGGTAAGAAGCAAATAAAGAGGAAATTTTATGGCAAATGTTTCAAGTGCAATAAGATGGCACACAAAGCAAATGATTGTCGCAGTAGTGAAGCTCGTAGTGCTTTTAAAGGTAAGCCTGAATCCCAAAATATTTGTTTCATGGTAGATACAAAAACGGATATGAAATCAACAATTACATTCAAACTGGATTCTGGATCAAGTGATCATCTTGTGAATGATAATAGTCATTTTACATCTGTAAATGAAATAATAAATCCAATACAAATCAAAGTAGCCAAAGATGATCAATATTTAACGACTAATCATGTAGGTACAATTCAGTGTGTGACCAATAAGGATGTTGCTGTTATGCTTAAAGATGTATTATATGTACCAGACTTCAGGGATAATCTACTGTCAGTTAAAAAAATGACAGCTGCAGGAATTGAAGTGAAATTCAGTAAGGATAATGCCTTTATATACAAGGATAAAGTATTGATTGCGTCAGGATACTTACGGGGAAGTCTGTATGAAATTACATTTCAATTAAAACAACATGATGCAAATTTTTCAAATTAACTATAATGAAGTTGAACTGTGGCACAAAAGGTATGGTCACATTGGGCAATCCGCCTTTAATGAATTATTAAATAAGAATTTCGTAAATGGTATAAATGTGAAGTCCAAATGTAAAAAACTGGATTTTTGTGAAATCTGTGTAAAGGGAAAACTGTCAAGAGAGCCTTTTACCGGATCTCGTCAACGTGCATCACGTTCACTGGAAAGAATGCACTCAGATATGTGTGGTCCAATTGATCCTATAGCCTGGGATGGATCAAAGTATTTTGTATCGTTCATAGACGATTTTACTCATTTCACTGTAATTTATGCAATTAAGAAGAAATCTTCTGTATTTGAGAAATTAGTAGAATATGAAGCCATTGCCAAAGCAAAGTTTGGTTTATCAATATCAAAACTAACAATAGATCAAGGTCGTGAGTATAACTCGAAGGAGCAGTGGAAGTGGTATAATGCCAAAGGTATTCAAATAGAAGAGACAATTGCTTATTCTCCACAACAGAATGGAGTGTCTGAACGTTTTAATGGAACGTTAGTGGAAAAAGTTCGAAATATGTTGCTCGAATCATATATAACGAATATGTGGATTGAAGCTGAGCTAACTGGAGTATACCTCATAAACAGAAGTCCAACTAAAGCTTTAGATGATATTGCAACACCTGCTGAAATGTGATATGGTTACAAACCTAATGTCAAAATGCTGAGAGTATTCGGGTGCAAAGCATGTGCTTGGATACCCAAACCAAATAGAAGTAAGCTTGATGACAAGTGTAAATCTTTAATTATGATTGGATATGTTCCAAATGGATATAAGTTATGGGATATGAAGTTGAAAAAGATTATTACCGCTAGAGATGTAAAATTTGATGAGATGACTTATCCATATAAAGGAGTTGCTAATAATTTAGAGCAGTTGAACATAATACTAAGAAGTAACGAGCAAGAAGGGGAAGAAATAATGATAAATAAAAATATACCCGTTACAGAGATGTATTTGATGAAGAACTCGTAATTACTGAAGACGAATGTGAAGAATCTGAAAATATTGATGAAGAGATCAATGATAAAGAAACAACAGATATAAGAAAAAGTTATAGAGAACGTAAAGCACCTTTGAAATTTCTAGATTATTTTACTAGTAATTCAGCCACTGCGGAAGCATCTCTTTGTGTTGGAAATCCTGAAACTTATTCTGAAATATCTGGTAGACTTGATGAAGACAAATGGTTCAAAGCTATTGAAGAAGAATTACAGTCTATACAGTCTAATAAAGTCTGGGTATTAACAAAACCTCCTAAAAATGTGAAGTTACTTAGGTCTAAATGGGTTTTCAGCATTAAGCACAATGTGAATGATAATTCTGAACGGTACAAGGCCAGATTAGTGGTAAAAGGTTTTTCACAAAAGTACGGGATAGATTACAATGAAACGTATGCTCCTGTGGCAAAACTTTCAACTGTGCGTGTATTACTGGCAATTGCATCTAAGAGAAAACTACATCTTCATCAATTAGATATAAAAACAGCTTTTTTAAATGGAGATTTACGTGAAGAAATTTACATGGCAGTACCAGAAGGGGTTTCAACTGAAAAAAGGGTTTGTTGCCGTTTACTCAAATCCCTTTATGGATTAAAGCAAGCGCCAAAGTGTTGTAATGATAAGCTGAACGAATTTCTATTAAATCTAGGGTTTATTCGTTCTAAACATGACTATTGTCTATATACCAAAACTGATGAAACTAATAAGCATGATACTTTGTATATTATTATGTATGTTGATGACTTATTGATTGCTGGCTCGAATTTAAAGATGATTGAAAATCTTAAGATTGAGCTCTCGAAACATTTTGAGGTTTAAGATTGTGGGAATCTAAAGTATTTTCTTGGAATGAAATTTGAAGTCGACAATTATAATATAAAAATATCGCAAGAACTAATATACAAAAAGTTTTAGACAAATTTTCAATGATTGATTGTAATCCTGTCAAAACACCCATAGAAGAAAAAGGATTGCAACTGACAAATGATGGTGGAAATACATTTAACAAGCCATATCGTGAGCTTTTGGGGAGTCTTATGTACATAATGCTTTGTATAAGGCCAGATATATGTTATCATGTAAGCTATTTAGGAAGATTTCAACAAAATCCTTCAGAAAAACACTGGCAATCATTAAAAAGGATATTACGATATTTGAAAGGTACAATAAAAAAGAAATTGATATACAATGCTAATGATGATAATATTTTGTTTGGATATGCCGATGCGCATTGGGGTAGTGATGTCACAGATCGCAAGCCTGTTAGTGGATACATATTTAAAGTGTTTGGTTGCACAGTATCATGGTCCAGTAAGAAACAACAAACAATTGCTACTTCTTCGAGTGAAGCAGAATATGTGGCTTTAAGTACAGCTGTATCTGAAGCCATATGGTTAAGAGGACTATTGCAAGATTTAAATGTTTTAAAAAATGAAGCTGTAATCATATATGAGGATAATCGTGGTTGTGCAAGAAAATTTGTGGCAAGAAATATTGAGTCTAAGAGATCAAAGCACATAGATATTAAACATCATTTCATTAGAGATAATGTCGAGAAAGGAGTTATTAAAATTATATCAATTGGAACATCAGATCAAGTAGCTGATATATGTACAAAATCTTTGGATGCAAATACTTTTTTGAAATTTTGTAATTGCATTGGTTTATGTGATTAAGAAGGGGTATTGGAAAAATGTTTTTCAATCATAGAAACTTTGTTTTATACTTTGTTCGAAAAAAAATATTTTTTTTTCATTCCTTTGTAAACTTTTATAAAAACTAATAATATCATTCTTTAAAAATAAAACTCTTATTTTTCAATTACGAGAAAAAATATTCACACCAATAGAATATGTGTGACTATTTTTGGTAAACAAACTCACACAACCACATATATTGAAGCTAAATATTGATGTGTCTGGCACTCGCTTTACGCTTTCTTAAGCGGATGCCAGACACATCAATGTTCAGCTTCAATATATGTGGTTGTGTGCGTTTGTTTACCAAAAATAGTCACACATATACTATTGGTGTGAATATTTTTTATAAACAAACGCGTACAACTTCATATATTAAGGCTGGGACAGAATAGAGTAGTTGTAGTAGTAGCTGAAGCTGACGACGTAACTAGTAGCGCAGCAAAAAAAATGTGAACAGAATATTGAAGCTTTCTGCATGGTTACCAAATAAATATTTTCTTAAAAACCTTGTAAGATTATACAAAAATAATGTGTGAATTTGTTCAATTCACAAGCTTGAATTAACTTCGTATGTGTTGTCTAAGAATTTGTCTTAAGATGCGTTTCCTCAAACAACAAAATTCCGCAAATTCGCAAAAATCCCATTATGTATTGGAAAGAAATACTAAAATTTATTAAAACTCGCTAAAACTGTAAAGAAAGCAAACATTCCGGAAAAGTCGCGCAAACTAAGAAAATTTTGCAAAAACTTGCTAAAATTTTAACGATAGCAGAGCACAATATTGATTAAAAGTCCCTAAAAATATAAGATAGCAAAATGAATTTGGGCCTGTCTCGAAAAAAGCGATAATTCGCGAAAAGTTGCATAATATTAAACAAAATATAATATTGATTACAAATCGCTAAAACTGTAAAAAATTCAAAACATTCGGTAAAAATCGTAAAAAAGACGAAAATTCGCAAAAAGTTACTAACAGCGGGATGATAACAAAGTCTAATATCGTTTAAAAATCGGCAAAAATTTTAGGACTCTGAAAACACGCAAAAAGTCAATTTTTCTCAAACTTTGCAAAAAATCGCGAAAAATTGCGAAATTTTAAATGAGCCATAAATAAATTAAAAATCTCTAAAACTGTAAGAAATGCAAAAAACTTGCGAAAATGACGAAAATTTGCAAAAACTTACTAACCGCGGGATGATAACGAAGTTTAATATTTTTTAAAAATCGGCGAAACTGTCAAAAAGCTGAAAACATGCAAGTCACTAATATCGCCAACTTTGCAAAAATTCGCGAGAATTTGCAAAATCAGAAGCATGCCCTAAAATTGATTAGAAATCGCCAATGCCGTTAAAAATAAAAAAAAGTTCGGAAAAAATTGCTAAATGTATTAAAGAAATTACCAATAATAATTTACTACATAATATTTTACTCAAAAGCATGGTAATCCTTGTTGACATATACAGGGTGGGCCAAAAGAAACCAAGGGGTGTAAAAGTTTAATAACTTTTTTGTTTATTAATTTTTTTTTTTATTTTTTCTTTCAGATTATATAGACAACACTTGGAGAATTTATAATGGAGAGGTTCACAACTGAACAGAGAACCAGAACAATAGAATTTTATGAAATCAACTTTATTGAAAATTTGATTATGAGTGATGAAGCTCATTCTCATTTGAATGGCTTTGTTAATAAGCAGAACTGCAGGTTCTGGGGTTCTCAAAATCCAAAAGCCATTCATCAACGCCAATTGCACCCCATCAGGTGTACAGTATGGTGTGGGATCACATCTGAAAATGTCATTGGGCCCTACTTCTTCGAGAATGAAGATGGAAGTGCTGTAACCGTAAATGGAGAGCGGTATCGGTTTATGATAGAAAAATTTTTACGTCCTGCTCTTGAAAACAGACCTGGTATGTGGTTTCAGCAGGACGTAGCCACTGCCCATACTGCCCGAGACACAATGGCACTTTTAAGTCAAATTTTTGGAGAGCGAATAATTTCTCGAAATTCGGAAATTATTTGGCCAGCGCGATCGCCAGATTTTACAGCACCCGACTATTTTCTTTTTGGTTTTTTGAAGGAGCGAGTGTATATGAACAAGCCAGAGACAATCCTTGAACTCAAGGCAAACATTGTTGCAGAAATTCGAACGCTACAGCCACAAGTTTTGAAAGATATTATGGAAAATGCTCTAAAAAGAGCCCATCAGTGCGAAGCTGAAAACGGTGGTCATTTAAGAGACATCATTTTTCATACTTAGTGTAAAATAATTTCCATTTTGTATATTATACAATCTGAAAGAAAAAATAAAAAAAGTTAATAAACAAAAAAGTTATTAAACTTTTACACCCCTTGGTTTCTTTTGGCCCACCCTGTACAAACATTTATTTTTTGTCGCGCAACAAAGTTCAAAACTTTGAATTAATCGCTTCAACTTCCACTGCAACGACTACCACAACTACGCATTCTGTTTACTTCCCTTTAAAACAACAGTTTTTAACTTTTGACAGCTTGCAGCGCTACTCGTTACGTTGTACTACAGCTACTATTCTGTTCCAGCCTTTAAAGCAGAATATTGATGTGTCTGTCATCCGCTTTACTTTTATTATAATTGCATTTATAAACAAACAAAAAATGAAAACTTATCAATTATATTCAATTGATATACAGACTCACCTTCTTCTTCCTCTTCACTGCTGTCAGCCATTGCCTTCAGTTTTTTTAATTTCTTTTTCTCGTGAACTTCTAGTTCCTCCTCATCCTAAAAAATTAAATTTATGCGTTTGTTATTTTAATTGTTTATGCAAAGCTCCACGTTTCTGCCGATTTTAAAAAGGCACTGTTTTTTATACTTAAATTGTTTCTTAAAATTATTTGATAGAATTTAATCGATATGAAATTATTCAGTTAGTTGTGTAAATCGTTTTAAAAACAAATCGATTTAATACCGAAAAAATTTAAAAAATATATATTTTTAATACTTCTTTTAACAACATATATGTACATGCATATGTGCCCTTATTATGAAAGTGGGGTAAGTCATATGCATTTTTCATCAAAATAAAAATAAATCAAAAACTATTTAACAAATATTAAATAAATTTATATTAATAGAGACTAGGACAACTCTAAATTAATATGTTGCATAATATAAAAATAATTTTTGATTTGTTCAAATTTAATCTACTAAATATCTCAACAAAAGAAATATATGACTTAGACCAATTTCATAATTAAGGGAATATATACAAAAAAGGTGAACAGTTTGTTCACGAGAAATTTAGCTTTTTTCAACACAAAATATGACTCAAAGTTTATCGTGAACAAACTATTCGCCTTTATGCCGAATATGATTTTTATTAAAAGTTGAAAATTATTCACAAAATCGTTCGAAAAAAGGTGTGATTTAAAAACGATCGTTTTGAAATCGATTGATTTTTGTGTTGCTTTTTGTAAATTATATATACAGGGTGTCTGGTGGCAAATTTATATTTTTACATAAGATTATTTCAAAAAGCAACAAACGGTGCGGAGGGAGGGTTTCGCCGTTGGAATTATCGATTGTGCGGATTTGTTAGCCACGATGTCGCAGTAGTCGAGTGAGCATCGCGCGTTCACTGTGGATACATTTTTTAAGAGTAATAATGCTCGTCGACAATTTTGTACAAAGTTGAGTATTCGGCGAATATGTACGTAATTGACCGAGTGTAAATTTAATTCGTTCTTGGGTGCAGATTCCGGGCAACTGCTTCAGCTATGAATGTCCCACGGCTAGGGCCCAGTCGATCTTCAAGGACCCCCGAAAACATTGAACTGGTTGAAAGCAGTTTACGTAAAAATCCGCGACTTTAAATACAGAAAAGAGCAGCCTCACTGTGACTTCCAAGAGCGATTATTCATGAAATTTTAAAAAAGGATCTGAAGTTGGAGCGTTTTCACACTGTAAATCCCATTTTTTTGAGTGACGAGACTCATTTTCACTTAAACGGCCACGTCAACAAGCAAAACTGCAGTTACTGGTCTGCGGGTTCTTGGAGACCCTCGATTGAAACATCAAAAAAAAAAAAAAAATGCATTGCCCCAGGGTAGCTGTTTGGTGTGCCTTATCCATGTATGGGATAGTTGGACCATTTTTTTTTTTTGAAAATTCTCGAGACCTCCTACTCTGTAATTCGATTCGAAAGAAAATTCTTTCGAATTTACATGTTATAAACATACAAATTCAAAGCTTTTCCTTTCGATTCGAATTACACAGTAGCCCCCAGGCGACGAATGTGAACGTTGAAAATTATCGATGCGTGATTACGGAATTCTTTTTGCCAAACCTGCGAGCTCATCCATCTTATTCTTCACACACGTGGTTTTAAAGGGTGGGGCTACTGCATACACAGCCAGATTTTCGATGAATTTGCTTCGGGAAAATTTCCCCCAAAAATTGATCGGTCGCTTTGGGGACATCCCATGGCCACCGATATCGCCCGATCTAACTCCCATGGATTTTTCTATGGGGCTACCTCAAAGAGAGGGTTTATAATAACAATCCCCAATATCTTGTGGCTTTAAAGGAAAACATCCGTCGAGAAATCAGGTCAATCGAACAGAGGTTACTGCAGCGTGTGGCGCAGAACACAAGGCTCCGTTTTGAACAGTGTGTTCAACTCGAAGGAACACATCTGGATGACATACTCTTTAGAAAATAAAATCCGCATTTCCATTCTATCGTTCAATGCTCTTAATAAAACTTTGTCAATTATTACGTTTTTTATTTAAATTTGAAATTATAAATCTACTACCAGACACCCTGTGCATATACAGACACATGTACATATGTACATTAGGGATATAACTTTTTTTTAACAATTTTTTAAAATATCAAAATTGGCATAGCACAGTCCGATAGAGCATAAAAAACTATAAGGGAACGTATATTTATTTCACAAACCAACCGCGATAGAGTTGTTTTTCTTTTTGGTTAAGAAAAATTAACATGTTTATTTAAAACAAAAAATAAATAAAAAACACCGTATAAAATTATGAATATTCAATATTGCATTAAGAAGGCCTCGAAGTAATTTTAGATAATGTAAAATAATATTTTTGTTAGTTCAAGAAAAACCAATTGGTGCGTGAACTTTTTTGAAAAAAATTACAAAAGATTATGATTTTTCGTGGTTACTAGGACATGGTGGATCTCATGGTACTATGGTTATACCCCTAATGCACATATCGTCGATGTTTTAACTAACTGACCTAACTAACATTTTGAAAATTTAACAGGAGAGCAGTTTTTATGGTTGTTTTATACATTCATTCTTATGGCTGCGTCAGAAATCTTTTTACTTATATAGGCACAGAAGTAATGCTTACAGTCATGAAAATTTTAGACAATGTCTATTATGACTTATAAAGTCTAGTAGAGGACTTAACTGATTTTTCAAAAAAATGTCAGTTAGGTCAGTTAGTTAAAACAGCGACGATATATGTATGTATGTACCTATTATTTTGAATATTTATTAAGCGCCAAACCCACGATGTCGACAACGTTCGACTTGTCGCACACTTCAGTTCTCGTTGAACCTTCATAGTGAAGAGACATTAAAGCGGATTTTTTTTTACATACATACATACGAACAAATATAAAAAAACAACAAAATCAAAAATCATACAGAAAATATTCGTAATACATATTCACCTTGATAAATAAGCTTATTGGCTTTACTAATATTTTTTACAAAGCAAGAAATAGCAGAAACAAAAAAAAACCGTAAACACAAACAAAGTACCCTTGAGGAATAATACTCTGTATGAGTACCTCAAAGGAAAACAATTTTGAAGTGAGTTCTAACGGCAGAAATGCTTATTTTACTGTGAGTTCTGAAACTCTTAATGAAAAAAATATAAATAATAAATCTAATGAAAATCTTTTCTTAACGGCAAAGCCAATTTTTCGTCAGCGATCATCTTCGCTTTGTCCAATGCCAACTAGTGAATCGTTAACATTACCATTGCCTAGTAGTTCTTCATTTAAGTCTGCGATATCATCCGCATCGGGCTCGCCGCCTTCATCACTAAACCAAGTTATCACTACAGATAACAGTAGCTCAAAACCCAAGGTACAAGTGGGAATGGACAGATATATAACAGTGGTAAAGCTTGGGCGAAGCCCAAATTCTTCACAAATTTCATCTGTTCCAAAGATGTCTAGGGATAACAGCGCATCATCTACCAATCGTCAAAATCGTTTTTCATTATTGCAAGACACCGACGACAAGCCCTCTACATCATCGCAAAAGTCTTTTAAGCCACCACCTATTTATCTGAGAGAAAAAAATTCTAACGCGCTTATAAAAAAATTACTGTCGACCATTGCTGAAAATACTTTTCACATCATTCCAATTAAACGAGGTAATATTGATGAAACTAAAATCCAAATATATAATGAAAAAGATTTCCGAAAAATTGCTAGTGAATTCGAAAAAAATAAAACAAATTTTTACACATACCAACTTAAGAGTGCTAAAGGCCTACATATAGTATTAAAGGGCATAGATTCATATGTTGAACCCGAAGAAGTAAAATGTGCACTTGTCGACCAAGGATTCAAGGTAAAAAATGTTACCAACATACACTCAAAAAAAAACTAACTAAAACTTTGGAAAATTTTCTAAATTTGAGTAAAAAAAAGTTGTCGTATGGCGCCAAAGCTGTTTTTTACTCGAAACCAGTAAAATATTTACTAAATTTTTAGTTCATTAATGAACTAGTTTATAGTAATTATATTTTTATACTTAAATAAAATTTTTCTAAAATTAAGTCAAATTTCTCCATAAAATTCGAAGAATTGCAAAAAAGGTTTTTCATCTTTTATTTCAAATTTAGTAAAATTTTCAAAGTTTTTTTTTGTCTTTAATTTTGATACTTTTTTGTTTTTAATTAAATTCTATACCACATGGTATGTTTTTTATTATACCTTCATATTATATTCTTAATTAATTCACCATACATACGTATTAATTCCTTGAGAGGGGGCAAGTATTGAACCAACAACCTTCTGACTGATAGGCAAGCACTCTAACCAATTGCCTAACAGGACAGCCTGAATAAGCATTGAAATTTTTGTGTTTTAAAATTTTATTTTATTTTCAAAAAAATTTATTTCAAGTTCAAATATTCGTCGGATATATGAAAAATGTACTTGAATTTTTTGCTTAATGCAAATAAAAAATATATTCTATAATTTAAAGAAAAAATACTTAAAACTGGTAAATATATTTCTAAAATTTAGAATAACTTTTTATATCTTTCAAGTTAGTCAAATTTGATGAACTAATTAGGAGTAAGTCATGTCCTAAAATTTATTTTTTGATTTATAACGAGATCGACTAGTTTTTAGGATACAATTTCCCTAAACTTTTAAATCATTTTCCAATTTTTGGTAAATATTTCCTTTAAACTAGTAAACTTGACCTTGAATGTGAGAATTTTTGTGTGTATTTTTATGAACTACTTTTGAGAATATGAACTTTTTATTTTTTACTCATATTAAGTAATTTTTACTAGATTTTTGTAAAAATTTACTTAAACTTAGAAAAAATTACTTCAACTTAGAAATTTTTTTTACTTTAATTTAGAAAATTTTTTTCCTTAATAATAGTATATGTCTTTTTTTTTAGTGTATTTAATAGAGAAAAGGTCCCCCAACCCCTATTTCGGGTTGAACTGGAGCCGAATGACATACAATTGAAAAAAAATGAAGCCCATCCAGTTTATAACGTAAAGTATCTCTTACATCGAAAAATCACAATTGAAGAGCCACGTAAGCGTTCAGGTCCTGTACAGTGCCATAATTGCCAAGAATATGGAACGAAAACTTACTGCAAGTTACCTACAGTGTGTGTTATCTGCGGTGAATTACATGGTACTGCTAGCTGCACTAAGCCAAAAGATCAAGCAGAAAAAAAAATGTAGTAATTGTGCAGGTAATCACACAGCTAACTATAGAGGGTGCCCTGTATATTCTTTCGTTAAACAGGCTATGGGTCAAAAACCCAAGTTAACTCCAGCTTTACAAGTAAACGCGAACTCCGACACTTTTGCTCAAATCAGCCAACCAGTTACTTCACGTGTATCGTATGCTGATGCTGCTAAGAGTAGTTCAATTCCCACGCAAAATGTTCCACCGCCAAATAATTCAACGAATTCAAACTCAAGATTTAACTTTAGTCGCCTTGAAGCTACTATTGAGAATCTGGTGCTAACTATAAACAACTTTACTACAAATATAACAAGTATGATGCAAGAAATGCTGCGAATGCAGAATACACTGCTTCAAGCATTAGTTAATAAACCATGAACACGTTAAAAATATGTTTCTGGAACGCAAACGGCATTCGCCAACATAAAAATGAACTTGAGCACTTCCTCATGGGAAAA
Source organism: Tachina grossa (assembly GCA_949987645.1). NCBI lineage: Eukaryota > Metazoa > Arthropoda > Insecta > Diptera > Tachinidae > Tachina > Tachina grossa. The sequence goes on along the minus strand of OX465277.1, from coordinate 23,286,090 downwards.
AATATTGATATAATGTTGGTTTCTGAGACTCATTTGACCTCAAGAAGCTTATTTAAAATAAATGGTTACACTTTATATGATACAAAGGACCCGAGAGAGAGAGAGAGCATGTGGTGGATCAGCAATTCTGATTAAGTCAAGACTCAAGCACTATGTCCTTGACAACGTTAGTGAAGAATATTTGCAAGCAACGAACATTTTCGTAGAAAATTTTTGTGCGAATTTCGTGATATCATCAATTTACTCACCTCCCAGATTTTCAGTTACCGAAGATCAGTATGAGAAGTTCTACAAATCGTTTGGATCTTGTTTCGTGGCAGCTGGTGACTACAATGCAAAACATACGTACTGGGGATCGCGTCTTGTTACACCTAGAGGTCGAGCCTTGTTCACTACAATTTCAAAAATGGGCTTAGATGTCATTTCGAGTGGGGAGCCTACTTACTGGCCTACTGACGTAAGAAAAATTCCAGATGTTATAGATTTTGCCGTCACGAAAAATATTCATAGGGACTTAATTCATGTAGAGGCCTCTCTAGATCTGTCCTCCGATCACTCTCCAACAATAGTTACAATTTTCAACCCACTAAGGAGTGATTTAACTAACTCATATGTGAAGATGATTAATGGAATCAACTGGCTGGCATTCAAAAAATATCTTAGTAGTCACTGCGTAGAAAACATTCAGCTTAGATATTGAATTTAACATTGCCAATCTTAACGAAAATATTAAACAGGCTGCTGAACACGCCACTACCTCCTATCCGCAGACCGGCTTTAACAGAATTTATTCTACGGAAATTGAACGTCTTGTATGTGAAAAAAGGAGAGCTAGAAGAGAATGGCAACAACACAGATCACCCCTAAATAAAATCAGACTTAAAGAATGTACTAAACGACTCAAAGAGCTGATATCGTCGGAAAAAACTGCACTACTGGAAAATTATTTAGAAGGTCTTGATGTAACGTCCGCATCTAATTACTCTTTATGGCGCGCTACTAGAAATCTTAAACGACCCGTTGATCTTAAATCACCACTGCGTACTGCGACCGGAGGCTGGGCAAGAAGCGATAGTGAGAAAGTGTAGAATCAATAAAAGACGCTTTTACTTCAACAGTTGGCAGAATAATGCCTGTTTTATCGTTTTATTTGACTTTGACATATTATAAGGCTGCCAGAGTTATTATTTTACATTTAGACAAGATGACTAGAGTACAGTACTATTCTACTATTTACAAAAGGTAACTTATTTTCTGAGCATTTAAAATCTGTATTCACTCCCAATTCATGTACGGGTGCTGCTGATTTACCGAGTGTAGTTTCTCTACCCCTCGTCCCTTACGGTTTAAGATGCGTGAAGTACAAAAAGTAATTGCTGAACTCAAGCCGAAGAAAGCTCCAGGTATTGATGGCATTAGTAACAAAATGCTTATGAACTTGCCTCATATTGCAATAAGAATCCTGCTATTTACTTTTAATGCTATTTTAAGACTGCAGTATTTTCCACATAACTGGAAACTGGCCAAGATCAAAATGATTCCAAAGGCGGGCAAAGATCTTACCAAGACTGAGTCATATAGGCCTATAAGCTTACTATCTACAATCTCAAAGCTTTTCGAAAAGCTGCTCATGACTAAATTGTCCAAAATTTTAACTGATAATGGGTGCATCCCGGACCATCAATTTGGCTTTAGAAGTCAGCACAGCACGATTAAACAAACGCATAGACTGGTCCAAGTTGTAAGAAGAACTTTTTAAGCAAAGAAGTATTGTTCTGCTCTCTTTATTGATGTTTCTCAGGCGTTTGATAAAGTATGGCACGAAGGCCTAGTTTTAAAATTGAAGACATATCTGCCAATAAACATTCAAAAGCTTTTGGAAAGTTATATTATTGATAGGAAGTTCACTGTTGTGGAAGGAGAGTTCACGAGTGTGCCCGAATCTATATCTTCTGGTGTGCCCCAGGGTAGTATTCTGGGTCCTGTCTTGTATTTAATATATACTTGTGATATGCCTGTGAGCAATAATATCCATATTTCTACTTTTGCCGATGATACAGCCGGTATGAGTGTGCAAGAAAACCCTTATGAGGCATCCCGCAATCTCCAGGAACATATCACTCAGCTGGAAATATGGTTGAACTTATGGAGAATTGAAGTCAATGAACAAAAGTATGTCCATATAACGTTCACCCTAAGAAAAGATACTTGCTCCCCCATTCGAATCAACAATCAAAATATTCCTCAACATTCCCAAGTGAAATACCTTGGTATACACCTTGATCGAAGACTTACATGGAAACATCTTATTGACTCTAAGTTAACTCAGATGAAACTTAAGTTAACTCAAATATATTGGTTGATTGGCAGAAACTCAACACTCAGCCTAGACTGCAAACTTTCATTATACAAGTCGCTTTTGAAGCCAATATGGCGCTACGGAATTCAGTTATGGGGCACTGCTTCAGCTTCCAATTCGAGAGAATCCAACGAAGGCAAAACAAAATTTTACGGTTAATAACATCGGCTCCATGGTACATCCAAAATTCTATTATACATCGTGATTTAAATATGCCACTAGTGACTGAAGAAATTGCAAAATACGCAGGCAAATATTTAACAAAACTCGAATCACATCCTAATCCGCTTGCTCGTAATATTTTGAACTTTACTGGACACATCCGCTTAAAAAAGAGGGACACACGGGCTCTTATACCTAACACTTCAGATGGGACTACTTGAAAATACTTCCCCCCCCCCCTTTTTTTTATTATCACTACTAATGTATTATTTATAACTACCACTAAGTTTATGTCCGACACTGGTCGGGCCTAATAATTTTTTTTATAGATTTAAGATTTGAATACTTATTGTTAGTTCATATATGAAGATACAATAAATAAATACATGCATTACAAAAAAAAAAAAAAATTGGTGAGAGAGGTGAGAAGATTGGGGAGGGGTACACAGTTTCATATGCTCGGCAATTCTCTTTTGAATTGAAATTCGTAATTGTTGCGTAATTGTTGTTGTTGTTTTATATCTCAGGAACTAATAAGAGCTCACTCAAATTTTTTGACACAAAGTGCAGAAGAGACTGTCAGGATTAACATATATTTTTTTTAGAATTTTAAAAATTTCATTTTTTGAGATATAGTTCCCCAAACTTTAAATCATGTGACAGTGATCTTTGACCTTTCAGAAAAAAAGTTAAACTAAATGCGCTTTTAAAGCTATTCTCAATACCTATTAAATGGGACCAATATCGACCCTGTATCTTAAAAACTTTTGAAGTATGAGCAATAATGGCAGACTACTTATATGTGTTTTTAATGATTTTTTCATTTTTTGACGCGCCATATCTCAGAAAAAACAGAAGCTGGAATTCCAAAATTTTATATTTATCTTAGTTAAGTAACGTGCAAAAAGACAACTAAGTTTCATAAGATTCAAAGGTGGTTGGGAAAATCCGCTCGTCGGTTATAAAAATTTTAACCCATAACCAGTTTGTTTCGTTGGTAGTATGTAATTTATTTGAAATTTTTGGTTAAAATCAATAGGACCATCTTGCACTTAAAATGTGTGATCGTTTAACAGAGTTTTATTGCAATAATTAACATTGCTATTTATTGCAAAATTATATGTACATATGTATGTATGTAATGCAAAAAAAAGGTTTCTTTCATTCATGCCTTCGTAAGCATGTACATATGCATGTATCTATGTATGTACATGTAATAAAGGAATCGAGAAGATGAAACATTTCCTGGGTTTTATGGCAGCAATGCAATATATACATATTTATGTATGTGCCACTTCTTTGAAGTCGGCAAGTTTTAGAGCTTATTAATAAAATGCAGTTTGTGGATATTTTTAAAGTTTATGAAACTCGTTTTTCCCAAAAGAATACGCATCCATATGTACATACGTATTACCAACTAACATGCATACACACATATATGTGTGTATGTATGCACGTGTAAATCAAATTCGTAATAGACAAAGTTAATGATTTTAATTTAAGAAAATTGCACGAGTAAATAATTCTTTATGGTTATATTAATATATTTCCGCTTTTAATTTGAGTTTTTCATACGCATAAATGCAAATAGGCTTATTTTAAAATTTACAGGTGAATTATACACACAAATTTTTTTCAACATCAAAAATTTTTAGCACAATGCATTTTTTTCGTACGTAGCAAATTTTCTTTTAACATACGCAAATAAAGTCAGCAATTGTTATTACCTCAGATTCTTCAGCTTCAGAGTCCAGAAAATCGGCCATTTTAACTCTTTAAAAGTTATTTAAATATGTATTAGATATGAGATGAAAAATTTAACACATTAAAATTATAGAAATAAAATTTTCATAACCCATCCAAAATTCTTCAATTTTGTACATAAAAGTTATCGATATCTAAGTAGAGCCAGCGATGACTAAATATGTACATATAAACTTAACGAACGAGTGCCGGACAAGAATTACTGTAAAATATTATGACAAGACCACTTAAATATCGTGCATTTTACACAGTTGATAATATACGTATATATAGCATATATTTAAAGTTATCAAAATATAAATAATTTTCGTTTGTTTTTATTTAATATAATTATTAAAAAAAGTTGTTTGATTAAAAAGATAATTTCTGTTTTTTTTGCTAGAATTTTCATGTAAGCAAAACATGGTAAGATTAATCGAACTATAAAAATGCTTAGACGAAATTTACACTGAGCCTTTTCTGCTTGCCTGTGTAGGCAGGCTCTTTTAGTTTATTGGTGAGAGGGGGTGGGAAGCTTGCGGGGTAGAACAAAAGGCACAAAATGAAAATTCGAGGGGATTCATGACATTTCTCTTTGCCTTTTTCGTACTCTCAGCATTAAACGTGTATATAAATGCCAAAAAGACATGAATAAAAAAGGCTTAATGTAAATGTGTGTGAATCACCAAAAATGTTACAGCTACAGTTTGGTGAGAAAAACTGCTGTTTATTTCAACCTTATTTGCTCCCACAATGTTGAATTCATATATGACAGCTACGAATATTATGCCAAATAATGATAAGATAATAATTTGGAACCGTATAATAAAACAAAAGAAATTAATTTAAATAAATAACTAACAAGAACCAATAACGTTTCGATGCTATCAAATGAGGTAGTTTAGACGAGAACAATTTTTAAGCCGCATGATTTTTGTTCTTTTCCAAATTACACGAGACTAATTTATCTGGCACAAAATGTATACGTATATACAGCTTTGTGTGTGTTAGTGTTTTTCGTATTCATTTAACATTTGCTGTTTTTTAAGTTGTGTGTGTATTTGTTTTATGCTGCTAATACGGGGTTGAAGATGGTTGAAAAATTATGCCAACCGCAAAACCACTCTCTTTGCCTCTCTCACCAACAAACTGGCATGTTATGCCAGCACAATTATGCCCGTGTAAATCAGAGCAATTACCTAACGATGTATGTTATTCACTATTAATAGTTTTCGGTTTGTTTTCTTAACACTTCGAAAAAGAAAATTATTTATTCGAGTCACCCTCTGTTTTAATATTACTTCCTAAAATATTAAACTGCACTTATTATTCCTATCACGAATCATAAAGTACATTGGCTATGTTGAAGATTAATCGTAAATAATTATCTAAGTGAAAAGTATTGCGTTTTTCTTGCTCTTACGATGGAGTTCGTAAATAAATTAGGAAGCACATTTTGGTCAGCAGATATTTGGTTGCCTCCGAATATAACCTGGGAAGATATAGCTCCAGGTTCTCGTCAAGATGTAAATTATGCCGACTACACACATCTCATTTGGCCTTTACCTCTGGCTCTCCTAGTCATGCTAATTAGGTATTCACTAGAAAGGTATGGTTTAATAAGTCATAAAAATTAAACGTGCATATGCACATATGTACATGCATACATACATATGTATGGATATACAAAAAGTTTATGTAGGTGGACATTTTGTCAAGAACTATTGCCGGTCAAGTTAAAAATTTTATATATAAAAGCTCCACACGCACATACATACATACATACTTATGTATACATATTTATATGAAGAAACATGCACATGTACATATGTATATATGTATGGTATTTTTTGTCATTTAGGATTTATAAGCATCGACACACCCAGTAATTAAAATGTATGTTCTTAAAACCACCTGAACGTAGATATCTGCATAAATACATATATGGTAAAAGGTGATGATATGCATTATCAAATGATTCTTGTGTTATGTTGATTAAATAGGATTGATTTTGATCATGAGTTTTATGTGGGCTTGATCGTACATGTACATGCAAGTATCTATATAAGAATGTATGTGTGTGTGCACACATTTCGAATACATACCCTGTAGGAAGTATCAGCACTACTGACGAATAATACCCCAGTCAATGATTTTAGCTATAGGCATATAACATAAAGTCTACTACTGACATTGGTACTATTCACTGGTAATAGTACTTTTGGGATAAATACCCTATGAATAAATAAAAGTTCTACTCATCAAAAGCAAATGCAATTTAACCTCTATGCACAAAGAGTACACATTATTATAAATAGAATATGTAATTTTAGTTTGTATTAAAACAAGATATGTGTCTAATTTTTTCACGCATAATAGAAGTAGAGCATAATAGTATTATAGCTTTAAGAGAAATGTAAGCAGAGATAATAATAGAGGTAAAAGCACGGATATTGGAGGTCAAGAAACAAAGTGATAGCATGCCAGATAGATGGAGCCGGTTGATAGAGGACCAGATAATCGAGGTTGGACAATGCCGCCAGAAAATCACCAAAATGCTCGATAAAAGAGACGCTTAACCCCAATCTTTCTACAGGGTATATGTATGCATGTACCCAGCAAAAAATAAATGAACGCGTTCAAAATGAAGTAGTGTTTCATGAGTTCTTAAGCATGTGTTTCTTCGCATGGATTCTGAATGACATCGCAAAACGTAAATAATGCTATACTATTTGAACTCATTAAAAACGACGCATGCGACGAACGCATGCATACATTGAAATTAATATCCAGCAAAAAAGGCATGCAAAAACGGAATTAAATCATCACATTGAAACATTTTCATAAAACAAGTTTTATCTCCAACAAATAACAAGAGTGCGATAGCTCAGTGGTAGAGAGTATGCCTTAACAGTCAGAACAGCACGGTTCGTATCCTGGCTGCGAAAATTTTTTTCGTTTTCTATTTACGTTAAAAAACGTCATCGAATCATGGGTTCTTGCATGGGTTCTAAGCACTCATTTCAAACGTCATCGAATCATGGGTTCTTGCATGGGTTCTAAGCACTCATTTCAAACGTCATCGAGTCATGGGTTCTTGCATGGGTTCTAAGCACTCATTCGAATGATGAGCAGTTTTGCTAAATGTGAACCTATGCTCGTCAATGACACTCCTGTGTTAAAATCATGCGTTCTGCACCTAAGTTGAACCAATGCATTTGCAGTATAACCCATGCATTAACTATTTCTTTTGCATGTCTTTTTTTGCTGGGTATAGTTCAGGTTTTCTAGAGGCGGAGAACTTTTGAAACGAGATATGTATTTACATATGTATATATGTACATTGTACATTCTTATGTGTGTATGACAAAATAATCTTAATGTCAAATGTTAGTTGCATATTATTTTAATATGTGTTTAATGCAAAATTTTAGAATGCATATAAATGTGATAACGAGTGGTCTACTAACTACTGGCCAACGTATCGCAAGAAAATATAAAATGAAATATTTCAAGTTTAGGATACACAGAATAAACATTTACTCAAAAAACGTCATAACTTCTAAGAATTAGAATTTTTGAGTTAATGATGCAGAAGCAATCCTCATACCGTTCTTCATATTGTGTTAAAATTTAATACAAATCTCTTTGTTTACTCAGCTCATGAGATAAAAATAAAATTTTTATTTTTCCATTGAGTTGTGTGTAAATTGAAAACTTTAAAATCGTTTTCGGACAAACTGATTTTTTTGAGTTATGACGTTTGAGCAAATGAGCTATATATGTATTTACATATTTGCTGACTCTCTAGGCGTAGCGTAAGAATTGTTATAATATAAATATTTGTACATATACCAATGAATGAAACTGAAAGGCTCTATTTATTGTCAAGTGAAAACCCAAACAAAAAAATTTATGTATGTACGTCCATGCTAACCGCAATCAAAAAAATCAAATCAGCGTATAAAACTTTTATTGTGATACATTAAATAATTCAAGCATATGCATGTTTACTAATTGATTTACCAACATAGCTTCAATTGTACAAATAATTTTTCCACTAAAGAAATAATAACTTAATAAAAATTCATAACACGCTGTTCTAAGCAAGAACAAAATTTGCATCCAAAAATTGACAAAACTTTTTAAATAATTATGTATGTACATACATACATACATGCTTATGTATGTACATATCGCTCATTAACTCAAAAAACGTCATAACTCAAAAAACTACTTTGCCAGATAACGAGCTTAAAGTTTTTCATTTACCCACAACTTAACGGAAAATGAAAATCTTATTTAGCTTTCAAGAGTTGAGTAAACAAGATAAGTATTTATATGAAATTTTTACACAATACTCGTATGAAGAACGATATGAGGAATAATTCTACATCATTAACTCAAAAATTCCATTTTTCAATAAATTTACAAATTATAAAGCTCTTTATTTCCATAAAAATATATATGTATGTATTTACATATGTATGTAAGTACCTGTGTATTAAGAGAGAATGCCGCTAAATTTAAATTAAAAAAATTTTTAATTTAAATGTCATTTGGAATATATTTTTTTAATAACTCGCAATCGATTAAGAAGAGAGGTTCTAACTGCTATGCTTATTAATATGAGAGGAACATTAAACTTAATGAGAAGTTTAATATATTTACAAGGTTTCAAATTCATTTCCTATTAATAAAAAAAAATTTTAAAAAAGTATAAAGAATCGAAATTTGATTTGCGCACAAATTTTTTTTTTTAACAAATATCGAGCCTTAAGCCGAGATCCCACTATCGGCGCAATGTACCGATTTTGTCGGCTCACTGTAATCAAGTCATAAGTAATGAACCAAAACTAATTTATTTCTCAATTAATTCTTAAATAAGGCTATGTGGCTTTGTTACCACTGCAGTGAAGTGCAATCACGTCCTTATTTTTCAATTAGTTGAGAAATAAAGCCATTTTGCTGCTTTACTGAGTCCCAAATCACACTACGCAAGTCTTATTGCTAAGCTGATTAGTTTTAGGGAGAGAGAGACGAGGGGAACAGAAACGTTTCTTTTCCCCCCGTCTCTCTCTCCTAACAAACTAATCATCTTAGCAATAAGACTTGCATAGTGTAAATTGGGACTCATGACATTATTTCAGTGAGCCGATGAGAATCGGTGCATTGTGCCGATAGTGGGATCTCGGTTTTAGTTTCGATTTAATCGAAAGCGACAAAAATTACATTTTTCAGGAGGAGGTTTCTTTTTAAATATTCAAATATGTTTTTATACGTAAATTTTCGGTTACGATAAAATTTTACAACCCGCATCTTAAAAGTTACAAACAATTTTTGATCAACATTTTGATAATTCTAAGCTAAGGGTAGGCAGGCCCATAAAATTTTAATTTCGATAAAATCGAAAAAAAGGCTCGATGTACATATGTGTGACTTCCGTTTGAGTCAAATAAATTTCATACACATTTTTTTTCACTTGGCTATGAATTTGATTTATGAATTATCAATTAATTAATTTAAGGCTAAAAATACTTTGAAGTCATACAACTTTTCGAGTCAGTAAAAATTTAATTGTAAGAATTACGTCTGTTTCGTACCTTTAATTGGGGTAAATGAGAGAACTTTTCAGAGAGGTAATGATCTTCTTCTTTTTGCACGAAACAACTCATACTTTTTCTTTTTTCACATGAGTATATACAGGAGTATGTTATATGAACATACTAAAAGTATCAGTGCTGCCCAAATTGGTAAAACGCTAAAATAGCAACGGTGTTTAACAGATTGTATCACACGCATGGAAAGTGCTACACCTTCGTAAACAGGAGGCAAATCGTTATCGAACAAAGTTACGAAATATTTCCATATAAACTCTTGAAATATTTCGTAATTTCGTTCGATAACAAGTGCCTCGATTTGCTCCCAGCATGTTGTTCCGTTCAGAATATTTACAATTGCCTTTGATGCAATTTGTTCTTGAAAAATTATCATATGTAATTTGACTTACTCAATACGTGAATAATATATTTTATTTTTAATTTCAGATTTTGGATTTCTCCTATTGGCAAATCGCTTGGTATTAAAAGCACACGATCAAAAAGAGTCCCAACTAATCCTGTCTTAGAGAAAGCATACGAAAAGTCAACTCGACTGGATTACAAAAAGGTGAACACAGTGGTATAAAACACATGTTAGTTTGTTTTTTATTTGTATATTTAATCAACAATACGGCTACTAATATATTATAAGTCCCTTTCATATCCCTTTTATAAAGTGCCAACTTCATATTTTTGAAGTGACTTTGTAGCAGTCATCTTAAAAAAGGGCCCCGTGCGACGCAATACAAAAAGTAGTTCTTAGTACTACGTATAAATTTGTACGTAAAATTGAAAACCCTATGAGTATACTTCCGGGAAATCAATTATCTTGCTATGAATTTTAATCAAACTTTTTTACAACTAATGGTAGTTGACATTTAGATTATTTTTAATGGAGATAACTGACTATTTTAACATTACGATTATCAGTTAGTTATAAGCTGACTTTTATTAATTAAATATAAAGTTATATATGTATATGTATATAAATAACTAAATATATATAATATATATAATATTTATAATATATATAATATTTATAATATATATAATTATAGTATACTAAAAGCTAGGATTCACTATTCTGTAAAATAATTTTTTTTTTAGTTGTGACACTATTGATTTAAATGTGCGATATTTTTTAATTTTAAAATGCGATATTTTTGTCAGGGGTATTAAAGTATTCGATTTACGTACAACTCAATGAAGTTGAAAGATGACTGTGCAAATCATTTGTATGAATTCTTTATACAACATGATACGCCGAGTTATTCTAAAATCGCATTCTTTGAAGTCATGACGTTGACGAAGTAGATTATCGATATATGTATGTAAAAACATATCGGACATCTACTTCAATGGTGGCACAAACAAACAACAAACAAAAGAACCAGTTTTGCAGAAAACGCGTTTTAAGATTTCAATTTGCATACAACTCAATGGAGAAATGAAAAAAAAAAATTCTTCTCTCAGGGGGTGATAGTACAAGTTATTTATATGAAATTTTTACACAAGATAAAATACGAAATGCCGCATCTTTCTGCATTATTAACTATTGAAGTAAATGTGCGATATGTATATATAAAAAGTTAGGCAACTTTTTGAATTGCTTTTTTTATTTTGTATTGATTATTTATTTAACTTTTGGTAATATAAATTAAATTATTATTAATAGGCCATTTCACTATCAAAACAATTGGATTTGACAGAACGCCAAATTGAGCGTTGGTGGCGTTTAAGAAGAGCACAAGATAAACCTTCAACTTTAACAAAATTCTGTGAAAATACTTGGCGATGTATATACTATACATATAGTTTCATTTTTGGTGTGATCGTCCTGTGGGACAAACCATGGTTTTGGGATGTCAAAAGTTGTTGGCATGGTTATCCGCATCAGGTATGTATGGAATTGTTTTCATATTAGTGCGCGAATAGAATATTTATTGCCCATATTTATTGTGTACACATTGCGAATCACTTCCCAGCAAAAAAAAAAAAAAAAATATGTGAAAGAATTCAAGATGAAACAGTATTTTCATGATTTCTTAAGTATTTGTTTCTGCGAATGCATTCTTAATGCCATTATAAAACTTGATAATATTGTAGTTTTTGATTGAACCCCTGAACAACGCATGCGACATTGCTAAATATGTAATCATGTATAAAATATTAAAACAAGTTTAGCTAATTAATAAATAAGTGGGTATGTATTCCAACTGAGTAATTTTTTGTTTAATTTTTTATTTTGGGCCTTATATTGTTGGCGTTTTTCTACTTCAAAAATTAAAAAAACAAGCTACAAGCTAGTACAATACGTTTAACTTTCGCCGCAAAATCGCCAATCACAATAAGTCCCTATTTACACTATGCAAGTCTTATTGCTAAGCTGATTAGTTTATTAGGAGAGACGGGGGAAAAGAAACGTTGCTGTTCCCCTCGTCTCTCTCTCCCTGAAACTAATCAGCTTAGCAATAAGACTTGCACAGTGTAATTTGGGACTAAGGAAGGTTATTTATTAATACTGCGCATGCATGCAACAATCGGTTAAAATCAGCATAAATCATCATAATCATGTAGGTGTCCCTTTGTGTAAGTTGTTGTAGGAAAGTTCAACTGTTGAAGCCATATACATTGGTCACTGTAACATCAATACCTGGATTCAGAAACTTTTTGATATATTATTATTATTATTATTGATATATTTACTGCCACTTCCACTATGTCGAAAGAAAAACTCTGCGAAAGAAACCTAGTCGCTCGAATTTTAATACATTTTCATTCCACTATGTCACAGAATACACAGAAGTGAAGAAAGTGACAGGTAAAAAAAGCTCCAATCAGGTTTTTGTTAAAATTCATAGAAGAATTTGATACTGTAGTGTATTACTACTTACCAATTAACACAGCTAATAAAAATGTATTGCACTAGAAAGACGTAGCAAAACAAAACCGACGACAAAATTTGAGGGAAAATGAGACAAACTGAAAAATACCCGTATCTTCCGTCTCGTGACACTTCTGTATGTTTTGTGACTATGTCGTCAGCTTTCTTTCGCTTGTGATTACGTATGTCATTTTTTTGTCTTACGTGTTTATAAATTAAAGTAGTGCCAATTTGTATATTTCAAGTATTTCTAGCGATTTTTTAAAATTTACTAACATTTACATGAAAATAAATACAACCATATTGAACAACGAAAAAGAATTTAATTAATTTGGCTTAAAAAGCGATAGGAACTTTAGCCTGTTAAAATCATAAATATAGAAACAAATGGAGTTCGAATAATAATTAAAATTAACTAAAATTAATAGTCATGGGCCTGTGGCAAAAATTAAATAAAAATATACTTAATAGTAACAAACCAAAAAATTTTGCCTTAAGTAGAACAAAAAATATAAGCAAATTAACTAACATGTGTATAATTAGTAAAAGAACAAAGCGACAATGGTAAGACTGTTGTAAATATAGAGATGGTAAAATTGAGCTTACAATACAAAAAAGCTTTCAGCAAATTGAAATACGATGAATCAAACAATTCACATATTCCATTTGCAATAATGCTAAGTATATAAAGCAGAAATCTACATCCAACTGACACCACACACAGTGGACCAAACACAAAAGAACGCTGATGATGAAGGTTTAGTGGCCTTCGAAAACGGCTGGCTGTTCCGTTCAACTATGTGTTGTCAGAATATTTACAACTAACTTTGGTGTTATTTGTTCATTAATAATTATCACATGTAATTTGGCTTAAAAAGCGATACGAACTTTAGCCTGTTAAAATCATAAATATAGAAACAAATGGAGTTCGAATAATAATTAAAATTAACTAAAATTAATAGCCATGGGCCTGTGGCAAAAATTAAATAAAAATATACTTAATAGTAACTTTGGTGTTATTTGTTCATTAATAATTATCACATGTAATTTGGCTTAAAAAGCGATACGAACTTTAGCCTGTTAAAATCATAAATATAGAAACAAATGGAGTTCGAATAATAATTAAAATTAACTAAGAAAAAGAATTCAACAAAATAGTCGCACAGCAACAGCAAGTTATTGCTGTTTTGCTTTACAACTACATTCGTTTTGTTTAAAATGTGCGAGTACTTTTTATAATGAATATAAAACAAGAATCAAAACAAAAGTGTTCAATAGTATTTGTATGAATATTTTATGACTTTTCTCTACAAATAAAAAATAAATTGAAGAAATGTGAATAAAAAAAAATAATAATGTGATAAAATAATAATTTTAGAAACTTTATTGAATTCTTTGCAAATAAATTTTACTACACGAAAGCAAAATAGCAAGTGAGTGATTTTGACATAGTGTTCGCTTTGTTGACGACTCATTCGAATTAGTGGCATGAAAATCTGTATGAAAAAACTTACGTTTTCTTGCGACTTGTCGTTCGAGTCAATGTTCGTAAAGAAGTAAGATAGGGAAATGGAAATCAGTTTTCTTTCGCTTAGAATGCGAATGAAGACCTTCTTTCTAAATAGTGGAAGATGCAGTTATTTATTCGTTTTCAGTAACGATAATGTGATTCTGTAATTTCTTTTGTTACAATAGTGCCATCCCTACTTGGGATGGTCTAATACCTGGCGATTTTTAAAACAGCTGTTTTTTTTATCTCAAAAATAAATAAATGACTATTAATTTTTAATTGCTTGCTTAAATTTAATGAAATTATGTTTTAACGTTTTATTTTTCTAAGATTAAGTGCAATATTTCGTTGCTACTTTCTGAATTGTAGAAAATATTTACTCCTGTTATAACAAACTTCGCTTATAACAAAGAAAATCGCCAGGTAGCCCGAAGTTCGGTTCTGTATACATATGTTATATTTATTTATATTTGAAAGTAGTTGTTATTATCTAACGTCATATAAAAATTTCCGTTCCGTTTGCAGTCGGTGTCGAACGATATTTGGTGGTACTACATGATATCAATGTCATTTTATTGGTCTCTTACTGTAACTCAATTTGTTGATGTTAAACGGAAAGATTTTTGGCAAATGTTTATTCATCACGTGGTCACCCTGCTTTTGATGTCATTGAGTTGGATTTGTAATTTACACCGCGTGGGATCGTTAGTATTAGTAGTGCATGATTGTGCCGATATTTTCTTGGAAGTAAGTACTTATTTACATATTTCTTTTGATTGCAAAAATTTATTAATTTTATACAAGAAATCAATAAGAGTCTGAACAATGTAACGAGAATTCATTGCGGTGCGGTTTTTCATACGATTTTGAAGTAAAAACCCGCAGTGCGGAACGGCATAAATTTAAAATCTATTTTATTTTCATTGTGGACTTTCTTATTCTCTCAATTTTTGACTCTCTTTCTTTTTCTGATGTTGCCATAGTTTTTGAATAATTGGCGGTGTTCACAACAAAAAACATGATTTTGAAGTTCAAAAATGTTTGTCATAAAATATAAAAGCTTAAAAAAATTATCAAACATATCTGCGAATGTATAAAATTTTAATAATTTTTTGTTTTTAGAGAGAGTAAATTTTTTATAAAAATGTATGCACAAAAAAATTAATAAAAATGTAAACAAACAATGACAAGTATTGTCGTCGCCGTCTTCCGTTGTATTATGTTTATTTTTCTCTCCCGCAAAGAGAAATCGCACCGCACCGCAAACATTGTGTTTAGGCTCTAAATCGTTATAAATACATATATCAACTACATCTTTGACATTTTTTTTTTACCAACTTAATGATCAAACAAAATAATTGATTAAACAGAATTGCGGCATAAACACATTTCCCATACAAATTGAAGCAAAAAAGCAGCTCCAGAAAGCAGTCGGGAGATAGAATCTATTTTATTTTGAGAGCGTTTTTTCTTATGCTCTCACATATAAATACTCATTCTCTCAAAAATGTTACCATACTTTCAATAAATTTCATACATTTTGTAAACAAAACTTCAAAGAAAAATAAACACAAAAGGAAATCAAACAAAAATGAGAGAGCATTTGAAGTTACTGCCGTAGATTTTATTATGGGCTTTATTAATTTGACAGCTGTTTTGCCTGAAGTTGCTGACTTATACCCCTTTTAGACAAGGAAAATTTTATTTTGCAAAGTCTTAATTCAGCTGGAAGGAAGACAGAAGGAGATAGTATTCCTCAATCTGTCTCTCACATAGCTTAATTAAGACTTTGCAAAGTAAAATTTGCGTGTCTAAAAGGGGTATTATTCTGTTTCATCATTAAGTCCGAAACTTCAAATGATCCCCAACTTATCTTTCTTTTGCGATCTCTGTAGTTTTGTGTATAAAATGTGTGACATTTTTTTTAAAGTATGGTAGCATTGTTGAGAGAGTGAATATCTTTGAGAGAGAGCATACGAAAAAAAGCTCTCAAAATAATATATATTCAATTTCTCGACTGCTTTCTGAGACTGCTTTTTTGTGTCAATTTGTATGGAAAATGTGTTCACGATGCAATTCTGTTTGACCATTAGTTTTAAAAAAATTCTTTGTTTTAGAATTTAATCTTGTTTAAAAATTTCACATAAAATGCTTGTACACTCATTTTTTGAGAAAAGAAAATATTTGTATATCTTCATTGAGTTGTGTGTTAATTTGAAAACTTGTAACTTATTTTCTGCAAAAATATTTTTTTAGTTATGCCTCTGTTGCAATAAAGGAGCAATATTTACATATATTTTATTATTACTTATTTTTAACCCCCGACTAAAAAAAGGGGTGTTATAAGTTTGTGGTGTGTGTCTGTGTATATGTGTGTCTGTCCGTGTCCACGTACAGGCCAAACGGCTGGACCGATTTTCATTTAGTTTTTTCTGTTTGAAAAATGACTTGATCGAGAGGGTTCTTAGCTATGTTTGAAGAAAATCGGTCCAGCCGTTTAGAAGATATAATATCTTTTGTGGAAAAAGTCGGGGGTTTTTAAAATTTTTAATTATTGTTATATTAGAATATTCTTCATTCTGATTTTTAGGCCGCGAAACTGACTAAGTATGCAAACTATCAAAAATTATGTGATATAATTTTTGGAATATTTACCGTCATTTGGATAATTACAAGGCTTGGATTTTATCCACGAATTATATACAGGTAAATAAAAGAAATATAATTTAAAATGGATTGTTTGTTCATTTACATACATCATACCCAGTTTTTAATTGTACATAATTGCATACAATTGTTTGTGTTTTTTGTTTTTTTATAGCAACAAACAAAATTTTTTTTGATCAATATATTCAACAATAATTTCTAATTTAAACAATTTTATTATTTTAATACTTCAGTTGCTTAATTCAGAAAACCTCTTGTGTCTTTGTATCTATTGTATTATCATATTACACACAATAGTGTAAAATACATTACTCTCGGTGTTCTATCAGTGGCCAGCCTTGCACAACACACAGGATGCTTACAATTAAAAAACAAAAAGTGTATGTGATACACAAATACACGATATAAATTGTTGTGAATTAAGCAAATATACTGTAATACCCCTTTTAGACACGGAAAGTTTACTTTGCAAAGTCTTAATTCAGCTGGGAGAAAGACAGAAAGGAAAAGTATTCCTTCCTCTGTCTTTCTTATAGCTGAATCAAGACTTTGCAAAGTAAACTTTGCGTGTCTAAAAGGGGTATGTTTTATATCGTTGTCTGTTCACAATGAAATTTTAAAGATGGCACAATGTTGCCACATTAAAATTTTAAGACACTCATTGTGAATTCCCTAATAATATTACACTTTTCTATATTTTACGATTTGAACAAGCTAAATAAAGTTCGTATCGCTTTGTAACCCAAATTACATGTGATAATTATTAATGAACAAATAACATCAAAGTTAGTTGTAAATATTCTGACAACACATAGTTGAACGGAACAGCTAGCCGTTTTCGAAGGCCACTAAACCTTCATCATCAGCGTTCTTCTGTATTTGCTCCACTGTGTGTGGTGTCAGTTGATGTAGATTTCTGCTTTATATACGCAACTTTTATTTCAATTTGCTGAAAGATTTATTGTAATGAAAGCTCAATTTACCATCTCTAAATTTACAACATAATAATTAGTAAAGAACAAACGACAATGGTAAGACTGTTGTAAATTTAGAGATGGTAAATTGAGCTTTCATTACAATAAATCTATCAGCAAATTGAAATACGACGAATTAAAACAATTCACATATTCCATTTGCAAAAAAGTTGCGTATATAAAGCAGAAATCTACATCAACTGACACCACACACAGTGGACCAAATACAGAAGAACGCTGATGATGGAGGTTTAGTGGCCTTCGAAAACGGCTAGCTGTTCCGTTCAACTATGTGTTGTCATTTTTTATTAAACAACACAAAAAACCTCCATTTTGTTGTGCTGTTTTATTAGTAACATAAACACTATCGTCTTTTTTCAGTTCATCCATAGAAGCACCATTAATTGTCCCAATGTTTCCTGCTTATTACATATTCAATAGTCTGCTAATAATGTTATTGGTTCTTCATATTTTTTGGACTTATATGATACTTAAAATAGTGGTTGATTCACTTCAAAAGGGATTGGTAAGTTTTAATTATAAGATATTTGAATTTAAATATGGGCATTTCCATCGAAAGGTCCGCCGAAATCTGTTTCTTATTACATATTTTCATAGAGAAACAATGAAATAGCCAATTTAAAAAATTTTACATTTGCACATAACGCATTTCTAGATATTCCAAAGCAAAGCCATAAAAGCTTAATTTATTTTTTTTTATTTGGACGTCTCATTTACTCGTTTTTTTATGAACGTTCTTAAAGAGCGGTTTTATTCATGGACTTTTGCTCTCTAAAATTTATCTGAGGTTGCAGGGAATCGAAAAAGAACGCATTAGGAACTATGCGATGGCAAATAACTAAATTTTTGCTTTGCAAAGTCGCATGTTTCCATGTCACGTGCGACATTGAAAAACAACATTTGTTATCAGTGCGTCGAAAGTACAAACAGATATTTAACACTATTAAAATAAATAAAAAACTTGTGAACGTGGTACCTATATAAAGTTGGTCACGTGCGACATAGGTTAGGTTAGGTTAGCAGGCTGCTGGTAAGGAAGGGGAAATTTAGACTCCAGCTCACTTGGGTCCAATACAATGATCGCTTTGTGATACCTGTGTGTTAAAGATAAGTTAGTGAGAGAGGATTATAGGGAAAGGTTAGTGATAGTGAAGTATGAAGATGAAGGAAGAGAGAGAGGAAAGCTTCATTCTTTTATAACTCTGCCTTTTTGCACGCGTTTTAATAATGCAGTGTTGCAGCGCCTTCTGGTATCAAATGAGGCGTATTAAATTTTGAAGCTGTGCTTAGTAGCCATTGATTATTTTACTTCGCCCATGATTCTGCTACACAACGAAGGAGGGCGCTCTGATATTACATTATGATTAGCATCTGCTGAAGCCGGTGCCCTATGCCTGCATCACTTGAACTTTTCCCACAACAACTGATACAAAGGACACTAATGCACATCAGAAAAATGCGTGGTGTTGTTATTTTAATGACTGTCGGACACTGGGCTCGAACCCATGACCCTAGGTTTTGTAGTCAACGTGCTAACTACTTCAGCCAACGCCACGTGCGACATCGTAAGTGTAAAATTTAAAAATAGTGTTTTTAAATAAAATAAAAATGTACATACTTTCAAATTATTTAAATTTAGATGAACAAACAACGGCGAAAAAAAACTAAAAAGAATTGCAACTGCTGAGATAAAAATTCAAGGCAGATAAAGTATTATTACAAAACCACAAATTAAAAACAAGAAAACAATGCGGAATGCTAGGAAAAAGTTGGTTGAAGGAAAAAAAATTAAATGATTGAAGAGAAAAGTCGGAATGGCTGCATACGTAAGAGACAATGTCGTTAGAAGGTCATAATTTATAATTTCGTTAAAAGGCCAAGAGAAACAATATAACAATATCATTACGGAAAAAGATGTCACGTGTGACTGTGATTGAAATTTAATTTAAAAAAGTATATCAATAATTTTTGGGTAAACTCAAAAAAATTTTAAATAACATCAAGGCACAACATTCCAAAATTATTTAAATTAAAATATTGCGTTTTAATCGTTGGTCGCATACTGTTTTGCAATTATGCATCTTGAAGACGAAAAATTGTTCAAAATCAAACTGCACCAATTATAGGGCTAATTAAGAGCTAATTATAAGTTACGCTTATTTAAAAATATCCCTTTTATTTACTCTTTTTTTACTTTTTATATGTACGACGGTCACTTTCGACATCATGGAAATGCCCATATGTGACAGCGCATAGAGAAAGGGACCTAAGGGTAAAAAAATCAATTTTCACTTTTTTTTTTTTTTGATGTGGACAACATCTGAGGATCGAATGATACCGATCCCATGCCCCAAAAGTGTTCCCTCCCAGAGATATGCGCGTTTCATTCAGTGATGGTACACCAAAGATACACGTATTTAAATCTTTAAAATGGCTCTCCTGAACAAAACAGGTTTTTACCCTTAGGTCCCTTTCTATTTTGCGCGTCACATATACATAAATTAAATGATTGTTTTTAACAAATATTTACTCTAATGATTTTTTTTCAGATGTCCGGAGACATCAGATCCAGTGACAGCGAAGACGTTTCAGAAAGTTCTGAAAGTCATACATTAAATAATGGCAACTTGGCAGGGCATCTAATGAATAACGATGTTAAAAAAATGAATAACACTACCAAAAAAACCTAAAAAATTAAATTTGTTATAATAGTACCAAATCAGTTCATTGTTTTTTTTTTAGTTATACAAGTATTATAATTTAAAATGCTTTTACATTTGAATTACAAAAAATGTACATTTATTTTGTAACAAATAGGAAAGTTAAATTAAAATATAAAAAGTTAAGAGAACATTAGTATATATATTTATTCGGTTAGTTTTTAGACACAACCGCATTAATTAATAATAATAATAATAATAAAAAAAATGTTGAGTTTTTGCACACACAACTTATATAACTGACACATTAAATAATACACCAGCTGTTTTTTATTTTTTATTCGAAGTGTGTATGACAGACACGTATTGCCAGGAGATGAAAATGAGCTAAATTCCAAGGAGAGCGTAATCAAATGTTGCACAGGTAAAGGTGTACGTGAGTACGTACAAGAATCAGATAATATTTAACTTAACTTGAGCCTAACTTAAGCCGAGACCCACTATCGGCGCAATATGCTGACTTTTGTTGGCTCACTGCAATAAGGCCATGAGAAATAAACCAAAATTGAGGACTAAGGCTATTTTTGTCTATTACTTATGACTAGATTAAGCCAATAGACGAGATCCCACGTCTTAAAAAATTCAAATTCAACACGCAGAGTTTACTTTTCAATGGATTGTAGAGAGAACGCGGGTAAATATCTTCGGTTTGCCGTAGATCAGGAGTCTCTAAAGAGACTGAAGTTGTTAGAGGGTGTTGTGAAGTTCGGATTGGGGACTGTCAGATTTAGTTTTACTAAGTCGGATGATCCCAAGAAGGCTGCGAATGGTGCAAATAAACCTGCACCACAGTGAGGCAGCCTCGGCCGAACTAGTAATACACCTCAATAGGTCCGAGTAGACGTGGCTCTTATCCAAGAACCCTGGATTAATAAAAATAGGGTTTGCGGTTTCAGAGTCACGGGCTGCACATTGTATGTCCCTGCCACAGGGGATAAGGTAAGAACTTGCATGTTAGCAAGGGAAGGGCAAGGATTAACTTTATTTAATTCTTTCAGTAACGGAGGCTTACAGTCGTTAATGGAGGGGCCAGTGCTAAGCAGAAAATTGTGCTTGCATCGGTCTATATGATGCGGTTGATCTACCGGCAGCTGGTGTGCAGAAGCTAACCAAGTATGCAAGGTTGAGAAGGGTTGCATTAGTACTCGGCTGCGACGATAATGCGCATCATAGTCAGTGGGGGAGCAGCACTATTTACAAAAGAGGTGAGTTAGTGTTTCATTTTATAACTTCTAGCAATAAATGTTTATTTGTAACAAGGGTAACGTACCCACATTCAGGAATAGGGATAGGGCAGAGGTTATAGACATAACACTAACTAACAGAGATAGGAACCTGATAGAGAACTGGATGGTAGATAAGGATTGTACGTTTTCGGACCACAGTAGGATATCATTCAGTCTCAATTTTCCAGGGGAAAGGCGTGACCCATAAAGGAATCCAAGAAATACTAACTGGGATACCTATAGGGCCACTGTTGATATTAGAGCAAGGAAAACTCCGCAGGTTGTGGATACACAAAGAGGAGTGGAAGAGGAGGTGGAATAATTCATTAACACTTGTAGGGAATGCTTTGAACAGTCCTGACCAGTGGTTTTCTCGGGCAAAAGAAAGCAGCCTTCGTGGTGGACCAAAGATCTAAAAGATCTGAGGTCCTCGGTTAGAAGATTGTTCAATAGGGCGAAACTCACAGGAAAGATTGAGGACTGGAACAATCATAATGTATTGCAAAGTATAAGGGTGATCTTAAAAGGGTGAAAAGAGCCTCATGGAGGAAATACTGTGAGGAGATTGATTCCGTTAATGAGTTATCGAGGTTCCGGCGTGTATTGTCAAAAGACCCTAGGCCTCCTGGGGATCTACTCTGTAACTCGAAACGAAAGAGAATGCTTTCGAATTTGCATGTAATTAAGATATACATTCGAATGTATTTTCTCTCGTTTCGAATTACAGAGTAGACCCCCTGGGAATATTCAAAGATTGGATGGCACATGGACGGAATCCAGCTCTGATATACTTTCTGTTCTGATGGACACTCAGTTTCCTGGCTGCAGGGAAGAGGCAACGACTGAGTTTAATTTTAACTACTTAGATTAGATTAGAGGGAGCAGTGGACGGCGTAGTGACGTTTGAAAAAGCAACATGGGCAATAAATACATTTGAACCGTACAAATCACTGGGCCCAGATGGCATTTTTGCGGCCATGTTGCAGAATGTCCCAGAGCGCCTACTACTGTCTCTGTTGTATATCTTTAAGATATGCTTAAGCAGGAGGTTTATAACGAAAGGCTAGAGAGAGGTTAGGGTCATCTTCATACCCAAAGCGGGTAAGGCATGCCACTCAAAGATGATGGATTTCAGGCCAATAAGTCTTTCGTCGTTCCTTTTGAAAACATTAGAACGACTGATTGATCTGCATCTAAGGAACACAATTGATACCCGCGTCATTAGTGGCACTCAGCATGCCATTCGTAAAGGTGAGACTCTTAGGGTTCACAACTTTCTAGTGGAGTGGATAATTATCATGCTTAACAGCAGAATCATCTACTCGAGTATAGAAAGAGAAAGCCTGAGGAGATTAGTGACAAGAGGTACACCACAGGGAGGAGTTTTGTTACCTATATTGTGGTTGTTGGCAATGAACGCAATTCTTAGGCGTTTTGACAGGAGCGGGCGGAAGATAATTTCATATGCGGATGACGTGTTTTTACTGGTAACGGGAAAGTTATTTCCCACTATCAGTGAAATCATACAGTCGGCGTTGGGGGATATATCCTCCTGGGCCAGCAGTAAAGGACTAAGAGTCAACCCAGAGAAAACCGAGCTAGTCCTCTTTACCAGGAGATACAAAGTAGAAAGCTTTGTACTACCCAGAATGGGAGGGGTGGAGCTGAGACTAGCAGAGGGGGCTAAACACGTAGGTGTTTTCCTAGATATCAAGTTTTCTTGGAAAATGAACATGCAGGTAAGGCTAAAGAAAGGGCTCAATGCCTATTACGCATATAGGAACTCCATAGGAAGGAACTGGGGTCTGCAACCAAAGGTAGTAAACTGGATTTACACATTGGTTGTCAGCCCGGTTATTTCCTATGGTTGTGTAGTATGGTGGGAGGCATTGAGGAAGGAAAGTCACAGGTGTGCTCAGAGGAGCACACCTCAGGCTGTCTTGGACGTCATTCTTCGTCTACTTCCTATAGAGGACTTTGTGGTGGAAACGGCGACTAGAAGTCTCCTTAGACTCGTGGAAACAGGTTTGGTGAGGACAGGAATATCAGGTCACACATCCATCTTAAATAAGATCGATTTTGGTGATCAGGAATCCGTAACCCGTGGGTTTAGGGACTATAACATCACTGAAATCGATTTTAGTAAAACACCCTTAATGGTAATTCCCGATAGGGACTATTGGGTCAAATCCGATAGGCTGTATGAGGGTAGTGCAGTCTTTACAGACGGATCGAAAATGGGGGAAGGCACAGGGACTGATGTCTATATCTTGGGAACGAACATTCGTAGTTCTTTCAGACTGCCGAATGAATGTAGTGTTCTCCAGGCTGAGATCTTGGCGATCCTTAGAGCCACGGAGCTGGTGACCAGAAATGTAGCTGAATGTGAGAAGTTAACCTTCTACGTTGACAGACAGGCAGCGCTAAAAGCTTTGAAGGGACACAATGTGAAATGAAAACTTGTTAGTGACTGTAGGAAATCCCTCATCTTGCTTATGGATAAGTATAGTGTCGGAATATGTTGGGTTCCTGGTCACAGCAGTGTTGAGGGATATGACGTTGGATGATAGAGTGTCGGACAGATCGGTGAAATTACCGATAGGTCATTACTATAAAGAACTCAGTAATTAGGTAGAAAGCAGGACCAACAGTTTATGGTGAAATAGGGAGGATTGTAGAGTCTCGATGGGCTTTTGGCCCATCAGGAAGACTCAGGAAGATCTAAACTACTATTGCACATGAATAGGAAGGCGATGCGAGTCATGATAGGAGTGTTGACAGGCCACTGCTCGGTCAGAGCAAGAACCAGCATTTGGGAGACTGGCACTCCCATTTTTGTAGGATGTGCGGGGATGAAGAGGAACCAGAAACCATTGCATATATTATCTGTTATTGCCCGAAGCTGCAACGTCATAGGCTTAGATGGCTGAGCAGACGTTTCCATGAAAGCATTACTGATGTCGGGAAGTGTAAACTAGAGGACATCAGGGGCTTTATCATGGGAATACGGTGGCTTAATGATGGATAATAGGGTCACTTCTGGCTGCAAGTGGGAGGGTAAATAATACTTTTTTGGGCAACAGAAGGGAATCACAATGGACCAAATTGGGTCTCCGAGTGGAGCTGCGGTAAAGCACCAACCTTCCTAACCTAACCCAACAATTGACCACAGGATTTGGGTGGAAAAAATAAATTATTTTGGGTACGACAACGCTTGCGGGGCTCAGCTAGTATATATATACATATGTATGTATCTGTTGAATATTTTTTTTTTGTCAGAGAATGTGAGCAAAGTTTGCCAAAACCGATTCCTTCATAAAAATCAGTTGACCATAAGCATTTTAAAAATACATATTAAAATGTTCCGTGTGTGCCATTGCCCACTTTTCAAAATATAAAATTATACGAGTATAACAGGGCCTGTTCGAAAGTTCGTCATCGTACTGCATATGATTATTCTACAATGCTTTTATTAAATTGATAAAATTAAATATTAAACATCCATTGAATCACATATTTACTTGTATGATTCAATTCTGCGCCAAATATACATAATGCAGATTCGAGTTTACTCGAATAATGATCTATAAAAATTGGTAAGTGGAATAACAATTATACATAAATAGATATTGTCATAAGAATCATGATTATAATACAGAAATTATAAGGGCATAGTCATAAATGATTTTTGGTATTTCCATTGCTATTACCAAAGAATATAAATCATATAGAATGCGCATCTCATACAAGCTAAAATTTTCTATGACGGGTATTTCCAGTACTACCCGTCCAGCGTACACACTCTCATTTCTTTCTGCAGTGTATGCTACGCTCGCATTGATGAGAGCAGCGTTGCCGTTGTGACATTAAAGTATCACTTTTGACCCCTTTTCGTGCCAATGAAACTTTTTATGACCATTTTTTAAATTTATCCCTTTGTATCATTTTAACAGAATGTATGCCATAGGGCAATCATATTATTTTATTATTTTGGTCGATAGAAAAGCCAATAAATAAATGGTGAAAATATTGCAAAAAATCTGACACCCAAATCCTTGATTCCAAATGCTATTTATTTCTCAGAGTATCGCAATTAAAAAAATATGTATTTTAACTACATACACATTCATCTTTAATCTTAATAAAACTTTTTATAAGTTAGTAAGTTTTTATAAAATGTTTATAAGTTAAAATAGGTTCAAATGAAGTAAATTTGGAAGCCAAAATTGAGGCCTTAAAGTATACATGTATGTATATAAATGATCAGCATCAACAAAAGTGAAGTAAAATATAGATGGAAAAACTGAAGTTAATTCATTTTCTTTTTAACCCCAGACTAAAAAAAGGGGTGTTATAAGTTTGTAGTGTGTGTCTGTGTGTCTGTACAACTACTCGTACAGACCAAACTGCTGGGCCGATTTTGATTTAGTTTTTTCTGTTTGAAAGGTGACTTGATCGAGAAGGTTCTTAGCTATGTTTTAATAAAATCGGTCCAGCCGCTTAGAAGATATCACCACCCCTATCGTGAATATTATGGGAATAAGTTGTTTGGGAGTAAACTTTTTTTCCCATCCCAAAAAATTGGCATCGCGAATATATTGGGAGTTAAAGTTTCTATTGTAAATTATTTATAAATGCTGTATAAACAAGTGTTTATCGTGAATTACCTCACAGAAATTTTTTAAAGGAAAATACAAATACTTAAAAAATTAATAGCGTGTATCTTCGTTTTTTTGGTGCTGGAAGAGGAGAAACAGTCCATGGAAAGGTTGCAGAGAAGATATATTCGAGATGAATCGGATCCACTATCACTCCCGGAGATAAAGTAAGATTTATACATACAGATTCAAGGAATATTACAGGGTGAACAAAGAAGGATTCCAATACCTGCTGACTGTGTTGATGGAAAACTTGCCTCCTAGTGGTAAGATATTTTCCATACCACCCATAGTAAAACTCGCCAGCACTTTGAGATTTTTGGCGGAAGGCAGCTACCAAAAGGGAGTAGGTAGGCAAATTGATGTCGGTTTGGCGCAGTCTTCATTCAGCGAAGTGCTTTCAGAAGTGTTTAATTCATTCCAAAATTTTGCCACATCCTCTTTTTTTCCTTTTGGAACCCTTTCGCATATGAAGGGTTTGCTACCATCGCTTCCACCATGCAATTAATTTGCTCGTTATTCACATTTGCTTTCCTTAAATAAAAAAATGTACTTGTTTTTATAAAATCAATATAAAAACAATTTATAACTTACATGTTCCCGTCTTGTTCCCATTGGCATGTGTTGCGAATTTATTTTACAAAATAATTCTTGGGAGTAAACATTGGCGATGCCATATTTCTTATGTTTGTGAATTCGCTCCCAAAAAATTTGTTTTGGGAATGATTCACAATAAGAAATCAGAAAATTTGGGAATTTTTTTATGGGAATAGTTGTTTGCGATAGGGATGCACGTCTTTTCTATAAATATTCAGGGGTTTTTAAAACTTTTAATTTTTGTTATTATATTTTTTTCATTTATAAATGAAAAAAGTAAAAATAATTCAAATAATTAATTAATTAACTACGAACATATTTCTATAATACCGGCTAGTAGAGTATTTACAACTACAGTTTTTAATTGCAAATAAAAGACGAGTATAAACCTATTATCAAGGCATATCAAACAGGTACACGTATCAGGCATATTGCTAATCCGCTGATTTTTTGTTTACAAGTTTATAACGAAGAATTCGTTTGACAATTACTTTTATGGCTTGTTTGATGCATACAAATTTTTGACAATTACTTTGTAAAGCTATGTGAGAAGCACAGAGTTGCCCACAGTTTTGCTTAATGCATGTACCTGTAGTAAATGTGCCTTGCCTATTATAGATAGCTACTAAATATAAAAAATCATGAAATCTAAAAAAAGAGTGGTCAAGTTGCGGCATTTCATATCGAATGAAATTCCAATCGAAATTAAATGCATACTTCGTTCGATATCGAGTGCCGTAATTTACCCAATTACTTAAGATTTATAAAAAAAATTAGAGACTGTAAAAACACAAATACATATATTGGACATGGTTCATCTCACTTATTTACTTAAAAACCAGCATAAGTCAAAAAATTTACTTTGAGAAAAAACCATTTAAAGTTTTGTAGAAAATTTTAAAATTTGATTCTAAAGAGGATAATATAGTTATACTATTCTTTCAAAGCATTATCCATAGTTCTTAAATACATATTTTTTTTTAACTGAACATCCTGTATTTCTTAATAAGTTCTTCACTTGAAATCTAATCTTTGACAAGTGTCTACTTTAAGTCTATTTGACAATTGTAACGCTAATTTATGTTTATACTTTATGTTTTTTTGTAAATTATATTTTATAAAGATGAAGAAATAAGGTGTAATTCACTGACTTTGTAACTGCAGAATTTGGAAACTTATCATACTTAAAACAAACTTTATTTCAGCAACAGCAACTTTCCTCCGAAAATCTGTGATTTTTGTGGTAAAACTCGGATATTTTTACATAGTTTTTTTTTCAATTGGCCGCATGTTTTGCTGTTGAAAAAGTAGCAAAATGCGACTTAAGTCGCACAACGGCAACGCTGGTGATAAGAGCAAAGAATATAATGCACTCAGTGTGTGTTTGCTTGCGCTTTGTACTTTCCCCCCGCATCTTAAGCGTAAGCAAAAAATGTTTAATTTTTTAGCTCAGATGCGCATTCTATACAATTTATATTCTTTGCTATTAGACAAACCCTTCATACTTAAAAATTATTTTCTACATTTTAGTTAAGTTTGATATTCTGGGGCCAGATTTTTGCGTTTTTGGGTCTATCTCACGATGTTGACAACGTTCGTCTTGTCGCGCACTTACATTTGAAACAAAAGCAAAATTTTAAAATGGGCGGGAGAACGCCCATTAAATTTATTATTACATTTCAAGTGGTTCTACTTAACCGATTTTTACGAAACTTACCACACATTTTGACCTCTAAAATACACAAAACGTTCCATTAAAAAAATGAGCGGAGTTACGCCAATTAAAATTTAATATTTTGTTTTAAGTGGTTCTACTTTAGCGATTTTAACAAAACTTAAGACACACCCTGCCTGAGGTGAAAAACACAAAATCTTGCATTTAAAAAATGGGTGGCGCGCGCCCATTAAAATTTAATTTTATATTTCACTTGCTTCCTCTTAGCCAACAGATTTTCAAATTTATTTTTGTTTGAAAGAGTTTACTTCCAGTTTGGTCCCATACATTTTTTTTCGAAAATGTTTTATCAGATCTTTCCATTGAAGTCGATTTTTTTACACTTTCATATGTTTCCTAAAAGAAATAAAACTGTGCTCCGAATTTCTCAATTTAACTGCAAAAGAAATATGTAAATTTTTTGAAAAAAAAAAGTGCTCTACAATATATATATTTAATCCATTTATTCCTAGGAGGAACATAGAACCATAGGGCTCTCCTACAAAGCAGTAAAATATGACTTCTTAAGCACTTTTTCCTTATTGCCATCGAATTGTCTCAGTTGTCTGGATTGTAGCTTTATTAAAGTCAATATAGCTAGCAATTTATTTCTGTTTACGTAATAAAACTTATTTCTATTGCGCAAACTTAACTTTGTAAAATTACAAAACGCAAGCAACTATTTACATATCGTTACCGTAATATAGAAAGGCCCGAACTCATTACTTTTTAAAATCAAGTTTTTTGTATATTTCGATGGAAGAACATCTAACCCATCCAAAATCTCGATTTAAAAAAATAACGAGTTAGGCCTTTCTATAATATTAAGGTAACAACATGTATATACATATGTACATATTTATGTATGCATGTCAACATGTCTCTTAGGAAAGACTTAACAAAGAGAAGCCCTTGAAAAAGTTTAAATCGCCGCGTTCTTTTTTTGTAACTTCTGGAATGCTTATGTTATTAAACTATAATTCTTAGAAATTTAGTTTGGATATTATTCTTTATTTTTATTTAAGTTTTTACACCTTTTTTTTTTGTTAGTAGAAATTTCTAAACGGCTACATGACCTACAAAGGTTAGGATATTACCAATAAAATAATTAATAATAATAATAGATAAGTAATTATAAAAAAGAGAAAGTAAGAAGTAATATTTTTTACTTACATTTTGTTTTTTAACCCCCGACTAAAAAAGGGGTGTTATAAGTTTGTAGTGTGTGTCTGTGTGTCTGTCCGTGTCCACGTAAAGGCCAAACGGCTAGACCGATTTTCATTTAGTTTTTTCTGTTTGAAAGATGACTTGATCGAGAGGGTTCTTAGCTATGTTTGAAGAAAATCGGTCCAGTCGTATAAAAGATATAACATCTTTTCTGAAAAAAGTCGGGGGTTTTTAAAATTTTTAATTTTTGATATTATTAATTTATTGATAAAAAAATAATAAAAATCCATTTAAACAGAAATATGAAATTAACAACTTTAGATACTTAGGTTAGTGCGTAATTCTATAAATATATTTATAATTAAAAATAAATACTTTGTAAATATATTGATTTACTGCAAATAATTCAAATTTATGAAACGATCACGCAACGCAACAGCTGTTTCGTCCACTACTCGTTGGAGTTTTACACCGGTTTTTACTTTTTGAGCTATTACTTAGGGTATTAAAACACTGGGAAGTTGTTAGCGCATACGATTTTAGTGTTGATTTGACAGATGGAGGTAAAGGCAAAGAATCGATTGCATAAACACTAGTGCGTCTAACAATTGTACGGCAGCATAATTCTTGTAAGGATAACACTGTAAAATAAAAAATTCATTATTATTTTAATTTTTATAGAAATTTTAGTTGGACTGCAAACATGTCATGTAGTGAAAAAAGACATTAAAATGTTCAGAAAATTCTACAAATTTTCAGGGTGTAGATAGTAAAAAAAAATAAACATTTTCTATATTTTCTGAATTTATCAGATATCCCTGGCAATAAGGAAAAAAAATGCTTGTAATTTTTTACTTTTTTATAAGAGAGCACTTTTAAGCTTAAATTAGACGTGACATAGCCATAACGCCATAACCAAACCAAAATTCAATTGGTTTCTATGGTGAGAGTTATGGCGTTATGGCGAGTCACGTATAATCGAATACAGTGTTGCCCATTAGTTTGAATCGAACGGCTGCTCTCTTGGCTATGGTTATGTCACGTCTGATTGAGCCTTTCAACTTTTTACTCGATTTTCAGACATTTCTTTCTTTTACAGTTAGATTGGACAATTTGGGTTCGCTCTTATTTTTTTGAGGAAACTACAAATAATACATTCAATTTGAAATATGTATATCAAATTAAAAGCTGAGCTAAGCTTTTATTCGATATGAGCCCAGACAGAAAAACACAATCAGCACGACGTTGCTACGATTGTCTCCGGGTGCAACTAACATCAGTACAACATTCGTTTACCAACATTTTAATGTACTCATAACATTAAAATGGTAACGCCGAATAACCGTCCTCCGACTCTTGTTTTCAATGTTGTCACAATACTCTAAATACAAATTTATAAGGTCGCCACAATGGAAATTTCAAAACTTAAGTAAAATTTTTGTATTTACGGTGTTGCAGCGGTAAAGAATTATTGTATTTGGTGGGAGATTACAAGTCGAGAAAAGATTATTAGCAAATCATTGAGCTTTAACTTGCTGAGAAATTGCAAAAAATAATTGAGATTTTGCCCAGGTGAACTTTTGAATGTGAATATTGCAGGGATGCCATTAACTCATAATCAGCTTATCTCGAATTAAGTAATTTTTCGTTTTTGTCACACATGCAATTATGCATAACTTTTCTTCGGCATCAATGGCGACAACTCGTAAAGTGTCTTCAATCTATAAATATTTTCTGATGTTTTATCGGATATTGTTCAGCGTGCATATTCAACATGAAACGAACCGAACACTCACGAAATCCCTTTTTTTTTTGTCACGAACACCTCTTGTTGAGTCTTGCGTGTTCGTACGACACGATACCATGTATACTTTAGACATAGAGTTCGTACAGAATTCTCTTAAAACAAATCGTAGACTTGTTACAAAATTTCTTATAGACAGAAGTCCGATTTTTTGTCATCCACTCACAATTTTCGACGAAAATTTAAAACATTTAATGATGTAATTTTACATTCTGAACTTACACAATTGCCCAATTAAACAAAATTATTTGATTCAAATTCAAATAAAAATGTTTGTTGTGAATGTTTTTTTTTGAGGATTTTTAACTTATTATTTATAGACGTAATTCTCAATAACATATTGAGAGTTTATCTATAAATACTTTTTGGTTGAAGTCTACTGATGAGGAACGAAATGCTCTACAAGGAATTCAAACCAACAGCAAACCAAAATTCTTCATACTTTGTTAATACAATTTAGAAAGCACCAGGCCACATTTATTGAATGTACCTTGGAAAGTTCTTTCGGACTTATTAATTTTTTTTTTACTTTAAAAATATTTAAAACTTAACTTGCCTTTATTATTTCTCCATATTCTTTCCATCCCATTTCTGTGAAGAGCCATTCGTGCCAGTTCACAAAATGATTCTCTTATATTAAAATCGCAAAGTGGGGATATTTCAAAGCAAGACATATTATTACGAGATGCATACAGTTCAGCTTGTTTGGCTGCAACTTGCCTTTTGAATGCCAAATGAAGCCTATTTCCTACAAGAACTTTGGGAATACCAGGCGCATGCTAAAAGAAATTCGCATAAAAATGTATTACACTTCATATACATATGTATATGCATGAATATTTTCTTAAAATATACCTCTTCCACTTCTTTCAGCCATCTATCAATTCCATCAAAACTCCACTTGTTAGTTATATCGTAAACCAAAATAATTCCTTGCGCTCCCCTTGAGTAAGAACGAATAATTGTACAGAATCGCCCCTGACCAGATGTGTCCCATAATTGCAGTTTCACTCGTTTTCCTTCCAGAAGAATTGTTGTGGTCTTGTAAGCTTAAATACACATTAGTAAAGAAAATATTTAATATTTGATCCTTATACTTACCGCTTCCACTGCAAAACGGACTTTCTGATGATGCATCTTCTAAACCTGATAAAATTTCGTGTTTGCCAACATCGCTATCTCCAACCAACAATACTTTAAGCAAGTAGTCATAGTCTTTCGTCATATTATTCAGAGACTGCAAATATAAATTGAGATTTTATGAAAAAAAAATAAATAAATTTAAATACAAGGTAATAATTCAGCTTTGCAAACCACAAACTTGGACTCACACCCTTCTCCTGTGTATACATACTTACATATATACATATACTATAAAAATGATCAACATGACAACGTATACAAATTAATTGAAGGATTCGTAGAATCGCAACATCAAAATAAATATTAATGTTTATTGAACTAGTTTTATAAATACATAACACTGTATATTTATATTGTATTTTCATCATTTTCCATCTTACACACTTGCATGTATCAAAAGTGGATTTTTTTATGCAATACTACACAAATTTAGTATGGCAAGTTTTACTTTCAAGTTTTTGGTTGAAATTTAATTAATATTTTAAATAATTCTGTTCAATAACACCAACTACACAATTTCTGTTTAGTAGGCACTTAATATGTACATACATCCATAAATTCATATTTACATAAAAATCTTTGCATGTCCTACATATCTACATACATTCATACGTATAAGCACACACACTTGAAAATTTCGAGACATTCATTGGTCATTTGCAAAAATTCAAATTAACAAACCATTACAATTGCTAAGTCACTCTTTAATATAAATATTGCAGGCACTTTTCAATTTAATAAACTTTTGCATTATTTTTACAATATAAATTAATATCGTTCAATGAAAAAGAGTTCTATGTCACGAAATTCTACTATATTTTCAATACAAAGATGTCAACTAATTCATTTGAAAAAAATCGCTCAAATGAGTTCAATTTGCAAAGGAGATTAAAAAGGTATGTCAATCCGGGAATTTCAACAAGTACTATTCGATTCTTAAAAACTAATATTTTAGCCCTAAACTCTAAAAGTTTGGCCTCTAATTAAGTTAAAACCTATATCTATATATATAAAGGATTGAAAAAGAACTTAATAAAGTACACAGAAAATATCATATGTCATGAAGAAAAATTAATAAAATCTAAATTAATTACAATTTACACTTTTTGTGTATAATCAGATGTATATACATATATGTATTAAAGATGGTAATTTTTATCATATTTTAAACAAATATTTTATTTATATACTCAAAATATGTAAACCGTATTTTTTATAGCGATTTTCGTAGTAAGTAAGGTTAGTGATGAGAAAACTTACCACCACTGCTGACAATGGTAAATTAGTAATTATCTGGCAACTTTAATCTAAGGCTTGTTTTGCTCGAAACTGAATTTGTTTACGCGAAAAAAATTGAAAATGGAAAAGGCTGATGGAAAGGTTCGTTTGTAGTAAATTGACGCTTTGTGTTAATGGGACTGGTTCTTTAAAATTTCAGGTAAATTGTCAGGAAGATCCTTGGGAAGACGAGTTGTTGGTGAAAGCATATGATGATTCAATAAAGTTGGCACGTGAGGAATTAGCTCGTCGTATTGCCATGTCTACTAGCAAGGAAGTCAGCCATAGCTCAAACGGGAGTAACAACCCAAATTCCGTTGGTATTGAAGTTATAAAAACAAAAAATGAACATAAAGTCGGAGATTATGTGCGAGCAACATATGAAGATGGTATAGATTATGAAGCCAAAATTTTAGCCTTAGATGGAGACTCTGGAACATGCCTATTGAAATATATTGGGTATGAAAATGAACAAAACGTGGCCTTAGACGATTTAATTCCTTCATGGGGCAAAAGAGCTCGTCGCCTTCAATTCGCAAAGGCTAAATTGGATGACACGGAACCAGTTCTTAATGTGGGTAAGACGGGAACCACAACATATAAAAGAAACAAATCAAGCAATGTAAAAACAATTCCGCCGCCACCTCCGATGCCTCCAATGCTCTCTGGCACCCAGAACTGTGAGGATTCGGAGCATCTTTCAGCAATGCTTATGTCGTGGTATATGAGTGGCTATTATACCGGAGTGTATCAAGGAATGCAAATGGCTAAATCGGGGTCCAAGAACAAAAAGTAGTAACACATTTTCCGGGACGAGTGAGGATATAAATGTATTTTATGTTAAATTAGTAATTACTTTATATAATGGAATGCTACGGAAGTTACATGAATTTATAGTGATGGCATTCACATTTTGTCCGTTATTAATATTGAAATATTGGACTTCGTTTCTAATTTTTTTATTTAAATAACATGAATTGATAAAAAAAAACCCTTGAGCAGAAATTTTTAAATTGATAAATAGTCTTATAACACGTTTCCATATACATGTTTTGGAGCAGAAAACTTGTTTTGCTCAAAACCAATGTTTTCCTACATGTTTACCCTTACATTTTTCATATCAGCAAAACTCCTCAAATAAGTTGTTTTCCGATAGAACATAAAATTTGTCAGTGCAATACTGCGTTGCTGGCTGAAACTTCGAAAAAAAACTGCAATATTCTGATAAAAGATGGCACTAATAACAGCAGTTGCACAAAACACACCAGTTGTATATATATGTAAATTAGTGAAAAATTTACTAATCTAAATAATAAGGTCTTCGGCCTTGTTAATTAAATCATAGGCCTTGATTAAATCAAATTGATTTTGAAAATTCGTTGAACCAAAACACACAAAAGCATAATGGAAACACTTCGAAGTGTTCTGAGAAAAACGAATAATTTTGCTCATAGTGGAAACGTACTATAATAAGGTTTTCTGAAAGTGATTAAAATAATTAAAAATTCATGTATTATAAATTTATCAGGTGTAGATGCTGGGTTTACGTTGGCAACGTTGTGACTGAAATTAATAAATTTTAATGAATTAAACGAAAAAGGCGAGTATTGTAAAATGATGGCGCAGTCGTGTCTATATATATATATATATATATATATATATATATTTAATTAATTAATATTATAGGGCTTGACCCGGAATTGTGTTTCGCATGGTCTTGTCATCTATAGTCACCACCTCTTGTAATTACAAAATGTTTATAGTCGTGTCACAACAGAAATAAGAATTCATAGCTCTACGTCTCCACCTGACATGAAATTTTGCTGTAACTTGAAAGGCGGTGTCAGATACAACTTCAACACTTTGCGTGACGTTTCTAACTTTGGGGAAGAAGCATGACGCAAAATGTGTATGACATAATGAAAACTTTGACAACACTCACTGTTTGTTTCACTATTCGGTTTTATGTATAAAACACAGCACAATTCGATTACTCTGATACCACGAACTCGTTTTTTACGTAAATTTATCGACATTTTAATAAAAATTTCATATTTACATGCGAGTTTGGTCAAACAAATTAAAAATAGTATACCAACTGATTGTCAAAGCATGCAAAAAGTTGAGAGTAGCCTAACTTTTCGCTTCGCTTTGCGTTAAAAGTTCTTTATGTGAAATGTTTCATATAAGCATGTATGTAATTACATTTCATCTTAGATGTCAAAGCGAATCTTCAACGCGAAGCAAAAGTTTTATCTGACATGGGCTGAAGTTACAACCGAGATGTTAACACAAATGCACTAACAATAATGTTATAACTTAAAAAAAGCATTAACATACCATTTACACATGCCACTATAGTGGCATGCCATTTCGAAAAACTCAATACACTCACGATTTTTCACTAACACACTCAAATTTTTCGCAATGGCAGCCCCAGTGGCAGCAAAATTTGCATGCGAGTGAAAATTTGGCAGTTGCATGCCATTGAATGTCAAAACGAAGAAAAGTGTTACCCTGTTATACATTTGATGCAAATTTATTGGATTACTGTGAAAATTAAATTAATATTTTAGCTTGTTAAATGTGTTATTATCATTTATAACTTGATTTGTGTGTGAAAAACTGGAGTTTGTTAATTATAAAGAACTAATATTATTAAAATAATAATAATAATAATAAGTGTTAATAGTTTCCTCAAGAATGTGCCTTTGTGACGTACTGGGTAACTCTATTCTATAAACAAAAGGAAAAGTAAAAATGGAAGCGAGACTGAGCCAGCTCGCTTCGACGACATTTTTAAAATGGAGTGGCAATGGCATGTGTAAACAGCAAAGCAAATGGCAAGAGATTCGACTTTTTCGAACAATTTTTCGTCGATAATACGTACACAACACTGGCATGCCACTAGTGGCATGTGTAATTGCAGTGTAACTTGAGCAGTCTACACTTAACATTAACTTGAAGTTAGAGTTAGACATTTTATGTCAGGTGGACACCGCGAGTAACTAGCGGTCTCCACTAGCCATGAACTTGGTATGGGCATCATGTCGGACATCGCAAATGGCTAATGGAGACCGCTCATGTCCAACTTTCGTCCATGCTCCGACATCAATGCCCGAGCATATGTCTGAGCAAAAATGTTCGCCATGAGATTTGACGTATACAACCATTTGCAATAGAAAGAAAAGAGACAGAACAAAATTGGTAAATATTCCATCTCTATTGCACTACTGCAAAAATTTTTGATATGCCTGAACATGGACATCGCACGTTTTCACCACAACAAGGAAGTTAATGAATTTTTCACAGTTGCTCTGCCGGTGTCATGTCCAAATCGATGGCTGGTGGAGACGTAGGGTAACAGTCAACCAGTAAAATATACATACGTATATATTGCATTCTTTTATTGAAATACTTGGGTATTTTACTATTTTGTAATTTTATATTGGCCTTGTAGGCTTGTTATTACAAAACTAAATAAATAAATATATAAGCATTTTCAGATCAGATAGCTAAAACGTCAGTTCAGTGTTCTGTGTATCGAAAAGTTAACCTGTGTAGACTAGGGGTAAATTTTGCAGATAAGTTCTGGAATGCAACTCGTCATCGCAATTTCACCACGTTAAAAGTTTTAAAATATAGTTGGCAATACTTTTATAGTATTTGACTACTTATCATCTACATATTTTTTCTGAATAATTAAATACATTAAAAATATCTCTTCTCCATGATTAATATTTTAACTAAAACTATTTAAGTGGATTGTAAAAAAATCGGATGTGCAATCTTTTTAAGTGAGGAAAATAAGCACGGGAAAATTTTTCGTCTTCAAAAAATTTCCTATATACATAGTTGACAACGGAACTGGTAGAAAAAAATCAACCTTGTTGGGAAAGTCAACCATTTTGTGGTAAGGCATTTTATATTTTTTTTGCATATATCCCCACACTTGTGTGTGATATTGTGCTTATTTTTTATTCTTGGAATGTGCATTTCCTTCAAAGGAAATATTAAAATATTTGTGTAAGATAAAATTATTATATTGTTGCAATAAAATTAAGTTGGTGAAAAAATCAATACATACACTTGCAATACGTTTGTATGTAAATGCTCCAAAAAGATGTACATTTTCGGTAAATACGTTGTATATACATAGAAGCATACATATTTACTTATGCTCATATGTAAATATGTATGTTTTCTACGTACATATGTATATTTTATAAATCACAATTCAGTATTGATGTTTCTTTATGGATACTAAAAAAAGCTAAAAAGGAAATTTCGTTTAAATTTGTATTGTAAAAGTGTGGTTTAGTGACGAAATGTAAATTTTTGCGAATATACTACTTACGTACTGCATATGCATGTAGTTTGAACAAAAAAAATTTAAAAATTAAAATTGATGTAATGTTCATATGTATGCAAGCATATCAACCTAAATATTTCCTGTAAATCATAAGTAATAAATGAAACCCCTTTGAAAATACTTCGTAGGTTGTGTGCAGTACAATTACCTATATGTATGTGTGTATGTATGAATTTATGCATTTTTTAGAAATGTGCAAATAAATTGGGGTCTTTTCTGCAAATATTATGAAATAGGTATCTCCTTTTGTTAACAATCAGTATGTAAAAGGTTTGTGCGATTAAAAGAAATACGTAGGTACATCATATATATTTGTATATTTCTATACGCTCGCATCTTCTGTCTGGGATAGACATTGTTTAAAAATATTACAAACACATGCATATTTGGAGACCAATGCAAATTAAAATAGTTATATGTACTCAGGAACCTTTTTAACAATGATGCTAATTGACACTTAATATACCCCGTCCATTATGACATGTTCCCATACATTTTGTGACCCTTTATTCGATTTTTATTGATTTCCCTACAAGTTGCAATTTTGGATCAATACAAAAAGCAAAACGCCATGATTTTTATATATGACTCTTTGGAATTGTTTCATAAAAGCCTAACGAAGTAGGGTATGAAGTAAATTATTTATTTATTATTAATAACCTAGTCAACGTAGGCCATAAATGGCATTTTTTTTAATACATACATACTAGGATTTGGGATTTCCCGGACTTTTGCACTTCCCGGGAAATGAGAATGAAAAAATCACGTTCCCGGAAAAAGATAATTTTAAATTAGGTACATTTATTGAATGAAAGTTGGCAATTTTTCGATTGTTTTTATCAATGTAAGCATTCTTTTTTAAATTAAAGTTAGTACAAAAGCAGTTCTAAGACAAATTTTTAAGAATTTTTTTAAGAGAATTCAAGCCAATAGCAATTACTCAGTAAGTGATCATATTTAGACTAATTGACGACTGTTACAGTTAGTAAACAATTTTATAAGGCTTCCAAATTATTTTATTAAGAATTTGTCTTGCTTATTTCTCATTATTCTTGAGAATATTCCAGGAGGATTCTTATCGCTAAGTACGAGCAAGTTACAGTATTATAATCAGCTGCTCCAAATTTTACATAGCCTAATCCACAGTCTGTATAACACCTAATTCACACGAAGACTTTTATGAAGTCTATTTTTCGACGTCACTTTTTGTTTGTTAGCGAACGGGGTAGAGAAGAAAGAGGGGTAGAAAAAATGACTCGATTTCTTTTTTCCATGGTTTTTTTCATATTTCTCTTTACATTGCTCTTGTTGTTATTGTTGTTACGTTTCAATGTTACTCTTCTATCTTATTGTTATTTTTTATTGTTACTCTTCTAGCTTATTGGCTATATGAGTGGAGAGAAGTAAAATTAGACGTCAAAAAAAAAAAACATCGTATGAATGCAAGGAATTTTTGGTAGCAACTTCAAAAGAGAATTAAGAAAAATAGACGCATAAATTTCACCGTGTGAATTAGCACTAAATGTCTTTGATTTTCCATTTTATTTCTCCCAAAATATTTCCTTCAAGGTTTCAATAATAACGTCGGCTTATATTAAATTTAAGTATTGTCACGTCACAGTTTTTACAGCTTCTATGAGCTTAAAATTTTCACTACAATTTCCAACATTTGTTGCTAATTCGGCAAAAAATCAGTTCCAATTTGTTTAACATCGAATTACATATTTACTTTAGGAAGCGATTTGTTCATTGCAACCAAAGTATTCCACTTTCTTATGTTATAGTGATTAAAAGACAGCCATTAAAGCTATTAATAATTTTGATTAAAATGCCTCGCTGATCTAGTTTCAAAAATTTCAAAAAACAATACAATTTCAGCATGTCAAAATTTAATTTTTTACAAAAGTGTTAATACTTGTATTATAATCTGATACGGCCTT
Organism: Tachina grossa; assembly: GCA_949987645.1. Classification (NCBI taxonomy): domain Eukaryota; kingdom Metazoa; phylum Arthropoda; class Insecta; order Diptera; family Tachinidae; genus Tachina; species Tachina grossa. The sequence continues at coordinate 23,245,551 of OX465277.1, read as the reverse complement.
ACGAAATGGTATGATTTCAATTTAAGACATTTTTATTAAATTTCCGCATAAATTTGAACAGCTCACATTTTTTTATATTTAAAAAAATTATGGACATTTTACTGCTTGTTTATCGGTGTCGAAGGAATAATTTTTTTTAGGGTAAATTTGAAACAAAAAAAATTTAAGAATTTGTTTGTTGTTTTACGTTGCAGCCACACGTTCAATAAATGGCTTTCAATTTCATTACACATATTGTGTGTCAAAATTCCTTAAAATTGATAGCTGTGATACAAATTTATAATCAATTTCATTTCTTAAATGCCACCGACGAAGAAACAACTCAAATTTGTAGCTTCAATCAATGTGTGCTGTGACCAGCCGTTCAAATTGAAAATTAAATTGCCATTTACTTGGGGCCACACGTTCAATTTTTGACTTTTAATTCCAGTCAATTTTCAACACACACTTTTTTCACTAAAGGCTCAGTTAGCCGACTGTAATGTAAAGTAACTGCAACAGTAGGAAACAGCTGATCGATATTGTTATGTGAAAAGTAATGAAAATGGTTATAGAGATGTAATGTAACGTAACCTACTTTTCATATAAAAATATTGATCAGCTGTTTTCTACGTTACAGTTACATTACATTACAGTCGGCTAACTGAGCCTTAACACAATCAAACTTTTTAAATTGAAAACTAGATTGATTTCAAATTCACCTATCCATTTAAATGGCAATTTAATTTTCAATTTGAACAGCTGGTCACAGCATACTAGGGATTGCCGTTCGGTTCTAACCGAAATCGCGGTTTTAACCCATGAAAACCGAAACCGACAAAAAACTTCGGTTTTTAAATTTTACTTTAACATTATTATATTGTTTAAAAATACAGCAAATACTTAACATTGAAGACTTTTATACATTAATAAGCATTCTGTAACAATTAAAGGTAACAAAATTGTAAAATATTAAGAAAATTATAACAATTCTTTGCAGGAAGAATTGTAATCTATTATCAAAAAAGCTTTAGCAGATGTAAAGCAAAAAGACGATTATTTTAACGTTCTTCGACAAGCAACCAACCAACATATTATTGCTTCACAAGGCAATAACACAATAAAGTCCTATTCAATTGAAAGCGAAAGAGTGTTTTCTGTCGCTGGTAACTTCTGCACAAAAATAAGATTTCGTTTAAACGACTCTACATTGAACGCTTGAACGTTTCTGAAATTTTATTACTTGAATAATTAAATATAAATTTTTCTATTCTTAAGCTTTTTATACACATACACACTACTAAATGTTCCTTTTCTAATATAAGTACCTGAATTGAATACAAACCAGAGAAACTTTATCACCCTATAGTAACAATTTCTCTCGAAAAAGTTTTCCCAGAAATATTTTCCCTTTTTTGGTTCCTCTTATCATGAATAATCTGCCTTATTCTGGTTGGCGTATTTCAAATACGACTACGACTGTTTGGTAACAGATTAAAGAAAAACTGTTGAAGTCTTCTTTAATATATAACCAAACAGTCGTAGTCGTATTTGAAATACGTCAACCACTATAACGCAGAATATTTTTCACGTGAATTTTTAACTTTTTGTTCACTTTATTTTTGCAGGCGAACTGAATTATTACATCGAATAATTTCGATATTTTTCTTCTAATTATATATTAAAAGTTAAAATTATTTATTTTTAGTAAGTAAAGCTTACGATTGTTAACAATAATTCCCTGCAACACATTTTTTCATAGAGTATGAATCTCTTTGGTTCACAGACAGTAAATTTCACCACCACGGTGTTATACTTAATGAAAAAAATAGCTAATTCAACAGAAGCGCCTCCATGAGTACAACTTTAAAGTTAAACAGATTTCATTTATAACCTAAAATTTGTGTGATTTTTTTATTAAACTTAAATTTGTCCGATTTTCAATTAATTTTTAACTTAATTCTTCCCATTTTACATTCACGTGGACTGTTAGCGGGGAAAATTTCACGGGATATTCAAGATAGTATTTTTCTCTTCGAGGGGAATGATAATTATTTTTAAATCATCATTTATCTTTCCAGCATACATACCTATTTATATACAGGCATACTTTTAAAACCGAACCGAAACCGCCCGGTTTTAATAGCTTAAACCCGGAAACCGCAGTTTTTTAATTTCCACGGTTTTTGGCAAACCCTACAGCACACATTGATTGAAGCTACAAATTTGAGTTGTTTCTTCGTCGGTGGCATTTAAGAAATGAAATTGATTATCAATTTGTATCACAGCTATCAATTTTAAGGAATTTTGACACACAATATGTGTAATGAAATTTAAAGCCATTTATTTAACGTGTGGTTTCAACGTTAAAAAAAAAAGGTGCATTTGAAATCAATTTAGTTTTCAATTTAAAAAGTTTGTGTTAGTGAAAAAAGTGTGAGTGTGTTGAAAATTTAATGGAATTGAAAGTCAAAAATTGAACGTGTGGCCCCCAAGTTAGATAAAATTTTTACATTGAAAATTTTAAAATAAATATTTCAAAGAATTTTATCGTGTAAATTTAGGGCCTATTTCACCAACTTATTTAAATATCAATTCATATTTAAAAGTAATTTTTCCATACAAAAATTAACGAAAATCGACATTTCAATATTAAGTGAAATTGGTTCTTAGTCATACAATCATTCAAACGAACTTTTGTATTATATAAAAAACACTGACAGTTTTGATATTAAAGTAAAACAGGTACACGTCAATACGTGTGAATTGTTCTACGAACAGTTCTACGAACTGGCCAAATAATCCTTCATCCGCACTCTCGGCAGGTGGAGTAACTGAATTATCGAAAAAAGTAAAACAGGATTATAATAGAAATTTCTTATATGGATGAAGATAAATTTCACTGTCACTTTCGCCGTTTGTGTGTCAAAAAAGTCTATATTTGTAAAATAACGTGTACTTTTAATTTAAATTTAATTTAATTAATTTTTTTAGAAATAATATAAAATTATTACTAAAAATAAAATTAGCACTAGCAGCTGAGGCTATCGGCTTTTGTTAAACATATATGTATATATATGTATATGGATTTTGATTTTACAATTTACTTTTCAGATTAGTTAGTTCTAGGAATTTGTACATTAGTTCAATATTGGATTTTGATGGAGTTTTGAGTCTTTCTGTTGGTTTTGTATTTCCAAACACGTATGTATATTCTCTTGGCTCGTAAGGATATGCATTCATCTAGAATGTGTTTTACATTCAGAGGTTGTTGACAAGGCTGGCATATTGGGGGTGGACTTCTTTGAATTAGGTGCTCATGGGTAAGGCGAGTATGTTGAAGACGTAGTCGTACGAAAAGTTTGTTTCTATTGATGTCAGTATCTGCGGGCAAAGTCAACAGAGTTCTATTGGGATTGATCTCTTTGTAAGAGTTGATGTACTGCTCCCATTTCCTTTTTATTTCTGTTACACATTTAGTTTTTATTATTTTTATGCTGTCTTTTGCAGTTTGATTGTTCTTAAATATAGTCGGGGATAAAATCGTATTTTTTGCAGCAGCGTCAGCTAGTTCATTACCAGGGATTCCTACGTGTCCAGGTATCCAAACAATTTTGATTCTACCGGAGGTGGGTATTAACTTTTGTTGAATACGTTTTACTTTTTCATTGTTTGAATATATATTTTTTAGGCCTTTGAACAAGCCATGGCAGTCTGCGGCAATAATGAATTTTTCATTTTTTTGTTTTGTTATCTGTAAACATTCATATACGGCAAGAGCTTCGGCATCAAAAGTTGTGTCTGGTTCGGTTAAGAGGCCACAAGTTATGAGGGTTCCCGTTTTCCCGGGAAAATCTCAAAAGTTTTCCGGGAATATTAGGTAGACATTTCCCGGGATTTCCCGTTTCTCAAACCCTAATACATACATATCTGAATTTCTTTCCATCGATTAAATCTTCGGTCTAAATTGTAAACCTGCTAACTTACTTGAACTAAATTTTACAGGAGAGACAAAAATCTGTTAACATTTTCTATACATAGCTTAAGACATAAGCCTTAATATATATGTTTTTTTTCGACAAGTGGAGTTTAAAATTAAAATAAATATTTAAGACAGTCGATGCGGTGTTTCTTTCGAATTGTATTAAAATGTCATATGTTACCAAAAGTGGATTTAGCAGGTTTACACTCCAAGCCTACGCTGGCCAAAGTAGCACCAGAGTGCCGAACATCAATCGGTTTCTTATACAAATGAATACACATACGCGAATACATTTCTCGTGCTGGCCAGCAGTGCCCTAAGCCGACTAAATGAATTTCAAAAACTTAAGAGCTGAGAATGCCACGCTTTGCACGTGTTAGGAAGTTTTTATTTGAAATTGAATACAAGTCATTACTGAAAGTTTTTCATATACATATAGTAAAAACTTGTTAAGAATTGCCGAAATCGAAAATCGAATTTCAAATTCATATTATGAGCATCTAAAATTTCGTTGAGTAACGAGTTTTTAATCGAAAAGAATTTTGCTTCCGATGCAAAATTATTAAAAATATATACATACATACATATGTACATATTTATTAAATGATTGTTTTTTAATTTTGGGTACCTAAACACAAATTGTAAACTATTTTTGTCGATTTTATATAGATCATAAGAACTAAACAATTTGAAAGGTTCCACTTATGTGCAAGACCATGGGCATTATAATTTCCATTACCCTTTGTAATTCTTGAACACAAAATCTTAAAATTTTAAAAATCACAAGAGTGAAATTCACAATAGCAAAAAATTTTGTCAAATGCTCGTCGACTACAGTCGATTGCTCTTAATAAGTCCGTTTGTTTACCCCAAAATTTTTGCAAATTTGTACTGGATTTTACTGAAATGCGTTCGTTTACACATAAAATTTCAGAAGAGAGTGCCAATTGAGAGAGTAAATTGACATTGATTGAGAAAAAAAATTTTTCGGATCATTTTTTTGATTTAATGGGTTTAATTTTTGTCCGGACAAAATCGTAAGACTAATACGCATCGTTTACACATGGATGATCAGTAAAAAAATTTTCTCCAGACAAAAATTTTGTTCCGAAACAATGGGTGAATTCACCTTTAGAAATCAAATATTGATGTATTTTCCTATGCCATTTACCAAAAATATGATCAGCTGTTTTGATTAATCTGCAAGTTTTTGCAATTTTTCCGTTCGCAAACTTTTTTGTGTAAGAGACATTCTTGAGAGTAAAATTTTCAAATTATCTAAAATTTATTTTACTAATGGATTTTACTGGAAAAGTAAGCTAACGGACCTAATATGGGCATGTAGTCTAATTTGAGTTAAATTCACAATGGCAAGTGATAATGCATATTGTTTTATAAATATTTTTAAGTAAGAGAAAGCTTCCTGTAATTTTTTATAAACATATTGGAAAAAGGCGAGCGAAGTGAAATAAAATATTTAGAATTATAAGCAAACTAAAAAGCATCCCAACTCTTATTTTACATTTATTTATTGTATTTTAAATATTAATAAAAATCATTATATGCATATTTGTTTTTAGTTTAGTTTGTTTCAATAAATTGGTGGATATTCCAATATGGATAAATTTAATCCGATGAAAATGAGATCCGATGCTACAGTTGGCGGGAAGTACCGACTAAGCAGAAAGATAGGTAAATATATGAGCTCAATATTATTAATGAACACAATACTTAGTAGCATTTATTTAAAGGAAGTGGCTCATTTGGAGATATTTATTTGGGTATTAGTATTCAGAGTGGTGAAGAAGTGGCTATCAAAATGGAAAGTACTTCGGCTCGCCATCCTCAGCTGCAGTACGAAGCAAAATTGTATCGCATTCTTAATGGAGGAGTTGGTATACCGAGAATTCGCCATCATGGCAAAGAAAAGAATTTTAATATTCTTGTAATGGATCTTCTTGGACCGTCATTGGAAGATTTGTTCAACTTTTGCACTCGACACTTCACCATTAAAACTGTATTAATGTTGGTTGATCAAATGATTGGACGTTTAGAATTTATACATATGAAATGCTTTATTCATCGTGATATTAAGCCAGATAATTTTCTAATGGGTATTGGGCGTCATTGTAACAAGTTGTTTTTGATTGATTTCGGTTTGGCTAAAAAATACCGCGATCCTCAAACTCGACTTCACATTCCTTATCGCGAAGACAAGAATTTAACAGGAACAGCTCGCTATGCATCTATTAATGCCCATTTAGGCATCGAACAGTCTCGAAGAGATGATATGGAATCTTTAGGATATGTTATGATGTATTTCAATCGAGGTGTTTTGCCCTGGCAAGGCATGAAAGCCAACAACAAAAATCAAAAATATGAGAAAATATCGGAAAAGAAGATGTCAACACCCATAGAAGTTTTATGCAAGGGATTCCCAGCTGAATTTTCAATGTATTTGAATTATTGCCGCAGTCTACGATTCGATGAGCAGCCAGATTATATGTATCTAAGACAACTATTCAGGTGAGTTAATTAATTTTATTTTATTTGCAACGTTGAACGATATTCAATTGAATTCAGTGCTAAATTTTAAATCTGATTTGAGTTTGAAAGCATAAGCACAAACATAAAATTTTCAACAAAACAATCGTGAATTCGTAAATTCAAAATTTGTGGGAAAATTTCGAAATCGGCGATGTTTTCACATTTGTTTTATTTTACTTGAAAGTTTTAAATTTTTTATTTTTTAAATAGGAGGGAAACAAGGATTAGAAACCTGCTAACCTAATTCCCGGTTCACACACGTCAACTTTTGCCGATCAACTCGTAATTCAGCTGTAAGAAAGACGGAGAAGGAATCGCAAATATGTATCTCTATTTTTTACATCTGAATTACGAGTCGATCAACAAAAGTTTAAGTCCCGGTTCACACAAATCACTGGCAAATTAACAAAGCCCATAATAAAATCTACGGCAGTAATTTCAAATGTTCTCTAATTTTAGTCCCGGTTCACACACTTCAACGTAATTCAGCTGTAAGAAAAAAGGAGATATTTGTATTTCCATCTCCGTCTTTCTTACAGCTGAATTACGAGTTGAGCAACAAAAGCTGAAACGTGTGAACCGGCACTTAGTTTTATTTTATTTTGGGCTCGTTTTTCTTTGTCTGGTTCACACATTTCAACTTTTGTTGATCAACTCGTAATTCAGCTGTAAGAAAGACAGAGAAGGGAATACAAATATCTCTTTTTTTCTTACAGCTGAATTACGAGTTGAGCAACTAATGTTGAAACGTGTGAACCCGGTCTTTCACTTTGATAGTTCAACTCGTAATTCAGCTAAAAGAAAAAAAAGATATTTGCATTTTCTTCTCCGTCTTTCTTACATCTGAATTACATAGCGTCTACAACTGCGATTAACTCTGACATAATATCTGAGAGAACGTCGGCAGAATAACAAAACTAAAATGCCGATATTTCTCTTCATATCATACAAGAGGAAAATGCAATTTTACTTTTCTTATAACATTTCATTTTATGCAAATTCTCACCGAGTTAACATGTATTACATTAGTATAATTAGTTATTTTATTTTCACTTTTTCGCACAAACTTTAATTCATAAATCAATTAAACACATTTAAACATCTAAAAACCCAGAAATTTTGTCCAAAACATTGTTTTTCATTTATTTTAATAAACACTCACGCATGCATACTAATTTATTTTCATGTACGTGAGTTTTTTGACAGTTGATATTATAAGATTGTTGTCGTGCCATAACCGCGAAAATAGCATAAGCGACATAATTTTCGAACTTAAATTTTTGACCAAAATCGATTATTTGCGATCATAAATAGTCGATTTTCGTAAAAAAAACGAAGTCCAGAAAATGTGTCGCTTAAGCTATTTTAGCGGTTATAGCTCGTTGTTATAGGATTTCTTATAACAGCGCTCTGATAAAAAATATTATAAGATTGACATAGCATTAATTTGAAGTCAACACGCGTAACATAATTCTCTCTGCGATTGAATTTAACGCTCTCATCTTACATATTATGTTAGGTGTAGACTCTATGTTACGAGTTGATCAACAAAAGTTGAAGTGTGTCAATCGGGAATAAAACGTATTCTATCTCAGCGATGCCAATTTAGCGCGTTTCGTGCTAGATTTAGCGCGTTTCAACCATGCCAAACGCGATTTTTTTCTTCTTAGCGCGTTTTCTATTAAACGCACTATATTAGCACGTTTTGAATAAAGTCGATAACATAATTTCAATTCAATATTTTTTTTACTTTTTTTTTTTCAAATTTAGCAGTTTTCTATCCAAAATTTTAATACTGCAAATGGCAAATATTTTGAAATTTCACAACTAAAAATATGTAGTAGTATAATGACCCAAACAATTTACATAACTTATTAAGCATCTATTCTTGCTAAAGTACAAAAAGCATTTGAATCGCAAAATTATTCGTCAATTTACATATGCCTATGTTGTTACAAAGTTTGACAAATAAGATTAAAATAAAAATCCAAGATTACGCTTATTTGGAAGGCGATTCTCATTGTGTATTAAATGGTTTTAGTTATTTGGATATAATTTCGAAGAAGCAATATTGCAAAATATGAAAAGGGATACTAAAAAAAAATTAATTGTATTTACAAATACATACATCGACTAATGTTAAATAAATTTAATTTAGCGCGTAGGAAAATAACGCGTTTTGGTTATAATTAGTTGACAATGTTGTAACTTAGCGCGTTCTAGCGCATTGTGGAAAGAGACACAGAGCGTTTCGGTTGTAAATAGTTAAAATATTCTATACCTCGAATGCTTTCTCAGGTTGCGTTATTGAGTCAATTTGTATGGAAAATGTATTTATGGGAAAATTCTGTTTAATCATTTACGGCCCTATGCATAATCAAAAACTAGCATGAAGTTATCATGAGTGACAAAATTAAACTACGTGTTGACGAGTTCCTCCATACAATTTGACATTAAAAATCACCGTATAATGTATTTTTAACACACGATTACATCCTAGCACGATTTTTAATATAAAATAAATAAATAAAACACATCATGCCAATGTTCATAATAGGTAAACTCGCCTGAATTCCCTTTAAAAATTGTCCTTTTGATGATTGTTTATATATTTTCGTTTTGGCATCGGCAAATATCTACTCACCTGTGGGGTTATTATGTAATCCGAATCGAACGGAAATGTTTTTGAATTTAATGTTAGTAACATACAAATTCTCGAACAGTTTTCTTTTCGAATCGAATTACATAATAACCCCCTGATCTGTCGAGATCGCTTCGATTGGCCACTTAAACTAGCAAGCAGAACCATATAATCGACAACTCAAAAACTATATAAACACAGATTAAAGTTAATTAATTAAATCTCTAACCTCGAACTCAAAATTGGCTCTTATATTAGATATCAGGGGGTCTACTCTGTAATTCGAAACTAAAAAAATTCTTTCGAATTTGTGTGTTAATTACATGCAAATTCGAAAGCATTTTCTTTCGTTGCGAATTACAGAGTATACCCAGGATTGTATTTACAGTTTCTATCACAACTATAAAAGACGTTTGTTGTATAAATTAATTTTTTATTTAAGTTTTCATAGCTTAAAATTTAGTTTATTGGCGTTTTATTTTTTATTCTACAAATAAATGAATTGTGATTCGGGGGGTTTTCTTTCGTTTCGAATTACAGAGTATACCCCCTGATTGCATCACCAATAATCGAGAGATAGTAAATGTTTTTTTTTTTTTTTTTTTTTTTTTTTTTTTTTTTTTTTTTTTTTTTTTAATGCATGTATTTATTTATTGTATCTTCATATATGAACTAACAATAAGTATTCAAATCTTAAATCTATAAAAAAAAAAATTCTATTAGGGCCGACCAGTGTTGGACATAAACTTAGTGATAGTTATAAATAATACATTAGTAGTGATAATCAAAAAAGGGGAAAAAAGTATTTTCAAGTAGTCCCATCTGGAGTGTTAGGTATAAGAGCCCGTGTGTCGCTCTTTCTTAGGCGGATGTGTTCAGTAAAGCTTAAAATATTACGAGCAAGCGGATTAGGATGTGATTCGAGTTTTCTTAAATATTTGCCTGCGTATTTTGCAATTTCTTCAGTCACTAGTGGCATATTTAAATCACGATGTATAATAGAATTTTGGATGTACCATGGAGCCGATGTTATTAACCGTAAAATTTTGTTTTGCCTTCGTTGGATTCTCTCGACATTGGAAGCTGAAGCAGTGCCCCATAACTGAATTCCGTAGCACCATATTGGCTTCAAAAGCGACTTGTACAGTAAAAGTTTGCAGTCTAGGCTGAGTGTTGAGTTTCTGCCAATCAACCAATATATTTGAGTTAACTTAAGTTTCATCTGAGTTAACTTAGAGTCAATATGATGTTTCCATGTAAGTCTTCGATCAAGGTGTATACCAAGGTATTTCACTTGGGAATGTTGAGGAATATTTTGATTGTTGATTCGAATGGGGGAACAAGTATCTCTTCTTAGGGTGAACGTTATATGGACATACTTTTGTTCATTGACTTTAATTCTCCATAAGTTCAACCATATTTCCAGCTGAGTGATATGTTCCTGGAGATTGCGGGATGCCTCATAAGGGTTTTCGTGCACACTCATACAGGCTGTATCATCGGCAAAAGTAGAAATATGGATATTATTGCTTACAGGCATATCACAAGTATATATTAAATACAAGACAGTACCCAGAATACTACCCTGTGGCACACCAGAAGATATAGATTCGGGCACACTCGTGAACTCTCCTTCCACAACAGTGAACTTCCTATCAATAATATAACTTTCCAAAAGCTTTTGAATGTTTCTTGGCAGATATGTCTTCAATTTTAAAACTAGGCCTTCGTGCCATACTTTATCAAACGCCTGAGAAACATCAATAAAGAGAGCAGAACAATACTTCTTTTCTTCAAATGTTCTTCTTACAACTTGGACCAGTCTATGCGTTTGTTCAATCGTGCTGTGCTGACTTCTAAAGCCAAATTGATGGTCCGGGATGCACCCATTATCAGTTAAAATTTTGGACAATTTAGTCATGAGCAGCTTTTCGAAAATCTTTGAGATTGTAGATAGTAAGCTTAGAGGCCTATATGATTCAGTCCTGGTAAGATCTTTGCCCGCCTTTGGAATCATTTTGATCTTGGCAAGTTTCCAGTTATGTGGAAAATACTGCATTCTTAAAATAGCATTAAAAATAAATAGCAGGATTCTTATTGCAATATGAGGCATGAGCATTTTGTTACTAATGCCATCAATACCTGGAGCTTTCTTCGGGTTGAGTTCAGCAATTACTTTTTGAACTTCAACGCATCTTAAACCTTAAGGGACGAGGGGGTAGAGAAACTACACTCGGTAAATCAGCAGCACCCGTACATGAATTGGGAGTGAATACCGATTTTAAATGCTCAGAAAATAAGTTACCTTTCTCACTATCGCTTCTTGCCCAGCCTCCGGTCGCAGTACGCAGTGGTGATTTAAGATCAACGGGTCGTTTAAGATTTCTAGTAGCGCGCCATAAAGAGTAATTAGATGCGGACGTTATATCAAGACCTTCTAAATAATTTTCCAGTAGTGCAGTTTTTTCCGACGATATCAGCTCTTTGAGTCGTTTAGAACATTCTTTAAGTCTAATTTTATTTAGGGGTGATCTGTGTTGTTGCCATTCTCTTCTAGCTCTCCTTTTTTTCACATACAAGACGTTCAATTTCCGTAGAATAAATTCTGTTAAAGCCGGTTTGCGGATAGGAGGTAGTGGCGTGTTCAGCAGCCTGTTTAATATTTTCGTTAAGATTGGCAATGTTAAATTCAATATCATCACATGATCTAAGCTGAAAGTTTTCTACGCAGTGACTACTAAGGTATTTTTTGAATGCCAGCCAGTTGATTCCATTAATCATCTTCACATATGAGTTAGTTAAATCACTCCTTAGTGGGTTGAAAATTGTAACTATTGTTGGAGAGTGATCGGAGGACAGATCTAGAGAGGCCTCTACATGAATTAAGTCCCTATGAATATTTTTCGTGACGGCAAAATCTATAACATCTGGAATTTTTCTTACGTCAGTAGGCCAGTAAGTAGGCTCCCCACTCGAAATGACATCTAAGCCCATTTTTGAAATTGTAGTGAACAAGGCTCGACCTCTAGGTGTAACAAGACGCGATCCCCAGTACGTATGTTTTGCATTGTAGTCACCAGCTGCCACGAAACAAGATCCAAACGATTTGTAGAACTTCTCATACTGATCTTCGGTAACTGAAAATCTGGGAGGTGAGTAAATTGATGATATCACGAAATTCGCACAAAAATTTTCTACGAAAATATTCGTTGCTTGCAAATATTCTTCACTAACGTTGTCAAGGACATAGTGCTTGAGTCTTGACTTAATCAGAATTGCTGATCCACCACATGCTCTCTCTCTCGGGTCCTTTGTATCATATAAAGTGTAACCATTTATTTTAAATAAGCTTCTGAGGTCAAATGAGTCTCAGAAACCAACATTATATCAATATTTTTTTTCCATGCGGAAGTGCTCAAGTTCATTTTTATGTTGGCGAATGCCGTTTGCGTTCCAGAAACATATTTTTAACGTGTTCATGGTTTATTAACTAATGCTTGAAGCAGTGTATTCTGCATTCGCAGCATTTCTTGCATCATACTTGTCATATTTGTAGTAAAGTTGTTTATAGTTAGCACCAGATTCTCAATAGTAGCTTCAAGGCGACTAAAGTTAAAGCTTGAGTTTGAATTCGTTGAATTATTTGGCGGTGGAACATTTTGCGTGGGAATTGAATTAGTCTTAGCAGCATCAGCATACGATACACGTGAAGTAACTGGTTGGCTCATTTAAGCAAAAGTGGCGTAGTTCGCGTTTACTGGTTGAACTGAAGTTAATTTGGGTTTTTGACCCATAGCCTGTTTAACGAAAGAATATACAGGGCACCCTCTATAGTTAGCTGTGTGATTACCTCCACAATTACTACATTTTTTTTCTGCTTGATCTTTTGGCTTAGTGCAGCTAGCAGTACCATGCAATTCACCGCAGATAACACACACTGTAGGTAACTTGCAGTAAGTTTTCGTGTGGCCATATTCTTGGCAATTATGGCACTGTACGGGACCTGAACGCTTACGTTTTACTTCTTCGGGTTCAACATATGAATCTATGCCCTTTAATACTATCAGTAGGCCTTTAGCACTCTTAAGTTGGTATGTGTAAAAATTTGTTTTATTTTTTTCGAATTCACTAACAAGTTTTCGGAAATCTTTTTCATTATATATTTGTATTTTAGTTTCATCAATATTACCTCGTTTAATTGGAATGATGTGAAAAGTATTTTCACCAATGGTCGACAGCAGTTTTTTGATAAGTGCGTTAGAATTTTTTTCTCTCAGATAAATAAGTGGTGGCTTAAAATAAAGACTTGCGATGATGTAGAGGGCTTGTCGTCGGTGTCTTGCAATAATGAAAAACGATTTTGACGATTGGTAGATGATGCGCTGTTATCCCTAGACATCTTTGGAGCAGATGAAATTTTTGAAGAATTTGGGCTTCGCCCACGCTTTACAACGGTTATATATCTGTCCATTCCCACTTGTACCTTGGGTTTTGAGCTACTGTTATCTGTAGTGATAACTTGGTTTAGTGATGAACGCGAGCCCGATGCGGATGATATCGCAGACTTAAATGAATAAGTACTAGGCAATGGTAATGTTAACGATTCACTAGTTGGCATTGGACAAAGCGAAGTTGATCGATGACGAAAAAGTGGCTTTTCCGTTAGAAAAAGACTTTCATCAGGTTTATTATTTATATTGTTTTCATTAAGAGTTTCAGAACTCACTGTAAAATAAACATTTCTGCCGTTAGAACTCACTTCAAAATTTTTTTCCTCTGAGGTACTCATACAGAGTATTATTCCTCAAGGGTACTTTGTTTGTGTTTACGGTTTTTTTTTTTGTTTCTGCTATTTCTTGCTTTGTAAAAAATATTAGTAAAGCCAATAAGCTTATTTATCAAGGTGAATATGTATTACGAATATTTTCTGTATGATTTTTGATTTTGTTGTTTTTTATATTTGTTTCGTATGTATGTATGTTAAAAATATCCGCTTTAACGTCTCTTCACTATGAAGGTTCAACGAGAACTGATGTAAACGTTATGTTAAACTTTTTTTAAATATTTTTTTAACTTATTGTATGAACTCTTTGCCCGTCCATGGCATATACCATATGCCGTATGTATGTACATATATCGTTTATGCTGCCAGGTGAATAAGTTTAAATGTAAATAAGTGAACTTGAATTCTGATGTCTACCACTTTAATTGAAATTCCTATAGGATTAAAAATGTGTGAAACTAGCACCGCGTAAAACTGGTGAAAAGTGTAATATTTTTTTTTTAATTTGTTGAAGAAAGATTGTAGTATTACGTTGTTATGGTTTATATTATATATAAAATTATTCATATTGAATTGAATTTTATTTTTGTTTATTTTTGTTTATTTATAAATTCAAAGAGAGTTAAAAAGAAACTGACATAAACAATTTCATGGAGTAAATGTAGATTATTATTTTTTTATAATTTATATATGCATGTATAACATATTTTCAGAATTCTCTTCCGTACTCTTAATCATCAATATGATTATATTTATGATTGGACAATGCTGAAGCAAAAAACCCATCAAGGTCAACCAAATTCAGCACTTTTATTGGGCCAAACTGACACGCGTAACGACAGAGAACGAGAAAGAGAGAAGGAGAAAGAGAAAGCCAGCGGAAAAACCATGCTCTCTGAATAAATGCGAAGTGAAATTATTTTTGGTTAACGCTTAAAATAGTTGAAATGTATGAACTCATGTAAAATTCAACATTAAAAAAAATTATACTTTTAAACACGTGCTGCAAAAAAATTTTGCATCAGTTACTAATAATATAATATTACGATAATTATTAATAATAATAATAATTTTGAATTATGTCAATAAATGCTAACTGTGTTGGAGTTAAACAATAAATAAAAATCAACTACAGTTTATATTAAAAAACAAACAAACAAAAAAAAAACGTAATTATATTGGCAATTACTAAATGGTTCAAAATAATTGTCGAAAATATCTGCGTCATACCCATAAAGCTTGTATAATTTTAAAGTTCATTACACGTTACATATTCATACATACATACATACATATATTTTTTAAATTGTCATATGGTAAATTTATTGAACAGACTAAATAGAAAACTTTTTTCTATGCAATATATATAAAAACAACATATATAAATTATTTTGAATTGTAAATTGTGTTTATTTACTTTACTGGGCGCACATACTATGTTTTTCATTTCCTGAGGTGTTTTTCAAATTCTAAGCAGTTTGTTTCATAAACTTTTCTACTAGATGGTTTACTAAAAGGAAAAAAGTATATTAAATTAGATTTTTTAGCTCGAACTAGTATTTACCAAATACATCGAAGTATCTGCTGCATTCTGTTTCTTATTTGCTATTCGAGAACCGAATTGAATAGCTCTTTTCTTTAAGAATGCAGAGCTTTTCAAACCTAAGTAGTATCCGTACAGTCTCAAAAATAATTTATCGCCAATGCCATCCTCCAATAAGAAACAACACCTCTGATTGGGAAGCAATGATCGAACGAACTGAACAACACGTTCCTCAATAAAAGGAGTTCGTGGAGTTTTTGCATTATCAGATATAACTCGATCATCCCTTGCCAGATTACGCGATGGAATTCTAGCCCAGTCCTTTTCCAATTCTGTTAGCAGATTTTGTTGCTTTTCCTCCTCGGTACCATTATGTCGCTTGTAAGCATTTTTATGTCGCACATAACCTCCAAATAATTCGTCGGCACCACTTCCTAAAATAACAACCTAGAATAAATGCGATCTATTCTCAATTAAAATTGGAAGAAAAAAAAACTGAAAAATTTTGAAAATTTGTTTTTATGAATATTTTCAATTCATAATAACTAAAGAGATACAACACAAACAAGGACTTTAAACCTACCCGAGCAGAGGAATTCCAAGTTTCATTCTCTCTTAAACCTTTAGCTCTTGATGCAAACCAGAACGCACATCCAATGGACTCGTCCAGCACCGTGTTGAGTGGGTATATCAAATGTTTTATATGGTTTTTTAAATTTTCATGTAATTCCTCCTTGCTAACATTTACTTCGATAAAATTCCATTTCCTGTAACATAATTTTATTTATTTTTCATAAAGCATTTTACACACACATATTCTCTTATCATATATCCATATACCTTTCCGGACATATATCCTTTAAGTTTTGCAATGATGACTTTGCCGAAATTCTATCGGGAACATTCCAACTAGTATCCGTTCTGGTACTTTCAAATGCAACATTAACCAAGTCAATTGTATCAGATTTTGGAATAAATATGTCAGCTAATACGGCTAAAATAGAACAGTCTATGCCACCGGAAAACAAAATTGCAATTTTCGAATGATTGCACGATTGTTTTTGTTCTAAGCAAAATGTACAAAACTTTGTTGTGTATTGTACTCGTTTTTTAGTGGAATCCTCTATAAGTTCGGAAAACTCCTTGATGGCTTTAGAAATGTCCTCATTTTGCAAGAGATTATCGTATAACTCGGATGTGGTTGTATATGGAATATTTACCATATCGTAAAAATTAAAATCGTACTAAAAATGAAACATTTAAATACAAAAGAAAAAAAAACAAATATCGTTGTTAAAAACATTACTTTGCTATCGCATAATTCACCCGTGGAACATTGACCTTCAATATGATGCATAACATTGATATCCACATTTAATAAGTTTTGCAGTTGATTTAAATACCCAGAGCACACAATGTCCAGTTGTCGCCAAGGAAACAGGCTAAAGTTTTGCAAATCATCAATGCAGACTTTATAAATTCCCAGCGGTGGAAGTTCCATGGTATTATTTTCAATATCATCTTTATCTGTTAAATATTTTCACATTTGTACATACATACATACATAATTTATTCCTTTCATAAATTATTTTTTTTTTGTACTTACAAGATGTGCTGAGTAAACGAAATTGCTCTATATTATTCTCAACTAGAAGTGAATTTCGTCCAAGTGAATCCCGAGCAAAGTAAAGATTTTTACTAATTTTTTCGTAAAATATAATGCTATATGGTCCTTCAATATTTTTAAGGCAAGTTATGAGCTTGTTTTCATTTTCCGCATTCGATAGCTGTTGAAAAATCCACTCTGAATCGGAAACTTCTTGTGGCTTCAAATTATTTTCGTTAAACATGTCTCCATTATAAAGAAATATATGCGTATCCGATTCCACTGGTTGAATGCAAATTTCAATACCTTGGTGCCATAGAACAAATCCCCCAAAAACAGCATTACCGCATTGCTTAATCAATTTAGCGTTAGGACCTCGGTTGGAAAGTAGTTGTGTAAGTTTCTAAAATAAATGTGCTTATAAATAAAGTTTAAGGAATGGAGAGTTCTCAAATTTTAATACCAAAAACAGTCTATGAGCATAATAAGAAAGTGAGGGCAAAGTTCTCGATTACTACGATAACTACTTCCCAAAATAATAATGTAAAGAAAACAAATTGACTGTTCGTTCATGTTTTAAAAATGATTTTAGTAACGTACATACATATCGTCACCTTAAATGCAAACGGACGTAACTACACCTTTATATTTTTTACAGGAGAAACAAAAAATGTTTCACAATCAATAAAAATAAATTGTTCTTAAAAATTTTCTTCGAAATTTATTTGTAGTATGGATACTTATGTATATGTTTTTGACCATTTATTTCCTTGTTATATACATATATTTAAGCTTTCATGTTAGCTAAACACGTTATTTGCAATAAAAAAATAGATGTATTCGTAATTACGTCCGTTTGAATTTCTTTAATAAAGTAATTTTTGATCGCATAGGTCCAAATATTTGCGTGAACATGCAGTTTGGTAAAATGAACTATAATCAATCAAAAACTCGATTTCAAAATTTTGTGTAGTTACGTTCGTTTGCATTTAAGGTGACGATATGTTTGTATGTACATATAGAGGCTTCGCTGTAAGATAGTCACAATGCGAAAAGCTTTATTACAAAAAACGACATTTTTACACGATATAGAGAACGATATGACAATTCTGTAGTACATATTAACTAAAGAAAACATTTTAGGCTTGACACGTGTGTAGCATATTAAATAAAATCATATTAGCCAATGTTAACATGGTGCTAGTAATTGTGTTTTACTGTAACGGCGTTATTTTCCCCCACATCCATTCTTATCACGCCGGTGATATAAAGATGCATCGGCATTGTTCTCTACATAAAATTTCTTGCAAGGAATTTTTCTAATCAAACATAACATACAGACAAATTAACAAGAGTTTAGTGATTTATTATTAATAAATTATAAAACTTACACAGTGAATACAGGAGTCTAATTGTGATGTATGTGAAATGCAACAAAATATTCCACACATTTTTAAAAATGAAAGTTACAGCGGATTTTTTTTCTAAGGTAATATTCCACACTTATTTTGTTCTAACGATCTCAAGAAAAACATTCAAAGTATATGACTTACGACCATCTTTTTCTTTTAAACTTAATTTAAAGTATATGCACATATGTAAATAAATTGGATACCGAAATTGTTGGAAAAGTGATAACTCAAACTAAAATATTGAAAAAAAATAAGCCATGCCATACATATGTATGTAAGTGTATAAACGTGGTTGATTATATACATATAACCCAATAAACAAAATGGACATACTTGGAACAACAAATTTGTTATTATAAGGGAACAAATCTAGTTTAGGGACACCTCCCAAAAATGAAAAAAAAGTATCCTATCCTATAGTAAATTGAAAAATAAGAAAAAAAAAATTAAATAGAAATATTCGCGGCGAGGCTTAGTTTCCGAGTTATGGGCCTCTGAAATTCTAGTACAATATTTTGATTATACGGTGTTTTTCAACGAATATGACCAATATTGGTATCACAAAAATTTAAAAAAAGTACCGTATCTTATAGAAAATTTGAAAATAAGAAAAAATTAAACAAATATATAATTATGGTGTTTCCCTAGACGGCACAGCCTCGTAAAAATTTTCTGCCTTGCAAAGTTTTCTTGCCTAATAACGTTTTTCTGCATTGCCTGCCTTCGGCCGGGCTTAAGGATTTTCTCCACCATGGTGTTTCCCGAGACGGCACAGCCTAGTAAATATTTTCTGTCTTGCAAAGTTTTCTTGCCTAATAATTTTTTTTTGCATTGCCGGCCTTCGGCCGGGCTTAAGGATTTTCTCCACCATGGTGTTTCCCGAGACTGCTCAGCCTAGTAAAGATTTTCTGCCTTGCAAAGTTTTCTAGCCTAATAACGTTTTCTTGCATTGCCGGCCTTCGGCTGGGCTTAAGGATTTTCTCCACCATGGTGTTTCCCGAGACGGCGCAGCTTAGTAAAGATTTTCGGTTTTGCAAAGTTTTCTTGCCTAATAACGTTTTCTTGCATTGCTTAACGATTTTCTCCACCATGGTGTTTCCCGAGACGGCGCAGCCTAATAAATATTTTCTGCCTTGCAAAGTTTTCTTGCTTAATAGCATTTTCCTGCATGACCGACAAAGAGTCTATTTTTAACATTTCATGAAACGTATTCTCAAAAGCTTTAAGATGATACCAATATTGGTCATATTCGTTGGAAAACACCGTATAATCACAATATTGTACTAGAATTTCAGAGGCCCATAACTCGGAAACTAAGCCTCGCCGCCAATATTTTTATTTAATTTTTTTTTTCTTATTTTTCAATTTACTATAGGATAGGATACTTTTTTTAATTTTTGGGAGGTGTCCCTAAACTAGATTTAAGCCATTATAAGTAACAGCCAAACAATACATACCCAAATATCTCTCTTAAAAGCGTAATTGCAATCCGAAAGGGGTTGGGGTTAATATTGATTGTCCCACTTTTCTACCTAACATAACAGCCATACAAATTTCCGGCTTATATCTAGTTTAAATTAAAAAGTATTTCATTCTTGTGTAGGAGAATATCGATTCGCTCGGCAAAATAATGTCTGTGCAGCGAATCTAAAAAACCGGGGCTCTACTGTGTAATTTGTATGTTTATAACATGTAATTTTGAAAGTATTTTCTTTCGTTTCGAGTTAGAGTAAAACCCCTGAATTTTTAGAAATTTCCTAACCGACGCACAAATTTTTTCCGATGTGTTTGTTGGGAAATCTACTGTTTATTAAACTATGTTGAATTTAATCAATTCACCTCACATTCAGAGTTGCCAAACTTATCGACATAAAATGTATTCTTAATATTCTGTGCGGCAAACCAGTAACCACCCGACGATGTGAATTGCATAAATTGCAATTATGTATTTTCCTTTATAAAAATTTATTTTTATTTTATAAAACATTTAATATTAGTAAAATTATGCTTTAATATTGAAATTTATAAATTGTTTTAACTTGATAATAATAATAATTCCATATTCTTAAAATTAAGTTAATAAATATGTTATATAAAAATATTTTCTGTAGACAGATATTACAGAAGGTTGAAGGCACAATTTTAGGCATAGTTCCTAAAAGTGGTAAACAAGCTGTACAATACACGCAAAGTTGATTTTAAATCCATATTAACAATATCTGCAAATGTATATATAAATTACTCATATTAATTTTCAGTTACATATCTAGCATTAACATAATTTTGACTAACTACGTACCTTCAGGACGAGCTTTAGGCTTCGGTAAGCCGGCGTCTTGCATTAAATCAAATGAAAAAGCCACGTTACTGACCATTTGTTCAGTATCCTGCGGTGTTAAATGAAACTCATATAGAGGGACAAAAAATCCTCCAAGTAGTCCCATTAAAAGGCATAGATAGACACCATCGTGAAAATCACTATTTAAATCGCTTATTTCAAAATTTAATTTGGACAAATGTTTATTGACAAATGTTATCAAAGACTTTTTAACAACAGCCAATTTGTCGGGAGCACAATCAAACAGAGTATCGAAAGCATCTTTTTCGCAGCGCATACCAACATCATCGTATTCGGAGGTTATTTGTTCTTGAAACTTTCTGGGAAATTAATTTTTCAAGTACATATGCATAAATTATTTTATAAAATTTAAAATATTTCTAATGTTTACTTACTGTGCATTAAGTACACCTCCACTTTTTTGGGCTATGACTACCGTAACAAAAACATTTTCTGGTAAACGAACAGGAGCTCTAAAATGACGCACTAAGGCAACTAAAAGATGTAATATGGCCACAATATTCTTAGAATGGACACTTTCTACAGACCACTTTGGTATTTTTTGATGAAAGCCCAAAGTCTGAAAAATTTTAAGATATTAAAAAAATATTTTTTTAATGTTAGTTATTTAATTTTCATTGAAGGTAGTTTTGTTTCTTATTTCAAATTTATTGAGGATGTGTTGATTTTTTTTTTGTAATTTATTTAAAAATGACATGGATAACCCCCCGTTGTCACATACCAGTAGTTACTTGCAAGTAGTGTATATGTATTACTAACGAAAATCAGGAGAAATGTAAAAAACTCAACAATTTTTTGAGTTGCTACACAGCACAGTGCAAGTTAAAATGTCGTCAACAAGTAAAGTTCTAGATAACAGCGTTACTTCAACTGTTAGTGCAGTGTTGCCCAGAAGGCAATATTGAACTTTAATTTTATTGTTAATGTATTTATTTTATAAAAACATGACATTTATGTTCAAACTTAGCTCTAAAATGAGTCTTTATACCATTTCTCAATATCCTTTTTATATATACAAAAAATCAGCTATAATACTAACTAAATTAATGAAATAACTCTCTACTCGGCAACACTGTTTTTCGTTTTCTCACTTTACTTGCGACAAGTGTGAAAATTTACTTGCTTCAAAATTTCATTGCAAGCTCACTCGCAAGTGGCAAAAGTGTGGCTGTGTTAGTAAAAAAAATGTGAGTGTATTGAGCTTTTTTCACTTGCACTTGCATGTGGCAACGGGGAGTAAAGCATACAACCGCACAAGTAGATTTTCGGAGGTTTTGAGTTAATACAGGAATGATTTATTTAGAATACTGTTTACGTTTGTTCAGGAGTATCGTGTATTTGTTTAGATTTTTGACTATGAACAACTTACATGATTTACTGCGTTTAAAACAATACTAAGTTTCTGTCGCTGTCCTTCCTCTGATTGAGTCACCTCCAGCACATCAAGTTTTTTTCCTGTTAATTTTTCCCATAATTTATGCAAAACCTGTGAAAAAGTGTTCAATTTTATTATTTTGTAATTGCAAAGA
The DNA here is from genome assembly GCA_949987645.1 of Tachina grossa. Lineage (NCBI taxonomy): Eukaryota > Metazoa > Arthropoda > Insecta > Diptera > Tachinidae > Tachina > Tachina grossa. The sequence continues at coordinate 23,223,170 of OX465277.1, read as the reverse complement.
ATCATATTTTTACCTGTCCATCGTACATATCTTCATCTAAACTTTGTACTATAATACGCTGTTCAGCGAGTTCGTCATTTATCCAATCCACTAATATCTGCTGAAGTTTCAATACCTCAGGATCGTTGATCGACTGAGGATCGATTACTGCTCGTTGTTCATGGTCACCTGAAACAATTTATAAGGACTATATAAACGCATGCTCAAAATAAAACGTCAGCTTTAAAAAAAAACTTACGCAAAGCATAATCTTCTGGTGGTATATCGAATTGACTTGGGGCTCCAGGAGAATCAATAGCATATTTTCCCTCTTCCTGAACTTTTTGAACTTCAAAGATAAGAAGTATAATTCAACTTTGTTAGAATCAATAATTATTAATGAAGATATCCTTGTATGAAATGGATTTTAGGTGACGATATGTACACTTATTTACATACAAACATACAATAATAAAAAATAAAAATATTCAGTGACGCAATGGTTTTTTTATGGAAACATCTGCATCAACACAAGGTTATATTTATATATTTCCTAAATTTTAACATAATTCAGAAATATTTTAAACAAAAATATTTAATAAACAAACATATTTACATATAAACAGAGTCCTTTGGTGACATATGTACCTTCTTTAGTTCCCTTTTTTCTTCCCAGTGTACTAAATTTATCCCAGAAACTTTCCTCCTTTTCTCCAGACTTAATTGGGTTGCTCGAATGAGGTGATTTTGGACGGGTAAGCGTGCTCATTTTATTTAAAAAATCCGATGACTGGATATGAACTTTATGATAAAAGTATCAATTATTTTTCTTAAATTATTAATTAGTGATGTCAGACAATTCTGTATATATGTAAACTATGCAGTAGGGCTGCCAGATGTATTTTAATTCTTGGCCAAATAGGCAATACTTCCCCACCATGTGTTTATATGCGCTGATTTACACGGGCATAATTATGCTGGCATAACATGCCAGTTTGTGGGTGAGAGAGGCAAAGAGAGAGGTTTTGCGGTTGGCATAACTTTTCAACCAGCTTCAACCCCGCATTAGCAGCATAAAACCAATACACACATAACTTAAAAAACAGCAAAAATTAAATGAATACTAAACACACTAACACACACACAGCTGTGTATACGTATACATTTTGTACCAGACGAATTAGTCTCGTGTAATTTGGAAAAGAACAAAAATTGTGCGGCTTAAAAATTGTTCTCGTCTAAACTACCTCTATGAGCTTACACATGGTAATTTACGCTGCAGCCACACGGTTAATAAACCGCTTTCAATTTCATTCAATTGTGCTGTATGCTTCGCTGAACAGTCATTAAATACCCTACTATTTCTTTCGCATGGTATTATTTTAGTGTATTTTCATTTTATCCTTTGTGGTAAAAGTTAATATATTTGAGTGAAAATGCTTAAAATGAAGTCTGTAAACATTTTTTGAATGCTAATAATCTTTATCGCATTCTGTTTTTAGTTCAACACCACAAATCACTTGTTCATTTTACAAAGTATACATTTTCCGTTTTTTGCTTTCATTATTGTGATACAAATTTAATCACAACAACAACAGTACGCCTGATTTAAAATTTTTTAATGACACCTTTTTCAACTCGTACCCTCTGTGGAGAGAACTATGAGCTAAAAAGTTGTTTCACTAAAATTGCCGTGTGTGAACCCAGTTTTAGTACGCAATCATGTGCCATTTTAACATATCTGTGATTTTAACTGAGTGAAGTCGTTCTGTTGCCGTCGACAAAACTGCTGGGCTCTGGGGTGTATGTTAAATCGTGCATAATAGAACAAGTTTATAAATTTAATTAATTTTAATTTCAATATTGTTTCAAGTGAAAGCATATACTAAAAAGATATGCATGTTTAAGGTGTTCGCACTAGAAATATTATGGAACAAACTTTTGCAAATAATAAAACTAGCGGATCGCAAACATCCAAAAAGTCCAACTACAATCGTAACCAAAGAAAGAATCCTCCTCCAAAAGTTAGCACAAGGCAAAACGACATTTATATTACAACAAAATCTAATTTCAAGGTATTGAGATTTACATCCATATTAGCTGTTGAAAGAACTATTCAAATTAAATATTTATACAGGCACAACAAAAACGCTGTGAAGATCTTTTGAATGCCGGAATAAAGGAAATTTACTTGCATTGTTTGGGTAACGCAATAATACGAGGTCTTAATTTAGCACTTTGCCTGGTGAAAAATTCCAATGATGCTCTTACATATGCTATAAACACGTCGACTGTTAATTTAATTGGTAATGTTGATTTAGTTTTTTTTTTATATTTTGAACTTTGTGATTATATACAGAGAAGTGGGTGGTACATAATGTTGTGGCCAAGTGATTTGAACCATATATGCACATGTATGTACATTGATGGATATTCATTTATTTTACGCTTACTTTTTTTTTGGTCCATCCTTAATCTAATATTTTATGGATTAGTACGTAGTCTATATAAGAGCATAACAGTTAGAGAAGCTTCAAATGTTGGGCTGACTTTATAAATGTGTGCCATGTGCCCGAAAAATGAAAAACTGTTTGATTCACACATGTATTTATTGATTTAAACAATTTCCAATCATGTTGGATTCTATAAAATTGTCTATTAGTTAATTATGATTTCAAGAAAAAGTTTTGGACCACTCGAAATTTATTGGATGTCAAAATCTGTTCCCTTTTCCTAAAATTGTAGTCGCCAATTTCTGCGTTGTGTTAGTGTACTATTTTTTAATTTTGTTCGCTATATTTTGTTCATGAGAAATATTTCACATGAACAAAATATTCGATCATATTCCCGATAAGGGTAAAATAATTTTCAAAATAAATGCAATAAAAATTATTGAAAAATGTATTAAAACCATGATACATTAATATTATTGTCTCATGATTAAAACCCATTTATAAAAGATATTCAAAACGGAAATTAACACTTAACAGTTTTTTTTAACGCTGTATACATTTAGGAAATCAGCCCCATTACGAAATGTAAACAACAAAGATACTATGCATTGGGAACAGTGACCTGGAAAGACTCCATTTGATATGTGGACAAAACTTTAAAGATTTTAATAACAAAATCTTGATTTTTTCTGAATCGCTTGTTCCTTCTTGTTTTGAAACGAAAAGAGCATTACAGCTGCAAGGTTTTGACACGCCACGATGTAATATGATCAAAGGGCCCTGTTCTGTGAACCGAATCCAAGTAAATTTGTCGTTTTCAAAACGAAGTAAAATTTTTGGTGTTCTCGTGGTCGAGAGCAAATCCAACAAAACGCACATACAATTTGGTCTTTTATAAAAAAAATTATAGCCAACTTACGTTCAGTTGGTTTCTGGTAGAAAAGTGAAAATTAGGGATCCAGCCCACTTGGGTCCAATACAATGATTCCTTTGTGCTACCTGTAAGTTGGAGAGTATATAAAAGTAGAGAAAGGATGGATAAAGGTGAACGTTGTAGGTAATTAGTTATACCCCTTTTAGGCACGCAAATTTTACTTTGCAAATTATTAATTCAGGTGGGTGAAGAAAGACAGGTATTATTACTTTCTTTTTCTGTCTTGCTCACAGCTGAATTAAGACTTCGCAAAGCGTGTGGAAAAGGGGTATTACTAGATAGGAGAGATTGGGGTTCGGGAAAAGGATCGTGTGTGTACCCTTGCCATAAGAGGGCGCCAACATAAAAAGACTGATTCTTGAAATTTATTTCCGATAACTCGTATAGGACAAGGAAATGCAAACGGAAATCTTCCAGAGCGGAACAGAATCAGATGAGATGCGAGATACGTTTCCGAAAGCGCAGTGACCGGTCAGTGTGGCCAAGAGATTCCTCAAGTGCTTCCTAATGAAGTTCCTGAGGTTGTGGCTGTCACGCAGGGGGCTCATTGAGCCATCTGTCTTGAGCTGATTTGAGAAAGGCAACATCGAAAGCGTCTCCGGCAGGATGATAGTGGGAGTCCACAGAGATTTTACTCTGAGTAAAAGACCTAGTGCCGGGCATTTTAAGTGCTGATTTTGACGTTCAAGTATTTTATTCGAACTTAATTTCGAATGTTACCAGATCGAGTAATTTTTGTAGAACATCAAATAGACATTTACTCGTTTTTGAAAATCTCTTGTTTTTAAAAAGGAGTTGGTTTACAGAACAGACCCGAAAATTGGAAGTGTCCTAGTTCCTTAATTTCCTTAATAGATTAGGTAAAGGGACACAAAATGCACACAATATGATTTCAAGAAAAAGTTTTGGACCACTCGAAATTTATTGGATGTCAAAATCTGTTCCCTTTTCCTAAAATTGTGTCCATTGTGATTCCTTTCTACCCGTTAATAAAACTTCAACTTACGACTAAATTAAAAATTTATAAGGTTTTTGTAAAAAATTTTGCTTGTGATTTTAATGATTCACAAACTGAATTTTTATTTTCACTTGTTTCCAGATGAATATCATCCACTGTGTGATGAAGACGATATAACAATTCAACGAAGAAATAATTCTGCTGTTCATATTAAAATAGTACGAAATTCAGTGTATGACGTTGATGCTGCCTTTTCAAATTAAACAAAAGTTTCGTATACAAAATGTTTAAGCTGTCGGAACTCGTGCGCTGGCTAGGACTTACCGAATTCGAAATAATGATTAATTTATGTGGTCTATTCGTTTTTACAATAACACTTGCTTTCCGAATATCTGGGACACTTGTGAGAAGTTCCGTGGATTGGTTTACAATATTTAGTCCCCTGTTTTGCATTGACATTTGCAATGCATATTTTTGTATAATTGTTGGAATAAGAATGTACTTGGATTCGGATAATAAGCGCAAAGCCTTGCATCGTTTCATGTGGAGCACTTATTTTTTGTTCCTTGTGGCTATTTTTAAATATTTACTTTGCCTTAAGTTAAGCGGCCAAACGAATTTGGAGTACAGCGAAGTTTTTTCACCCATCTTTGTTCTGCTGCAGTTGGTAGCGGTGCGGGCCTGTCAGCTGCCTAATTCGGTGTAACAAACTAAATAAATGGATGGCTGATGATAAAATTACATAGTTTCGTTCGTTAAGTTTTTATTTTAGTTTTCTTTTATACAAACTATATAAGATAGGAAAGGAATGTAAAAAAGCGATTTGGATAACATTAACGAAATTTATATTCGGTACTTTTGATTTAAGTTATAAAAATAAAAATGTTTAATCAATTAACACAAATACACATGTTCATACATGCCATTAAATCTAATATGAATATGAGATTTTTTAAGTTCCAATTTTTTCAATTTCCTCAGTATTGTCAGCATTTAATTCCTTGATGTTTTTCTTAAAATGATTTTCAATAGTGCGGCAAATGGCCATGGCTTTATCGCTATCCACCAGATTAATTGCAATGCCATTTTTACCTGGATACCGAAAGAATTTATAAAAATGTAAAGTAAATTGTAATTTGTAAACTTTAAAAGGAAACCCATTATAAGTTACCAAATCGTCCGGTCCTTCCAATACGATGGAGGTAAGTTTCACAATCAGCATTGCCCTTGGCGTCCATTGGTAAATCGAAGTTTACAACAATTGTCACTTGTTCGACATCGATACCTTTAAGTTGTTTATATATAGCGTTAGCAGTTTTATTTCTTAAAATAATGTTTAGTTTACCTCGCGATAGCACATTCGTTGTTATTAATACTTTCTCCAAACCTATCCTAAAGCGGTCCAGTACTGCCAATCTTTGCTCCACTGTTAGATCACCAGATAAAACAGCAACCGAATGGCCATCGGATGATAATTTTCCAGCTAACCAACCAGCAGTTTTGCGAGTCTAAAATATTGAGGAAAATCATGAATAAAATTCCACGAGAAATTTTTTCCGGGGAATAATTTCAAACAATAGCAAGTAATAGGGAAAACAAACAAAAAATCTAATTGGAAAAGTGAGAAATTTTGAGCGGAATTTTATTTGAATTGATTAGTTTCAAAGAAATTATTAGTTAATATTCACTTTTTTTTGGGGAAACAAAGATAACTTTTTTAGTACTGGGGGTCTACTTTGTAATTCGAAACGAAATGAACTGCTTTCCATTTTACATAGTATAAACATGGAATAGGGAAAAGATCTGGTCCAAAGACCGGCACAGCGACAGCTGATGGATATTTTGTGTAATCTATCGGGTATGTTCTGCATTCCACCTGAAATTAAAACGAGTGGAATTGCCATACAACTGTTGTTGGAAATATGTAATTATAACAACAATTGTATGGCAATTCCACTCATTTTAATTTCATGTGGAATGCAGAACATACCCGTATATCTATATAATTAATAGGCGAACATGTTTTTTGTAATCCCTTTTACGCTGGTACTACTGCACCGATTTTAAAAAGATTTATATGGTTTTAAAGGATTTTCCGTACAGATGTGCAGAATCTTTATTTTATTGAAATCGGTTTAGTATTTTGGGAGCTATAACCGTTTAAAGTTGCTACTACTACATGAACACATATTACACACGCATTTATTAGCTTACAAGTAAAAAAGAAACAAAACATGAGTGTGTGTGTGTGTGTGTGTGTGTGTTTATAGTATTTCTCTTGATCTAAAATTTTTTTCCTCTTATTTGTTGTTGTATGAAAGCGATAATACTTAGAGGAAGCAAGTTGAATAAATTGAATTGGCTGTGTTTTAATGAATTTTTTGTGACGTTGAGATACATTTTCTTTGAATCTTAATAAAATTATTTACATTTTGATTCTAGAATACGGACAATTGTGTCGTCCGTTTGGTATATCTAGTATGTCATAAACCTACAAATATGGAAAGAAAGCAGTTTCTTTCGTTTCGAATTACACAGTGGACACCCTGAATCTTTTCTAATAAATATAGCAATTAAATTGTTTTTGATGCCACTTTGAACATTTCTAATCAATAATTCAAAATCGATATAAACTAAATTTAATACGTTTACAGTCGAATCCGCTTTAGCGCAACACGCTTTACTGAAAAAACTCGGATTACTGATTTAAACGCTGCTAGTCTTATTCACTTCGCTTTAGCGAAACATCGCTTTACTGAAAATATAGTATTACTGAAAACTAAAAGCAAATCGATTGTATAACTTAAGGCTGAAAAAATTGTGCATGTTTTGTCCGTTAAAAAAATAAATAGCAAAATGTATTTGTCCTTTTCGCTCTTACGTACTTTATTGTATTTCTCTATTATATTGTCAATTCAAGTGGCCAGACATTTAAGGCCGGGGCACAATGAATTCGTTATACGTTATACTTCGCCTTTTTTAACCGACATTATCGCAACGACGGAGAAGGTTGGCACAATGAGTACTTTATTGACGGAAGCATTTTAACAGCTTCAATAGGTCGATTCTCCATTCTATTTATTAAATTCAAATTTTTTATTCATTTCGTTTATTTCTTTTGTTTAATTTTATTTTTGCTGCCACAAAACACAAAAACCTAATTCAGAACATACCAAAAAAACCAATTTTAAAAGTTGACCAGTTTTTGTACTTTGCGCTGACGGACACGTGCTTAATGTAAAATCCCTCATAAGAAATCATGTATTTCAACTTAGCTGTCAGTTGAAAATGGCGAAGTTTAACGTATGACGGATTCATTGTGCCCCGGCCTTTACTGATTTTATGCAGTACGCTTAACTGTAAAAAATTTCAGTAATCCGAACTAATAACTGGAAAAAAATTGGATTTTGGCTATTTCCAGTAAAGCGGAGTCGACTGTATTAATGAAAGCCGCACACTTATTACACTAAATAAATAAAATAATCCCCCTTATTGTGGTTGGGGGTTTTCGACTTCAAATTCGACTATTTGTAGTTGATTAAAGAAATCAAACTACATTTTTCTTTAATCTACAAAACACCTTACTTTCGCTACAAAATCGCTAATCAGAATCTGTCTTATCGTAGTTGGCGTATTTCAAATACAATTACGACTGTCTGGTAATAGATTAAAGAAAAACTGTCGAAGTCTTCCACGATAAGGCAGAATAAGGGGGAATATTCAATCCCAACTCGCGGTCTCCACCTGTTATAAAATTACTAACTTTAACATTAACTTCAAGTTAATGTTAGTTGTAGACTGGTCAAGTTAATGCTTTTTTTTCAAGTTATAACAATATTGTTAGTGCATTTGTTTTAGCAACTCAGTTATAACTCCAAGTTACAACAAAATTTCATGTTAGGTGGAGAGTAAAGAGCTATAAATTAATCTTACGAATGTATAAGTATGTATGTATTATTAATTAATAACTTACATGACAGAAAATAATTGCTTGCCCAATTGTAATACTTCCATAAATATTTTGAATTGCCTGATACTTTTCGTCTTCTGAGCGACATCTTACATAGTATTGTTTAATATTATCGAGCGATTCTTGCTCTCGTTTAAGTCTAAAATGGGATACAATTCAATTTAAATTTTCAAAAATCTATTTGATTTTTATTAATAAGATCAGTTCATAAATGAGCAGCTGGCGAACAAAACTAGACTTGCCCCGACAGTACATGATTTTTTTTTTCAGGCTCTCCAAGTCACGAAATATTTTCATTTGAAAAATAGTTCGATCTTGCCTTAAAAAAATAACCAAAACTGAATTTTCCTTGCTAGTCTCTATCTAGGTAGTTCAGTTATTTGGGTCTCGTGTAAAAAAAAACAGTTAACGGTTTTATCGCCAGCTCCTCAAATAATTTTGTCTAGCTGAAAATACTCAATGGTGTATTGAACTTTGCACAAAATTTCAATTTAAAAAAAATATAATATTTTGATAATTGCCAATTAAGTATTACTAAAAATTTAGTGAAGAACAACGCATTTGTATAGCAGACTATCCTTTCGAAAACAATCTCTGAACAATCGCCCATGTGCTGAAAAACGCAAAACTTTTAAATCACTCTAGTTCATAATCGTAAATCTAATATTTTAGTCTGTTAATACTTGGTTTTCGTATGCCAATACAGGCAGCTGTGTACTAGCAATCATATGAAAATTGTTGTAAACACTGGCAGCGTTGTAAACACTGAATACATAATAGGTTTGTTCCAAATGCATAGCAAAACAGTCCGAACTTGTATAAAGTTATCCAAAAGCGTTCTAGATAGCAATTTGTGTGCAATTTTGAAAACGAATGAGAGTATTTTTTTTTAATTTCCTGTACAAACTAGCACGAACTTTTTTTCTGGGTAAGTTCGGACAAGACTTAAATAATCAGGGGATATACTCTGGGGCCTAATTCCCGCATTCGATTGCGAGCGAGTTATTACTCGAATGTGCGAGTTTTTTAACTTTTGGGATTTTCGCATTCGGTTTCGAATAACACATATCGAAATTTCTAATGACAGCATTCGATAACGTGCATACATTCGAATGCAACCGTTCGTGTTTTTACTCGCAAGCAAAAAGGCATTCGAAATCATGTTTAAAATCATTTATCCTCTGTGTTTAACATAGAAAAAGCGAAGAAAAAGAAAATGCATGTTCAATATTTGACTTATTTATTTATAAGAGAATGAATGCACAAATGTAAGTATAAAAAATACAAATTAAAGAATTTCTAGTTGGCTTTAAATATAACAAAACACACTGACTTGGCAAATAATAAAATAAAATATAAAAAAAATCAACCAACTCTGGGAGCATCTAAATAACAAATTAACTGCTTCTGGGGGCAAATTACGGCATTCGATACGTTTCGAAATTTTAAAATGATTCCATATAAACTCTATTGAAATATTTCGTAATTTCGTTCGATAACGAGTGCCGTAATTTTCCCCCTGGTCAACCAATAAAAGAATCGAAAATGTAGCTAGTGCTCTAACTCTAACTTTACACTAATTTATTATTATTAGGTTATTAATTAAATTAATATTGTTATTAATAAAATAACATTTATGTATATTCGTTTCTTTTTTCTGCATATAAGTACGTGTGTATGTACGTACATACATATGTTTTTGCACACATACACATATACAAACATATGCTTTTGCTTACAATTTATTCAGTGTTGTGAAACGAATTTATATGTAAATATATTTGCCTTTTTCCAACACTGAAACAAAAACTCACTCGATTCGCTTGGTAACAAGTGACATCATCGGAAAATTTCTTGCCATCGAAATTAACTTCCCATTCTGATCACGAGTGCAGGAATTAGGCCCCTGAATTCGAAACGAAAGTGAATGCTTTCGAATTTGCTTTCATTTCTATTATTTGACACTTAGTTATCGCAATATGTATATGCAAACTCACTTACATACATACATACATCGAGTCACAACCGCCAAAAAAGCTTAACCGACCCATTTTTTAAACCTCGTTTTTTTTACGAAAATCGATTATGATCGAAATGATAAATTTTGGTAAAAAAATTAAGTTCGAAAATTATGTTGCTAAAGCTTTTTTTATGCGGTTATGGCACGATATGTCATGTCACTTCATTCTTTGCTTGCTAGTTTGAATTGCCAAATTTATTGTGATTACTCTTTTCAGTACATCAATTTTTTGACTTGAAATCGTAATCGCATTTTTTTTTTGCGAAATGTGTTTCAATACATTGGCTGAATGATTAAATTCGACAGCTGTCAAGGTAATAATTAAAATATTCAGGGAATTCATAACATGTTCAAATATTGAAACAGTTTTTGAGTGCTAACGAAAAATTTAGAATAAATTTACTATAACATGCTTCTTTTTTTCCTGTAATTAGTTTTTTTTTCTTTTGTAGTTATTTGAAGTTTTTTTTCTTTTCCAGCTTCTAACATACCACTAGGAATTGAAAAACGGAGATTTAACACTTTAGCAATGAAATTCAGCTCATTTTATGCAACAACGATTATGGAACAATTCAACAGAAGAGCACGTATGTGCCAACAAAGCCGCTGTAACCATTTTTTTAGGTGAGTTAATCCATCTTTTTCTCATGTTAAGTTAAGCTTGAAAGAGTTAGTGCATAGAATTCTTTCTACAAAACTCCGGTTCGTTAAGAAAATCTGTAAAACTGGGGAGCAATATACATAATTCTGGTCAAAAAAAACCGACTTCAATGCAAAGATCTGATAGAACATTTTCGAAAAAAATTTATGGGAAGTGTAAACTCTTTCAAAATAAACAAATTTTTGAAAATATGTTGGTTAAGAGGTGAAATATAAAATTAAATTGTAATGGGCGTGCCTCCGCCCATTTTTTTAAATGCAAGCTCGTGTGTTTTTCAGAGCTCAGGGAGGCTACTTTGTAGTTCCAAACGAAAGAAAATGCTTTCGAGTTTACATGTTATTAACACACAAATTCGAAAGCATTTCCATTCGTTTCGAATTACACAGTAGACCCCCAGGGTATGTGTTAAGTTTTGTAATAATCGGTAAATTAGAACCAATCAAAGTAAAATATTAAATTTTAATTAAAATTGTGTAATTACAAGAACCAAAGGTGATGAGTTTCGAAGAAAATCAAATAAGTAGAATATCTATTATAAAATAAAAAAAAATTGTGGGCGTGACCGCTCTTTTTTTACAATGGGACTAATTGGACCAATACTCTCTCAGACAAAAAAATAATTTTAGAATCGGTCTAAAATGTAAAATGTAAATGTAGTTATGAAGTAAGTGTCAAAAAAAAAAACAATACAATCGAATTGATAACCTCCTCCTTTTTTTTGAAGTCGGTTAAAAATTATCCGCATATTTATAAAATTTAAAATGTATTTGAAATGTATTTTATTTAAAAAATTTTGGAGCCTTTGCTTCAATGGAATCATAACTCAAAAAAGAGCTATTTGAGTTAATATTGCAAAATTAATTAATATCTAAGTTTAAAATTTTTTAAACGCACTAATAATCCCAAATTAATATTTTACTTATTAAGTAAAATATTTTTTTTTATTAAAAATACATTGAAATTGATTATTGAGCGGTTTAGCTGGATCCTATGCGCATTTCACTGTTGCTAATGCAGATCATCAGGGAACCTTTACCCTTAATACATTGGCTGACTTTTTTTCAGCTTCAAATTGTATTTGTAAGAGTATGTAAAAAGAAAATAAATGTAAATAACAACAACAGCTATTTAAGAATAGAGTGTTGCCATACAAGTATTTTTTGACCGGGTGCAGTCAAGTTAATAATTAGTGATTTTTTATGGGAATTGTTACAATTTAAGTTTAAACTTTTTTAAACGCACTGATAATCCCAAATTAATATTTTACTTATTAAGTAAAATATTTTTTTTTAATAAAGTAAAGTAAGAAAATAAAAAACATGTTGATTATTGAGTTCTTGTTTCAACTTTGTTATTTGTTTTAAGCTTCTCATTTGTTTAAATGAAAGTTTATAACATAATAACTCTAGTTGTTCTAAGAATCTTTGGGTAAGGGTTCCCTGATGATCTGCATTAGCAACAGTGAAATGCGCATAGGATCCAGCTAAACCCCTCAATAATCAATTTCAATGTATTTTTAATAAAAAAAATATTTTACTTAATAAGTAAAATATTAATTTGGGATTATTAGTGCGTTTAAAAAATTTTAAACTTAAATTGTAACAATTCCCATAAAAAACACTAATTAATTAATATCTTTTTTAGAGAAAAATTAAATATTCGTTTTCCATTAAGTAGCTAGTAAATTCAAAACTTCAAACTTGTTTCTTGAGTTAAGACTCTATTGAAGCAAAGGCCCCACTGACTTTGTTCTGAGTATCGATTTGTTTAACATTCATAAAAACACACTTTAAGCTCCATAATCATAAAAAAATAAAATTTATTTAAAATCTATTTTAAGAAAATTTTTTATGAAAAAATTTAAATAAAATCGATTTTAAAGCAATTTTAAATTTTATGAATATGGGGATAAATATCCAAAACTAAATTTCAAATTCTAAAATTAGGGCCAATCCCATGATGTCGACAACGTTCGACTTGTCGTAAAGTTACATTCAAAACAAAAACTAATTTCAGTATTTTGTTGTTGTTTCAAATGTAAGTGTGCGACAAGTCGAACGTTGTTGACATCGTGGAACAGTCTTAATTTTATTCATTGCAAGGTTAGGTTAGGAAGAAGGTTGATGTTGCCACACGCCTCCACTCAGACACCCAGTTGTATCCATTGTCATTCACTCCTATAACGGGTAGTTAATAAAAATATAACTCCCATTGCATACAGAAAAAATTAATAGGGGAATTCACGGTAGGACTTGTAGATCTTTTACATCTTGTAGCTTAAGTAAATTGTTATTGCTTTGCTTTAAATTTATAAAAACAATATTTAAAAAATCTATCTTCTTGAGTCAAGTTTTGGCCACATAACCCTCGATCCCTCTACAAACCTCCCCACTTCCCCATGAGACGTTCATTCTGCATTGCAAACTTGAGTTAAAATTCTTGGGTGCCAGAAATTACCAATGAAATATTACTGAATGCCTCCAAATAGAATTTGCTTGATTACTAAAAACCACTAATCATCTGAAATAATTTTCGTTTTTACCTTATTATATTTGCTTCTGGTACGATATGCTCCGCAAACTCCATTACCTCCTTATCATAAGTAGCCGAGAAGAATAACATCTGACATTTTGGTGATAGTTGCCTAAAATTATTAGTATTAAAATTAATATTAAAAATATTGTGTTAAAAAAGATTAAAAAAGGAAACTTACTTATGAATACGAATACATTGATCATGATGTCCTTGGGTGGCAATCATAACATCGGCTTCATCTAGTACAAAAACTCGAATTCGTTTTAAATCTATAACACGATATTTAAGACTCCAATCGAGTACTTTTCCTGGCGTTCCAATTATTATATGATCTTGTATTTTAGTGCCGGGCACAACTAATTTAAAAAAAATATATAAATAAAAAAGAAGTATAGGTTGTATTTTAGAAATTACCCTCTTCTCCACGAACTGCAAATTTTAGTTTTATATCCGGGCAAAATTGTGCCATTCTCGCAGCAGCTTCGCCAGTTTGAATGGCCAGTTCATATGTTGGAGATAGGCAAAGAACCTATTGAATATTTAAGATTTTTTTTATTGAAATATAAACTTAATAATCACAACCATTTGCGTGTAAAGTATGTATAAATGAATACTTTAAGATTTCCGAAAATTAATTTTATTATTTGACCAATTATAGACACATACACCCTTATTCCAGTTTTCGACATCGACGTCACTTTAACACAATACCAAAAATTGCGGCTTGTGTACTCGCTCTCAAGAACAATTTTGTGCAACTGACAATCTATTTCCGTTCCCTAAGGTCTAGAAAATAGCATAAACCTGCCAACAGGAGTCAGTTATTTTCGACAACGGGTACAAAAGCGACAATTTTTTGGTATTGTGTCAAAGTGACGTCGATGCCGGCAACTGGAATAAGGCTGATAGAAATATTCATACACAGGTAGGAAGAAATATGATTGACGTTTCCAGTATGTCCCGGTCCAGACTTAAAATTTTTGATTATGTGGAAGAGTGTTGCAATAGCAATATATACATTTTGTATTCCTCTCCCTCTTTTTCAATAAAAATTAAAAAATTGCTGCAACAAAAGTTTTAAGTCTGGACTAGTACTATATTAAACCGATTTTTTAAATATTATCAAGAAATGACACTGGGGAATTCATTTTCCCGAGAATAGAATTCTCATATTCAATATTTATTTATTTATTTGTTCATTCAAAGTAATATAAAGCCTAAAAGGCCAAACTTTCACATATATTACTTAGTGTTAATAATGCCCATGTATATAAAATTAAAATATATTACAAAAATATAAATTTTAACTATAGAATGAGGGAAAAATTATAAGGGAGAGAGAATTGAAAATATTAGAAATCAGCTGTTTCCTTCCAGCCATTTTATTTTAGTTGGCAGCAGGTGTGTTCTTTTACTTGCAAAAATTTTAAAATTTACTCTAAAAAACAGCTGTTGAGAAAAAAGTACAAACACCTGAGTTCTGAAAACTTTGCACTCAGTCAAGAAACCTGATTTTACTATCTCAATGTGTTTTCTCTGTTTAAAAGAATGCAATTTACCTAGGGTTTACACGTGCAAGTGCAAGTTCGAAAAACTCAATACACTCAAACTCTTTTACTGACACATCTACACTTTCGGCACTTGCAGCCTATTTCCAACTCAACTGCCAAGGAATTTTACAAGACAGTGACTTGTTGAACTTGTAGCAAGTAAATGGAAAGTTAGTTAACAGTGTTGCCCTATTAATAGTTTAGCACAAATTAACTGGATTTCAGTGTAGTGTTAAGTGACATTTTACTCATTTTAAATACATTTAAAAGCTAATTTAATAATTTTTTTCTTAAATATTCATAAATCGAGCAGTTTATTAATTTTTTAGACATAAATAACATTGAAACAAACAATACGAATAAAGTTCAACACTATCTGGTTCCCTTAAAATTAAAATTTTTTATGTTATGGACAACTCTGCACTAAAAGGCAAACATGCAAGTTGCAAGACAGTCGGGCATTTGTGAGAAATTTTCGTTGATAATACGTACACAGAGCTTGCATGCAAGGCACTTGCATATGTAAACGCAGGGTTAGTAAAATTCATGAAAGTTTAGTAAAAAAAATTTACGTACACGACCACAGCTATTATCGGAAAACACATGCCCGTTTCTATGTTCGCATTTTGAAATCGTATTAGTAAAATAAGATTAAAGTATGCTGCTACTATAGCTGACTTCCAAAACATATCAATACACATTCCATTTGAAAAATTGAATTCTTTGATATCTTGCTGAAATATATTTAATGCATAACCGTATTGTACCTGAGGATAATCCAGTTTCGTATCTACTCTGCTTAACATTGCAAGAACAAAAGCAGCAGTTTTTCCAGTACCCGATTGACTTTGTGCTATCATATTTTGTGGTGGATCAGCTAATAATATTGGCAAAGCATTTTCTTGAATTTTGGAGGGGGCATTAAAGCCCATTGCATATATGCCTTTTAAAATTTCTGGTTTTCTAAAAATATCAAACAGTTAAAGGGATTAAACTTACTTACTCTTATTTGTTTAATAATTTTTAAATATTTTTTTTTTTTTTTGCTTACAAATGAAGTTTTTCGAAGGTTTTCACGGAATATAAAGGAGATGTAGGATCTTGACGTTGTACCTCCAAGTCTAGTTTGGATTCTACTAAACCTTTGCGTATAATTTTAAGTAAGAGACTTGTTTCGGCCGGACTGGAATAAAATACAAGTAAAATAACATTTTCAATTTTTTTTTTGCACTGACTCAACTATTATTTTTACAATATTTATTTTTTTTTTCTATTTCAAAGCTTATCAATTGGATTATTCGAAAATGAAATTAATTCTTCAATTTTTACAATATTAAATAGAATCTGAAAATTTTCTCTTTTTCTTTTCGAACTTACCTTACAACATCGGCTTCCTCTTCCTTCTTTTCTTTTGTATCGTCTTCTTCCTTTTTATCGATTTCTAAATTGCTGACCTACAAAATATTTTTGAATCAAATTAAATTAAACGTACATACATTTTGCGCTTGTTTTGAAAATCACGTGATTTAAAATAATATGTCATTTTAAAATCATACGTGTGTAAAAAAGGTTTCTTTGCATTTGTCTTAATTTTTAAATGTTAAAAAAAAATAAAGAACACATTGAGTAATTTATTATAACGTTTTGAAATCACAAAATTAAAGGCACAGAATATCTATTTTGAGGTATCACATCACTTTGATCAAATGTGATTTGCTGAAGATGTCTTTATGTACATATATGTATGTATTTTGTGGAATATGCAGGTTAATTCAAAATACAAATTAATGTTAATGTCCCATAGTCCCACGACTAGAAATTGTTTGATCGAATACTTATATTGAAAACAGCAACAAATTTTCTAATGTTATTGCTGTTTGCCATACAAGTTGCCGATCGAACGATTTCTGGTGACATCGTGGGACAGGCAGTAGACCCTTCTTTATTCTATGAATAATGTAGAACAACATGAACAGAGAGATATTGTTAGTGATTTTGTTGCAAATATAATAACCAACTGTTTGTGTGAAATTGATACAATTTTATATCACGGAAAATGATAATAGGGATCCCTAATCTCAAATGCACATGCTCACATATAGATCCAAAGTAACAAAGTAACTAACAACCATTATAGTATCGACAACTTTTTATTCTAAATTAAAACCACGGCATAAATGTTCACAGAATTTAACTTCTTAATGCTAAGGTTACTTCAGCATTCTCAAAGAAATGCCGTCTCTAAAGGAGTGAGTGCGAGCACAAGCCATTTGTATGAAAATTTTACACAATATAACATACGCTTATCTTGTGAAGCTGGTAGCCTGTAATCCTAAACATAGGATATGGCGATTTATTCAGCATTGTTGGCCATTATCTTTGGCATTTTTTTTTACAGAAAAAAGCACGTGATAAGGGATATTAGATCTTAATAAAACTAATGTTTTCAGATATGACGAAGTAGCGATATGAAATTGTCTGATAGGTATGGAGAGAGTATACAACAAGAACATTTTGAAAAGCAATAAGCACATTTCCAAGATATGTATAACAATTTATCATTACGATGGTCTCACAATATAATATAATTTTAATAGGTATATATGTATATATATTATGTATGTATATCCGACTAAACAACGAAATTTTTTAGCCGATATATCACAATTTTAATGAGAATCAAAACAGGGAAAACTCTCAATGAATGCTTCAATAATCTCTGCAAGCAATGCACATTTAACTTTGTACTTTTCAAGACATTGTAAAAAAGGCGTTTAGTTCACTTGCCTCCAAATCCAATGGTTACTTTGTGGCACCTCCTCATTTGGGAGTTTAAATTAAATTTTTCGTTGAGACAGCAATTGGAATAGAATAAAGCCTTGAACAAAGTCTCGCCCAATAGTAATTTAAATGTCCTAATAGCCGAAGGCATTTCTTTCCGACGAGGAACAAATAAAAAGGCATGTACATACATTCTAGCAAGTGAAATTTTCTTACCAGTTTCGAGACTTGGTCTTCTGCTTTTTTTGCCCAATCCATTGAAAATTTTAAATTTCACTGTAATATTTATATACTACACAATTGATTTGTTGCAACTATTAACTTAAGATAGATATTTTAGCAAGAAATTTCTTATTTCTCCTTTGCAAAGCCGACAAAAGTACAAATTAAAAGACAACAAATACAAGAAAAATAGTAGTGGAGAATAGGGTTGCTTTAATGTAGTACTTAATATATTACGCTGCCTACACACTAAGGAAACATGTGTTTATTATATGTTTCATATATAAATACAGGCAATGGAACAGAAAACGAAACATCAAAAACAGAAAACGAAACATGTGTACTTATTGACAATGCTAATGCTAAAAAATGCATTCGCTCTTTTATTTTCTTCACACCGAGAATTGCAAAGATACACCAAAACAAAACGATTGTTTCAAGCAGTTAAAACAAACAAAAGGAAACATAAATAGACAACGGAATTGAAAACACAAAATTTAAAAAAAACATGTTGAAATTGGAGAAACTAAATGAGAAGCACGACTTAATCACAGAATACACAGAAGTGAAGAAAGTGACAGGTAAAAAAAGCTCCAATCAGGTTTTTGTTAAAATTCATGGAAGAAAGAGAAAAGTATAGTGTATTTGATACTGTAGTGTATTACTACTTACCAATTAACATAGCTAATAAAAATGTATTGCACTAGAAAGACGTAGCAAAAGAAAACCGACGACAAAATTTGAGGGAAAACGAGACAAACTGAAAAATACCCGTATCTTCCGTCTCGTGACACTTCTGTATGTTTTGTGACTTAATGGGAAAAATTAGTACGAATTGGAATATTACCGGGAATATGTTCCCTTATGTGTAGGCAGCATTATAGCATTTCTATTTTAATTATCACCGCGCTGAAATGGGCAACACTGTTTATAGTAAAAAACACTTGCAAGCATGAACAAATTTGCAACCTTGAATTAGAGAAGTTAAAAAGCAACAGCTTATTTAGTAACCGTCTATTAAAATTTAGTAAAAGTTAGATTTCTTTGAAAAATACGCAAATGTATGTGAGTAAAAAGTATAATTTGTTTTCAAAAACCATAAAGACCACATATATATATACATACTACGTTCATATGTAAATAGGCTTGTTGAAATTATAAAAGTGCTTTGTCTTAAATCTAGATTAGTTCCACCTCCCAAAAAAATCTTATCGAAGAGAAAATTATATATTTATATTTGTATGTATAGAAAGGGTCACAGTGGAACCAACTGGGTCTCCGAGAGGAGGTGCATTATAGCACCGCCCTTCCTAACCTATCCTATTTGTATGTACATATGTATATATACACATACATATGTTCCCACTGGAGTATACATAAATAACGCGTGAAAATAAATTTAAAATTGAAAAATAAGGAAGAAAAAAAACAACAAAAATGTTGCCCGAGTTATGGTCCTATGAAGTTCCAGTACAAAGTTGTGTTATACAGTATATTTTCCAAAGAATGCGTTCAATATTGGTGTCATTTAAAAGCTTTGGAAACTATCTTTCAGGAGACGGTAAAAAAAATTTATAAAATCTTTAGTATGCAGCTGCCATTGAGTATATGTTTGTGTCCGGCCGATTTCGACTATGCACAAAATCTTTAGTAGGCAGCGCAGTCCATACTAGTTAGCTGGCTCCAATAAGAAATTATATCTTTTGTTACCATAATTAGAGAATTTGTAGAATTATAGGTCCTAAAACGGCCTATTTATTTACTCATAATTCCCACAACAAGAAGAAGCCGTTAGTTGTAGGATCTACTATGACATGTTTCATGTGTAAGAAATTTATGATTTTGATGACTGTGTCTGCCTGTATGTATAACTTTTATTGGGTTTGTAGTCAATTTAATTACTAAATTTTTATTAAACCAGAATAAAATTTTCTTATGAACGAAATGCAGAGCACAAGAGTTTGAGGCGATGTTCTAGAGAGTCAACAAAATTTAATGTATGTATCTTATCGTACTTTTCATCACACAGCTAAGTAGATCCCAAACAGACTTTAATGTACAAGATTATATACGAGAGTTACATATATTTTCAATTGGATATGAGTGGTGTAAAGTGTAAAGGAAATCAGTTGAAATAAAATATTTCGTATCATGTTAAAAAAACTGGTGCATTTTTCTTCTGATCCATGCAAAATGTCGCTCAATCATAAAAATTACTAATGCATAGTAGCTTCTGATAATTCGTCAAATATTTACCAAAAATGCTTCCTATGATTCCCAATGAATTTTCTTAGAAATTTTAATAAACTGCCTCAAGCAAAAAAAAAAAAAAGAACTACAACAGTATCAATTCAGAAACTCTGTGCAGGCTCTGCATGAATTCGAGTACATACATATGTATGTATATATGTTTGCCAGCATGTGTGCGGATATGAAATAATACAAATGTAGATATTTTTAGGATGCTGACTTCAAATATCAATAAGATTTCTTTGTTATTTATTTTGTACAGCAGGTAAAAATATGCAATATAAATAGAAACATGTGTACATGTGATAGTCTACGTACAAACATATTTAACCCTGCACACATAACCCTCGAACGTATCCCTCTAAACCTAACCATTCGTCGTTTCGACGAGCACGTTTTGGGGCGTATAATATCGGTTCTAAACATATATATTTTTGTACTTGCAACACATACATACCTTTAGCAAGTACTTTGTTAGTAAATACAACTATATATTTCTATTCTGTTACAAGGATATTTATTATAATCCATTTTTCCAAAAAGCATTTTTTTTTTGAGATCACATTGTTATAAAATTTATTTAAACAAACAAAACAAAAAAGCCTTTTTCTCTTTGGCAAAACTTAACTATAACACTGTTGTCATTTAAAAAAATATATAAAATAAATTTTTTGAAGCGCATTGTGTGCAGAAATCAACTTTATGCTCGCCAACACTCGTCGAAGCGACGAACAAGTTTATCATATCTCAATAATTACGTGCTCACGCGCCGAGTTTGGTTGTCTCCTGCAAAAGCTCAGCGAAAACTAAGTTGGCAAGAAATTTAGCGGCGATCGGTGCACGTGTTAAAAAGAAATAGCAATTTTTTTGTCCGGTGTTCGTCGTTTCGACGAAGGTTATGTGTCTAGGGTTAAAATGTAATGAGATTTAGCTCGGAAATTGAGTTTATTTTGTTAGTTACTAGATTTGTTAGCACTCAATCTCTCAAAAATAATACAACATGGTTTAGACTTCGGCTTAGATGAATACTACCTGTTAGTTGTTAAAAAACCGTCGTAGAGTTGAATACTTATAGAAAAAGAGTCCCAGAGCGTTTGCGATAAATATTTTGTATTTTGTAAAAACGCATAGATACCAAAAACTGGTTTGATCGAAAAAAGGTTTTTGTTGGACTCTTTTTTTTTGGAAGTTAAAATGAGCAGTGATTATTAATGTTATGATTTAATTTATTAAATAAAAAGAAAAGAAAAATTAATAATTAAGCTAAAGAGAAATATTTATACATAGGTAGACATACATACATATAAATAAATAAAGTAAAAATGCCGTGCTCTGCTGTAACGCTTTCTATAGCCACAATATCCGCCATTATTGCAACTGCTTTATTGGCAATTGCATTTTCAACAGACAACTGGTTGTATTATGAAGTGAAAAGAAACAACATACAGGTGTGTACCTCCTTCATTCTAAAATAAGAAGTCACATATGTAGATAAATATGTAAATTAATATATGTACGTATGTAAATATACATACATATATGTACATATGTACATACAAAATCTATCTACATACCTTAAGGTTTATATGGATATGGATATGTACATACATACATACATATTTATGTACATATGTAAATATTTGCATATTTATGTGTGTATGATAAACAAATACCTACTTACCTATTATGTTAAAATTTTCTATTAGTGTTAATATTATTTGATAAATTTGTGTGTGTATTTTATTACTTAGTAGACATGTAATAAATTCGTTAGTTAACGTTTTTTGTTGTTGTTGGTTTTTCTCCACATCCAAACTTTCTACAATTTATAGTGCCACCATTTAATAACTTTTTCTCAAAACTACTTATACTTTATGTATGGCCGTGTGCATGTGGTTGGGTAGGTCCGTTGAGTACGTGTTCGTTTCGTTGGAATGCGAGCTTAAAAAGAAGAAAACAAAAGCTGCAGCAACAACAAGTATTGTATTTTTGTACATACATACATACTACATATGTATGCGATTTAACAAAAAGCAAAAATAATAGAGAAACTTAGTTTTAAAATATTTAAATATTTTATTCGTGACAATTCAATTCAATTCAACTCCTTTATAGAAACCAAATAGCTACATACCTACATACCTACTAAAAAATAAATAAAAACTCTCTGCATACGGACAGACAGTTACCA
This sequence comes from Tachina grossa, assembly GCA_949987645.1. Taxonomy (NCBI): domain Eukaryota; kingdom Metazoa; phylum Arthropoda; class Insecta; order Diptera; family Tachinidae; genus Tachina; species Tachina grossa. The sequence goes on along the minus strand of OX465277.1, from coordinate 23,200,666 downwards.
TATTAAAATGTTTACTGAGATCAAAATTCAGGTTTATGTTTTTAGTTTTTCTACATTCCTATATACATACATATGTACATATGTATGTTGATCCAACTTGTAGAAAAAAACATTTGGGAGTCTCTGTAAAGTAAGACTTGAATATATGTATATGAACAAATATTTGTATGCATACATACATGTATACGTACGTGCACTTATAAATATGACCATACATACATACATACTTACATGCCAACATACCCATACATATCTGTATGTTTCTTTATGAAACTAGTTTTGAGTTAATTTCTAGTTTTTAATGCCTAGCCTCCTCGTTAGTTTACATAGTTTTATTTTCCTCTTTGGGCTAAAATTTGTGATCAACGTTACAATCAGTTTTTGTAAAACGATCGTTTTTGCAAGCGAGCAGCTTAAGGTACCAACAGACGACATGTTTTTCACATTGTATGTGCCAGAATTTACATATGTAAACGAAAACATGTCGTGTGTTACCTTTAAAACATTGCTTGTGTAAAAAACATGACTAAAAACATAAGGCATTATTTGAAATAGAGCGTGCTCTATTTTCTTATGTTAAACATACAGCTCCAAATGTCTATGTCATGCGAACAAATTCGTCGGCGGTTGATTATGTGCACTATCATTAGCCGTCTGAATGAAGTATTTTGCAAGACAAATTAATTATATATTTATTTTTTAATTTAACGTTGTCGTTTTATTAAAATAAGTCCAAAAATGTATAGATTTTTAGATACAACCTCAACGTCTTGTTTAAAAAAGAAAAAATTAAAAAAGCAAATTTGCGTCGCCAGTACTACAGCGACGGAACCAAAAATATTTCGACGGCTGCAAGCCATTTATAAAACAAACGTGGATATTTATGTACTGAAAAAGAAGAAGTGATACTACATGTACGTTCGTGACCAAAAATTATAAACCTTATGTAAATTAACCAATATTGACAAGCATAAAGAAAAACATGGAGTCGAAAACTTAAAAAACACATGTAAAAAACATGTCGTCTGTTGGTACCTTTAGATGTGTTGCGTTACGGCAGTGTTGCCACAAGTTCAAATAGGAATATGTACTGTTAAATTGCTATAAAAAGTGCGGCAGTGTTGTTCTCCAGGTAAAAAAAGTGATTAACGGCCCTTTTCACAATGCACAATTAAAAGCTAACAGGGACTTTAATGGCACGTTTTGTATGAAGAACTGTCAGTTAAAGTTCACGTTAACTCTTAATCATACATTGTGAAAAGGGACTTAAATCAGTTAAAATATTTGGCACTTTTTTAATTTCACTTTTTAATTTTGCATGCAAGCATATTTTATGGACATATGTACTTATGTATGTAAATAAGCAAGCACATACAACACATACATACATGCATACATATGAATGTATGTAATTATTTATTAAAGTCATAAAACCCATAAAAGCATGCTTAACCAAATTTGTTAAGAGTTTTCATAATTATAATTGTTGTGAATATAAATTGTAGTTAATTTAAATTACTAACTTTAATTCATTCAATACATAAATAATAGTCCAAATGGGCTTTATCTGTATTGAAAATAAAAATAAATAAATAATTAATTAATTAATAGGTTTTTTTTTACACCTAACCACATTTAAATAGCACAAATGGATGAAGTAGCTGCAGAAGAACTGTAACATTTTCCGACACCAGCAGCATCTATTATTATTAAATTATAATTATTATAATTTAAATTAAAAAAAAGAAACACTAAAAATGCATAAATATAAAAGCCGCTGTGTTACGAGTATATACTTACATATGTATGTATGTATTTATGCAAATAACAAATGAAATGGTTTTGAAAAGCAATAATTTCATTGTATGTTCATGTGTATGTACATATGTAAGTGTGTATGCATTTGGATGGAGCAGAAGTAATTACATATTAATGAGTTGTGTGGACCAGGGTGATCGCTTATTTGCAGCTTTCGAAAAAGTTGCTCGATAAAATTTAATACACCAATCAATCAATAAGCCTTAATATTAAAAAAAAATGTCTTACAGTAGCCCCGCAAAACTACCGGTGACAACTATTCACCATTTCACATCGCTTATGGGGATTGAATCTCAGTTCAAATAGCCATATTTCACTGTTTATGATTCGATTAAACTAAAGTTTGTATCGCTCTGTGATAATTTTTGAGGAACTAATTGCACTCAAAGAAAATTTAGGGGCTTAGAAGCAAAGAGATACAAGTGCCAAAACTAAAAAAAAAAATAGTTGTGTAGATGTAGCGATCGACACTCAACACTAATATCTACCCCTCTATAAAAATTCAGATCTGTATAGCAACCTAAAATAGGAGAGTTGTTATGTAATTAATTTAGAAAAGAAAAGCATTATAATTCGAAAACATTTTTGTTCGATTCGGATTACATAATAGCCCATCAGAACACTATTGACCGAAAGTTTTGCTGCCAGCAACAATTCAATTTAATTACTCAGAATTTTCTTTTTTTTGCATTTGTGTCCCTTTCCTTTTAAGCCTCCTCAATTGTAAATTATTATGAAAAACACTAGTAGAACGGAACAATATGCTATTTTCGAAAGCCATCACTCCTTCATCACCAGCGCTCTTGTGCTTGGTCCACTGTGTATGGTGCCAGTCAATGTAAACTTTAGCCTTATATACATATTTTTTAATGGCAAATAGAATATGTGAATTGTTTTTGATTTATTGTAACCCAGTTTGTTAAAAGCTTTGTATGTAATGAAAGCTCAAATTTAACATCACAGTCTTGCCGTTGTGTTGTTTGTTCTTTACTAATCATGCAAACGTCTTATAATGTACATAAACACATAAAGCGTGTTTGGACGTTAGAAATTATGATATCCAGGCTTGTTAAATTGTACTAGGCAAGCTAAGGATCATAAGGGCTTCTTATGTTCTTTAATTTAGACCTTGTTCATCCGCAAATATTGTTATGCCGACGAATTTATTATATATGTACATATGTGGAAGGGGATGGAGATTATGCAGCAATTTAGAAATATAACTTCCCAGGCAAAGAAACATTTTTGTTGCTTTTACCAGACACATAATTCTCAGATTCGGTATTTTCAACAGGAGAATTTTTAACTCTGTATGTCCTGCGAAGTGCTTTAGTTTTTAAATTTAGAATCTCTATTGTCTTTTCACTATTTGGGTTTCCCCAGAGAATTTCGTCCAGCCTTCCAACAGTAGAGTTCTACCAATCTCTATCGTATTGTTTCAATTAATTTTTGAATTCTTGAAAAATTTGGCGCTTTCTAGTGTGATTTTATTCAGTAATTACCCCATCTTTGCAAGCCTATCCGCCTCTTCATTTCCAGAGATACCCTGATGTTCTGGAATCCATATTATCTCGATTTCTCTACAATACTTGCATTAGTTTAGCTGATTTTTTCATTGAAAAACGCTTCGGGATTGAAGTCTTTGCCATTTGATGCTATTAGAATTAATATTTTGAGGCACTATCATCAAATATAGGGCAGCGGTAACGGCACCAACCTCTTCTACTCTACTTCATGAGTGGGCTTACAAAAACTTGATACCATCCAGAGAAGTGTGGAAGAAGAAAAGGTATAGATTATATTCGGATGGCTTCAAAACACAAGAAGGTGTGGGTTACGGAGTCCACTCAGAGACATTAGGTCTTCGTATTGCAAAGCGACTTCCAGATCACTGGCAGTGCTTATCAGGCAGATATCCTTGCTATCAAGGAATTTGTGGATTGGTTGAGAGTGAATGTCACTTCAAAGATTTTTTAGTTAACATATACATACGCATCCCGGGGTTTAGAGGCTTTATGGATAACTTTGGAGCTGATGAGCTTGCAAGAATTGGAACAATCTTACAGATCCCACTGGCATTGGAATGTGTAGGTTTGCCCAAGCTCTCGTGTAAACTTAAACTTAGGCGCAATACTGAAGGAGAAGGTGGACCACATGAAATGACATTTTTTTCTATATGTTTGTAAAGGCTCATCATCCCTGCTCTTCCACTCATCGTGCATTCTGCATTTATTCAAGGCTTCCTAGAAGATCACGCTAAAAATTATATTTTGTTGGATATAATCTTCAACACCCCCTTCTTCATCTGTGAAAATACTATGGTCTGGAGGAATAGTCACTAATTCATAATACATATATGTGAGGATCACTATCTTTTTTAAAAAGATAAAAAAATACCACGACAATTGATTGATATGTTATACAGCCGTTTATCCTTTCTAATATCATGAAGTAAAACGTTAAATAATTTGCTACATATGTATGTATGTACCCATTGGACCCATTTGGCGACACCCCTCTAAAACATATCATCTGACTAAAACAGATCTTGAAATATATCTAACAGAATATTGTAATTTTCTTATAAAGATAATAGACAAATAAAAATATTAAATATTTCCAAAAAAATCACCAGACTATATTGCAAATATTTAGACTTAACTTTGTCTTAGAGCGTCCTTTCTAATCGAGTTACTAATTCAAGTTACTAAATTCAATAATTTTATACACTGAACCATAAGGCTAGGTTAGGTTAGGAAGGGCGATGCTATAACGCATCTCTACTTGGAGACCCAGTTGAGTACATTGTGATTCGCTTCTATTGACCCTTTAATAGTAATATTTAACCCCCTTTTGTACCCAGAAGTACTGCTATTATCCATCATTAAGTCACTGCATTCCCATGATTCTCCAGCTTACACTTACCGATATCACTAATGCTCCCAGCCATGGTAATGTCTGCTCAGACTATGGCGTTGCAGCTTCGGGCAATGGCAGATAATATGTTCAGTGGTTTCTGATTCCTTTTCATCCTCTCACATTCTATAGAAATCTGGAGTGAAAGTTTCCCAAATGCTGGTTCTTGCTCTGACCTTGCCTTCCTATTCATAACCAGTAGCAGTTTGGATCTTCCTGAGCCAAGTTTTGGCCACATAGGCCTTGACACTCTACAGTCCTCCCTACTACGCAATAAACGGTTGGTATTGCTCTCTACCCAATTACTGAGTTCCCTGTAGTAATGAGCTATCGGTAATTTCACCGATTTGTCACACATTCCCTCATCTAACACCGACCCTATTATTGCCAGCTCATTGACAATTTAATTTTCCTCAACACTGCTGTGGCCAGGATCAGATATGCCGATCTCTCACCAAACGTGGCAATTTTTCAACTTGTTTGGTGTCCACAATTTTGGTTTGGCGACATGACGACTTTTCTGGCGATTTTAAAATCAGTTTGGCGAAATTGGTCGGAAAAAATCTGACAACTCTCTCCAGGAACCCAACATAGTCTGGCACTATATTTATCCATAAGCAAGTTAAGAGCTCTCCCACAGTCACTAAAAAGTATCGATTTGGTCCCTTAAAAGCTTTTAGCGCTGCCTGGCTGACGACGTAGAATGGTACCTTCTCACCTTCTGTGGCCCTGAGGATCGCCAAGATATCAACTTGAAAAACGCTGCATTCATTTGACAGTCTAAAAGAACATCCCCCAGAACCATAAACTTCTATAATTTATTTTAAAGCTCGAATCCTTACCAAAACGAATTTGCATAAAAACTAAAACTAATGTATCAAAGTAAAATTTATAAGTGTACTTAAACATTCGGTCTCAAACGAGCACAGCGGGCGTAAATGGATTAAGATATAGAAATGTAAACTAACATCAAACCGTTTACAAAGTTTGGAAATATAAAAGTCAGGGATCTAATCATCGCTTTCAATAGCGAGCTGATTCGATCACGTTTTTCAGTTTGAGATTATGGCATTCGCTATCGAATAATGTAATAATATGGTTTGATATCGAATGCCATAATCTCAATCTGAAAAAATGTGATCGAATTAGCTCGTTATCGAAAGCGAAGATTATACCCCAGGAGTTCTGTTCAAAATCTTGTTTATTTTAAATTTTTATATATCCTTCTTTAATATCTGCACTCCCATTATTTTGAAATCCTGCTTATTTGAATTTTTTCTTTAGTTTTTTTTAATTTACCCCCTGTTTGTGGAAGACGTTTAAGTTAGAAATCTTAGCGTTTCTGTAATAGATTAAAGAAAAGTTGTACAAGTTTCCTTTAGTCTATTACAAAAAACGCCAAGATTTTTAACTCAAACGTTTTACACAAACAGGGGGTTAAAACTATCAATGCTCGTGAATAAAAAAAAACCTTATGTAACTCAAAAAATTGGGCATTATTTCGAGTGTCGTATTACGACTTCGACTACGACAGTTTTGTAGAAGACTAAAGAACATTGCAACATTTTTTCTTTAATCTAGTACGAAATCATCGTAGTCGTAGTCGAAATACGATACTCGTAATTAGGCCCATTATCAGAATTCTGGCTTTTACTTTTTACATAAAGAGTTTAATTCGTAGACACGCAAAATATTTACATTTACTATAAAACATAATTCAATGTATGGAAAATCATTTAAAAATAAACTTGTTGAGTTCTGATACATTTAAAACTTGATTAGATTCCGTATTATTTTTTAAAGGGATTATTCATATTGCGGATGTAAACATTTTATAAAAGTAAATACTTGTTTTTATAAATATTACAGTAAAAATGTGAAACGCATTAAATATATATTTTTAGTTGTTTTATTACAATATTTTAAAACGTTCAAAATTGATTTTCTCCTTTCGAAACGTTTTGATCGAACTTTGTATTACCGCAAACTTTTGTAGTATGAATAAGTACATTAATGAATATGTATACATAAATACATAAAAAACTTGTGCATATAACAATGAAAAAATTTTAGTAACATTTTAAAAGTAGCTGATCATATGCAAGGTTTCGCAAAAGAAAGTTTATATTTTGCGAATTCATAAAATAAAAAATAAGACATCTATAAATAAAATGTTTATTAATTACACAACGGAACAGGGGGGTTTGTTGTTTAAACAAAAATACGAGGGCGGATCAATAAGTCCATGACATTTTGAATGAAACAGATTGTTTTCCAAACAAAAAAATTATTTTTCAACATAATCTCCTTTTAACTCAATACACTTAGTCCAACGTTTCTCCAGTTTTTGTATATCTTCCAAAAAATAGGATTTTTCGGGGTCCTTAAAATAGGTAATAATTTCATCCACCGAGCCATTTCTTTAGGTTTGGCAATAGGAAGTAGTCACTAGGGGCTGAATCTGGAGAATATGGCTGATGGGGTACTAATTCGTAGCCCAATTCATAGAGTTTTGTCATTGAGACTGCACACGTGTGCACTCGTGCATTATCTTGATGTGAAAGAACTTTTTTCTTGGCCATATGGGGTCGTTTTCTTTTTAAATTCTCATTAAATCGGTCTAATAAGTTGGCATAATATTCACCGTTTATTGTTTTTCCCTTTTGAAGGTAATTGATGTGGATTATCCCACGTGCATCCCAAAAAACTGTTGACATCACCTTATTGGCCGACAAACTCAGCTTGGCCTTCTTCGGAGCAGGTTTAGACTGCTGCTTGGTCTCCGGAGTACAGTAATGGATCCATTTTTCATCTACAGTTACAAAACGCCGCAAAAACGCATTCTGATTGCGGTTAAAAAACTGCAAACAATCCTTTGAAGTTGTCACACATTTACGTTTACGGTCAATTGAGAGCGAACGCGTTACCCATCTTGCAGAGAACTTAAACCCGAGCTGATCATTTAAAATCGAAACCACACTACCATATGAAATGCCTACGGCATCAACAATCTCACGCACTTTTACTCTTCGATCGGCCAACACCATATCGTGAATTTTTTTCAACATTTTCGGGTGTACTGACCTCAATTGGCCGTCCAGAACGTTCAGCGACATTTTTACTTGTGCGACCACATTAAACCACTTTTTTTACTTTTCGTTAATTTTAATTATTATTCGAACTCCATTTGTTTCTATATTTATGATTTGAACGGGCTAAGGTTCGTATTGCTTTTTAAGCCAAATTACATGTGATAATTATTAATGAACAAATAACAAAAAAGTCTGTTGTAAATATTCTGACTAACAACACATAGTTGAACGGAACAGCCAGCCGTTTTCGAAGGCCACTAAACCTTCATCATCAGCGTTCTTTTGTGTTTGGTCCACTGTGTGTGGTGTCAGTAGATGTAGATTTCTGCTTTATATACTTAGCATTTTATTGCAAATGGAATGTGTGAATTGTTTTGATTCATCGTATTTCAATTTGCTGAAAGCTTTTTTGTAATGAAAGCTCAATTTTACCATCTCTATATTTACAACAGTCTTACCATTGTCGTTTGTTCTTTACTAATTATGCACATGTTAGTTAATTTGCTTATTTTTGTTCTACTTAAGACAAACTTTTTTGGTTTGTTACTATTAAGTATATTTTTTATTTTTTAATTTTTGCCACAGGCCCATGGCTATTAATTTTAGTTAATTTTAATTATTATTCGAACTCCATTTGTTTCTATATTTGTGATTTGAACGGGCTAAGGTTCGTATTGCTTTTTAAGCCTCTAGTTGCTTCACACTCAGCATTGTTCGCAACCTTTTTTAATTTAAACCTCAAGTCCCACCAGATCTGTAAAATAATTCGATCATACAGTATACTTTCCCAACACACTATTTACCTTATATTTCGCCATCCACCACTAGTTCTAATTGGTGGACCGAGGGAAATAATTAAGAACACTAGCCCTGCGGAATCCTCTAGCAAAAGAAGGTTTTTTCAACTCTTCCACAAGCTTTTCAAATTGGTTGGAGTTGGTAATTTTAATTTTTTCCATATTATATTTTTCACTGTTTTAAGTATTTTTTTTTTCAAATAAATATGTACATTTGTATATCTACTTTGGTATTCCTTATATTTCACATTTTTACTATTTAAACTATTTTTCAAATTCGTTGAGGCAGGCACACAACAGAACACGACATCAAAAACACTGACTACAAAATTAACGGCAACATCAACATAAATTTATTTTACAGAATACCAAACATCTGTTGGCAGTCATCGATAAATGGCAATACTATCTACGGCAATACCGATTTGCAAAAAAACATTCACCCTTATTCCAGTTGTCGACATCGTCGTCACTTTAACACAATACCAAAAAATTGGGGCTTGTGTACCCGTTTTCCAAAACACCTGAATCCTTTTGGCAGGTTTATGCTATTTTGTAGACCTTAGGGATAGAGAAACAAGTCTAGGCAAAATTATCGGCGGCGGCGGCGCAGTAGTTTTGTGAACGGCGGCGGCGCGCCGAGAGAATTTTCGGCGGCACAAATAACTATTTGAAAATTTAAAGAGAAAATAAAAATTTAAACTGAAAATTGATTTTCAAAATTTTTTTTCGGAAATTTGTCTTTTTGAGCAGACAAAATTTCGGCTGGTTTTGAGCCAACGCGAGCCGATATAATCGGCGACGGCTTGATATACAGAAAAATAACCGGCGGCGCGCCGTCGGCTTCGAGCCGATTGTATCGGCTCGCATCGGCTCAAAACCAGCCGAAATTTTATCTGCTCCAAAAGACAAATTTCGGAGAAATAATTTTGAAAATCAATTTTCAGTTTCAATTTTTATTTTCTCTCTAAATTTTCATATGCTTATTTGAGCCGCCGAAAATCCTCTCAGCGCGCCGCTGCCGGTCACAAAACTACTGCGCCGCCGCCGCCGATAATTTTGCCTCGACTTGTTTCTCTGCTACACAATCCAAATTTGAAATTTAGATTGGTATAATGACATTAGTCACCTGGTGTAGTGCTGCCACCTAATAAATGCGCCTTGACACAGCTTGTTCAAATTTAGACAGGAGTCAACTGACAGTTAGTTGCCTCTTGACAGGAGCAGTGTTGCCATTTCAATCAAGAGGAGGGAAATTCAAAAAGACACTGAGTTAATGATCCACCCTCGTAGACGATCGATCGTTAATGCGAGTTTACATTACATAACTAAGTCCCAAATCACACTATGCAAGTCTTAAGTGCCCAGGAGACGTACAAAAAAACCCATCAATCACATAGTTGTGTGTGTGCAGTCGTTTCTTTTCGGCTACACATACACGTTGTCGGCACTGATTGATGAGAATCAAACACTTTTGATATTTTTATTTGACGGCTGATTATTTGTACGTCTCCAAGTCTGATTGACGAAAAAAACGTCATTTGCTTTGTGTTATTTGTTCTGTAACGACATGGAGAAGTGCGCGGATGAAAGAAATTAATTTGCACTTTATGAAAATGTACCATTGATCTTTGTAAAAAACCAAACAATCAAAAGTCTACAAACAGTTTTATGATTATTATAAATATTATATTCTCTAATTTTTCTAATCTTCATAAAAAAAATTACTTTAAAATTGTTTTTAAAACCCCAAATACATATGTATGTATTTATGTATGTGAATTTTGTGTTTAAAACAAATTTTTAACTAAAAAGCAAATACATACGAGTATGTTCATATTTTTTTTTTTATTCACACTACCCAATGTCTTCTTTTTATATTAAAAATCGTTTGTTTGTTTCGAAATTTTTTTAAGGAAAATATGTTTGTTTTTTTAGAATGGTTTGAAGAACTAGAATTATTATTATTATAAATAATAATAATAAAATATGAAAAATTAGAGTGGAATATAGAAAAATTATTATTTAGCTCTGTATATTTGTTTAATGTGCTTTTTTATACAAAGATTTCATGAAGTTTTAATGCCGCTAATAACAAAAAATCATCATCCGATGAAGACAACGAACACAAAATTTAAATGCTGATTGACGATTTTATTTGTACGTCTCCGAAAAATCATCAATTAAACGACACTAACACATTCTTACCGATTGATGGCTTTTTTTGTACGTCTCCTGGACACTTTATTGCTAAGCTGATTAGTTTCAGGGAGAGAGAGACGAGGGGAACAGCAACGTTTCTTTTCCCCCCGTCTCTCTCTCCTAATAAACTAATCAGCTTAGCAATAAGACTTGCATAGTGTAAATAGGGACTAATAGACAATTTTGTAGAATCCAACATGATTGGAAACTGTTCAAATCTATAAATACATGTCTGAATCAAACAGTTTTTCGGGTAATTAGTGGTTACGCTTTTTTGGGCACATGTGTGCCATATGTAAACTCGACCTTGGTTTTTTTCTAGCAAATCCAATTTGAAAGATATAGTGACATTTAGCATTTGCATAACTTACATCACTCTTTTTTATAATTCGCTTAATATTTCACAAATGGTCCTCCAAACTGAAAAATACTTTTAGATTATTAATCTACACAAAAATCTCTTTCATTTGCATAGAGAATCATGATATTTTACTGTTATTACAAGGATGTTAAAAATCGTGTATTTTTGGTTCATCTCTTAAAACTTTTTTAATCCTCGCTTAAAATTAATGCGTGTGCTTGCATGTGAGCGTGTTTTTTTATTTATTTTCAGCTGTACGCATTATAGCATTGCACAGATGCATCTGTTTGCACCAGTTTTGCGTGTTTTTTGGTTCTTGTATGAAAAAATATGTTATTTAGCGTTTCTTTTACTAGTTGTAAATGTTGATTTTTAAAGCAGTTATTGTATGGTTGTGCAATGACCAAATGAGAAAAACACGTTTGTATGTATTTGTTTTTCTATAACAAATAAGATACATAAAACTGGTTTTAACATAAGTACCACATGGTGTGTTGAAAAAAAATCCATGGTTGATGATTGCGCTGATTTACACGGGCATAATTGTGCTGGCATAACATGCCAGTTTGTTGGTGAGAGGGGCAAAGAGAGCGGTTTTGTGGTTGGCATAACTTTTCAACCAGCTACAACCCCGCATTAGCAGCATAAAACCAATACACAAACAACTTAAGAAACAGCAAATGTAAAATGAACACTAAAAACACTAACACACACAAAGCTGTGTATACGTATACGTTTTGTGCCAGATGAATTAGTCTCGTGTAATTCGGAAAAGAACAAAAATTGTGCGGCTTAAAAATTGTTCTCGTCTAAACTACCTCAATGAATGAATGAAAGTAAAATTTCACATACACATGTAAGTAAATGATACATGTACATGAAACACATGCATTTGTAATTACTCTCAGAGCAAAATTGTCTCTTTCTCTCTCTATACTCAAAATAACATAACGAACGTCCGCACATACATCTCCACATCATGTATTTGTTTCAATAGTGGTTTTTTCATATATTTGTATTACAATATGTATTTTTGGGCAAAAACAGATCAAACAGTTGCTCAGCAGCAATACAATAAGCAATTGTTATTTGTTTTAATTGTATTTTAATTTGGAAAAGCACGCACACACAATAACTCTTATACTAGTTCTGTCGCTCACACTACAATTATATGGTACATACCATGGTATATTTGTTTTGGCTATACAAACGAGTATACAAATGCAACCCTATAGTACGCATTCCTACTTGTTTGACGGCCAATTCTCAAATAGTATTTAAAACGATACTTTTGTCATTCTCTGATTTGAACAGTGACTGGTTTATGAAAAACAAAACAATTTTGATAATTTTAAATTGTGACTATTTATCATTTATTAGTGTGCGTTAAGTACATATGTAGTATGTTAAAGCTGGATTTTTAGTTTTTATACATGCACATAAATTTAAATATGCTGATTATTTCTACGAATAAAACAAAACGGCATAATATTGCATTATACGTCATTAAAAATATGACAAAATTTATCACATACTTAAATAGCAAACAAAAAAAAACACAAACAAACATTTTCTTGCTTTTTGCTTTACTGGAATAAATGTTTTCTTGAAATGATCATCCAAACCAATCGGTAAAAAAAATCGTGTTTCTCTCACATACGTATGTATGTATGTATATATATGTGTATATTCATTAATTAAAAAATCCAAATCTAAGTACTACGAGTATTTCTTGTATTTAGGCACAGGTAACTCGTCATTGTGTTCAAAATATGCTTTTAATTTATGAACTAATAAACTCCTGCAAAAATTCATATGAACTGTATGGTATCATTGCAAAGGAAGCAGCGAATTATACTTCTATTTTAGGACGGATTACTCTTAAAATTAAAAGTAATAACTTTGTTATTTGTTATTGAGCTTCTCATTTGTTTAAATGAAAGTTTATAATATAATAACTCTAGTTGTTCTAAGAAGCTTTGGGTAAAGGTTCCCTGATGATCTGCATTAGCAACAGTGAAATGCGCATAGGATCCAGCTAAACCCCTCAATAATCAATTTCAATGTATTTTTAATAAAAAAATATTTTACTTAAGTAAAATATTAATTTGGGATTATTAGTGCGTTTAAAAATTTTAAACTTAAATTGTAACAATTCCCATAAAAAACACTAATTAAAAGTAATAACCTTTTTTAAAACAAGCTTTTTTACAGAGGCTGATTTTTTTTAGCAATTTTCTTTTTGGCAACAATAGGTGTGTTTTTTTACTTTTGTAGTAAAATGCAGTAAATGAGTAGTTACTGCAAAAACTTTTAAATTTACTCAAAAAGAGTTATTGCCGAAAAAAGTACGCGAACGGAAAAATAGTAAAAATTAGTAAGATTAAAGAAACAGCTGACTCCAACTCCACATAGTGCTGAAAAATATATAAACTTTTACTATACAACTCTTTTAATTATTGGTACTCGATACAATATTTTATAACACGAACAATCTAAGAATAAATTTTGTAAGTTATTTACATGAAATATTTGTAATTCATTTCTTTTTGATTTCCTTGTTTTGTTGTTGGTTAAATTAATGAAAATTGGATGAATTTTTGTTAATGTTAGTGATTACCTCGAAAGCAAATGCAATACTAAGTAACCAGCTACTTTACATTTTTACAACTCTGAGTAATTAGAATAATTTGCAAAACAAAAGGATTGATAAAATAAATTACAAAATATGTATATTAACAGCTATTATTATTATGCTTTATAAATGAACTATTTTTAATGACTTTCACAATTTTTAATTAACCTTTTCTAACATTTTTACACTTTTCGTTTGCTTACTTTTCGTTTGCTTACATTTTGAATCATGTGTTTTTACTTACTGAACTTTACTACGACAAATTTCTGCTGTAAAAATTTGCAAAACACTCAGTCAAGAACTGTCACTTTACTCTCTCAATTTGTATACTCATTTACTGTATTTTGGGTAAACGAACGCAATTTAGTTAAATGCAGTAAAGTTCAGTAAAAATTTGTATAAATTTTTGGGTACGCGAACGCACTTAATGTTTTCAGCTATGCTACAAAACCAATCTGTCAGAAGATTTCTAAGCAAATTTTGATATTTTGGTTCAAATTGCTCAATTTGGTATCAACAGCTGATAATCAGCCGGACTGAAAAGATCACCTGATACTGAATTCGCCTTGATGCTAATGTTAAACATGCTCAGCTTGAATCGGCTTACAAATGAACAACGCTTGCAGATTATTAAATGTTATCAAAATTCATGCTCGGTAAAGAGAATGCATCGTGCATTTCTTCCATTTTTTGGCCAGTTTTGGCGCATTTAAGTAAACGCTTGTTTTTAAAGAAGTTTTTTGTTTTACTTTTAATTTATTTTTGATTACATATGTTTTTACCTTCTCCTGTAAAGTTACAGTTATTTGAGTTAAAGCTCAGTTAGCCGACTGGACTGTAATGTAATTTAACTGCAACAGCTGATCGATATTTTTATATGAAAAGTAGGTTACGTTACATTACATCTCTATAACCATTTTCATATTTTCATTTTTCACATAACAATATCGATCAGCTGTTTCCTACTGTTGCTGTTACATTACATTACAGTCGGCTAACTGAGCCTTTAGGGCCTTTGTACTAGTGACCAACGATATGTAAGTTGTGCAATGACCTTACAAGTTGATAGTAAAAGTTTTAAAAGAAAAGTTTAATGAATTTTGGCGCATTCAAATAAAAGCTTGTTTTAATTTTAGTTTATTTTTTATCTTTTAGTTATCGCTGGATAGAATTTAGAGCGACGTCACATTAATTTTCGAGACATTTTTACTTAGCAAGCCCTTTCATTTGATACCCATATTGTAGAAAATTGAAGAAAAAAACCTTATTGCCCTATTCTTAGAAGTTCGCCATATTGGATTTAAAGAGATTTGAGTTTATTTTTCAAGTTGTTCTCAGCAGGCCTTTTTTTCGAAAATTTTGTCAAGGGCATCTCGAACGAATTTAGTCAAATTGGAAGTAATCGAGGTGTCTGTTTGAGGTCAAGAGGTAATTAGATTTTGAAATTGATTGACGCAATAGTTTAAAATGGAATAACAAAAATTAAGAATTTGAACCCCCCCCCCCCCCCCCTTTTTAATCAGAAAATATGTTATATCTTCTAAACGGCTGGACCGATTTTCTTTAAACATAAAAAACTAATTTAAAATCGGTTCAGCCGTTTGGTCTGTACGTGTACTTGTACAGACACACAGACACACTCTACAAACTTATAACACACCTTTTTTTGGTCGGGGTTTAAAAACAGAAAATGAATAGTGAATATAAATGTATTTACCAAAGGTAAATCAATAATTGTATACACAACAATCATTTCTCATATTCCGTTTCATTAAAAATTTACATTAAATAGCTGATGTTAATAACTATCTCTACCGAAGTAGATAGACTACGGCGCTGATGAAGTGCGTGGCTGCACAGAAAAATATCGGTATTTTTCCCAGCTAATAAAAAGTCTAGTTTAATGGACTTAAGCCCGAATAAGAAATTATTTCTGATTAAAAACATTTTTGTGAAAATTTTAGAAATTTATTGAATCGAATCAATTCACTATCTTCCTAATAAGCAATTTTGATTGAAATCAAGTGTAAAGCAAGTGTTATTCAAGTCTCACAATTGGTTTACACCTGATGTACACTTGAATTCAATAGCATTCTCCAGTGAAAATTGAACTTGAATTCAATTAGAACATTTCAGTTGTAGTACAGCTTAATTCAAGCCTTGAATTATACTGCAATTCAGCCTTATATTACAATTGAATTCAAGTGTATTTCAAGCTTAAAAAACCAATGCTTTTAAAATACAAAGGAAAATGCAATTTATTTGTTTTCTAATAATAATTTTCTGCACATTTACCTTCACTATTTTTTTCAAGATTTTAATCACTTGTTTTTTAAAAAATATTATTTTTATTTATCTTTGATATTTTTCACCACAATTTCAATTTTATTAATAAATAAATTACGTATTTAAAAAAGTTTGAACATATGTATATATATGTATAGTATGTTTTTTGATTTTTTTTTTAAATATTTTTCAAACTTGAAAATTACTTGAAAAAATGCTTGAATTCAATTTTGTTCCCAGTAAAATTTCAAGTGTTTAAAATTTAACTTTTTAAATGCTTATTGGGCATTCTTATCAATTCGTCTGTATTTTATTTATTTATTTATTTTTTGACATTGTTACTTCATAATTCGGTACATTTTAGACCGATTGTAAAAATTCCTTTTTTGTCTGAGAGAGTATAGCTTCCAATTGTTCCCATTGTAAAAAACACGCCTAAAATTTTTTTAGTTGATTTTATGACGTTCTACTTATTTGATTGCTACGAAACCTAGCATACACCTTTGGTTCCTGTAATTACACAATTTTAAACTTAAAAAAATGGGCGGTGATACGCCCATTAAAATTTATTATTATATATTATTACTAGTATATTTCATTTGATTCTATTTAACCGATTTTTACGAAACTTACCACACGTCTTCCATTCAAAAAAATGGGCGGAGACACGCCCATTAAAATTTAATTTTATATTTCACATACTTCCTCTTAACCAACAGATTTTCAAAACTTTGTTTTTTTGTTTGAAAGAGTTCACTTCCACTTTGTTCCCATAAATTTTTTTTGAAAATTTTCTATCAGATCTTTGCATTGAAGTTGGTTTTTTTTTAGCTCAAAACAAGCTAATATGGTCACACTGATGGCATCACCAAGCAAGAAGTTTAAACAATCACTCAGAAATATCGAACTCAGTTAGGGCGACTTTTTGAGTTCAAGATTAGAGATTAAATTAACCTTAATCTTCATTTGTGATTTTTGGGTAGTCGATTATATGGTTTACTTGCTAGTTTAAGCGGGCAATCGTGGTGGTTTAATCATACATTAACATTGACAACATACACTTGTGAAACTTATAACTTTTTGTAAAAATTATATTATAAAATAATTTAAAAACACATAAATAAATATATATATATATTATATTATTTATCTATTTCCTTTAACACGCGCAATATTTTACTTGTAAATAATAAAACATGGCAGTTTCTTCTTCTGCCCACAAAAAATCAAAGTGTGTTGATAACATGTATGACTTTTACACAGAAAATGTTGCCACTATTTTTTTCCTCAGTATGGCAATACTACAAATAATAAGAAGTTTAAACTACCACTCAAAAATATCAAACTAATTAATTTGAGATTAAGTTAATTTTCGGATTAGCTAATTATAGAAAAAAAGTAATCTTAATCTCGATCCCAAAAAGTCGCCCTTAATGTTTAAGTAAATTTGTTTTCGGATTAGCCAAACAGAGAATTAAACTTAAGCTACGGTCACACTTGTCAAACATTTGCCCAAAAAAGCGTAACCACTAAATGCCAATGAAAAGTGTTTCAATTCAGACAAAAATTCGCAAAGTTAAGGAGTATCCAATATTGTTGGATTCTAGGACATTGTCTATTAGTTGTGTTCGAAACTGTTTTATATGATAAACAAGTGTCTAGATCAAAACTTTTTTCTTTAGTGTTTGTTGGTTACGCGTTTTGGGGCAAATGTTTGATAAGTATGTCCGTAGCTTTAGTTAAGTGAATCTAGGATCCTTGCAAGTTTATTGTTTGGAAGTTTATTATACGCGAAATGTCATAAATTCCAAAGTACTTTATTTTTAATACATCTCCACATTTAGCCATTTACAACATTTTACGCATTACGTTGTCCTCTTGTGCAAAGTGTGAATCGCTTCATCTAAACATAAACTATCTTTTATAGGTAAACAAAAAGCCAGTTACATTAATAAAGCTATAAATTCGTACATATGTCTGTATCTATATGTGTATACAAGTGTTAAATATTTACTAATACATATGTACATATGTAGTATGATATTTAAACTCATATAGGAATACTGTCGCAATACGTTTGTCTATTTGACTCTATAAAACTGTAGTTTTATATTGACAAATATGTATGTGATCGTTATAATTTTACTAAATCGTTTTCACTTTTGTTTATACTTACATAAATGGTAAAACTATTTGAAATTTACTAACACGCGCTCTTTTAGGATAACAAAAAGATTTCCTTTAGTATGATAGCCAGTATTGTTTTCAATTCAATGTAGCGTTTGATTAAGAAATACATATACATACTATACATATGCACATACATACATATTTAAATATGTGCATATGTGTTTTCATTTAAGCTGACTATATACCAGGGCTGTTTGATAGTTCGCTGGCTTTTAAAAATTAGTTGTATTTCTCAACATAGTCTGCTTTAAGTTCGATACATTGAGTCCAGCGTCTTTCAAGTTTTGTTTTTTTGTTAAACAAATTCCTGTATAATATAATGTGGCCGAGGCTCCGAATGCTATAATTAACCTTATTCCGATTGACCTTCATATGTATATTGGCGGTATCCTCAAGGAGTGCGGCAATATTAGCGGCATCTGGGTGGTGGAGATCAAGGTGTTATGGTCATGCCAGAATACTGGATCAACTACCCCTACGCTGAGGAAATCTACTGATTAGGTGGTGACTTAGTTCTGATTACATCCATGAATCAATGGAAGGGAGGCACAATATTAACAGAATACGACGTCGGAATATACACTGATGAATCAAGAATGGCCTGCGGTGTCGACTCTGGAGACTATTCAGAGGACCTTGGTATAGAATGCTCTTTTCGTCTCCCTAACGAATCCACTGTATTTCAGGCTAAAATTTTAGCGGTAAGGGGAGCGCCTAGAGTGCTGAGTGATAGGAAGGTTCAGGGTAAAGTTGGTATCTTTGCAAGCAGCGCTTCTATCCCTAAGATCATATACCGCTTCCTCTATTCTAGTTGGGCAGTGGAAGAGTGGGTAGCCAGGTTGACCTCACCCTCACCTGGGTTCCAGCGTATAGCGATTTTTCAAGTAACGAACGGGCGGACGAGCTGGCTCTGCTATGAATGCCTCCAACGCCGAATCCGTGGCCATGCCGTTTGGTACTATTAGAAGTAGGAACCGTAGGTCTGTCCTATAATGAGTTCTGGCGAAGTTGTCAAGAAGAAAGCAAAACAGAGACAATCTTCCACTTTCTTTCAGAATGTCCAGCTTTGCATCTCTCGAGACACACGTTTTTAGGCAGTTATGTATTAGCTGAACTTTCAGATTTATTAGAGATTGGGTTGAGTGACCTTATCAGATATCTCAATGCGACGGGTTGGATCTAGTAACCATCATCGTATCTGTATACTTAGATACGGTTTTTTAAAAAAGGAATAATCTAGATTCTACTTGAATGCCTGCGTGAAAAATGCAGCCACGTAAACCAACCAACCACCATCTGTAATTAAACGTTCGGTCACGTGTTTAGCGTAACCTTACATAATTTTTAGTAAACATTTCATTTCTAAAAAAATTTTAAAATTTTGCATTTACGAATATGACGTGCATAATATAGTGTACAGTGTTGCATTTAAGAACAGACAGGCGCTATGAGAGAGGTTTGGAGATAGTAATGTTGTTATTCTCCTTGCACGAAACAGACCGTGTATTTTCTTTGGTATATTTCAGATTAAGTTTGGTAAGCAGGTTGTTGGTAGGAAGATGAAAGTTAAGGGCCCATCCCACTTGCGTCCAATACAATGATCCCTTTATGCTACCTGTAAGTTGGGCATTACATAGAAATAGAGAAAGATAGGATAAAGATGAAAGAGGTAGATATAGATGATAGTTACTAGAGAAGAAGAGAGAGTGGGTCCAGAAAAGGCTCATGTGTGTATACATGTCATAAAAGGGGATCAATGTCCATAACAAGCGCTGATCCTAATTTAAAGACAGATTTTTTAGTTTTATTTCCGATAACTCGGATAGTCTACTGAAGGATAATCTACCAAGGAAGTGCGGGACAGAAGCAGCGGAGATGCGAGATACTTTCATTACTACAACTGCAGCAGTCATCATTGTACGGGAGACCCAAACGTTTAGCATTGTTTCCAAAAGCGCACTGGCCGCTCAGTGTTGCCAAAAGATTCCTCAAGTGCTTCCTAGTGAAGTTCAGGAGGTTTTTGGTCCTGTGAGGGTTAGGTTAGGCCAAAAGGTTCTCGTTATCACGCAGCTTGGCTGATTGCGCCATCTGTCTTGAGCTGATTTGAGAAAGGCAACATCGAAGTGTCTACAGCAGAATGAGAGTGGGAGCTCATAGATATTGTCGATACCAACTACTCTGAGTAGGGTTCCCTCTTTGCCAGGTCATTCGCAACCATTAGTATTATTCCCCTGTCCATGCATGAGTACTGTGCAAATTTATTCAAGGCTTTGCGACATTCTTCGACAAGGAAAGATGTGGAGTACACTCCTGTGAGGGACTTAATTGCAGGCTGGCTATCAGTTACGATACGTATATCTCTGTTTGATATCCTATAAAACTTTAGCCGGTATGTTGCTCTTTTAATGGCAGATATCTCTGCCTGTAATATGCTATATTCGTCCGGGAGTCCGAAGGACATTTCTGTGCCGAATTCTGGCATATATATGCCACCTCCAACTCTCACACCCACTCCTCCCCCCCACGTATTGAGCCGTCCGTGAAGACCTATACAGCTCCATCCAGTGGGGAGAAACCTTTTGTCAATGAAATACGAAAATTCCTATTGAAGTAGGGTTCGAGAGTACAGTAGTCAATGAGATGAGGTATGTTGTTTACTGTATTTAGAATGGTAGCATGATCCATAGCCAGGCTGTCCAAAGCAGCACCAGAATTCCGAACATCAATCGTCTTCTTAAAATAATTAATACACATACGCCAATACATTACTCTCGTGTTTCTCTCGGTGGGCAGCTCTGATCTATAGTTCCATGCGCCTGTTGCATTTAGTCTAATTGCTATACGTAGAGTTAACTTCCTACCCGTTAAGTCCACGGGAAGTCAACATAGGATAAGTGCGATTTTGCGAAGAATCCTTTCTATACGCGACAGATTGCTCACCGATTCTAGTGCTTTCCACCAGAGTGAGATTCCCTAAAATAATATAGATTTTATGACCGTCTCTAGTATCCAACCGAATCATTTTTTGGGCTAGTTTGGGCACACAGAAAATCAATATGTTATTTGAATAATTAAGAATAACAAAGAAAAACTAATTTTTTCTAAAAATTAAATAAATGAAGAAATTTGTATCAAAAAAGATTTAAAAAGTAGTAGCAAACAAAGTTTTTTTTTTAAATTTTTATATAAAATTAAGAAGAAAAACATTCTATCCCCCATATTCATAAAATTTAAAATGAATTAGAAATGTATTTTATTTAAAATTTTTTATTTTTCCTAAAATGTATTTCAAATTCATTTTATTTCTTTATGAATATGGGGGTATATATTTAGATGATTAGTTAAAAAAATATAAGCGATTTATAATATTCTGGGCTGAAATTACGGCATTCGATATCGATCGAAATATCCATACAAACATCGATATTGAATGTCGGATATTGAATGTCGGATATTGAATGTCGGAATTTGCCCCCTAATATCCGAATACAAATAAAGTTATTTTAAAATCGTAATTACTTCAATTAATTACATGCGCACGCATATATTTAATATTTTTAGACTTTTGCCGCTAAGCACTCGGATGCCGAAACGTTATTAAGTAATTTAAACAACAAATATTACTATTATACGAGAACACGAGGTCTATTTAGGATATGCTATCCCAAAGAAAGACCACCAACTAGTGCTGGTAAGTTTTGGCTTATAAATCTTTTATTTTATTTTTTAAATATGTAATCGTGTTTTTATAAAATTTCAGTACCAACATATTTATCACCAATTGAAACGCACTGCTCGAACATTGATTATTTCCCCGAAATAGATGAGGATAAAAGTTATAATGAAGACTCCACATCAAGATTACATTTAGCGCGTTCCTGCGTGGCAATGTTTATATTAAGGTATGTTAGTGAGGCATAAGTGGGATAAAATAAAATATTCCTTTAAAAAAAAAAAACAATGGAAATATCTTCGTTATGTTCCAATTAGCTAATCTGCAAAGTGATTTAATAATCCAACATCAGCCTTAGCTGATTCCTTTCCAATTAACAAACCAAATTGGTTTAATTATTTTTTATATTTACACAGGAAGTTTACAACAGTGTGAATAATACTTTCTAGGTCGGGTTATGAGTTTAAAGTAAAACATGATAAATATGTTGAGCTTTCCGCAAACTCGAAATCCATTTCAGAGAACAAATTTGCTTAGAATCATTCCCATCGAAAAAAAAATCGAGCCCCATGAATAATTTCACGGTCTTCTTTGCGTAGGGGGTGAAAAATGCACCTCTATTGGGTGACCCAATTGGTTCCATTGTGATTCCCTTCTATTGCCCATTAAAAGTAATATTTACCCCCTTTTGTACTCAGAAGTGAACTTATTATCCGTCATTAAGCCACTGAATTCCCATGATGAAGCCCCTGATATTATCTAGTTTACACTTCCCGATATTAGTAATGCTTTCATGGATACGCCTACTCAGCCATCTAAGGATATGACATTGCAGCTTCGGCCAGTGACAGATGATATGTTCAATAGTTTGTGGTTCCTCTTCATCCCCACACATCCTACAGAAATCTGGACTGCCAGTTTCCCATATGCTGGTTCTTGCTCTTACCGAGCAGTGATCAGTCGATGCGCATATCACGATTCGCATCGCCTTCCTATTCATGTCCAGTAGCAGTTTGTATCCTCCTAAATCAAGTTTTGGCCACATAGCCCACGAGACTCTACAATCCTCCCTACTTCTCCATGAACTGTTTGTCCTGCTTTCTACCCAATCACTAAGTTTTCTATAGTAGTGGCCTATTGGTAATTTCTTTGGGTAACCACTATATACAGTCTGCTAAGGGACCTGACTAATGTAGGTTATCAAAGTGCTATGCTATGCGGACAATGCCATGATACTTCTAAGGGGCTAGCACCTTAAACAACTTTTCACGGAGGTGGAAAGAACTCTCAACAGCAAGTTGGAAATTAGAGAAATTACAATCGAAAGAGTAAACTGTAAGACCGTTTTAGATTGCAAGAATATGATTACAAGATATTCGCCTTGTGTGGGTGCCGGCCCACTGTGACGTAATCGGAAATGAACGTGCAAATGGATTGGCGAAAAAGGCCAGTAACACTAGTTAATGCAAGATGGCACAAAAGATCCAACAGGTGTTTCAGTGCTGGTCTTTGGGCCAAATCTTCCCCTATTCTATTCTAGTTAATGCAAATGGTGGCAACCCGGACGAGCACAAAACAAGGGGGCTGTTGATAGTAAACATGTTCTAGCCAGGAAAGCTGACCGGCATCTCAATGGGTCACTCTAATTTACGAAGTCATTTGTACCGGATTGGAGCTATGCATGACAATGAATGCAGGGAAGTGACACTCAGACTATGAATGCTTACCACTATTACTAGATCTTATCTTCTTTAGGAAAGAGATAGTGATAGAGAAGGCAGGTGGTGCAGGAAGAGATAGAGGAAACCTTCATTCTTTTACAACTCTGCTTTTTGCATATTTTTAATAAGGCAGTGTTGCAGCGCCTCTGGTGTCAATGAGGCTTATTAAATTTTTCGAAGCTAACACAGCTTCTTTGCCGATGATTCTGCCACACAACACCGATAAAGATGTATGCCTACATCACTTGAACTTTCTTGCAACCATTGAAACAAAGGGACACTAATGCACATAAGAAAAATGTGTGGTGTTATTATTTAATGACTGTTGGAGACCGGGCTTGATCTCAGGACCTTTGGTTTTATAGTCAACGTGCTAACTACTTCAGCCAACGCCACTGTATATGTCTGAGGGATTACGTGAACGATACTGAGTTGATATAAAGGTGGGGTTCATTTTTTAATTCACATGAGACTATACTTGCTTACATATGTGCATGTTTCTGCACATGAGCGTAATGACGTCTCTTTTCAACCTAACCTAACCTGTAAATATTTTCATTGTTTTTTTATTTTCTAATTGGAGTATACATAATATGTACATACATATGTACACACATATTTATATAAATTAAATTAATTGTATTTAATTTGATATTCAAACAGCTTTATAACAACATTTTGTGCTTTTTGGACCGGTCTCTCTGGATGCTGGAAAAGATCATCTGGTGCTATTACAGCAACATCAATACTATTGCTTGCAACATGTCTGCTTGCGGCTGGTGCTATGGGGCTTTGGCATACCGTTGAATTTTTCGAAAAGGAAAAAGTTGTTGGAGAAGATTTTTATCAACAGTGGAACACTGTCAGTATTTATAAATAATTTCGTTTATTCTATTATTAATAGATTTATGTGCTTATTGTGTTAATTTAAAAGGTCTTAAAAGATAATACTAAAATTGTTTATGATTGGTCTTACATTGTTGCATGGGCTGGAGTTGGATCCTGTCTTCTATCGGCTATACTATTGTCGGGAGCTGCTGTTTGCTTGCGTAGCGAACGTGAAAAAGAAGAACAACTAAACTTACAATACCTCATGCCAGGTACTTATGCTATTTATAGTACATATATGGTCATTTAAAATGCAAATTAACGTATCATGAGAAATAATTATGGCACATTTAATGAAACCGCACAATAATTCTGCGGCAATAAGTAAACAGTTTAAAGGTTCAATAAGACGTGCCATAGCCATAACAAAAACGTAAATTCAATTGGTTTCACCTATAATCAAATATAGTGTTGACCATTAGTTTTTTTTCGAAAAGCTCTTTTGTATGGCTTTATGGATATGGCAGGTTTAATTTAAGCTTAGTTAATTAAGCAGACAATTTTTGGGTTAGAGCTTAACTGCCATATTCTAAAAAAAATAATTTGTGCTTGAACAGCATGTAAAAACAAAATTTTCATAAAAATTTTGACTAAAGCACGCTTTAAATACAAATGATTTTTTTAGAATACGGCCGTACATTTATTGTAAAGTTCATTTTATTTAAAATAAATTAAGTTTGAAGTGTTTGAGTGACAGCTTCAATTTCTTACTGCCAACCAGTGCTGCCAGACAAATGTTGGCTCTTGTCCCCAATTTAAAACGTCATGTCCCCAAAAATCCCCATTTCAACAGAAAAATCCTAACTTTTGTCCCCCATAAAAAACGATTATTAGGTCCTATGCGCAGTGATGCGAAATAAGATTTTCACAAAGTTACAAGAAAAATTTTACTTTTTTTAGTACGATTGACCAAATTCTTTATGTTTATTTTTTTAAATATTTTTATTAACTTAAAACGTACATAAAATTCAATTGTACATTGGACCGTCTCACTTTTTATACTTTTTTCGAAATTCCTTCGATTTTCTAAAAACCAAGAATTTTGGTATATAAAACTCAAATATTGATGAACCGGAAGTGCTCTCTCAAATCGTTTTTTTTTTTTTTTTTTTTTTTTTTTAAGAAAAATGCATTTTTACAAAAAATTAAAAAATCTTGCTTTAGTAATTTGCTTCTAAATCATCTAAATACGTCTTTAGGAAAATTTTTTTTTGTTTTTTTCCGCCAGTCGATATAAGCAATTTTATTCCATTGGTTTTCATATACGCTCAATGCCACTTTTGGATCTATAAAATTTTTCAAAATTCCATACACCGAATCAAATCTATATTTTGTAATGTGCTCAAATTGCAAATTTTTAAAAAGTTCAAAGTTTTTCATATTTTCTGGGAATCACACATACATAGTTTTTTTTATGCGTGACACATTAACTAAGGTAGAACCGTGCGTAGAACAATTACACAATCAAAACTTTCAACAGTAATTTTTCTTCTTCGAAAGAAAAAAATGTTAATTCACAAAGAGCTAGCTCTGCAGCTGCGAGCACGGTTTTGCCTATGTACATATATATCTATGTTCGCGGTATTACCATGATGGTAAGTAATGTCGTCATTATAAAGTATGATAAGATATTTTTAAAAACCGAAATGTTTCCAGTACTAAAATATTATGTCAACATCCACGATTAATTATTTTCCTGATACATAAAAATTGTTAGAGCTCGAAATGAAAAGTCCCAAATCCCTTCCCACGAAATTCTGTCCCCAAATTAGAGGCGAAATCCCCGTTTTGGGGACAAATCCCCTAATCTGGTGGCACTGCTGCCAACTTACATATATGTGCTAATTCACACGGTGAAATTTATGACGTCTATTATTCTTAATTCTCTTTTGAAGTTGCTACCAAAAATTCTTTGCATTCATACGTCTAATTTTACTTCTCTCCACCCATATATCCAAAAAGCTAGAAGAGTAACCATAAAAAATAATAATAAGGAAGAAGAGTAACATTAAAACGTAACAACAAGAGCAATGTAAAGAGAAATATGAAAAAAACCATGAAAAACAGAAATCAAGTCATTTTTTCGACCCCTCTTTCTGCTCTACACCGTTTGCTAATAAACAAAAAGTGACGTCGAAAAATAGACTTCATAAAAGTCTTCGTGTGAATTAGGTGTATGTATAGGACAAGTATAAATTTTTTTTTGCAAATACTCAGTCAAGAACTGTCACCTTACTCTCAATTTGTGTTCTCGTTTACTGTACTCGTATTTTGGATAAACCAACGTAATTTAGTAAAATGCAGTAAAGTTCAGTAAACATTTTTAAAAACTTTTGCTTGCTTAAACACAGCTATTTTCTTTATTTTGTAAACAGCTGATTAATTTTTTGTGTGCGCAAGCTAGTCCGAAGAAAAAGTACGGGATTTTTATTGAAAGAAGAAAAAGAATACTCTCTGCAAACCTAGCTCATTTACCCAATTTTCGAGTATGGTAACGCTTTGCGTGCAAATTGGGATCTCACGGGATCCCAATTAAGAGTAAAATGCACATCGAATACATAAATAATTTAATTTTTGTTTTAACAAAAGCATTGCAGAATACTTTATGTTATGCATCACTATAATGAATTTTCGACATGTACAATATTGTCAATACACTTCGAATGTCTCTTAGAAAAAAAAGGAGAGAAGTGTCTAAGGATACCCGGTTATAGCTATGCTGCTTAGATATACAAAACAAATTTCATGTGTGAAATAACAATGCAATAAAATTATATTATATGATGATGTCAAATTATCTGCAAATATTTCAAAACGTTTCCATTTATTTCCCATTATTAAATTAATGTATTGTTTGGTGCCGGCGGAGGCTGTTAGCCGGCTTACAGCCGATCAGCTGTGTTCTCTGATTTGTGCTCATTTGCAAAAACAAAACAAAAACAAATTGGGCAATCGTTCTCATTGTTTTTGTTTTGTTTTTGTTCCACTCACTTCAAAGAACGAAATAAAATAAAATCAGTCGTAAAGCAGCTCTGGGCGAGTTAACTGTAATAGGGTCGATTATCTTTTTACGAAAATTCCTAACTCGTGTATCGCGCAATAAAGAGCATAGCTATAATAATAATAATATTTATTTAGAAGCAAAATGTGTACATATTTTGGACCTTAAAAAATGTTTTGGTTTCATTAAAGGCTTATTAAGAAAATTTGTTTTATAAACCTTTTATAAAGTGTTTTTGGTTCTTTACTTATGATTCGATGAGGCTAAACTTCGTATCGCTCTGTAAGCTAAATTACAAGTGAGCAGGGGCCTGTTTCTCAAAACTTACACAAATTTTATAACACAAGTAAAATAGTTATGAACATATATTTTTTATATGAAAATAAAATATTTTTACAACTGTTTAAACTTAAGAATAAAATGAAATAAATTTATTTTTTTTACAGTTTATTCGCAAAAACAACCACCCTATCCGCCCTACGCCAATTACCCTCAACCTCAAATGTTTGCCGGTCCTTATTATCATGGATCACAATATGGACCTTATAACTATTAAGAAGCTACATACAATCAATTCTGCACCATCAAAATCACAAAGCTAAGTACATACCTACATTCGTACTTTATATTTACATATTACATACATACATAAAAGTATGTACATATATGTAAATGTTTGTATGTATGCAGTATTTATCTCATCCAATATTTTGCATCATTCCAAAAACACTTACATATTTTAAATGCGAGCTGACTTAATACGATTAAATGGTGCAAATATATGTATACCATTGGATGATTCAAAGAAACCGGATAAAAATATCTGCACATAAAAATTCTAGTGAACATCAAAATTATTTATTATAAATAATTAACAAATCGTACATAAATACATACATAATTTTATTTTTATTGTTTATAATTAATTTTATTAAAAGAAAAGTTATATACATAAATAAATTTACATACTTATGTATATTAAAAGTACGAACAAAGGACTTGAGTCAACGATATTGAAATTTTTACAACGATCCTTAATAATATAAGAAACCTATTGTGTAATTGTATATTATATGTACGTTACTAAGTATATATTGTAAGTTGCAAATTTTTTTAAATAAATATATACATACATAGATATTATATGTGTCTTCCAAGATTCAATAAAACTAACATTTCAATAAATTAATTCAAAATTTAGCATAAAATGAATTTAGTATGTAGCTGTAGTACTGCATTCAAAAAGTATAATATGCGTGTTTAGAGTAAGTTAAATTAAATTTAATAGTATATATAGATAAACATTTTATTATAAAATTTTTGTATAAAACCACACATGCACAAAATGCAAATAAAAATGATTTTTCTCTTACATTTATTTTATTTTACAAAATCTATAAAGTGTATTCCGAAAAGACTCTTTTAAGAAAGAATACAAGAAACGTCATTTTGTATTAAGGAACTTAGGAGACTTCAATCAAAAATTGTTGTGGGAAAACCTAAGAAACTTTTTATATTTATGGAAAAACTCTCAAAATGTTATTGAGACTTACGTACAAGTTAAACAGCCTCAAAGAAAAACTTCATAGCAGGCAGACATCTTTATTTGATTCTGATTTCGTTTTTAAACTTTCGCAGGCTTTTTAAAAGCCTAACGAAGTTTATTTGTCTGACGTATTGGTAAAGTAAATCGGTGATTTTTTCTACAATCTTTAAAATTTGTGCTTGACCTAGGACACCTAATTGCTGCCTTCGTTATATTGCCTGCCAGAGAGAATAACGCAATTTTGAAAATTACCGTTGTGGTAACACTGTTTAGTACTTGTACTTTGGCCTGCCAGACTACATTATATTTTACATATTTTTCCACGACCGGGAGTATAAAAAACTTCTACTACATATTTTATCAACGATTCTTAATATGGCTACTGAATTGATTGTATATTTTATGGTGAAAAAATGTAAAAAATTATAAAATTGTGTGTAAAATTGATTATATTGATGGAAAATACATTAATAAGAAACAAGTAATAATAAATTGCTTAATAACTAAATTATCTTTAATGAAATAAAGGATATTCAAATATAATATGTCGACTCATGTTTAATAAAGGCATTTGTCTGGCATATCAGAAACTCAAGTGAAGTGGAAATTTATTATTATAAAAATAAAAAAAAACGGATATGGCTAAAAAGCAGTTTTCATAATTTATCATACTAAAATCATTTTGAATATGTATGCTTATATGTATATATGAAAATATATATAAGCAAATTTTACCGACAATAGTGCGTAAAATTATAATGGGCGTGAATTGTAGAACATCCTGTCAGTACAATAAACAAGAACAAAATTAACCCTTGCGGATTTACAAACATTTCGTTTTACGAGAAGCACATCTATATACACTTGCATTGTATACAAGGATACATATGCATATGTATGCCTACACACAAAAAATATGTAGTATATAGCATTTATATATATATGAAAAATGTGTTGGGAGTGGGGAAGTGTTCCTTCCACATTACTCCTAAACCCTGGAAGTTCATAAACTATAGAAAAAGAAATGTGTAAACTACAATCATGTACATACATAATGTGTACATATTAATAAATTCTTAATACTATAATGTTTCAATCTTCAATCACAAAATAGAAGGGATTATAAGTGTTAAAAAAACTAAATATAAATCTCATTTTAATAGAAAATTTACTTATGTACATAGTATTTCGGTGTGTACCCAAAATTATTTATTTATAGTCGCATATACCTATTTATTACTACATTAAAAAAAGCAAAAAAAAAAAACAAACAGACGTATAATTAAATACTTACATACATATGTACGTACATCGTTACCTTAATAAGAAAGGACCTAACTTATAAAATTTTGGAAATCGAGATTTTTGCATTTTTCCATACAATAGATGTTCTATCGAAATATAAAGAAAACTCGATTTTAAAAAAAATAAAGATGGGGCCTTTCTATATTAAGGTATCCATATGTATATTACGTCTTGTTATATCGCTCATTTACTTCAATAGTGGCACAACTCAAAAAAAAAACAGTTTTGCAGAAAACACGTTTTAAGTTTTCAATTTGCATACAACTCAATGGAGAAATAAAAAAAAAATCTTCTCTCAGCAGGTATTGGCACAAGCTATTTATATGAAATTTTTACACAAGATAAAATACGAAATGTCGCATCTTTCTGCATTATTAACTCAAAAAACTCAAATTTTTGAGTTATGCCACTATTGAAGTAAATGAGCGATATTACATACAGTAAGTATGTGCATATGTACATATGTACCTACTATACATATATGTAGCTTAATTGAACTATTTTATTTGCAACCTGCAATATTGAAATCTTTTTTATTAAATTATTTATAAAAGTTTGCACCACCTATTTGCCATTATGCCACAAACTCTACAGTCAGTTTCACTGATGTTATTGGATGCCATAGACGACAGCCGATATGGTATCAAAGGATCAAAATATATTTTTTTGCAACATGTACTTTACAATTTGAAGGTAGCTCCTTCTGGCTCAGCTGGGAGCTCTGGCGCAAATTAAAGATAAATATGTGCAAAGTACTCATAGCTTTTCTCTAAGATTCATATCCTCCAATCGATCGAAACACTTTTTTATATTTTAAAAACAAAATAGGTAGACTCCATCCATAATGACAAGGAGGATTGAAGTAAAGTAATCAGTGAGTTCTAGTATGACGCTTGTTTGCTCCATGTCCGTATTGTCCGGGATTGTATTCGCCTTTAAGTCCTGGTTCACACAAATCAAGATTACCTGACCAGTTTTTGTTAAATTTTCTTTTGAAATTGCATTTGCGTTCATACACACGTTCAAGTTTGTTTCATCAATTTGCGTTGTCGTAGAGTATTACGAATGACAAAAAAAAAAAAACGAAGAAACAAACTTGACTGGTACCCTCTCCATAAACTTATTGAAAATTCATTGTCAATTAATCAAAATAATCAATCAATATGGTTTATCAACGCCAAATTTAGTTGAAAATATAGTTCAAAGATATCTTTAAAGCATAAAATTTACAAAGATGAGAAAAGTTATTAATTATTATTAATAATTATTAATTATAATATTAATTATAACCGCTTTTGAAACTTCACAGATATGTAGTTATGTATATCAAATTATTTATGAGCAAATTTTGGCTAAGATGATTACAAATTTTTATAAAAAATTTCTAGGGGAAGATTTAAATTTTTTATTATATGGGAACATTTTCTATTTCTCTCAAAAAACAAGCTTCAAAGATACTTATATTCAAAACAAAGAGAAAATGCAAGAACCAAGGCGACTGCATAAGGATTTGTTGTACAAAACAGAGAACGGATTGAATACCTTATTTTGTTGTTTTGAATGCAATCACAGAAAATCTGCATATTGTTGTCAATCCACAATATTTAAAAAAAAACAACGCATGGCACAATCGAAAGAGATGAGTGCTTCGAATTTTATTGCTTGCATTGCTTGTTTTGTATAAATGTTCACTGGTCTTGCCAAAAGCAACGAATACTCAGTGAATGGTGCGAATACTTTTTGCTGTTATTGAGGTAGTTTAGACGAGAACAATTTTTAAGCCGCACAATTTTTGTTCTTTTCCAAATTACACGAGAGTAATTCATCTGGCACAAAATGTATACGTATACACAGCTTTGTGTGTGTTAGTGTTTTTAGTATTCATTTAACATTTCCTGTTTTTTAAGTTGTGTGTGTATTGGTTTTATGCTGCTAATGCGGGGTTGTAGCTGGTTGAAAAGTTATGCCAACCGCAAAACCGCTCTCTTTGCCTCTCTCACCAACAAACTGGCATGTTATGCCAGCACAATTATGCCCGTGTAAATCAGCGCATTGAACACAATGTAGTCTTTGTACTTTTTGCTTGTATAAAGCTCTTACATTAGTATTCAGAAAACACGATATAGATTTGAAATGCATTTTATGTACAATTTTATATGAAACGGTTATTTTTAATATATTTCAGATCTATTTTACTTTTTTCAAATTTAAATTTTTATATTTTTTTTCTAACACTTTAAATATCGGAATTTATTTTTTTCTAAAATTTCACCCTCACACTGCATTTTTTATTTATAACATTAAAATCACGTAAAATAAACTTATTATTTAAACGTGATATACAAAAGATCAGCGAATACTGAGTGAATGGTATGAAAGAAATCCATACATTCATGCTGCATCATTTCATTTCACTGCTTGTGTTATAACGACATTGTAATAACAGAGTGCGTATGAGCAATCAACAAATCGCAACGAATTGTATCATAGCAATTACATTTCTTATTGTTGTCGAATAGATGCATGGCAAAAGCAATGAATTTATGAATTGTTAGCAAATGCGAATGGTTTCATTCTGTACTCTGGTACAAAAATACGAGAACCATAGCTCTGTAATGAACGAAGAACGTCAAAAGTACAAAAATAATTGTACCAAAAACAAAACGAAGTCTTTGACATTCGTCAGCTACAAAGCACATAGAGCAAAAAATTATGATATGAAATATGGCTACCACCTGTTTAGATATGCCTTGAGAAGTACCTTCTATATTTATACCATGTAAAGGCTAAAGGCTCAGTTAGCCGACTGTAATGTAATGTAACTGTAACGTAGAAAACAGCTGATCGATATTTTTATATGAAAAGTAGGTTACGTTACATTACATCTCTATAACCATTTTCATTAGTTTTCACATAACAATATCGATCAGCTGTTTTCTACTGTTGCAGTTACTTTACATTACAGTCGGCTAACTGAGCCTTAAGTTAGCCGGCTGTAATGGAATGAAACTGGGACGGTGGTAAACAGCTGATATACATACATATATTGTTATGTGAAAGTAATGTACAGATTCTTACATGCTGGTTACATTTCTATAACCATTTTTCTTGCTTTTCACATAACAATATCGATCAGCTGTTTCCTACCATTGTAGTTACATACCAGGCTCAGTTAGCCGACTGTAATGTAAAGTAACTGCAACAGTAGTAAACAGCTGATCGATATTGGTATGTGAAAAGTAATGAAAATGATTATAGAGATGTAATGTAACGTAACCTATTTTTCATATAAAAATATCATTCATATAAAAATATCATCAGCTGTTTTCTACGTTACAGTTACATTATATTACAGTCGGATGAGCCTTAACTGAGCATTCATTTAGTTTTCGTTAGAAAAACATTTATCGTGTGTGATCTGTACTCCACGTAAAATTAAATCGTTCGGAATTTTCATAGGTTTGTTGTCATAATTACATATGTCCAACAATAATTTTATGGAAATCCGCACGTTTTAATATCACGTGGAATACAGAACATACCCGTATACATATGTTACGCTACACTCCGTCCTGTTCGGAGTCGATGCCAAAAATCAAAAACATTTACATGTTTTTACGTTAGTTAGTCTTGTTTTAGACTTGGCAGTTTTTCTTGAAGCAGTTCTCTTCAATTCTCCTTTAAAACTGCTCGTTTGTTTACACTCAGACGGTTTCTTGTTCAATTTTCCTGTTGCTTTAATCCTGCGAATGAATAACAAAAAAGACTTGAAGTAACTTTCCCGTACAAGCAAGGCAGTACCCCTCTTCTTTCATCTCTCTCCCATAAACTCGACTTACTTCAAGAAAAACTGTCGAGTCTAAAACACGAGTTTGTAATCTTCTTGACACCGACTTTGATCAATATTATTTGAAGTAAAATATCTATTGTCAATGTCGATGTCGACAAAGTTCGACAAATCTTAAAACATTGTTTTTGTTTCAAATGTAAATGTGTGGCCCTAAATTTAAATTTTTTTCTTTTATTGCCTAATTATTAAAAACTTTTTTTAATTTTCAATTGAATACAAATTAGAAAATTTAAACTCATACCGAACTTTTTAAAATAGCTTGAAAAACGAAAAAAATTTAGTAAAATAATTTCAACCCTGTTCTGAATAACAACCCAGCAAAAAAAATTTTGATTTGGAAGCACTAACAACTAAGGGAAGCAATGTATTGCTTACTTGATAACAAAATCTTCTGTGAAGCTAAATGCATTGCTTCTAGCTGGCTCATCTCGAACAAAAAAATGCCTTATTCATGCGCAACAAAAGTGTTTCTGTAACTTTGTCTCCCTTACAAAAACGCTTCTGGAAAGCAGTAATTTTTGCTGGGAATGCTCAGAGAGCATGCTGCCTTATTTTAACGAATTATTTGCCACAGTTGACTTTGGAAATTATAAATTCTCTCTCATTTTGAATTTTTTTCTCGCCGACCGCTTCGAATATGAGGATGTTATTACGTATTGAGAAAAATCTCTTTTAAAATCTCTTCTAATCACCGCTGTGATTCAGTAGAGCTGGTTTCAAATTCTATTTGCTGCAAAAAAATAATGAAAACCAAGAAAGGTCGACTGAAGTATGCGCGGGAATATGTTCATTTTAAGGTTTTGATTATAAGGAGAATATGAAACAGTAAACCCAAAAAAATTACAAAAAACAATTTCCGAAAATCGAAAAATAATGAAAAAGATAGAAAAAATGCCAAACTAGACAAATATTAAGAAAACGGTAACACTGCTGATTAGGGGTTAGCCATTCCGTAATTTTATAATAACTAGATATACCAAACGGACGACACACTCGTCCGTATTCTAGAATCAAAATGTAAATAATTTAAGATTCAAAGAAAATGTACCTATTTAAACGTCATAAAAAATTCATTAAAACACAGCCACACACAAACTTACATACATATGCAAGCACAATTAAATAATACATGAAATTAAAAAAACATAAACAAAATCCATTCAACCAAGCTAATTCACTTTATTCAATTCTCTTCCTTTAAGTATTATGGCTTTCATACAACAACAAATAAGAGAAAAAAATTGTTAGATCAAGAGAAATACTACAAACATACACACACACATACACTCATGTTTTGTTTCTTTTTTACTTGTAAGCTAATAAATGCGTGTGTAATATGGGTGCATGTAGTAGTATCAACTTTAAACGCTTATAGCTCCCAAAATACTAAACCGATTTCAATAAAATATAGATTCTGCACATCTGTACAGAAAATCCTTTAAAACCATATAAATCTTTTTAAAATTTGTGTAGTGGTACCAGCGTAAAAGGGATTACAAAAAACATGTTCGCCTATTAATTATATAGATAGATAGATGGCTTTCATACAACAACAAATAAGAGAAAAAAATTGTTAGATCAAGAGAAATACTACAAACACACACACACACTCATATTTTGTTTCTTTTTTTACTTGTAAGCTAATAAATGCGTGTGTAATATGGGTGCATGTAGTAGTAGCAACTTTAAACGCTTATAGCTCCCAAAATACTAAACCGATTTCAATAAAATATAAATTCTGCACATCTGTACGGAAAATCCTTTAAAACCATATAAATCTTTTTAAAATCGGTGCAGTGGTACCAGCGTAAAAAGGATTACAAAAAACATGTTCGCCTATTAATTATATAGATAGATGTGCTCTTTGTGAACGTTATTTCTAAATCGCTGTTCCTTTAAACTGTGGTTTTGATTACTATTTAGCAGTATTTTTTTGAAGCAGTTGTGTTATTTTGAGAAATACTAATAAGAACTGTAGCTGTGAAATTAAACAGTGACTGTTGTCACGGTTTAACACATTTCAGAAGTGCTCTGATTTAAAAGTATTTATTAGTATTAGTATTTGGATAAATCTTCTTATATATAAATACGGCACACATTTTATTGTAGTACAGTTTTAAGTATCTTACTGTCCACCAATATTGGTGAAACATATATGGTTTAAAAGATATTTTTGTATAGATATATATAGATATAGATATAAATGTT
The DNA here is from genome assembly GCA_949987645.1 of Tachina grossa. Classification (NCBI taxonomy): domain Eukaryota; kingdom Metazoa; phylum Arthropoda; class Insecta; order Diptera; family Tachinidae; genus Tachina; species Tachina grossa. The sequence continues at coordinate 23,164,177 of OX465277.1, read as the reverse complement.
TTTTTTTTTAATTTCTTGGCTCAAAATTAGAAAAAATCAATTTAAATTTGCTTGGAAAAAGGCGATTTTCTTTTTTACTCGACTTCAAAATCAAACAAAAATTAAAAATTGTAAAAAGGAGGATATTTTTTTTGGTGTTAGTTCATAACTCGGTAAAATTCATTTTTTCCTGAGAGGGTATAGCTTTTAATTGGTCCTATTGTAAAAAAGTGGGCGGGGACACGCCCATATTTTATTTATATAATTTATTTATTTATATATTATATCGGAAAGTAAAAATTTTTACTTTATAAAATAAAAATGAATTCTGATCTAATAAATAATAAAACAGCTTTTTATTGTTTGTACATAATTATTATTATTATTATTATTTTTATATTTTATATATATTATTATTTTGTTGTAGGCTGGAGATTGTTTGTTGTTAATATGGACTCTTCAACGAAAATCAAGGACTCTTGCTGTAATTCTTCAGCAACTGCTTCCGTGATTGCGAGCATCTGCAGCAGTGATAGTTTTAGTGTTTTTCCACAGCATCATCATGATTTAGCCAGTGCCAATAGCATTGAACTAAATGCAGCAGCATCGCTGAGCGACGACTCGGGTGTACCATTAACTGCAAACAGTTCAATTTCTAGTGGCGATTCATATCGTTTGGGATTGTGTAAATTCGATATAGAGGTATGATTATTTCTTTAATTTAAGTTAAAATATCTTACTGTTTAATTGTGTTACTGTGTTTTTCAGATAGTTGAGAGCGATGGTGAAGTTTCGCAATTTGATTCGTTGGATAATTGCTCGGAAGGCGGCATGAGTGCGGAAAATTTTAATACTTTGAAAAAGGGACCTCTAGCACCCATAGATCCGCCGCCAGAATTTCAAGACTCGCCACAAACAACGCTGGTACGTTCAATGACAAAAAATCGTGTTGGTAGTTTAAGACGTTGGACATCATCACAGTCATCGTTTGAGCATTTAAAGGATCATGGAAGTAGCGAAACAACAAACATAAGCATTGCCACAATTGGCAAAACAAGTGGTTGTGCCGTTGACGATCATGTTAATATTGATAACTATGCGACTGATGAGGATAAAATGTCATCGGAGCTGTATGCGGTTAATAAACACTTGTACTCCAGTGATTCCATTCTCAATTCACACACGGATAATATATATGATGAACCAAATAATATATTAAGCTCGTCATTAGGCAACAGTGTTGATGTATTGGAATCAGATTCGCCATCACAATCACTACCGCCACCCCCGCCTCCGGTATCTATAGTAAAAATAAAACAAACTTTATGCCCCTACTTTCAGGATCATACGCGTTATTTTAAAGCCATTCCGTCGGAACAGGATAATATTACAACAGCTGCACAGCGTTTCAATATTCCAGGCCTCTCAGAAATACACGATTATGATCTCTATTATGGGATTAAGCGAAATACATATCAACAATACGATAATAGTTTACAACGAAAAGTCATGTATAGTCCTTTAAGTAACTCACATCATTGTCACAATCATATCTATCATGGTGGTAAGTACTTTGTTTGTTTTTGTTAATACAATAAGTACTCATCTTAATTTAAATTTTCCCCATCAAAGGTATGAGCAGTAATCGACCCAACTCAAGAAATTCTTTGAATAGTCGTCTTTCAAGCTCTCATAACTCCTTAAGTGTATCGTCGGCCAACAAACCAGACGATTCTATATTTATAACACAAGCAATGTCACACGATGCCCTGTTGACAAGAGAAATTTCCGATTTCTACAATGTTCCAATCGATTCTGATATCTATGCCTTGCCTGTTGATATGATTAGATCAAAAAAAGAACGCTTCAGACACAATAACCATAGACAAAACAATGCAGCGAACAACTGTGTTACAGCTGCAAGTGACACCAAAGAAATTGTGCTACAGAACAGTTGCAGTAAGCACAGCAATGCCAAATGTCATCATCAAGCAAAATCAAATCGTAAAAATAGAAACAAGAGAAAAAAACGAATCTCATCAAATTGCATGGACAATGGAGATTGTAGCGATCAGGCGCCTAGTCACATATCATCAAGCACAACATCACGTTATACGACGACATTCATCTCAACATCCAGTATACAGGATGATAATAATATCAGTGAACCTTTGCATATGACACTGGATGAAGTCAAACAGTTTTATCACACTTTGTACTCGGACACGAAGACAACAACAACCACAACAACAGATGCCAGTGGCTGTAGTAGTGGAGGTGGTGTTGGTGGTGCGTCTCTGCGGCATATTAAAAATGTTAATCATCCATTGGCCATTGCCAAGTCTTCGAATGAAACAATTTGGAGTGGTTCAACAGTTCGTTCTCGCAGCAGTAATTCAACGCTGGCCCAAAACAGAACCGATAAAAATGTTACAACAACACATACAAATAAAGCCAGCCTGATTGGCCAGAAACATTTTGTTTCCGACACCGAAGCAATTCAGAGCATCAACAATAACAATAACAGCTTGACGGCCCTAAATAATCACAACAATCAAAATCAGCGTCAATCGCCCGTAACTAAAGGACACCAACAACACCAGGATAAAGATCAATCATTACAAACTACACAACCAATTATTAAATCTAACATTATTGCGAATAGTGAAAAGAAGTCACAATTTACATTGAATTTAAAGCAAAGGTTTTGTAGCATTTTTCGTTTTCGTAGAAATCATAATCGCTGCAATAATCGTAGTGGTAGCAACAACGAAGGCGAAGAAAACGTTTCGAATAACGAAAATAAGGGAATAAACAATCATTCGAAATCTTCGGATGAGAAACGTAAAAAATTTCAGTCAAGAGCCTTGCCACCTCTACCAAAGAAAGGTAAGATCACTTAAAATAATTTTTTATTATGATACCCAATTATTTTAGTCCCGTTTCACACACTTCAACTTTTGTTGATCAACTCGTAATTCCGACGAAGAAGGAAATACAAATATCTATGTTTTTCTACCAGCTGAATTGCAAGTTGATCAACAAAAGTTGAAGTGTATGAACCGGGACTAAATCGGTTCAATGGACGAAAGCTTAGATTTAGATTTATTTATTATTATTTTAATTACTCCAAAATACCAGAGATGGCCTGTAAAGTGAACCGTATTCCATATATTTTTTTTTATCAATTCCTATATCTATATATAATATTTAATGGAAAACTTTTTATATTTGTAGAAGCTACAGAAGAAAGTCATGATGTGACTGATAGCAAATCCTACGATAAAGAGGAGAAGAAAAACGAAAATCGTTCATTACACTTCACCTCGAGTATTGAGAAAGTTAAAGATGTGAGTATAATTATAAAATAAAATACTTATCATACGACGGAAGAAAAGTTAAGCTCGTCTCCGATTTAATCACTTTCGCTATTGTGTTGTTAACGAGTTTAACCTTCTTCAAGTTCAGTTTTTGTTAGTAATGAATAATATTTTATATACTATATATTTATTTTAAAGTATGGCTGGTATTGGGGCCCATTATCAAGTGAGGCAGCCGAAAAGGTTTTGTCAAACGAGCCAGATGGCAGTTTTATAGTCCGTGATAGTTCTGATGATCACTACATATTTTCATTAAGTTTCAAATTAAATAATTGCGTTCGTCATGTGCGAATTGAGCAAGACCAAGGTTTGCATTATATGCTTGTCTAATAAATTTAAGGCTCAAACTTTATTTATTACATATTTTTAAAGGTACATTTTCTTTTGGTTCGTATGCAAAGTTCAAATCACAAACAATAACTGAATTTATTGAAAAAGCTGTAGAACATTCGCGTAGTGGCAGGTGAGTGATATGGAAAATTAATTTACTACTTTAAAAAAACTCTAATTAAAACAATTTTTATTTCAGATATTTATTCTTTTTACATCGAAGGCCGGAACATGGACCAATGCGAGTGCAATTAACAAATCCTGTATCTAGATTTAAACATGTGCAAAGTTTACAGCACATGTGCAGGTAACAATGAAATAAACTTTCAAAACTTATTTACTTAACATAATAAATGAAAAAACCCTATATTTCCAGATTTGTAATATTAAAAGCCGTAGTGAGAAAGGATTTAATACAAACATTGCCATTACCAAGACGACTTCTAGACTATCTTAATTATAAGCATTGTTATTCGGAACAAGTCGAAAGTGATAGTTCTAATTCTCAGGTAAGAAACAAATTTAAAATTAATTATTAGCTATGATCTATAAAATTAACTCTGAGAGTTGAATAACTGAAAAAACTTACGTTATGGGTTCTGTATACGATAAAAAAAAGGTGCAATCAGACGTAACATAACCATAGTCATAGAAAACATCCAGCCGTTCGAACCAAACTAATGGGCAACAATGTATTCGATTATAGGTGACTCGCCATTACGCCATACGCCATAGCCATTACTAATGGCTATGGTTTCTATGGCAATGGCCCATTACCATAGAAACCAATTGAATTTTGGTTTGGTTATGGCTATGGCATTATGGCCATGTCACGTCTAATTGTACCTTAAACCCGTCAATCAGTGCATACATATGTAAAGGGTCCGCCAGATAACTTTTTTTTTTTTTTTTTTTTTTTTTGAAAATGCTATAAAAAAACTACTGAAGTTTCGGCTGTGTGGTACGTAGCGCCGTCCTGTTGAAACCAAATGTTGCCAATATCCTCCTCTTCAATTTTTGTGAACAAAAATTCGTTCAACATGGTCCGATAACGATCGCCATTGACTGTAACGGCCACTCCTTGCTCAATGGCCCAATTATGCCTCTTGACCAAAATCCGCACCAAACAGTGACTCGTTTTGGGTGCGTCGGTTTTTCAATGTATGCGTGCGGGTTTTCTGTGGCCCAAATGCGACAATTTTGCTTGTTTACGTACCCGCCAAGATCAAAATGAGCTTCATCTGAAAAGATGATTTTTTTTTGGCAAAATCGGCATCTTCTGTAAGTCGATCGCAGGCCCACTTAGCGAAGGGAAAACGCATTGCAGGGTCAGTTGGCTCGTTCAGCGGAAGGATAAAGCTAATTATCTGTCAAATCAGACATGAGCTAAGTGTTACCATTCACGAAATAAGTACTAGTTTAAAAAAAACGTTAGATGGCGGACCCTTTATTATTAAAACTGTTTGTACGATTTCAATCGTTAGGGTTTTTTTTACAAAGAAGAGTAATATTACATAAAATGCAAAAAAATCATCCGCGCACTTCTTCATGTCGTCACAAAGCAAATAACACAGAGCAAATTATACGTCCATGTTCTGAAAAACGCAATTCGCTTAAAATTGGCGTTTTCGATATTAAACGCTAATTGGGTGTTCTGAAAAACGCATATCGAAAAAAGTTGGGTTTTTTTCGATTTGAAGACGCCAAAAAGGTATTCTCTCCAACGCATATCGCCTGAAAATTGCGATTTCAAATCGCATGTGTATACTGAAGCGAACTGATTGAATCTGCTTAAACTAAACTTTCAAGAGATAATAAAAATTAAAAATTTTAAAAACTAAATCGATACGAGTACTTGTACAGACAAACAGATACACAGACACAAACTTATAACACCCCTTTTTTTGGTCGGGGGTTAAAAATAAAATTATGCACAATTAAAATTTAGTATGTTTTCTTTTTATTTCCACAAAAATTAAAAACAAATTTATACAGTTTTAATTAAAAATACCAAATTATGAAACTGCTCAATTTTTTGTCAATGGGATGTATCATCAGTTTACTTTAAACTAGATATTTCAACAAACATTTCTTTTGATTTTAGCATTTTTAAAGCCAATACTGAAGCACGAACGCTGTAGGCACTTTAATCTACAATTTATTTGTTTACCTTTTTTTTATCACAAAACATATGTTTTCATTGTTCGAACCCAACTTCGAAAAATATCAAAACGCCAGCAAATCGCAGCGATTTTAGAACATGCTGAAATGCGTTTTGCGATTTTCAAACTGTAAGCGATTTGAAAACGCTGCGTTTTCCAGAACATGGGCGATAATCAGAGTTGGGACGATCAAATAATCAGCTGCCAAAAAAAATTTTAAAAAATTGTTGATTCTCATCAATAATTTTCGACAACGCTCAAAAGTTGAGCAACTAAAACTGCCGAGTATAAAACCAGAGTAACCATGTTTTTCTATTTCTATCGTTAGCATTTTTTCCCTCGAAATTTACAACCCTTTCCACTAAAATTGCAATCGTAAATAATCCTGGATAATATTTTTCACGGGGATTTTTTCACTTTTCCCTCTGTTTTGTTCAATTTATTTTTAAAAACGAACGGAATTAAAACATATCGTAATTACAATATTTTTCATTCCAATTAATTATATTCTTATTGACCTTTATAGTTTATTTTCTTATTTTTGTTTTGAAGCACGAGGTCGTTTTTATAAAATTGTAATTGATTTTTTATTTATTTTCAATCCCTCTCATTGAGTTTGGCGATTTTGCGGTGAAAGTCAGGCGATTTTTACTAAATTAAAGAAATATGTAGCTTCTTTTATTTAATAAACTAACAGAATGTCCCACGATGTCACCAGAAATTGTTCGATTGACAACTTGTATTGCAAAAAACAATAACATTAGAAAATTTGTTGTTGTTTTCAATATAAGTATTCGATCGAACGATTTCTAGTGACATCGTGGAACAGGCCGTAAAATTGTCGTAGTTGAAGTCGAAAAACACCAATCGCGATTAGGGGGAATATTTCGTTAATAGTTTGTTAACATCAATTGCTTATTTCCTGACAATGCAAACGACTTAAATTAAAAACCTATTATCCGCTTTCTTTTTAGATGTCAGGGGAAGGATCTTTGTAGGCTTGTTCGACATTATTGTTTTAAATGTTATCAATTTAGTTTATATATATACATACATATATAGAAAAGTAGTTACTTATACACTATAGTTAAAATTACAGTGCATAACAATTAATCGAACGTCTCTTAGTATTGGATTATGTTAATAATTAAATTATTGCTGCTCACAAAGTATTTGTACTCGGTGCTATAATATAAGATATGTAAAATTAAAACTTTAAATTGAGTAATACTAGTAGTAATTACAGAATTATGACTGAATTGCAAATAAAACATAAAAATACATATATATTTGAATACAATATTTAAGTTAAGCTATTAAAACAAAAACACAATAACAAAAATAATATTTATATGTATAAATATATATCTAAATATATATAACTGAAACAATTTTTATACATATAACTCGAAAATATTAGGTATTAATAAGTTAACCCATATTGAGTCATTTGCTTTAAAAGAAATGTTGAAACAATCTGTAAGACAACAAAAAAATATAACGTAACTTTGAATTTAAAAAGTTTTTTGTTTTGATATGTTCTATATGATATTTAATAAATAAGTCAGGTAGGGCTTAGTTTTTAAGATAAAGTTAAAGTTCAATTATAGAATATTTATTTGTTAAATGTTTAAAATTAAAAATACTGTGAAAAATTCACCGCATTCAATATCGAGTAAAATTTCAAATTAGTAGCATAAAGTTTGAAAATTAATTCGATATCGAATGCTGTAATATGCTACAAGTGTTTTAAAAGCCATCGTTCAGTTAAACATAAGTTAAAAACGCCAAACATTAAAAGAGATGGCGACATGAGTAATGTGGATAAGAAAATTAGACTGCAACAAAAGTTAAAAGCTTTTCTAGCTTCTATAGGACCTTATGGCATAAATTCTTAAGGAACTTTCACACGACACTTATTACTTCGGACATGTCAGATTTCCCACTGCAAAATTTATACATGAATGGTGAAAGCTTTAAAACTTTGCTTCTATAAAAAAAACCCAGGCAACAATTACGACTTCAATTGCAATTACATTTTCCAATTATAATTAAAATTGTTTCCAATTACAATTATTTTTTTTTTTTTTTTTTGTAATTGTATTTGAAATTAACGTAATTGAAATTGCCCAATTCTAGTGTCTGTTAGTAGCTAAACATGTACACTTAAAAGTAAACATGTACACTTATTTGTAAATTGCACAGTTACATAGCTGACACAAGTCGGATTTGAAAAACATGTCGTGTGTAAGCAGCTTTAGTAATGCACATGGTAATGCCGCACTGACAATAGAAAATGGCAACATTTTCTCTGTAAATGCTATAGTGTTACGGTTTTTTTTAGCAGAGGAGGAATTACGGTTTATGTGTTACAGTGTTTGTTGCCAGTATTAATGTAAGCTTAAACCATTATTATAATTAATAATTAATTTCTTTTGTGATTTTGTTCAGTGATAGAAGATTTTTGGTTAAGAGAGTCTGTTCAATAAAGAAACGTATTGGAGGCGAAAGCGATTTATAAACATTTATAAATACATACATATTATGTATGTAAATATGAATGCACATGATTTTATAACTATTCGCTTGCTTTCTTGACCAGTTAAAGCTCTAGGGCGGCCTGCAGCCCGTTTCTCAAAACTTACAAGTGTTGTAATACAACTAAAATGATATGAAAAGATTATATTTTCGCAACTATTTTAAGTCTATTACAACACTTGCAAGTTTTGAGAAACGAGCCCTTTTCGATTAGCACTGTTGAATCTTGCCTCCTCGAACTGTGAATCGAGTTTTTCCCAGCATTTCGCCTACATCACCGAACGATTTGCCCTAATTACGCAGGTGCAGTATTATTTTCCGCTAAGATTCATTGGTTTCTTTCTGTTTTGAACTCATTTTTGTGCTGAAATTATTTTTAAAGTTTTTTAAGAAAAGAGATATAAAGGATGTGTTGTGACTTGTAGTATGTATGTATAAAAATATCTATGTTTTGGAGTCGATATGACAACGACAAAACTGAACCATAAAAGAGGTTGCTGCCTGGCTGTGCCAAAACTTTTGTGCTACAGAATTATTTCTTCTTCTGTTATGGAACAAAGTGTATTAATACCAAGTGGTCTTATCATTACAACAACATACATACATACAAATTTGTTGTAGGATTATTTTTATTTGTATGTTGACAGTTCGGGTTAAGATTTTATACTATTTTATATGGAGTTTAACGGTTGCTGCCGTGAATGTATTTAATGCATACGTATGGGCGTAACTCTGCCCACTTTTGTTAACGTAAAATGTTATAATTGTAAGAAGTAAATTTGTTGAGCATAAGTACTTGGTTGAGTATTTAAAACTTAAAAAATTTAATTTAAATTTCTATGAGCACAGACCTGACCAGTTTCCTTTGTTGTAGGTCTTTGCTCCTCAGTTAAAATAAACCCAGAAATGCTTTTTAAATCACTTCTTATATTTATGATTACCGATAGATGTATGTACATACATACATAGTATACTAAGAATTTGGATTTGAAAAGTTGAAAAAGAAGGAGAAAAATCCACTAATGTTTGAATTGTGAATTATGTATTAAAAAAAATTATTTAGACAATCAATTTAGTGTATGTATACCCAATTTTAAGTTTTCACTGTGATCTTTATTTATGTAATAATATTATTTGCTTATTTTCTTTAATATTAATAAAAATTATAAAACTGTAAGGAAAATTTGGCTTATTTTGTTTTTTTCTCCATAAATATAAAAAACAAATAAATTTACATTTAAGTCGCATAATTCTATTAAAAATATACAAATTAATTAAAAACTTATGTGTATTTCAATTATTTGCTTTTAGAGAACACGTTAAGTATGACCGATTTTTTATATTAGAGGGCAGTATTTCCGAGTTTTTTTTTCTTTTAATTATAATTATTTGTAATGCATTATTTACATTTCCTAATTTACATTTACTTAAATTCTATATTCAGTTAATCTTTCGCCGATGATGTAATTTTGTGGAAGTTTTAACAGATAATTATTAGCAGACAGTATTTAAAATTCGGGCTTTACATACAGTAAGCTCCGTTAATATTTTTTCATCAACTTTATTATGATAATTAAATTGAATATTTTGATTGTGTATTAGTATTAGGACACTATTGTGTATGTCGTTTCTGGTTCGTTAGCTATAATTTTATATTTAAAATTTAAAATTTTATATTTTAACTGTTGCTTAATGTTAGTGATAAATCTAAATAGATATTCTTGTTAAATTTTTAATGTTAGGCAAATAACTTTTCTAACGTTAGTTGTTAAATAAACATTTTAGTAAATTCATTTCTTCAATATGGGTTAAATTTAAAGGGGCAATAAATACAAAAACAAACACATGCATAAATACATAAATACAACACATGCAGACATTACATCAACGATCATTTTATCATACATACATACATACATACATACATACATACATACAAATAACGTTTTTCGAAAATCATTGTTTAGTGTCAAATACTATGAAAAAAATCATTAAAAATGCCACAAACAAAGAAAAATCTACGGCCAAATAAAATTATGATTTAATCATATACTACATCATACATACATACATAAAACTATGTCTATTAATAAATATTACAAGAAAATAAATGAAATGAGTACTAAATAAATCTTCTCGATGTTTACAAATCAAAATGTTTGACATTCAATTTTATCAGCAACAGTGAGTTAACAAAGCCCTGCACAATCCTGCCGATCATTCCATGGGTAGAGGTAAGCATACGCATGCTGCATGCATGTAGCCTAAAATAAAAAAATTTATACAGAAATACCGAGATCTTAATTTTAGATATATATCGCTCATTTACTCAAAGAACGTCATAACTCAAAAAATTTTGTTTTTGAGCTAATGATGCAGAATTAATCTCCATATCGTTATTAATATTGTGTAAACATTTCATAGAAATATGTTTTTTACTCAGCTCTTGAGAGAAAAACTAAATTTTCCTTCTCCATTAAGTTGTGTGTAAATTGAGAACTTTAAACTCGTTTTTTTTTGGCAAACTAGTTTTTTTTTAGTTATGACGTTCTTTGAGTAAATGAGCGATATGTACATATGTATATATTAATTTTCTTTCAAGATAAGAAAATAACTACGGACGACCAGGGAAGGAATTGAAGCTCTTCTTCAGGACACAATCTAATTCTGCTGTGTATGTATTGATGAAATACTTCCATAATTAGTTTTGACACGATGGGATACTGGGGTAGTATATTTTGCCGCAAGATTGTTATTATAAAAAAATATAAAATATTACATATCAATATCTTTGTATGACAGATCAGCGAGTAATACAAAGAACCACCCTGTATAAAAGGGCGGCTTCTGCAATATTAGCCAAAACATAAACGAATTCTTTCGTCTACCGGATTTGAAAATGTATCCGGCTGAGGCCATAGACCATAAAGAGGTCTATGGTCTGGATAACACAGTGCCAAACCAAAATTTTACGTGCACTGAATTGGAAATATACCAGACATGCTCGTATAATATCTCGGGCAGTCAGATTGCAGAAACTTAAGAAAATTCATAGAGGAATTAAGGTTCGTATTCTAAACAAATTACTAGACAGGATTCAGGTCAGAAATATTGGAGCGCCAGCAGCTGTTGCAGTTACCTTCAGTCCAGTCATACATGTGTATGCATAAAAAATAAGATTTGCATTGCGAGTTAAGAAATTGGAAAAAGGAAGTTTTCTGCGTATCTGTGTTATATTTCGAACACTGAGTTCGATATGTGTAAACTGTCAGTATTCACGTGGGATCAAGGTACATATTTCTCCTCTTATTTTGATCAAAAATGTACTGTTCATTCGAAAGAGAATTTTCGTTCCATAACCGCCAAAAAAAAGCTTAAGCGACATAATTTTCGAATTTGATTTTTAGACTAAAATCGATTATTTACGATCTTGACAGTTTCACACTTTATGTTGTTACTATGTTTCTGGAGCGCAATTATACAACAATGAGAATTTTACAATTCTCTAGGTGTTACGATTCTATTTTAAATGATGATTGATTGCACTAATGGAAATTAGTTGGTCGGTTTTTTCTTTCGGTGTACGTACATAAAATTTGTTATACACAAACAGCGGCATCTACATCTCAATTGAAATGCAATATAATATGGCAGCTCTCATTTATTATATATACACTTGTTCGTAGTAACACCAAGTTGAGTGATCTAAAGCCGGCTATCAGTCGACGCCGACTAATATGGGTACATTAAAAATAACAATGTATCCGTTTGTTAATATTTGATGAGAAAGTAGAATTTTACTATAATCTTATGCAAATTGACTGTCTTCAACTTAACTTAAGTTACTTAAATATGGAATAATAATAAATTATTGAGGTGAAGGCATGATTAGCGTAATGAAAGCCGACCATGTTTTGTCTAAGTTAACGCCGCCAATTATTTAACATTGACTTAGTTTTTTTGTTTCAATAAGTGACACAGCTTTTACATTACCAACACAAAAAAATATAATACCTATCGGAGAAAAAATAAAAAGTGTATAAAATTTATTGATTCTGTATTTATTGTACAAAATATGTCGGGTTTTGATGACAATCCCTTTGGTGAACCAACCGTAGATAATCCATTTGCGGTAAGAAAAGTAATTACCTTATAATTTAGCAACATTTTGCAACTAAAGTAGAGAAAAAAAAATTTCATGTATTCGCATTGACTCACATTCCTTATCTTAAATTGGGGACATCATACATTCTATTAAGCAGAGCAAACAAAAAGACAATAAGTAATAATATGTTCTATTGTGTTTTCTATCTGCATACATAGGATCCAGCCATTCAACAAGCTACACGTACAGCAACAAATTTACAGAATTCTCTGGAGGATTACAATCCATTTGAACAAGAAAAAAGTAAACCTCAGCTACAAATCAATTCAACAAATAATGCAGCAGTGGTTCAACCTCTATCGCAAAACATTCCGCCTACTCAACAGCGCGTTGCAACCACAGCCACACCTAGTACTAGTGTGCAAATAACCACAGAGGAATTGCAGGTAATGTGATCTCTAATCAACATTTGATTAAAAGATCGAATTTAACAGATTTTAATGCTGAAGGGGATTATGAATTGTAAATTATGCTCATTGTATATAAATATCAATTTCCAAACAAATATGTATATGTGTACATACATACAACTGTATGTATTTATGCACATAAACAACTTCTGGCTTATTTTGTTAGATATCGATAGTCACAAGTAGAAAGGCCCTAACTCGTATATTCACGAAGTTGAGTTTTCAGTGATTCCAATACATTTCACCCAAATACACCTCTTCACAAAAATGTATTGCAATAGTGTAAATAATAACGTTTTTACAAGCAGTTGTACAAGCATTTGTACTGTTTATTATTGTGTTTTTACCTTGTGTTGTGTTGTTTACTTTTCTCCTGTAAAGTTACAGTTATTTGAATTAGGGTCTTTCTACTTGTCACCAACGATATGTAATTAATTTTGTTTAGAATACAATTTATGCATTTTTTATTCATAAAATAAAGGTATATATGATTACCCAAAGTAAGTAAGTACACTGATTAGAAAAAAATTTTTAACTACGCTCATTTTTATGTAAATAAATATATATGTATGTATAGGGGTTTTATGTAGCCTCATGTGTAAAGTAAAATTTCATGCCAAGCAGCATGAGTAGCAAAATCGAACATGGTCTTAACGAGCATGGAGGAACTCGTTAAGACCATATTAAACTTATAGTACATAAGGTTGTAAGAGTTTTTAAAATAATCCCCTTTATGACGTATTTCAATTTCGACCACGACATTTTTGTAATAAATTTAAGAATGCCGCAACATTTCCCTTATATACTCAAAAAACGCCATAACTAGAAAAACAGTTTGCCAGAAAACGAGTTTGAAGTTTTCAATTTACACACAACTTAATGGAAAAAAATTTAATTCTATCTCAAGAGTTGAGTAAAAAAGATATTTGTATGAAATTTTTACACAATATGATCGAAAATGCAATTTTTTCGAGCTATGACGTTATTTGAGTAAATCAGCGACTTATCCTTTAATCTAGTTACTATTATTACAAGAAAACATCGGACAATGTGTCCAATCAATCACACCATTTCAATTGTTCTGAACTAGATTTTTCTAATTGCAGAATTTTATCCATATTTGCCGTGGATATTAAATTTTAATGGATGTAGTTCCGCCCACTTTTCCTAACGACATTGCAAGAGCCAAAGTTTCTTAGAAATTAGTTGGGCAGCACTACATAAAAATTATAAAGTTTTAGTGGGCGTAATCTTTTTTTATAATGGAAAAAAATTTCTTTGAAAAATAAAATAAAAATTCGAATGGTTTATTGAGCATAACTCCGAGAACCGTACTTCGACTACGACGATTTTGTACTACACTAAAGAACATTGCAACATTTTTTCTTTAATCTGGTACAAAATCGTCATAGTCGAAGTCGGAATACGACATTCGTAATTAGGCCCAATATATGACGGAAGTTATAAATTAACAAACAACAAAATACCGAATTGACGACTAACATCTTTTATAAAGTTGTTTAAAAACGTTGATCAAAATGGTTTTTATTCTCCAAACAAATGAAATAAAATAAATTATTTTTTTTTTAATATTTAATAAATAACTCATTATTTTAGAGACGCCAAGAGGAACTTGATCGAAAAGCGGCTGAATTAGATAGACGTGAACAGCAATTGCAGGGAAATGTAGCACCTCAACTTAATAATTGGCCACCTTTGCCGGATAATTTTTGCGTTAAACCTTGTTTCTATCAAGATTTCAATTTGGAGATACCTCCCGAGTTTCAGCGACTTGTTAAACATTTATACTACACATGGATGTGTAAGAAATTAATTGAATTTATAGATCATTATTTTTTTCGTGGATAAATTAAATAATTAATTTTATTTTTAGTTTACACACTGACCATGTGCCTCAATATTATCGGTGGACTCATTATACTTTTACATAATGGAGAATTTACGTATTTTGGTTTAGCCATTTTTTATACATTGCTCTTTACACCCGCTTCATATATATGCTGGTACGTGACGTGACAATGTTTTTGAATTAAGATACACTTCGAAATTAATATGCATAATTAATTAATTGTTTTATTTTTTATTTATTTTTTATATATATATATCTTTCTCATTACAGGTTCCGACCAGCCTACAAAGCCTTCCGCAATGATTCAAGTTTTAATTTTATGGTTTTCTTTTTCGTTTATTTTTTCCAAACCATCTTCTCAATTTTTCAAGCTATAGGATTTCGTGAGAGCGGTTATTGTGGTTTCATAGTTGCCATATCTAAGTTTGACTCGTCGGCCTCAGGCATCATTGTCGGTTTGCTTTTGCTGTGCATTGCATTCTGTTTTGCCTTTACGGCAGCGGCAAATGTCTTGATGATAACAAAGGTAATTCAATAAAACCTATTATGAAATATAATGTGAAATGTTAAAGTTTTATATCTTCATTGCAGATTCATTCAATATATCGTAGCACTGGCGCTAGTATGGCAAAGGCTCAAGCTGAATTTACAACTGAATTTATGCGCAATCAACATGTTCAGGAGGCTGCTTCTTCTGCTGTCAATAGCGCTGTCAATTCCCAATTTAACAATCGTCGTTACTAATTGGCCAATTGTAAAGACAATACAATAGATATCTCAATGTATTAATTAAAACTTTGTCTACCAAGACGAGACGTATTAATAAAGTACCGGTAACAACGAATTCAAGCCAGTTCATTGTCATCGTAAAAGTTATTATTAAATTTACATGGAGTATGGTCATCAGAATGGTAGTGTATTTGCTTGAATTCGCCCCATCACCTTATTAAAATGCCTTGCTTGCTATCGGATAAGAAAATTTAAATGTATGACACGAGCTGGTAAATATTAAATTCATACATAAAATATAAGAAACAAATAACATGCAAATTAAACTCAGTTTTTAAAACGGATATATTTGCTTATTATTAGTTGGTTTTTTGATTTTCAACACTTTAAGATAAACTATTCTAAACTGAAAGCAAAACTTGCTTTAAATTAATATTTGTATTTTCCAAACTGTTCTTCGGCATGAAGAATATCAATGTGTACGTCCACTTACATATATACATACATGCAACATACATAAATACATACATACTTTACATTTAACATTAAACTATTAACTTTACACAATTGAAATTGTATAATTATATATCGTTACCTAGAACGCAACACGCTCTATCTAACAAAAAAATTAAAATTGACTGTTATAATCGCCACAAAAAGAAAAATCAAATCTGCGCGAACAAAAATAACAATTTTATTTATTTTATTACATTAAAAAAATTCGCATTAAACACCTCAATACATATTTTTCATTTTAACACATTTTTTCCTCCTGTAAAATGCGTTCCAGTTAACGATATAATTACATACTTAAAATTGAAATAAATTTATAAAATAACAATAATGATAATAATAATAGTAATGATAATGTTAATAATAATACTATAAAATAATCATAGATAACGTTTAAAATATTGTAGTCTCATATTCCTCTAAATAAACTGTTCCTAAACAGTAATTTCTTTAAAACGTTTATATTTTCCCATACATATTTTTATTGTTATTTCTCACATAACAAAACAACTGTGTAATAAAAATAAATAATTTTATTCCTAGATGTACATACAATTATATTATTTTTCGGAGTGTTTTTATTCAACTTGTACAACGGCCATATGAACAGCATTCTTTTATAATTTTAATCACAAAGAAAATATCTACATATAATTATAACATAATTACAAATTTTAACTGTTAAAGTTTAACATATTATGTTAAAGTAACATAATACTAATAATAATCACAAAGTGCATTTCCACCCCTCGTAAATTCAACATCAATGAAAAACTTCTGAACTCTTTTTAGTTCTCGTCGACAGCGTTACCCTTGGAAAGTTTCAAAAAGGTTATTTAAAAGAATATAGGAGAAACAGTGTTAATAAAAAGGAGTTGTTCATTAAAAAAATAAAGGTTGAAAAATAGTTATTAAGCTATTTTTCTATTAATATGAGCAAAAACAAACAATAAGGATTTTGTTATATAAAAATAAAAAATGTCCATTTTATGAGAAAATGTTTCTACAAAAAAATAGTTGGCGGATTTAAACGGTAATCTAAGTGTCAGTGTTATAATGTTTTAAATTTTTTGTTTGAAAAAGAAACAAAAGCAAAAACAATTACATATACATACATACATATCGATGGCTTAATATAAAAAGGGCCTAACTCAATTTTTTCCGAAATCGTGTTTTTAATGTTTTCTGGGCGACAACGTATAATTGCATCCTCCTTGAAAATCTTAGTACGTTACAGTTCAAAATCAAGGGCTTATGCCAACTTCAAAAAATATTTCTGCATGTAAATGCTTTATTTTTTCTTCAGTTTTTTGCTTCTGTAAAATATCGAAAATTTGAGTTAGGCCTTTTTTATATTAATAATCAGGTATGTGATGGAAAGCGATCGTTTTCAAAACGGTTTCAAAACAATCGTTTTGAAAAGGTGTGATGAATTCCGATCGATTTTGAGTATTATTTTTTAGCCAATCTCAAACAACTGACTTCGAAAAAGCACACTTGAAGATAAAATATAGAACTTATAATAGAGCTGTGAAAAGAAGTTAAAAACAAATTTTAAAATTATGTATTGACAAAACGACTATAGAAACCTCATCACACCTTTTATCGTTTTCAAATTGCTTTTGTGTCTTAATCGTTTTTCATCACATACCTGAATATTATATATATATTTAAAATAAATAAATAATAAAATTAGTTACATTAATTAATAAAAATATTTCATTCAATAAGAATTTCAAATACTGAACTTAAGACCGCCTAAGAAATTATACTTTATTAAAATAATTTAAAACATAACACTGACAGTGTAAAAGGATACATATCACTCATTTTAATAAAAAAAATAGAAAAACTCAAAGATTTAAAATCGACTCTATTTACAGAACAAGGCCGAATGTTCTTTAGTCTAGTACAAAATCTTCCTAATCAAAATAGAAATATGACACTCGTAATAAGGTCTAATATCTAAAATTACGTAGCTATATTTGAAGCGCGTTCAAGCTTGTGAGTTTGGCGTCTCGGTTTCACTACGTGATTGATTTGACCCAATGAACTGTATAGTTTTGCGATTAGTTTGTGAAATTTCGTTGTCAACCAAGCTGCTATGCGAAGGCATGACAAGGGCAATCAATCATTAATAAAATTCCGCGAAAAATTTCTTCCTTTTCAAAATAGAATTTTTTGTTGTCATTATTTGCTATTGTTTGAAATTGTTCTCCGGGAAAATATTCTCGCGGAATTTTATTCATAATTGCCCTCAATACAAAAATACATCATGGGAATGTGATCATATTCAACCCTCCCAATTACATTTTCTCTGCTTGCTTAAATTCATAAAAAAGATATAAATTTTGCAATATCAAAATTATATTTATTGTCAAAATAAGAACGAAAGTTAAATTTGCTTAAAAAAGTGACACAAATGAAGACAAAGGGGGATTTGAAAATAAATGGGACAAAAAGTGGCAATGCAGTGAAAAAGGGATAAAATGACACAACGGTAACGCTGCTCGTCGGCTTTTTGTGTTTTGCTTGGTATAAATCGCGGTCGGTGCTTAAATTCGTTTCTCCGTTTTTATTTATTAAAATACATCGATTAATATAGTGCAAAAATTAAAAAAATGCATAAATCGATTATTTAATTGTTAAATTAAGTGTTGTTAAGAAAATCTAACAACTAGAAAGCATTATTGCTGTGAAAAGAGACGTGCAAAGTTCTTGGCCAAATTCAATGTGTTGAAATGTGTTGCTTGGTATAAATCGCGGTCGGTGCTTAAATTAGTTTCTCCGTTTTTATTTATTAAAATACATCGATTAATATAGTGAAAAAATAAAAAAAAATGAATAAATCGATTATTTAATTGTTAAATTAAATGTTGTTAAGAAAATCTAACAACTAGAAAGCTTTATTGTTGTGAAAAGAGTCGTGCAAAGTTCTTGGCCAAATTCAATGTGTTGCTTGGTATAAATCGCGGTCGGTGCTTAAATTAGTTTCTCCGTTTTTATTTATTAAAATACATCGATTAATATAGTGAAAAAATAAAAAAAAAATGAATAAATCGATTATTTAATTGTTAAATTAAATGTTGTTAAGAAAATCTAACAACTAGAAAGCTTTATTGTTGTGAAAAGAGTCGTGCAAAGTTCTTGGCCAAATTCAATGTGTTCAAAAAAATGAATTGTGTGTTTTTAATTTAGTTTGGATGATTCTTGTATGTTGTTTTTGTTATTGCTTTTTGCAAAAATGTATGCAGTGTTGTTGGAGGGCACGTCGGTGCATAAGGAATTGTGTAAAAGGTAATTTATCTGCTTCCCTATGTACATACATAAATATGTAGCATGCATCAACAATCATGGCAACAATTCTATCCAAGGCACATTCAATACGTTTGATATGCCTTGTTTCTATCTTTATTGGTATGCAAGTATGTATGTGTGTATGTATGTATGTGTTCTGTTTACATTTTAAGATTTCTTTCTATTTGCCAGTAGGAGCATCGAAAATGTAATAGATTATTTTCTTTTATAAATTAGTATAAGGTGTTCCAATAAGAACGCCCGCCTTTTTAATAGTTGTCATGGCTAAACCAGTAACTACTTGCCAGGCGACAAGTAAAATCTACGCCTTTAATAAAAAGGGAACGATATACAGTTCCTTAAACTAAAAAAATTTTTGCTTGTTTTAAAGTCCCTCGCCGATACAGTGAACAAAAACTGCATGCACATGAAACAAAGTTTTATTTTTCCATTCAAAAATTTCACAGTATATATCTGTTTTATTACATGGACGGCGACAAAACACCTTCTCAGCCAAGAATTGTGAAATTGGTGGAACAATTTTAGCTATTGGGACAACTTAGTAATGTGAATAATCTTGAGTTCGATTATTTGCACTTCGCTCAAGAAGAAGTAAGAATATTGCTGTTGTAGCCCGTAGTGTTGTAGAAAACCGAGGGGATTGATGCAAGACACCCTGGTTTGTCCATTTCACGTTGATCCTTGGAATAGGACATTCCACAAACTACATTACACCGCATTTTGCATTAAGAAATATCTTAAGTTTCTTAAAATTCATTTAAACACAAGAACTTGCCAACCATCGACGACGTCATGTCTTTGATGATTGGGTCCCTGGGGGTCTACTCTGTATGTACTTGCTATTAGTTGGAATTGTTCCCCTGGAAAAATTTCACGCGGAATTTTATTCATAATAGCGCTGAATATGGAAACTCTTATTGGAAGACCCTATATATGCATACATACATTTATACTAGGGTTGCCAGTTTTATTTTTCGAAAAAACGGGGCAAGTTAAAAAAAATTCAAAAATCACGGAATTTTCAAAATTTTAGCGGTACAAAAAAAAAACTTATAAATATTTCTACTTTAAAGAATCACCGGTATTGCCTATGTCGAGTCGAATGTTCGTCTACGAGAGTTTTGTCATAGAATAAAGAAAACTTATACTCGACATACGCAATACGGGTGAATATATTTAAGAATTAAAGAATTTAAATATAACAGTTGGATTTCTATAGTCTTTGAATCTGTTAAGATATTAAGATGTACCTATTCTTTATTAGTTGAAAGTTGTTGGTGTTAAATTAAAAATCATCAAATAAAACTTAAAAAAGCGGGATTTTTAAAATCTCGCGCTGTACGCGTGATTTAATTAAAAAAATCGGGACTATTCCGCGAAAAGCGGTACGAATGGCAACACTAATACGTACACATCGTTACTTTCATTTAGAATGGCCCTAACTTATTATTTCATTAAAATCGGGGTTTTTGTATATTTCGATACAAGAACATCTAATGTGTCGAAAAATTTAAAAATCTCGATTTCAGAAAATTATGAGTTGGGGTCTTTCTAAATTAAGGTAACGATATGCATGTGCCTATCGCTGCTTTATTGCAACTCCGGGAAGGTTTTCAGGTTATTACCTGTTTTAAAACTAGGACCAGGACTAGGCACTAAAAGCCTATTTTAGAATTTGAATAATTTTTTAACCGACTTCAAAAAAGGAGGAGGTTATCAATTCGTATGTATTTTTTATTTTTTTATATTGTTGCTTCATAACTCGCTACATTTGACACCGATTGTAAAAATTCTTTTTTTTTTCTCTGAGATGGTATAGATTTGAACTGGTCCCATTGTAAAAAAGTGGGCAGGAACACGCCCACAATTTTTTATTTAATTTTATGATATTCCACTTATTTGATTGCTGCGATACTTAGAAAACACCTTTGGTTCTTATAATTACACAATTTTAAAGTTGAAAAATGGGCGGGGCTATGCCACTTAAAATTTATTTTTATATTTCACGTGGTCCTACTTAACCGGTTTTTACGATACGTACCTTGAGCTCTAAAATAATTAAACAGTTTTTCATTAGTAATTAGTGCTTAGTACGCTTTTTATTTTGGCACATGACACACGTGAAATGCCAAGTGTAAACTCAGCCTTATCGTAAAAATCACAATCGGAAGGCGAATTATACTCGTAACTTCCACATGTGCTGAAGGGTATAAAATGATGACTTTGTTAACTGTCTTGAATTATTTATTTTTACAACAATTGTTAATGAAATATAATCACGTGCTTCAATGTCTTCTCATTTGAAATTTGAGAGATTTCTACAACACATGCGCACTGCGAAAAACATAAAGAGTCTGTCATTTCTCTTCATACAATTTATCTTTTTATTAAACGTGCTTTAATCCCTCAAGGTGTAGAAATAAGTTAACTTTCTAAATCATAAACATCAGCTGAATATAGAAATTTAAATTTTTCAAAGATAACTGTAACAGGTATGATATCATTTAATATTTCATTTCATTTTCATTTATTGTGCGAAGCAAGATATCCTTATCAATATCGTGCCTTATTCACGAAAAAAAAGCTCAATCGACATAATTTTCGAACTTGATTTTTTTTAAACGAAAATCGGTTATTAACCATCGTAAATAATCGATTTTCGTCTAAAAACGAAGTTCAAAAATATTTCGCTTAAGCTTTTTTGGCGGTTATGGCTCGATATTATAAATGTGAAACTGAGTTTGTTTGTTTTTGATGCTTTCACGCCCAAACCGCTAAACCGATTTTGAAAACTCTTTCAGCATTACCAACGTAAAAATAAAGGATATTTTGATATCCGGTTCGGAAACTGTTTTTTATACCTGCTACGGGTTTTTTTTTCGAAAAACACAATTTTTGGCTGGATAGGGTAATTTTCGTTTCGAGTTTGATTTTTCAACCAGTTTTAAACCGATATAGTATAAAATAATTTTAAATTAAATTGCCTAATACTTTGTACATGAATTTCATGTATTTGTATGTATGTACATATTTATATTGTCCGTTGAAAGTCTAATTGCACAATATTTGCTTGTACGATCTTTCGATCTGGAGAGATAAATTCTTTCCAATGAAAGTGAAATTTATTTTTATTTCTCTTTGCAGGGCAAAAAATGTTGCCCCTAATTTGATAAAAGACTACAGAGAAAAAAAAACTTTTTTTAAAACGAGGTTTTATTATTTGTTAATAAAATTAACTAAAAAGTTAAATATTTACAAAACTTATCCTCCATCAACAGATCAGCTCTATATCATAATAATATTGCATTGTCATCATCAACATTTATTGTTTTAAATTTATTATAATTTATACTTAAGACTCTTGCTATTATAGCTTTCAAAATATAAACATTTTATAAATACTTTGTGTAGGGGGTGCCCCTACTCCCGATCCTATTCTACTAATATCTTGAATTACTGCGCACCTCGCTCTCAAAAGAGTCCACACCAAATTTAAAGACTCTGGCTCCTATAGCTTTCAAGATATAAAATTATTATTATTAATTACTTTGTATGGGGGTGCCTCTTCCCTTGGTGCTATTGTACCAATATTTTGAATTACTTCGCACCTCTCTCTTAAAAGAGTCCATACCAAAATTAAATACTCTGACTCCTATAGCTTTCAAGTTATAAGATATTTCGTTTGTATGGTCGTGGCACAGTCCACTTTGGGGCATGAAAAATAGATGAACTATTCTCAGATCTACCGAATATACATATAAAATTTCATAAAAATCGTTTAAGCCGTTGCGGAGGAGTTAAGTTACAATTACTAATCATAATTCAATTAATTATTAATTTTTGATAAAAGAAAACAAAAATTAAAAAGTAAGGATATGTTTTTAAAACGAAAGAATTTTTCAACTACACTTTAAAGAAATTAACCACGCTCTCTACCCACTACAGTAAATATTACATCCCATACGGGTAATTACGCACGAAGTGGCAACACTGATATGCACTGCGGAAGAGTAAACCCATAAGGATGCCACCATCTGTGTAAAGGAAATGAGAATTACTTTCAGCTGCAAACTCATTTTATATATCCTCAATACGGGATGTTTAGTGCTCGAGTTTAATTTGTTCAGTTAACAATCAGTGCCAAACTATAAGCAGACAAGTGTGGATTAAATAAATAAATATGTAGATACTTATATACATATAAAAAAAATTTTCACATATATAGTAATTTTATAGAAAAAAGAAAAAATTGAAATAATTATATATAATAAGCATAGTACATACAAATACATATGAATATGTATGTGTACATTTATTTAAAAGATTTATAGATATGTAGATGTAAAATTTAAATTAAAATGTGTGTGTAGATGTGTGTGCAATTAGAATGAAAATAACCAAATAATTTAAAAGCAAAATAAAATTGCAGTTATCTCGAAAATGCTGGAAATAGTTAAAATGTCTCAAATTACAGAGAAGTGAAAGTGTATGAAAGTATTTCAGAGATACAATTAAAAAATAACTATACACATAAAATTTTTTCTTTCCTTGCTTTTGCGGATGGATGTATGGATGAATAGCAAGCAACAACACACATGCATAGTTTTAATAATGTGAAATATATGTAGTTTACACATACACGTTGATATTGATATTGTATGAATTCATATGCATGAAAAATTCCTGTGTGCTTGCTTTTTCGTGTGTGTGCATGTGTGTGTATGTGCACAAAGTGGGTCATCATTCAATTACACATCAAGTTAACACGTATAAAAAATATTCATAAGAAAAACAATTTTATATACTTTTTGTAAAAAAAACTAAATACACATATACAGTATATGAAAGGATATCTATATGTTCACACACTTTAAAAATACCATAAAAGGTCATGTATTTATAATCGTTGCATTCGAGAGTGTTTCATATTAAACTCAAGGCAAGAAAGGAAAAGGAAGCAAAAAATTCTGAAAAATAATGTTATTGAATGAAGCATTTTACTTGATTAAATGTTTAGCAACTTATAAGCCAGTTCATGCAGATGGAGTGCGAGTGTGTATGACTTAAAGTTGGCAGTCAATTTACAAGCAGGTGAAGAATGAAATTAAAACTTAAATTCACTAACTATTAAGTTACAAAATCAATATATACTTACATATGTATGAAATAAAATCAAAGAACAAAAAAAAAAAAAAAAAAAATAGAAAAGAAATTGATTTGTACCCACCCAAAAGTCTAGTACACTATTATCAAATAATAAACAAAGAAAGTCAAAAAGAGGACAATAAAAAGAAAATGATAAAGAGCTATGAAAAATGGAAGATGGCAATATAAAAATGAAATAATACATACCATTACAAAAGAGATAAACCACAAAAAAAAAGATACATTTCATTCAATAGTCAGTCGTCTTTGGTGTTTGTATCAGCGTTGCCACTTTTTGTGTAATAGTGCACAATCTGTAGTATTTAAAGTTCTTTGCACTATTTTTGCACCATAAATTTTTTTGTGCAATTTTGCACTATTTGACTTTAATGGTATTTATATTAATATTTTTTAAAGCGATAGCAGTATAAGTCGACAAAATCGAATTATATATGGTACAGAATTCTACAGACGAAACTTCATACCTTCGGGAAATTCCCATGTCTCTAACAAAGTTTATTATAAAGATCTAAAAGTCCAATAAAATTTT
Organism: Tachina grossa; assembly: GCA_949987645.1. Classification (NCBI taxonomy): domain Eukaryota; kingdom Metazoa; phylum Arthropoda; class Insecta; order Diptera; family Tachinidae; genus Tachina; species Tachina grossa. The sequence continues at coordinate 23,139,088 of OX465277.1, read as the reverse complement.
TAATAAAGCTCAAATTATACTAAACATATCGTCGCCCCCGGAATAGGTTTGCTCCACCGACCATTCTGAATCAAAAACGCGTTTCATGAAATTTATTATGGTTTCTGAGATATTTCCCCTTATTGTGAGTGACGTTGTCGACGTGATATCAAGACGACAGTAAAAATTGTCACTTGTTTATTACTTGACTTGTAACTTGACTACTATTAATATGCTCCATTAATTTATAAAGCCTTAGAGATTAATAAGAGATTGTCCATAAAATCCAATTGTTGCGGATAAAAAGTAGACAATTGACAATATTTACTGTCGTCTTGATGTGACGTCGGCGACGCCACTCACAATAAGGGGGATTAAGCATTCATTTTGCTCCATATCCACTATTTTTAGGTTTAATAAGTATTGTTTTGCTGTACACGCCACTGGTTGGCGATTGCGTCAAATTCTCCATACAAAAATGTACAAAGTAAAGTTAACTCTTGTTTTGCTTCATTTCTATAAGAAATTAATAATAAATAACAAAAATTAAAAATTTGATAAACCCCCGAATATTTCTAGAAAAGATGTGATATCTTCTAAGCGGCTGGACCGATTTTATTAAAACATAGCTAAGAACCTTCTCGATCAAGTCACCTTTCACACAGACACACACTACAAACTTATAACACCCCTTTTTTAGTTGGGGGTTAAAAAAGAAGGTGCTGTAAGGAAAATTCAACGGCGACTGTTAAGCAAAACCACCATCACCCAGATGGTCAGTACTTTTGGTTAAATAAGTTTGAATTAAGAAAAGAAAAAGGTTGAGAAACTACTTTTTAAAAGCCTGGTTGAAAGAATATTTTATGAAATTTTGATAAATTACACGCTGCTACAAATGAGTACTTTTTATTTTTTACTTGAAAAGGGACCTAGTGTAGGTTATAGACCTTATTTAGTAGATCATAAATCAATTTTTAAAAGTTCGGAAACACCCTCAAATTTCGGAGTTATTCCGAAAAAACTATTTTCGGGTAGGTCCGAGTACTTATGAACACGTAACTCAGTTGATTTTTATCGGATTTACAACTTTTAAATGGTTTCAGAAAGAAGAAAAATGTGCTTTTCTAAATATATATATATTATTGGCATATATATTAACTTTTTGCAGTGATATTTTCAATTATATCTGATTTTAATTTTATTTTTTCTAGGTTTTTCAACTTTGGCGCCATTTTTTTAAATTAGATTGTTCAAAAACATACCCTTATGTATATATTTAATTAAAGCTAATTTAGTTCTGAGTTAAACCAGCTTTCAATAAATAAAATCGAGTAAAAAGTAAAAAAGTTATTAAGGTTTTTTAAAAGTTAAAAATTTTGCTTTTACAAATATTCATCAATAGCTACTACATTTTCTTTATTTTTTTAATGTTATAATTATATAATTATATAAATATTTTAAAATAACAGTATTCAAATTATTTTATTTAGAAATTAAGAATATATGATTAAAAGTGCTTGCTAGACCTCTTTCGCTTGTACATCAAATCGTCTGTTTCTCTCTTAAGTGACCAGCAGTAATTTGAAATCATTCTTACTTGGCTTTTTCCTTCGAAGCGTCTTTCGATATCTAAAATGTCCTGGTTAAATCGTTCGCCTTGCTCATCACTGAATTGTCCTAGGTTTTTTGGGAAAAAATCTAAATGTGCATGCAGGAAATGAACTTTAATGGACATTCTGTATCCCATTTCTGCATAAGCCTCCAGAAATTCTTTTACTACATCAATATAATTTTCACTTTTTTTATTTCCCAAAAAATTTTCACATAAACTAATAAAGCTTCTCCGTGCTCTTTTTTCCACAACATTTAGTTTCGTTGTGAATTCTTCGTCAAACATGATTTTGCGGATTTGAGGACCAACAAAAATACCTAAAAATAAAAAAATAATACAATTATGTTTAGAAATCAATAAACATTTGTACCGTCTTTTATTTTTGCTTCACTTATTCTTGGGAAAACTGATTTTAAGTGTAAAAAGGCATCGCTTTCCCTATCCAGGCGTTTCACGAACTGCTTCATGTATCCCAATTTGAGGTGTAATGGTGGCAAAATTATTTTTTCGGTACTCACTAGTGGAATTTTTAAGACGTTTTTCTTGCCAATTTGAAAAATTGTTCTTGGTGGCCACTTTTTTTGCTTGTATTGGTCTTTCCCACGACTGTCCCATTCGCAAATATAGCAAGGAAATTTAGTATAGCCTCCTTGCATTCCGAATAAAATTGTCAGAAATTTTAGATCTGAAACTATTTGCCATTGATACTTTTTATAACATATTAAATCCAGTATATTTTCCATTGTTGCATACGACTCTTTCATGTTAGTAGCGTATGCTACAGGCACTGAGGGCAACTGATTCTCGTTGTGTAATAAAACTGCTTTCAAACCTAAAAAATATGTTAATGGTTTTTGAATAACAAAAAAATATTACTTACTTTTACACGAGCCGTCCAAAAATAATCTCCAGTCGTTCGGTTGATGTTGGTAATTCAGACAATGAAATAACTCATCTACATCTGAGCAATATACAAGGTTGTTATTATCATTGTCAGCTTTAAAAATGTGCTCAAACTGTATTTGGGGATTGTCTCTTGCAAATGTTACTTTAAAGTCACTTTTAGTGATATTCCACTGTTTTAGTCGAGACGCTAACATCTCTGTTTGTCTCCATGATAGTTTCAAATCTCGAACAAGATCATGAAAATCTTCATTTGTCACTAAATGGGGTTCCACCGACTGTGCAACAAATGTCTGGTCACATTCCATGTCTGCAGACTTTTCTTCCCCGGATTCATGTTCTTCTTCAGTCGTACTTGCATTATGTTTGATTATTTTTGGCTTGGATACAGTTAACACATTGGCCTAATTAATACGATCACGGTTTTTGTACTTATAACCAACAACGTTTGTTTGACAGAAGTAACAATCTTCTGGTTTATGAAAAATTTGACGATGCCAAACCATTGGAGCAGAGAATGGTAAAGGTTGGTTTATAAAATTTTTAGACTTACATTGTTTAAGTGCAATTGAGCAGGTTATGCAAACACATTCGGGTTCATACCATTTGCTAAAAACATACGAACACTTAAAAAATGCATTAAAAGAAGTAACTAAGGCTTTATTATTTTTAAAATCTAATCGATGTTTTTTGTCAGCGAATAAGCCACAGATAAAACAAAAATTATTACGCTTATCACACACTGAAATAGAAGTTAAAATCCACATTATATTTTTTTATTAAAGATAAAAAAATAACACAAACTTACTTTTTTAATTTAAATATTTAAGTAACACTAATCTTTTCACAAATTCCAAATAGTAACACTTTATTTTTAAAATAATAAACAATTTATTTCTTATACACCCTCTACTTTAGGTGTGTATGTTTTGTCATTACGTATTCATTTATTACAGTTTGTGTATTTACCACAAAAGTTACAATCGACATAAAATGCTTACAAAAAAATTTTAAAACATTGTTTCAAATCTATATACTTACATAAAAATTAAATTTATTATAATTTCAAAAAGAAAAGGAAATTGAAAATATTTCCCTTATAGTATATTTTATGTTTAAAATTTACTTCAGAATAGTGAAGGGTATATTAAATTCTGCATTATCAAGTGCAATGCACTCAAGTAATAAATAAATGTCAAAATATCTAACGGCAAAATTAAAACAAAAACATAAAGAGCATTGCAACTTAACTAAAGTATTTAATTTATCTCTTTTGTTATCTCAGTATAAAAAGAATTATTCTCACTTAAATTTTTTTCCGCTTGGGGGTATCAACTGCTATTTAAATTTAAATAAAGTTTAATAACTTTCACAAATATTGTCCGATTTAAAAAAACTAAAGTTCATTTTATTTGTTATAAAATTCTATTTAAAATTTTTTATACAAATACAACTGCTTTTATAGAAAAAATTATAAAAAAAGAACTCAAAGTTAAAAAAACATAAAAAATAAAAAAAATTGCAGATGTTATTACGAAAATTACTACCAAAAATTAATTAATATAGCATAAAATGTATACGGTTGGAAAGATCTATTCTTTGTCTTTCATAAAGCGTTCAAAAATTTAAGATCGGATTAAAATCAACTGAGTTACGTGTTCATAAGTACTGGGGGTGTTTCCGAACTTTTAAAAATTGATTTATGATCTACTTAATAATGCCTACAACTTACACTAGGTCACTTTCCAAGTATATTTTCACTGTAGCACCGTGTTATTATACGTTGAAGTAAATACTTGTGTGTTATATATATTTTTAATTTTGTTATACGTTTTTTATATATTAAAAAAAAATTAACTCGTTTTAAATTTCAATTTAATAAAAATAAAAAAATTTTCTTAGATATTTTTTGCACTATATCATTCGGTTTTCAGTATTTAAGACTTTCAGCTGTGTAATTTCTTTTTCCACTTCTGGCAACGCTGGTTTGTGTATGTTTGTTTAAATGTGTGTGCGTGTTCATGTGTGTGTGTTCTTTACGGTAAATGCGAGAGAGTGTCAGTAATAATTGTGCGAAAAGTTTAAGCTACACACACACATATACATTCACACACAGCCAGACACACAGAGAAATAAATTACTCCCAGCAATCAATCGATTTCCATTCATTATTTGCTTTGATTAAATTGACAGCACATCCTAACAAAATAGTTTCAAGTTACACATTATATATTATGCTATTGAATTGTTAAAATTTAAAAAAAAAATATGAAATCGGATAAAAAGTTTCCTTAAGGCTACAAACAAACTCTAGCAAAAATATTATATAACAAGTATTTGTTACACTCAAAGCCCGATTTTTTTTTTGTACATTAAAAACACACACATGTATTTGTTTGTTAATGTATTTGTTATGTACACAGTTTTAAATGCCGAATGGCTTCAGTTTACAGTGAGTAATAAAAGATATTAATAATATTTAATTTGTTACAAAATTGACAAAGAATAAATGTGTGTATGTATATGTTTCTGTCTATGCGTGTGTGTGTGTGTTTGCCATAAAAATTGTATCTTCTGCTACCATCAAGAAATTTATATTTTTCCAATTCTTCTGCCACTAACTTTACTTCATTTAAGGCGCCACTTTGACGGTTTAATATAAAAAAAAAATAAAATAAAATAAAAATATGTAAATAATACAACTCCCAAAAGTATACTCTAAATAAAATATAAATATTTCATTGTAAATATTCAGGTCACAAAATTTCTTTCAAAGTAAAAAAATATACTTACATACATGCATTTTTCCAAGCGTAACGATTTCATTTTAACTCTTCAGATTTAAGTGGGTTTCAACAAACATTTTTATCAATATAATTTTTCATTTAATTATCTTTATCTTTTCGTTTTTTTAATGTTTTAAAGCTAGTAACTACTTCTATATCAATTTTAAGCGCAAGTCAGACAGACAACTCGTCTATAAAATTTGTCTGAAAATCATTAAAAAAATTAACGATTTCCATATAAATATTATACTCAAGTCGACCGTCTGGGTTCTAGAAACAGCTGGTAAAATAGTAAAGTTAAAGTTTAAAACAAATATTTTTAAAGTGCCATAAATATATCTTAACTTTTTCCATTTTTCCATTCTTAACTTTTCCATTCTTCGGCCAATGTCGGCCACAATGCATTTTCTAAGCGACTCACAGTGGTACAGAATCATTATTCATTGGCCAAAACTCTATAACTTTTGAACTAATAAAGATTTTTTAATATTTTTTTTAAGTGGATGGAGCAACATCTTAAGCTTTTATCCAAATTAAGTTTTATTAGAATCAGTACAGTGGTTGCTAAGAAGTTGAACCTTCGAATTTTTTTAATTTTTGCATAGAAATGCTCGCTTTGTTATTATTACTATTATTTTTTTAAGGGCTTATAATGAATATTATTAAATCATCTTTATAAAAACAATAAAGTAAGTTTTTGAAAATTTAATACATAAGCGTTGTTTTTTTTCAGTCATAAATGGATTCTAGACTCTTTTAGATGAACATACATACATATATACTTACGGCCTGTCCCACGATGTCACCAGAAATCGTTCGATCGACAACTTGTATTGCAAACAACAATAACATTATAAAATTTGTTGTTGTTTTCAACATAATGTATCGTGGGACAGGCCGTTAATTTTGTAAGACATGCCCAGACATAAATAACTGAAACATTTCTACTAGATAAATATCCTCAAAACACTGAATTAAAATAGTTCTACCAAAAAAGCGAACTTCAATGCAAAGAACTTATAAAACATATTACAAATTCCCCATAGATTTTCGAAAAACTGCAAATTTTTTTTTAAATCTGCTCACATATTGCAGAGTCATGGTTTTGATTGGGTGAGGTTGGATGGAGCCAAGTTGCCCACCGACTTTCGAAAAAAGAATTATGCTGCAGGCAAACCTCTTTAATTTTTTTAATTGGTTTACAAATGAAAATTGTGTGTGTGTGTGAATGATAAAATTTCCCTATCGATTTCTAAAAAAAACTTGAAGTTCCAAACTGCAAGTAAACCCTTCTAAATAAAAAATTGAAAATCTGATCACATATGACATGGTTATGCTTTGAATGGGATAGTTGGGGGGGGGGAGGAAGTGGAGCGAATTTCCCCACCGATTTTCGAAAAAAATATGCTGTAAAATGCAAGCAAACCTCTCCAAACAAAAAATAATGCCTCTTATTGTGAATGGCGTCGTCGACGTCAAATCAAGACGACAGTAAATATTGTCACTTGTCTACTCTTTATCGGAAACAATTGGTTCTTATTGACAATCTCTTACTAATCTCTGAGGCTTTGTAAATTAATGGAGCATGTTAATAGTAGTCAATGGTTGTCGACAAAGAGTAGACAATTTACAATTTTTACTGTCGTCTTGGATGTGACGTCGACGACGCCATTCACAATAAGGGGGAATAATTTTTGAAAATTGGTTTACAAAAGAAAAAGTTATTTGTGAGGAGGGGGTAGAGGGATATGGAGAACATTTCAAAACCCTTTCAAATAAATTATAGAATTTTGAAAATCGGTTGACAAATGACAGAGTTATGCATGGGGAGAAAAATTACCCTCCTCCAAATTCCGAATAAAGATTATAAGACCAAACCCTTAAAAAAAAACCATTTTGAAAATCGGTTTACAAACGACAGAGCTGTACATAAGGGGAGCGAATTTCCCTCACCGATTTTGGAAAAAAATTTAAGGGCCCAAACTGTAGGCAAATCCCTTTAAAAAATGTTTTTTTTTAAATCGGTTCTCAAATGACAGAGTTGTGCATTTGAGGGAACAAATTCCCCCCCCCCCCCCAATAAAAAAAAATGAAACGAAATTTGCTGTAAAACCTTTTCAGCCAAAAAAATAATTTTAAAAATGGATACCAAACTTAAAGAGTAAAAAAAATTTAAGCAATTTTGGTAAATTTTTTTTTTAAATTTTGAGTATTTTTACTAAAAAAAAGTTTTACAGGCGAATCATGGCGGGTGCAAAAATATATATAGGCTTAGAGAAAACACTTTCATCTTTCCGTGGATGGTTTCGTTTTTTTATAATCCCTTTTGATCTTCAAAAGTTATACCCTACTAAATATTAAATTTTAAGAAAATATGGAGACTTAAAATTTACTAGATATACCAAACGAACGACACACTCGTCCGTATTCTAGAATCAAAATGTAAATAATTTAAGATTCAAAGAAAATGTTTCTAAACGTCATAAAAAAATTCATTAAAACACAGCCACTCACAAACTTACATACATATGCAAGCATAATTAAATAATACATGAAATTAAAAAAACATAAACAAAATCCCTTCAACCAACCTAATTCAATTGATTCAACTCTCTTCCTTTAAGTATTATGGCTTTGATACAACAACAAATAAGAGAAAAACAATTGTAAGGTCAAGAAAAATACTACAAACACACACACACGCTCACGTTTTGTTTCTCTTTTTACTTGTAAGCTAATAAATGCGTGTGTAATATGTGTGCATGTAGTAGTAGCAACTTTAAACGCTTATAGCTCCCAAAATACTAAACCGATTTCAATAAAATATAGATTCTGCACATCTGTACAGAAAATCCTTTAAAACCATATAAATCTTTTTAAAATCGGTGCGGTGGTACCAGCGTAAAAGGGATTACAAAAAACATGTTCGCCTATTAATTATATAGAAGATTACAAAGTACCCTAACTACAAATTGTTCCGGGTCTGTACATACCATTTATTAGAAACAGGACTTTACCCAACATAACACAAAAAAAAGACCGCAGCCCGCAATTGATAATAGTTTTCGTGGAATCATAATTTATTTCAGATAACTTGCGGGCCACACGTTAAATGTTTGCCTTTCAATTCCATTCAAAGTGTATTGCAATACACTCGCACTTTTTATACTAACACAGTCAAACTTTTTAAATTGAAAACTAAATTGCTTTCAAATTCACCTATCCATTTATATAGCAATTTAATTTTCAATTTTAACAGCTGATGGTCACAGCACACATTGATTGAAGCTACAAATTTGAGTTGTTTCTTCGTCGGTGGCATTTAAAAAATATGAAATTGACTATCAATTTGTATTACAGCTATCACTTTCAAAGAATTTTGACACACAGTAGGTGTAATGAAATTGAAAGCGATTTATTGAACGTCTGCTGCAGCGTAAAATGACAATTTTTTATTTTATTTTTAATTAACATAAATTCTTTGTTTGTAGCACCATGCCACTCCCACTATTGCGAATATTTTGACCTAATTTTTTGGCTACCTTAGTTTTGATATGTTGCCTTGCTGATGGTGTAAAAATTTTCGCCAATGAAAATTGATTCTTAACCACTGTGCGGAGTAGTCTTGGTCTTCTAATCGCCTGTAAAGGCTCCATTGAATTCCAGTGGAATTTTCGGTAGCGCTCTTCAGTCCAACATCGAGAACGATGTTAAATAACAGAGGAGATCATTAACTCAGTGTCTTTTTGAATTTCCCGCCTCTTGATTGAAATGAATATACTGCTCCTGTCAAGAGGCAACTGTCCAAATTTGAACAAGCTGTGTCAGTTAGTTTGTGTTTGTCAGCCGTTGATAACAGACTACCTCGCCTTTTGAGAAGAAAGTGAAAAAGGTGAATTTCGTTTGCTCATTAAACATTACTTTTTGCGAAAAAAAACGTCAATTAAACCAAGGAAAAGCTCAATAAATACTATGAAGACTCTGCACCATCTATTTCAATGGTAAAAAAAAGTGGTGTACTGACTTTCGTTGTGGTCGCACAAGTAAAAATGTCGCTGAACGTTCTGGACGGCCAATTGAGGCCAGTACACCCGAAAATGTTGAAAAAATCCACGATATGGTGTTGGCTGATCGAAGTGTAAAAGTGCGTGAGATTGTTGATGCCATAGGCATTTCATATGGTAGTGTAGTTTCGATTTTAAATGATCAGCTGTAGTTTAAGAAAGTTGTCAGCAAGATGGGTAACGCGTTCGCTCTCAATTGACCGTAAACGTAAACTTGTGACAACTTCAAAGGATTGTTTGCAGTTTTTTAAACGCAATCCGAATGCGTTTTTGCGGCATTTTGTAACTGTGGATGAAAAATGGACCCATTACTGTACTCCGGACACCAAGCAGCAGTCTAAATCTGCTCAGAAGAAGGCCAAGGTGAGTTTGTCGGTCAATAAGGTTATTGCAACGGTTTTTTGGGATGCACGTGGGATAATCCACATCGATTAGCTTCAAAAGGGAAAAACAATAAACGGCGAATATTATGGCCAACTTATTAGACCGATTTAATGAGGATTTAAAAAGAAAACGACCACATATGGCCAAGAAAAAAAGTCCTTTTTCATCAAGATAATGCACGAGTGCACACGTGTGCAGTTTCAATGGCAAAACTCTATGAATTCGGCTACAAATTGGTACCCCATCCGCCATACTCTCCGGATTTAGCCCCCAGCAACTACTTCCTAATTCCAAACCTAAAGAAATGGCTCGGTGGAGAGAGATTTAGCACTAACGTTGAAATTATTGCCTATTTTAAGGACCTCGAAAAATCCTAGTTTTTGGAAGTGATAAAACATATTGGAGAAACGTTGAGCTAAGTGTATTGAGTTAAAAGGAGATTATGTTGATAAATAAATTTTTGTTTTGCAAAAAGAAACTGTGTTTCATTCAAAAAGTCACGAACTTATTGATCCGCTCTTGTATAACGCATCCCTCGTTTATTCTTGTTTTGACTTCTGTTCTCTCTCTGGAGGTCGAGCAGTTGTATAGAAATGTGATTATATGTATTAACTTTCGTGGGTTTCTTTGCATTCTTTCATTTTTTTTTTCTTTGTTTCTTTGTTTTCTCTTGCATTCAAGTGCTTTCCAAATGTTGTTACGAGATAGTTTGTCAAATGCTTTTTCAAAGTCTATAAATACCAGATATAGGAGGGATTCCCCCTCCACAGATTGTTCCACAATAACTCCCAATGTGTTCAGCTGATCAATACAGGATTTACCTGGTCCAAACCCAGCTTGTTCAAGATGGAACTAAGGCTCTAACGTCTGAAGTGTAATAACCCTCCAGTAAGTGTACTCCGACAGGTTTCCTTTTTTTTTTTTTAGATAAGGTAAGAACTACCCTCATCCATTATACACGATAAATCGGTAAAACCAGTATTCGTTAAATTAAGTTTTCAGCCATCAACAGTATTTTTCTGCTAATTATTCTTTACCTTTCCATACCTGAAATTCAGTTAAAGAAGTCCGTACGTGCCAGGCTAAAATTTGCTAAAATAGATCGATCATAAATTGTATTAAAATGTTAATGGAGTAAAATATGATATTGCCCCTTATTTGTTTTATAATTTCTCTTCTTTTTACAATCGTGATAACTATTTAGATAAATTAAAATTAAAAGCTTTAAATCTGATTGTATGTTATTAATGAAAAGTCTGATGTTTTTTTGGTTTCTGTGATTTAAATTAAAAATTTTAATTGATAATAAAATTTAAATTTATTGCCTAAAGAATAACTCTTCAGGTCTATCTCAAACAGTCTCAAATGATATTTTCTTATCTTTCTTCACTTTTTTTCTGCGAAAATTAAAAAAAAATATACATATGTATATATATACATATAAAATAAAATGTGTCATTTTATATTTATTATTCACGTTCAGTTATATTTTTTTAATATGAACTTGTTATTTACAACTTGTTGTTAATTTTTTTTTTTTTGGCATGGATGCCAAGATTTTTAATAAATTAGAACCATGGTGTAATTATACAGGTGACTGCGTAAGGATTTTTTATATAAAAATACGGCAACCATAGCTGTGTAAAGAACCGAAGAATGTCAAAAGCACAAAAATAATTGTACTAAAACCAAAACAAAATCGAAGTTTTTGACATTCTTCAGCTACAAAGCACACAGAGCAAAAAATTATCAGCTGAAGTAGCGCTGTCACCTAGTTAGATACACCTTGATTAGAACTTTTTTTAAAGTTTATAAATAAAATTTAAGTTGCAACCAATGTTGCCAGTTTACCATTTATCGATAATAAATTTAATTGTCTTTTTTGTCTTAAATTGAAATTAAATTTAAACTATTATTTAGTTCATTTGAAACTATTTTTTCCGAATTTGATTTCTAAAAACTATGGATATAGACCCTTCCATGGTTATACGCAAAGTATGGATATTTAGGGCCATTATTACAACTTAAAGTTAGTTAAAAGTAGGATTTTATCGGACGTAGAAAAACTTTATCATTTGCAAAATTTTACTTTAACCTAAAGTGAGCGATAAACTACAGGCAAGTTTATCCTACTCGGTAAGTTAAATCAAATTTGCAATAATGGAAAGCTTTTTATACGGCCGATAAAATCCTACTTTTAACTATCTTTAAGTTGTAATAATGGCCCTTAGTATAATAAATATATACATGATACTCAGAGTATTTGCTAATCATACGTCCCAGTATGCTTTTACATATGTGTATGGAATGAAATGAAATGAAGAACGCACTTGGCTATTTGCAAACATTATTATCAGATAATTAGGAAATACAATTTCGAAGAAATTTTAATCAAAAATAATTTCTTAATCGAGCTCAAGTTCACTATTTTCAATTCTTATTGAATGAAATATTTTTATGAATTAATGTGATTTTCTAAAGAAAAAAGAAAAATCAAGCCAGATTTTTTAGCTGGGGGAAATACTGGCATTTTTCTGTGCAGCCACGCACTTCATCAGCAACCATGTTTATCTACAGGATTACATACATACATACAGGGTGGCTGATGAATTTTGCTACATTAAGAAAGTGGAATAACTATTTTTGCAATGCATGAAATTTTATTCAATCTTATTTCATTTGAAAGCTTATTGAATTCTATTAAAAAAAAAGTTTAATTAGTCTTAAAGTTAATTTTATTTAAATGCCCTTCCCTCTCGTTGATGCAGGTGTGGCACCTTAGCAAAAAGTTATTTATTAGTGCCCGGCTGGAATTGCAGCTATTGTCGCTCCAATGGATTGTTCTAGTTCATTCACATTTGTCGGTTTTGATTCGTGGAGAAACTGCAGCAGTTACGGCAGCAATAATTTCCTCTGTTCAAAGGGAAGGATTTCAATTATAAGGCCTTCTAACCCCATGCTCTGCAAAATTATTTATTAGTCTCTCCGCGCGATAGCGGCCGACAATCCAGATTATTTTTTCAGTGTCCTAGTTTTCAATTTTTATTAAATCTAAGGATCAATCTACAAGCACCAAAAAAATTCTAGATTACTTCGATAGAATAAAAGTTATTCAGGGCTATCATGAATAAAATTCCACGTGAAATATCTCCCTTTTCCAATTAGAATTTTTTGTTTTCCCTATTACTTACTATTAGTTGGAATTATTCCTTGTGAAAAATTTCACGTGGAATTTTATTCATGATAGCCCTGATTCAGTTTTTTTTTTTTGGTAGCGGATTTCATCAGCCACCCTGTATATTGTGCATACAATTATTGATTTACCTTTGGTAAATACATTTGTAAGTATCACTATCAGTTTCTGTTTTCCCGTTTTTTCATTTTCTATTCAGATCAGCACGAAGTTGTATCACTCTACATAATTTCGAATAAATTTAACTTTTACATGATATTATTATATCTACGTATATTAGAGTGGCCGTTAGTTGCATGGAGATTTTTTTGATTTGTTATATTCTCTCCCACAAATCGGTTCAGTTTTATGTAAAAAAAAATACAAAAAAAATTCATAGCGATAAGTTGTGTTTTAGGGGGTGCGTCCGGCCCTCAAGCTCATATACGAGTATTCAATAAATTAGAGATGGGCGCATGTCGAATTTTTCCAACACGGCACGGCACGACACGAATACCAAGACGTTCAACACGCACGCGAACATTTTCGTCAACACGATACTGCACAACACACATGAAATATAACTGGTATGGTATTGAAGATCAGATAATTTAATTGATTTTTTCAAGAGACGCTTTTCAAAATATGGCACCGAGTTGGCACTGCCAACTGATACTATCTGCCACCACAGCTGATGCTATCGGTTTAAATACAGAACTTTAAGCTTCAGAGGCCCATACAATATGCTGGTTCTGTGTGTTTGACGATACAAAATATTAAATTTTTTCTCTCTCTCTCTCTGTTGAGTCGTGTGCGTTCGTGTCACGGAAAAATACGACACGCGCCCATCCCTACTACGAATACAATACTTTTTTCTTCGTTGAGCTTAAACATCTATATATCTTGTACTACTTTAATCTTATTAATTTTTTACAACTACCCCAAAAAGCAATTTTTTTTGTCTTCCTGAAATTTACCGAACTTTGTGGGAAAAGGGAAAGTATTCCAAATATGTATAGTGAAATTGTAAAGCATTCTGGGCAATACAATTTTAACTTGGTTCTATTAAGTTCTTTGAATATTGACTGATTGATGTATTTTTCTTCCGATGAGATTTGCTTTAATTTGGAACGATTTTCTGTCTTCCCAGGTCAAATTTGGGATGGCTCCAGTAAAAATTTACTGCTTACTGGAACTTTTTTTATGCTTACTGAAATTTTTACAGTGTTCAGTAAATTTTTACTGGATACTGAAATTTTTTCAGTAACCAGTAAATTTTTATTGGATAGTGAAATTATTTCCAGTATCCAGTAAATTTTTACTGGATACTGAAATTTTTTTCAGTAATCAGTAACAATTTATTTTTATTGGAATTTTAATTTTACTGCAGTATGTGGAGTTAGGCCTTTGAGCGTCTGACACATCCATATGTACTTTGTAAATTTTTTTAATTATCTTTCCGTACACCAAAGGTGAAAAGGAACCCTATTGTTTTCGCCACGCTGTTCGTCTGTCCGTCACAGGAAATTTGGGCAGAGTGTGCAGAACTTACACATGAGAGTTAAAAATTAAAGGGTGTTCCGAAACGAGCAACGAAAAATTTTAAAATCACTTGTAAGATACATACATTGTATGACACTTGTACACTTGAAATGTGTAAAGTTACGGCCTGTCCCACGATGTCACTAGAAATCGTTCGATCGACAACTTATATTGAAAACAACAACAAATTTTTTAATGTTATTGTTGTTTGCAATACAAGTTGTCGATCGAACGATTTATGGTGACATCGTGGGACAGGCCTTTAGTGTATTTTTATACAGACTACAACAATTAACACTAAAATTAAAATTAAAAGGTGTTCTATCAGTTAATGTAATTTTGCCAACTTGCTGTGTCTTGGAAACTGTAAGAGCCAAACTATTGAAATTTTCCAAAACGGTAAAAGTAAAAAATTCAAATATATATATAAAAACCGAAAAAAATCGCCAAACCAAAAAAAAGCACGAACTTAAAAAAAATTCTTACCCTAAAATAAATCGCCAAAATCGGAAAAATCGCCAAAATGAAAAAAAAAATTGCCAGAATGAAGAAAATTGCAAAAATTAAAAAATCGCCAAACTGAAAAAAATCGCCGAAAACCGAAAAAAATCGCAGAAACAAAAAAAGGGCCAAAACTAAAAAACGCAAAATAAAAACCGTCAAAACTAAAAAAAACCATTTAAAAAAACGCTCAAAACCGAAAATATCAAAAAAAAAAAAAAAATTCTAAACTATATTATATAGCTAAAGTTCTTATAGTATTACATATCAAGTGTCCGCACGGAACCCTTCATGCGCGAGTCAAAGTCGCAATTTACTGACTTTATTTAACATTTATATATTTTCATTTTCACAGACAGAATGTATTGCAATTTTTTCTTAACCCGCCAATGGTGACGCAAATTTGACTTTGATCAATGGTGACGCCGGTCTCACGCACCGAAATTTTCAACTGAAGATTTTTCCAAATTTGTTATTAATATTTCGTTTTTTTTTTTTTTAATTTATGCTCTTTGAGAATAAAGCAAAGATGTTTAATCAATTTAAGCTCTTTTATTTCAATATTAACATTAAAAAAATTGTTTTATTAGAGCATTAAAAACAACAGCAATTTTAGTAATACATTTTTCAAAATTAAGAAAAAAATAAAAAAATCACATATTTATAAAGGAAGATAATGTTTTTTAATCTTTCGACATTAGGAACTTTTACAAAATAAATAAAAAAAAAATATTAAAAAAATAATGAAAAATGTATACTTAGTTATTTTATTCACATACACGGTGACACACGGTCTCATGTACCGGGTTAGTAAAAAAAATACACAAAGTGTGCTCACGAAGCAGTTTCGTCATTAACTAGTAGTAGGGGATGTGCAATGAGGCATCTACTCGAAGTTGCAACCAAAAATAATAACAGGGAATAATGTTATTCGAATTTTTTAACACACCCGGTCTCACAGACCAATAGGACACCAATGGCGGTTTAAATAAAACTCGATGTTCGGCATGGGTTCATTAGATGTCCCACTATAACATATGTGTTAGAGTGGAGCAACTGTAATTAATAAATAAATCCATCATCACTACCGGTCAAATGACTAGTCAATTGATCGGTAGTGATGATGGTGATACTGAGAAAATATTAGGCGTAATAAGCGTTGCCTATATTTTTTTTATTTATTTTAATTTATGTCATAATAATTATTATTGTCATTATTCCATTGAATGTAATAAACAATTTACATGAAGAATTATATTACTAGCTTTCATTTTATGTGTTTCGTTTTCTTTCATTTTGTGTGAATATTTCTCAATTATTTGCTAAAATCTTTTTTTCGCAATTAATTGCAATTGAAACTTTTTAAATTCTTTAAATAAATTAAATATGCATTATAAAATTTATTTCTATAAACAATAAACAAATGTCCAAAAGAATGCATTGAATATAATAAACGCTAAAGGAAATACGAAGCGGGCTTTCTTATCTATCCACAGCGAGACCTCGTGCGGTGTCATTGTGGCCCAGGAACCATTTGTGTTCAAGTTGTTCTCTTTTCCACTTTCACTATTATCCACACTGACTGAAGACGTTTGGCTTATAATAGATTCGCTAGATTTAAATTTATTTTTTTCATCTTCATGGACAGTTATTATGACAGGTGGTGAATCGGTGACAGAGAGATACCGTTCACAAGCATTTTTATGGGAGAACTGATTGCCACCATTTACATTGCTGTCCAACATTTTGTGACGTTTCATGCTGGGCGTGAGAGTGGATTTCAAAATGTATTTGCTTTTTAATTTTTTCACCGCAACGCTGTGTTTTCGCCGCCAAATTGTATTCACGAAGGCGAATTCCACCAGGCTACCGAAAATGAAACAAGTGCAGCCCAGAAACCAGACTTCCGATATTTTTATATAGCTTACTTTAGGCAAATTATTTTCTTGCGACGAAGCCAGTGTAATGAATGACAAGAGGGTGGTGCAACCAAGTGTGGTGCGGGCTGGTGTTTGGTCTGCCTGCAGCCAAAACGATACCCACGATATGGCCACTATCATTATGGAAGGTAGGAAATAGTCCATGACATAATAACCCACTTCGCGTGTTAAATGAACGGTAAATGATAGTGAACTGTAATTACCCGTAAATGCTCCATGACGCAAATCATTTGAGTCGGCATTAATAATGGTCTCATTCGCCCAAACATGCTGCAGAGCGTATTCCGTTAAATGCATTTTCGAATCGAAGGCCACAGGCTGATTTTCTTCCCAGTGCAAAAGAAGTTCGGAAGAGTTATACATCCAGCTTTCCAGCACTGTGGGACAAGATTGTTCGTCAAAGGGAAACTTTTGCAATTTCATCCAACAATACAGAGTTGCTTGGACACGGGAAGATATGATCACAGTGCCATCTGGATTTATAGTTGTCAGTATGTCTTTCTCGCTAGTTCCTAGGACTTGAGAAGTGTGTTCGTTGGCCAGAAAAATGTGTGGCACCCAAATAAGGCTATGCAGCGAGGACTCTCCCATTATGGTTTGGGTTCTGTTGGGGGCATACTTGGAAAACTGCAATCGCGGATCCTGGAAGCGCATCTGTAAGAGGGCGTGCAGTTTAAATTGTAAACCGCTGGTTTCCAAATTTTGCAGTACATAAATATAGACACGCACATAAATTTTGACGGGAGCTGTAACACTAACACTACCATGGACATTGACAACGGCATGAGGACGCTCCAAGCGATCGTAACGGCACGGTGCTGTCAAGCGATTTATCAATTGAGTTTGAGTGAATTCATTGGCATTTTCCATAGAAGGACAAGAGTCATCCACAAATTTTGTAACATTTAAATCGGATAAAACATTCACTGAGCTGCTGCTATGCATCGCATTAGACTTTAGATTTCCCTCTAGCGAGACGTGTATCTTATTGTCCAAATGTTCGCCATTATTTTGATCTTCTGTTGGCAGTAAAGCTGCTGTTGCAGCTTCCACTACTGTTGCAGGCGCTATTGCTGCTATAACATTATTTTCAGTAAAATTTGCTGACTCATGGACCGAGGATGCTAGAGAAAAGGTTGCCTTGTTGTAACTCACTATTAAACACACAATCACATAATAAATTTTCATTATTTTTGTTACGTTTTTTTATTGTGCCTTTAGTAGCTTTTTGCTCTGCATTAACACTACAACAACCTTCTACGAGAGCTTCTTTGCCAAAAGATTTCTCTACGCGAAATTCCCGCTGCTATTGATAAATTATATTTGAATTCGTTCGTTCTAGTTTGACCGGAGAGATTTCTCATACTGTTGAATGAATTTAATATTTGATTATTATTGCTGGAGAATTTGCTAAAACGAATGTGTGTGTTGTTTTTATATGTACATATTTATAAAACTAAAAAAATAATTTGTATTTGTATTAGGTCTAAAAACGTAAGTAATTTTAATACGTATCAAAGATAGTTCTTTTTTGTTTTTTTTTGTTTGTATCGTGCTAGTATTTATCTACTACATGTGCATGAATCTTCTTAAGTACGAATTGTTTTGGTACCCTGCACCTTTGTAAAGAGAAATTAGGTTCATTGTGAGTTTATCATACCGCTAGTAACAATTTCGAGAAGAAATAAAACATATTATTCCCTGGGAAGTTTTATCCCTCTAATAAATATTTGCTATGTGAGTGAGTGTATCATTGTCATTGACATTTTAGCAATCTTTCAGCTGTTAAATTACAAATATCCCCTAGTCCTTAGCTCAATTGTTAATTAAGTGTTTAGTCAATTTTTTTTAATTTAAATTGTAAAGTTCTTATTAAATACGTTAAAAGTACGGCAGCACTGAGAAATTTCTAAATATTATGTAAAGCTTCCCAAGCACCATAAATTCAGTAAAGTGCTACTTTAACTCGCACAGGAAGTGTTCCGTACTGACACTAGATATCTAATAATACTACATATATGAATTTTGAGATTTTTTTTAGTTTTGGCATTTTTTTCAGTTTCGACGATTTTTTTATTTTCAGAGATATTTTTTAGTTCGACACTTTATTTCGTTTTGGCAATTTTTCGTTTGTTGGCGTTTTTTTCAATTTTGGCGATTTTTTTGGTTGTTTGTGATTTATTTTATTTTTAGAGATATTTTTTAGTTTGGCACTTTTTCTGTTTTGGTGATTTTTCTCATTTTGGCGATTTTTGCGGTTTTTGGTGATATATTTTAGTTTTAGCGTTTTTTTAGTTTTGGCGCTTTTTTCATTTTAGCGATTTTTCGGTTTTTTGCGTTTTTTTTCATTTAAGCAATTTTTTTTTTCATTTTGGCGATTTTTTATGATTTATTTTAGCTTTAGCGATTTTTTTAGTTTTGGGTTTTCTTTAATTTTGGTGATTTTTTCGGTTTTTGGCGTTTTTTTTTCATTTAAACAATTTTTTAATTTTGGCGATTTTTTTGGTTGTTGGTGATATATTTTAGATTTAAAGATATTTTTTAGTTTGGCGCTTTGTTTCGTTTTGGCGATTTTTTCGGTTCTTGGCTTTTTTTATTTTGGCGATTTTTTTGTTGTTGATTTATTTTAGTTTTAGAGATATTTTTTAGTATGGCGCTTTTTTTCGTTTTGATGATTTTTTTTTTGGTTCTTGGCGTTTTTTCATTTTGGCGATTTTTCTCATTTTGGCGATATTTGCAGTTTTTGGTGATTTATTTTAGTTAGAGATTTTTTTTAGTCTAGCGCTTTTTTAATTTTGGTGATTTTTTCTGTTCTTGTTTTTTTTTTAATTTGGCGATTTTTGCGGTTTTTGGTGATTTATTTTCGTTATAGAGATTTTTTTTAGTTTGACGCTTTTTTTCGTGTTGGTGATTTTTTCGGTTTTTGGCGATTTTTTTTCGGTTTGGCGATTTTATAATTTTGGGATTTTTCAGATTTAGCGTTTTTGAAAATTTCAAGGTTTTGTATCTTACGATTTCCAAGATACAGCAAGTTGTAAAAATTACATAGTCAAAATACCATTGAGTGATAGAAAGAACACCCTTTAAGTTAGATTTTTTTAAATTTTAATGTTAGTTATTGTGGTCTGCATAAAAATAAACTAACTTTGCAAATTTCATATGCATATGACGTGACATTTTTCGTTGCTCGTTTTGGAACACCCTTTAGTTTTTAACTGTTATGTATTTGTTGTTTTAGCGGCCAAAGTTCTACAAATTCTGTACAAATTTCAGGTCTTCAGGCTTCGCGAAAACAATAGGGTTCCTTTTCACTTTTGGTAAACGGAACCTTAATAAATAAGAGGGTTGCGTTGGCTGAGGTATTTAGCACGTTGACTACAAAACCGGAGGCCCTAGGTTCGCACCCGGTCACCGAGAAAGTCATTAAATAACAACACCACGTATTTTTCTGACGTGCATCAGTGTCACTTTGTGTCAGTTGTTGTAGGAAAGTTCAAGTGATGAAGACATAGACACTGGTCACTGAACTACACCCGCTTCAGGGATACTAATCCTAATGTAACATTAGAGCACCCTCCTTCGATGGTATTGTGTAGAGAATCATCGGTGAAATAAAATAATCAATCAAATGGCTACCTAAACACAGCTTCGAAAAAATTAATACGCCTCATTGACACCAGAAGCGCTGCAACACTGCATTATTAAAAACGTGCAAAAAGCAGAGTTGTTAAATAATGGAGCTTTCCCCTATCTCTTCCTTCACCATTTGTAGTCTCTGTCACTATTCCCTTTTCCAAAGAATTTAACATCTAGTAAAAGTAAGAGTAGAGATGGACAAAAACATCGATATTTTAAAAACACTCGATGTATTGTGTCGAAACATCGATATAATCCGATGTTCTTTTTTTTGCTCCTAAACAATCGGAAAACATCGACGTTTTCTTTCAATGCATCGAAACGGCAAATTGCATACAGAACGTGTATATTGATATATAAGAGTGTATACATATCGATATGTGTTGGCATGATGCAAGTTTATACACGTAAACCTCGTTAATGTTATGTGAACAACTGGCAACACTGAACACTGAATAAGTTCGTGTCTGACATTTTTACTCCCAACAAACAGCTTGCTAAACCCGGAGCACAATGAATCCGTCATACGTTAAACTTAACATTTTTCAACTGACATTAACGCCACGACGGAGAAGGTTGGCACAATGAGTACTTTATTGCAGGAAGCATTTGAACTAGAGCTGCTCGAAGTTAATCGATGCATCGTAAACATCGATGTTTTGGTTGTGATACATCGAATAAATGCCGATGTATCATATCATACGATGTTAATCGATGCATCGATGTTTTTATTCGATGTATCGAAAAGACGACTTTTTGTATATATTGATGCGTGCAACTCATTTAATGTAGTGATAAAAAAACCCCTCCAAAAATAACTTTTAAAACGTTTTTTAAATTTTAAAATTGTTTTAAAATCGCTTGATGTAACAACACAATACTAAAGGTACTCTTTGTCAATTTGCAAAGCGTCATCGAAGCAACAGCGTTATTTTACAGCATCCAAATATATATTTTTATTGAAAAATAATTGTCAAAATTTTCTTTGTATTGTATGGTAATAATCAGCAGTGTAAGTTCTTTTTCCATATTTGATGTTAAAATTAATAATACATTTGGCTTAAAATTACTGTTACCGGAAGGTTTTAGACACTGTAGTGAAAGTTATATCACCGCATTTTAAAGTTCCAAGTAGAGCTACTGTGACTCGTTGGGTTGATAAAAAATATGACGCTTTGTCAGGAATATTGAAAACTAAATTACACACAATGGAAAACATTACTTTGACAACAAACATTTGGTCCGATTTGCAAAGCTGTAGAACTGGCATTTGAAAAAAGAAGTACCGTGCTTTGCACACATGCTTTTCTTAATCCTTATGAAATTTTAAAATCGACTTTTATTTGTTTAATAAATTTTCTTGGTTCCAATTAATGTTGGATGTTTTTTTAAATCGATACATCGAAAAACATCGATGTGAATTAATAATGAATGAATCGAATGAGAAAAAACATCGATGTTTTTTTTTACGTGAGCAGATCTAATTTGAACAGGTTGATAATAGGATGATTCTCCATTTTATTTATTAAATTCAACTTTTTTTTATTTATTTGTTTAGTTTTATATTTGCTGCCACAAAACACAAAAATCTAAATCAGAACATACAAAAAAAAACCAACCAATATCTGTCAAACTACTCAACATACGCAAAAAGTTAAAAGTTAACCAAATTTTGTACTTTGCGTTGACGGACACGTACTGAATGCAACAGATCTTATAAGAAACCATGTATTTCAACTTAGCTGTCAGTTGAAAAAGGCGAAGTTTAACGCATGACGGATTCATTGTGCCCCGGGTTTAAGTCCTCTCTTTTATGTATGTATGGAAATGTATCTCCTGCCGGACATTTTTTTAATTCTCTTTTGTTCTTGCCCGAAACTGTTACATATTGAAAATTAATAGACAGACAGCAATTTTGTAGTTTGTTTACTTCTTCTTCGCGTTTGCTACATACACACATACATATCCAGCTGAAATGAGAAAAATCATATGAAGCAACAAGAATAAATTATGAAAAGTAGAAAAGATAAACAAAAAATATGCGGTGCAGAGGATCGCAAGGCGAATTGGTACCAGGTGGTCTCGATTCGTAACTTTGCATATTCGCCTGGCATATTTGTTAGTGTAAAATTTCCTGCTGTCAGAATATTGCCCAACCTTTTGCTTTGATTTGACAGCAGAGAAATTATCAGCAGATCGTCAGCTGGTGAATTGAGATCACCTGATGTGAATTCGCCTTGGAGGGTCGTGTACTACACACTCAACATCTTCGCCCCTTCTTCAACAAACTTCGTCTGTCTGTCTTTCAATTGCTCATATGTAAAAGGGCACTAACCACGTGCAAGGCGTATCTAAGGCCGATCGGCTGAGAGCCGGCTAAAGTCAGAATTAGTTTCTACGTGGTGTTCTGTTCTGAATCAGCTGTTTTGTTTCTGTTCAGTTGAAAGTCTGTATGTGCGGTTAGTTTTTACTTTTTCGTTCTGTTCAGTTGCGGACAAATCTGTAGAAAATAGAATTCAACGTTAAGTGACAGCCAAAAGTGTGTATGTGTTAGTGTGTTGTGATATTTTGTGTACAAGTGTAATCAATTCTATAGGTTGCCAGCTGATTTTTTCACAGATAAAGTAAATGCAAAATATTTTGTAGAGAAAGGAACGGCACAGAACAGCAACAGAAAGTAAAGACTAATGAAGCCTTAAGCCGAGACGCCGAATAGTTTTGAACAACCGGCGTCACCGATTTTTTTCGGCTAATAAGTTCTAGTTTACACTATGTCCCAGTTTAGACGGACGAACATTTGGAAGGAAAACATCTGGAATTCCATTTTGTTGTTTCCTTCGCGTCCACACAGACGAAAATGTTGCCGGCGACATTCCAATATTAATGCATAAAAGCAAGCATATTTGTACATGTATGCGTGTATATGTAGCAAAGAATATGAAAACAAAGTGTGTCGCCGATTACCGAACACAAAAATGATTCTCTCTTCCCCACCCGTAAATTGCTAAAACTAAATGTTTCCCTTCCAAATGTTTTCGTGTCTAAATACGGTCTATGCAAGTCTTGTTGATAAGCTGATTAGTTTGAGAAAAATAGAGACGAGGGAACAGAAACGTTTCTCTCTCCTAACAAACCAATCAGCTTAGCAATAAGACTTGCGTGATGTAAACTAGGTCTAAGCGGTAGTGACTCAACAAAGAAACAGATTGAGTGCTGAAAGACTTGGTAAACTTTTATTTCTAAACAGTATTGAAAAAAATATTGGGAGATGTAAAATAAACTTAAGATTTTTTTAAAATATAATAATAAATAATTGAAAAAAAACAATCGATAAATAAAAAACATTGATGTATTTAATGAAATAGCAATGCAACATCGATGTATGTTTGCGATGCATGGCATCGAAGAAAATATCGATGCTTTTTACAGTGTCCATCCCTAAGTAGTAGGCCTAAGTGTTGAATTCAGCTGAATTAAGACTTTGCAAAGTAAACTTTGTGTGTGGAAAAGGAGTATTACATCTCTTTAAAATAAAATAAAATAATAATAATCGGTGCCAGTTTTCAATGACCTAGAAGCAGACCTTATAGAGCATAGCAAACAGCTTGTACAGTCTAATTGATTATCAAACCGAAAATCAAGCAGAAACCCTAAGAAATACATAACGCTTAGTTTTCTTATGGACTCAAAGTATTTTAGCTCGAAATGCTCCCTCTTATGCGCATTGTTGGAACAGTATAAAATGATTGCCTGTAGGGTGAACAACAATCGACACTTCTGACTAATTATAATTTAATATGTCTTTTTGCTAAAAGTATAAATTTTATTTTTTAGTTGTTGCTTAGTTTTTAATTTAATATAATTTAATATGTATTGTTATCTGGCAGATAAATCAAAATGTTTCATTTTGCACGAAGCAGCAACAAACAAGTGATTTTAAAAATTGTTATCAAAGCTTTTGTCTTTATTTTTATGAATATCAATATTTACTTGTGTCTAAAAGTATGATAGAGCACCACTTTTAAATGTTGGGGGAAAAAAAATTAAGGCAAACATTTGTTTTTATAATTTTTTATTCGAAGGTATATATATGTATGCACTGCAGTGGTAAAGTTATTACACTTGTTTAATTATATCCTTCGAAGTACGCACTGTATAGTACGTTTTAAAAATTTTGGTAATAAATATAAACATCTTTCATAACAAACTCGTGGGTCGGTTACAAACACAACTTGTAAGGAATGCGTAAGGCTACAGGGTACCAAAACTTGCTAGAGGTCGCAACCGTTGCAAATATCTAAAGCGTGTTTTTTTAGAGCGTTACAACTTTGAGTTGGCATTACTGCTTTATTTGAGCACCCATTTAACAGCTGATAGTTGGTTTTTGTTTAGTTTGCTCTTAAATTTCATTATGAATCGACTTACACCAGAGCAACGCGTGCAAATTGTTGAAATTTTTAATCAAAATAATTGTTCTATTAATTTTGAATTTCCATTCAAAATTTTATTTTCCGATGAAGCCAATTTCTGGTTGAATAGGTACGTTAATAAGCAAAATTGTCGGCATTTAGAGTGAGGAGGATCCACAAGCTTTTGTCGAAACACCATTACATCCACAGAAAATTACTGTTTGGTGCACTTTATGGGCTGGCGGAGTCATTGGCCCATATATCTTCAAAAACGATGATGATCAGAAAGTTACTGTCAATGATGAACAGTATAGGAACATAATTCGAAATTTTTTCGTTCCTCATTTACGTGGAGTTAATCTATTTTTTTTAAGAAATTAGAATAAATATTTATATTTCTTATATAAGTTGCCTTTAATGCTTTTCAAAATATTTATGTGCATCCCCATAATGTCGAACGTGACATTAAAAATTTAGGTAATAAATATACACACCTTTCATAAGCGACACAATATTCAAACTTAAATTTTTGGCCAAAATCGATTATTTGCGCTCACAAACAGTAGATTTTCGTCAAAAAAACGAAGTCCAAAAAATGTGTCGCTTAAGCTATTTTAGCGGTTATAGCTCTCATAATAAACTAGGAGTCTAACGGCTGGGTTACATACACATCTTGTCAGAAATGTGTAAGGCTACAGGGAACCAAAGCTTACTAGAGGTCGCAAACGTTGCAAATATGTAAAGCTTGTTTTTTTTTTAGAGTGTCACATTTAAAGAGAAAAGTGCAAAAACTCGGACTTAATTTTGACAACAGGCGTAACTTTTAGCTCTATATTCGCCTTACAATTGGTGGTGAGTTTGATTTTGAGCAATTTTTCATTTTCAAGATAATTACAAAAAACTAAGGCATTCGCATGTGACAAAAGCAAAACTTGTTTTTGCGGCCAACGATTAAAATGTGAAGCAATATTATAATGTGACTAACTTTAAAATGTTGAGCACTGATGTCTCTTTAAAATGGTTTTGATTTTACCCAAAAATAATTTGCATGCTATTTTCAATTCAATTTAAATCACAGTCGCACTTGACTTTTTTTCCATCCTAATATTTATAATCTTTCTGCAGCTAATTTTACTAAATTATAAATAAATAAGCTTATTACAAATGTTTTCAAATTAATAGAAGTATTCAACAATTTTTAATTTTTTCTTCATGTCTTGGCAACGCTTTCTCCACTTTTTTTTACAACTTTTGCAAACGTTTGCCTACAAGGCTAGGTTTGTGGTTCTTCGGTATTTTGCATCTCTGCGCGCAACTACCAATTTTGTATCTTACTTATGCGGTCATTCCACCTTTTCTCTTCAATTTAATTTTTCATTTAATTTTTTTCCTTTAGTCAATGCTTTCCATATTTTCCAAGCCTCCTGCACTCTTTCCTTCTCACTTAATTTATAGTTTGGTAATAATATTCCATTTTTCAACTATTCATTTTTACGTCGATTTTCACTCATCTAAATTTCAATCATTTAAAAAGTATGTAAAATTTTTTTTATGTATATTTTTTAATGTCGCACGTGACCAACTTGTACACATAGGTAATACGATTTTGCAAAGAAAAATTTTACCGTTATTTGCAATCGCATA
Organism: Tachina grossa; assembly: GCA_949987645.1. Lineage (NCBI taxonomy): Eukaryota > Metazoa > Arthropoda > Insecta > Diptera > Tachinidae > Tachina > Tachina grossa. The sequence goes on along the minus strand of OX465277.1, from coordinate 23,112,516 downwards.
TCCATTCTTTTTTCATTCTTTGTGCTCTCAGAAAAATTTTAGAAAGCAAAAGTCAATGTATAAGGTCTTTCTTTAAGAAGTTTGATAAAACAAAATGTGCAAATGAATTATCCAAATGAAAGAAGATGTGCTTTTGTGACTTTGCATTCGAATACGAGTATATGTAAATTCATTTTTTTTATATTTATTAAATTTTATTGTTTCTCTATTAAAATATGATACAAAGTGTTTCCAAGAACTTTAGGTTAGGAAACGCCCATATGTACATATGCTGGATATAATGAAATTATTTATGCGCCTATATATATATATATATATATATATATATATATATATATATTTTCGTAATAGACGCTTAAACTTTGTATTGAAAACCCTTTCTTCTTATTTACGAGTATAAATAGTACTAAAGTGGTACACTAAAATTTATTTAAAAAATTCTCTCTTTCTCAACGTCAACAAAATATGGTTGCCGAGTTTTTGAATTGATACGACCTTTTTTAAATAAAACTGCAACCGAAAAAATAATTTCCCTGATTTTTGTAAACACCTGTACCCAGATTATTAGAAAAAAAGAAATCAGGCATCTGATTAAACAAATTATTAATTAAATTTAAATAATACTAAATACACACTTTCAGTTATCTATTTAATCTGAGAACAATCTATAGAATTTTAATTCTTTATTGTGACACGCATGCGAGGAATGCCGCTATTGTGCATTTCAATCACAGTAGTATACATAATACTAGTGTTGCCAATTATTCGTGTTTTAAATTTGTTTGAATAAAATTTCATAATTTTGTTTTTGTTCGCATAGACAAATAATTTTTAAATTTTGTGCGAATATATAAAATAATGAAAAACGAAACTCATATGTATTAGTTTAGTTGTTTTAATCAAACTTATTGCACAAGAAAAAAAATTATTTTAATAACAAACTTGAAAATTTTATTTAAAACGAAATGTAATTATTTCAAAAATATAAGTATCTCTGCATATCGCTCATTTGTTACAAAAGTGGCAATTTGTAATTTACAAGAATTGAATGTACATGACATTTTTACATAAAATTAATTATGATATAACGATAAAGACTAATTTTTTTAGATATGTCTATGTTGCAATAAAGCAGAGATATGTTGTACAAAGTTTTTAAATATCTGATTGATTTCTTTTAAAATAATCATTTAAAAAGAACAGATAATCCAGTTCTTTTAGCTGGTAGATTATTCTTTTTTTTATAAAAGAAAAAGTAAAGATATTTCTTTCACAAATGGTAGATGTTGGTGATACGTTTCAAATAGAATTAAGAAGCATAACAAGTTTGTGTGTTCTTTTCTTTGTTGTTTCCAAATAATTTAAACCAAGCTCAATTTGTACAATTTCTTTCTTTATTAATAGACTTTCTTAGATCAGTTAATAAAACATTATCATGCACTTGAGAAACGTCATCTAATTCGTCGTCAAAGTTGAGGTCATTCGCCGCAATATTTTTATCACAAAATAATTGTGAAATCAAAGTATTTGCGTACCCTTTTGAGATCTCGAGCATATTTACGAGTATATGTATATAGTCATATAAACATTTAAAAAGTTGTGAAATGCAAGATATTTTTTATATAATTAAGTAATTAAGGAAATTATTGGAATATTCGTAAAACATTGTTCGAATAATTATTTATTCTTAATTGAAAAACTTTAGTACGTTCGAATGACAACACTAGTAATAATACAACATTGAGTCCTAGTGTCATATTAATACCACTTTCATACGAGTAATTCTTTTCGCTTTATAACGTTTTAGGAATTTTTGTTATTTGTTTGTACACGTGATCAGCTGCCAAGTTTCTCTACTTTACGTGTAAAAGATAGCCGGCATCTGTTTAAAGCATAAAACGTCAAAAAGTTTAGAACGTTTTAGGAATTTTTTGTGATTTGTTTGTACACGTGATCAGCTGCCAAGTTTTTATTTTATATATATAAAAGATACCCCGGCATCTGTTAAACTGTTAAAGCTTAAAACGTCAAAAGTCACATCACTTTTGTTTTTATTTTATAACTCAAGAAAGTAAATTAAATGATAAAAAAAACTATTTAAAATAAAAATTGTATGTGTGTACATTTGTGTGAATATTATTTAATTTTTAATTAATTTGATTTAATTTTCTTTTGTTTATTCTGTCTATGTAATTGAAAACTGTAAACGGTAGCGTCACCTTAAGCAGCAAAAGAAAAAAACGTTAAAATATAATTCAACTTTGCCGTTCGTCAGTTTCTCAAATTTTATTAATTGAAATGAGTCAAAGTATTCCGTGTTATATTTTTGTAAACAAACTAATCTTTCATAAGCTGGTAACGTTGACGCCGCGGCCGGTCGTAGCCGTATGCTTCGTACATTGACCTTCAACAAAAAATATACACACATACAGTACACAAAGTTCATATTCATACACCTTCAAGTTTAAAAAAAAGAAACACTGTTGTTATTAAATACTCTAAAATAACTCTAATATTTTTATTTTTCTAGTACGAATTTATAAAAACAGGTTCCATTTCATAAATCAAATAATCAAAATGACATTTCGATCAATAATTTTATAGAAATTAGCGGATTTACACTACATATCCTTAAGGAACAATGTTTGCATTCGTACACTAAAATAAACCTAAAAATTCATCTTAAAAACTAATCTGATTTTTAAAAAAATTTTATGTGTACGAATATGAATTTTCCTTTTTTTTTAAAGATTAGTAAATTCAGTTTTTCTTTGAAAAAATTTTTAATAAAATATATTTTTACTAGCTGAGTCCGGCGAACGTCGTACCCTCAATAATTTATTTTTTAACTCCGAACTACTCCACCCTTGTTGGGTTAAAAACAAAACAAAAACCTATCGGGTATTGACCCGAACCTGTGTTGAAAATTTCAGCGTCTTAGGAACAAATACACACTACGATTTTGTATATATCTATGTTGAAGATTTAAATGTTTTATTAAGTAAGTAATTTAAGTTACTTAATTTATATATTACAAGGCAGTGTTTTCTTTTTTTTTTGATTGCGGGTGTACGAATACGAACTTTGCATACTGTATGTATTTATGTATTCCTAATTTCCTTTCATATTTACAGTTTTAGTGACATCAGATAAAATAATTTGTTCTCATTCCGACCAAAAAAAAAAAAAAAAAATGGAATCCGATTCGTGTTTATTTAGAACGGGCAATTGTAAGGCCATTGACAGTCGATTTGCCACGATATAGTAACTTTTTTCGATTACTTTAAATTTTTCAGCTGTTTCCTACCGATGCAGTTACACTCCATTACAGTCGGCTAACTGAGCCTTAAATGTAATAAAAAACAACAACAGCTATTCATTGCTTTATCAAGAATAGAGTGTTGCCACAGAATTATTTTTGACCGAGTGCACTCAAGTGAATAATTAGTGTTTTTTTTACAATTTAAGTTTAACGATTCCCAAAAAATACCAATAAGTTTTATTAATGTGTGTATTTATTTACTGTATCTTCAAAAGTGAACTAACAATAATTATTCACATTTTATGTCTAGATATAATTACTGGGCCCGACCAGTGTCGCGACATTAACTTAGTGACTAGGCACAAAAATATTTTCAAAAATTTTCACTTGAAGTGTGGCGTATTGTAGCTCTAGTGTCTAGGGCTGCCATTTTTATTTTTCGAAAAAGCGGGACAAGTTAAGAAGTAGTTAAATATTCACGGAATTTTCAAAAGTTTAGCGATACAAAAAAAAAAAACACTGAAATATGCCTACTTTGAAGAATATAGGCGTTTTTTATAAAAATTATTAAAGTTTTATAAATGCTTAATAAGCAAAATTTATTACGGAAATATGTTTTAAAAACCTTTTAAACAGCCTTAATAATTTTTATAAGTAAAGGATTAATAAGCAAAATTTATTATGCAAAATTGTTTTAAAAACCTTATATAAAGTCTTAATAATTTTTATAAATAAGGCTTTAAATATTTATTAAAACAATTTAACGTTTTTTACAAAACAAATACAAGTTTACACACATGATGCTTACATCAATTAACGAATTTAAATATATCAGTTGAACTTGCAAACAAAATAAAATAACCCGGTTAGAGCTATGCTAACCACGAGAAATTTCTCCGTTTTCCAATTAGAACTTTTTTGTTTTTCCTATTACCTGATATTGTTTGAAAATGTTCCACGGAAAAAATTTTTAGAGTAATTTTATTCATGATTAGGGCAATCATAATATAATTCTATTGCATTGTTATTTAACACAAGAAATTTGTTTTATATAGCTAAACAGTATAGCTGTAAGCGGATGTCCTGAGTCACCTCTCTTCTTTGGTTTTAACCATGAATTCTCTAATTCCCAATTGAAATTATATTTGGTTAATCTTCTTAAATCTTCTTCTTCTTTAGCTTTTTTTTCGAATTGTGAGCTTTCTTTTAAAAACTTCAACAATTTTTCTATATTTGTGATTTGAACGGGCTAAGGTTCGTATTCCTTTTTAAGCCAAATTACATGTGATAATTATTAATGAACAAATAACATCAAAGTCTGTTGTAAATATTCTGACTAACAACACATAGTTGAACGGAACAGCCAGCCGTTTTCGATGGCCATTCAAATCACAAATATAGAAACAAATGGAGTTCGAATAATAATTAAAATCAACAATTTTTGTTTATTCATATAAATTTGCATGTGAAACTTACATTAAGACTGGTACTCTGTTCACAATTTCGTGCGAAATTCTGTCAAACTACATGTAAAAGTATTTGGTATGAAATATTTGCGAAATAAATTCGCAAAAGTAGTACTCTGTTCTTATTGCGAAAAACACATAAAAGTTATCTACCAGCATGTTTTTCCATGCAAAATTAATCTGGCATCACTTAAGTTTCAGCTGCGAAACAACATGAGCAGTACTATTTTCGCATGGAATTTTAACAATGTTGCATACTTTCAAGCAATAAAAGCGAGCAATTTATTAAAAAAAACCGCTAGTTGGGCTACATTCAGTACATGTCAAACTTTTCACGCGAAATAATCAATGTTGCTGAAATTTTTTCGCAACTTCGAACAGAGTACTAACTAGGCTTTGGTTGAAAATCGCTGGTGTTAAATAGAAAAAATAAAACTTAAAAAAGCGGAATTTTTAAATCCCGGGCGGTACACGTGATTTAATTTAAAAAATCGGGACAATCCTGCGAAAAGCGGTACATATGGCAACACTACTAGTGTCCCCCTTTTTTCTTCAGTGGAATCTAGAGAGGCTTCAACATTATAGTTTTCATAACGGCAAAATCTATAGCACGTAATTTTAGTGTGATCCCTACTCGAAATGAAGTCCAAGCCCAGTTTTGAAATTGTGTTGAGCAACGCTCGACCTCTAGCTTATGTCATTTAAGATTGTGTCGTTACCAGCTCCCAAGGTGTGTCGTAAGAATCGGTTGGGCCGATTCAGTCCAATTTTGAATTTTCCCGAGGGACTTTTTTCTCCTCACAATCATTTGTTCCCGGGAAAAAGCCTCCTACTATAAATATCCGGGGAATAAGCAAATACGTAAGAGAGAAAATTCTGCATCAGCTGTTTAGTGTTTACATTTCCTTTTGCACTAACGAAATAGCACTGTGGGTAATTTTTAAGTCATGGAAATATAAGCATATACGGACACCACTACGTGATAAAAGACCAAAAAAAAAGACCCGTGTCTCCCAGTTTTGCCTCAAGTCATGCACTTTTTTATGGGCCTTCAAAGATTTGGGGTCTTGGTGCCATTTTTGCATTTTCTCAGGCTCATATCTTGCAAACTGTTCGAAATTTTGATTTAAAAAACAAAATGTTTGAATATATAAAATAAAAATAAAAAATTCATCTTCAAAATCAAAAACGCAAAAATGTTTAAAAAATTCCTTTTTTTTATACCTTTTTTCCCCTGTTGAGGTCCATAGGTAGCAAACCGTTAAAAATTCAAGGAAACAATCAACTACAAAAATTTACCTAAGATCTCAATAAACAACTTTCTAGAACATATGAACTTCCTAGGAATGATTCTTAACACCGTTTAGGCAGCGCTTAAGTAGCCGCAAAAGTGAAAAATTTCCAAACAAATGAAACTAAAAAATGTTCGGGAAGCTTAATAAAAATTTTATTTTCATTGCCAATAATATTGTGTGCAAGTAAGAATGTTTGGTGTTGACACCTGAGGGATATTTGAATTTCAAATGGAGAAAATAATCACCTGTACTGTCGAGGTCACCTAGTACGAATTTGCCTTCACCGCTCACCTCAAGCACGAACAAAAATCCTCTTTTTCTGGTAAAAACATAATGACGAGAATAAAAACCTCCCAAAACCCACTGAATTGGTAATAGTACAAAAAAAAATTATGTTTATTACTCTCAAACGAAAATGTTTAACATATTCCGACCTTAATCAATCATTTGAAATTGTTTTATTTTAATTTCTCTCCTGTGTACATTTAATGTAAGGGAATATAATATCCCGACTTCAATTATATATTTATATATATGTATGTATGTGTACAAAATCAGCAGCAGAAAATTGCAATGAAGTTAAATTTCATAAAAATTGCGTTCAACAAATATTTGATTAGATAGCGTTTATCGAAATCAATGTTTTTTTTTTTTTTTGTTTATTTACTTGTCTATTTTTTTTGTAATACTCTTCAACAGGCTTAAGTGAAAAACAATACCCTTAAGACTCTACTTGGCAAAAAAAAACTATCAAGTGTTTAATTTTATTAGGCAACAAATCAAGGAAGAGTCACAATAAATGTTGAAATGTTTTTTTTTTAACTTTATAAATTATAAATGTTAAAAATACAAGTTGTATTTCATTTGTCACATTCAAAAGGTTTACAAAATGAATAAATTTGTTTGTTCAATAAATCATGCATCATTAGCGATGGGAGTGTCAGAAGCGTTTTTAATTTGGAACATTGACCCATTTACATTGATTTGTTTTAGAACACAAATTTGTTTTATCAACAAACAACAAAGCTTAACAGGTGTTAGCGATTCGACAAAATAAATGTGCTTTCATATCAGATGGCCTCATCAACAGGCCCAAAGTGATTAATTTCGTAGTTTGTAAATGGAATATCCTTCAGATGTCAACACGTCACATTTTACGGCACATTTTTTTTCTTTGACATCCCAAGAACGCATTTTTTTTAAATCGAATGGTTTTCACACTGACATGATTTTAATAAATGTTGGTTTTAAATGTTAAAACCAACTGTTAAAATCTTGATTTACCATGCAAAATGATTTTGTTAAAACCAACTTATAACTTGAATATACTTATTTTATGAAATGCAACCTTGTTTCGATGTGCTAAATTCAGTGCTGCCAAGTTTAAATGACCGAAAGCAGCTGATAATGTGTATGCCAGTTAATAAGAATAAATATCGTAACAATAATCCAAAGATGTCACACCAGCATCTAATTTCTCTTTGTGGCGCGCTGCTAAAAAGCTTAAAAGACCCGTTGAGTTTAAACCACCTCTGCGGACTTCGACCGGTAATTAGGCAAGAAGCGATACTGAAAAAGGTAAAATATTTGCCGAGCATTTAAAATCCGTATTTACCCCAAATACATGTACTGGTGTTGCTGATTTGCCGAGTGTAGTTGCTCTTCCCCCTCGACCCTTAAAGTTTAAGATGCGTGATGTACATAAAATAATTGCTGAGCTCAACCCGAAGAAAGCTCCAGGTATTGATGGTTTTAGTAGCAAGATGCTGATGAATCTGCCTCGCACTGCAACTAGAATCTTACTATTTATTTTTAATGCCATATTACGACTAGAGTATTATCCACACAGCTGGAAGCTTGCCAATGTCAAAATGATTCCAAAGCCGGGCAAAGATCTTACTAAAGCTGAGTCTTACAGGCCAATAAGTTTACTATCAACAATATCAAAGCTTTTCGAAAAGCTGCTCATGACAAAATTGTCCCCAATTCTAAGTGATAGTGGGTGCATACCGGACCATCAATTTGGTTTTAGAAGTCAGCATAGTACCATTGAACTAACGCATCGATTGGTTCAAGTTATAAGAAGAACATTTGAAGAAAAGAAGTATTGTTCTACTCTCTTTATTGATGTTTCTCAGGCATTTGATAAAGTATGGCATGAAGGCCTAATTTTAAAATTGAAGACATATCCACCAATAAATTTTCTAAAGCTATTGGAAAGTTATATTCTATCCCGGAAATTCATTGTTGTGGAAGGAGACTTCATGAGTGTTCCCGAATCTATATCTGCCGGTGTGCCACAGGGGATACTCCCCTGGCCACCAGTTTTGTATTTGATTTATACTTGAATATGCCTGTTAGCACTAAAATCCATACATCTACTTTTGCCGATGATACAGCCTTCTTTAGCATGCACGAAAACCCTCACGAGGCATCCCGATATCTTCCCAACTGGAACTATGGTTAAAGTTATGGAGAATTAAAGTAAATGAGCAGAAGTGTGCACAGGTAACATTTACTCTACGAAAAGATACTTGTTCCCCCATTAGAATCAATAATCAAATTGTTCCTCAACATTCACATGTAAAATACCTTGGTATACACCTTGATCGACGGCTTACATGGAAACAACACATTGATTCTAAACTAACACAAATGAAACTAAAATTAGCTGAGGTACATTGGCTGATTGGTAGAAATTCAACTCTCAGTCTAGATTGCAAACTTTTGATATACAAGTCACTTTTGAAACCTATATGGTGCTACGGAATTCAACTATGGGGCACAGCTTCAGCTTCCAATGTCGAGAGAATCCAACGAAGGCAAAACAAAATTTTACGTATGATAACATCGTGATTTGAATATGCCACTAGTGATTGAAGAAATTGCAAAATACGCAGGCAAATATTTAACAAAACTCGAATCACATCCTAATCCGCTCGTAATATTTTGAACTTTACTGAACACATCCGCCTAAAAAAGAGGGACACAAGGGCTCTTATACTCAATACTCCAGATGGGACTACTTGAAAATAATTTTTTTTTCCTTTTTGATTATCACTACTTATGTATTACTTATAACTATCACTAAGTTTATGTCCGACAGTGGTCGGGCCTAATAATTATATTCTAGATTTAAGATTTGAATACTTATTGTTAGTTCATATTTGAAGATACAATAAATAAATACATGCATTAAAAAAAAAATTACAAAGAAAAATTTATCAATTGGACAGAAAACAACGAAAATATTTTCTTTGACCTCTGGGAGGAGAAAATAGACGATATGACTGACATTCATCTGCCAATGAAACAGATTTAGTTAAGGTGTAAGCACTGCGGAAATCCGAGTTACAAAAAACTATTTACAGAACGTTCTATATTTTCCCTGTGAAGTGGAGATATATATCATATAAAGTAGACGAAGTACTCTCTAAATTTCTTCACAAAATGGCACAAATTAGTGTTTAACTCAACTACAAAAGTTCTTGCAATTGTACCATTCTCGCCAAATTTATGCATTGCTGCTTTAAAAACACGAGCATTTTTTTCTTTAAAAATCCGCTTACGATTTTATATATACTACGTTTATACACGCACTATTTGCAAATAAAAATATTCCCAAATAAATTAACTCAGTTTTTATATGGCATAGCAAAAGTACACAAACTTGGTAGCACTTCTATAGAAAAGTTACTTTTTTTTACAAAAAAATAGTGTAAATGTATAAAATATCAAATAATTATTTGTTTTAATTGTCATTATTTGCTTCTATTAATGTTTTTTGTTCAATATTAATCCATTTATTGTTTTTTATTATCAAACATTTGTAAGCATGGAAACCTTAAGCATTTTATTTGCAAATAGTGCGTTAATCGTGAATAGTTTTCTGAATTAAGGCCCAACTATAATATGAATAAGCTGGCTTAAGCTAATGTCAGAATTGAACGATAAGTCTGTCAAATGCTTAAACAATTCAGAAGTGACTTTTAGGTGGCCATAATGTACTTACATGCTCTTAAGTATTCTTTAGCCACAGCTGCACATCTAGGTATTGTCAATAATTTTGTTTCTTCTCATAACTCCTAAATGAATGCAATTCAATCAAACTAACTTGAAAGAATGTCCTAATCTATTAAAAATTCACATATAAATATATCCATCACCTTATTACTTGTTTTATTTGTTTTGCCTACTAAAAAGTACAACAGTGAATATACATAAGTAAATACATGTGTATGTGTATTGTAAAACAAACATTGAAAATAAAAGTTTTGCTTTATTTTCCGAGTTTAAAATAAGAAACAATAAAAAAATATTTAAAATCAATGAATATTTTCTGCTGCTGCTTGTTAAAATTTAAAAAAATGTACAAACAGTTGTTTCCTTACGGAATGTGCGTTCAGTTTGGCACTTTACTTAAGCAAATGACATTTTACGAAACTTGACGAAAAGTTTGTTAAGTACATTATAGTTTGCCACATGCGTTTTATATGTAACCGCACAGTTGCTTAAGCTAGCTTATTCATATTATAGTTGGGCCTTTAGTAAGTCACAATAAAAACAATAATATGGCAACAATTTACAGTTTTATTTGCAAATAAGCCCTGCGTATAAACGTAGTAATATAAATATAACAACTTGATTTCCAATAATTTCTTCACTTTGAATAAAGTATAAAATAATTTACATTGCATTGTAAAATATTTTAGTTTTTCATACAAACAAAAACAGCTATTGTACAGTTTGTCAAATAGGTGTAATAAAAAGTAGAAATAATAAATTCAATAAAGTGCGAATTTGACTCACACACGAAGTTTTCCGTACGGACACTACATATGTAATACTTTAGCCTATATAGTCGAATATCCTACCTAATGTAAACATTTTTATTTTATTTTCTGTTTTGACGTTTTTTTAGAGCTATGCTCTTTGTGCCAGATACAGGAGCTAGGACGTGATTTTTGTAACAAAAATAATAGACACTTACTACGTTTATACACGCACTATTTGCAAATAAAAATATTCGCAAATAAATTAACTCACTGTTTATACGGCATAGCAAAAGTACACAAACTTGGTAGAACTTCTATAGAAAAGTTACTTTTTTGACAAAAAAAAAAATAGTGTAAACGAACAAAATATCAAATAATTATTTGTTTTAATTGTCATTATTTGCTTCTATTAATGTTTTTTGTGCAATATTAATCCATTTATTGTTTTTTATTATCAAACATTTGTAAGCATGGCAACCTTAAGCATTTTATTTGCAAATAGTGCGTTAATCGTGAATAGTTTTCTGAATTAGTAAGTCGCAATAAAAACAATAATATGGCAACAATTTACAGTTTTATTTGCAAATAAGCCCTGCGTATAAACGTAGTAACTATTACAGTTATAAATTTAGTTAAAACCAGAGTACGAAAATAAACGAAACAAAATGTTTGACTTTGTTTTGTTTCGTTCTTTCAAGTGAGTAAAACAAAAACAATGAAAAATTGATCAATTTACTTTTTTACTGTTTTTGCACATGCGCACAAAAAATAAAACAATGTGAACTAAATGGAAACGTTTTGAAGAATTTGCGGCGAATTTGACAGCATCATATAATATAATTTTATTGCATTGTTATTTAACATATAAAATTTGTTTTATAAATATAGATAAACAGCATAGCTCTAACCGGGTGTCCTAAGACACCTTTTTTTGAATTTTAGCTTTTTTTTTCATTTAGCCGATTTTTTATTTTCTTGGCGATTTTATTTAGTTTTAGAGATTTTGTTTAGTTTTGGTGCTTTTTTCGTCTATGTGACTTTTTTTGGTTTTAGGCGATTTTTTTATTTTTTTTGCCATCTTTTTTACTTTTTTTATTTATTTTATTTTTATTTTATTTTTGGCTTTTTTTTCGTTTTGGCGACTTTTTTCGTTTTCTGGCGATTTTCTTAAATTTTTGGCGATTGTTTTTCTTTTTGGCTTTTTTTTCGTTTTGGCGTTTTTTCCAGTTTTTGGCAATTCCCTTTTAGTTTTTGGGATACCTTTTTACTTTTGGTGATTTTTTGCATTGAGATTTATTTATTTTATTTTTGGTGATATTTTTCATTCAAGCGTTTTTTTTTCATTTTGGCGATTTTTTGTTTCGGCATTGTTTTAATTTTGGGATTTTTTAGTTTTAGCTCTCATGAAAATGTCAAGAGTTTGCCTCTTACGTTTTCCAAGATATATCAAGCTTTCGAAATAACATTTACTGATAGAATACCCTTTAATTTAGATTTTTTAAATTTAAGTGCTAATTGATGTTAGGATTTCAACATTTTTCGTTGCTCCATTTAGGACACCATTTAATTTGTAACTTGCATATATTTGTTGTTGTAGTGCCCATAGCTCTAACGGTTCTTAAGAAAACAGCCTGTTACAGACAGATAGAGAGAAAGACAGACAGACGGCCCTCGTAGCGAATAAAATCGGGTTACTTTTCGCCTTTGGTGTACAGAACCCTAAACAATGTTCATTCATATCGTGCCATAACCGCAAAAAAGCTTAAGCGACATAATTTAACAACTTAATTTTTTGACGAAAATCGATTCCCTGCGATCGTAAATAATCGATTATCGCCAAAAAAAAAAAAACTATGATCGAAAATAATGTCGCTTGAGCTTTTTTGGCGGCCTTTCTATATTAAAGTAACGTAATATTTCTTTAGACTTCCATAAGAATAATGTCTTTAATTCGCAATTTTTTTGTTTGTTATATTTTCCAACAGGATTACAACGTCGAGGCCTTAATAATTGATTAGTTTCAATCGAAGTACCAGATTTGTTTACTCTATTTAATAGAAAAAAAGAAAAAACATACAAGTTAAAACAAAGAAAAACGTTTAAAAGAAAAAAAGTACCTAGAACTATTTAAACGACCACTTCTTACTTAATCACTTACTTTTCCACTCGAACGCACAATAAAACAAACACAGGGCGAATGAAAACTGCTTGTGGGTTTGGGTTTCTATTTATTACGAGTATTATCATCGCACCACAAAATGGCCAGCAGGGAGGAGGAGGATTAATCGATGTGGTCGAATGTGCTAAACTGCATCGTCTTTGGCAGCAAAAGTACAAATTGTTGGATTTTATGTTCAAATCACAATGAAACTCAGTGTGAGTGCGTATCGCGCACATGCATCAGCACACAAAAAGATACTCTCAAGCGGATATCACTCTCAACTTAATTACGGCAGCACTGGGGCGGCTGCCACAGCTTCCTCCGGCACATCAGCGGGACTATATGCGGTGAGTATATTGAATTAATTTATTTTTAAACAACTTGTAATTGAATATTTTTAATCGCTGCCATAATGAGACGCACTTGAAATTATATTATATAATTATAAATTTATCTATAGTGAAAATTTAGAATTAAAGTCTTTGTCATAATGATGACTGGTGTGGACTAAAATTAGATAATATAATAACAAAGTGATTATTATGATATTTATAACGTTGTTATTTTAAGGAAGTTGGCTCTTCGCTGAACGGTCATTTGTAGGAAAATATTGTGCTTTTTATGGGTAACCGCGTATGTTATTTCTAGTTTGGGATCATCTCTTGAAAGATCTTCAAAATTTTAATTAAAATTTCAAAATATTTAAATGGGGTTTATATGGAAATATTTTAAAATTTCAATCGTTATCGTTATAAAACTGCATACAAGTTTCAAGTGAAATTCTTATAAAAGTTCTACCACGAATCCTTAAATCCAACTTATAAATTCCTGAGAAAATTTCAATCAAGAATAAAAGATATCATCATTTTCATTAAAAATTAATTTAAAATTTTTCTTCTCTTCCTTGGAAAATCACATTGATTAATATAAACATATCGTCCAATAAGAATTGCAAAATAATGAATTAAATTTATTTTAGTTCAATTAAATTTAATATTTATCATTCCTGAGAAAAGTTAAAAAAAGTTCGTACGTTTATAGAAATGCTCTCAAAATGTTATTAAGAATTATGTACGTACACAAACACAATAATTTAAAAATCCTAAAACAAAAAATTATCGCAACAAACATCTTTATTCTTCATATAAAAAAAATGAACTTTAACAACTTTACTTTTATAATGTCCTGATGCGAAACGATTTTTTCCAAATTTGTCTGGTAACCCTATAAACAAACGAACTAACTGTCTTACAGGCCTTTTCCAACACTGTTAATTTATGCAGGGGCGGAAGGTGCAAGCAATACCTTCCGTTATTAGGAAGTATTAATTTTTTTTTTAATTTTTTTAGAAATGGAGACGAAATTGCAATTTGTTTAAAATAAAATAAAATTAATAAAATTAATTTTTAATTTATATTATAAATATGAGGCTAAGAGAGCAAAATCGACTTCTCAATAAAAAGTAGTGTTCCTCACTAAGAATAAAGTTTCGAAATAATAAATATTGTTTTTCAAGTTTACTTGGTTTGGTGTGTTAGGCCACTTTTCTCTGTCATTGCCTCACATACGAATACGTTACATACCCAGTTGTTAAACATTTCTAACTTTAGTGACTCTCGGGTGTTTGAGGACTTCATGGAAATCTATTTTCCACACACAGGGCATATCCATAACTTGCCAAGTTTGTGTTCCGGTTAAGATTCTCATTTCCTATTAAAAAGCCCTTAGCTTGCATTTCAATTGAATTTTTTTTTCAAGTTACCACAATATGGCAGATTACTTTAATTTTCTGTATAGTAATATACTCGGCAGCATAGGAGGATGCAGATTACATTTTCCACTGTTGTAAGCAGCAATTGAAAAAAAGAATGAAGAAAATTTTCTATACATTTCCATTTCCTAAGGACTAACTCTCTGGCGGTTTCCACAAAAAAAAAAAACAACAAACAAACACGAATACTATTGTACACATCTTTTTTTTTAAACCCACTCTAGAGAATGATTGTGTATGCTTAAAGGCTTAACGCCAGCATTTGCAGTTGTCAACTCATGTGTGTTTCATTTTGCGCGTTTAAATGCACAAGTGAAGCAAATTAAATCATTTTCTCAATGCCAAGCAAAATTCTCTTAGGTAAAATTTTAATGTGTTTCAACAACTTAACTATTTACATATGTACATACATATGTATGTAT
Source organism: Tachina grossa (assembly GCA_949987645.1). NCBI lineage: Eukaryota > Metazoa > Arthropoda > Insecta > Diptera > Tachinidae > Tachina > Tachina grossa. The sequence continues at coordinate 23,097,364 of OX465277.1, read as the reverse complement.
TTTCTCTTTTAACTGTAGCGAATTTAAAGCATTCTTTCTGCAACATCAAAGTGAGCAGTTGTTGAATCATTAACTTTATTGTATAATCCTTAAACGAAAAGGACATAACATTTGTAGCAAACGCATTTAAATATTAATTGCTTGTGAGTAGAACATTTGCCTTTAATACTTAAACAAATATGAAGAACACATTGCGGCATTATTTAAATTTTTTTTAAAGGAAAATGTAAAGAAATATGAAAAAGCCCGTTTAGCTGCAGGGTGACCAGATGCAATAACGCATACGTTCGCTAGGTTACGGCAGCATTAACAGGTGAATCAAATATATTTATGGTTATGGCAATGGTTATGGGTATAGCATTATGGTATGGCACGTCTGATTGAACATTAAGTCTCACTGTTAACCAGTGTAATCGCATTCAAGCTTAAACCACAGATGTTTTTTCTTAAATTGGGCGTTTCTTATTTGATTACAATTCATACAACAGTTAACATTTCTTACTACAAAATAAATTTAAAAATCACATTTTATATAAGCAATCGATCAAAATTGAAGCCACTTGTGATATTCCCCAATCACAAATATTTGATTTATTAAACAATTGTTTTATATTTATATTGCAAACTTTTCCAATGTGACATGATAAATACAACTGTGATTTACCATTCAAATAAACTTTTAATAATGCTGCTTCATAGGAATCTTAAATTTGTCTGTTGTTGTAATTGAACACTTGATAATTTTATTTTATTTTTTTTATCGAGTATTGTCTTAAGAGTATTGTTTTTCACTTAAACTGTTGAAGAAGATTACAGAAAAGGAAATTTAAACAAATGATAAATTATTTTGGTTTTTTAAAAAAAAGAAATATTAGGCATATCTAATCAAATATTTTGCAACGCAGTTAGTACATACATTTGTGTGTATGTGTTTTTTTTTAGTAAACACAGTTACTAAATATAAATTATTTTTAGCGAGGTTACTAACTCGAGAAATAAATAAATAGTATATATGTAAGTGGATTGCTTAAGTCTTGTAAATAACTAGATATGGAAAAATTACGTAAGAGTTTTAAATTAAAAAATTGATTATTGATTCCGGACGGAAAGGAAAATTCAGTGGAAGTAAGCTTCGATCAATACGCAAATTCCAATTATTCATTTCTGTGATATAAATGTTAATTTAGACGAGCCATAACCTTAACCATACAAAACAGCTGTTCTAACCAACCTTATGGGCAACACTGTATTTGATTATAAAAGCCGACTGTAGTGTAATGTAACTGCAACAGTAGAAAACAGCTGATCGATATTGTTATGTGAAAAGTAATGAAAATGGTTATAAAGATGTAATGTAACGTAACCTACTTTTTATATAAAAATATCTATCAGCTGTTTCCTACGTTGTAGTTACATTACATTACAGTCGGCTAACTGAGCCTTAAATGACTTGTCATAACGCTATGCCAATAACCATAACCATAGAAAGCAGTTGAATTTTAATTTTTCGCTTTAACCATAAACAGCTGTTTGCTAACTGGAGCTTTTTGTTTTTTTTGTGCATTTACTTTTCTCATTCGCTGATTTTTTTTAAAACATTTTGACTTATATTTTCGCTTTTCAGTTTTTTACTTTCTTTTTTTTTTATTAAAATTATTGTTTTAAATTTTGTTTTGTCTTCTTTGGGTTTCCTCTAGTCTTATTTGCCAAGAAAATATAAGCTGTGAAGCTATTTTGCCCATAGTGTTTGTATATCGTATACTGACAAAAATGTACTAAAATAAATTCAGTGCTTCTTTGACTCGCACACGGACACTGTAATACTATACGAACTTTAGCCTATATAATGGAATATATTACCTAACTTAGGGGCCAATTCAATTTTTGCTTTTCAATTCCATTAAATGTTCAATACACAAACACTTTTTTACTAACACAATCAAACTTTTTAAATTGAAAACTAGATTGCTTTCAAATTCACCTATCCATTTATATGGCAATTTAATTTTCAATTTGAACAGCTGGTCACAGCACACATTGATTGAAGCAACAAATTTGAGTTGTTTCTTCGTCGGTGGCATTTATAAAATGAAATTGACTATCAATTTGTGTCACAGCTATCAATGTCAAGGAATTTTGACACACAGTATGTGTGATTTAATTGAAAGCGATTTATTGAACGTCTTGTTGCAGCGTAATGTAGAATTTTTTTTAAATTTTTTGTTTTGACATTTTTTTTAATATTTGCGCTTTTTTCGTGCTTCCAATTTATTTAGGTCTTTGGCGATCTTATTTAGTTATAGTAATTTTTTAGTTTTGTCGCATTTCTTCGATTTGCCAATTTTGTTTCGAGTTTTAGAGTTTTTTCCATTTTTTTATTTTTAACGTTTTTTTTAGCTTTGGCGCTTTTTTGTTTTGGCGTTTTTTTTTCGTTTTGGCGATTTTCTTAATTTTTTTGCAATCTTTTTACTTTTGGTGATTTTTTTTTTCATTTTACCAAATTATTTTGTTTTTGGTGCTCTTTACGTTTTGGCGATTTTTTTCGTTTTTTTAATTTCAAGTAGCCGAGTTTTTTCAAGTTTTTTGGTTTTTGGCGACTTTTTTTAGTTTGGGCGCTTATTTTCGGATATTTTGGGATTTTTTTAGATTTTTGCCGTCTTTTAGTTTTGCCCTTTTTTCGATTTTAAATTTTTGGCGGTTTATTTAAATTTTGAATTTTTTTTGTTTTTGCGATTTTTTTGGTTTTGGCGATTTTTTCTGTTTTTAGCGAGTTTTTCGTTATTTTTCTTTCGAATTTTTTAGTTTTTTTTTTAAATTTTAGGAGTTTGCATCTTGCGGTTTCCAAGGTACAGCAAGTTTTCGAAATAACATTAACTAATACAATGCCATTTATTTTAATTTTTTTAAATTTTAGTGTTAATTGGTAATTGGCTTGGGAAAGAAATGCTCGGCGGTGGCTCATAGCCGGCTTGAGCCGATGGCTTATTTTTCTGTCCGTAGCTCTTAACATAGTGTCCACACCTGATGATTTTATATCAGACCTCGTAATATGACGCCGGCAGAGCAACTGTCATTTTTTCATTAATATCAGCACAAAGGGGTAGACGTTGATGATTTTATATCATGATGAATGAAAGAAATATTTGAGAAATACTTGCCAAAAATAACTAATTTGCGTGTTGTTTAATTTTTTGGTCACAAATAATTGTTGTGCTGGTGCTGCATTTTTTAAACAAAAATTGTTTAATAAATAAACGTTAAATGCACAATAACACATAAAATGGCATTTGATATCAAGATGAATTCATCAGGCCAAGAGCTCTGATGATTATATCATAACGCTACCATAATATTAATAACTTGAGTCTATACGTGATGAATTTTCATCATGATATCAATTTGACATTCATCGTGATATAAATTCATCAGATGTGGACACTATGTAAAGTTCTTGAGAAAACAGCATAGATGTCGCTCATAACAAATTGCTAGAAAAATTTTATTTGTATTAATTAACTCATAATTCATTCTTTCTTTTTCAGATTGAAACCAACGAAAGCTCCATAACGTTCCACCAAGAAATGAATAAAACAGAATGCAATAATAGCGACACCGATGTGATCAGTCCTACTGGAACGAGCAGTTCCGGCCAAGATCAAATCCATCCAGCTTCTAAAAGAAGAACACAACGACTCGATGACGATCAGATTAGTAATGCGCAATCATCACACTCTGAAAGTAAAAGTCCCAGTCAAAGGTAAAATATGCGCTATCAAAAAAATCTATTATAAACATTACTATCATCTATATCATCAAGTCGATCAGTGTAAGATAATAAAAACATTGACCAAAACAAATCCTAATGCATAGTACTCGTATGTATATTGGATTTGTTTATACTTCTATTAAATGTTTGTAGAAATGTAAAACCACAAATGCGGTTACATTTACAATATCTACTGCCAGCTACATACATACATACATATAAATATATTTATTTGTATTATGTACCTGCTTAGGTGCCCCATATCTACATGTGATTAATGTTTCAATTCGACAAGTTACGGTGATGAATAGATGAATGGATGGATGGTTAGATAGATCAATAAAATAAATTGTTTTCAGACACTTCATTTTATTCAATTCCTTTATATGTATACATCTATGTATGTGTGTACATTTGTATGTATTTGTCTACCAGAATATAAGTACATACATACCTCTGTTATATATTATTTACTTAAGCTGTCAGCTGAATGAAACCTTGTTGGGGATGTGATCGAAATCAGTGTGCAATAATATTGTACATACATTAATTAAATGTTGTCAACTTTCATATATAATCTTAGCGTTTCTTTTCCTCTCTAGAATGTGTATCCAACCATTAAATTCATTAATCAAATTAAGGTAAACATTGTAAAATACAATATGTACACTATAAGGCCTGGTACTCTGTTCACAATTTCGTGCGAAAGGCTGTAAAACTACATGTAAAAGTATTTGTTATTAAATATTTGCGAAATAAATTCCCAAAAACACGTAAAAGCTATCTGGCAGCATGTTTTTCCATGCAAAATAACTCTGGCATCATTTTAGTTTCAGCTGCGAACAGCGTTACCATGTGTGAAGATTTATATTATTTTTGAAGTTTTTCGAGAAGTTAAAAATATTAAAAGATTTTTTGGCGAAATATAAGATTTTTGAAAATGTTATAAATGATACATTTTATAGTATTAGTTGAAGTTATTTTTGACTAAACTACTTCCATATTTTCTTCTTTGCGTCATAAAAAGTATGAAAGGAAGTAGCACCAACACTATTTATATCCTTTGATTAAATTTCAACGATATTTTCCTCAATGTATATTGAAAAAAAAAGTCTACATGCAGAAAGCTACATAAGTGTAAACCTTTTTTTTCTGATCAAGCACGTATTCTGCTAAACGATGCGTGTGTTAAAAGAAATAATTTGCTTAAATCTGGGAGCAAATTACGGCATTCAATACCGATCGCAGTCGAGGTATATTAATAATATTTCGGTAAAATTATTAAAAAAAAAGATTTTTAATAAGAAAAAAAGATTTTATTTGGTCGAAGATTTTTTAAAATAAAATATGGCAACACTGGCTGCGAAACAATTTGAGCAGCACTTTTTTCGCACGAAATTTTAACAATGTTGCATACTTTCAAGCAATAAAAGTGAGAAATTTATGAAGAAAACCGCGAGTTGGGCTACATCTAGTACATGTCAAATTTTTCAAGCGAAATAATCAATGTTGCTGAATATTTTTCACAATTTCGAACGGAGTACTAGACTTAAATGTGCAATTAGACGTGACATGGCGATAATGCCATAGCCATAACCAAACCAAAATTCAATTGGTTTCTATGGTAATGGCTATTGCGTTATGGCGAGTCACCTATAATCGAATATATTGTTGCCCATTAGTTTGGTTCGAACGGCTGTTTTCTATGGCTATGGTTATGTCACGTCTGATTGCGCCTTTAGGGAAAAAACGTGTTAAAATCAAGATTTTACGCTCGATATCAAATCATTTCAATATTAATAGTCTGTTAAATGCGAAAATTCTTGATTCAAGAATAAAATCTCAATAGTTTTCAAGATTACATTTAAGATTGTAATCTTGAATAAAATCTCATTTTAAGATCGAATTCAAGATTTTGTTCTTAATAATAATCTTAAATTGAGATATCGTATTCTTAAAAATTTATGAATATAATCTTAAAATTAAGATTACGTTCTTGATTTTAAGCATACGTTTTTGATTTTTAGAATTCATTCCATAAATTAATATGCTTCAATTTGAGAACGTCAATCTTACTGACCAAATTTTAAGATTGAAATTTGAAAATTTCTACAATCTAAATTTAATAATTTTGTTCTTAAATTTAGATCGTTATATTTTATAGGAATATTTTTGATATAAATCAAAGACTGTATTATGATTTTCACATTTTTAAGTATTTTTAAAAATTTGTTCATGTCTTAAGATTCAAGGAATAGCTATAAGAAAATAAAACTTTCTTTCTAAATAACCCGATCTTGCACTACAAGTATATCAGAAGAATTTTTTATTTTATTTTTTTAAGAAAACTAATGTTCAGGCATTCAGAGATGATCGATACATAGGTTTTGTTCTTATTATTTAAGATTTTAATTCTACTTTCTTTTATGAAAGAGAAGTAATACCTAGATAATGAATGCGTTTTACTATTACTAGGTGTTATCTTCTTTAGGAAAGGGTTAGTGATAGAGAAGACAGGTGCTTAAAGAATATATAGAGAGAGGAAAGCTTCATTCTTTTTGAACTTTCCTTTTTGAATTTTTCAATAATGCTGTAATGAAGCGCCTCTAGTGTCAACGAGGCGTATTAAATATTCGAAGCTGTGTTTTTTTGGCTTACATCGTTTAGGTAGCCGCAAAACTAAAAAATTTGCAAACAAATGAAATTAAAAAATTTTCAAACAAATGAAATTAAAAAATTTTCGGGAAATTTTTCACTTTTGCGGCTACCTGTGCGCTACTTAAACGGTGTTAAGAATCATTCCTAGTAAGCCAATATGTTTCAGAAAGTTGTTTATTGAAATCTTAGGTACATTTTTTTTTAGTTGATTGTTTCCTTGAGTTTTGAAGGGTTTCCTACATATGGACCTGAACAGGAGAAAAAAGGTGAAAAAATCGAATTTCTTAAAATTTTTTGCGATTTTGATAGTGATAGTAATTAATAATACATAAATGTCGTGCTAAGCAAAAAAAAAAATAATAATTTCAAGCAGTTTCATCTGGAGTGTTAAGTATTACAGCCCTTGTGCCCCTCTTTTTGAAGCGGATGTGTTCAGTAAAATTCAAGATGTTACGATTAAGAGGATTAGGATGGGACTCGAGTTTTGTTGGATATTTGCCCGCGTATTTTGCGATTTCTTCAGTCACTTGTGGCATATTTAAATCACGATGTAAATACGAAAATGTTTGACATGATTGATAGTAAACTTATTGGCTTATATGGCTCAGCCTTGGCTTTGGAATCATTTTGACCTTGGCAAGCTTCCGGTGGTGTGGATAATACTCCAGTCGTAATGTTGCGATAAAAGTAAATAGCTGGATTCTAATTGCAATACGAGGCAACTGCATCAGCATCTTGATACTAATTTAGGGCTGCCATACGTCCTGGTTTTCCAGGATTTGTCCTGGATTTAGACAAATTGCCCTGGTGTCCTGGTACACTCTTAAATTGTCCTGTTTTTTTTTTGTGCAAGAAAATTTACCAGCAACTACAATAAATTTAATCGAGAGCCACTCTAATTAAATTTTTGTTTCAACTAAGGCTCTTATTATGGGCAACTTTCGATCTTCGATTGTAGTCGAAAGTACTGATCGAACGAATTTTCATTTGGTATTATGACGAGCATTCGACAAAAAATTTCCTTATTATGCATATCACTCAAAGTGCTTTTTAAAATTTTTAACAACTATACCTATACAGTCGTTTATAAAAGCTTAATTCTGTGCAATAGAAAATTCGTTGGTCAACGAAATTTTCGATGCTCATTATATGAATTAAACATTAAATTTTCGATGTTCGATAGGCAGCGAAGATCGAAAATCATGCAACTCATAATAAGGGCCGGAGTATATGTACATATGTATGTATAAGGTTCTGTTGTACATTCGTTTGTGGTTTGTATGAGTGTCCTGGTTGAAGGGCTCATGCTTTTGGCAGCCCTATACTAATTCCATCAATAGCTGGAGCTTTCTTAGGGTTGAGCTCAGAAATTAGTTTCTGTACATCACGCATCTTAAACTTTAAGCGTCGAGGGGGTATAGCAACTACACCCGGCAAATCAAAAACACCAGTACATGTGTTTGGGGTAAATAGGGATTTTAAATGCTCAGCAAATATTTTACCTTTTTTCAGTATCGCTTCTTGCCCAACCTCCATAGTCGAAGTGCTTAGAGGTAGTTTAAACTCAATGGAACTTTTAAGCTTTCAAGCAGCGCGCCACAAAGAATAATTAGATGCTGGTGTGATATCGAGACCTTAAATATAGTTTTTAAGAGATGTAGTTTTTTCAGATGCAAGCAACTCTTGTAGTAGTTTAATGCACTTTTTAAATCTGATTTTACGTTGTGGTGATCTGTGCTGTTGCCGTTCACTTCTAGCTCTTCTTTTTTAACATACCAGACGTTCAATATCCGCATAATAAATTCTATTAAATTAAATTATATTCAGCAGTCTGTTTAATAATTTTATTGACAGTGTTAAATTCAATATTAGCAAATGTTCTCAGCTTAATACTTTCCGTACAATGATTACTGAATTTTTTGAACCCCAGCCAATTAACATTAACCTTCTTTTCTAAATATGTTTAGCACATTATGATTGGTGTGTCGTCTTGAAATTTAATCTCTATTTGGATCCAATTGTTATGCTGCAAAAGTTCCAAACTCCAACCAAATATAACTCCTCGATACTTTGGTAATTTATATTATTTTATTCTGAAATACGGGAGATTCAAATTTTCCGCTTTCTCCTGAGCAAAAAAAAATTTTTTTTCCGGGCTCTGTTTTAAGATAATATTGATATTTGATCGTTTCACTAAATATAAATTTTCCTTTCAAACATTTGGTGCCATAGCGATTCCAAGTAAATTTTCTACCTAAACTAAGGCATAGAGAAACAAGCCGTCCTAAAAAGCCGCCGGCCTGACAGCCGTTGGTCTTGTTTTGTACACATCAATGTACATATATCTATAAAGTCAAAAGTATAGTTATAGAATATAAATATGAAAGTCGTCAGGTAATTAATTTTATTCTCGTTTGGAGAAAACGAAACTATGTTGCATACGGAAAAATTTGTGTTTGATAAATTTTATATAAAAATGTGTTTAAAATTTAATAATTTTTGTGATAGCCTGCTGCAATTTTGAGCCGAAGCTAACTGCGGCAATCGAAGGCGGCGGCTCTTGAGCCGGCTATGACCCGATCGGCTTATTTCTCTGCTACGGCATTAGATATCGAGCAAAATTTTATAATATTTCCATAGAATTTGATGGAAAATATTTCGAAATTTCGTACGTTATCGAATGCCGCAATTTGCCCCCGATTATGTTTGACAGATAATCAGCCAATGATGGACAAAAATTCTACTCGAGTTTTCTCACTTTTCCCTTTTATGCATTTGTGTTTTCCCTTTTTTTTTACCAAATGTGTGAATAGAAAAACTCTCCGGGGAAAAAAGTGGGTACAATGAACACATTTGAACTTGTTTCTTTACTAAAAATCTTTCCTGTGCAAAACAGAAGTGCCTCGACATAAAAATACACTTAAAATTTCATCAAACCAAAATGTATACAAATAAAGTAATATTTTATAGCTCTTGTGTTTCGAAAAACACAAATCAAATACACCATGCAAACTTTTTTTAATATACCTATGTATTCATTCAAATTGTTGAATTTCAATAATTTTGTTTATGCTTGCACCACAAATCAATTGCACGAAGCTGAAACTGATTTATCGGCGGCGGCAGCAGACTAAAAATATCTACAGTGCCGGCTAAAAGTCGATTTGCGCTAAAGAAACCTCGGAGTCGGCTGCCGACAAATAAATCCGTCGGCGGCTAGTGTATGCCGGCTAATGTCAACAAAATCTCTTAGCTGCCATTAATGTCATTGTTTCCGTTGATTTAAAAAAGTGACATGTTTTGAAAAAGGGGGGCTTAAAAAAGCGACTAAGCCAAAGCCGCTGAATTAGCCGCCGACCTCTGCTGCTAATACTATTCAACAATTGACGGTGGTGGTTGTTAGCCGACTTCCAGCCGATAGGCTTTGTTCAGTGAGGTAGTTTAGACGACAACAATTTTTAAGCCGCACAATTTTTGTTCTTTTCCCAATTACACGAGACTAATTCATCTGGCACAAAATGTATTCGTATACACAGCTGTGTGTTAGTGTTTTTAGTATTCATTTAACATTTGCTGTTTTTTAAGTTGTGTCTGTATTGGTTTTATGCTGCTAATGCGGGGTTGAAGCTGCTTGAAAAGTTATGCCAACCGCAAAACCACTCTCCTTGCCTCTCTCACCAACAAACTGGCATGTTATGCCAGCACAATTATGCCCGTGTAAATCAGCGCAGTGACTTGAACGCAAGAAAGTGAGAAAACAAACAAGATGCGGTGATGCCACTTATTATCCTTTTTTGCTCCCAAGGAATTTATGATTGAGGTAGTTTAGACGAGAACAAATTAAAAAATTTTCCAAATTACACGAGACTAATTCATCTGGCACAAAATGTATACGTATACACAGCTTTGTGTGTGTTAGTGTTTTTCGTATTCATTTAACACTTGCTGCTTTTTAATTTATGTGTGTATTGGTTTTATACTGCCAATGCGGGGTTGTAGCCGGTTGAAAAGTTATGCCAACCGCAAAACCACTCTCTTTGCCTCTCTCACCTACAAACTGGCATGTTATGCCAGCACAATTATGCCCGTGTAAATCAGCGCATTGGGAGTAATCTTTTCTCGAGAAAATTATTTTCCGTGAGAAATGAATTCCGGGGGAATATTCATGATTGGACTGAGTATACATATGTATGTATGTATAAAAAAAAATAAAGTATATATATTTTTTTTAAATATAAGGAATGACTTGAATGTTTGATATTCTTTTAAGTTAATAAAATTAAACAATTATATTAGGTAAGACCAATTTATATACCTATAAACATATACAACAAATTGATGTCGTTCCTTAATAATTAACTTAGTACATATAAATATGTAAACTTATGTACATACATACAATGTATATTTTTTTAATTGTATTTACTCAAGTGTATGTGAGTGTAGAAAACTTAAATTATAAAATTTATACTACATACATACTGCATACACACTTATTGAAATGTTTTATGTTTATGCTTAACATTCCAATTAAAAATGTTTACCATTTCTTAAGATCGCCATCCTCTTCATCCACAACATGTTCCCAAAATTATAACAATAAAATTTATGCAACAAATGGCAACAAATTTAAGGAATCCCGGCATGAAACACGCACATCTAGAATAAAAAATTATACAGAGAGAGATAGACTTACGCTGTCAGATCATTCATCATTCGATTACAACCGTGGTCATGTTAAATTGTTACTTAACAGCCCCTCGTCGGAAATTTTGGGTAGCATCGTCCACTCTGGCACCAGCAATTCTCTCAATTGTTTTCATCAAACCAAAATTGCTACACCTGCCACTGTGCGCCAGCAAATTCTACACAATGATGACGCTGATGATGATGCTGTTAATGATAATCAAAATGTACAGAGTTGCTCCGCTACAGCTGCGAAAAATGGCTCCAATCAAAGATGGAAAAATGTTAAGGCAGTGATGGCTTATTATTGTACTCTGAGAAGAATCAAGAGGAACGGTCCATTTTCAATAATTCCTAAATATTATGACAGTAAAGACATGTTGTTTAAATATCTAGTTCTTCAGTCAAATAAGATACATACTCTATTTTCTTACTTTATAATTACATAATTTTTTCCACTACCAGTAGTAGTACTCGTACTTTTAGAAGGTTACATTTACATTTTTATTCTCTCTCTATATATATACATAAATACTTACGTATACTTAAATATAAATTTACTTATATTTTTGGTGTAACGAATGCAGTCTTATGTATTAATATTGTTATTTAAATAATCTTAAATAGTAAAATTCATCTCACATTACTCGTATCCTTGGCCAATTAACAATGATGCAACAATTCGATGCGACGACACTCAACTCAATATTCAAAAGCTTATGAGTACATTTTATTCTCGTTTTGCTTTTGTGTCATTTGGCTTTGAATAGAGAGTGTTTAATCTAATTATTGCATTTGTGTCAATGAGGCAGCTTCCTTCTTATTCTTCTGCTTCTTCTTAAACTTATAAAATTCAAAAGAAGAATCATAAAAGTTTGTTCAACTCGCGACTGGCAGCTGAATGATTATACTCGATTTATATATATATTTTTTTTAAACATACTTTGCAAAGTGAATATGCAAAATATAGCTGCACAAAAATGAGACGGGTAACTTAAGGCCGAGTCACATAGAATCCTTCTTACGTTATATGTGGCAAAAATCTTGTATTACTTACGACAGCTGTAAAAATAATGGTTGCAATTTTTAATAGACAATTGGTGCTTTCAGGTCACCAAGAAATCTTGGTTGCCGGCAATCATATCTTATTTCATTGATGTCCGTTGCCTTCTGGCAACCTAGAGTTTTTTTTAGTTACTGATCTATAACATGTATGTATGCATGTCTTCTTCAGTTGCCAAAAATGATTTGAACAAAACATCATGAGTATCTTCTATTATTTATATAAGTACACTACTTGCCGATTCTAAACCAAACTTTCGACACGATTTTATTGGAACCTGTCACAAATTCCCTTCGTTTTACAAATTATTTTAAAAATCTGAAAACGGGCGCAAAATGACAAAATCTCAATGCTATTCGAAATATTTAAAAAAAAATATCAAATCAGAACGAATGAAATTCTGTGGCTAAAATTACATGCTTGAACACAACTGTCACAATACACTACACAAACAAGCTTGAACTCCAACACGCAATTAATTGGAACACAAATGTTAGAAAATTTTATATCTATATTGGTATTGGACACGGGTATGACGATGACAAAAACTAACTGACTGTACAAAAGATTGAAAGTCCAGCAAGCGCCTTCTATTTTAAAGAAGAAAATTAGAAAAAAAATAGTACACCCTATTTGGGAAATGTTTCTGAAATTCCAATTAGTTCTTTTTAGCACAAAAAATGGGTTTATTTAAATTAAACCTCTGAAATTCAATTTTGTCGTTTTCATGAAGATTTCCCAACGTTGCACTATAGGAAATTGTCCCCTGTTTTTGGCCACAAATAAAAAAAATTAATATTAAAAATTCGCAATTATTTTTGCTCTAATATATGTTTATATACACATCGTGCCATAACCACCAGAAAAGCTTAAACGACATTATTTTTGAACATTTTTTTTACGACAATCGATTATTTACGATTGCAAGCAATCGATTTTCATAAAAAAACGAAATTCGAAAATTATGTCGCTTAAGCTTTTTTGGCGGTTATGTCACGACATTATGGCACTCTGCGACATGCAAAAATAATAATGCGTTTGTCATTTCCGTTATTTTTCGCTAAGTGGCATTACCTCACAAGCTATACTGACGGTTGTCAGAACAAGTTGGCAGCATTGCTATTTATTTTGTTTGCTTTGTACATATATGCACGCGAGTATACGAGCCCTTTTAGATAAATGGTTACGTAGCTGGGACAACGCCTACGTTCTCTTTTGGAAACCCTTTTTAATTAAATCCACGCGCATTTATATGAAGATTTTTTGTCGCAATAGTCAGGGAACTTTTTGTTATTAATTTAATCAATGCTTTTTATTCGTTCATTCGTAGCAGTGTTGCCACAAGGAACTATGTATATAATCGCTAGTTTGGGAAATGTAGAATTAATTTGTCGACATAGTTTTACTTTTTCAAATTTATCAACAAATACAATAATTCCTTTTCTCTTCTTAATTTATTTGTTGATTTATTTTTTTAATGCATATACATATTTATTTATTGTATCTTCAAAAATGAACAAGTATTGAAATCTTTAATATAAATCTCTTAATTTATTTGTTTCTGATTTTTATACCATAATTGATACTATCAGCGCAGAAGTGGTGTAACTCACATCAATTTATTTGAAAAATTGTTCTTTTTAATTATTTATTTATAAATTAACTAGTCACTAATTTCCCAAAACCATAAACAATAGGTCTAACTGGCAACACTGCTCGTGTTCTCTTCTTTTTTTCGGAGAGGGCATAACTTCCATTTGATCCCATTTAAAGAACACGCCCACTAATTTTTTAATATGATTTTATGCTATTTTACTTATTCGATTGCTAAAAAAAAGTTACTCAATACATTGGGCTCTCGTAACGCCACAATCTCGAAGTGAAAAAAATGGGCGGAGCCACACACAGCATTAGCGAGTTACAGAATACGGAGGCTGATTGGCATACTTAAACCAAATTACAATGTATGTTTACTGTCAAAATTACTTATCGAGTTCTTCCTTGGTTTAAGTGACACTTCGTTAATTTTTTTTGTGTTGTGTTAAAATGAGGGAATAGTTAATATACAAGACAAATGGCGGGACTGTTCATAATTTGATAGTTGTGTCTGCAATGCTGGATCAACTTTTTTTTTAGCTACTGTTCCGCATTAGAAATTTTGTTTTCAAAATAATTGCTTTTTTCTCTAGTAATAATTTTTAAAAATATTAGGCCGACTATATATATTTTTTCTGCTTGGACTTGTTGACTTGCGTCCAGAATTTGACAAAAAAAAATAACCAAAATTTTTAACATCTAAACTGTGACTGTATACATATGTAACATTTATTGTTTTTAATTTGAGTACTGATATGAATGAAATTTAAATTCATTTAGGAAATCACGTATCGGAGATGGAACTTCGGATCCAGATTCCGATTGGTAAGTTCAAATTCTTCATAAGAAGAAAAAAAATTACAAAATTAAACAAAAAAAAAAAAAATTATAAATTAAAAGCTTAAATAATGAGTTGGCTAATCGGCATGTATGCTTTTTTTTAAAGAAATAATTTATACGAAAAGCCCTATTGTTTTTAGAAGATTGAAGCAAATTTTCAAATATTGTTACTAATACATATTTTTGATACATATTAGAAAAAGAAAATAGTGCTGTTATGAGATTATGCAAAAATTATTTTGCTACATAAATTGTTGCTGCTTAAAATTTGTTTGTTTACATAAATATTTATATCATGATTCATTATTTTTAATTAGCTGCAAAATACTTTATTTTATTTGACACGTTTTTCCTAGTCAATAGTCAAACAATAATAATGGCAACTTGTAAATACGTTTAATTTGATTGATTGATTGATTGCTTTTATACGCTAGACACCTCACTCAGGTATAAGTCAATAGATCAATGATTAGAACAACAAAGAGGAAAAATTAGAACAAATAAAATTATACATATGCATATTTTTTTCGTTCCTTTTTTTTGTGATAGTAGTTGTACGATTTTTGAACACTTGTCACACGACACTACATGTTGTTTCTAATTTCATTTTCTTTTGATTTTTGCTCTCAAACACAATTTGTTTAAAATTAACCCTTTAACTTTATTGATTTATTAATTTCCTAAATATAACATGAATTTATCTGTGCTGTAGTAGTCTTATTATATCATGAATGAAAACAGTTTCATTGTCTAAAAATGTATGTGTTCGATTATTTATTTCACAAATACTTTACAAAATAAATATGCAAAGTATTGTTTTGTGTTCGAATATATTTATTTATTTAATTTTTTGATTTAAGTGTGAATTTTTGTGTACATATATGTATATTCTGTTATATATATTTTTATTATTATTCCATTTTAGAGAAATCAATCATGTTTCCAAGAAAGCCTATAAATGCATGTCTCTAGTGATACTTACATACATAGTTGTTCGAAATGTGTGTTCAATTAAAATGAATGAGAAAGATCTAACTCAAGCAAACGTGCACATACTCATTCGTGTTGTAAATGTTATTAAACGTTTCTGTTTCCGTTTCCGTTACGCTTTAATATACCACAAACAAACATGCATGCAATCATACATACATACATGTATCAACGAAATCCCTCACGCCCTGTGTGGGAGTGTGCTTGTGTGTTTGTGTGTGCAAACAGTTCTTTGTTGGTACGTCCATGCGCTTGGTATCCAACACAAGAGAGCTTATACACACACATACACCAACATAACTGCTGTCTATTGACATACTCATGTATGCGTTTGAATATACAGCTATGGGTAGAGAAATAGCACATTTTTTTATTTTACTCAAGTAGTTATTTCTATTATATTGTTTCACTAAAACCATGAAAAATAATTGCAGCCTTATTTATAGAACTTATTAAGGCTGTTAAAATTTTAAATAATAGAATTTTAAATAATATAATATAACTTAAGTTTAGAAGTCTTCATATGTAAAAATAAATTCAGACTTTGACTCGCGCACGAAGGGTTCCGTACGAACACTAGATATGTAATTTAATACAAACTTCATCCTATATAATATATAGTTTTGGCATTTTTTTTTTCGTTTTTGGTGTCTTTTCGGTTTTTTTTTGTTTTGGCGTTTTTTGCGTTTTTTTCGGTTTTGACGATTTTTTTTAAGTTTTGGCTATTTTTTAGTTTTGACACTTTATTTTCTCGTTTTGGCGATTTTTTCGGTTTTTGGCGTTTTTTCATTTTGACGATTTTTTTTATTTATGGCGATTTTTTTCATTTTTGCGATTTTTTTATATAATTTTTTTTTTAGTTTTGGCGACATCTTCTCGTTTTGGCGATTTTTTTTCGATTTTTGGCGTTTTTTTCATTTTGGCGATTTTTTTTAATTTGGCGATTTTTTCGAATTTGGCGATTTATTTTAGTGTTAGAATTTTTTTTTAATTTTTGCGATTTTTTTCGTTTTTGCGATTTTTTTTTAATTTTTTAATTTAATTTATAATTTTCGGCTTTTTTTAGTTTTACCGTTTTTGAAAATTTCAAGTGTTTACCTCTTACGGTTTCCAAGATATAGCAAATTGTCAAAATTACATAGTCAAAATTGCATTAACTAATGGACCACCCTTTAATTTAATTTTTTTTAAATTTTAGTGTTAATTGTTGTAGTCTGTATAAAAATACACTAATTTTACAAATTTCAAGTTTCAATATACATATGTTCATACAATTGTATGAATATTACATTTAACATTTAAAATTTTTCGTTGCTCGTTTTGGAACACCCTTTAATTTTTAATTCTCATGTATTTGTTGTTGTAGCGGCCAAGGTTCTACATACTCTGTCCAAATTTCAGGTCCGTAGCTCTTACGGTTCCTGAGAAAATACCGTGTGACGGACAGACGGACAGGGTAGCGAAAACAATAGGGTTCCTTTTCACCTTTGGTGTACGGAACCCTAAAAGAGTATTTTAATTGTAGTGGAAAGCAATATCAGCCAAATGGCCGCCACTGCTAGGCTTGCAGGACCATATTATTTCCATGAAATTTGCCCTCACCACTTCGCATGATTGCGGCTTCAAGTCCTCGATGACTTCACGACCTTTAGACTTTCTACCACGGTGTCGACAGAAAACGTTCGATCGACAATTTGCATTAAAATCATTAATAAAATAAGAAATTTTAGTTTTATTTTCAATATAAGTAATCCATCGAAATTTTTCTGTCGAAATTGTGGTCAAATCACCAGATATCTTCGAGAATTTACATGGTCATGGAAACTTTTCACACAAAAGAGCGATGGTATCGTTACTTGAATGCCACGTAGTGCCGGCCATGAAACTTCGCTTGTGGAATGTCAAATTCCAAAAATTGACAGCACTCGATTTAAAAATATCAATAAAGTTTATATGAAAATATTTAAAAATTTCAATTGTTCTCGAATGCTCGCCAGGAGTTCCTCAACACTACAAGCTACAACAGCAATATTGTCACGAGCTCAATTCTTTACATCACTAGCTTGTCCCATCACCTCAAATTCTTCTATATAATATTATTGTTCGATATCGAATGCCATAATCTCGAACTGTAAAAATGTGATCGAATCACGCTACGCACATAAAAATAAGTTCATTGGAAATGTGATATGATATGTTGCGCGTAAGTCACACATTAGTCATAATGATTGAAGAAATAAAAAAAGTTTAAAAAAAACTATTTTTATATAATTCGCATTCGTTCAGTGGAGGTCATTTCATCATAAGCGTGCGTAAATAAAATTATTTGTTTGTTTTGTTGGTTAAGCACCGTTTATATGCATTTTGGTTCTAATTCGGCATTTTTTATATAAAAAAAATCACATTTATTAATTAATTAATAATTACTTTGTATGAGGGGTACTCATCTCCCCTCCTATACCGCCAAGATTATGTTGGAACATGCAGTTTGTTCTAAAAGTTATGCACATATCCACTATTTTAGTTGTGAAGATATGTATTGATCCGCGAAAAAAGGTCTTTTGCCCCACTGTACGACGCTTAGATCCCTGTTCTAGCTTTGCAAATATTTGCCTTTCCTATGTTTTCTTTTTTATGTCTTGCAGAATAAAGTATTTAATCTCGATTTGCTGCATATGCAATAGTTACACCAGCAACTTGCAACGAAAAGTGAGTTCCTCTATTATCTCGGTTATACGAGAACTTGTGCAAGATTCTGAAACACTTTTCCTTTTTGAATAGTTTCCAAAACTCCAAACATCTCCCAACGTGGAATATGCCTTAAAATATGGTGCAATTTTCAAGTCTCCTACTTAATCATGTTCTATTCCTATGCCCATAACTGTGTTTATTAATAAGTGTGTATGTATGGAATATTTGTACTAAAAATGCCAAGTATTTCAGTGGATCCATGCATACCAACGTGTAGAAAAAAATAAATTGCATATTATTATTGAAAGTGCATATTTGTGTTTGCAATTTTGGATGTTGTATGTTTGGACGTATGTATATGTATTATGCAGGTATGTGCATGTGTGCAGGCGTGTGCATGTATGTAGGTATGTGTGTATAAGCGTTGCCTTCATTGATTTTGTAACTAATCCGCTCTGTATGTGTGCGTCTGTATGTTTGCGTAAGTATAGAGCAGTTATTTATTATTATGTAGTAGTAATTTTTTTCCTCTTGTGCTTATATATCTACTTATTATTGTTGTTATTGTTGTTGTTAATTTTATGATTAGTATGTACAGTCCATTATTACTTTATTTATTTTTATTTCTTGCTAAAAATTATCTATGTACACATTTATGTGTATGGATTTTATCTTAATTTTTAACCCCCATATTTATAAAATTTAAAATGAGTTTGAACGAATTTTACATACAAAATTTTCTTAACCCTAGAACCATAATGTATGTAAGTAAACTTTACGTACAATTTGTTTTTTAATTTATATAAAACAAGTGTTTGGAATTTTAACGGTAATTCCTTCTAGATATGCTAACATCAAATGTGTTGCTATGCTTACAAGTGTTAAAGCAAAAAATTTTAATATGTACATTTATGAAAATTACTATAATTTTTATAAGAAATTAATTTAAATAAATAAATTAAAGGAACCAAAATAAACAACTAAAGCGATATACTACCAGAGGGTTTTTGTTTATTGAAATTTATCAAGCGGAAGATATTTTATACGTAAAATTTATATATCGTTAGTGTTAAGGTAGAGTAACTTCGGGTAATGTGGAATATGCGGCCAATGTGGAACCCGAACGTATTTCTTAAACTAAATGTTATTTCACATCCATCAGTATCTGTATACATAGTTTACAAAAACTTATTGGCAGCACGTGTTTGTCTAGACGTCTGAATGTACCATTAGATTTCAGTTGGCATCTAAATGAAATCAAGTGCATTCGACTTTATTTTGTGCGCACATTGAAACAAGTTTTTTATTCTAAGTGTTAAGAGTTTGTCCAGTTTTTCGATACGATAATACAAATAGTGTACCAAATAAAATCTTTAATCTGTAAGTATCTTGATTTAATATGTGTTATAAATTTTATATAACATACTTTGAAAAAATTGGCAGTCGGGTAATATGGAATACTTGAAGGCGGGTATTGTGGAACCAGAAATTAAGTCTGGGTAATAATTTTAGCATTGAGTACGCAATTTGATATAATTTAATTTTTGTTATATTTTCATATTTTGCCTTTATGTTTTTAGTTACAAATAATTACTTTTTTATTAATTGAAGTTTTTTTAAATCAGATATATTTTCGTTTCTGGTAATGTGTAATAGTGTTCCACATTACCCACCCATGAGGTTCCACATTACCCTCCAATTTTCTAAACGAAGCATTTTTAGCTGATTCAGATTTTTCTTATTTAACTATTTTTAAAATGAAAAAAAAAATACATTTTTGTAAAATAATCAGTTGGGTAACCGACAAGCAAACGTATTGGAAGTCATCTGATAAAAATTTTATTAATAGTTGTTCAAGGAAACCAAAATAAAAAATTGGGGTTCCACAATACCCGAAGTTACTCTATTATAAATTATCGTTATGGTTCTAGGGTTAAAATTAATTTTAAATTTATTTTATTTTTTATTAATATGGGGGTGTATTAATTTTTTCCACTTAGTTTTAATTTATAGCCTGACCTTTTTTTATAATAAAATAATAAACAAGTAATTATGTCATAATTACCTAATTGTTAAAATGTTCTTTCCTAAAAACTACAGGACTCGGTCTAATCAGCGTTGGATGAAACTTCGCACAACTGTGCAGATATCATCGGCGATACAAAAGAAACCACCGCTTAAGAGAGAAGACTCATTCCTCAAACGATTCTCAACGCGACAAATACCGGAAACGCAAGTAAGTCTGCATTAGGATTACGTAAATATGTCTAGGAATGTCTAAAAAGAAAGCTTATATTTAGTGGATTGATTGAAAAATAATTAAATACATATTTTGGGAATTTAATTCTTAAAAATAATATCGTTCAAATGTAAAACCGAGTAGCTAAATTTCTTATGACGTCCCGACAGGTGGACTACATTAAAAAGTCCATAGTGTTAAATCAGACCTGATTGATCTACACATAAGAAACACAATTGATACCCACGTCTTTAGTGGTGCTCAGCATTCCTATCAAAAGGGCAGGTGTATTGAGAATGCGCTTCATGACGTGGTAGGTGCTATAGAGAGAGGACTGCATCATAAGGATTATACACTGACTGCATTCTTAGACATTGAGGGAACTTTAACAACATTAGTATAGAAGGTATTAGGGAGTCACTAGAGATACTCAGGGTTCACAAATGTGTGGTGGAGTTGAGTGGAGTATGGAACCGTTTGGTACTACATATTCGAAACTTCATCTTCAAGCATTATCTCCATAAGGCTGAATGCAGATAACGCAATGTAGACAAGTGCAAGGCTGCTAAGAAAATGTGTAATCAGTTCTACCGGCTTTGCATCTCTCGAGACATAAAAGATTTTAGGCAGTCATGCACAAACTATCAGATTTATCTGAGCTATTACCGTGTCAGAATACTTAGATACGGTTCTACATAGGTTGACTCCGACGAGTGGTAATCCAACCAATCAACCTTGGGAAGGGAAAAATTTAGGAAATTAGTGACCAAAGGTACACCACAGGGAGGAGTTATATCACCTCTAATATGGTTGCTGGCAATGAATGCAATTCTTAGGCGTTTTAACAGGAGCGCTCTGAAGATAGTTGCTTATGCGGATGACGTGGTTTTGCTGGTAACGGGAAAGTTTCTTCCTTCCCATTATCAGTAAAGTCATTCATTTGGCGTTGGGAGAGCTATCCTTCTAGGCCAGCAGAAAAAGGACTGGAAGTTAATCCAGAGAAAACCGAGCTAGTCCTCTTTATCAGGAGGCAGTAGCGTTCTACTGCCTAGGATGGGAGGAGTTGAGCTGAGACTAGTAGAGGGTGCGAAATACTTGGATTTTTTCCTAAATAGCCAGCTTTTTTGGCAAAGGAACACACATCAAAGGCTAAAGAAAGTGTTCAATGGCTGCTACGCATGCACAAAATGCATAGGAAAGAATTGGCGTCTGCAACCGAAGGTAGTAAACTGAATTTACACTTCGGTTGTAAGGCCAACTATTTCCTATGGTTATGTGGTATGGTGGGAGGCATTGAAAAAGGAGATTGCTGCCTTGTACTTCATTATTCATCTGCTTCCTACAGAGAACTTCGTGGTGAGAACGGCGACTAGAAGTCTCCTTAAACTTGTTGAAGAAGCTTTGATGAGAACAGGAGCAACAGGTCATACATCAATCTTAAATGAGATCAGTTTTAGTAGTCGGAGCTCCGTAACCCATGGCTTCACGGATTGTAAGGACCTTGAAATTGATTCTAGTAGAATACCCTCACTGGTAATTCCGGTGCCGTATAAATGCAGGGTTTTTCATCTTGGAGTTCCTCAGGGCCACGGAACTGGTGGCCAGCAATATAACCGAAGGCGAGGAGGCATCCTTTTATGTTGGTAGTCAGTCAGAACTAAATGCTTTGAATGCTCAGAACTAAATGCTCAGTTAGTTAGTAACTATAGGAGAGCCCTCAACTTGCTTATGGACAAATATAGCATGTTGGGTTCCATGCCACAGCAGTGTTGAGGGAAATAAAATAGCCGATGAGCTGACAAGAATAAATTCGGTGTTAGATGAGGGAGTGTATGACAGATCGGGTAAATTACCTATAGGTAGTTACTATAGGTAACTCAGGAATTGGGTGGCGAGTAGGACTAACCGTTCATGAGGGGATTCTAGAGTCTCGAGCCTATGTAGCCAATAATTGACTCAGGAAGATTCAAACTGCTACTGAATGTGAATAGGAAGGCGATACGAGTCTTGCTAGGTGCGTTGACTTGTCATTGCTTGATCGGTCAGAGCAAGGACCAGCATTTGGGAAACTGATACTTCAGATTTCTGTAGGATGTGCGAGGATGAAGAGAAACCAGAAACCATTGAACATATTATTTGCCATTGCCCGAAGCTGCAACGTTATACCCTTAGGTGGCCGAGCAGACGTTTCTATGAGAGTATTACATAATGATATCGGTAAATGTAAGGTGGGAATTCATGGCTTAATGACAGATAATGGGTTCTGGGTACAATGGGAGGTAAAACTTTTATTAACGGGTACTAAGAGAAGGGAATCACAATGAACCCAACTGGGTATCCGAGTGGATGTGTGTTAAAGTACGACCCTTCCTAACCTAACTTAGGTTAGGACTGCCTGGAGGTTAATTAATATCACCTTTTCCGCAGATCAATTTCTCAGGAAAGTCAAGTCTCTGACTGGCATCCTGCGGATTTAAAAACCTCACTTACTAAAGCGTGAAAGCGTTGATTTTCAAGTGCAGAGCACAGCATAGAAGATGAGTTATTGTCTCCTACTCCTACTTCCTCATCTAGACGTCATTATATGGGAGACCCATTCTTTTAGCATACGCGCCAAAGGATTAGTGGAGAGATAACTGCCACTATGTTCCATATGTAGGATCCTCACAAAGAAAAATATTAAAATTCTGGCCCAATTTGGGTTTGGTCTCTTCAAACTTTTTAGTCCATTTTTGAATGAGAGTGGTGCAAACTAATAATGCAGATTCTTTTACGTGTCGAATTACCACTTTTGTAAAACTTTTTCAAACATAATGCGCTATACGTCCCCGAGAAACTCCCCATAGTGACTAAATTCCCAAGATCCAGGCTACCGATTGACATATCCCAAACCCTTCTCACATTCTTTGCGTTCACGCAGTAAGTTAAGCGAATATACACTTTATTTGGAGACATAAGCATATTAAAATGAAATTATGATCAGAAAAAAATTTAATTTTATCTAAAAGTTTTTTGGAAATTAAAATTTAAGAATCGACAACGTTCGAGCAACAATAACAAAATAAGAAAATTTATTTTTGTTTTCAATATAAGTAATCGTTCGAACGTTTTGTTTCGACATCGTGGGACAGGCCTTTAACTTCAGTTGAATTAAACATTACAATTTTTATTTTTAAGGAAACCGTCGAAGATACTGGATCCGAAAGTGCCTCTGGGGACGTCGATAAAACCGTAAAAAGACGAAGACGTTACCTTCAAAAGCGTCGTTCAGTTGTTAATCCCGATGAAAATTTTTACTTCTACTGGCTGATGGTGCTCACAATTAGTGTTCTTTACAACTTGTGGACGCTTATTGTGCGCCAAAGTTTTCCCGAATTACAGGCAAGTTACTATTATTTAACATTAAATTCTTTATAATAATATATAATAATAATGTTTTTTACCTTTATGATTTCGCAGAAAGCAGTGCCGACGTTTTGGTTCATGTGTGATACTCTTACTGACATTATATTCATTTTTGATTTTATTGTACAACTTCGTACCGGCTATTTAGAACAGGGTCTAATGGTGAGTAGTAACAATTTTTATAGACATACCTAAACAGAAGCAGCAAGCGTTGTGTCATACCTTAAAAAGTGCAGTAACGGTATCATTGCTGTTTGTAAAACAGTTGTAAAATCGGAGGTGTCAAAAGAAAATCAACAACCCTGTAACTGATTTTTTAATGTACTGCATTGTTGCGGTTTTAGCATTTTCTCTGCTAGATTTTTCCATATTCTTTCGTAAAAAAGCATTCAAGTTTTTTTAAAATATGTACTGCTAAAAGAACCTGCATACATATGCAAATGCGTTTTTTCAGTTTAGGCGTTTTTCCGGTTTTTGGCGTTTTCTTTATTTTTGACGTTTTTTTCGTTTAGACTATTTGTTTTAGTTTTTACTATTTTTTTTTTTGGGTTTTGGCGTTTTTTAGATTTTTTTAGTTTAGTAAATTTTTTCTTTTGTGATGATATTTTTAGTTGATTCGATTAATTTATAGTTTTAGATTTTTCGGTTTTTGACGCATTTTTTATATTGACGTTTTTTAGTTTAGATGATTTTTTGTTTGTTTTACAATAAATATTTTTAGTTAAAGCGATTTTTTAGCTTTTGCGCTTTTTTTCATTTTGGCAATTTTTTCGAATTTTAGCGCTTTCTTGGTTTTGGCGCTTTTTTCATTTTTTCGATTTTTCGGTTTTTGGCTTTTTCGTTTTTCTCGTTTTTTTCTTTTTGGCGATTTATTTAAGTTTTAGCGTTTTTTTAGTTTTGGCGATTTTTCCGTTTTGGCAATTTTATCGCTTTAGACTATATTTTAAGTTGCAGCGATTAACTTTTCGTTTAAGATATTTTCGATCTTTGGTGAATTTTTAATATTGACGCTTTTTTTTCGTCGTTAAATTTTTCGCGATTTTTTTTCTTTTCTTGCAAAAAATATTTTTAGTTTAAGCGATTTTTTAACTTTGGCGCTTTTTTCGTAATGGCGATTTTTTTGTTTTGGCGCTTTTATCATTTTTGTGATTTTTTTCGGTTTTTGACTTTTTGTTTTGGCGTATTTTTCATCTGGGCGATTTATTTAAGTTTTGCCGATTATTTTAGTTTTGGCGATTTCTTCGGGGTCAGCCGGTTTTTTTTTTTTTGTTTTACAGTAAATATTTTAAGTTTAAGCGAGTTTTTTAGCTTTGACGTTTTTTTTCGTTATGGCGATTTTTTGGTTTTTGGCGATTTTTAGTTTTTTTCGTTAGTCGATTTATTTAAGTTTTGACAATTTTTTAGTTTTAGTGATTCTTTTAGTTTTGACAATTTTTTTCATTTATGACGATGTTTTCGTTTTGGAAATTTTATTTTTTTGACGATATTTTTAGTTGCAGCAATTAATGTTTAGTTTTACATTTTTTTCGGTTTTTTTGCGAATTTTTTACTATTGACGGTTTTTAACTTTTGACATTTTCTCGTTTTTTTGCGATTTTTTTTGTTTTCTTACAATAAATATTTTTAGTTTAAGCGATTTTTTAGCTTTGGTGCTTTTTTCGTTATGGCGATTTTTCATGTTTTTGTCGGTTTTTTTTTAGCTTTTTGTTGACATTTTTATTTTGGGAGAGTATTTTGCAATTATTTTATTTTTGGTGACATTTTTCATTTAAGCGCTTTTTTAATTTTTGACGATTTTTCGTTTCGACATACACTTTGAATAACTTTGAAAATTTCAAGTGTCTACTACAATAGGGAGGCCGTTATTTTTATTTTTATTTTATTTTTTTGATTTCTTCTACTTTCACCCCCCAAATCGGTTCAGTTTTATGTAAAAAAAATACAAAAAAATTCCATACCGATATGTTGTGTTTTAGGGGGTGCGTCCGGCCCAAAAGTTGGCCCCTCAAGCCAACTTACGTACCTTTTATGTACGTAGCGTTCAAAACGCTGGGTGCTCTTATTTAGCTATGGCTTTTAATGTTGTAATTATTTATATTGTTAAATTTTTTTTTCAGGTATACGATGACAAAAAACTCATGTCACATTATGTACACTCTAGAGATTGTTTTTTCGACATTATCTCACTGGTGCCCTTCGATCTTTTGCAATTGAAAATGGGTTCTCAGCCGCTGTTACGTTTTACTCGTTTTTTTAAGGTAAGTCAAAATTAAATTAATTTCGAGAAAACCATGAACATGAAATACTGAAGTATATTTATTTGACATAATGTCTTTATTTAATTTCAAAAATTTGCTTGTTTTTATGGTTAAGCTATTGTCTATATGCATTTCGTTCCCGCTTGTGGAACTCGTCAGTAGACTTTAACCCAAAAAATAGATGCACAGTTGAATAAATATGCTTGTTTTGTAAAGATTTTTGTTTGCAGTTTTCAAACTTGTTGTGTTTTTATATTGTGATTCTCAATATAGTATTAATAGTCTTGCTATAACCATACGGATTTTGTTAACTAAATTCAAAAATTTTTCGGGTTGAAGTCTACTGACGAGTTCCACAAGCGGGAACGAAATGCATATAGACAATTGCTTAACCATAAAAACAAGCAAATTTTTGAAAACCAGGAACTTCCACCGGTATTAAGTTAGTTTTAAGTGGGAGTGATTCAAATCACAAATTATACTTTAGCATTTGTTAAAGCACTAATAATCTCTAAAATTATTATTTTGAATTATTTAAAATTTAATAATCTAATCTAAAACTCTAATACCCTTTTTACACACGGAAAGTTTACTTCGCAATGTCTTAACTCAGGTGGAAGAAAGGCAGAGGGCGGTATAATTACTTTCTCTTGCTTTCTTTCTGCCAGCTGAATTAAAACCGTGCAAAGTAAACTTTGAGTGTATAAAGGAAGGGATGTAAACATATTTTAACGTGCAACACAAGTAACATACAAGATAAAAATTACGTCTTATATTCTTTTACTATTAATCATTGATTGTTGTTTTCTTTCAGGTTTATAGATCCGTTCGTTTTTATTACATTGTTGAAAGTAGAACTGTTTGGCCAAATTTATGGCGTGTTGTTAACTTAATTCATATATTATTAATTTTGGCCCATTGGTTTGGTTGCTTTTATTATTTACTCTCGGAAGCCGAAGGTTTTCAGGTACGTAATATTTTTGTTCGCACACAAAATATATTTTTTAAATCTATAAATTTCATGTGTGAAGGTGGCAGCAGTTGGGGATTCGTTTCAACTTATCCCGTCAAATTCTATATAAAAAATAATTTCTGATAAGTAGAATTTTAAAAGATGGACATGAATTCAATTCACTACTGCTGCTCTCCTATTGAAGTTAATATATGTATATAAAAAACCTTGGAAGGTTTTTTCCGAATAAATTACATTTGTTTATTTCAGGGTGATTGGGTGTATCCCTATCGTCCGGGAGATTATGCCACTTTAACAAGAAAGTACTTAGGAAGCTTATACTGGTCCACTCTAACATTAACGACAATAGGAGACTTGCCGACACCGGAAACGAATGCAGAGTATGTTTATTTAATTTTTTTATTTTAATATAATTATCGATTGCCTTCGTTATAACGAAAATTATTGTAGTTATTGCGAAGCAAATCTTTGGCGAACACTTATCAGCCGTTATATATTTTTTGCGTTTATAAACGTCACCAAAGTTTGTTCTCCTATTAAATTATTTATAAAAAAGTATTGTATATATTTATCGCTAACTCCTTGAAATTTAGATGTTTTAGGAGGTATAAAAAGCACAGGTTTATACCATCTTTATTAGCTTTAAAATTCGTATTTTCAGGGACCAATTCATCCAATCAATGAGTAATCATGGCCAGTAAGGCTGCCATCTTCAAAAGGATTTGAGCAATAATTTCCCTTCTTTTACTGTACATTAGCTTATTGCATATTATGACTTCAGCTGTTCCTCCTCCGTCACTGTAACAAAACTCAATTGAGATTGAAGCTTCTGACTTAGAATCCTCAGCGTTACTCCTTGATTGTGTTATATAAAATATACTATGTGCTTTAAATATTCTTGAATAGTTCTTAAGAGATTGTGGCATTACTTCATCTTATGATTCTTAAGAGGTCTTTTTGTTATGTCTCAATCTCATTCTTAACTTGCATTTGCCATAACAGGACTCATTCAGGACAGTGTTTTTGGAGAAGCCCACAGTGAATGTTTCCCGTTGTCTCACCATATTCTAAGCACGAACTTGGTTACTTTGCGACAGAGTGTAGTTCAGTCCAAAGTGACCACAGAGAAACCCCGTAGCAAACCGTAAATCGTTCATGTTGAAGTTCCAGATGTCACTATATGAAAATGGCTGCATCAATACTTGGGCCTGCCTTAAACCAGAAGAAGCCAGACACGCTTTCTTTGCAATCGAAATATTATTTCTCTTGAGATTTCACATTCGACCATTTTATGCTACAAAAAAGCTCTAGGCCCATGAAAGGAGCAGCAGAGTCCGTCCTGGCCAATTTACCTACTTTCTTGTTGAAGACTTTATTTTCTTCTTTTTCTGTTTTGCATCCTTCTGGAATTCAGAGTGAGACCAAAGACCTCAGCGCCAAGTCCATCTTCCGTTTTGGATCCATCTGTATACCAGCATAAGCTTATGGAATCTATAGTAGGACCATTTACCTTCCACATTCACCTGCAAATTGTAGTTCCAATATAGTTTTATATCGCTAATTATTTTTCAACTTCCGAGGTTTAAAAATAATGATTAAAAATGTACTTTTGGTAGATAACTTTTTGGCGCGGAAAACGATCTGAACATATTATTGTTGATTCACAATAGTTAGCTCATGGTTGCAAAGAAAATGTAACTTAGTTATCATCAAGTGTTGCCAACTGCAATTTCCTTACACAGTGTGTTAAAATAGAACTTCTGTTAAAATCTGCTCAACTGTGATGTGGTAAAAATTTAATTGCTATGAATGACGAGGAAATTGCGGTCGTGGCCGTCTGATCCCTGCTTTGAGCAACATCGGCAATATTTTCAGCCGAGCGACCTGTAAAAAGATGCACGGGTTAATTTAGGTTAGGTTATTGTGAATGCTCATAGACCTCGCATGGACTTTGAGTGGTCGGTAGCTATGCAAGTAGACAACAAAACCCTGTCAGTATGGCACTCTAGTTCAGTATTCTACTAGATACCACTATCGATACAAGTTCAAGACTTTGGAAGGTTTGATGCCAACACAGATGTGTTACAAATTATCGCGGTCAGTAGTCTTTAAGGCCTAATTTCATAGTAGTGTTGACACTGGGTGAAGTGGAGCGTCTCCACTTGCAACCTTAGAAAGCACTATGTAACTGGCAAAGAACACCCAAGGACTGATCTACGAACATATTTATCCCTGACTATGAACATTTACCTTGCTAAGGTACTCGAGCTATTTTAACTCTTGCTGCTAAAACTGTAGTTAGAGCAGTTTCTAGTTGACCGCGTCACACCAATCACTAACAATAATTAAACACTGGAGATCCAAGACTATTCTCCCAGCGATTTTACTCCATAATAAGGGGTGTTTTTTTCAGAGGTATAGAACTTCGAATTAAAATAAAACACAAGAAAATCGTTTTAATGTCCATCAATTTGGCTTTATTGGAAGGATAATTTTATGCCATTAATGTTTAAATATGATTTCGGGCATGTGGCCGCCGCGGCTGGCTCAAATAAAGCCAATTCTACAGGTCCAATTTTCAACCACTTTTTCGACCATATGGGGCCGTATGTTGGCAATAACGCCACGAATGTTGGCTTCCAAGTCCCTTAACGTTTCTGGTTTGTTGGCGTAGACGAGCGACTTCACATATCCCCAAAGAAAATAATCCAATGGTGTCAAATCACACGATCTTGGTGGCCAATTGACAGGTCCATTCCGCAAAATTATGCGCTCATCGAATGTTTCCTTCAATAAATCGATTGTGACGTGCGCTGTGTGGCATGTAGCGCCGTCTTGTTGGAACCACAACTCATCCACATTCATGCCATCCAATTCGGGAACAAAATAGTCGGTTATCATGGCTCTATACCGGTCTCCATTAACGGTAACTGACTCTCCAGCATTATTTCGGAAGAAGTATGGCCCAATGACTCCACCAGCCCATAGAGCACACCAAACAGTCAGTTTTTGTGGATGTAATGGCGTCTCAAGGGTCTCATGTGGATTCTCTTCACTCCAAATGCGGCAATTTTGCTTGTTGACGTAGCCATTCAACCAAAAATGAGCCTCATCACTGAACAAAATTTTGCGATGAATTTCGCGAACTGAACCATTTATTTTCGAAATAAATTTGCATGATTTGCAAGCGTTGTTCTTTTGTCAACCTGTTCATGATGAAATGGCAAACCAAACTAAATATTAATCACTTGACAGCTGACAAAATGGCCGCCAGTTAAAAAAGTGATGCCAACTTAAAGTTCTATACCTCAATAAAAAACACCCTTTACTACGCAGCGGATGTGGTTGTTCATACCCACTGAGTGTTTTCCGAGAGAACTCCTCACCAATTACCGGCATAACGTCTCTATACATATTGAATAAATGCATGTTCCCCATCCACTAACTATTTGCCATGGTAAGCGTCATCTATTTAACCCTTTAGGGTTAGACGAAGTCCACCGTTTGCTTCAGGTAATGGATTATGCGGACATATCAGAAGTCATTAAGCCCCTAGAGCAGATCTGGTGTCGGCCCTCCGATACCCGTAGCACCACATTAAGTCACTGGTGAAACCGAAAGTTTTCACCTCTATCGTCGTTGGAACTCAGGACAGTTCCAAGTGACTCTGTACCTGTAAGGCAGCGTAGCAAGCTATTAGCTTTTATAGATATTTCCACATTCCTGATTCTGCTAATTTAGAGATTGGTTACTAACACATACGTTTTATGGGTAAATAGTCAAAGGTATGCCTCAACAAACTCTTTCACTACAACCAAGTTCCGCGGCATTTTCACACCAGGAATATCCGAAGAGATCCCGCTGGGGAAAACACCAAGGCAGTCAAATCTAGTGCTGCCTAGAGCCGAATATTGGCAAAATTTCACAATATTGGCACATTTCCTACAGATGCCATTAAGTGTTTGTACAAATAGTAATTAAAAAATCTTAAAACCTGTCTGCGACCAGCTTTGAACCGCTAAATATCCTATATGGTTATTAGAAATAAAAAATCATAAGAGAAAATGCTTTCGAATTTACATGTAATTAACATACAAATTCGAAAGAATTTTCTTGAGCTTGTGGTCAATTGAGAGCACACGCGGCAGCCATCTTGCGGAAAGCTTTCTCATACCCAAGTCATTATTCAAAACTGAAACCTCTGAGCCTTGTGAGATGTACATATATGGCTTTCACGTTGACTACAAAACTGAAAGTCCTGGGTTCGAACCTGGTCTCTGACAGTCATTAAAATAGCAATACTACGCATTTTTCTGATGAGCATTAGTATCCATTTGTATCACTTGTTTTAAGAAAGTTCAATTGATGAAGCCATAAACACTGGTCACTGAACTACACCTAATGTAACATCAGCGCCCTCCTTCGTCCGTATTGTGTAACAGAATCCTAGGCGAAGTAAAATAAACAATAAAATGGCTACTAAACACATCTTCAAAAATTTAATACGCCTCATTGACACCAGAGGCGCTGCAATACTGCCTTATTCATTGCCTGAGTTTTACTTCTCTTTAAAAAAAAACATATCGTGAGTTTTTTCAAATGATTCGAATGTAGAAGAGACCTCAACTGGGCGTCCAGAACGTTCGGCTTGTACGGCCACAACGAAATTCAGTAAACCACATTTTTACCATTGAAATCAGTGTTGCCAGTTTTTTTTTTCAGAGTTTATCCCCAATTTTTGATTTGTCATCCCCGAAAATCCCCAAATTGATTTTTTTGATTCAAATTTTTTCTTTTAAAAATAACATATTTATTCAATAAAATTCATATGTATCGATAGCTATATTAACATTTATATTCATCCCAATTATGAATATTTCCGGGGAGTTTTTTCTCTTCCCTATCATTTGTTCCCGGGGAATATTCCTCCTATTTTAAATAGCCGGGGAATACGCAAATACGGGAGAGAGTAAAATCTGGGTCAGCTGTTTAATGTTTACATTTTATTCTGCAATAAAGCAAGAGTTCAGCAATAAAAATTTAATAAAAATTTTAGTTTTCATTCCCAATAAGATTGTGTGTTAATATAAATATCTTTTTTGCTTAAATAAAAAATGAAATTAAAAGCGTAAGCATATACAACAATGCGGGATAACTTAATGCTGAGAAAGTGGAGCTAAAAATGACCAGGTGGAGATGCGAGTGAATTAAATTTCCAATGATTGTATGTACAAAGGAGTTTGTAAATTTCATAGTTTTTCTTATCGGTCTTGATATTAGAGGAAAACAAATCTTCGATTTACTTGCTATGTAAACTATGTGAAAAGAGGCGTGCAATTTTATTGTTTAAGTATTTTTTTTTTCTAAAGGCAGAAGTAGTTCATGTTTTTGAAGTTGATGTGAGCAGGCCTTGGATAAAAATGCCTAAAACAAGAGAGAAATATACCATTCCAGTGCTTATTTAAACATTTTCTTCTAAGTAAATGAATATACCATTGTTTTATAACATTTATTAATTTGATTTTTAAACTTTTGCATTAGTTCCCTTCAAAATGTTTGGGGAAAAAACTCTCAAAGTTCTCCCTCTCCTTCATATTTAGAATACCTACTTATTTCTCGGGGATTTTTTCTCCCTCTCCCTTGGGGAAATTTTAATTCATAATAGGAGGAATGAGAAAGGGGAAAAACTCCCGGTTAATTGATATTCATAATTGGGCTGATTAATTTAATTTGCACTTTTAAAAATTGTAAAGAAAAAATTACACATTGTTTGATATACACAAGTATATACACAAGTATAAAAAATTTTTAACCAAAGTTTACCATTTCAAAAACTACAGAATCGAAATACTTGTATTAAAAAACTTTAGCATTTCAGCAGAAGGATAAAATTTGTCACAACAAATTGAATTATTTTTAAAGTGTGTGCTTAGTCTAAGAAGTGCTTCCAACAAGTCATATTGCATTTTGTTACGTATTTTTGTTTTGATAGTGTTCATTATTGGTTAATCTGCCTTGATCTTTATTAAAAACAATTCACTTTTAATAGTAACACACATTTTTAGACTTGCCAGACGCACATTTCTTAGCTAAAAAACCATTCTTGATACCATCACTTATAAAAAAAATCCCAAAAAATCCCTTAAAATTTGCTCATCATCCCCAACAAATCCCCAGATCCCTATCACGAAATTTTCATCCCCAATCGCGAAAAAAATCCCCAATTTGGGGACAAATCCCCTAAACTGGCGACACTGATTGAAATTGATGGCGAAGAGTTCCCATGGTATTGGTCAAGCTTAGCCCTGGTTTCAGTGATGGTGTTTCCCGTAAAAAATAATGATTAATGAGCACAAGAAATTCACTTTTTTTCCCATTTTCTTCTCCAAACGCGCGATAGTCTGCTATCAATTAAGAGGCGGCAAATTCAAAAAGACACTGAGTTAATGACCCACCCTCGTATGTAGTTGTCAAGCAGTGTTCAGTTAGTGCTTCCATATAAGTCTAAAGTTACTTTTAGTTAGAGACGCATGAGTGTTTTCACTCATCCAATTTTTTTTTAGAGTTTCTGTACCAAACGGCTGATTGTTTTGCATATTGTTGGATTGATTAA
Organism: Tachina grossa; assembly: GCA_949987645.1. Taxonomy (NCBI): domain Eukaryota; kingdom Metazoa; phylum Arthropoda; class Insecta; order Diptera; family Tachinidae; genus Tachina; species Tachina grossa. Next base: position 23,063,586 of record OX465277.1, on the reverse strand, counting down.
GTTGGCCAAACCCTGTGTGAAAAAGAAACTAAAAATATTAACAAACTCTTATCTCAACTAAAACATCTTGAGCGATTTTTAGTTTAATTAAAATTCTAATCCCTATTTTTTTTACTTTTTCGTAACAAAAATTTAAGAATCAATTTTTCGGTGGACGGCCCTAGATCTATTCCTAGGCGTGGCATCAAGTCAAGACTACTTCAATTTGGTTCAAATTACGGGTATGCAAATGATTTATTATAGTTACAACAACCAAGGCGAATCGAGACCACCTGGTGTCAATTCAGGAAATGGTGATCAGCTGTTAATTTCTCTTGTGTCAAATCAAGCAAAAACATTAGAAAATTTTGTGACAGCAAATATATGCAGAGCTGCAAATCGCCAAGCGCATGGTATAAATTCGCCTTGGTTACAACTATAAATTAGAAATTTCCTTGGAATGAATATCATCAAATATGCATTATAGGGCTGTCCGCCTTAAATCGGTATCTAGTAATTATATTTAATTTATAGACATGCAAAGTGTTTTAAGTCTACAATAGAGTCGAATATTAAGAAATATCAAAGTTTTCGAAAAGTTACGGGACAGCCTTTTAGCAAATAATGATATTAATTTCAATGGATTGATTTGATTTCTTTTATTATTATTTCTTTGTTTTGTTTTAAATTATTGTATTGAATACTTTTTTTTTTTTTGAGAGCAGTTCAAGTTTTCGAAAACTTTGATAGAAACAAACACTGAAAAAAAATTCATGCAACACATATGTTTGAAAAATGTTTCTTTATTTCGCACTGCGAAATTCTTTCATAAAATATGCGAAATACTTGGGTAAAAATTAAAAAATAAACTATTTCATATGGGATACGAACTCTCCTCTCACCACTGAGCTATTGCCGACTTAAATGTTTCGGGCTAAAAAGTTCTTTTAAAGTGTTTAGACCGGAAAAATATTTTTTAATTTAAATTAAGAAAATGATTCTGCAAAAAAATTACTTCAATGCAAAGATATGATAGAACATTTTCGAAAAAAAACTATGGGAGAAAACTGGAAGTAAACTCTTTAAAAAAAAAAAAAAAAAAAGTGAAAATCTGTTGGTTAAGAAGTATTGTGAAATATAAAATTAAATTTTAATGGGCGTGCCTCAGTCCATTTTTTTAAATGCAAGATTGTGTGCTTTTCTGAGCTCAAAGTGTGTGTAAAGTTTTGCAAAAGTCGGTAAAGTAGAACCACTTAAAATAAAATATTTAATTTTAAAGGGCGTGACTCCGCCCATTTTTTTAAATGGAAGCGAAGCTGGCTTTTTGCCAGCTTTCGCAGCAATCAAATAAGTAGAATATCATAAAATCAAATAAAAAAATTGTGGGCGTATCCCCGCCCAATTGATAACCCCCTCCTTTTTTGAAATCGGTTAAAATAATACGACAAATTTTCGTTATTTTCATAAAATTAAAAAAAAAAATTATTTAAGTTTAAAATTTTTAACGCACTAATAATCCCAAATTATTATTTTACTTATTAAGTAAAATATTATTTTTATTAAAAGTACATTGAAATTGATTATTGAGGGGTTTAGGTGAATCCTATGCGAATTTCACTGTTGCTAATGCAGATCATCAGGGAACCTTTAACCAAAAATTGTTTAGAACAACTAGAGTTATTATGTTAAACTTTCATTTAAACAGATGAGAAGCTCAACAACAAATAACAAATTGCCTAAAAATTATTTCGCAATATGTTTAAACGAAAAATTCGTCTATTTTGCGAAAGAAGTAATTGCAAGAATTTTTTTGCGAAATGTTGCAAGGATTATTTTCAGTGTAGTTATGCAAATAAAGTTCCTTAGAGTAATTTTTTCCCTTGAAATTAACTCATATTTACAGATACATTTTCACCATAGTCAGCTATTTGATTGGAGTATTTATATTCGCTACCATTGTTGGTCAGGTGGGAAATGTCATAACGAATCGCAATGCCAATCGCTTGGAGTTTGAACGTCTTTTAGATGGAGCCAAGACCTATATGAGACACCACAAGGTGGGCATGGTTTAAATTAATCATTTAAGGTATTATATTTTCATTTTAATTAACTCAGGTGCCTGGAGGCATGAAACGCCGAGTGCTGCGTTGGTACGATTACAGTTGGTCTAGAGGCCGCATACAAGGCGGAGGTGATATAAATACAGCTTTGGGCCTATTGCCTGATAAATTGAAGACTGAACTGGCTTTGCATGTGAATCTGAGTGTTTTGAAGAAAGTAACCATCTTTCAGGAATGTCAGCCCGAATTTTTGCACGATTTGGTGTTAAAAATGAAGGCATACATATTTACACCGGGCGATTCGATATGCCGCAAAGGCGAGGTGGCCCGCGAAATGTTTATAATAGCCGATGGCATTTTGGAAGTATTAAGCGAAACTGGCAAAGTTTTGACAACCATGAAAGCTGGTGATTTCTTTGGTGAAATTGGCATTTTGAATCTGGACGGCTTAAATAAGTATGAATGGATTTTTAAAAAGTCCAAATTGAAAATACATATTGCAATTAAGATATTTTTCAAAAATTTCAGACGCACTGCTGATGTTCGTTCGGTTGGTTATTCCGAACTATTTTCGCTATCACGTGAAGATGTATTGGCTGCAATGAAGGATTATCCCGAGGCTCAGGTGATTTTGCAAACGCTGGGTAGAAAACGTCTCATGGAAGTAAGGTGTGTCAACAAAAAATATGCCAAGGCACAAGCCGATAAAGATGCTGAAAACCTGCAAGGATCCCACCACCATCATCATCATCACAATCACCACGGTCATGTCAATCAGAGTGACAGCAGTGAAAATAGTACATCAAAGAAAATAGTCGATAAACTGAGACACGACGTTAAGGGCTTTCGAAGTGTTCTGAAGAAATCACGGTATTTAGCAGGTTTAAAATATGCTGCTTGAGTCAGGGATTTTCATTTCAAGCTTGTCTTATCATAGAATGCTTCTGCTTTTAAACATTTTTAGCCTTTAGGGGGAGTGCCGGAGCGACGTAGGCCCAAGTTCACGGTCTTTAGTTACACCCCTTTTAACACAGGGAAAGTTTACTTTGCAAAGTCTTAATTCAGCTGGGAGAAAGACAGAGGGAGGAATACTTTCTTTATCCTTCTGTCTTTCTCCCAGCTGAATTAAGACTTTGTAAACTAAGCTTTCCGTGTGTAAAAAGCGTGTTAGCAAATCACTGTACTTTGATTAATTATAAGGGCCAATTTCACCAACTCTAGATATAAATTCATATTTAAATGTCGATTTTTTATTAATATTTGTATGGAAAAATGAATTTTAAATATGAATTGATGTTTAAATAAGTTGGTGTATGTATTTTATACATGTTATTGGTTAAACCCATCATTACTGGTTTAATAAAGACAGTGCATTTGAGCTTTATAGTTTAAATTTTTCTTAATCGGCAACAAATCTTAATGAGCGATCATTTAATGTTCACAGCTTATTTTAACCCTTAAGGTATCATTTTAATAGACACTCGTGTCTGCCATGACTTTCACATCCGTGTGAAAGTGAATCTTTTCGTTTTACTTTCGACTGCACCAAGCAATGTGAAAGTAAATAGAATCGCCTTTTTTCCACAATAAAATTAATTTAATTTAAACGAAATCTTTTTTAAAATTAGGCTTGATATCTCATCTACCTAATTCGGAAATTTAAACCAATATATATTTGGTTTTAATACATAGAAAAGGGGACATGAAACACATGCCCACATTAGCAACCAATTTTGCAAAAATATTCGGAAGTATGCAGACACCAAAGTCATACGTGGCAAATATTTGAAGAAGAAAAAAAAAACAAAAATTTTCTATGAAATCATAAACTTATATAACGAATTTACTATGTAATTTACAAGGTTCTCATAAAGCGTTTCTGACAGGAAGAAAAAAAATCACAACGGGCCTTATTACGAGTGTCGTATTACGGCTTCGACTACGACGATTTTGTACTAGACTAAAAAAAGATGCAACATTTTTTCTTTAATCTAGCACAAAATCGTCGTAGGCGTACTCGCTGCGCGACGCTCGTACTTAAACCCAATATGTACATCTGACGGCATTTTGTAATCTTACGTCTGAACCAAATACATATGCAGTTATAAAACTGGTACTTAAGTCCTTCCACACATTTTTTATGGTGAATCGGCTCAGAAACCATCTAACCGTGTTTGGCACTTCTACATATCGTTTCATTAATATGGAAAGGGCCTACCTAACTCAATATTCTTGCTGTTAAATAATACGTAAATATATGTATGTAAAATAATTTTAAACTATCGTTCAATTCACATTTTGTGGTAGCATTATATTTCGTCACCTTAAATGCAAACGGACGTAACTACACTTTTATATTTTTTACAGGAGAAACAAAAAACGTTTCAAAATCAATAATAATGAAATTTTCTTGAAAATTTTCTTCGAAATTCACTTGTAGTATGGATACTTATATATTATTAATCATTTATTTGCTTTTTATATATATTTAAGCTTTTATGTTAGTTACGTTCCTTGCAATAAAAAATAGATGCATTCGTAGTTTGTTAAAATGAACAATAATCAATCAAAAACTCGATTTCGAATTTTCATGTAGTTACGTCCGTTTGCATTTAAGGTGACGATTTGCTTTTTGTTGCTTACGAAAATACAAATTAGCTTAGTTTGGCGACAATGACAAATGTGGTCTTATAGCCGTTTAGCTGTAATGTGTGTTCAATACACGAGCTTCACCCATTGTATAGTCGCCAGCGCTAAAGATCGATGGTTAGCAACTTCTTTTGGCCACAATTGCATGATACGGACACAAACCACATGCGGTTTCAATAGGACTGCGCTACGTACCACATAGGGCATAATGCACGAGCGATTTGAGGACCTGGTTATATATCACGTGATGTGAAATGAACATTTCGGATGCGCCCTACCCACCCAATCCAGCGGACATTTGCTCCGTGTTATGATTCATATACATATAATTGCATCGATAGGACTATCAAACGATTAAATTTTTTTTTTTATAATATCTTATACACACTTTACATATTTACTATGAAAGAGTCTTTGAATACATAATGGGTATGTAAATAGTATGTATCTAATATAATTTTGTTTTGTTTCATTAACATCCCGCTACAAAAAATAGGAACTTATTGTTTTCAGCCTCATTTTCGTAAGTTGTGTTTTCATCAGATCTCCTCTATCTACATTTGATCAAATTAATTTTGTTTTGATCACATCAACCCTGCGTTAAAACGGATTAAACATGTACATACATATGTATCTACATATGAATACATCAATACATACTACATATCGATTATAAAACGCCCCAACAACAAAATAATTATTATATATGTACATACATACATACTTATGTATATGATAATTATAATTATTATACATATTCATTTTATAATAATTTAACATACATATCGTCACCTAAAATCCAAAAGGCCGTAAGTACAATTTTTACTATTTTACAGGAGAAGAAAAAAAATCATAAATTTAATACTATATACATATATGTATGTTAGGTGCCAAATTGAATAATGAATAAAATCGGTATTTTTGAACATATGTGAATACAATTTTAGGAAAATATGTATTTTGGTTAATCACATCATAATCAATCAAAAAGTCTATTTTGAATTTTTTGGTTGTTACGGCCTTTTGGATTTTAGGTGACGATATGTACATATTGATCAACTTGTTTACCTCTTTTCAAACAAAACCTCTATCCTATCGGCCAGCAAAATCACTAAAACTGCATACATAAATACACATGCACACATCTATACATATTGTATGCAGACATTTACTAACCTGTGCAGTTATGTAGCAAAAAATATATAAAAAACATACATATCTACATACATATGTACATATATACACATAAAACGACGTGTACTGGCTTAACTTGTATGCTGACTGACGTCACACACAAAACAAAACAGTGCATACATATATACATACATACATAGTAAACACAACCAACCTATTGACTGACCAATTTGTTTTTTTCCCTTCATTAAACAAACCACATCTATCAGACAGCAAAATGTATTAAAAATGCATACACATACATACATACTATATACATACATACATACTTACCAACTTGTGTAGTTAATGGCACAAAAAAACAATGTGCATGTACATAACTACAGAACAAATAAATTTCTTTTTAATTCATCACACCCATCCGTCATCCAACAATATGCATGCATTAAACAAACATACATACATACACATAGAACGATGTGTATGCATCTTCATCAACTTGTATCGTGACGTCACACCAAAAATAAAATGAAATTTTTGTCAATTTGGGCTGCGTGCCGATTTCTTAATACCAGGCGAACAGAATACCAGCAAGCTGTTTATTAAAAAAAAATTATCAAAGTACTTGGGTCACGCTGTTGTTAAAAGCACGCACAGAGCGCTTCAAGTACGTAAATTTTTCGAAACAAAAATCCTTCACATACTTTTAGGCATTAACTAAAGCAATTACTTGAAGCGCCCTGTGCGTGCTTTTCACAACAGCCTGACCCAAATAATTTGATTTTTTTTTTCCAGAAAAGCAGCTTGCTGGTTTTCTGTTCGCCTGGTATTAAGAAATCGGCACGCGGCCCAAATTGACAAAAATTTCATTTTATTTTTGGTGTGACGTCACGATACAAGTTGATGAAGATGCATGCATACACATCGTTCTATGTGTATGTATGTATGTTTGTTTAATGCATGCATATTGTTGGATGACGGATGGGTGTGATGAATTAAAAAGAAATTTGTTTGTGTTGTAGATACAACAACGTCACGATACAAGTTATGTGTACGTATGTATGTATGTATGTATGAATGTTTTTTGTTTAATGTGTGTTGATTGATGACGGACGGATGGTTGTGTTAAAGAAAGAGTTGATCAATTTGTTTGGATTGCAGTTACATGCACATTGTTTTTTTATTTATTTATGTATGTATGTACATACATATATATTTTTCGTGACTTTAATAAACAAGTTAGTGTTAGTATGTACATATGTATGCATGTAGTATGTAAGGTATGTGCATGCACTTTTAATGCATTTTGCAGATGTAGTTTGTTTAATGAAGAGGAAAACAAATTGATCAATATAGGTTGTAGTTACTATGTGCATAAATATGTATGTACATATGTAAGTACATAAGTATGTTATTATTATTATTATTTATTGTGGCGTTTTACATTTGAAATGTGTACTATGTATGTATGTATGTATCTAATAAAAAATAAGCCTGACCCATTATTATTTATAAATTTTTTTTTAATTTGTCAACGCATGTCTCACCACCGATGCCAATTTAGGCCGTTTCGCTCTAGATATAGCGTGTTTAACTATGCCAAACTCGCTTTGTTTCGTCTTAGCGCATTTAATAAAAAACGCACTAAATTAGCGCATTTTGAATAAAATCAATAACATCATTTCAGTTCAATATTTTTTTATTTTTTTTTATAAATTTAACAATTTTCTAGTATCAAAAAAAAAACTCTGATAAAATTTTTTAAGTAGGTTAATGATTTCGCTGTCGCAAATAAAATTCCCTTGACTGTGATTAGGATTAAAAACGCATTTTAAAACTGTAAATGGCAAATATTTTGAAATTTTACAACTAAAAACATGTACATACTTATATGTATAAGTAAAAATTTACATAACTTATTAAGCATCTATTCCAGCTATAGTACAAAAAGCATTAGAATCGCAAAACTATTCGACAATTTATATCAAGCCTTATTTTCGATTTAATCGTAAGCGACAAAAACTAAATTTTTCAGGTCTTTTTTTAAATATTCCAATATATTTCTTTACGTAAATTGTCGCTTACGATAAAATTTAACAGCCCGCCCGTATCTTAAAAGTTATCAACAATTTTGGCATTTTGATAATTCTAAACTATGGGTAGGTCCATAAAATTTTAATTTCAAAAAAAAAAAGTATATTTTCGGTAATATGTCGCTTACGATAAAATCGAAAAAAGGCTCGATATGTTGTTACAAAGTTTGACAAATAAAATTAAAATAAAAACTATCGATTTCGATTATTTGGAAGGCGATTCTGAATTCTCTGCATTCAATAATTTTAAAAGCAATATTGCAAAATCTGGAAAAGGGTTGCTCAAAAAAATTAATTAATTAACTAACACTTACATATCTCAACTTTTTGGCTATAAACAGTTGACAATGCTGTAACTTAGCGTGTTTTGAGAAAGGGAATAGCACGTTGGGGTTATAAATAGTTGGCATCGCTGCTGTATCACACAGTTTCTATAAAGTACAAGCAGTTGTGGCCTTTGATGACGTCATGTGTGGTAGAAAATTATCTTCAAAACCGGAATGCGCCATTCATCTCGATTTGTTGCTGAAGTGTTACCGCAATATTAAAATTATTTTATGTGACTGATAATATTGGTGAAAAATTTAAAGTTCACTTTACCTTTCTTTCTCTTTTGCCAAAGTTAGGCTTAACTGCCTGGAATCTAATCGTTAAGTTGTAATAATGGCCGTATAATTCTTCTCTCTGGTGATCTTCTTTGAAACTTTTAGCCATTTTTTACTTCTACATAAAAGTGTTGAATACATTCTACACCTCAAATGCAAGGGTTTTATGGTTTCGTGTGCCGTTTCACCCTGAAAATAATCAGACATACACTTTTTAAAATGCCGGACAAGTATATTTTTTTTCTGGTACCAGTGTAATTTTCTAAGTGTTCAATCGGTTTCTATAAATTTCCTTTATCATGTTTAGGCTTAAAATATAATAGAATCATACAAACGAAACGAGGACAAGAAAGGTAGTTTTTATTCTATTATTCAAACAATGTTGTCATTAATTTCTTTTTAAAAAATCTAACAAATCTTTTGAGAGAAATTAAGCTGAAGAAGGCCTTCATACTTACATATCTATGTATATACTTATATGGAAAACCACTCACCACAATCTCTTTTAAAACAAATATTAAGAAACCCTTTTGCCTCAACCCAGCCCATAACTTAGCAAAATTCTATTCCTTCTTATTTTAAGTGCACAAAATTGTAGTATCTTTAATAAAATGTAGTAATAATAAAAATTTAATTATTATTTGTAGATACTTATTTATTATATGTTTCAGTCCAATCTGCTTCTATTATTTAGATATTTATGCATAATTATTCTAATTTTAAAATATATACTTATTTTTTTTAAATCTAGTACAACGCGTAGAAGCGACGAATCGTTAGAAATGCAGCCCTTGCACAGCACATCTCCCAAAAACGGCAAATCAATGTTGAAACGAATGTCACGGGTTCGCTCAGACGAAAAGGAGGAAGCGGCTGCAGAAAAAGAAGAATTGCGTGACAAGTCACCAAGTCCAATTGGAGCCGGTCTGCCGCTTTTACAAAGGCTGCGTTTGCTAAAAGAAAAACAGGTCAGTATTAATATTTTCTTTTCTTAAACTCATCTATTTCTTTTCAACTCTTCCAGTATTTTTCTTTGTAATGAATGTATTGAAAAAAGTATCTGTAGCTGTTTTTCCATTGTATGTTTTCATTATATTTTTCTATTTTTATTGAATTAAATTTCTTTTATTATTACATATTGCGAAAATGTATCAAAATGTGCAAGTAATTTTTAGTTTATGCAATTACACACTACTCAACATTCACCAGACATTTGATTTCTAATTTTAAATTAAAAAACTTAAGTACATAGATACATAATTTTAAATTCAGATGAAGACCTTTTGGCTTGTTTTTTTTTTTTGTCAAAGTTGGAAACGCAAGTCCAAAATATATATTTTTTTTAGAAAGAAAATTTCTTTTGAATTTGGCATCCTGCTAAACTCTTACGGTCAAACTTCAAAAAATGAAGCTAAAAGTTTTCGTCTAATGCAGAGTATTCCAGCAATAATAGCCCTCTACCTAAAAGCAGGGTTGTCATATTTTTTCCGACCTATTTCGTCAAATTGATTTTAAAAATTGCCAAAAATCTGTTTTATGTAGTTTTTCTTAGTAAATATTTGATAATAAATTTGATTTTTTATAAAAACTTTTTAATATAAATTTTTATAAAATTATCGTATCAAAATTTATCAGAAAATAGCCAAAATCGAGAAAAAAATCAGCTAAAATAATTTCTTGTAAATTTTTCCCATACAAATTCAATACGCATTAATAACTATAATTAATGTAAAAAAATCATCAAAATCAAAATGTTTGAACTTCTTGCAGACGAGTTTTGGTAGGATTTATTTTTGAAACTATTCCTTCAACAAACTAATTTTCCTGAATTAGAAAAATTTTGATGTTCAATTTTGTTAAAAAATAGCCATAATAATAGCCAACATATTTATCGCCAGAAAAATCACCACATTTAGTGAGAAATCGTCATATCTGGCAAGCCCTGACATCGATTGCCAGACGCAATCATGATCATAGAAATTTAACATTGATTATTTAAAATATTTTGGTCTTAGGCCGTCAGTCCAGCCACAAATCCCAGACAGGAGCAACCCCGTCGGAACCGTGGGAATGATTATAATCATTAAAATCATAATCCTGAATCATCACACGACCTTATTAATAGGGTAGAACGTCAGTTCTTACCGCTACCAATGACAAATTTTCAAACCTAAAAGTAGACATTAAGTACATAAAAACATATCAAGTCAACGAGAATTGAATGAGAAAAAAGGAAAAAAAAAACAAAACACATAACAACACAACCAAAATTAACTCACAATGTGTGATACCAAAAGAAAAAAAAACAAACAAACTCACCCGTGTTGTTTTTGTACAATGAGTTAACAGTATGAGGAACAACAAGGGGTATTGAAAGAATTGTTTTATTTTATACAGTTTTTTTTTGCATTCTGTTGTCAGGCACACAAACATACATACACAATTTTATATATTTCTCAATAATGAATGTAAATTTAATTCTTTTAAAAAGACATTGCAAGCAGTTTAATTAAATTCAATTTTATATTTTTCTCGGTAAATTTATTTATTTTATAAAGAAAAAAACTTTCCCATACCGGGAATCGAACCCGGGCCTTCTGGGTGAAAGCCAGATATCCTAGCCACTAGACCATATGGGATATTGATAGTATGTCGACAAACGAAATACAAATATTTACCGTTCAAACTGTTTGAAGTGGTGATTTAGATGTGCTTATATTCCAGTATTGTTGTTGTTATTATTTGTTTTTATTGCCGCTTGTTGGGCGTAATCAGTGTTACCATATGTGAAGATTTAAATTATTTTTGAATTTTAAAAATATACACATTTGGTAATTTTAGTATATTATTGAGGTTTCACTAAACTACTTAAATTATTTTCTCATTTGCTTCGCATACATATGTATGTATGTAACGTATTTTAGACATATTCTGTGCAGTAAATATTTTTTATTTAGCTTTATGTTAGTTATTTTTCTAGTTCACTATAAGCAAAATAATATTTAACTGAATTTTATTCCGATAAAATCAAGGTAAACTAATTAATAATTATTATTAATTATAATTAATAATTATTAATGTTATTATTATTATTATTATTAATTATTATTATACTTGAGTAAAATCACAAAAAATATTTGTAATGATAAAAAAAATTTTTAATCGACTTGATGAACATTTTTGAAAAACTTATTAGTTTAATATTTTTATTTGATCTATTATTTGTTTTAAATCCAAAAGCCTAAATAAATAAATAGATAATTAAAACATTTTTGAAAAATAAAAATGGCAACACTGTATTGCCATATGAGATATAAAAATATAACAAAGCTTTTTAATTATTTGCAGCCGTATTCATAAAAACTTTAAACCGCGTTTCAAATATTGTTTAAGCAAAATTCGCTAAAATTGTATTCATAATAGAATTTTAGCTTAAAAAACGGTTTTTAAACCTTGCGTAAATCAGCAAATTTTAAAATTGACTGCCCCCATGTTTAAACCAATTTTAAGATGACGTTGTTGTAATTTTGCTTCGTTGTTGTTTACATTTTGAACTTTACCTGTATGTACATATGTGTGTATGTATGTATGTACTTATGTATGAATGTATGTATGCATATGCCCGTGTTATTTAGAAGAAAACAATGTAATTTTTTTTTTATAGAAACTATTGCCGAAATAACAAATATACTCCAAAGAATATTTAAAAGAAAAGGAGCGATCCAGTTTCCATTCCCAGTCATTGTTTTCTCATTTTATGTGTTAACAAAAATAGTATAATTGTAGAAAATTAACTAGTGATGTATAAACACTCACAACAAACAAAATAAAGCTCGTTATTCTAGTGCTTCTTTATCTGCAATAAAATAAATAATATAAAAAGCACTTTTAACAAAGATTTGTTGTGAACTTTTTTTATTATTTTATTAAATACAAGTTGGAACATATCTTTTATTTTATAGAAACAATATTTCTCTGAAAACCGACAAATAAACAAAATAGACACGAGTACTTTGTGAGTTAACAATCGTTGTTTTGCAGAACTAATATGCAAGTGACAAATAAAGAATACAGTGTTGCCACGATATTTTAAAAAAATTTAGTTAATTGATTTTTAGTTAAAAAACTGATTATGAATACCAATATTTAAAAAACGTTATTTAGCCTCAAAACGTTTTTTAACTAATATGAATTTTAAACCTCAATCAACTTTTTTTTATGAATACGGCTGTTGGTATTTTGCACTCCAACTGCGTGTCGTAGGTGATTTTGTTTGTTTATTCACAAACATTTATAAAAAATATTTTTTTTTTGCTGATATTTATAAATAATTTCAGTTTTAATGCAACATTTTGTAGTTATTAATACGTTTGAAATAAAAAGTTTCAACTGAAGTAAATAAAAATTCAATGAAATCATAGATCTAGAGAAAAAGGAAAATGTGACAGAAACAGAGAAACAAGTCGATCAGCTAAAAGTCGATTTTGAGCCGCCGCCGAAGTGTCCGGCTTGTTTCGGCTCACAAATGTTAGCCGATAAAATTTTAATGGAAACATGATATAATAAATGTAAGTTTTTTTATTCAGGAACGAATGTTAAATATCCTTTCAAATGTCAAATTAATTGAAGAATACCAAGGCCGTCGTGACTGCACTTCATAAAACTGCGATAAATCTGCGCACTTGGGAGCTCTGGCTATGAAGACATTCATACAATGTTTACATACACTCTTCATTAATCATCGATTACGGCCAACAAAAAAATTTTGGTTCGCACATGAATTTGTTTGTCTATTGTGACCCGCTGATGTTCATGTTTTGTTTTTATTCGAAAAACGTAAGATATACCTCACATAGAAGAATATAAATAAATACTTTTCTTGTTATTCTGTCGGATCTACCTATAGGTACATATATATATGTATACATATGTTCACGTACGAACAAATTTATTGTTTTGAAAATTTTGTTGTTTTTTCGCCTTTTTTTTAAACACTTATTGTTACTCTATGCGGCAACTAATTGGAAAAAGGTTGCCAAAAATTAAAAAGAGAATCAAAATCGAATGGAGACGTTTGTTTTGTAAAGATTTTTGATAGAAAATTTAATATAAATAAGCAATAAAAAATAATGTAAAAAAACTAAAGCTAATGTCATATTTTTCATACAAAATTTTCCTAAGATTGATTTCAAAATACATTCTACTTTTTTTATGAATATGGGGGGGGGGGGGATACAATTTAAAACAACAAATAAAAATCCTAAAATTAAGAATGTTTCATTTAATTACTTTTTGATGCATTTCCAAAAAAAAAAAAAAAATAAAGACAACGGCTGAAAGTCTCTTAACGGCTCTAGCCGACTTTTAACAGCCGCCGACATTTATTTACCTAAGCCGCCGCCGACGACATTATTTATCGACTTGTTTCTTTGGATAGAAATAAACAAAAAAAAAAAATGTTTTTTTTAAATTAATTTTATAAACACACCTGGAACGAACGACGCATTTTTTCTTACGAATATACGAATGAAAATGCACACAATCAGTTCGTTGAACGAAAGTTGCCGTGCGTATCAAATTGCGATAGATTCAAAGCAAAAATAAATTTTAATATTTTGTTGTTTCAAAACAAAAACAAATTTTATAATTTTAACAGCCTTATTTATAAAAATTATTAAGGATTTATAAAGGCTTAATAAGAAACATTTTGTATTAAAATTTAAAAAAAAAAATCCTTTATAAGATCTTAATAATTTTTATAAATGATGCCATCAGTTCAGAAGTGGTGTAAACCACATCAATTTGTTTAAACAATTGCTTTTTAATTATTTAATTGCTTTATTACGAAATGATTTTCAGCTCCATTTTCTTTAGGATACCAAAAGTTGGTTTACAATAAAGGCCGAAGCACAATGAATCCGTCATACGTTATACTTCGCCTTTTTCAACTAACATTATCGCAACGACGGAGAAGGTTGGCACAAAGAGTACTTTATTGACGGAAGCATTTGAACAGCTTCAATAGGTTGATTCTCCATTTTATTTATAAAATTCAATTTTTTTTATTTGATTCGTTTATTTTTTTGTTTAATTTTATTTCTGCTGCCACAAAACACAAAAACCTAATTCAGAACATACTAAGAAAACCAACCAATATCTGTCAAACTACTCAACGTATGCAAAAAGTTAAAAGTTGACCAGTTTTTGTACTTAGCGTTGACGGACACGTACTGAATGTAACAGCCCTCATAAGAAACCATGTATTTCAACTTAGCTGTCAGTTGAAAAAGGAGAAGTTTAACGTATGACGGATTCATTGTGCCCCGGCCTTAACTGGTCAACTTTTAACTTTTTGGGTACGTTGAGTAGTTTGACAGATATTGGTTGGTTGTTTTGGTATGTTCTGATTTATGTTTTTGTGTTTTGTTGTAGCAAAACTAAAATTAAACATAAGAAATAAACGAAATAATACCAAAAATTGAATTTAATAAATAAAATGGAGAATCAACCTATTGAAGCTGTTCAAATACTTCCGTCAATAAAGTACTCATTGTGGCAACCTTCTCCGTCGTTGCGATAATGTCAGTTGAAAAAGGCGAAGTATGACGTATTCATTGTGCCCCGGCCTATCATCAATTTCAAGACTTTTTTTTCTTATCACTACTTATGTATTATTAATAACTATCACTAAGTTTATGTCCGACATTGGTTGGGCCTAATAATTATACTTTAGATTTAAGATTTGAATACTTATTGTTAGTTCATATTTGAAGATACAATAACTGCCTCTTCCACTATTTCGAAAGAAGGTCTTCATTCGCCTTCTAAGCGATAGAAAACTGATTTACATTTCCCTATCTTACTTCTGTACGAACATTGACTCGAACGACAAGTCGTTAGAAAACGTAAGTGTTTTCATACAGATTTTCATACCACTAAAGGTACCAATAGACGACATGTTTTTCACATTGTATGTGCCAAAATTTACATATGTAAACGGAAACATGTCGTGTGTTACCTTTAAAACATTGCTTGTGTAAAAAACATGACAAAAGACATGACATTATTTGAAATAGAGCGTGCTCTATTTTCTTATGTTAAACATACAGCTCCAAATGTCTATGTCATGTGAACAAATTCGTCGGCGGTTGATTATGTGCTTTATGATTAACCGTCTGAATGAAGTATTTTTCAAGACAAATAAATTATATATTTTTTTTTTAATTTAACGTTGTCGTTTTATTAAAATGAGTCCAAAAATGTATAGATTTTTAGATACAACCTCAACGTCTTGTTTAAAAATGAAAAAAATTGAAAAAGCACATTTGCGTCGCCAGTACTTCAGCGACGGAACCAAAAATATTTCGACGGCTGCAAGCCGTTTATAAAACAAACTACGTGGATATTTATGTACTGAAAAAGAAGAAGTGATACTACATGTACGTTTGTGACCCTAAATTATAAACCTTATGTAAATTAACCAATATTGACAAGCATAAAGAAAAACATACGAATCGAAAACTTGAAAAAAAACACATGTAAAAAACATGTCGTCTGTTGGCACCTTAACTCGAATGAGTAGTCAACAAAGCGAACACTCAGTCAAAATCACTCACTTGCTATTTTGCTTTCGTGTAGTACAATTTATTTGCAAAGAATTCAATAAAGTTTCTAAAATTATTATTTTATCGCATTATAATTTTTTTTATTGCTATTTCTTCAATTTATTTTTTATTTGTAGAGAAAAATCATAAAATATTTATGAAAATATTATTGAACACTTTTGTTTTGATTATTGTTTTATGTTCATTACAAAAAGTACTCGCACATTTTAAACAAAACGAATGCAGTTGTAAAGCAAAACAGTAATAACAGGCTGTTGTTGTGCGACTATTTTGTTGAATTCTTTTTCGTTATTCAATATGGTTGTATTTATTTTCATGTAAATGTTAGTAAGTGTAAAAAAAAAATGCTAGAAATACTTCAAATATACAAATTGGCAATTTTGAATTGAAATTTTTTTATAAACACGTAAAACAAAAAAATGACATACGTAATCACAAGCGAAAGAAAGCTGACGACAGAGTGGAATGAAAATGTAATAGAATTCGAGCGACTAGGTTTCTTTCGCAGAGTTTTTCTTTCGACATAGTGGAAGTGGCAGTAAATAATAAACATGTATTAAAAAATAAAAAAATTCAATACTTGGTATCGATTTTTGCATTAATTTTTATTGCAAGTATATAATCATAAAGGGAAATTGTGAATAAAATTCCGAGAGAAATTTTTCCCAGGTAACAAAGAAATTCTAAATTTTATTCATAATTGCCCTAAAGGTTTTTTTTTTTTTTTTGGTATGAATATATGAATTATACTTAATTTGGTATCCATGGGCTACAAAAATATCCATAGAAACTCACATATTTGGAGTAGAGCTATTAGGTCGTCATAATGAATTGTATTTCAAAAGACGAGTTTGCGCAAGTTCGTCGAACAATGCGAAGTTCCTCGTTCGTCCCAATTGTGTTTATATTCAGGGCTATCATGAATAAAATTCCGCGTGAAATTTTTCACGGGGAATAATTCCAACTAATAGCAAGTAATAGGGAAAACAAAAAATTCTAATTGGAAAAGGGAGAAATTTCACGCGGAATTTTATTCATGATAACCCTGATTATAATCATGGCAATCATGAATAAAATTCAAAAATTTCCAATTCGAATTTTTTGTTTTCCTTATTGCATACTTGCTATTAGTTGGAATTGTTCATCGGGAAAAATTTCACGCGGAATTTTATTCATGATTTCCCTGAATATGTTTTTCCCTGTTGCTTTCCAGCAAACAAATTTCAAAAAAGGTAATCGAGTTTGGAATTAAGCATTTTTGGTGGAAGCACTTCCCTACTGGATTACCAACTTAATGATTTTAACAAGGCGTGAGACTAAAATAATCGATTCTTGAGAAGTACTTACATTTTTTTTATTTGTCAACATTTCACGTAATTTATTTCGTCTAAAAAAATCATTCTCTTCATTTAGCAACTTGCACGTCATTTTTTAAATTTTAGGTAATGTGATTTGTAAGCGAGTAATGAAAATTGGCAATCAGAAAAGTAAGTCATTATATGACAAGTAGTTCTAATGGTAATGTGTAATTTTTTGCTGGGTTGAAATAGCTATTTGAAATAAACTGGGAATGAAATCGTCATAAAAAAAACGTTTTCAGTTTCATATTGTAGTGGAATGAACCTGACGATTAATTAGGCTCAATTAAACAGAGATTTTAATTTAATTTTAAGGTTAAACAAATTAATTAAATTAATCAAGTTAAGTTAGTAATAGCGTTTTATTTTTACTAATAATAACTGTTTAACGTCGTCCGTTGAAACTTTTATTGATGGTGTTTTTGTGATTGTTTTATGTATCTTCATTAGAAATGTACAAATGTCATGATTTGTAACATGTGAGTCACGCATTAGTCACATGTGAATCACTCACGATCGTGTATTTTCTTGCTTATTGAAATGGTTAAATGTATTTGAAGAAATTTCGTTTAAACAATTTATTTACTATTGAAAAAACTAAACCTGACATCCATCATAAAGACCTTCAAGCATGTTCATTAGTGTTTTCCCTTACATTACTCAAACAAATTGGTCAACACTATCTCAGTATTAATTTTTAAAAAGTCAATTACATAAAAATTTAATTAACATAGTCCATGAGTATGGAGAATGAATTTCCTGCATAAATAATAAAAAAAATTAATTAAAAATCTTAGTTTTCTTTTAAAACAAGTTTAGCATTTTATCTTGCTTGTCGCTTTGTACAAACAACGTTTTTATATTCTTTTGCCATTTTATGTTTTTTTTTTTTTTTTTTTGAAACCACGCTGTTTTTATTTCTGTGTCAATCCCCGCTCCTAAAAGTAGTTTTGTATGTGTCTTTATGTGTCTTGCACTAGGATCGCGAAGAGCGAGCTGTTAAGTCCACACCACCACAGAAATCTCCACCTCACTCACATGTAACCTGTACGTTATCGCCACAGGAATCAATACAAGAAGAGCCCGAACGGGAGATAAACGAGGGACTCCCCTTAATTCAGCGCCTGCAGCAATTGAAGATAAAAAACGATCCTCCCCATACTGTACATGAAACCAGTTTACCGGTATTTAATATTTTCTTTTTTTCAAACACTATGTAGTTTTTTATTTTTTAGCACAAATAATTAATATTTAATAAATTTTATAGATTTTAACTGCAGCAACTGAAAAGTTGAACAATTTAGAAAACATATCCAATAATAGCAATGCGGCTTCAATATCACTTATAGCAGCCGCTCAAAATAAATCTTCGTTGAAGGTTTCTTTTCGCCAAAGAATACAACAGTTACAGCAACAGGGAGCCGATAGTGAATCGCCTAGCTCCGCTAAGGGGAGCTCAAAGGCAGCCACTGAAGCAATGAGTGAAAAGGCTTCATCAAAAATAATGCTGATGATGAATGCAAAAAAGGAACCACCCAAGACTTTATCGGTCATAAAATGCGGCAAAATAGAGGAGGCGACAAATGCTGTTTATAACACAGAGGGGTCCAATAATAAATCTCACAAACTCTCATCCAGCTCCCACATTCCAAACCAAATTTTTAAACCGTCCACAACAGCAAGGCCTACATTTGTAACCGATATAGACACCCCCATCAAGCCCTGGTCCAAACTAAAATTGGCAACGTTAATATCATCGAGTTATACAAGCTTAGCCACTTCAAACACTTCATCGGAAGACTTCACTTCCCCCTTGAAAATCTACTCAATGGGAAGTATACCCCAGCAAGTTGTTAGTGAGGAAAAGCGTTCGAAAATTTCAAAATTAATGCCACCTTTAAGTCTAGTAAAAGAAACACCAATGGCTGATAAGACGTTAACAAGCGGTACAGCTAAACAAGCAGTATCATCGGATAAGGCAAGAAGGCCCTCCAAGAATGGCAGGTCACTGAAGCACGCCGTTTCAAATCAGACAAAATTCTATCAGTCAGTGTTTGACCTTTCGCCCGAGTACAGTGGCTTGCCGTTTGTTAAACGTTTAAAGATCTTAAACGAACGCCAAAAATTGGCTGAACTCGAAAGGGTTCTGCAGACCCGAAGTTTTAGCTTAGATAGTTCTCAACCGAACAGTGCCCAGATGTCTGAGGCTCTTTATCGCTGCCACAGTGATGCAACTGGTATAAATTCGCAATACTACACGGCCTATGATTCCAGTTCAACGACATCGACCACCAATACATCCACGTCAGAAAAATCCAAACGTTCCCATTACCAAAGACACCGTTTAGATACAGTTCAACACGATTACGCACCTCTAAGTCCGGAATGGAACGAAACGCCCGAAAGGAGAAAACTGAAAAGTATACTTAAGAAAATTAGCCATGAAAGAGAGCACAAAGGTCTGACAGATGAAATGGAAATGCAAATGCATTGCGGCGGCCTGTCGATGGAACCCACCATTGAAGGGTACGTGGCGAGGCACAGTAAACTGTTCAAGAGTGTAACATTCAATTCAACTCTTTCTAGCCCTCCTGGCAGTGTCGCCAACACACATTCCGAGAACACAAAAGACGAACAACAAAGTCTTAGCTCACCCAATGCCGCTACTGCTTCCCCATCATCGTTTTATATTGAACCTGTTATGTCACCACCCGATCTACTGAGAGCTGAATCGATTGCCACCTCTTGTACAAGTGCTAATTATTCTCAAAACTTTCAAGTGGATAATAACAACACTAGTGGCAGTAGTTGTACTCTTAAAACTTTTCCCACAGACTCTTACCCGCATTCTGACACTAGCACTAGCCATGATTTATGTCATGTTCCAATGACAAAAGGTAACTTTTATTTAAAACTTAATTATATTTTCACATAATATAATTCTACTACCGATTTACCACTAAAACCCATCCACACACACACACTCCCGTACCTCAATCTATAACCTGATGCTTTTTTATATTAACCCCTATTCAACGCAGCAGCAGTTATATTTATTTAAAGTACAATTAATTTCACATTTAACATTCACCATAAAATGCATTTTAATACAATTGAAAATCTTCACTTAATTTGGCATGAAATTTAAATCAAATAGACACAAATATACCAGCGTATTTGGTTATGCTGCAGGGCAACTGGATAAAAAAAAAACGTATACAAATTTTGTATTTAGTTGTATAGAGCGATAAAAATTCCTCAAGGTTATCCTTGACAGAGATCTATGGAAAACAAAATTTACTGATTTGCTGTCATTTACTTCGATAACTTCCACAAGAATTTTAATTAAATGAATTAAAAATTGCTTATTAAACCGCTTTTTAAGATGATTTTTTTTTTTGGCTGGGAATCATTCGTCTTTACAACTTCCTGAAAATCCTTGAATAATTCTAGGGTCAAAGAATTATTTAATTGCATGAATTTTACTAGAATTATGTAAGAAATACAGCATTCCCTACTCTGGCCGATATACATGTGCGTATGTATGTATGTAAATCCAACACAAAGCAACCCTGCAGTCAGACTGGGGCCAAGTGTCTCTATGTCAACACTAAAACTCTAGTAGTAGTTACATTGTCTACAATTTCTCTTTTATTCGTCAGTATAAAATAAAGAGAGAAAACAGATGTGGTGTATTTCTGGTGGATTTTACAACGGCTTGTCAATATACATAAATTAAGTTATAGAAATGTACCAGTAAATTTCTGGTTGGTATGTCTCCATGTTCCCATAAGAACTATGAATTCACTATCTAGTCAATTGTTTTAGTGTTACTAGTAGAATTTCAATGACAAGCACATGCTAAATGTCTATAGCACAAAGTATTATATGGGGAATAGTTGTAGAGTAGTACTGGTGACAAAGTCAAAAGCGACTCAGTACATTTTCACCATCGACATTTCCTTCAGGGAAAGTACAACCAGCGTTGCCATAATATTGAAAAAAAAGTGAATTTAGAACAAAAGAATTAACTAATGGCGTTTTCTTGTCTAGAAAAAATTTTTGCATATTACGCATTTGAGTGAAAATTCTCAATAAAATATAAAATAAAATTAGTTGTTTTTTTATGGGAATTGTTAAAATTTAAGTTTAAAATTTTTAAACGCACTAATAATCCCAAATTAATATTTTACTTATTAAGTAAAATATTTTTTTTTTTAATTAAAAATACATTGAAATTGATTATTGAGGGGTTTAGCTGGATCCTATTCGCATTTCACTGTTGCTAATGCAGATCATCAGGGAACCTTTACCCAAAGTTTCTTAGAACAACTAGAGTTATTATGTTATAAACTTTCATTTAAACAAATGAGAAGCTCAACAACAAATAACAAAGTTGAAACAAGAGAACAAGTTGACTGACTACAGTATTGAGAGATACCATTCACTGAAGTTTTGTCGAATGATTCATGATTATGTTGACCCATTATCACTAAAATCCTCATTTTCAATTCCTACCAATTTATTTTAAACAATAATTATGGTATGTAAGTATACGTATGTATGTGTTAAAAATATTTATTTGATTGAAATTTTTATAACACTTGAATTTTAACCATTAATAATTTGAAAAGCTCTTAATTTTCGTATTTAGCTTTTTTTTGAGAATGCGGAACAACGAAGAGTGTGTAGATACCTATAAAATATAATTTTATTTGATTTTTGATTAACTAATTTCAGATGCACGCTTTCGCTATTTAGCAAGAATGCATTGCAATTCATTTTCTATGAACACAATTATCTTTAAAATTTTGCACTTTTTCTATTTTGCTTTCTTCCCTTAGAATTGCAA
The DNA here is from genome assembly GCA_949987645.1 of Tachina grossa. Lineage (NCBI taxonomy): Eukaryota > Metazoa > Arthropoda > Insecta > Diptera > Tachinidae > Tachina > Tachina grossa. The sequence goes on along the minus strand of OX465277.1, from coordinate 23,041,231 downwards.
GAGGGACAAGACTGTTATAATCAAATTTTGAATGGCATCAACAATGTGATACGTACACATATTAATGAAATACATACGAAATTTGAATCACAATTTTCCAGCCTGGCAGTGGAAGTTGAAAAAAGAGATGCTCTTATTGCTCATCTGCAATCTAAGCTGAAGACGCTGGAACTCAATATTCCCTCTACAAGCAGAAGAAAAACTAATCGAGAAAAAAGCTCCAGTCAGTGCACTGAAGGTGGCCTTGCTGAAGATGCACATATTGATGACAACAGCAGTTCGGGTTCATCAGCAGAGTTGCTTTTCATGGTAATTGATAATTTTTGTGAATTTTTTTAAGGATTCCTTTTTTATATATAACATGGTCAGCCCAGGTCAGAATTTAGGTTAGGTTGAAAAGATAGGCAATCAATATTGAGCCAATCCATTTGGGATTACACTTATGCTATCATAATATGTTGTGCGCTCTCAAGATATATTATTGCGGAAGGGGTGAAGTACGCAATAAAGAACCATAAGAACATATTGAACTTAGTCAGATTAGAAACCTTGTTTCCGAAATATACCTCCTTAGATTCTTTCAGTTTGAGTCCATTAGATTATCCATATCTTAGGAATCCTATTTTCTCAAAAGTCTTACGATTATGTAGGATAGTGAATCACGGTCTTTACACCTTTTGAATTGTACATTTTTTGAGTTGCCTGAAGTCATTGTTTCGTTCAAAAAATTACTGTCGAGGAATTGGAAAAAGTTAACGTTCTAATGAAGTCTTCGATTTATAGAATCTTCGTATATGAAGAATGTTAGGACGTAAGGTAGCAGCTAAACTTTACTAAACTAGAACTCTAGGAAGGCTGAGTCTCTTATATATACATATACCTAATTTACATTAAGCATTTTTTTCATGAAATTAATTGCATGAAAATTTTTTATTTGTCAATAGGAGGCCTGGAGGACCAACTCGTATCAAAAAAGTTGTTAAAAATGTATCAGGGATTCATTTTACGCCCTTTTTTATACAAAATTCTCTTTTATAGCGCTGCAATTAGCAAATAGAAAAAGTTGCGTGCAACAAAATTCATGAAATTTCATGAAAAAATGCTTAATGTAAATCAGGTAATACTTTCGTTCTCGCTTTATGTCAGCATGTTGTACATCTGCTTGCCTACGTATGGATTAAACGAACGGAGAGCGAGAGAGAGAGAGAGAGAGAGAAAGATCATATAGAATCATCCTTTAGAAATTTTATTCCTAAAGCGAGACGTGGAAACGCCTTTCGGCCAATAGGCAGGTAGACTTTGCAACCGAATACCACTAATATTAAAAGCCTTGTGACAAGCTTGCTGACCGAATAAAAAGTGTATATCAAAATAAATTCAGTGAAGTGCGTCTTTGACTCGCACACAAAGGGTACCGTTCGGACACTAAATATCGTTACCTCAATATATTAAAGCCCTAACTTACTATTTTTTTAAGTCCAGTTTTTTAATATATTTCGATAGAAGACCATCTAATGAATCGAAAAATGCAAAAATCTCGATTTAATGAGTTAGGGCCTTTCTATATTAAGGTAACGATATGTTATACTATATGAACTTTAGCCTATGTAATCGAATATCGTACCTGATATGGACACTTGTTAACAATTTTTAAGTACCCGGTAAACTTTTTTTGGTTTTTGGCGATCTTTCTTAAATTTGGCGGTTTTTGCTCGTTTTTGGGATTTTTTTTAGATTTTTGGCGTTTTGTTCATTCGTTCATGCTTGGCGATTTTTTTCGGTTTTTGGCGATTTTTTCGTTCTATCGATTTTTTATTTTGGTATTGTTTAGTTTTAGCGTTTTTGAAAATTTCAAGAGATTGCCTCTTGCGATTTCCAATATCAAGTTTACATAGTCAAAATTACATAAACTGATGGAGTACCCTTTGATTTTGATTTTTAAAATTTGTTGTAATCTGCATAAAAATACACTAACTTTGAACATTTTAAGTGTCTATACACATAATTGTCTATATATTACACTAGCATTTCAACATTTTTCTCCGCTCGCTTTAGAACACCCTTTAATTTTTAACTTTTTTTGTTGTAGCGGCCAACATATTCTGTGAAAATTTCAGGTCCGTAGCTCTTACGGTTCTTGAGAAAACAACCTGTGCTAGACGGACAGCGTAGCGAAAACAATAGGGTTTCTGTTCATTTTTGGTGTACGGAACCCTAAAAACCGCCTCCTTAAAATTCAATCTATAATATGTTGGGGGGGGTCTACTTTGTAATTCGAAACTAAAGCAAATGCTTTCGAATTGTAATGTTAATAACATACAAATTCGAAAGCATTTGCTTTCGTTTCGAAATACAGAGTAGACACCTTGATTACTCCTGAACTATTAAAGGAATTAGTAAATTTATTACAATATCATTTCGCATCAATCATATAAGATTCACATTTGCGTTACTGTTGCCCACACAAAATTGACTCCTAATGATGGTCGCTTTCCAATTTTAAATAACAACAGTGCAAAAAAAAAAAAAGAAGAGGTGTCTAAGGACATACGGAAATAGCTATGCTGCTTAGTTATATAAAACAAATTTCATGTGCCAAATAACAATGCAATAAAATTATTTTATAGTTTTTATAATGTTTCCATTTATTTTCCATTATTTTCTTTTCTAGCGGCGTACAACTAAATTAATGTATTGTTTGTGATCTCTAGTTTGTGCTCATATGCAAAAACAATACAAAAACAAATTGAGCAATCCTTCTAATTGTTTTTGTTTCACTCACTTCAAAGAACGAAACAAAACAAAATCAAACAATTTATTTCGCTTATTTTCGTACTCTGCTTTTAAGAACAAAAATAAAACAAAAATAAATTTATAACTGTAATAGTGTCGATTATTTTTGTTACGAAAGTCACGTCCTAACTCCTGTATTGCGCAATAAATAGCTTAGCTATAAAATAGAAAAATAAAAATTTTTTATGCACAGAGTTTGTTTGTAAGAATTATGGCGAATTTATTTAACTCCTTATTAACGCTCTTATTATATTTTTTTTTATAGCGCGGGGATTCCCTGGATACTGTTTTTACATCTTCGCCCCCTTCACAAGCGAAAAGACATTGCACATGTTCGCCGAAAACGAGTCGAGACGATTTCGCTGCATCGAACTATAATCAATATTGTAAGACTGCCGGCAATGGAACAAAAAGTAAAAACGGTAGCAACTGGTCCATAAATCAACCAACCGTTCTGGCAGACATTCACGGAAATCTATCTCACATTGGCAATAGTGTCATCTTAGATATTGGCGAGAGCACGAGTTCAAGTTCATCCTCTGAGCTGTTGCAAGGCGATGTTGGACGCGGCGAAGATGAGGATAATGAGAGTTCTGATAATCATGTTCACCACAACGATTGGGAGGTTAGAATGTTGGCAGCCGAAATGGAAAAGCAAGAACGAAGGCGAGTTCTCTCCTTATCCGATAATTTGCATCACAGTGGCACAAAATTGTATGCGAGCAGCATACGAAGACGTCGAAAGTTCAGCGACACAGAAACAGAGTACAGTGAAACCGATGCAGAGCATGCGCACGGCTCAATACGTCAGCGGGCCTCTAGTCTGGATCAATTCAACTTACGTTACGGCCTTGGCAGGCGCGGTATATTCAAAGCAATGAGCATTGATCGTGATAAAGATGATAAACTTTGAAAACTAGTCAAGAACACAAAAAATCGGTCTTATGTTGATAGTATTTTAGACAGCAATTTAAAGCAATTTTACAGTATTGAAAGGTACAATTATATTATAGTATAATATCTTCTTTTAAGATTTAAAAGCAAATACGTTGGAAAAAACAAGTTAAAATTAAAAGAACCAAAAAAGCATTTAATGTTAAGGAAAAAATAGTGTCGTTGCAAAATGCAGTTGTGTAGTTTGTAAAATTCTCGTTTTCGATATCCTATGACACCAAAGTTTTCCTAATATGTAGTACGAGTATGTTGCAGATAGAGAACATTTTCGTTTTAATAAAATAATTGAAATTAACTTTTTATATTTATCCAAAATATACATACAATTCCTATAAGGAGCCTGCCTGTCTAATTGCAAGAGATGAAATTTAATTTAAGTTTTCTTTTTGAAAAAAATTTCCCTAAAAATAAATTAGTAAAATGTTCTCTATAGCTGTTAAAAGGCGTGAGAAAAATGTTTTTTATATTGTAAATACCTCTTTAAAATAAGATGAAAGCCTATATTTTTAAGATAAAAAAGAAAAAAAAACTACTTTAGTATAATGAAATCTGAAAGCTTTAATAACTTATATAGATTTATTAAAATATGTATAATGAATGTAAAATACTAATATATTTACGATAATTTTTTATTACTTTCTTACTTAAACTATTAATTTGTTTGTCAAAGGCCGCGTCTCTCTCTCTCTCTCATACACCTTAAGGCCAGTTTAAAATTTAAAGATTTTTTCACTCCACTACACTTGAAGTCTCTCCTCCAATTGCCTTTAAAATCAAATCATAATTCCCCATTTTAAAAATCAGAGTCTGAAGGAATATTGTACATATCAAAGATATGATTGTATTTCGTGGGGGCTTGGGGATTTGTCAATGTAAAATCGTTATACATTTGTAAGAGAGTTACCAGCTTAAAAATGTTTTCTTAATCTGACATAGTAATTTTTGATACCCTGTATGTAGCACAGTTTGTATTATGAAATCTTAGGTACTCTTCTAAACTTTTAATAACCATCATTTTGGAAAGGGTTAATAAAATCAGAAGATATTTGCCTAAGGCAAATATTATGGCATACCATCGCTTTACTATTCGAAGGTAAAAATCTTTTATATGGTAAAATCTTTTATCTTTTTTTTAACAACAATAAAATGCTGGAAAAACTTATAGAAAACACTACATCCAAGTTAAGCAATCGCAAGATTCGAGAAAAATCAAGAAGTATTATTGGTTGTTTCTATAAAAACTGAAAAAGAAAAACGTTACAAGAAGTCTCATCGAGAAACTATTTTTTTTCATGAGATGATGGCAAATTTGTCGTCTAGAAAAGTTCTCGCCAAAGTTACAGAACATAATCGTAACCCACTTTCAAATACATTCCTCTCACACTGAGTCCTGTATAATTAGGTATCATTCGATTGGAAGCCACCGGAAAATGCGCCTCTACCAACGATTGTAAGGTTTTTCACACTCTCTATCATTGAACCTTTTTTATTCCGATTTATTGCCACTTTTGAAATATGATGCTAATACTATAGCATTTTGTGACATAGCAATTGTGCGTACTAATGGCAACGTTTGTCATTTCCGATATTTTTCGTTGCGTGGCATTGTTTTCCATATAAATTGACGGCATTACACATTTTGAAAATTACACCACAAAATAGCAACACAAGAAGTGCCAGCAGAAAATGTAATCTTCTGCAGTCCAATCAATGATGCCAATTTAGTGCCTTTTGCACTAGATTTAGTGACTTTTGAGTCATAACAGTGCGCACTTTCTTCAGTTTGCCACCAAATTGTACTCTTTTTAGCAACTCTAAAGCAGTAACCCGCAAGCAGTGTTACCATATGTGAAGATTTATCTTATTTTCGAAGTTTTTCGGGATGTTAATAAGACTAAAAGATTTCTTTGTTAAAAATAAGATTTTTAAGATTATGATATTTGGTACTTTTAGTATGTTTTTTAAGGTCCTTTTGACTAAAGTACTGACATATTTTCTTCTTTCCTTCATCAAAAGTATGAATTATATGCATACATATATTTATCTTATACATGTTCTATTCAGTAAATATTTTGTGTTATTTACTTTTACGTTTGTTCGTTCATTTGAAACAAAATAAATTTTTCCTGAATTTGAATTCAGTAAAACTAATGCATATTAATATATTTTGAGTAAAATCACTCAAAAAAAGATTTTTAATGAGAAAAAAATATTTTTTTCTTCGACTTGAAGATTTTTGAGAAAATAAATATGGCAACGCTGCCCGCAAGCCATAGCACAATTGTGCGGATGAAAATCACATACATGCTTATGCTCTTTCATTTAGTCGTGACTGAGCAAGCGACGAATTAAGTTGTGCACGCATGTATTAATTTTTTCCTGGTTTTTTGTTTAGTTTTTTTGAGCACACGGAACGAAATTAAAGTTCAAATTTAATCAATTTCTACAGACAAAAAATTTATAATATAATTATGGAAGATGGGAAATATTTCGTGATTAAAAATGCTTTTGGTAATATGCAATGCATTTTACGTTATGAAACATTAAAAAATAATAGGGAAAATAGTTTAAAAAGGCAATTTAATAGTATCCACAGAGCTGTGAATAAATTTAATTTTGAATTTATACACTAAATTGTTGAATGGTTATTAAATTTTTACTTTTTACTTAAGTTTTTATTAAATTGCTTATTTACAAAAAAAAAAAAAAAAAAAAAAAAAAAAAAATGCAAACAACTAATAACCACATCATGTATTTTATATTACAAAACTTTTCTTCAAGTGAAAGTTTATTTTACTCTCATTTTTCTCACCAATACAAACATATTTTATTTTGCGGGACACTGCTCTAAAGTTAAACATATACATACATGCATACCAGAGACCTGCATGATTACGAATCAAACGAGTTCTCGGATGCATATTTAAAATGACTAGACAGGCGGGATTATCTTGCTTTTCGTAGCTCGATCCTACCTACAATTTCTATCCCGTTTTTTAGTTTTGAAATTTTAAATTTTTATTCGATTTTTATTAAAGAGTAACTGATAAAAATGCATTCCAAATGTATTTATACCCCATATACGTTTTGAGAAGGAAAGAAAAAATGTTTATACAGGGTGGGTGATCAATTTTGCTACATTGAGAAAGTGAAATAACTTTTTTTGAAATGCATGAAATTCATTCAATCTTATTTCATTTGAAAGCTTATTGAATTGTATTAAAAATAGTTTAATTTTGTTTCAGTTTGTAATCTCTTTGTTTACAATAACCCCACAAGAAAAAGTCCGGTGGAGTTAAGTCAGGTGACATGGGGGGTTGAGTTTCTTGAAGTAAGCCTGTTAGGAAATTTTCTGGGTAATTCGGCCATAACCGGCTGAGCTATGTGTGCAGTTGCACCATTTTGCTGAAACGACACAGAGTTGAAAGGGATTCTCCTTCGGTGTAGTTTCGGATAGAAAAATTCTTTTAGCATGCTCAAGTAGCGATCTCCATTAACCGTAACGCTGTGTCCGTTTTTTTCAAACAAGTATGGCCCGACAATAAAGCGTGAAGAAACTGCACACTACACTGTGATGTGAATTGGCTGCACTTCCCTTTCATGCAGTATTTCTTCATCAGACATGAAGACAGTTCAGCAAGTTCTCGTCCTCTTCGACCCTTTCAAGTACCTTCTTGCAAAATTCCAAATGAATCGCTAAATCTGCTGCATTAAGTTTAATAGTAATTTGAATTTAGTAGGGCCGGACAATACAGATTCTTTTTAAATTTCTTAGTTTTCCCTTTTTATTAAATCTAAGGATCAATCTGCAAAAACCAAAAACAAAAATCTATATTCCTTCGATAGAAAAAAAGTTATTAAGTTTTCTTTTGGTAGCGGCTTTCATCAGCCACCCAATTTTCACTATTTTGTAGAATATCATTCTCATTATTAACAAAACAAAAATAGTCATGAAGAGTTTCAAAATTCTCACTGCATTAGTTTCCAAAATATTTTTTAAGTAAACATTTTCTCTGTTTGACAGGGGTTCAATTGTCCAATCCCGATTAAATACGAGTATATGATTTACTTGGGAGGCGACACACATTTTGCTACAATGTTGACCCCTTTTTATAATACTATTCTCGTTATTTACGTTACTGCTTACGAAAAAGCTTGCAAATTTTGATTGTCTTGGCTTTCCAGATATCTTGTAGCTAGATTTTGCTCCTAAAAGGAAAGCACAATGCCTACTTAAGGTACTACATTACAAAATGAACAGCCTATTGTTCCTTCTAAAGCATCAGTAATACGCAGTAAGAAAGTCAGCAAGATCGGTACGTTGGTATTATTTTTTAAGACAGACAAAAATTTGCACTTTATCAGAAGCATCACGACTAATTTTTCAATTCTAAAATTGTTGCCAGAGACAATGCACATTATCAAGAGAGTTATGTTTGGACAATTTTAACGTTTTCCCTATATTAGTTTTCCAGATATCTCAAAGTAAATATTTTCTTTTTATGGGAGATGCCACAGACACATGCCCAATTCGAACTTTTTTGTAAGACAAAGAAAAATGTCACCTTTTATTGCTGCATTATATTGCAAAGATATTTCAAAACAAACAAAAAAAAAATATTTTATTCCGATTTGTTCTTTTTTAACAACTTTTAAGGTTAATAGAGCAACTCCTACAAAATCTAAGGTAATTTACCGTATTAGTACGAAATAAATATTTGCTATAGTATATCGGAGGTGCTGCGACCACTTGTCCACTACCTAATACTGTTTCTTTAAATTACTACGAATATTTAAAAAAATAAGACAAATCGATCCAAACGTTCTCCGGTTTTAGATATTAAAAATAAACTGGGCGTGGCAGATTTTTTTTAACAAAAATATAGTTTCCTCTATTGCCAATATTTGTGTCTAGTTTTGTTGAGATATATTCATTCAATTGATCACGAACTGTAGGATAATTTTCAAAAATAAGCTGGTATGCGATGTTTTGTTCCTTATATTATTAAATGATAGATATGTGGTCCAAATTTTATGAGGCCACAATAATCTATAGATTTTACCTTATAAACTAATGAAAACGGATTATAAATATCGCTATTCGTTGAAACAAGTTTTTTTAAAAAACTTAGTTTCATCCCATTAAAGGACGATGATAGGCCATAGTTAGGGCAAAATTATGTACAGGAAAAATATTGTACTATTTATTCTAAACTAAATTGGTTATATAAAATTTTTTCAAAAACGCCACATTTAAAAGTTATGGAGCCAAAAGTGTTTATTTTACAGTGAAGATAGGTATTTTTTTTTTTTGTGAAAAGTGCAATGTGCATGGACGGTTTGCACGCTATCAGTGCAATTTTTACACACGTGCGATTTTTTATGGCCAGTCTTTCATGAACGAACTGTCCGATTTGCTCTGAAAAAATTGGTATTGACAGGTTGGACTCAACAATATTTTCTGATATTTCTCTCATATATAATTACCTCTATTATCTCTGCCTCACTCTCATATATACCGATTAAATTCCTTACTCATCTATTTAACCATACATTCAACTTTACCGTTCCTAAATGAAACGGTTCATTTTCATCCATTTAAGTTAGAGAACAAAATTTTTCGAGATACAGGCAACCATTTTGCTATTTTTTAAAATGTTAATACTAAAATATTTAGAAGCTGATACACGTATGTATGTTTGATTTAAAGGATTTTGGAGAGACATAGGTAAAACATTATACTACTATGATATTCTTATGTTATTATTTCTATTGTTAAACTGTTAGACACTTCAAAAGAAAATATATTTAAATAAAATAGTAAAATAAAATTAAAAAAAAAAAAAAAATAAACACATATACAAGGTATAGCTCAAAAAATCCGTTCATGAAAAAAATGAGAAAATCAATATATTTTATTAGATTTACAAACATACTCAACTATACTTTTATTTAAAGTTTATTTATTTTTTTATTTTTATTTATACATAATACTACATCAGGGACCAGAAATAACATTTTAAGCACAATCCAAAGTTTTAATTTGATTTTGATTTTATTTTTATTAATCAAGAAGACAAAGCTCGTTGGTAAAACTGGTTTCAAAATATGAGCTTACGTTTTTCTCTCGCTTTGCTCAGAGTGAGACACGGTCAAATTCCATATGAAAATTGGTAAACTACTATTTTATTAATTAATCCCAAATGATTATTTTACTTATTCAGTAAAATATTTTAAAATATTTATTATTCAGGGGTTTGTTTATCTGGAACCTAAACGAATTTTACTCTTGCTAATGCAGATCATCAGAAAACCTTTAAACAAATGAGAAGTTCAACCAATACCAAAGTTAAAACAAGAACTCAATAATCTAAATTCTTTTTATATTGTTTTTTACTTTACCATTGCTACATTGCTACAGCTCGAATTGTAGTTGTAAGAAGTATGTAAAAGAAAATGTAAAAAACAACAACAGCTGTTCATTGCATTAGCAAGAATAGAGTGTTGCCACACAATTATTTTTGGCCAGGCGCAGTCAAGTTAGTACTTAGTGTTTTTTTGGGAATTGTTACGATTTAATTAGTGTTTTTTTTATGGGAATTGTTAAAAGTTAAGTTTAAAATTTTTTAAACGCACTAATAATAACAAATTAATATTTTACTTATTAAGTAAAATATTTTTTTTTATTAAAAATACATTGAAATTGATTATTGAGGGGTTTAGCTGGATCATATGCGCATTTCACTGTTGCTAATGCAGATCATCATGCAGATATTATGTTATAAACTTTCATTTAAACAAATGAGAAGCTCAACAGCAAATAACAAAGTTGAAACAAGAACTCTATAATCAACATGTTTTTTATTTTCTTACTTTACCATTTAAGTTTAGCATTTGTCAACAACGCACTAATAATCCCAAATTGTTATTTTACTTTTCCAATTTTCATCTGAAGGAGATAAAATGTTATAAAATGGAAAACGGCGTTAACAACTTCAGTGGAAAGCAGGAGTTAATAAAAAAAAGTAAAATTTTTCCTACATACTACAGAAATAATTTGGAAATGGTAACCCTGTGTTCTTAGATGCAAAATATCTTATTAACTTTCAACAATATAAATTACAAAACAGAATATGATTGCAAATTTGCGCTCGCTCTCAGAAGAACAAGATATACGAAGGCGGATCAATAAGTCCGTGACTTTTTGAATGCAACACAGTTTTTTTTTGCAAAACAAAAATTTATTTTTAAACATAATCTCCTTAGTCCAAAGTTTCTCCAGTTTTTTTTATCACTTCCAAAAAAATAGGATTTTTTGAGGTCCTTAAAATAGGAAATAATTTCATCGTTGGAGCTAAATCTCTCCACCGAGCCATTTCTTTAGGTTTGGAAATAGGAAGTAGCCACTAGGGGCTAAGTCCGGAGAATATGGCGGATGGGGTACCAATTCGTAGCCCAATTCATAGAGTTTTGCCATTGATACTGCACACGTATGCACTCGTGCATTATCTTGATGAAAAATAACTTTTTTTCTTGGTCATATGGGGTCGTTTTCTTTTTAAATCCTCATTAAATCGGTCTAATAAGTTGGCATAATATTCGCCGTTTATTGTTTTTCCCTTTTGAAGGTAATCGATGTGGATTATACCGCGTGCATCCCAAAAAACTGTTGCCATGACCTTATTGGCCGGCAAACTCACCTTGGCCTTTTTCGGAGCAGATTTAGACTGCTGCTTGGTCTCCGGAGTACAGTAATGGATCCATGTTTCATCCACAGTTACAAAACGCCGCAAAAACTCATTTGGATTGCGGTTAAACAACTCCAAAAAATCCTTTGAAGTTATCACACGTTAAGTTTATGGTTTATGCAGACAACTGATTTAAAATCGATACTACACTGGCATAAAAAATCCATATGGCATCAACAATCTCACGCACTTTTTCTCTTCGATCGGCCAACACCATATCGTGGATTTTTTCGGCATTTTCGGGTGTACTGACCTCAATTGGCCGTCCAGAAAGTTCAACGTTATTTGTACTTGTGCGACCACAACGAAAGTCAGTAAACCACTTTTAACCATTGAAATCGATGGTGCAGGTACTCCCCATAGTATTTGTTGAGCTTTACCTTGGCTTGATTGACGGTTTTTTTTCGCAAAAAATAATGTTTAATGAGCGCACGAAATTCACTTTTTTCCATTTTCTTCTCAAAAGGCGAGGTAGCCTGTTATCAACGGCTGACAAACACAAACTAAATGACACAGCTTAATCAAATTTACAGCCAAACCCACGATATCGAACGTTGGCGTTCGCAATCATTTTTAACGACAAACAGCTGATTTGGGACCCACTAAACTTGTTCAGCACGACAAGTCGATCGACAATGCATGCGAACGATGACGTAACCATTTCCATACAAATTTGGTGCCCACTATGAAAATTCATACGACAACAAATGTCAAAATCAGTCACTTGGTTTGTGCTTGTCGACAAAACAAAAAAGTACACATAAATACCGAATTTTTAAACAAATTTACATTTATGAAAATCAAAAATAAAAATGTTAATTTTTTTTGCGTTTATTTTATTTATTTAACTCACAAACATGCATTTTTGTCACATAATTCTTTTTGAATTACATACATACTTACATATATATGTATGTATGAATGTGTATACGTGCAATTTATCTAACCAATGCTAAACACTCAATTAGGCAAATTACTCTTTCCACTTCAATAGATTGCTTGTCCCAATGGTGCTACTCGCCTCCATTCTTCATTACAATCCGCTTGCATTATTTTAGGAGTATCTACACATTTCAACTGATATATTTATTTATATTTCACACACAAAATTTTGAAAATAACTTTTTAATTTTTTTTGTATTGTCTTATGTTTATTATTATAATGAGTGACTTGTCGTCAGTCGATCGAGTTGTCGATCGACATCGTGGGTTAGGCTGTTAGACATGAGTGAACTGATAGTTGCTTCTTGACAGGAGCAGTGTTGCCACTTCAATCAAGAGGCGTTCAATTCAAAAAGACACTAATGATCCACCCTCGTATAGCACAAAAACAAATTAAACATGATCCATTTTCCACTTACCAATATTTTACAGTCGAGCATGGTGTCAATCTTGATTATTACAGCATAGAAGAAAATAATAGCACTGAAAAATAGAAACAAAATTTAATTTTAATCCATGGAGTATAATTTTACAACACTACATAATGTGTACATATTAAGTATGTATGCATGAATATAAACACATGTTCATACATATCGTTACCTTAATATAGAAAGGCCCTAACTCATCACTTTTTTTAATCGAGATTTTTGCATTTTTCAATCGAAATATACAAAAAAAAAACGATTTCAAAAAACTAATGAGTTAGTGCCTTTCTATATTAAGGTAACGATATGTACCTAATATATATACATACGTACTTTAAGTTTCTAATTAATATATTATATATGACATAAGCATCAATTATTTATTTACTATCATTTTATGATTTCTTTTTAAAATACAATATAATCTTCTACAAGAAGTTTAGTCATATTTATTATTACATAATTAAGTCAATTAATAATAAAAAAATAGTATTTACGTAAAAGTACACACATGTGAGCACACACAAATCCTGTTAAAATATGTACATTCCGCAAAAAAATTATGTTCTCTTTTAAAGGCCCGTTTTACACTACAATACTAAACTGTTACTACTTTTGAGGAAAATATGCAACACGGATATTAATATCATCATATCGTGCCATAACCGCCAAAAAAGCTTAAGCGACATAATTTTCGAACTTTATTTTTTGACCAAAACCTATTATTTGCGATCGTAAATAGTCGTTTTTCGTCCAAAAAAAAAACGAAGTGCAAAAAATGTGTCGCTTAAGCCATTTTAGCGGTTATGGCTCGATATGATAATTAGATCAGGGATGTGTTTTCATCAAAAGTATTAATACTTATTAAATGGCATATTTTTCATATTTTTTTTATATAAGACTAATTTACACTTTCTTAGGGCCATTATTACAACTTATAGTTAAAAGGAGGATTTTATTGGACGTATAAAAAGATTTCCATTATTGAAAATTGGATTTAACTTACCAGGTAGGTTAAACTTACTTGTTATTTATCGCTCGCTTTAGGTTAAAGTAAAATTTTGCAAATTATAAAGTTTTTATACGTCCGATAAAATCCTACTTTTAACTAACTTTAAGTTGTAATAATGGCCGTTAGTGGTATATTTTGTCGGGATTCATAGCATAGAAAGTAGTCAAGGATAAGCATTGTTCTGTAACTTTTTGTAGAGTTAATGTCAATATAACTTCAATAAATTGCCAATTGTGTACTTGCTAGCGATAGTAATTGACTGCTATTGAGAGACTGTACTATTTGCAATTTTTTTCTCATTCTTTAAGTTTTTGCGGATTTCACGTCAATACAATATAAATTAATTGGCACTTGCCAACTTGCCATCGATAAAAGTTGACTACTATTGAAAGACTGTAGTATTTCCTAAAGCCTAGAGAATAGCAAGATGCTGTCAATTGCAGTCAGCTGTTATTGACAACGTGTAGACAAGTGCCAAATTTTTGGTACTGGCGTGAAATCGGTAATTATTAAGAAGGGAATGTGATTTTTTCATATGTATGTTGCATTTATTTGTAACTTAAATTGCAAGGTGAATTGCCAACAAGTTAGCACTGTCTGATTAAGGGTTTGTTTACTAAAGAGTCGAAATTTATACATAAAATTCTAATAAATATTTATCATAAGAATTATATCACCGCTCATGAGTGTAGAAGTCGCAAGCTTGTATCGAATAATCTCTCGATTATGGATGGCAACTGAACTTTAATTGCGTTGCCAGTTGGCAAATTTTTATTACGCATGACAGATGTGCAATTGCTTTACGTGAGTACCTGCCGTTACTACCTTATCACACGTGTGCCAAAGCACCGGGTGTGGGTTAGACGCCAGACCAACGCCCCAACGCCCCAATGCACCCTTTTAGAATGAACCTATGGCCCACTCCATAAGGCACATAGGTTGCAATCTTTGAATATAGTTATCCCTGTTCTATATTCAAGTACCTTGCTGAGGTACTTTGAGCTATCTAAACTCTGCTGCTATGTCCGTGCCCATAGAAGCTCTGTTGAATGGCAACAGCACCTAGAATAGTGTCTGGCTGACCGCGTCAGACCAACCACTAGCATTGATTTAACACTGGGAAGCCAAGACTATTCTCCCAGCGATTTTGGTAGCAACCACAACCACCACGATAATTCTCCGGCTTCCACGCTAAGGTGTTGTGTATACACCTTAGCGAGGTCCCCAAGAAAATTCCTCAACCATTGCCGGCACAGCTAACCACTCATCCATAAAGAACGCATGCCTGTGTCGCCAATAACCTACCAAAATCATCCCTTTAACCCTGTGGGGTATACCCCATTGGGGTAGGACGAACTCGGCATTTTAGCAAAGGAAACTGACGACCGCTACATGCACTCAGAACTTCAGAGCAGCGAGGACGGACCACTTACGCGAGAAAAATGCAAGCACGCCACCTAAGTTTCTGTGCCTACTACGGCAAGACACTAAAAAGTGAAAGAATCCTGGGGTCGTATCCAGGACGAAAGCCATTTTGGACCAGAAATTTCCGGAAACCGCAATGCATTTATCTCTAAGCAGCCCAGCTGTCGGGCAACCGGCACCCGTGGTACCAGAAGTAGCCTCTGGTTAGACCTCGAAGTTCCACCACAAGGGCTTCACCTCTATCGTCTTTTGAACTCAGGGGCAGTTCTAGGTGACGCTGCACCTAGCTGACAACAACGGGCGTACAATATTTGTTTTCCTTTTATAAATATGTGCACATCCGTTACTCTGTTTATGTTCAGAGATTGGGTAGTAACACACAAGTTTTACGGGTAATGAGCCAAAGGTCCGTCAGCGGAAAAAGCTACATTACCCTAGCTGGGGCCCCGGGATTGCCACACCCGTAGTCAAAAATAGACTCCCCTGGGGGTATTACGCATGACAAGTGACAACTAACAGAATTGCTAATTTCACTTGCTAAATTGCAGTAATGGGCATTAAGGTGGAAGTACATAACACGCGTTCACTGCGCCAATGCGATACACGCGTCTGTCAAAAAAGTTGAAATAGTGTCTCTTGATAAGGCAAGTTATATAGAGAAGTTCGCGACGCGCGTATCTCGCAAAACTTAAACATTCTTCAACTTTCACGCGTTGTATACAAAATGACAGCGAGTGTTGCCAGATTCATAACCTAACATACACAAAAATGATTAGAAATTAATTGTTTTATTAAACAATGGATAAAAAAATGCATTAAATATTTAAAGAAAAATAAAACGTAAATGCAAGACAAAAAAATAGCCGGCAAAAGCTTTAAATTTTACAACTAAAAAACCTCAAAAGCATGGTGTGGAACTTTCCATTTGTATAGCGTTAAACGTTTAACACGTCAGAAAACGAGTGGTATGTACCTCACCCTTTATTGTGATTGGCGTTTTTCGAATTCAAATTCGACTATTTGTAGTTAACTCGCCGCAAAATCCCTAATCACAATAAGGTGCAATATTGGCAACCACACATTTTTATTCGCTGCATAGTTTTTAAGGCAAAAATAAAGTAAAATAAAAAAATTCAATTTAATTAAATAAATTACTCTCCTTTGGAAAGGCGAAAATATGCTTTAAAGCTAAAAAAAAGAAATATTTAAAAAATATTTTCAGCAATAACATTTACTCACAATGGAGGCGGTAATTCTAAAGAATCTAGACTGTCCCTTAAGTGCCATAAAATAGATGCCAAATTTTGTAATTCCTTCTCCTTATCGTTAAATAATTCCACTACACTAATCATTTTTATGATGAATAAATCTTTAAGCACTTTAACTCTAAAATTTTTATTAACTTACATTTCTTGTATTTTGAGGCTTTGTTTACACTATTTTCAATTGCCAATCTATTGCTACGTTCACACGGGCAACTATTCGCAAATAAAGAATTTTGCCGCATAAACGGCGAATAAATTATTTATTTGCAAACTCACAAAAACAATTCCTGATTGTCGCACTATTCGCAAATAAAATGCTTGAGATTGCCACACCTACACAAATTTTCGATAACAAACACACAATAAATGGATAAATATTGCACAAAATATATAGATAGAAGCAAATAATGACAATTAAAACAAATAATTATTTTATATTTTATACATTTACACCATTTTTTTTTTTTGTCAACATAAATAAGTTTTCTATATAAGTGCTACCAAGTTTGCGTAATTTTGCTATGCCGTATAAACGTAGTACATATATAATAATCATGTTTTTGATAACTTTAAGGCAACTGGAGAAAGTTGCCATACATATTTTCCAGTTTTATTGCCAATTGACAATGCAACTGAAGTTCATTAATAACAATGACATGCGATTTTGTTTTTTACTTTAAACGAATATTTTTAAGGCTAGTGTTATCCCGAATATAAAGATTTTTAAAACCAAAATTTTTACTAATTTTCTATTGGCTGTTCAACATGGAAATAAATAATAGAGAGTGCCAAACAATTTTATAAAGATGAATGATTGTCGAATTCTTGCACTTTCACTGAAAATATTTGCGGAATGTATTTATAGTGTTCTAATTTATAATCTTATTGTTTGTAAAAAATAGCTTTTCATTTCAAAGAGTTAATTTTTGTAAAATTGTCATCTTAAAATTTTGAAATTTAAATTAAAATTGTGAAAGTAATGTCAACATTTTACCGGGAATTTAATTAATTTCATAAATTTTAAAAATTTTTCTTTAACATGTTTTCATTAAATTAAGTGTTACTTTTTTCATAGCAACATTTCTTCAATGATGAAAAGTGTGACAATAAAAATGTATTTATCTTTAAATAAAATAATATACCAAGCTTTAGGTGTTCACATTGATGCTGAATGACATTTGAGTTGATTTCGTAAACAGCTGTTTCGTAGTGACATATCGTGCCATAACCGTCAAAAAAGCTTAAAAAGCTTACCAAAAATCAATTATTTTTGAACATAGATAATAGCAAAAAATTACACATTACCATTGGAACTAGTTGCCATATAATGACTTACTTTTCTGATTGCCAATTTTCATTACTCGCTTACAAATAACATTACCTAAAATTTAAAAAAAAAATGACGTGCAAGTTGCTAAATGAAGAGAATGATTTTTTTTAGATGAAATAGATTACGTGAAATGGTGACAAATAAAAAAAAGTATGTACTTCTCAAGAATCGATTATTTTAGTCTCACGCCTTGTTAAAATCATTAAGTTGGTAATCCAGTAAGGAATAGCTTCCACCAAAAATGCTTAATTCCAAACTCGATTACCTTTTTTGAAAATTTTTGCTGGGAGGTTTCCGTCCAAAAACGAAGTTCAAAAAATAATGTCGCTTAAGCTTTTTTTTTTGCGGTTATGGTTTGATACGTACCCAATAGGCACTCAGGTGGCTTCCACCAGCCAGCTCATTCGCGGAGGCAATTTACGGGCGAGTTCTAGACCCTCACCTGAGCCCGAGGACACGTCACAATTTGAACTATTTTTCTTTAATCTCTAATCTACCTATCTCGTGACATTTGTTGTTAGGGAAGTAAGATGACACTTCCAGCTGCCCTAGCCCTAGCATGGTCATTTCCGTTTCCTTATATATATTCATTTTGATCCCTTATTTTTTTCACACACACATATATTCACACACTACATATATGGGGAATACTTTTTTTTTAAATGAATAAATCCTTAAAAGTAAATTGTTGTCATAAAAAAAGCTTAAATTTTTAATTGCATAAATTAAAATTTTAATTACATTTTTAATTGCATTAAGTTTTTAATTACTATAATTAAATTTTAATATGTAGATTATTTAGAATTTCTAATTGCTTCAGTTAAATTTTTAATTGCTTCAATTAAATAATTAATTGCATCAATTAAATGTTTAATTATTGTAATTAAAGTATAAATACTCAAAGAATAACATTAATTATTTTCCAGGTAAAACTTCAATTATTTATGATTTTAATTTATTAATATCCAAAATTTTTAGTCAAAATCTCATTTTATTTCTGTTTTGAATTAAACAAAAGAATTGCAATGTTCCATATTTGTTTTAAAATTTTTTTAAGATGACAATTTTATTTTTTAAATTTAAGAATTTCCTGGGTGTATGTAAATTCAAAGTTCCAATAAACATTTACTTTTTTTTTTTTTTTGTTAACCTTTATAAAAGTAAATAATAAAATTATTTAGTGATTACGACTATTTAATAATTGAAACAAAAAATGAATACAAAATAACCTTATTAGAAAAAAAAAACTTATTAAAGAACTAAAAGAAAAATAGAAAGAAATTTGAGAAACAATAAGAGCATTTTCATCCAAACAAATTACAAACGAAAGATTGTAATTGAAAATCTTATTAATTATTGAATTTAAAGCAAAAATACTTATACTATATATATTTACGAAACTAGTAGTTGAAAATTTATGAAAAAAAAAATACATACATACAAACAAACATACATATTTTGAGTAAATTTTAAAGATTTTACTTTTAAATAGTGTGCCAAATTTCAAAAATAGAAAGAAAGAAAAAATTAATTTATAAAAATTAAAACACACATCATATCAACTTTTACTCACAATGGGATATGATGCTTAAATGAAAGATTAATAAATAAAAAACAAAATATAAAACATAAACGTTCTGCATTTTTTATTATTGACTAGCGTATTGCCGGCTACTTTGTTTGCCGATATTTTAAACCCATATAGATCGGGTTCAAATCTAAAATGTGCACGCTATTTGCCATTTTGATATTGTGGTCAAATTGGGAGGGACACTTTTCATATTACACATCAGACAGTATGTTTTTTGGTCTGAAAATATCAATTTTAATCCGCCATTTTGTTGCACTCCTCTGACAAATTAAGTTATATACTACGTTTATACGCAGGGCATATTTGCAAATAAAACTGTAAATTGTTGCCATATTATTATTTTTATTGCGACTTACTAATTCAGAAAACTATTCACGTTTAACGCACTATTTGCAAATAAAATGCTTGAGGTTGCCACGCTTACAAATGTTTGATAACAAAAACCAATAAATGGATTAATATTGCACAAAAAACATTAATAGAAGCAAATAATGACAATTAAAACAAATAATTATTTGATATTTTGCACATTTACACTATTTTTTTTGTCAAAAAAAGTAAATTTTCTATAGAAGTGCTACCAAGTTTGTGTACTTTTGCTATTCCGTATAAACAGTGAGTTAATTTATTTGCGAATATTTTTATTTGCAAATAGTGCGTGTATAAACGTAGTAATAGTATATTTTTTTTTGTTTAATCTCAAAGTTCTTTTATATGAAACTCACATTGATAAAGTTTAATTTTAAGGTGTGCACTAGAGATGTGCAAATGTCGTGATTTTATCGTGTCGCGCGTGAATCACACATGATCGTGATTAAATTTATAATTAATCACGCGTGAGTGCGTGAGCGTGACTTTAAAAAAATTCCTCGTGCGTGATCGTGCGTCAGCTATTTTTAATAATCACGCACGAATTCTCACGGTCTCACGAGATATCATTCCTGCATAGGTATCAATATACTATACCATTTTGCACATCCTACGATGCAAGACCATTTCCACAAGATTGTGCATTGGGCTATTGTTATAATTTTTTCAGGCATAGTAAACTGGCTCATATGAAATTCAAATATACCAATGTAGAAAAATAAAATTATTTTAATATATTTTTTATGGTACGTACACAACTATGTTCCCTAAATTCTGACTTTTTTTCAGAAAAACTTCGCGTACATCCGCATTTATGAAAAGGCACTCTTAAATTTTAGTTTAAAATGTTTAAAACTATCTACATAATAAAATCGATCATATAAATAAAATAAAATCAAAATTTACCGTCACAACTTAACCGCTTAAACACAAAAAATATTTTTAAAATTTACCCTACATTCAGCAATTAGGACATTGCTGAATGTAGGGTACATGTCCAAAATACAAAATAATTGGTTCTAAGCATATTATTAATGCATTGTCCTTAACGCTATGTAATTAAAAAATTAAAAATGTATTAAACAAAGTTTTTTGCAAAACTGAAAATAATGAAGAACTTAAAAAAACACATGCCTTTTTCAGGGAAATTTAAAATTTGGATTTGTTCGCCTTTTCACGATTTCACGAATGGATATGTTAGTAAATTTTTTTTTCTATTTTTATTTAAAATTTTGTAAAAAATTTAACTTAAAATCCAACAATGAACTAAAAAGTAATAGGTGAAATACTGAAAAACGTCAAGGGAAAAAATTTCGTTGTCTTAAGTAAAATATCTTATGAGAGATACGGAAACACATCTCGGGAAATTATTTCTTAAGAATTTCAAGTTTATGTCAAAATGCTTTATCCGGTAAAAATCGGATAATTTTTAAAAAAGTTACAAGCTTCAGAAGTTTTTTAAGTACCAGGTAGTCAACTTTGGGCATGACATGTGTTATAAAGCCTTAGGCTTTATTTAAGGAGTTTCATACAATTCCAATCAGTAGTTTAGAAGTTCCAGATTTATTGTCATTTACTTTGTAAAAGTCCCCACTGTGCAATGTAAATTTTACATATACACGTGCATACATATTTACATACATACATACCCTGTAGTCAACCTAGAACCATATGTCTCTATGCCAATACTATTTCTCCAGTGACAATTGCACTAGTTAAAATGTCGCCAACTTTTTCTTTTGTGCGCGAGTAGAGATACGTTAGAAACAACAGTTCTTGTGTATTTCTGGTGATATTGTCATAGAACGCGTCAATAGTTTGTTTTTCTTTTTTCTTATTATGTTGTGCAATAATATTAAATAAATATATGTAGACGAGGGTCACTAAAATCTACGAGTGAATTTTCGGTTCAAATATCTCCATATGGTCGTAAAAGAACTGCCTTATCAATAGTGCTAAGGACTACTGGTAGATTTTCAATAACAACCCTATGTTATGTGTCAATATGGCGATTACATTGGCTGGGATACACCTAGCCTGTAGCACTATTGACAATGTCACTAGAAAATCACTATAAGTTTACTATTGACAACGAGCGAGGAAATATCGATATTGTAGACTAGAGTCCCTAAAATTTACTAGTGAATCTTTGGTGCCAATGTCTCCATGTGGTCCCGAAAGAACTACTAAGTCAGCAGTGCTATAGTCTAGTGGTGGATTTTCAATGACAAGCTAATGTTAAATGTCAATAGAAGATACCATTGGCTGGGGTACACCTGGTCAGTAGTGCTACTGACAACGTCACTAGTAAATCGCCACAATTTCACTATTCGCACTTTCTGCAGGGTATGTACATACATACACACATATATACATATGTAAGTGTAAAAACCTATATTTCAACCCAAAAAAAGATACAAATTGGATTGTATACTTTTTCGTGAGTGTGCGTGATCGTGATAAGTTGTAAACCACTCGTGCGTGATTAAGAATATTTTATTCGTGAGCGTGCGTAATCGTGAAAATTTTCAATATCATTCGTGCGTGAAAGTGTGTGAGTAAAATATTTTTCTGCGTGAGCGTGCGTGTCGTGAGTCAAAAAACGCTCACGTGCACATCTCTAGTGTGCACCATATCCTCTATTTTGATATGGTGGTCACTTGGAACACGTTTCTCGTTAGTTTCTTAAATCTATTCATTAAGCCCTCTTATTTGAAACCCATATTATCTGGTCCATATTATTTTTTCCAAATGCATGACTTATCGTCCGCCATTTTTCTTTTATTATTATCTCAGAAAATTGTTATAATATTTTTTATAAAGTATTCACCAAGTCTTTTTTCTGCGATGTACTTACAGCCAGAGAACGACAAAAATCACGTATTTCATGATTTAATCATACTATAAATTTGTTATTCACTTTTAATCATGCAAAATAAATCAACATTAAGTATAATCATCATCGTAATGGTGAACGCTTCATTTAAGTAAATGTGAGTCCAGCGATCGAACATGTTTTATTCACATCATTCATCATACATTAAACTTTTGTTCAGATTTAAGGCTCAGTTAGCCGACTGTAATGTAATGTAAATGTGACGTAGAAAACAGCTGATCGACATTTTTATATGAAAATTAGGCTACGTTACATTACATCTCTATAACCATTTTCATTACTTTTCACATAACAAAATCGATCAGCTGTTTCTTACTGTTGCAGTTACTTTACATTACAGTCGGCTAACTGAGCCTTTAATCATGCAACAAAACTTACTGCCTGTTCCAGGATGTCACTCGTTTTCGTTCGCAAGCCTTTTAAACGACAAACAGCTGTTTTGCGTTCCACTAAAAGCCTTTAGCACGACAAGTCGAAAGAAAATTAAAGCGAACGATAACGTAAGCATTTCAATACAAATATGAGCCCCAATAAAATTTGTTCAGTCATTTGTACGAACTCAAATGCCAAAAGAAGGCACTTGTATTTTTATTGTCGACTGAGACAAAATACAACAAATTATTTTTATTTACATGAATAAAATATTTTGCTTTGCCAATGAGCAAATCGTTGGCAATCTCCTCACGTCTGAGCTTGTAAGTACTCTTCTCTCGGTATGTATGTATGTGTGTTCGACAACAGCTTCAATGAGTAGATATTTTCTGCCTACCACCACTTCCGCTAGTTATAGTGAAGGTTGGTTAGAAACTATTGGTCTTATGTGTAAGAAAAAACCGTTAAGAAGTTAGATAAATCACGCTGGGACTTAATAGTGGGCTAAAACTACATTATGCGCCCTGATTTTTATTGTCAAAATGTATGAAGGAACTCCTTAGCACCTATTTCAATGTCGTCACTTACTTTATGCCAGTTTTTTCTTGTACATAAGAATGTATTTATTCATATAATCAGTTGTTCTACATATACAGAGGAGAGAGAGAAAATTATTGCACCCGTACAAAGGCCGACAAGGTAGAACACTTTTTCTGGGTCTGTTGGTATTTTAAAGATAATGACAATCACCCAAATGACAATGAATAATGACCTAAATAAATGGGCTATTGGTAATTTTTCCTTTTGGGTGATTGTTCACAAAATTTTGCATAGCTTGTGGTTTTTTATGTCTTTATTTATCATAAATAAAAACCCTTGAGTAATTATGTATGTACACTTTTTATCATTTACAAAAATTGTTTTGTCAAGTTTATTTTAATTTATTTTTGGGTGCCACTTGTTGCATGTTAAATTAGAACAGAGTTTCATTTTTTAAAGCACAATTTACACATTTGAACGATTTTTTATTCCCAGTTGTCGATGAATGTGTGAAATTGTGGATGTGGCAATATAGATATTTGACAACGGGTATACATACGGCTTACGTTAGAAACGTAAAGCCAATCGAACGATAAGTCGAAAGATAGTGGAACACTTTTATAGAAGAAAATGAGTGACTTACTTTCGTTCTCTTAAGTTTTCTTTTTCGACATCGTGGGGGAGGCAGTTAATGTTGAATAAAATCAGAATCATACTTACGAACGTATCGTTTGGTTAGTTGCAAGTAATTTCATTCATGTTTTATTCAAATTTTTATATAATCAGGTTTTCATGTTGAATAAAATGAAAACAGAGGAGTTATGAAAAATATTATTGTTTTAATACAAATCAGTAAGCAAACACTTTAAAATGAAAAAATGGAAAACGACCAGGATTTTGTGCTAGACCAAATTTCTAAAAGTGTTTATACTTTATCACCGAGACGAAAAGGATAAATAATAAATAAATATATATACAGGCAAATCTCGGTATAACGAATCTCGCTTTAACGAAAATCCGATATAACCAACGTCCAAATTTTTTACATTAACTACCTTATATTACGAATATTATCCTAATTTTATACTGGATATAACGAATGATAAAGAAAAGATCGCAAAATAAAACACAAAAACCTGCTAGGAATATATCTCTAACATTTAGTTCTACCTTATATAGCCAATGTTTTGATAAATAAGTACATATGTGGTTTATATAACGAACGGCAAAAAATATTAAACAAAATCGACAGCCGCAATGAAAATGCAAAAAAAAAATGTGATACCGTTACTTTGCATTTGGTAGATTATTTGAAAACAAATTACCCTTATTATTTTTATTGTATTGTATCTTGTCTACAATAATAATAATTAAAATAACACTTGAAAAAACTTTGCGATATAACGAATTTTTCGGTATAACGAATGGGCCTGACATTATATCGTTCGTTATACCGGGATTTGCCTGTATATATATATATATATATATATATATATATATATATATATATATATATATATATAAATATATAAGTAGAAGGGCCATAACAAGTAATTGCAACTTTACAGGAGAAGGTATAGTAGAAACTGTAATATTCACAATGTAACTTTTTTTGTCCAATTGCTTGTAAAAGCGTTATTTTTTACACTATTGCATTAAATTTTTGTGACGAGGTGTATTTGTGTGAAATGTGTTGGAATCACTGAAAAACTTAATTTCGTAAAAAATACGAAATATGGCTTTTCTACTTGATACCATCGGCATATAAATTGCTAAATACATAAGTAATTACATAATATTCCCTTGTTTCTAAAAAATCATCATCACTTGATGCATACGCGCTCATTTTTGCTTTTTTTATTTTATTCATCATACAAATATTTGTTGATAATCAGAACGAACGCTTTTGCCTACTTATTTTATTTTTCATCAAAATAATCATGAATGGGAAAAAGGAGCAAACACCCGAATTGATTGGTATGATGCGACACATGTTTAAAGTCGTAGAGCCAACAACAACTGTATGATTGGAATGATTAAAAAGCAGCAACGATTATGTATGTTGGAACCAGTTTGATTGTATGAACACAAAAGCATGCTTTTAGGATATTGATTACGTATTAATATTTTTTCAATCAGATTTTGTCGTTCTCTGCTTACAGCCAGCCCATTTAATTTTTTTATATTAAATTATTATAGACTTGGGTCGAACTCGTTCACTAGTTCATTTTTGCCACAAACCAATGATCAAACCCATGTAATTTAAATGGGTTTGATCAGTGGTTTGTGGCAAAAATGAACTAGTGAACGAGTTCGACCCAAGTCTAAATTATTATATCCCAAGAAATTTTTTTTAGAAAAATTTTTTATTATTTTTTTGTTTGTATTTATACAATATTCATGTATTAATTTATTCTATGTTTACATAGTAATGGGTGTTTTTTATTGAGGTATAGAACTTTAAGTTGGCATCACTTTTTTAACTGGCGGCCATTTTGTCAGCTGTCAATTGGTTAATATTTAGTTTGGTTTGCCATTTCATCATGAACAGGTTGACAAAAGAACAACGCTTGCAAATCGTGCAAATTTATTTCGAAAATAATGGTTCAGTTCGCGAAGTTTACCGCAAGCTCCGTCCATTTTATGGTCGACATAATCGTCCATCAGAGCAATTAATTCGGTTAACCATGGATCGTTTTCGCACTACGTTTACTCTATGTGATAATACGCATCCGCAGAGACGTCGAACAGTGCGCACCGAAGAAACAATTGCCGCTGTAGAGCAAAGTGTTGAAGAGGACCCGAATGAATCGATTCGCCACCGTGCACAGCAATTGGAGTTTTGTCCATCAACTTTATGGAAGATTTTGCGCAAAGATCTTGGCTTGCGACCTTACAAGATCCAGCTTGTGCAAGAATTAAAGCCGCGAGACCATGCAATGCGTCGTGATTTTGGTGTATGGGCCGAAAATGAGATTGATCTCGATGCTGATTTTCATCGCAAAATTTTGTTCAGTGATGAGGCTCATTTTTGGTTGAATGGCTACGTCAACAAGCAAAATTGCCGCATTTGGAGTGAAGAGAATCCACATGAGACCCTTGAGACGCCATTACATCCACAAAAACTGACTGTTTGGTGTGCTCTATGGGCTGGTGGAGTCATTGGGCCATACTTCTTCCGAAATAATGCTGGAGAGTCAGTTACCGTTAATGGAGACCGGTATAGAGCCATGATAACCGACTATTTTGTTTCCGAATTGGATGGCATGAATGTGGATGAGTTGTGGTTCCAACAAGACGGCGCTACATGCCACACAGCGCACGTCACAATCGATTTATTGAAGGAAACATTCGATGAGCGCATAATTTCGCGGAATGGACCTGTCAATTGGCCACCAAGATCGTGTGATTTGACACCATTGGATTATTTTCTTTGGGGATATGTGAAGTCGCTCGTCTACGCCAACAAACCAGAAACGTTAGGGGACTTGGAAGCCAACATTCGTGGCGTTATTGCCAACATATGGCCCCATATGCTCGAAAAAGTGGTTGAAAATTGGACCTGTAGAATTGGCTTTATTCGAGCCAGCCGCGGCGGCCACATGCCCGAAATCATATTTAAACATTAATGGCATAAAATTATCCTTCCAATAAAGCCAAATTGATGGACATTAGAACGATTTTCTTGTGTTTTATTTCAATTCGAAGTTCTGTACCTCTAAAAAAACACCCGTTACATAATATTCCCTTGTTTCTAAAACATCATCATCACTTGATGCATACGCGCTCATACGCAGGGTGACCGATGACATTTTTGAAAAAGTGGCACCAAATAGGGGATTTATCAAAAAAAAGGGGCAAAATTAAAAAAAAACGAGAAAACTGCACTAAACTTTTTATTTTTAATATATTTTCATATAACTCACCCTAAATAAAGGGAGTCAAAAAGTGGTAAGGCAGTCGAAAAAGGGGAAACGCAGTCGAAAAAGTGGCAAATTGCCACTTTAGTCGGTCAAACGGTCACGCTGCTCATACGAGCTCATTTTTGCTTTTTTTATTTTATTCATCATACAAATATTTGTTGATAATCAGAACGAACGCTTTTGCCTACTTATTTTATTTTTCATCAAAATAATCATGAATGGGAAAAAGGAGCAAACACCCGAATTGAATGGTATGATGCGACACATGTTTAAAGTCGTAGAGCCAACAACAACCGTATGATTGGAATGATTAAAAAGCAGCAACGATTATGAATGTTGGAACCAGTTTGATTGTATGAACACAAAAGCATGCTTTTAGGATATTGATTACGTATTAATATTTTTTCAATCAGATTTTGTCGTTCTCTGCTGACTTATTTTTTTATATTAAATTATTATATTCCAAGAAATTTTTTTTAGACAAATTTTTTATTATTTTTTTGTTTGTATTTATACAATATTCATGTATTAATTTATTCTATGTTTACATAGTACTTTTAAATTTATATACTATTGGATGAAATAAACTTTAAGTTTAATGTTCACGATGATTTACAAAATGGATAAATATCTTGTAAAACTTTTATTGCTCTCTCTGCACATATGTATGTAGTTATATTACTCCTTTGTTGCAAAGGAATTGCTGAAGATTCTTTTACCCAGTGTTTTTCAAAACACGCCTTTGCTTTTTGAAATTGGGTCAATGATTGGTCTAAGCCTTTGTAATTTTCTTCACTGAAGCACTGATCGGTATTTTGGAATAAGAATAAAAGCTAAAATAGCAAGAATTGCCCTTGAATTCCATCGAGCACTGCTAAGTGGCGGTATGCTTTTAAACTTTATTTTGGGAAATTTGTTGTTGTTTTGAAAGTACCTGGATGCGCGTCCGAGTTCATATAATAACTTCATATCATTACGCCACTTAATTGTCTTTACTTCAAGTGTTTCATTAGTTTGCCTAAATTTTGTTAGTAATTCTTTATAGTTATTTATTAATTCCTCAACAAAGTTTTTTCAGTTATCATCTCGTCCATAACTCCAATATGTGATACAGACAACCAATATATATTGTGGAGGAGCAAGATATGTTGAATTACAATAATTTTTTAAATGGGCAACAACACCATTTTTGCTTCCTGTATTAACACTTGTAGTGTCGCAGATAATCATTTTAATATTTTGCCATAAATGAAATTTTTTTAGGACTTCCTTCGGTCCATTAAAAATTGTTAACGCTTTTCCGTTATCCAAAACAAGTACTGCTTAATTTACTTCTCTTACTTCATTTTTTAATACTACAACTTGGAATTCTTTTTTTTATCAATTTTTTTGCTATCAAAATGTAGGCACCAGTTTTCACTTTTTACTGCCTCTTACACTATTTTGAAAGAAGGTCTTCATTCGCATTCTAAGCGAAAGAAAACTGGGCTCAAATCGTCACATCCGTGATCGTATCGGCAATCGTACGAAAACGAATTGAGTGATACGTCAATCGTATAAACTGAATTGGATTATAGTACGTTCACGTATGTCATAATTCGAAAATAGTATTTTTACGTGACGAGTTGTACGTTCACGGATGTGACGATTCGACCCCTGATTTCCAATTCTCTATCTTACTTCTTTACGAACATTGACTCGAACGACAAGTCGCAAGAAAACGTGAGTGTTTTCATACAGATTTTCATACCACTAACTCGAATGATTCGTCAACAAAGCGAACATTGTGTCAAAATCACTCACTTGCTATTTTGCTTTCGTGTAGTAAAATTTATTTGCAAATAATTCAATAAAGTTTGTAAAATTATTATTTTATCACATTATTAATTTTTTTATTCACATTTTTTCAATTTTTTTGTTATTTGTAAAGAAAAGTCATAAAATATTTATCAAAATATTATTGAACACTTTTGTTTTGATTATTGTTTTATGTTCATTATAAAAAGTACTCGCTCATTTTAAACAAAACGTATGTAGTTGTAAAGCAAAACAGTAATAACAGGCTGTTGTTGTGCGACTATTTTGTTGAATTCTTTTTCGTTATTCAATATGGTTGTATTTATTTTCATATAAATGTTAGTAAGTTTAAAAAAATCGCTAGAAATACTTGAAATATACAAATTGGCACTACTTTAATTTATAAACACGTAAAACAAAAAAATGACATACGTAATCACAAGCGATAGAATGCTGACGACATAGTGGAATGAAAATGTAACAGAATTCGAGCGACTAGGTTTCTTTCGCATAGTTTTTCTTTCGACATAGTGGAAGTGGCAGTTAAAGTAGCTTTCAGAAACTCGGCTTTTTGTTCAGACGATTTAATTACAGCTTTGTAAATAGCTGCTTGTGATGGAGTTGAAATGTCCCGCCTCTGCTAATTGTTTACATATTTTTTCCGCTTTTCTGGTACCTACCTTAGCGTTAGTAACTAAGGCCGGGTTTCCATCTGTGTGCCATGTGCCACACAAGCGTAAAAAAAGCGTAGCCACTAATTACTAATGAAAAACAGTTTGATTCAGACACGTATTTATTAAGTTAAACAGTTTCATACATAACTAAAAGACAATTTTATAGAATCCAACATGATTGTAAACTGTTTAAATCAATAAATATATGTCTGAATCAAATAGTTTTTCATTAGTAATTAGTTGGTTACGCTTTTTTGGGCAAATGACACAAAACAAATGCCAGATGTAGTAAACTCAGCCTAACTTAACCGCCAGCTTTGTTGTCAATCTATTTAATTTTATTCTTTTTGGAGGTTGGTATTCAGAGTACTCGGATGAATAGTCCGAATCTGCATCAGATATATCGTCCTTATCACTACCTAGGGCTAACCGAGGCTCTATATTTTCTTTAGTTATAGTGAATCTTCTTCTAAAATTAGTATTATCATAATGTTTAAGGCTGTCTTCATACAATTTTATCACATCTTTAACTTTTCTCATTACAGACCTTTCGCTTAATTTTCCAATATTCAAATTATCCCACAAAGTGTTGAGTTCATTACAAATTATAGCATAACTTTCTTTTTTTCTTTCTTTGAAATAGCCAGAGCATGGAATCTTCCAATTACAATTTTTTCTCTTGGTATTTTGCTAAATTTATATAATGGTTTGTCGACATCGGGACATATACATATAACGAATTTTGAACCGCGATGAATTGTACACTGTAGGAAATTTTTTTAAACCTAAAGCAGTGGATAAATTCGAAAATAGCATTTAAGTGATACGTATAGGAATATATACAAATAACAGCGGCCTTATGTAAAGGGTGTTTTTTATTGAGGTATAGAACTTTAAGTTGGCATCACTTTTTTAACTGGCGGCCATTTTGTCAGCTGTCAAGTGATTAATATTTAGTTTGGTTTGCCATTTCATTATGAACAGGTTGACAAAAGAACAACGCTTGCAAATCGTGCAAATTTATTTCGAAAATAATGGTTCAGTTCGCGAAGTTTACCGCAAGCTCCGTCCATTTTATGGTCGACATAATCGTCCATCAGAGCAATTAATTCGGTTAACCATGGATCGTTTTCGCACTACGTTTACTCTATGTGATAATACGCATCCGCAGAGACGTCGAACAGTGCGCACCGAAGAAACAATTGCCGCTGTAGAGCAAAGTGTTGAAGAGGACCCGAATGAATCGATTCGCCACCGTGCACAGCAATTGGAGCCGACTAACCGACTATTTTGTTCCCGAATTGGATGGCATGAATGTGGATGAGTTGTGGTTCCAACAAGACGGCGCTACATGCCACACAGCGCACGTCACAATCGATTTATTGAAGGAAACATTCGATGAGCGCATAATTTCGCGGAATGGACCTGTCAATTGGCCACCAAGATCGTGTGATTTGACACCATTGGATTATTTTGTTTGGGGATATGTGAAGTCGCTCGTCTACGGCAACAAACCAGAAACGTTAGGGGACTTGGAAGCCAACATTCGTGGCGTTATTGCCAACATACGGCCCCATATGCTCGAAAAAGTGGTTGAAAATTGGACCTGTAGAATTGGCTTTATTCGAGCCAGCCGCGGCGGCCACATGCCCGAAATCATATTTAAACATTAATGGCATAAAATTATCCTTCCAATAAAGCCAAATTGATGGACATTAAAACGATTTTCTTGTGTTTTATTTCAATTCGAAGTTCTATACCTCTTAAAAAAACACCCTATATAAGCAAAAATTGGCATGAAGTTAGCATAAGTGACGAAATTGAATTGCGTGTTAACGAGTTCCTCTATACACTTTTGACATTAAAAATGGTCGCAATAGTTAATAGTTTTAACCAACTACTAAGTCCTAGCGTGATTTTTGATGTGAAGTTTCATGGCATAACTCTTTAAGATCATGTTCAATTTTGCCACTTATGCTAACTTCAAGCCAGTTTTTGTTTATACATATGGCCGCAGGTGTATATTTTTTAAAATTTCCGTGAGATAAAATTGGTTGTTTTCAAACTTTAAATGTTCTACACGGCTATACTATGCCGTTTTTCATATTCGCAAAAAGTGTGAAAAAGTTATAGCTCTAGTATACATATATAGCCCATTTGATGAACGATGTATGGTGCCTTTAATTTTTTGATTGAAAAATAGCTCATTAACTTTTTTTAATGAAAAACGTCCATTATATTTTTTGCACGAAATATTTTTTTTTGCATAAAAAATTACATTTTTTTTCAATAAAAATGGACGATGTATAGTCTATTTAATATTTTTGCACAAAAATGGACGATGTATATATGTGTCGTCTATTTAATTTTTTGCATAAAAAATATCCCATTATAGTCCATTTATTTTTTTTTTTTTGCATAAAAAATGGACGATGTACATATAAGTCCATTATATTTTTTGCATAAAATGATTTTTGGTATGAAAAATGGACAATGTATAGTCCATTTAATTTTTTGCATACAACATGGACGATGTACTTATAAGTCCATTATATTTTTTGCGTAAAAAGTGGACGATGTTTATTTAGTCCATTTAATTTTTTGTACAAAAATGGACGATGTATAGCCCATTTAATTTTTTGCATAAAAAATGCACGATATACACTCCATTATAATCCATTATTTTTTTTTCCTAAAATAAATTTTTGTATGAAAAATGGACGATGAATAGCACATTTAATTTTTTGCATCAAAAATGGACGATGTAAGGCAAAAGTGATTTAAAATATGATGAAAGATGGCGTGAGTGAGTAATTTCATTTTGCTCCAAAATTCGTTATTTTCAAATTTTCTATGCTTCTATACTTTCAGCTTTAATTATGTCTAATATCATATTTTGAAAATAAAAGCTCTAAATGCTTTTGCCTACGAAGCTTTTAAACAAATAAAATCCACAGCAAAGCTATACCTAGTTAGGGCATGCGCATTGTTACACCTGCTGTCAAAAGTTCTACTGTCAACATATTTTTGC
This sequence comes from Tachina grossa, assembly GCA_949987645.1. Classification (NCBI taxonomy): domain Eukaryota; kingdom Metazoa; phylum Arthropoda; class Insecta; order Diptera; family Tachinidae; genus Tachina; species Tachina grossa. The sequence goes on along the minus strand of OX465277.1, from coordinate 23,008,141 downwards.
AACAAATACCTGCTTTATTTATTTTCACCCAGCTCATCACAACTATTTACATACGTACACAAATAAAATTACAAATTCAACATTGTTCAGTAGTAAATTCATCAATAAATCATATCAGTATTGCAAAACAAATTAAAAATAAAATAAATTTCATAGATTTCGTAGTACAAAAAAAAAACAAACAAATAAAAGAAAGGAAATATGTACATTAGAAATTTTGTGGTTAATTAATTAATGTGTTATTCGTTCCTCGGTCAGTTGCAACATGAAAATTTCATTTTAAAGACAAACAAAATAAAAATTTGCTTCATTATATATTTTTCATCAAAACACCCTGAAATAAATAGAACGATAATACAAGAAAATAACAACAACAACAAAAACAACAATACATTTAGCAGAAATCGCCACCCAAATAATGAAGACAACGTGCGAATGAATCTGTCAAAGTACGAAATTAAAGTGAGTATTAATGTGTGAGCGATTGAGTGGGCGCGCGAGAGAGATGGAGGAGAAGCAAATTAATATTTACTGTTATAATTTTATGTTTTCTTTTGCACGATTAAATATGCACATTTTACAAATTTATACATACATATGTAACAAAAATAATAATAATGTGCTTAAATCAATTACATTTTTATTAATGGTCTTACTACAACAGTTGCTTTGCTATTGATTTTTATACCCATTCTCTTGTGGCAGAATAAAAAATTAATTACACTCGCAACAACTTGAACAATGCGCTCATTCTGTAACACTTAATTAAGTCCTCTTAACATTTCCTTGTTATTTCATTTAAAAATAATGTCCTTAAAGATTTATGTAACTTTTTCTTTTTTAAAAGCTTTAAATATTTAAGTGTTCCTATTTGTGTCTTTGTGCCATGATTAGTTATAAAGAGTGTCATTTACAAGTTGAATTATTTCAACGAGCGCACAAAGTCAAATAAGGGGTATCACAACAGGAGGTTTAATTTTAATGTGTAACAATTAATGTTTTTAAGCGCAATCATCGAATGTTTATTTAATGATAAAGAGAAGGATTAATAAACACCCTTATCGATAATAAAAATTCACGTGAAAAATTGTGATCGCATATACAGGGTCCGCCATCTAACGTTTTTTTTTCTCAACTAGTGCTTATTTCGTGAATGGTAACACTTAGCTCATGCCTGATTTGACAGATAATTAGTTTTATCCTTCCGCTGAACGAATATGGTTGTGTATACGCTTGAACAACGCTTCGCTAAGTGGGCCTGCGATCGACTTACAGAAGATGCCGATTTTGCCAAAAAAATCATCTTTTCAGATGAAGCTCGTTTTGATATTGGCGGGTATGTAAACAAGCAAAATTGTCGCATTTGGGGCACAGAAAACCCGCACGCATACATTGAAAAGCCGACGCTCCCAAAACGAGTCACTGTTTGGTGCGGATTTTGGTCCAGAGGCATAATTGGGCCATTTTTTTTTCGAAAATGAGCAAGTCAATGGCGATCGTTATTGGGCCATGTTGAACGAATTTTTGTTCACAAAAATTGAAGAGGAGGATATTGGCAACATTTGGTTTCAACAGGACGGCGCTACGTGCCACACAGCCGAAGCTACACTCGATGGTTTGCGCCCTGTTTTTGAAGATCGCATTATCAGCCGCAGAGCTGATGTCGTTTGGCCACATCGGAGCTGCGATTTGACACCGTTGGACTATTATTTGTGGGGTGCCGTCAAAGATAAGTGTTACGCCGATAAGCCAGAGACAATTGACGCTTTAAAGGACAATATTCGTGAAGCCATTGGTGAAATACAGCTGCACAAAATCGATAATGTGCTTAAAAATTCGACCGATCGTGTAGGCTACTGCATGGCCAGCCGAGTCAGCCATTTGAATGAAATTATTTTTCATTATTAACCGGAAGGATTGTACTTTCAAATAAAAAAAGAAATTTGAGAAAATATTCAGTTTTTTTTTATAGCATTTTCAAAAAAAAAAGTTATCTGGCGGACCCTTTATTTGCTTTGTTGTTGTGTCAGTACACTATTTTCTAATTTTGTTCACAATTTTTTGTTCAAGGGAAATATTTCACGTGAACAAAGTTTTCGGATTTTATTCCCGATAAGAGTGAATAGAAAACAATATCAGCTAAATGACCGCCATGACTACGCTTCCAAGATCATATTAATTTCGAGAAATTTTCCATTACCAATTGGCACATTTGCAAATTCCACATTTGAGGTCTTGAATTGATTGTGGGCCCCAAATATATATAATGGTTTAGAGGTGCTAAATCACTAGATATTGGTGGTCAATTGTACTCGCCTCTTCAAGATATCACACCATCAGGAGATTTTTCGCCAAAAGAGCTGTGATGCCGTCATCAAATATTTCGCATTTACATATATATAAAAATAAAGTTAATTTTTTTAAATATAATTTATATCACGTAAAATTATAAAAATGCTTTAATTTATTTCTTACATAATTTTTGGGATGCTCATTCTGTTAAATAACATAAAATAATTGTAAGCTATTATTTATTTCAATTTTGTATTAAACTGGCAACACTAATATTTTCACATTGTTGCCAACAAAAATATAAATTAGTTTAATTGTCGATATCGTTATTCATTCACAGTAGCAGTTGCTGTAGCCTCATTTAGGAAAAAATAAAGTCCTATGACCTCAACAGACCAAAAACCGCACCAAACAGTCACACATTAAATACACAGAAAAAACTAAATTTCATTCTCAGTAACCAAATTCGTTGAATCAGTAAATATTTTATTTGAATGCGGTCCTACAAATAATTTTGTAAATTTTGATAAAAATTTTGTAAAAATTTAAATTAATCAGAGTTCGGTGTTGGTGTTTATCTTGCTTGTTGATATGAACAACGTACTGTTGTGCGGTTGTTGTTGTTTATTTTGATTGATCGTGTTGTATACAAGTAAATGCCGAAAAGTAGCCGACAAACGTTGTGGCCTGTTTCTTCTCTACACATTTTTTTGGTACAAATTAATTTAGTGGAGCAGTACAGAATATTTACTGAAACTAAGTTTGATTTCAAACAAATATTTGTTTAAAATTTTTTTGGGAATAATTTTTTCTGTGTATGGAGAGGATTTTCATGAATAATTATTGAATTTCTCCAGCGATAATTTTGCTTATAAATGCAGCCGAACCTAACAGCAAGCACACGTCATTATTAATGGTCGGTAGGCGAGCGTTCTTGTGTTAAATAAACTTAAGACCTAGTTCGTAATGCAAAATAGGCCGTAATGTCGTTTGTGGAATGAGCAATTTCAAAGATCAACGAGAAAATATCAAACCTGGGATTTTCCTCAACACTACGGGCTACAAAGGCAATATTTTCAGTGAATTCAATTCTTCACATCACTAAATTGTCGCAATAGCTTAAATTTTTGCCCCAGTTGCAACATTACTGCCCGAGAAGGAGCTTCATGATGACCCAAACTTGCTTTAGTTTTGCGAATTATGAAAGCGAAATTTTCACCCTTGATATAAAGAATTTGTTTATAATTTCAATGAGTTCTTAAAGTGTTGGTTGGTTGGTTTAATCCCTCCACGCAAACATTCAAATAGAATCAAGAAGATTCCTCGTCGGTGTTAAGCAATGTAGAATCGTATCCAAGTACTTGGATATGGTGATCCAACCCGTCGCATGGAGATATCTAAACAGGTCACTTATACCGATCTCTGATAAGTCTGAAAGGTCGTCTAGTACATAGTTGCCTAAAACCTTCTGTCTCAAGAGATACAAAACTGGAAATTCGCATGGAAAGTAGAAGATTCTACCTTCTATTCTTTCTTCACAAGTACAGCAGAAAATAGGATAGGCCTATCTTGCTAGCATGCCTGTCGATCATCACGACTGTGGCGAGCCTCGAGATGTATCTACGATTTCTACCTGTTAATTGTATGGAGCGCCCAACATTGTAGTAAGGCCACATTTTTCTAACAACCCAAAACATGTCTATATTGCGCCATCTGTATTCAGCCTAATGCCTTAAAACACTGTATAATTCGAAACGAAAGAAAAAGCTTTCGAATTTGTATGTTTTTAACATGTAAATTCGAAAGCATTTTCTTTCGAATCGAATTACAGAGTAGACCCCCCGCAGTCTACATGAAGACAAGACTTTAAATACCGCCTTGTAGGCTACTGTAGGCATCTGATATTTAAGTGTAAATACGTATTTCAGTGTTGTCATCTTCAAATATTGAGAATTGTTGGTACAATTTTAAAATTCTCAATACCATCCCTGCTCTGGTTTAATGTGAAGAAGTGTTGCCACTTTATTTATAATGGATAGATTTCTTATTGACATTCTTCGAAACGATTCGTAACAAATCTTTAATAATTTTAAGTAATTTTATTACTTTTCTTTTACCTGAAATTTATTTGGAAGAAAAATATGTAAAAAACGAAGGATCAAATTTATATTACACAATTATTGCCGGATATTTTGCATAATTCCATTTTAAAGTCTGATATTTCGGAGCATGAGTTCGAAATTTAATCCCTATTAATTTTAAGTGTTCCATAACATAAAAGGCATTGCATATCGCCAAAAGCATTTTTATTGATGAAACATTTTTCAACTTCTATAATTAGTTTTTTGTTTGTACAAATTTATTTAATTTGAACTGGTGTGCACAACTTCATACGTAGCTTTCTCATTGACAACTAAATGAAAAAACATAAGAATGTGTGTGATTTCATTGTCCTCAATTGCGGTATGGCGCGAGTTTCACTACATTAGACACACTTTTGTTTGATGGCAAATAAGTTTGTTTTTCCAAAACCAGCTGTTTTTAGAATTTAATGAAAAATAATTTTTAGAACATTTTAAGTTATTGAAATGATTTAATTTTTCTTTATTTTTTTAATATAATAATAATGAATAAATAGAGTTCCGTGGTTGCCTCTTTTGATTTCCCATAGGGAATTCAACAACGTTTTAAATTATGCTCTGACATGCACTTTTTAAAAAACAACGACACACATACTTAGACATACAAATTTTATTTGGCCTCTTCTGCTTTTATTAAAATTCTATGTTATTAAGTATATTTTTATAATTTAACTTTCAGTTATGAAAAAAAGGCGGCATGGCATTACAAGGTTGGCGACTTTGCGGCGTAACGGCAACAATTGTCATATACATTGGAGGAGTGCTGTTTCTATCCATGAATAATGTTCCTGGTTCTCATCCAAAACGTATGCGAATTGAACGTTTTGCAGAGGTGTGAAGTATTTTTTAACTTTACATAATCGTAAATTCATAAATAGTAAAAGAGATTATCTGTCAAAAACTTTATAAATTTTCATATATGTAACAGTTTTCCAATTATCATAATCATAAGGTATCTGGCATTAATCAAAAGATGACAATTCGATGGTGTAAAGAACTTAAATATTTGCAAACAGAGCTTCCATTAGATACAGCTGATACAGCTTCCCAATATAAAAGTATATGCATCATATAAACTTATTGAACATGAAGTTCTCTATAGACATTTGATTTTATTTTTAAATAACTCATGGCTTTTTGCAGCTCCAAATATTAGCGATAATGAAGACAATTTTGAAACTGGATTGACCGCTTTGGCATCGTTTCCAGGAAGTGGAAATACTTGGCTGAGATATTTATTGCAACAATCCACAGGTAAGGGAAAAATAGAAAATATTTCAAGAAATATCTATATTAACAATAGACACACTGGGAATTATTTATGAAAGAAGCTTAACACTGAAATTAGGTCAACTAAATAAATAAACTTACTTTTTTTTATTTCAGGCATCTTGACTGGCAGCATTTACAAGGACTATGGTTTACTAAAAACTGGATTTCCAGGCGAAAATATTTGCAACAGTTCTGTGTTATTAGTTAAAACTCACGAGTGGGGCCCAAGAGCTTGGGCGCCATTTTCAAAAGCCATTTTATTAGTTAGAGATCCCGAAAAGGCCATTATTGCCGAATTTAATCGACAAAGCGGTGGTCATGTGGGCTTCGCCTCCCCAGATCGTTACAAGCGGACAAAGGGAAAATGTAAGTTTATAAAATAATTAATAAATGTCTTATCTGTGGTCACCAGCAATAAAAAACAGCGCCTAAGTCGATTAATATAATTTCGAGGAAAACAACAATTTTAATGAAAGAAAATGTTTTCGGAAAATAGGCATAAGAAAATAATTTTATCGGAAATGGCAAAATGGAATAAACGCTTGAGTCGACTTAAGCCAAAATTTGTTTTTCTAAAATTTTGCCATTGCCGCTAAGATATTAAAAGATAACGCATGATTTCGCATTCGCTGGATCGTCCTGAAATGCAAAACCAGGCAACTAACAAAAAAAATTCAAAATCGCATTTTAAAGTAATTATTGTGTATTACATATAATCACATGTCCCTTAAAATTTTCCTTTATCATAACAATCAGTTGAATCAAAAAAGCTTCAGTCACTTAAATAATTTTATTTAGTTTTAGTTTTAAAAAATTTTAAAAATTCTAGTTACGTGATTTTGCATTTTAGCTAACGATATGTAGCATTGGTGCAAAAACTACAACTTTCGACTGGGGAATAAAACAGTACGAGTATAATTAAGCTAAATTTTTTTAAGTCGACTTATGCTGTTATTCCATATATAGCCACAGATATATTACCGAGAATATAATATATTCTTTCATATTATGAAAGCACTCAAAATAGTGGGTGATTATTAGTCTCCTGCATAAGACATCTTATAAGAACTTTCAAGACATGAGGGATTTTTCAAATGTTTTACTACAGCGAAATCTTATAAAACAAACGTTAACAACACTGTTTGCAAGAATTTTTTTTGAGTATTGTAGGTATAAGAAGAAAACACTTCGTGACGGAAGAATTTGTGATACTTGCTTCTTTCTACGCATGAGCGCGTGTACAAACGTCATGCATGTATGTGTGTATGATTTTTTATTTTTCTGCGCACATGCAAAGGCACACACATGCATTAACATTAGTTGTATGCGGTTAATCACATAATCCCTGTCGGATTTTTATTAGCCAGCTCAAAATATAAGTGACTTTTTGCTAACTCATTTGCAACTAGCTTCTGAACTAACTCATAAATGATACAGATGTGAGTTAGTTGCTTTTTGTATAACTGTCTTCTTCCCGATAAGTATCGAACTAATTTTAAGCTAACTCAAAACTGATGCTAAGGTTATTGAGTTGTTTTTGTACAACTAACATCTCTTCGATAAGTTTTGAACTAACTTTTAACTAACTCAAAGCTGATGCACAGATGAGTCAAAGTTTATCGTGAAGATGTCAGCATAAGACTCATGTTTATGTCAACTCTGTGCCGTGTTTATTTTACATTACGCAATAGAAAAGTGTTAAGTATGATAGCTGACAAACAAAGTGATCGCGGTTCGGTACCCATTCTCGTCTAAAAAATTGAAATTGTTTAAAATTTAAGTTGGCTGTAAATGTTAATCATTAGTAAGTTAAAAATAGTGGTTAGCTAAGGAAGGGCATTTTTTCTTCTTCTTTGATGCGCCACAAACTAAGTAATAATGGGACAACCATTAGTTAGTCAGTTCGTAGCTAACTAATAACTCACTCGAATTGAGCTAACTTGTGGTTTTTTGAAACTTATGCAGCGTAAGTGAGTACTGACTCGTTCTGAGGACATTACGTTAAAAAACTGAATAGCGTTTAACATGTAAAATGAGTTAGCTTTTGAGTCAGTTGTCACTCGCCTCTCATTAACCATTAGTTACTTTTAAGTTAGCTCAAATCCCGACAGGGATAGCTTACCATCCAGTGATGATAAAGTTGGTACAATTGTACTTTTTTTGAAAGTATGTTGGTACCCCCTTGACTCATTTGGTACTATTTGAAAAATTTGCGAGAACCTAATATTTTTTTTATACAAAAAATAAAAAGCGATAGTTTAAAGTATATCGAGTTTGACAGAAAAGTGGCGACTACCTTGTTATATATGCATTACACTTGTTTTTTTATTATAAAGAACTACATATAACTTCACCGGTGTTTCGTTTTCAATATGATAGCGCGCTATAGCGTCGGCTTCATTTATTTTATCTGTTGTATTACTTTTCTTATTAAAAAATATTCCCCACGAGTTTCGAGCTTTGAAAAATTAATTGGATGAAGTAATGTATCCGTAGCTTTCAAAGTTATCAATAGAATTTGTCAATTGCAAACTCATCAGCGAATGTGGAAAGAAATTTTCATAATTAAAACGAAGAGTCGAAAGTCTAATACAAACAAAATACAGCTCGTCACAAAAATTTATTGCAATGGTATAAAAAATAAAACTTTTACAATCATTTTTACAAAAATATTACAGGGGGTCTACTGTGAAATTCGAAACGAAAGAAATTGCTTGCCAGTTTGAATGCTGCTTATAACATGTAAATTCGAAAGCATTTCCTTTCGTTTCGAATTACATAGTAGACCCCAGAAAGAATATTACAGTGTGTTTTACCTTCTGTAAAATAACAATTATTTGAGTTAGGACCTTTCTTCTTAAGACCAACGATAATTTTTTACTGCCTCTTCCACTATGTCGAAAGAAAAATCCTGCGAAAGAAGACTAGTATCTCGAATTCTAATAAATTTTAATTTTTAAGTCAGTGATGAAGATTAATCCTCATATGGTTCTATTTTTTTTAACAAAAACAAAATTTCCTTATTTCATTAAGTTGTGTGTAAATTAAAAACTCTAAATTTGTGTTCTGGTATACTAGTTTTTTTTAGTTATGACGTTATTTGTATAAATGAGCGATGTGTTTTAAATATGTAATAAAATAAAGTTAAGACAAAAAACCGAATTTAGTATAATTTAGTACAATAAAAGTACAATTTTAAAAGCCAATTAGTGCGAAATTAGTTTTCTCATTTATCATCCCTGTTACCATCTACATATTACACACACACACTCAAACGTACAATATAAAAAAATAACAAGCATACACTAATCAACAGTACTTCTTTTGAGTGTTTGTTACAAACAAGCTGTCTTGCGACATCGCTTTTTACAACTGATATACACATACACCAATACATCCATCGTGCTTCGCTTATAGTACGACAGCATTTATTATTGGTTTAGTATAATACATGCGACGTGAATACATTTAAAAATCATGACGTTTTTACATTTCAAGACTGTTTACGCAGCTCTCTAGTGATTATTGTGTTATTCACCCTTATCCCGAATTTCAAGGGATTAAATTCTAGGGAATAATTTTTTTATTCCCCTGAACAATGAATTGGCATCACCAATTGTTAGGGAACAAAATAAATATCTGTAGCAGGGCTGCCAGATAAAATTATGGAAAAATCGTCGAAATCCCGATAAATTATAAAATAATCGCCATTTTATACTCGAAAAATCGTCAGCAAAATCGGAAAAATCAAAATGAATTTTTTAACGTGTATACGAAACCGGGTCGATTAGTATGGATACAAAAAATAAAAAAAAATCGTATAGTAAAAAACGAAATCTACATATCGCTACCATAATATAGAAATGCCCTAACTCATTATTTTTTTGAAATCGTGACTTTTACATTTTTCAATACATTAGGTTTCTTCTATCGAAAAATACAAATAACTCGATTTCCATAAAATAATTTTAAGAAAATTTTGCAAAGAAACCATGGGTGTAAAATCAAACCCTATACCGCGCATCTCGACATGAAAATTTATTTACTCTTCCTGAACATCTTGTGTGGCTACTGCCTTCCTTATTTGAAGACATTCACTTTAAAGATGAAAATGGGAAACCAAACATTATGGATACGTCTAAGGTAGCTCGCGCAAAAATTAAAAGAAGGAAGTACGTGGAGAATGTTTCGAATTTAGTAGCATTTATTTCAGTACATAAATTTTTTTATTTGAAAAAATTGTAATTAAAAAAAATTGTTTTAAAGAAGAGGAAATACATTTTAATGTCAAGAGGCGCACTATAGGGATTGATTTTAACCACGTGGATTTTTCGGAGAATTTTCGAAAAATTTTCGTGTAGATTACATTTTTGCTATACGATTTTTGCAAAATAAAATCGAACTGCCCTAGTGTATACATATGTTTTATTTTACATGTTTATTGGGAAATTGAAACCATTGTCCTTTTTAACCCCTTATAATTTTTTTCCTCTCAGTGGTAAAATTATGAAAAATGTTGCCAAGTTATATCCAAGTCTTGGTGTCAGTAGTCTTGATGCCCGAAATTTTTTGTAGGAACTTGGCATATTTTTCATATTTTTTTTAGAATATCAGTTTGCAGAGATAATAAGTAATACATGAATTGAAATAGTCGCTTTTTTATAAAAGAACTGCAATATTTGGACTTCTAAAAAATCGTAAATTTTAAGGGAAAAATCGTCAAATCGTAATTTTGCTATTTTCGGCACTAAAAATCGTCAAAATGACGATAAATCGTCAACTCTGGCAGTCGTGATCTGTAGCCAGCCTGTTGCATGCTATTGTGAATTGATGTAATTTAATTTTTTTACTTTTTAAGCATATTTTTATAATTTTCTTAATAAATTGTTATTATTTAGCAAAATGATCATGGAAAAATGGTCACTGAACTATACCGACTTCAGCAGATACTAATTCTAATGTAACATCAGAGCGCCCTCCTTCGCTGCGTAGCAGAATCATCGGCGAAATAAAATAACCAACCAACGTGTATAAAGTATAAATTTTTAAGATTTATTATTAAAAGGAAAACAAAATTTTTAAGCAAAAAAAAATTTTTTTTGGTTGACCTTTTTATGGAATTACCCATATGCATATAAATAAATTCATGCATTTCAACTTCCTTTAAGAATAAAATCAAACAATTAAAAACTATTTAAAAACAACAACAAGAAAACTTTTGTTTTTAAAACATAAGTATTTTTGAAGTTTGTTTTTTGAGAGAAATAAAATAAATGTTCCCATATCGTAAAAAATATAAGTCTTCCCATACATAAATATGTAATTATCCTAACAAAAGTTTTTAATAAATAAAGTGATATACATGACTACTAGAGATGTGCACGTGAGTGTTTTCTGATTCACGACACGCACGCTCACGCGGAAAAATATTTTACTCACGCACTTTCACACACGAATGATTTTGAAAATTTTCACGATCACGCACGCTCACGGATAAAATATTTTTAATCACGCACGAGTGCTTTACAACTTATCACGATCACGCACGCTCACGAAAAAGTATATGTATAATATAATTTTCATGTTTTTTGGGTTGAAAAATAGGTTCTTACATATACATATGTATATACATACATATCTATGTATATATGTATGCTCGTGTTTTTGTAAAATTTACAATGTAAATTAAAATAAAGCAAAGTTAATTTAATATAGTTTTAAGAATTCGTATTCGCGGATATCATTTTAAATATTCGAATTCGAATTCTCGTATATCAAAAATTGACATTCCGCACATGTATGTATGTATACATACATAATATAAATGTGAAGGTAAGACGTATGATCAATTAAATAAATGATAATCCAATAAATGAGAAAAGCATATTAAATGAGAAAACATACAAATTACTAAAATTTTTCTGTTACGTAACAAAGACTCCCCGCACCCCCACAAGCTAATCGCTTTGGAATTGTGTTTGTGTTAAAAAAAAACTGACTAAAAAAAACAAGTCATAACAAAACTCGAACCCCACCCCTCCCCCCTACAGCGTTAAGTAATATATGGACGGCCCCTAAAGCAAAAAACATTTTCTGCGGTACAATTCGTCAGTAGTATTGTTGACAAAGGCACTGTTCAATCAGTAGTGTTTCTCAATTGATACTTCCTACAGGGTATCTAAGAAACATACATACATACTTACAAACTTACTTACAGACTTTTACTTATGTACTCAAAAATCAAAGTTTTAATCCAACAAACCAAAACGCTATGGAAATAGTTTATAACAAACTTACTACCATAAGCCTCAAGCTTAGAAAAGTGTTGTGCATACTCTTGTGAAAGGTTTATTAACAATTATTTTATAAAGAAAATTGAACCCTTGCGATAATATTGCTAGCCTATAGTATACAACAAGCTTATAATTCTAAATTATAGAATATTCTTCCAGGAAAATAGTTTTCTAAACATGCTTACATATAGTAGGCATATTTAAAATTAAAATTTATATTCCAATATAATAATTACTATTTTTTAAATGTAAATTTTTGTAGAAACTCCACTTAACTTTAGGACACTGAACTAATTAAACAAGACAAAAAATTACGACTTTAACAAGTAATATAAAATTCACGCGTTCAAAATCATAAACAACAAAAAAAAAAAAAAAACTTGCAAACAGTGATACCACTTACAAAAAAGTGTTTAAGTGATAAGCTTATTCTCCATTGCAGTTATATTTAGCTTATGGAGTGGTTTATTGGGAATTGTTCAGAGAAACTACCGAAATGTCTTAAGGAATTCGGTACGACAAGTCTGACTTCGGAAAAAGTCGAAACATTTTGTTTGGGGGTATTCATTATGTTTGTAAGCTCATACTACCATACATACATATTACTATACATATATGCATTTATTATTATAAAATCATTTATTTCAAATGATTGAATACAGTTACATATGTACCTATGCAGGAGAGAGAGCGTGAAAATTCGTGCGTGATTATTAAAATAAGCTCACGCACGATCACGCACGAGTAAATTTTTTTCAGTCACGCTCACGCACTCACGCGTGATTAGTTATAATATTTGACCACGAATCATGTGAATCACGCGTGACTCACGCGTGACACGATAAAATCACGACATTTGCACATCTCTAATGACTACACATCTGTGAAGTTTAAAAAGTCGTTATGTAATAACTTGGCGCATCTTTTTAAATTTTCTGCTAAAATAAGTATTTTAACTATATTTTCATCCAAATTGATTGATGATTTTGAGTATTTGACAATGAATTTTCATTAAGTTTAACAAATATTGATTGATATTACATCTTGTTTAATCTATATAATTCGCTTCTTGTTGATTGTAACATGTTTTTCTAAAAAATTACTTAGATACCCGATCAGATAATTTTGGCAAATTTATTTCACAGATTTTGCAGGCTCTTAGACACTGTTGGCGAACACCAGATAATGTAGAAAACTCAAAGAATGCTACATTCATATTTTTACAATAGCCCAATTCACAATCTTGTGCAAATGGTCTTGCATAATAATGGGTGTTTTTTATTGAGGTATATAACTTTAAGTTGGCATCACTTTTTTAACTGGCGGCCATTTTGTCAGCTGTCAAGTGATTAATATTTAGTTTGGTTTGCCATTTCATCATGAACAGGTTGACAAAAGAACAACGCTTGCAAATCGTGCAAATTTATTTCGAAAATAATGGTTCAGTTCGCGAAGTTTACCGCAAGCTCCGTCCATTTTATGGTCGACATAATCGTCCATCAGAGCAATTAATTCGGTTAACCATGGATCGTTTTCGCACTACGTTTACTCTATGTGATAATACGCATCCGCAGAGACGTCGAACAGTGCGCACCGAAGAAACAATTGCCGCTGTAGAGCAAAGTGTTGAAGAGGACCCGAATGAATCGATTCGCCACCGTGCACAGCAATTGGAGCTTTGTCCATCAACTTTATGGAAGATTTTGCGCAAAGATCTTGGCTTGCGACCTTACAAGATCCAGCTTGTGCAAGAATTAAAGCCGCGAAACCATGCAATGCGTTGTGATTTTGGTGTATGGGCCGAAAATGAGATTGATCTCGATGCTGATTTTCATCGCAAAATTTTGTTCAGTGATGAGGCTCATTTTTGGTTGAATGGCTACGTCAACAAGCAAAATTGCCGCATTTGGAGTGAAGAGAATCCACATGAGACCCTTGAGACGCCATTACATCCACAAAAACTGACTGTTTGGTGTGCTCTATGGGCTGGTGGAGTCATTGGGCCATACTTCTTCCGAAATAATGCTGGAGAGTCAGTTACCGTTAATGGAGACCGGTATAGAGCCATGATAACCGACTATTTTGTTCCCGAATTGGATGGCATGAATGTGGATGAGTTGTGGTTCCAACAAGACGGCGCTACATGCCACACAGCGCACGTCACAATCGATTTATTGAAGGAAACATTCGATGAGCGCATAATTTCGCGGAATGGACCTGTCAATTGGCCACCAAGATCGTGTGATTTGACACCATTGGATTATTTTCTTTGGGGATATGTGAAGTCGCTCGTCTACGCCAACAAACCAGAAACGTTAGGGGACTTGGAAGCCAACATTCGTGGCGTTATTGCCAACATACGGCCCCATATGCTCGAAAAAGTGGTTGAAAATTGGACCTGTAGAATTGGCTTTATTCGAGCCAGCCGCGGCGGCCACATGCCCGAAATCATATTTCAATATTAATGGCATAAAATTATCCTTCCAATAAAGCCATGATGGACATTAAAACGATTTTCTTGTGTTTTATTTCAATTCGAAGTTCTATACCTCTAAAAAAACACCCGTTAGCATTTGCAAAACGGTAAAGTATATTAATACTCACTACTAAGAATTGTTAAGTGGTGAGTATCAATATACTATACCATTTTGCACATGCTAGATGCAAGACCATTTGCACAAGATTGTGAATTGGGCTAATGATATTTTGAACGTCTACAGTTTGTAATATGCAGCTCATTTTCGCTTTCTTTAACACAATGAAATGCATTCATTGCTTTTCAAGATAATAAAATATTTATCATCACAATTTTTTTTAAATTGTTTGAATTTATAAAAAAAAACTTCTGAAATAATTTTTCAATAAAATTTTCAGACAAACAGGAAACAGAGGGGAAATTTTAAATTAATACGGTAGCACGATTTTAGTGGAAACTTCATAATACCTATCCTTGGCAGAAGGTGAATGTCAAGAAAAAGTGAGAGAATGGAAGTACCTTCTATATTTATAGCATGGGTTTGTGAAAAAACCACATATTTTCTAGGGAAATCGGCGATGCCATATTTTTTTTTCGAATATGGGAGTTTTTTGATGTTGGAAATAATTCACGATTGCAACTTTAGGGAAAAGGAATATGTTTCGAGAGAAAAAATATTCACAATAGGGTCTTAAAGACACTAACTAGTTTCAATGTAAAAATCAGGGGGCAAATTGCGGCATTCGATACGATTCGAAATTTTTAAAATATTTCGTTCGATATCGAGTGCCGTAATTTGCCCCCTGGTTTATTATGAACAGCAACGCGCGGTTGATAAAAGATATTTTTACAACAAAGTTAATAAATCAGGGCAAATTGCGGCACTCGTTATCGAATAAAATTACAAAATATTTCAATAGACTTTATATGGAAATATTTTAAAATTTCGAATCGTATCGCATGCCGCAATTTGCCCCCCGCATTACGAAATTTCGAGGAAAAAAATATTCACAATAGTGTTTCACAATTGCAACTTTAGGGAAAACGGAAATATTTCGAGGGTTTATTGTTACCATTATTATTTATCTATTTAGGGCCATTATTACAACTTAAAGTTAGTTAAAAGTAGGATTTTATCGGACGTATAAAAAGTTTTTCATTATTGCAAATTGGATTCAACTTACCAGGTAGGTTAAACTTACTTGTTATTTATCGCTCGCTTTAGGTTAAAGTAAAATTTTGCAAATGATAAAGTTTTATACGTCCGATAAAATTCTACTTTTAACTAACTTTGAGTTGTAATAATGGCCTTAAGTAGAATATTGCAGTATTCATAAATCAATTCATTCTTAAATAGACTTGGTCGCTTATGGCTTATGATAACATATAAATATATTAACAGCTTTATTTATAAATGTTGCTAAGGCCTTATAAAGGCTTAATAAGAAAAATTTTTTATGAAAATTTGTTTGTTAAAATCTAATCTAATAATTTTTATAAATAACATATTTTTAACTTTTTCTCTTTATCAGACTGGCAACAATTTGTAACGAATAAATTAAGAGGTTGGGAGCTAATGAATCTTAACTGGGCTCGCAACTTTACCGGCAATGTTAAAATTGTGTTCTATGACGATCTCGTCAACCATGTCGAACCAGTATTACGCAGCATTTTAGAATTTCTTCAATTTCCAATCGACGAAGTAAATTGATATCACAAATATTTTTTTAAGTGTCTACATATACGAGTATTTTTAATTTGTGAATAACTTTTTGCAGGAACTTTTAAATTGTGCTTTAGTCAGAAAAGAGGGAATATTTAGAAGGAAAAAGCGCATTTTATCATTCGATCCCTACACGCCCGCCATGAGAGCAAAGCTGCAAGAGAAAAAGCAATATGTCTACCATATGCTCGGACGTCATCTATAATACGACGAGTAAAAATGGACAACGAGCATTATTGTTATATCATCGCGTTACAGTTTATCAAACAAACACTTGCATAGTAATAATAAATAAATAAATAAATAAATTTTAATTGAAGGAGTTGAGTTGAGCACAATAATAATTTTTTGCTTTTGGCTTTAGTCATCATTTTATTATAAATACAACTTTACTATCGCCTAGTATTTCGAATATACAATTCATACATTCATATGTACGTAGTTTAATTGAAAATTAGCTAATAATTACATATACATATACATACATATATACATGTGTAATAATATTTATATAGAAAACAAACGAAAAAGAGTTTTAAAAACTAATTTTTTTTTTTAACTGAGACTAGAAAGTTTTAGATTATTTTAAATACTACAATAGAAAAAACAAATAAAATAAACGAATACACCTACAAAGTTATACACTCAACATACATACATACACATGAACATACAATCATTTTTATACATATATTTTTACATACACACACAAACTTACATACATACATACTTGCTCTTAAATTGTTTTATTGTTTATTTATTACAAAACTGTGTTTTTTATCATAATTATTAATTACAATAATTTATACACTCTCCCACAAAAGTATTACTACGTTAACAATGTTACAAGTTTACAAAGTCAATAAAAGTAGCTAACTGTGAGAATTATGTTAAATGAAATAAATAAATTTTTTAAATGTTTAATTTGAGAAAAAAAATACAAACAATAAATATTTTTTCAGTTAATAAAAGCATAAAATTAATCAAATGTTTTATAATTTTTTTTTTGCAGATTGAATCAACAGTAAGTAAATAAAGAAATTTAGAACTTAAGGCAGAGTCACATAGAATATACGTCGCCTTTTTCAACTGATATGCACTCAAGGACGGCGAAAGTTGACGTAATGAATACTTTGTTGACGGAAACATTTGACTAGCTTTAATAGGTTTGTTCTCCATTTCATTAATTGAACTTAAGGTTTATTATTTATTTTTGGTTATTTATTTTTATACATTATTCTTGCTCCCACAAAACACAAAATCCTAAATCAAAACAAATATACCACAAAAAAAAAACCAACTAATAGCTGTCAAACTAGTTAACAATTCTTTTTAATATGTAATCTAATTGATTCTTAATTTAACAGATCTGATTTCAACTTAGCTGTCTGTTGAAAAAGACGAAGTTTAACGTATAACGGATTCTATGTGACTCGGCCTTTAGCCCTAGATGCACAAAAAATTGACAGCAGTCAAAACGAAATGTTACATTACCTTTCGAAAAATGAAAATAGTGACAACACTGAATCTGAAAGGTAGTGAAAAGTACAACTCTGAAAATATAATTAACAAAAACATGGCAGACTATGGTCATATTATTCAACACAGTGATGCATTTATGACCAGTACCTGGTTTCAGTAACTTTTGCGCGAACCGAAAATTTTAATATTTATCAATATATGTATATTTATTTATTCGTTTCCGGTAACGATAATGTGATTCTGTAATTTCTTTTTTACCATAGTCACCATCTGTATATCGAGCCATAACCGCTAAAATAGCTTAAGCGACACATTTTTCGGACTTCGTTTTTTTTTTGCCGGTAATCGACTATTTACGATCGCAAATAACCAATTTTGGTCAAAAATTGAAGTTCGAAAATTATGTCGCTTAAGCTATTTTGGCGGTTATGGCACGATATCATGTGGCATCCCCGCATACAAAATGTCAAAATAACCGAAAAGGACAATCACAAAAATTAAAAATTTTAAAAACCCCCGACTTTTTTCAGAAAAGATGTTATTTATTCTAAACGGCTGGACCGATTTTTTTCAAACATAGCTAAGAACCCTCTCGATCAAGTCATCTTTCAAACAGAAAAAACTAAATGAAAATCGGTCCAGCCGTTTGGCTTGTACGTGGACACAGACAGACACACAGATACACAGACACACACTACAAACTTATAGCACCCCTTTTTTTTGTCGGGGGTTAAAAAGGAAGAAATGAAAAAAAAAACTAACGGCCATATGTATAATCAAAAATTGGCATGAAGTTAGCATAAGTGACAAAATTGATTGACAAAATCCTAGCATGATTTTTAATGTAAAATTATATGGCAAAACACGTTAAGATCATGTTAAATTTTGCCACTTATGCTAACTTCATGCCAATTTTTGATTATACATATGACCGTAAATAAATTTTAGCTTGGGATTTAGTTTTTTCAGTTCAACCGACAGCGAATATCTTTAAAATATGTTAAGTGGATAGGAAAATCGATAAATTTTCGTTATATTTATTATAATAAAAGTTAATGATTCCAGGTACAGGTCCATTATTTCTGAGGTTCAACCTTATCTTCTACGATAGGTTTTTAAATATCTTATCAGGGCAATCATGCATAAAATTCCGCGAGAAATTATTCCCTTTTTGCCTATTACTTGATTTTGTTGGAAATTGGTCCCCCCGAAATTTTGGTGAAGCATTTTTAGAAATATTTCCTAATTACTTCTTCTTAGAAATTGTCACACAATTAAATTTAAGTTAAACAATATATGCTTATTGTTTAAAAGTTTGAAATGGAATGTAAAAATAATTTTCATAAAGTTATGTTAACAAATTTAAAATTCAAATACAACTTGATGTAAATAAAACTTAATTACAAAGTTGCTAAATATTAAAGTATAATTCGAGTGTTCTCCCACACTTCTATCAATCGTACAACATGAATTGATTTTTTTTTTCGAAAGTTTAAGTTGTAACGCCCCATCTACTGGTCCTAACTAGTCAACATCTACTCTTATGAGGACCCTTATAAAGCTATTCTCCATCCTCAATAATACTTTTGGATCGCCTAAAGTAATAACAGCCCCGCAAGGACATCGAAAATCTGATATACTCCCCTACTCTCTCAGGAACAATGGTTCTTCTTAAGACCCAATTACAGATTTGCCAAAGTAATGGCTTAATCTTGACAGGTCTTACTCTAAAACTGTTCTTTAGCTTGTTGACTTTCTCTTAAAGACACATAAGGGCCAATTCACAAATTCTATTTAAATGTCAATTCTATTTATATATTAATTCTATTCTATTTAAAAAAAAAATAAAATGAAATAAATTATATGAAGAACAACTTGTAAATATGAATTGATATTTATAATGGAATTGGTGAAATTGGCCCTAAGTAGTTTCAATATGACAATCAGGTTTGTTATGAAGAGAAACGTGCGGTTGATAAAAGAAATTCTTACAAAAAAAGATGATAAATCAGTATTACGAAATTCCAGCGGTTGAAAAGAAGTAGCAACCCTGACTTTTCAACGAGCAACCAAAAAATCACTATTGTGAATAGGTTTTAACGGAAATTTATTCTCTTTATTGCAACTGCAAAATATTATTAAGAAAAGTATTCACTCGAAATGTAAGTAGTAAATATATAGAAACATATGAATAAATATCCTTAAAAATAAAGAAAATAATTGATTTTATGCACAAGGCGCGTATTATGAGCAATAAAAATAAAATTGCAAACGCTTGTAAGCTTAATGGAAGCAAACCCGGATTGGCAAAGGGACTCTGCTCAAAAGCGGTTGGTAAAAATAAAATGGGATGAATACTCGTATGTGACAGAGTTAAATAGTTTAGGTACATAAATGAAATTTTCTACTAATTTTTACACGAATTCCGTACATTCACTGCATATTCACAATAGCGAATACCTACTTAGTCATTCACAAATTTATCTAACTGGTTTTCGTAAAAACTATTTCAACAATAGTTGACAAATTTTTGCAATTTTCAACCAGTTTATGGTTGCTGTTCATAATAAGCCGGAATATTTTGCCTTAAAGACCTTCACACTGCTTGATTTGTCGATAGAGATGATAGTTGGAAAACCGTAACTTGTTCTCAAGTTATAAGGATATGTGAAGATTAGTCTCATGAATGTGGACACCAACGACAGCTTATGCGTAAAATTTAAACCCGATGTACAGACTATTCCATCGTTTTCTTACCACCTTTAGTTGACAAGCAAGGACAACAAGCATCATCAGAAATATCGTACCGTGAGTAGCGAAGAAGTTTCTGGCCCACTGTAGTCTGGGTTAATAGCAAGAGCTAAGTCGAGCTGATTTTTACTAGATTTCCTATACAAAACGGAATCTATTTTGTCATTAGCTTTGTAGGAAATCTACTAAAAATCTAATATTTCTATTTGTTTTTTACTACCCTGTACAACATATTTATATACAAGGTGAGTGTATTAGCTACGTTCTGCGTAAAAAGGTGTGTGAGTGAATTGGCTACATTGCAGTTATTTGTTTGTAGTTTTAGAAATTTTTCAGTTAAAAACATACGTTTTGGATAAACAAATCTTGATAAAACGTCGGCTGGTTACTGCTTTGGCGCACAGTATATTAAAAATACATTCCCTCTTATTGCGAATGGCGTCGTCGACGTCACATCAAGACGACAGTAAAAATTGTCACTTGTCTGCTCTTTGTCGACAGCAATTGACTACTATTAACATACTACATTAATTTGCAAAGCCTTAGAGATTAGTAAGATTTTGTCAATATTTACTGTCGTCTTGATGTGACGTCGACGACGCCATTTAAAATATAGGGGATTATTACTGCGGCAAAACCAATAACCACCCGACGAAATGTCAAAAATAAAAATTGGTGTAAGCGGTATAGATTTTCATAAAGATTTTAATTAAAATCTGTTAAATTTTGTGCCCTATTAAGGAATTCTTGGGTTTTTAAAAAAAAAGTTAAGTAATAACAAAAATTAAAAATTTTAAAATTATATCTAGTGAAGATGCGATATCTTCTAAATGGCTAGACCGATTTTATTAAAACATGGCTAAGAACCCTATCGATCAAGCTGCCTTTCAAACAGAAAAAAATAAATTAAAATTGGTATAGCCGTTTGGTCTGTACTTGGACTCGTACAGACATACAGATACACAGACACACTCTACAAACTTATAACACCGATTCTTTTTGATCGGGGGTTAAAAATCATAATGAATAAAATAAAATTTTCAAAGTTTAAATTAAAATATATGTGTGAATGTATTTCCCTTCTTAAATTTTAGATACTTGTAACAAGCAAAAACCAATACACCGGAGGTTGAAGAAGGCGATATTTAAATATTATTTGCTTATTGGGGTTTTTTCATTTAAAATTTTTATTATTTTTCCTTTACTTTATATAAAAAAAAAAATAATTAAGATAATATAAAAATTGCATTTTACTACAATATACACATAACCATCAACTTTGAGTGATATATCCATTAAGTATGATTACTCAATTGTGGTGAATATATTAATCAACTTTAATTTATTGAAGCTGACTGACCCATCATCATTGAATGATAAATGATGATGGGTCAACTGCGATGCATATATTAGTCAAGATTGATTACATAGTTGGACTTAGTAGATATATCCATAAAGTATGATCAGTAAAACGTTACTAATATTTATACTATAATTGATTGGTAAAAATTAGTAGAGTGAGCGGTTTGATTATATGTATGTTCTATAGTCGACGGAATTCACTAGTTAGAGAAAGATGCAAAATCAGACATTTCATTACATTTTTCATTTGCTCTTAATAATGCGATAGAATTTTTTTTCGACACAATGAGGAATATATCCTTCAACGCTACCGGTCAAATGACCGGTCAATTGACTGTCGCTGTTTTTTTTTCGGGTTTTGAATTAATTTAGCCAATAAATAAATAATAACGGTCTAATTCATAAAAAATATTTTAGGTTTATTACAGGTTTATTTGACAAATTTCCCATAGAAATATGTCAAATAAGCGCTTAATAAACCTGAAATATTTTTTATGAATAAGGCAGTAAGAATAGTAATATTTTCCATATGTAAACCATCACATTCACGGCACGCATTTAATCGAGTAATCAAATTTGGTTGGGTTGATTTGTTATAACACTACAGGGAAAATCTATAACTGCTAAATGAGGACAGCGTATAGGACAATTTATGTCACCTGTGAGGGAGATAAATTTTTTCAAGAAAGTCAGCCTCTGCCTGGTATCCTGGGGGGTTTTACTTCTTGCACCAATTGAGTTTTAAAGCGATGCTGTTTCAGACTTTTTTTTGTAAAATTCGATATATAAACATTCATAGAAGTTGTGGGCTTCCTAATTGAAATTTATTAACACTTAACAGGTTTCCTACCACTCCTGATGATCTTGGTTAGTCCCTTCCTGGTTTTTTTTTATTCTGCCGGTCTGTTCAAACTATTGAGTCCATTTTCGATTGAGAGATATGTTTAGCGCTAAGCGCTACTGTCAATGAAGTATTATTTTTGTAAAACTCTCGCAAGCACAAAGGGCGGTTCAAACTCGAGAAATGGTCCAAAGCCCCACTAACGATTGACATGCCTCGCACGTTTCTCGAATTCGTTGAGTTCACGCATTAAAAAGCTACTTATACTATTATACAAGTATAAAGACTTTCATCACATTTGGCGAGAAAGAAATCTAACGACTTGTGTTTCAACTGTCAAGAAAATCTAACGTAAAATTACATTTTGTATTCACACCATCAAATAAAATTAAAAATAGAAGTAGAAAGCAAAAACAGCTGTTCTGAATTAACATGCCTGCATTAATCGTTGACTTGCGGCGACAGAGAAGTTTCATGCGGGCGTGTATGTGCTGGCCTTTATGTACATACATATATAAAAGATAGAAGAGAAAAATAAAATAGATTTCGTTAACTTTTAGACATGGCTTACACGAAATATATTTATTTCAATACGATAAACATATTAAAAATTTAGAGCCGGCGCGTGATCGCCGTAGAAACAGACGACTTTGTATATTAGTTGAAAAGTCTGGGGTCTGATTGTCGCTTTCGATAACGAGCTGATTCGATCACGTTTTTCAGTTTGAGATTATATCATTCGCTATCGAACAATGTAATAATATGGTTCGAAATTGAATGCCATAATCTCAAACTGAAAAAACGTGATCGAATCAGCTCGTTGTCGAAAGCGACGATTAGACTCTTGATCGTTTAGAAAAATTTAAAAAAATTATCAAGTCTTATGGAATGTCATATTTTTATCGTATTATATGCCATCCGTCATGAAATGACATGAAATGAAACCTCGCTTAAGCTAAACAAATATAAACTTTCCTTTAAGATGACCTGTATGGCAATTTGAACATCTATACCTCTGAAAAAATACGCTTTAAAATGTTTTCAAATTTTTTTTTAAAGGGGCATTTAAGATCCGGCCTAGCAGAATATGTTTATAAAAAAACATTTTTGAAATTAAAATATTTGTAAGGAATAGCTTCTTTTTTAACCAAATAAATGTTGCGTAAAAGCACACTTTGTGAAAACATCAAATTTTAAATGTAAATTAGTAAATATTAAATACTTCCCTTTACTTTTTCATTACATATTGTGATTAGGTGCTTTGTTTTAAATTAGAATGTCAAATATTTTTCACTAATCACATTTGAGTAGCAGCAGTTCCCAACATTTTTGTTTTGTTTTTTGAAACAGTTAAAAATACCAAATTATATAAAATTTGTAATCAGCAATAAAACAAGAGACATGCTTTAAGTTAAATTAAGTGCGATGGAAAGTTGAATGAGTGAGTGAATGAATGAATGCTTACATAAATATGCCTCTACCCTTTCTGCAGCAATGCACTATGGGAAATGTTCCCATTTTTTTGCCATAATAATATAAAATAGCAATTATTGCTCTAAATATATCGAAAACATAAATAAAGTTTTTTAAGTTTGGCGATTTTTTTTCTTGGTGAATTATTATAGTTTGAGATTTTTTCAATTTAGCTTTTTTTCGTTTTGGTGATTTTTTTCAGTTTTTGGCGATTTTGTTCGGTTTGGCAGTTTTTCTTATTTTTGGTGCTTTTTTCGTTTTTTGGCGTTTTTTTAATTTTGGCGATTTTCTTCGGTTTGGCGACTTTTTAATTTTTGGATTTGTTAGTTTTAGCGTTACTGAAAATTTCAATAGCTTACCTCATACGGTTTCTAAGATACAGCAAGTTGTCAAAATTACACTAACTGCTAGAACACCCTTTAATTTATTTATTTTTTTTAATTTTAGTGTTAACTGATATAGTCTAAATAAAAATACACTATTTTTGCAAATTTCAAGTGTCTATATATAATTGTATTGTATATTACATGGAATTTTAACATTTTTCGTTGCGCGTTTTGGAACACCCTTTAATTTTTAACTTTCATATATTTAATGCTGTAGCGGCCAAAGTTCTACATATTCCGTCAAAATTTCAAATCCGTAGCTGATATGATTCTCGACAAAACAGCCTGTGACGGACAGACGGACAACGTAGCGAAAACAATAGGGTTCCTTTTTAGGGTTTCGTATACCAAAGGTGAAAAAAGCGCCAAACTAAAAAAAAATGTCTAAAATTAAAATAAATTTCCAAAAAGAGAAAAATTCGCCAAATTAAAAAAAATCGCCGCCTGCAAAAAAACGCCAAAAACCGAAAAAGTCGCTAAAAACGAAAAAAAATCGCCAAAACTAAAAAAACGCAAAAACTAAAATAAATCGTCAAAACCAGAAAAAAATTAAAAAAACGCCAAAACAAAAAAAAAACGCTAAAACTGTAAAACGCTAAAACTAAAAATCGCCAAAAACCGAAAAAATCTTAAAAACTAAAAAATTCCAAAACTATATATGTATGTATATATTATATAGGCTAATTTTCGTATAATATTATATATCTAGTGTTCGTACGGAACCCTTCGTGTGCGAGTCAAAGTTGCACTTTACTGAATTTATTACCTTTGGTGTACGTAAGGAACCCTAAAAAGAATAGAAAAAAAATCAACTCGTTTTAAAATTTTCTGACAATTTTGATTTACTGTCTGCCACTTTACACAGTGCGAGAGTGCATATGTAGTTATTAAAAATTAAAAAAAAATTAATATAATGTCGAAGGTGAGTGTATTATAAATATAAGTCAAAAGTTTTCACGCGTTAGAAGACGTGAACGTGAGTGATAAGAAAAAATCTTCTTCATGAGATTAAGTGATTAATACTTTTAAGGGCATTAAGAGGGAATCTCCCGGATTTTGAAAAAAAAAATCATTTCAATCGGTGCTGACGTTTGGCTGTAATTATGTCTGGCCACAAAATGGTTAAAATTTCCTATAGTGCAATGGCCTAAGAGAGTGTGTGTGTGTGTGTGCAAGTGTAAGCGTATGCGTTTGTGTGCGTATTAATTAAAAGGCTGTAAATTATTTATTAACTAACAATTCAGTGGGATAACACTTCTTTTGTTACAAAAATTTAGGCTGTATTTCTGAATATCCAAAATGTTTTAAAAAAATACATATATTTTAACAGAATTTTTGTAGCTCTTAAAGACTGAAGTAGGACTTGCTGCGTTTGTGTGTGTGTGCGTGCAGCAGAATTTAAAGTTGAAGACCTGCGCTGTAACATTTCTCTCTTCCCCAACTTTCTCTCTGTGTGTAAGAGCTTTTGTGTATTGCTGCTTTGGCATTAACTTTATATATTAAGGATTACTTATACACATATGAAATAAAAAAAAAATGGAAAGCTTTAATACTTAATAGCAGTTACACACTATTCTTTACCTACACCCTTTCCTTACTTTTTTTGTTTGTTTTTTTGGCGTAGAACTTTACGCCGAGTCACAGCTTAAAGTCAACCAATAATACGTTAGCTGAAGGCCTGGAAAAAACACTTGACGTCTTTCTCGGCCATTTTTTCAGGGGGTTGTTCTGTGCCAGCACACGCCTTTCATTAATAATGAAAACTTGTCCTCCCCAAAAATAAACTGGAGTTAGTAAAACTCATCATAGAATTCTTTATCAAACGTTTGTTGTCTAGCTGTGAAATCTGTTCGGGTCCGTTTAGTTTAAACAATAGCATATGTAGATATTTAACTTACATACTTCAGCAATTCGTGAGCCAAATTACATATGTGCTCTATGTGAGATAAGAAAAGAAAAAAAAAAGAAAAACGCAAGCAAATTAATTATTATAATAATACCGTGTTAAACTCAACTATTCCGCTAACAACTAAATGACTAACGCACCAACTAAACTAAACGAGCAGTCAAACTAGCCGCCAACCAAACAAACAATTAATCTTCTTTATAATTTATCATGCATAGTTTGTTGTTGTTGTTGTTATTGTTGCTATTATCAATTGTGATCAAATTATATGATTAAAAATTAATATTCATATGATTTTGATTAGATCTAAACAAAAAATACAAGCAAACTACACTTAGGTTCTTTCTATGCTGCCTCCCTTTCCCACTTGCACGCACATATGCACTCACACATACACACACACGCACACCTTTTACACACACTGATGTACGTAATGGCAAATTAAAAATTCGCAGTAGAAGATATTTTCTTCGTCCGATAATTGTGCATTAAAAATTAAACATCTCGTATTTAAATTACACAAAACCAGAGAGTGTGAAACCAAAACAAGCCAAAGTTTTCAACAAAGTAAAAAAAAAAATAAAAAAATAAGAGCAAAGTAAAGGAAATTTAAAAAAGAAAATATCAGCAAAAATTAATACATACATATATGTTGTAAAAGAATCAATTAATTACAATAAATTGAAAAAAAAAAATTAATTAAATATATTACATATTTAAAAAAAAATATTATTGCATATTTCGTGTATAAATTGGGTTCTGCTTAAGCAGGATTTGTGTTTAAATTTGTATTAAAGTGCTTCAAAATTTATTCGCCAACGACTTTTGACGCCTCCAGGGCGTTCAAATTGGAGGAAGATTTTGTCGGCGGCTGCATGACCATGTCGATGTATTCATCGACGGATAAAATGAAAATGTCAGCGCCCAGTTGTTTTCCCGGTCGCTACAGTCCGTCGTATCGAAGTTCCGATCAAATGAGAAGATGCATGCCAAATCCCTCGGTAAGCAAAAAAAATATGATTTCTTGCAATTTCTTAATTTTATATAAGGCGTTAAGGAATTAAATTAAAAAATTATTTTTTTTTAATTATTTCTTATTTTTTTAAGCATACACAAGAATTTTGTGAGATTTTAGATGTTTGCTAGCATATTTATATTTAAATTGGCTGCATTTTGAATATGTTTTTATAAATAAAAAAACTAAGAAGAATATGCAGCCAAATAACTTTAAAAATCGAATATTCATACACGTAATTCACACGTTGATTTTTCAATGTTTTTTTTTATTTTTAATAGGATTTCTTGAGTTTGTTTGCCAACTGTATAGAAAATCAAATTTTTCCTTCTGCGAGTTTTTTTTTAATTTTTCTTTACACTTGTTACAATTGTTGGTATGTTGCTATCGTGAATATGAAATGGAATATTTGTTCACGTGAAACTTTTATTCCCCTCGAAGGGAAAAATGCCATCGTGAATCTCCCGTGAAATTTTTTCCCGCTATCAGTCCCAGTGCATGTAAAAAAGGGAAGAAGATTTGTAAAACTTAAAAATTAATTGAAAATCAGAAAGATTTAATTTAAATAAATAGAAATACACAAATTTTAGGCTCCAAATGGTTTTTTTTTTAACTTTAAAGTTGTATTTTTAAATATTCTAGGTGCAGTGGAGAAAAATTGTTTCATATACCACCGAGGTGCACCACCATAAAATTTACTGTGTGTGAACCAGAGACTCATACTCCATAAAAAAATAGTTGCAGGGAATTATTGGGTGCCCATGCGGCTGAGTGGTAGCGATGCTAGCCGCTCAGTCCAGAGGTCGTGGGTTCGATTCCCAGCATAGACCCTGGGTGTTTTTCGCAGACAAGATAATCGCTTTGTGAGTTGTGTTTGTGTTTGTTATTTAAAAAAAAAATCATGAACTTTACTTACTAATCTTGTCCTAAAAATAAATATTCGTAAAGAATTCGTAACGATTGGTCGACAAAATCTTCCGATTTCGGCACCGAAATATTACCGCAATCGTAACAATTTTTGTATGAAATGGTTGACACGACTTCGTAACGATATGTCGGTACGAATTCATTACGATAAGTCGGTACGAATTCGTAACGACATGTAGGTACGATTTTTTTTTTTGCTTTTATAGCAGAGTACCGCTTCACCGTTATGTTGCTGCTATTTTCGAAATAATTTGCACATACTCACGTTTTCTAATATTTGTTACAATCCTTTTTTTTTTTATCAACATATACGTATTTATTTTAAAAAAATGTTCACAGACTTTTACTTATGTACTCAAAAATCAAACTTTTAATGTTTAAAACAAACTGTTCAGAGAAACTACCGAAATGTCTTAACGAATTTGGTACAAGTCTGACTTCAGAAAAAGTCGATACATTTTGTTTGGGAGGAATATACATATAATTCAAAGGAAAATATCGAAATTATTGAATGTTATAATTTAGTTCGCCTGCAAAAATAAAGTGAAAAAAAACTAAGGAAAAAGTGATAAAATCCACGTGAAATATATTATTCACCATAAAAGGAATCAAAACAAGGGAAAATTTTCAAGGGCAAAATATTCACGATTGCAATGTGGTGAGAAGTGGTAATATTTCGAGGGAAAAATATTCACGATAGAGGTGATTTTTTTCATTAAATGTGACAACAGCTTTTTATAATACAAAGCAGTGTTGCCAGAAGTAGAGGGAAAGGTATTTATAGAAGTGTAGAGAATATCGGACAAATATTTTAGTTTGCACAAAATGTAGGTACTTTTTAATCTCAGATTGTATTACTTGTGCATAAATGTTAAAAATAATTATACTCAAAATATATTTTTGCTCATAAACCGTTTACAAATTTGTTTTTGCTCGCAATTATTCTTCTAATGGTAAACAGCTCAGAAAATAGAAAATCAGCATCTATTTAGCAATAATTTAATAGTTAAAGATATTTTACTCCATGAGTGGAGAAAATTCAAATATAGCTGTATGTTAAATTTGTATTATAAGACAATTTCTGAAAACTTGTAGAAAAGTATGCATTAATTTCGAATGCAGAAGTAGTCACTTTGAATAATATAATACAAAAGAATTACATATGCCAAGTTTTAAGTAACCTACTGTAGCTTCAATAATATAATAAATATATAATAATAATAACTGCTGTTGTAGTCGTATTCGAAAAAAATAATTTTGGTTTACAAAAGGTTTACAAAACAAAATTTGTTTGCTAAACGTTTTGTAAGTCAAAATTATTTGTTTCTGAAAAATTAATTTATATTTTTTTAAATTACATTACTAAAATTTGTAGATTTTCGTATGGGGGAAATTTTTTAACAAGTAAGGAAAAACGGATTTCTTTCAAATCTACTGCCAACACTGATATGATTTTTGAAAGCAAAGAAATCAAAACTAGATATATGGAAAAAACCATCGTACGAATGTTAGTTCCAGTTCACACACTTTTGTTGGTCAACTTTTAATTCAGCTGGTAGAAAAGAGATATTTGTATTTTCTTCTCTGTCTTTCTTACAGCTAAATTACGATTTGATCAACAAAAGTTGAAGAGTGTGAACCGAGACTAAAATGTTTTTGAAAGCAACTTTTACCCCCCACTTGCCACATGCAAGTGCAAGTGAAAAAAACTCAATACACTCATATTTTTTTACTAACACAATGCAATGAAATTATGAAGCAAGTAAATTTTTACACTTGGACAAAGTGACAAAACGAAAAACAGTGTTGGCGAGTACAGGGTTATTTCATTAATTTGGTCAATATTAGAGCTGAATTTTTGTATATATTAAAAGGATATTGAAATATGACACAAAGGCTCCCAAGTCCAAGTGCAAGCGCAGGTGCAAGTGCGGGGAGAAGTGCAAGCGCAAGTGCAGGTGCAAGTGCAGGGTGCAACTGCAGGATACAAGTGCAGGTGCAAGTGCAAATACAAACGTAAGTGCAAGTGCAAGTGCAAGCAAGATGTTTAATCTGAAATGTAAATTTTCACAGAGGGTCGCAGGTTCGATTCCTGCGGAGACTGGGTGTTTCTGGAGACATGTCAAAGCAGATTCGCAGGTTGTGTTTGTTAAAAAAAATATAAGTAAAACCAAATTTTTTTAACTATTTCCCAAAAATTTACATAAAAACAATGGTTTGCGCTTAAATTCGCATAAAAAGAAACGAAATTCGAATATGTGCAATTTTTCCCCTTTTTCCCTTGAAGGAAAATATCATTACACACAGTATGCTAAAAAGGAAATTTTTCTTAATATCACTTCCAATTCGGTGATCAGGAATCGTAAAAATCATTGAATTTTCATGAATTCTTTTTCAATGAATGCTAAAGTATATTTAAATGTATTTAAATGAAATACTTATTTAATTTACAAAAATTTTGTGCTCAGCTCAGAAACTATGCTTCATTTAAGTATCATTTAAGTTAAAAAAATAAAAAATATTTTTTTAGCAACAGCTGACACTATACCACAGCGTTGCCAACGCTTTCTCACATCTTTTGATTATCTCACTCAACTCTACCACTTTACGAGAGAAATCTACAACTTTTTTAGTTTTTCAATAATAATGCTAAGGTATAGTTAAAAGAGTTTTTTTTAATCTAATAGAAGCTAGAAGTTCAACTGAAATATATTTTTAGCAATGCATGTGAACAACGTTGCGCTGATTACATTATTTGCAACTCACACACAAAATTCACTGAATCAGCGTTGTCTGAAGTGGTTGTTAGCACGTTGACTACAAAACCGATGGTCCTGGGTTCGAGCCCGGTTTCTGACAGTCAGTCATTAAATAAACAACACCACGCATTTTTCCTTTGTGCATTAGTGTCCCTTTATATCACTTGTTGTAGTAAAAGTTTTAGTGATGAAGGCATAGACACTGGTCACTGAATTATACCGACTTCAGCGGAAACTACTCCTAATGTAAAATCAGAGCTCCCTCCCCTCCTTCGTCGGTATTGTGTAGCGAAGTAAAATAACCAATAAAATGGCTACTAACTAACAGTTTAGAAAATTTAATACGCCTCACTAACACCAGAGGCGCTGCAACACTGCATTATTAAAAACGTGCAAAGAGCAGAGTTGTACAACAATGAAGCTTTCCTCGTCTTCACTATTACTTTCCTAATGAAGTTAACACCTAGTTAGTAATAGTAGTAGGCATTTATTGCCTTGCTGTTACTTCACTTTAAAAATAAATGCAAAAATGTTTCATAATTTGTTTGAAAAAAAAACCCCGATTTTTTTCAATAAATAAATTGATGCAAAAATTTTTTTTTGCTGAATTAAAAAAAAATTAAACGTATAACTTAATTTGTACAGTGTGCAATTTTCACATTTTAACAGAAATCTTTTCATATCTTTCAAACTTAATTTTTTTAACAAAATCGATTATGTATTTGCGATCGCAAATAGTCCATTTTCGTCAAAAAAAAAAAAAAAAAAAAAAAAAAAAAAAAAAAAAACCAATTCGTAAGTCGCTTAAGTTATTTTTAGCGGTTTATGGCTTGATATTTTACTTTATATTAATTGTATGAATTAGTATTTTTCACTCTATACAGTTTTTTTTGTGCCTAAAGTGAAATTTGGAACAAATAATTTACTGGAACCGTAAAAAATATTTACTGAAACTAAATTTTATTTCAAACAAACGTTTGTTTGAAAATTTTTTAAGGAATAATTTTTTTTGTGTAGTGTGGACGCTTAAAAAAATTTAACATGTATTCGTAACATTTAAAACAAATTTTTTTCTAACTTTCGCAACAATTACCATCATTACTTTCAACCAGTTTTGTGTATTTTTTAGATACAAAATCAAGCCTATTGTGGATTTCGTTTTTAGAATTTCATTATAATAATTTTTGTATATTTGCATTTTGAAATAAATATTTTTGAACTTACTTTGTTAATTGTTAAGGTCCCACAGCCGCGTAGGACCTTCTTGCAGGATCTGTATCATATTATGATAAATCTGAAATAAAAAAGGAGTTTTTAGTAGTACGAGTATGTAATGTAATTGAAAAATAAAAATTAACTTCAAAGCAAATACAAAAATACGAGTTATACTATGAAAAATTTCCTTGTACAAATGTACAAATTAATCAAATTTACAACAATTAAATTTTTTATTTAATCAAGTATATTTTGAACTGAATCAATTAAAGTTTTAATTGAATTAATTAAAGTTTTCATCGACTCACTTAAATTTTTAATTGAACTAATCAAATTTTTTAATGGAAATAATT
Organism: Tachina grossa; assembly: GCA_949987645.1. Lineage (NCBI taxonomy): Eukaryota > Metazoa > Arthropoda > Insecta > Diptera > Tachinidae > Tachina > Tachina grossa. The sequence goes on along the minus strand of OX465277.1, from coordinate 22,975,474 downwards.
AAATTTTTAATTGAACCTTTCAAAGCTTCAATCAATTAAATATTGAAATAATTTATTTAAAATTTTAATTTCAAATTAATATTTAGTGACTAATTGTTTTTGTTATATTATTTAATGGTTCATTTAAAAAAAATCTCAAAATCTATTTATATACGTTGCGTAATAAACAATTCGAAGTCGAAAGCGTTTCTCAAGTTAAACATTACAATGTTAAATATTATAATAATACGAGGGCGGATCAATAAGTCCGTGACTTTTGGATTTGAAAGAAACACAGTTTATTTTTTGCAAAACAACAATTTATTTTTCAACATAATCTCCTTTTAACTCTATACACCTAGTCCAACGTTTCTACAGTTTTTGTATCACTTCCAAAAAATAGAACTTTTCGAGGTCTTTAAAATAGACATTTGTTTGGTCAATAATTTCATCGTTGGAGCTAAATCTTTTTCCACCGAGCCATTTCTTTAGGTTTGGAAATAGGAAGTAGTCACTAGGGGTTAAATCCGGAGAATATGGCGAATGGGGTACCAATTCGTAGTCCAATTCATAGAGTTTTGCCATTGAGACTGCACACGTGTGCACTCGTGCATTATCTTGATGAAAAATAAATTTTTTCTTGGCCATATGAGGTCGTTTTCTTTTTAAATCCCCGTTAAATCGGTCTAATAAGTTGGCATAATATTCGCCTTTTATTGTTTTTCCCTTTTGAAGGTAATCGATGTGGACTATCCCGCGTGCAAACACACCTCACCTTAGCCTTCTTAGGATCAGGTTTAGATTGCTGCTTGGTCTACGCAGTAATGGATCCATGTTTCATCCACAGTAACAAAAAGACACAAAAACTCATTCGAATTGCGGTTAAACAACTCCAAACAATCCTTTGAAGTTGTCACACGTTTACGTTTATGGTCAATTGAAAGCAAACGCGGCACCCATCTTGCAGACATTTAAAATCGAAACCACACTGCTATATGAAATGCCTATGGCATCAATAATCTCGCTCACTTTTGATCTTCGATAAGCCAAAGATCGGGTGTACTGACCGTCCAGAACCATTAGCGTCATTTGTACTTGTCCGACCACAACGAAAGTCAGTAAACCACTTTTTTACCATTGAAATCGATGGTGCAGACTCCCCCCATAGTATTTATAGAGCTTTTCCTTGGTTTGATTGACGGTTTTTTTTTTCGCAAAAAAAATGTTTAATGAGCACTCGAAATTCACTGTTAAACGCAAAGTAAATGACGACACTTGCTCAAAATTTGACAGTAGTCTACTAACAGGTGGTACTTGATGGGAACAGTGTCGCATTTCATATAACTACGAGGGAAGTTCGAAAAGTTAATATAATGTGAATCTAAAACATCCAGGGCGCCACCCAAACGCATACAAAAAATCTCATTCAACTCAATCCAGACGTTTAGGGGGCAATTCAGTGACATACACACGTACAGTAGAATTATATTCTAGAAATTTATTATTTGACATATTGTCAATAATTCTATTATAAGTCCTATGCAAAGATTTTCAAAAACTATTTGAGAATTCGCAAATAATATACTTCACTTATATATATATATATATATATATATATATATATATATATATATATATATATATATATATATATATATATATTTATTTGTTGTATCTACGAAAATTATCTAAATACTATAATTTTTGGCCGATTTAAAATATTGCGTTCTAATCATATTTTTATTGCAATATAGCAAGAAACGAACACTATTCATGATTTTCCGTAAGTTTTTTTTAGTATAAAAATTAAATTACTATAATTTTAAATTTTTTTTGGGCGATTTTTAAATTTTTTTTGTAATTTTACTTTTTGAAATTTTGGGCGATTTTTAATTTTTATTTTTAGGCGATTTTTCATGAAGCCGACTGTAGCAAACGCATATGCGTACGCTGTGCAAATACATGCTGTAATGAGTTAAAAAAAAATTCAGTAAAGTGCGACTTTGATTCACACACGAAGGGTCCCGTACTGACACTAGATATGTCATACTATACGAACTTTAGACTAAATAATATATAGTTTTTGCATTTTTTTCGTTTTTGCAATTTTTTATTTTTTTTTTTTGCTTTTGACGTTTTTTTTAGCTGTGGCGTTTTTATTTTAGTTTTGGCGTTCTTACGGTTTTGGCGATTTGTTTACGTTGTAGCAATTTTTTTTTTTTTACTTTTGGCGCTTTAGTTCGTTTTGACATTTTTTCGGTTTTTGGCGTTTGTTTTTTAAATTTGACAATTTTTTTTAGGTTTTTGGCGATTTATTTTAGTTTTAGATATTTTTTTCCAGTTTGGCGCATTTTTTCGTCTTGCTGATTTTTTCGAATTTTTGAGAATTTTTTCGGTTTGGCGATTTAACAATTCTGGGATTTTTTAGTTTTAGCGTTTTTGAAAATTTCAAGAGTTTGCCTCTTATAAATAGTTGCCAAGATACATCAAGTTGTCAAAATTAAATAGTCAAAATACCATTAACGGATAGAACACTCTTTAATTTTGATTTTTTTAAATTTTAGTATTAATTGTTGTAGTCTGTATAAAAATACAATAACTTTGCAAATTTCAAATATCTATATATATAATTGTATCCATATAATATGTGATTTTAATATTTTCCGTTGCTCGTTTTGGAACATCCTTTAATTTTTAACTGTCATATATTTGTAGTGGCAGAAGTTTTACATATTCTGTCTTACGGTTCTCGATAAAACAGCCTGTGACGGACAAACGGACAGCGTAGCGAAAACAATAGGTTTGCTTTTCACCTTTGGTGTACGGAGGTCAACATTCAGCAGCAGTCAGTCAGCAGTTCATAAAATTATATTTTCCTTCTGTTAAGACATCTTTTATTTTACTTACATGATAGAGCATTTTAATTAAATTCATATTTTTTCTTTTCATTTTTCGCTGTAAAAAAATTTACTTTCTAATAAACTGCCGACTTTTTCATTTATAGTTTGTTTGTTTTTGAATTATTAAAAAATATATTTAAAATTATTTTTAGTAAAAATGTGTGGGAGAATTAAAAGGGGTCAATTTACCATCCCACGTTAAAAAGTATGCCTTGAAATTTCACCTCCGTAGTTAAAGGTTAAATAAAAGCGGCAACGCTATACAGTCTTGGCGACATCGCTTGTTAACACTAATATACACGTACACCAATACATCCATCGTGCTTCGCTTATAGCGTGGACAGACGACAGCGTTAATTTGCATTAAAATCTCACTAATGTGAATTAAAAATTTACCCTGACAGACGACAGTATTTGCAAACAAGTAACACACACAACAAACAAGTAAGTAAACAAAATCTGTACATCCCTTTCGTACCACACACTTCGATAATTTTCCTTGGAAATATTAAAATGGAAAAAATGTGTCTTGATTTTGAATATATATATATATATATATATATATATATATATATATATATATATATATATATATTTGAATATTACTTTGTTCTTTTTCTAAAAACACTTAAAATAACTTATATTTTCTGACCGAATCGCATTTTAATTTTGAAAACCAAAACAATTTGCCAACATTTGATTGATTTTTGACGGTGTTACCATATTAGAACGGTGTTATCATATAGCTAAATTCAGTATTAATTCACTGTCATTTAGTGCATTTACGGATGAGGATAATTCACAAGTTAATTTGCATTCAGACAGTTAATGCAAATTAAGGCTGTCGTCTGTCTACGGTATTATAGTACGACAACATTTATTATTGGTTTAGTATAATACATGCAACGTGAATACATTTAAAAAAACATGACGTATTTACATTTCAAGACTGTTTACGCAGGTCTCTAATACAAACAATTGCATCAGGGTTGTTAAAAATTTAAGAACTCTGCACAGTGTTTTTTGTGACAGAATTGTATTATGTATTAAAATAATTTGATGAACTTTTTCTTTAGTTTTAAATAATAAAACAAAAAAATATATCGATAGTCTCAACTAAAAAGGCCCTAACTCGTATTTTTTACGAAATTGAGGTTTACATTTATTCCAATATATTTCACACAAAAAAACACATCGTCACAAAAATTTATTGCAATAGTGTAAAAATTAACGTTTTTTTTGAAGCAGTTGAACAAAGCATTTCTACATGCAGTTGTACTGTGCATTATTATGTTTTTACCTTCTCCTGTAAAGTTACAATTATTTGAGTTAGAGCCTTTCTACTTGAGACCAACGATATGTACATATGTATGCATGCACATAAACACATTTTTTATACAGCTCAAAATTATGAATAAAAATTCCCGGAGAATTTTTTCTCTCTTTTCCCATTACTCCTAATATGAATAACAAATTCCCTTGAAAAAAATTCCTGGGAAAAAAGTAGGTATTGTAAACATGAGAGAGACAGGAACGATTAAAATGGCAGCCATCATGACGGAGTCTACCTGCCGATTATACATATTTTAAATTTAAAAATAATAGGCATTCATATTTTATTGTCTCAAAATGGATTGAAATTGGATTGAAAATGGATTGAAATTTCCTAGTGAAATTTTGGGATATATTGAATTCATCATTAAAAAAAATTCATATAAATAAAGTTATGTAAATTTTATTATTTATCACTTTAAATAATTTCTTCAAAATAATTTTTCATCCAGCGCCTTTCTTCAAAGACACAAAGATCACAAAGTTCACTCTTTCAAACTGCGAATCACTAAACTTTCTTTGTGAAATAAATCTTTTGGCGAACATGTGCAGTATTTTTTTTCACCCCACCTTCGTTAAAACGCAAACACGATTTATATCAACATTTATTAGAGCAAACACATTTTCCATCCAACAAGTGAATGAGGGTGATTATAATAATTATGTACAACTTTATTTGAAATTGTTGGAAAACCAAAAAAAAAAAAAAAAAAACAGTTACAAATTACATAATTAAAAGTTGTTTGTTGGGCAACAAAGTGAATTTTTGGTATTTATATCAGGTAATTTTTCTAAAAGCAAGAACAAATGAACAAAATTTACAAAAGAAAAAAGAATTACATAAATATGTACAACCATGCAGGAAAGGAAGGAGTATATGAATTTATTATGAAAGTTTTCTTCTGTTATCTACTCAATCTCTCTTTCCGCTGCTGGTCACGAGTGAACATTTTTCAGTTGATGTTGTTGTTCTTTTTTGCGCAATTCAATGTCAAGGCCTTCTGCTCATTTATCTTAATTTCGAAGAAAAATATAACAACAAAAAAATGCAATAAATTATCAAAAAGAATTTGTGGTAATTTCCTTTTTTGTGATTTTTTTTTTCAAGAGAAATTAAAATGGAAATTCACTTATAAAACACACACACACACACACACATGCTTGCATATATCTATGTAACTTTGTGCGTGTATGTATGCATGTGTTTACATAAACAAACATGGCTGTAGCAGTTTTGCTCTTCTATCCATCTTTCATTTCCATAACAGGTTTTTTTATTATTATTTTTTTTTTGTAATTTATACAACAAAATAATTTACAATAATAAATTTTGTATCTTCCGCTCGTTAACCATTTTCAAGGTGAATTAAAATTCCAAGATTTTATTAGTTTGACATTATTTCAAATAGCCAGTGCTGCCACATGTTGAGGGAAAGAAGAAGTTACCTTTGAAATGGCAAAGAGCTTTTTTGCGTCCCACTAAAAGTATTTAGCACTACAAGTCGAAAGAAAATTACTGTAAACGATAACGTAAGCAAATTAGTGTCCCACTAAAAAAATTTAAGTCGTTTATACACATTCAAATGTCAAAAGTAGATAGACACTTGTATTTTTATTGTCGACTGAGGCAAAATAATTAAATAATAATTATTTTTAATTAAATAAAATATTTTGCTTTGCCAATGAGTAAATAGAATATGTACCTAAACAATTTTCTCTTCACGTCTGTAAATTTGTAAATAAACGGTTTTGCTGAATAAATATAAGGCCGAGTACACATCTGACATTTCTTCTGTTTTCATTCTCAAAATGTGTTCAACGCCGTTTACATTATGTTTTTTTATATAGAAAGCAATGCCACACAAGGAAAAATATTGGAAATGACAAACGTTGCCACTATTACACACTATTGCGATGTCACAAAATGCTTTAGTATGTACTCGGCATAAATATTCCGAAGCGGGCTTTGTTCTAGACTTGTGCCATTTAGTTCATTTCAGTGACCGGTCATTTTAGTTCATTATTTATAAATGAACTAGTTCGTTCATTTAGTTCAATCGCTCTTTTTAGTTCAATGAACGAACTAGTTAGAGGTCTTTTTAATTCAACAATTTTACATCTACATGCATATGTATGTATGTATGTTGTGGTTTTTGTCAATATTAAAAACACATCTGTGATTAACAAACTTTACGAAAACTAAAATTAATTAATAAATAAATTTGCTTTATAAAGGGTTTATAAAACAAATTTAATGTGAAAATCTTTTTTAAAAATTTCATACAAAATCCAAAATATTTTTACGATGAACAAGAACTAAATATACATACATATATGCATACATATGGATGAGTATAGAAGCAAAGCACACAAACAGAAAGAAGTAAAGCAAAACGTTTTGAAAACATTTAGTTGATAGATAGCATCTGTGTTAGTTCATTTTGTGTATTAGTTCTTAGTTCAAAAAATGAACTAGTTCAAAAATTGAACTAGTGAGAGTAAAACAATTGAACTAGTTCACTTAGTTCAAAGTAATGAATCATTCATTTGAACTAGTTCGTTCATGAACTACACAAGACTACTTTGTTCCACAAAAATTTGCTGCCTACCACTTCTTGCGCCAGTTGTATTGCCAGTTTGTTAGAAGTTATTTATTTATTCATCTATGCACACACAGAAAAAAATACCAATGTAAAATCACCATGCAAAAAGTTTGATGCAATTCATTCAAATCATATTAAATTTAAAAGAAATAATATGTTGTTTAAGTGTGTTGGTGTTTATTTGCTTTGTTCAAAGCTGCTATACACTTTTGTGCTTAGTTATGTGAGTTGTTTTTGTATTGTTGTTGTTTTCATTGATGTTGGTAAACAGCCGACAAACTGCTGCTGGCTGGTAGGCAGTGTACTAGCAAAGAATATAAATCAATTTATTTATATTCTTTGGTAGTAGTCTTGCAGTCGGAGTATCGCAGGTTCGAATCCTGGAGTCAAGTCAAAGTATTTTATATTTTTTTTGACTAAAACTTTCCAAATATATTGTAAGTTAAATGGTCAATGAAATAACGTTGAATTAAAATTTTATTCATGATGGTATATATTTAGTGTGTGTCTAAAGAATATATAGAGTTGTGGTGACTGCGAGGGTAAGCACGTTGACTACCACGCAGAGATATTCGCCGAGCGATTTTGTCGGCGGCGGCTGGCTCATAAAAAATCATCGGCGGCGGCTAAAAATCGGCTGTCAGCCGGCTGATACAACTTCAGGAATAACCATGATACAATTAGGGATGAAACGATACCACCAAGGTATCGATACTTTTACTTGATACGCTATCGGTTCAAAAGTATCGATACCTACCCAGAATCGAATAAAAAGCATCGATACGTACTTGTATCGGTCAAGCTCTTCATATGATGTGATGTAGTGAAACAAAAGTAAATACAATAAGGAAAAAGTGCTTGAGTCATATTTTACTGCTCTACTGCAAGAGCACTTTTAAACTTTCAAGTCGATTTTCGGAAATCCACGAGTATTTCTTTTACAGTTAAATTAGGAAATTCGGTATTCACTTAAATTTCTTTTAGAAAATTTCGTTCTACACTATAAATAACATATTCTATTTAAAATATACCAAAGTATAAGCTAAAGTAAAAAAGATAAGAAGTAAGCCATCGCGCTATAACTTCCTAAAAAAGCGCACAAAATAAATTAAATTTTGCCCAGGGGTACTTTCTAATACGGAGATTACGTGGGTACGTACGTCAACTTAAAAACAGATTATCCCGACTTAAGCACTTTTTCCTTTTTGCCACAGATATATTCTGAACATAAATTTAAACTTAATACGAACAAATGAAATTTTGTTAAACTAACGTCATGTTCAATATTGTTGTGGCAAATAAGAAACGAGTATTTTTGACCGATACGAGTACATTTTAACGCTACCTACTTGGTACTCAGTAGTAAAGTATCGATACCAAAAGTACTTGGATTATGAGAAAAAGTATCGAGTACCTACTTGTATTTACTCGTATCGTTTCATCCCTAGATACAATTATATGAAGGTAGAGAAATTCAAATATAATAGGAAACAATATAATAGAAATAAGATAATAAATAGGAAAGAAGTGAAAATTTCATAGCTTCAAATACTAAAATGAGTGAACTAAATATAGGTTTGTTAATTTACTAAAAAATTTTACGAATTTGTAACAATTGTTACTGGAAGTGTTCATTAACTCAAAAAGTTTACATGGAGATACAAAAAATTCCAAATACAAATTACTACTAGTAAAATATTTATCCAACCACCTGTTGTGTGTTTTGTTGTCAAATTAATTATTTCAAAAATATCTGAAAAAGGAAAACTGAAAAATGTGCATTTCTTTGTTAAACAACATGTATGCGTATGTAAAAAGAATGCATGTTTCCTTAATTTATTCTTTTTCTTTTATTAATTTAATATTCATGCAAATAATTTTGTTTGTTTCTAATACATTATCAGAGATGGAAAGTGGCATTTTTGTATTTGTAAATAAATAAAATTAAAAAATTATGAAAAATGCGCAAAAACAGTAAGAATACAAGAAACAGTGTAAAGATTTTCATATAAAATGTCAATTTCTAAAAAAAAAAATTGCAATTTAAAATATTGTCAAACAAAATAGATCAGAAAAAGTACAATTGTATCGTGATTTCCATCCATGGTTCTGATATGAAGAACATTTTGTTGCAAGTTTTTACAAGTAAGTCCTCTTCCAGACTTGCAATTTTTTAAAAATCTGTTTTGAAATTGCATAAGTGTCTACATTAGGAAATTCTAGTTTTGCAATTAAGTATTGAAAAATGCTATTACACCACAAATTTTCCTAAAAAATTAACAATTCTGTTTACTATTTGTTATATTTTGTATTTTTCATACAAATGAAGAAAGAAAATAAAATAAAACTTCAAATACATTTAAAATAAAAAGTGCGAATTTCAAAACAAAAGAGAATTGCCGACCACATGAAATTGTGTACCCCTCCTCAATCTTCTCACCTATCTCATAGTACACAAACTCAAGAATTGCTGCAACGAAAATCGCAAGTCTGGACAGGGACTAAAGGTTCAGTTAAGGCTCAGTTAACCGACTGTAATGTAATGTAACTGCAACAGCAAGAAACAGCTGATCGATTTTGTTATGTGAAAAGTAATGAAAATGATTATAGAGATGTAACGTAACCTGCTTTTCATGTAAAAATATCAATCAGCTGTTTTCTACTTTACAGTTACATTACATTAGCCGACTGTAATGTAAAGTAACTGTAACGTAGGAAACAGCTGATCGAGATTTTTATATGAAAAGTAGGTTACGTTACATTACATCTCTATAACCATTTTCATTACTTTTCACATAACAATATCGATCAGCTGTTTCCTACTGTTGCAGTTACTTTACATTACAGTCGGCTAACTGAGCCTTAAAGCGTTCATTTACTTTTTCATATTTGGGAGAGTAATATTGTAAGTTTCTGCTTTACTCTCTCGTTGCTAGTTTCTGCTGGGAAACTAAATGAACAGACCTTATGTTTTAAAAATTTTCTTTCAATTTCATTCAATTTAAAAACTCAATTTCAATAATATGAGCTAGGGTTTTTCTGTATTAAGTCAACGATATGTAATTACTTAGTGAAAAATTTACAAATTGAATAAATTCAAATCTATAATTATATCCAAGATAAACAGAAAACAGTTTTTCAGCCGAAAAAATATAAATAAATAAATAAGTATTAAAAAATATCAATCGGCGGCTAGTTTCCAGCCGCTAATTAGCCGAAAAAAAAATCGGCGGCTCGGCTAAGCCGGCTCTCAGCCGATCGGCGCAGGGCTCTGCTACCACGCAATGTGTTCCGAGTTCAAATCTTGGCCGGGGAAGCCAAATATAAAAAAATATTTAAGTTTAAAATTTTCTTTTAAACGCACTAATAATCCCAAATTAATATTTTACTTATTAAGTAAAATATTTTTTTAATTAAAAATACATTGAAATTGATTATTGAGGGGTTTAGCTGGATCCTATGCGCATTTCACTGTTGCTAATGCAGATCATCAGGGAACATTTACCCAAAGTTTCTTAGAACAACTAGAGTTATTATGTTATAAACTTTCATTTAAACAAATGAGAAGCTCAACAACAAATAACAAAGTTGAAACAAGAACTCAATAATCAACATGTTTTTTATTTTCTTTACCGTTACTACATTGGCTGACTTTTTTTCAGCTTCAAATTGTAGTTGTAAAAGTATGTAAAAAGAAAATAAATGTAAATAACAACAACAGCTATTTAAGAATAGAGTGTTGCCACACAAGTATTTTTTGACCTGGTGCAGTCAATTTTTTTTTTTTTTTTTTTGAAATTAAAAACAATATTTTACTTAATAAGTAAAATATAAATTTGGGATTATTAGTGCGTTTAAAAAAAAATTTAAACTTAAATTTTAACAATTCCCATAGAAAATCACTAATTATTTAAAAAATTTCTTTGAAAATTAGTATAAATCATGTTAGATTAACATGAAACTCATATGAAGCAAAATCATTGCCGAAAAAGATTACATTACCCTTGTATACGTAGATTTTAAAATGAAATGCAGGTATACAGAAAACTCCTAAAGTACATTATTTGCCCAAAAGTTTGAGCGATAGAAATATTTTGTAAATTACAGCCGAAAGAGGCGTAATGTTGATGAAAATAATATATCAACGTATTACGCGGTAATGAAGAAGAAAAAAAAGGAAGAGAGGTTTCTTAGGACAGCCAGTTAAAGCTTTGCTGCTTATTTATATAAAACAAATTTCATAAGTGAAATAACAATGCAATAATATTATATTGCGAGTGTATTATATGATGTTAAATTCTCTGCAAATATTTCAAATCGTTTCCATTTATTTCTTTTCTAGCAGCGTGCGATTAAATTGATGTATTATTTGTGGCCGGTGGCAGCTGTTAGCCGGCTTACAGTCGATCGTTTATGTTCTCTGGTTTGTGCAAATTGAGCAATCGTTCTCATTGTTTTTATTTCACATACTTCAAACAACGAATCAAAGTAAAATCAAACAATTTCTTTCGTTTATTTTCGTACTTTGCTTTTAAGTACAAAGAAATCAAAACAAAAATAAAATCATAACAATAGTAGTGTCGATTATTTTCGATACGAAAATCACGTCCTAACTCCTGTGTTGCGCAACAAATAGCAAATCTATAAAACCCTATAAAAATGAAATATTTTTAAATGCTCATGAACAAATTTTGAACTACTGTATAATGATATGGTTGTGCTTACTGTAAGTGCCAAAACTCATTTCATTCGGTAAATAAACCGATTCCACTTTAATTTCAATGCAACAATAAAAAATACTTTTTACACAAAAAATTAACTTCTTTTTTTGAGTGTCATGTTTGTGAGGCTGTAGATCATACGGAGAAAGGTTAATTGACTTAAAAAATACGTTTTTCATATATTCAATTTATCTAGATTACAAAAAAATTTATGAAATAAAAAGTATGCCCGTAACTTTTGATTTAGCTTTAGTACTATGTTTTTCCCAACGAGCGCCGAGTACTAAATGTTTCTTGCATAGCCAGACTTTGGCCGCACTCAAGGATTTTCTCCACCATGATATTTCCCGACATGGCGCCGCCTACTAAAGATTTCTTGCATATCCAGCTTTTGGCTAAAACAAACGCAATAATAAGACAAATGAAATAACTACAAAAAAATTAAATAACTCCCAATGAAAAATGAAATAACTACCGAAGAAAAATTAAATAACTCCCAGAAGAAAATGAAGTAAAATTTTACGTTGAAAGTTATTTCATTTGGCAGTTGCTTCATATGAAATAACTTGCAACAAGAAATAAATTCAGTGAAGTGCGACTTTAACCCGCGCACGGAGGGTTACGTACCGACACTAGATATGTAATTCAATACGAACTTTAGCCTATATAATAAATAGTTTTGACTTTTTTCGTGTTTGGGTTTTTTCGGTTTTGAGCGTTTTTTAGTTTTTTGCGTTTTTCGCGCTTTTTTTAGTTTTCGCACTTTTTTCCCCGTTTAGTAGATTTTTTTGGATTTTGGCGATTTTTTTTTGCATATAGGCGATTTTTTAGTTTTTGTGTTTTGGCTATTTTTTCGGTTTTTGGCGTTTTTTCAATTTGGCGATTTTTTTCATTTTGCCGATTTTTTTCATTTTGGCGATTTTTTTCATATAGGCGATTTTTAGTTTTTGCGTTTTTTTTTCGTGTTTTGGCTATTTTTTCGGTTTTTGGCGTTTTTTCAATTTGGCGATTTTTTTCATTTTGCCGATTTTTTTCATTTTGCCGATTATTTTTCATTCATGCGATTTTTTTCATTTTGGCGATTTTTTTCATTTGGTCTATTTTTTACTTTTGGCGCCTTTTCGCGTTTTGGCGATTTTTTTTTCATTTGGGCTATTTTTTTAGTTTTGGCGCCTTTCGCGTTTTGGCGATTTTTTTTCGGTTTTTGGCGTTCTTTTTCTTTTTGGCGAGTTTTTCGGTTTTGCCGATTTTTATTTTAGTGTTAGAAATTTGTTTTTAATTTGGTGCTTTTTTTTGGTTTTTGGCGTTTATTTTTGGTTTGGCGATTTTATAATTTTGAAAATTTCAGCAAAAATAAAATTAAACAAAAGAAATAAACGAAATATATACAAAAAGTTGAATTTAATAAATAAAATGGAGAATCGACCTATTGAAGCTGGTCAAATAAGATATTCATTGTACCAACCTTTTCCGTCGTTGCGTTAATGTCAGTTGAAAAAGGCGAAGTTTAACGTATGACGGATTCATTGTGCCCCCACCACCCCCCTCCCCCTTAAGTAAAAAAAAATAATTAGGAGTTGTTTACTTTTTTTCTTGGGAGTTATTTTATTTGGGACTTATTTCACGGTACCTTAACATTTTTTTCAAAAAAATTTTAATATGGACGATGTATAATAGCCCATTAAAATTTTTTCATAAAAAAATTTTTTCATCAAAAATGGATGATGTATAGTCCATTAAATTTCGTGAATGAAAAATAGACGACGTATATAGTCCATTTAGCTTTTTTGGTACGAAATGACTAATTTATGGTCCATTAAATTTTTTCATAAAAAAATTAAAAATGGAACATGTATATCCCATTAAACTTTGTATGTGTAGTCCATTAAATTTCTTGTACGAAAAATAGACGTCGTACATATATAGTCCATTTAGTTTTTTTGGTAGGAAATGACCAATTTATGGTCCATTAAATTTTTTCATAAAAAATTTAAAAATGGACGATGTATAGCCCATTAAACTTTGTATGTATAGTCCATTTAGTTTTTTGCATGTAAAATAGATGAAGTATAGTCTTTTTAATTTTTTGCATACGAAATGGACGATTTATATTCCATTAAATTTTTTCAAAAAATTTTTAATATGGACGATGTATTATATTTATGTTAAAGGCCGTGATACACTATCATACAAAGTCGTGCGATCTACGAAACAGTACAATGCTGGTATGATGGACTTTATGAAAATTTTCAAAAGACAATAACAATTCATCACACCAGGGTTGTATATTTTCGTAGATCGCAGGACTTTGTATGATAGTGTATCACGGCCTTAATGCAGATCATAAGGGTACCTTTCACAAAGTATACAGAAGTGACACGAGACGGAAAATAAGTGTATTTTTCTATTTGTCTCGTTTTTTTATTAGGGTTCCGTACACCAAAGTTGAAAAGGAACCCTATTGTTTTCGCTACGCTGTCCGTCACACGGTATTTTCTCAGCAACAGTAAGTGCTATGGACCTGAAACTTGGCCGCTACAATAACAAATACATAAGAATTAAAAATTAGAGGGTGTTCCAAAACGAGCAACGAAAAATTTTAAAATTCCAAGTAATATACATACAATTGTATGTACATATGTATACATATTGAAATTGAATTTTGTAAAATTAGTTTATTTTTATACATACTAAAACAAATAAACTAAAATTAAAAAAAAAATTAAATTAAAGGGTGGTCCATCAGTTAATGCAATTTTGACTATGTAATTTTGACAACTTGCTATATCTTGAAAACCGTAAGAGGCAAACAGTTCAAATTTTCAAAAACGGTAAAAATAAAAAATCCAAAAATTTTAAAATCGCCAAACCAAAAAAAAAAATCGCCAAAAATTAAAAAAAAAAAATCGCCAAAACGAAAAAATCGCCACAATTAAAAAAAAAAATTCTAACACTAAAATACATCGCCAAATTCGAAAAAATCGCCCAAATGAAAAAAATCGCCACAAGGAAAAAAACCCCAAAAATCGAAAAAAATCGCCATAACCAAAATAATTGTTTATATGAAAAAAAAAATCGCCAAAATGAAAAAAAATCGCCGAATTGAAAAAACGCCAAAAACCGAAAAAATCGCGAAAACGCGAAAAAGACGCCAAAACTAAAAAAAAATCGCCCAAACGAAAATAAAAAACGCCAAAATGAAAAAAATCTCCAAAATGAAAAAAATCGCCAAATTGAAAAAAACCAAAAAAAAAAATGCCAAAACTATATATTATATAGGCTGAAGTTTGTATTAAATTACATATCTAGTATTCGTACGGAACCCTTCGTGCGCGAGTCATAGTCGCACTTTACTGAATTTATTAGCTATGTTAATTGGTAATTAGTAATATACTACAATAACAAATACACTATATGTGTATCTTTTTTCCACGAATTAAAAAAAAAACTGAATCGAGCTTTTTTTACCTGTCACTTTTTACACTTCTGTATATTTTTGGTATATTTACCCAAACATTTTTTATGGAACAACTAGAGATATTATGTTAAACTTTCATTTAAAAAACAAATAAGAGGTTCAACTTGTAGCATAGTTAAAACAAGAATTCAATAATTTTCTTACTTTACCATTTGCTATAATGGCTGCCGTTATTTCAGCTCGAATCGTAGTTGTAAGAAGTATGTAAATGAAAAGAAATTAAAAACAGCTATTTATTGCTTTCGCAAGAATAGAGTGTTGCCACACCAGTATTTTTGACCGGGTGCAGTCAAGTTTATAATCTGTGCTTTATTGGGAATAATATTTTACTGAACAAATTAAATATTAATATGGGAAAAAAGTGCACTAAAAATATTAAAACTTTATATAAAAATATTCCCAATAAAGCACAAATTATAAATGAATTTTTTTTTGTTTTATTTTTTTTAATGAAAATTGCGTCAAACCAAAAAAAAAGGAAAATGTGATAATTTTGTTCGGAAACAATGGGTGAATCCAGCTTAAGACTTGCTACATCATTTTATTAAACATGTACATATGTAAGTGTAGCTGACATTTAGTTGACCTTTTTAAATGTTATTTTAGGAAATACTGTATGAATTGATTGAGCGGCTAAGCCAATTATATTTGGTACCAAAAATTTTTATTGCATGTCTCTTTTTTAAACCTACACATAAAAAATTTATGCGCACAAATATTTTTTGTGAAACAAATGGGTGAATTGAACTTCAAGTTAGAGAAATCGGCTTTAAAATATTAAATATTATAATAGATTTTGTGTAGTATAACTTTTTGCTCCCATACCGATTAGCAAGCACACTAACCAAATTCTTCTTGTCTATCTCTATCACGAATTGTGTTAAAGGCGTCTACACAATAAACATTTACTTTATTATTTGAAAAATGAAAAAAATTATTATAGTGAGAGCGTTAAATAACAACAAAAATGGGCATTACATTACTGCAACAGTAAGACTTGACACCTACATGCAATACAAATTATTAATTTATATTCGTCTATTTGTTTAATTGTTTGTTGACATTTTCTATTCGTTGATCAAAAAAAAAAAAAAAAAAAAGAAGTTAATAGCAAATAATTGAGTAAATGCGTAAGTAAGTAAGTACGTAAGTGAATAAAAGAAAAGGCAATTAATTTTATTTCATTTCACTACGATGACGGTAGAGAAGTGTTAATTTAAAAAATATACTCGCACATACAGTTGAACCTCGATTATGCGGAAAATCGAAAAGAGCACAAAAGAATGAATTTTATTACAAATAAAACATGAAATTTTTGTCTGTATTAAGACATGAAATCTTATTTTTTTGCACGGTTAATAGAGGTATAAAAAAGGAAGCACGGATAACGAAGGTCCAGACAAGAGAATGACAAAAGTATCGTTTTAAGTACTCGTTGAGTATTGGCCGTGCAGCTTAAAATTAAAACCATGCGCATTCGTAAACACAAACATTCATTTTAAACTGAATACGTATGACTATAAACATCCAACAACTATGTTTATATACATTTTTTTTAAATTACGCAGCACAAACAACTATAACTAAAATTTATAGACTACAATCGCATGCAAGAGTACAAAAATACTCTGACTATTAACCGTATACACATGCGTATATAGGGTGCTATTTTATATATACACACACACGCACATAAATCATGTTTTCCCTGCAGATAATATTGGACTACGTGGTCCAATCTTGGTGAAACAGACTAGTTACATCATGGTCCCATGTAATGCAGTCATGGATCGTGTCGTTTTCACATAAGCATTCAATGCTGTACTATAAGTGTTCGTGTTTAAACGATTATGATCGTTGTTCTTAGGCAGTTACAAATTGTCTGCGAGTAGTCTATAACTATTTCATATGGAGTAGTTTTAGGGTTAGTCCGATGTTAAGTAAAATTGGACCATGTGGTCCAATCCTAGGACATCGCAATGTTAAATCGACCACCTTTTTTCATATATTTGGAGTACTCCTACTCCTCTTTGGATTAGTCTTTACATGCATGTATGGACTAGTCGCATTATCTGCAGGGTTCAAACTGCCACACACATCCACAGAAATTTCCATTCCATTTTATATACACAAATGTATGAATACGGTGGCGAACGATGAACGATTAGATATCCATGGCCTGAGTATAAACATCCCAGCAAAAAATGGTGCTTCGCTGCAAGCACCGATGCATGAAATTTTGCATGATTTTTATATGGGATTCCTAGTTTAGAAGCTCTGCCACGTCGATCTAAAATGTGATTCTTTCATGCCTGCCGGAGTGACCTGAATTCAGCAAAAATATTCGTCTACTAAAAAATTTGCTCTTTATTTTTTTTACTTTTTGTTCGCGCGTTGAATCAGGAGTCGATCCCAGGATTTCCGTATGTTAGGCTAGAACACTACCCACTACCCACTACCGAAGCACATATTTATTTTTGTACACAATTATATTTTGTATACAGGTAAGCGAGAGAGGATGATATATAAAAAACTTTGAGAGTTTGAATATAAACAGCCGAATGGCTTCGTAGTGTTTGTGTTAAATTTCGTCATTCGCTTACGTTATTGCATCCTCGTAAGGCAGAGGGGATGCACTGTGTGCTTTTCCACGCTTCCGAAGCGCTTATTTTTGTGTTATACTAAACTACACCTTCCAAAATGTTTTTATGGAAGGGACATAAGAAATCAAAATAGAAAAAAAAAACAGAAAAAGAAGCTATAAAAATGCAAAAGAGACTTAATAATAAGCAATTTAGAAGCAATTGCTTCGAAATCTTGATTAATTTTTTGCTGGGATACACAGACTGAAAGAATGAGAGAGAGTGAATGCGCTTGATACGCAATTGTCTTTTTATTTTTAGTTGTAGCATATTTTAGTTGTTTGCATAAGCGAAGTAGATATGATCTTATGTGTTGGATTCGGCTATAGTCCTAGTTGCTTGAGAGCAAATATATGAGCGTATGAATTGTTTGCGCTACAATTAGGATTATGCGCAGTTATTAAAATTCAGAATATTTACTTATGTATATTTTTTTGAGTAATCATTGTTATTCTCTGGTCCAGATACAAAGCTCTAGCCGGTTGGTAGAGACCCGCATAATCGAGGTTCAACTGTTTATAGTTTTATACAAGGTATTCTTTTAGTTTTTATCATATAAAGTAGCACAAAAACTATTTGGGTTTATCAAAATTTTGCAAAATTAATTAATTTTTGAGTACCGAATAAATATTTTTGAAGTCGATAAAAATACGAAAAATTCTACATGACTGGCAAAAAAAGTTTGTTACTAACAATTATTGTTATGTAATTAGTAATTTAGTCCATATCATCTCAAGCAAATAATATTCTTTCAAGATCGTACGTTACAGTAAAAAGAATTTTGTCAGAACTCTATATAAACAAGTATTTATAAAAAAAAAAATAAAAAAAACCCGACTGCAACCAACTTTGAACCGTTAAATATACACAGAAAAAACTAAATTTCATTTTCAGTAACCAAATTCGTTGAATCAGTAAATATTTTATTTGAATGCGGTCCTACAAATAATTTTGTAAATTGTGATAAAAATTTTGTAAAAATTTAAATGAATCATAGTTCGGCTGAGAGAAAATGTTACTTCAGTGTGTTGGTGTTTATCTTGCTTGTTGATAGGAACAACGTGCTGTTGTTGCTTATTTTGATTGATCGTGTTGTATACATGTAAATGCCGAAAAGTAGCCGACAAACGTCGTGGCCTGTTTCTTCTCTACACACAAATTCGTACAAATTAATTTAGTGGGACAGTACAGAATATTTACTGAAACTAAGTTTGATTTCAAACAAATATTTGTTTAAAAATTTTTTGGGAATAATTTTTTCTGTGTACTAAGCAATCATTCAAAATGAAAAATCATAAGAGAAACCTAAAGATGATTTAAAAATACCTGTCGAATGATACCCATTTTGATATAGTTCACTGACTTTTTATTTATTTATTTCGTATTTACAAAATGGCGTCTGTTGGCCGCCATATTGAATTTTGTCAACTGATATACATATATACCTTTGTGACACTCCCGGGATTAAGACAAATTGATTTATTGATTGACGTAAGAATCATCAAAATCGGTACACGCGTTCGGTGCATATAGTGCCGCAAAGTAGAGCTGCAAAACTATCGATAGTGGCTCCATTCGATAGTTTCGATAATATTCTTCGATGCCATCGATACTATCGATAGTTTTTAATTCTTAAGGTAGAAGTACATAGCACGCGTAAGTTCGTCTACAAGAATCGTCCTTCTGAAAACTTTACCGCATGAAAAATGGCAAGTTACACAACACGCGTTATAAACGCCTTTTCTGTCAGCTTTTTTACTTATTCATTCATTGAAAAATGGATTGATACATTTCCAAATCCTTTTTAATCCAATATTGTATGTTTTTCAAATTTTTCAAATAAGTTTTTATTCCATGATTCTAATTTTTTTAAATTTTTTCTTATTTATTGACGACTGATTAGTTGTCAAAACAATACAACGCGTTAAGAAGTTGAAAGTTAACCAATTTTCTGCGGCAAACACGTCAAAGAGTTTCGTATGTTAAGGTGCAATTAGACGTGCCATAATGTCATAGCCGTAACCAAACCAAAATTCAATTGGTTTGTATGGTAATGGCTATGGCGAGTTACCTATAATTAAATGCAGTGTTTCCCATAAGTTTGGTTCGTACGGCTGCTTTCTATGGCTATGGTTATGTCACGTCTGACTGCACCTTGTTGTATGCAAAAAATGCTATTTAAATTTTTTTTTGACAGATCGTCGGTTGGTTATTGGTTTGCTGCAGACATGATGTATTTTGAATATACTGTGCCGCAAACCAATAACCAACCGACGAGATGTCTATGTATGTATGTATGATGTATTTTTCGAATGTAAAATCTTAAATTTTTTAAGCATTCCTTAAAGTAAAAAGAAACTTTTTTTTTTAACTTTTATTTCAAACGTTTTTAATATATATACATATTTACATGCGTATACGTATGTGTATTAAAATTTAACGAAAAAACAAAGAAAACATGTATACACATTTCTATAAAAATAATAAACGAAAGGGCAAACAAAACGTATACGTCTATATATAGATCAATAAAAAATAAATTAATAAAAAGGATAAAAAGTAAAAATAATAAACGAAATGGCAAACAAAACGTATACGTCTATATATAGATCAATAAAAAATAAATTAATAAAAAGGATAAAAAGTAAAAATATTATTTCATCATTGCATAAACTATTGCAGTTAGCTAAAAAGTATTGATTTAACATAAGGAGAAGCAAACTATTTAGCGTCACCGTTTATTTAAAAGTCAAGAGACAGTGAAGTAGGTTGGGTTTCCATCTGTATGCCATGTGCCACACAAGCCTAAAAAAAGCGTAACCACTAATTACTAATGAAAAATTTTTAATTCAGACATGTATTTATTAAGTTAAATAGTTTCATACATAACTAATAGACAATTTTATAGAATCCAACATAATTGGAAAAACTTTAAATCAATAAATAAATGTCTGAATCAAACAGTTCTTCATTAGTAATTAGTCGGTTACGCTTTTTTGGGCAAATGACACACAAGAAATGCCAGATGTAAACTCAGCCGTAGTCATCAAATTTAGCCACCGCCAAACTTATTCATGTATCAAAGCCGTTGGTACATAATAATTGTATTTTTTATGCAATTTGCTTCTAGTAGTTAAAAACTGACATCTGACAAACTGAAACAAATCAAAACCGTTATTATAAAGGTTTACAGGCGGCGAAATATTAAACTTGCATCTTTTATTCCACAGTCGCCGTCATACCGTTTTTATTGACTTTGTTTTTTACTTTAGTAATAGCCTGTTTTTGCCGATAGTATCGCTATCGAAAAAAAATATATCGATAGTCCACTTAAAATAAAACTATCGATATTACCATCGATAGTTTTGCAGCACTACCGCAAAGGAACACAATACCCAAAGGATGGCAACCCAGCACATGTATTGAAGCAGTGTTGTTCAACTTCAGCACGTCGATTGGCTGGCTAACTTTTTCAGTACATTGTATCATGGCTCGTGATGTCTCCACGGCGTATTGTTTTAAAGAATTACAACTGCTGCTTTTTTTCGTCTATAGACAAGACGATACAATTGTCGAACAGAATTAGCGCATAAGTGTTGTGCCTCTCATAAAGTGCCAACTTTTGTTTGTCTTCAAAAATAATAACAGTGTACCGATCTGGCTGATTTGCTTTCAGCATATTACTGATTGTCTAGAAGGAGCAATAGGCTATTAATTTTTTAATGCCTAAATTTGGCATTGCGCTTTCCCAAATAAAAACAACGTGTACTTTTCTATAACGTTGTTGTTAGATTTTTGATTTGCCGCAAGAATAAAAATTTTTATGTAAATACCTTTACTGTCACTTATCAGCTGTTCTTGACATTTTATTACCAACAATGTGACAGCTTAGGAGTAATTGTTAAACTTTGTGCCATATATCTATTGCACTTGAGTTGTATATAAATTCTGCAAAACTAATTTTTTGTTTTGGAGTTATGACTATATTGCAGGAAGGGAGCGTGTTTGAAAGTAAATTACTTGCTTTCATTTTTGGCCGTTTAATGTAGTACAACACTGTATACACTTTCTAAAAATCATCACTCGAAAAGGGAGTTAATTAGTTGCATCTAGTTAATATTTACTATTTATTATTATTTATTTCCCTAACACGAAAGCACAAACTGATAAGAAAATGATTTCTTATTCGATGATTTTACTTTTTAGTGACAATTTCGTTACCAAGTGTTTCTTTACAAATAATTTGCTGTTCTCATTTTGCGCTCTTTTATTTGTGTGTAAGCGTGTGTGTGTGTGCGTGAAAGCTTAAGCTGCAGGGAAATCGATTAATACCACTACGTGTGCAAGTCCAAACACACATTTACAGACCCAGTTGTCGAAATCGTCCTAGACGACATTGTCTGCGACGATTCATATACGACATGTCGTCTGTAGATTAAGTTTTCTAATCGACAATTTAAAAGAAATCGGCGTTCATGACTATCTGAACGACAATGTCACACGTTTTCTCTTCAATAAAACTTTGTTGGGGACCATCTGAGCGACAGTGTCATACGTTTTGTCTTCAATAAAGCCTTGTCGAGGACAATCTGAGCGACAATGTCCCTCGTTGTGTCTTCAATAAAGCATTGTTGACGACAATATGAGCGACAATGTCCCTCGTTATGTCTTCAATAAAGCCTTGTGGATGACAATCTGAGCGACAATGTCGCTCATCTGGTCTTGTGTGACCTCGCCGCCATTTGTATGAAAATTTCGTCAACGATTTATATGGAGTTGTCTTTAATATGTCTTCTACGACTTACCATTGTCTTGTACCCGTCGTCAAAGATGTCTTAAAGACGTGGCCAACTGGGGAATGAAGGCATGTGTGTATGTGTGCATGTATCCTGTTCACACAACCCTATTTAATATGCGCATGCCTACATACACACATACATAGGTATGTATGTATGTATGCAAGTATGTATGCACGACATTTTTGTATGTTGGCAACATTTTGCAAAACAAGGAAAAGGAAAAACTCGAACATTTATTATTTATTAAGTTTCTATTTTTTTTGCTTGTTTCTGTATTGTTTTGCTTGTTAAACTGTTTACCTCTTTCTGTAAATTGTTCCTTCCATCTTTTCAGACTCGTTTGTTAGAAGATGCATCCCTTTTATGCAATTCATGGTCAGCACGCCAGAATGTAAGTTAAGACAAAACCAAAAAAAAAAAAAATTATTTTCTAAACTATAAATACAAAATGAAAGAAAATACAACACAGTACAAGAGCTTTATGCTCTTGTTTTTATTTAATTTTTCTGCCTGATGTTTTAAGCAGAACTCATTAAAAATTTATCTAAAACAAAAAGTTTCTGTAGGTACATACTAGTACATATGTATGAGTATTTTTAAGAAACACGCCAAGAAAACACAAATATATGAGATATATACATATGTATATACACACATATGTACAACATGATACATGTACATATGTATGCATGTATTTATATACATATATGAAACCCACTTATACATATGTTGTATGTATAGATATGAAAATATTGTATGTACAAGTTCCCAGCCAGCAATTTTTGAAATTTTCAATCAAATTCGAGTCTTTTTTGACTCCTCTGCGCGATTAAAAAGCTAGAATATGCGCTCATTTTCTGATCATAAATTATACTTTTGTCGGTAGAAAAACGTGACTACCCGCGACTCTTCTTGATAAGTCATTTATGAGTCTTTTTCTATATTAGTTTATAGTCATTTTCGACACCTTTTCTAGTAGTATTTAAGGTATTTTTCGAATCGTTTTCTGATCATTTATTAGCCTTATTTCCGTTCATTAATTACTCTTTTTCGAATTGTCTTTCAGCCATGTTTCTAATCGCTTACGAGTCATATTTGAGAAATTTATCAGTCAGTTTATGAGTCTTTTTATTGTCATTTATGACTGTTATTTAAGTCATTTATCAGTCGCATTTATAATCGTATTTGACTTTTCTTCGAGTATTTTTTAGTCAGCTTTCTGAGTCCTACGTTTAATAGTCACACAGAATTACGGCACAAACACATTTTCCATACAAATTGACACCAAAAGGAAGTTACAGAAAGCAGTCCAGATACAGAATCTATTTTATTTTGACAGCGTAGCATAAGCTACCACACTTTCAATAAATTTCATACATTTTTTAAAGAAAAATAAGCAGAAAGAAAATATAACATAAATCACAGAGCAGTTGAAGTTACTGCCGTTGATTTTATTATGGGCTCTGTTAATTTGAAATCGATTTTTCCTGAAGCTGCAGACTTATTCTGTTTCATCATTTAATTTCATATTCGATTTAACTTTTATAAATGAAAAAAATTATGTTTTTGTCATTATACGTAAGTTGCCCCATTATACTTAAAAATAACATATCAAGTAGTGTTTCATGATCTATCTGCGTAAAATATGATCATAAAATATATAATTATAATCACTTTAAAAACACCTGCATGATTTGATTTTGATTAAGCATTTTTCAGTCTTCCAGGTAAGCGAAATATGATAATAACAAACGGAAATAATAGTCACATTTTACACGTCTGAATGATTAATTTGCGATTGCTATACAATTTGTTATTGTATTTTAAATCAAACTATTTTTACCCATTAGCGCGAAC
Source organism: Tachina grossa (assembly GCA_949987645.1). Taxonomy (NCBI): domain Eukaryota; kingdom Metazoa; phylum Arthropoda; class Insecta; order Diptera; family Tachinidae; genus Tachina; species Tachina grossa. The sequence continues at coordinate 22,951,163 of OX465277.1, read as the reverse complement.
CTTTTTCGAGTCCTTTTTTGATCGTGTAAGTGATTAATCAGTTTTTGATCACGAATAGTGATCTAAAAAGACTCAGCAAGGTGATTTTTCAGAAAAGTATCTTCCAAATGCTAGATGGGTTGCTTGTGCCAACAAACACATACATTATGGAATATATAAATGTATTCTATACATTATGTACATATTTTAACACATACTCAAACACATGCACACATGTTTACACAATCTTAAATGCACGTACACACACACACACACATACATATACACAAAAAACACACCGCCCTTTCTACAAGAATCGAAATTTCGCGCAGTTTAAGTTAAAAATTTAAAGGCGGGAAATTTTTTTATTTTCGTAATATGCAAATTCTATTTTAAATTTAAAGGAAATTTTGATTCTTATGTGTTGCAGTATTGCATTTTTCTATTTCTTTAAATATTAAAACCGAGTGTCCGAAAATCTTCAATTTAATTTTAAAGCAGTGCCGCGGGAACTGTTTTAATTCAACACCGTTTTAGAGATATTTGCTCAAATGTTATTCTTTTTCAAAGATCATATAGTTACCTTAATATAGAAAGGCCCTAACCCATATTCTAGTTGTCGACATCGACATCACTTTAACACAATGTCAAAAAATTGGTGCTTGTGTAGCCGTTGTCGCAAACAACTGACTCCTGTTGGCAGTTTTATGCTTTTTTCTAGACCTTAGAGAACGGAAATAGATTGTCAGTAGCACAAAATTGTTCTCGAGAGCGAGTAAACCAGCCCCAATTTTTTGACATTGTGTTAAAGTGACAACTAGAATAAGGGTGATTTATTTTTTTTGTTTTTTTTTGGAATCGAGTTTTTTGTATGTTTTGATAGAAGAACATCTAAAGATTGGAAGAATGCAAAAATTTTGATTTCAAAAAAATTATGAGTTGGGGCCTTTATATATTAAGGTAAAGATATATATGTAGTATGATAAATGCAAAGTTAAACGCATAATAATATTTAATTGAACTCTGTGGAAAATGATTTTTAAATTAAAAAACTAATAATAATGGTTCTGATTGTACCGGCATTTTTGTGCGCCGCCACGCACTTCATCAGCATCCATATCTATATACTAGGGCAGAGAATAAATTTATTTGTATAAACTCATTTAAATAAAATTATTTGAATGACAATTATTTGAAAAATAAAAAAAAAATATTTGAGCAAAATATTCGAATAAAGTAACTGAAATGAAATTATATACACTATATTTATCGGAAAAAAGTATTCGAATATTATTATAAGGATATTAATAACATTAGGATACATATTTATACACAATTATTCGAATAATAATTATTAAAAAAAATTATTCCGAATATTATTCAAATACATATCGTCACCTAAAATCCAAAAGGCCGTAAGTACACTTTTTAATTTTTTTACAGGAGAAGCAAAAAAACTTTATAAATTTAAGACCATTTATTTGTTAGGTGCCCAATTGAATAATGAATAAAATCGGTATTTTTGAACATATGTGAGTAAAATTTTAAAGAAAGATGTATTTTGGTTAATCACATCATAATCAATCAAAAGGTTTGCATATATTGAACTTTTTGGTTGTTACGGCCTTTTGGATTTTAGGTGACAATATATACATATGTACGTATGTGCCCTCAATTATGAAAGTGACCTAATTCATGTATTTCTTTGGTCGAGATATTTAGTAGATTAAATTTGAACAAATTAAAAAATATTTTTATATTATGCAACATTTTAATTTTAGAGTTGTACTAGTCTCGATTTATACAAAATTTATTTAATGCGAGTATTTATTAAATATTTATTGAAGTTTTTTAAGGATTTATTTAATATTTTGAAGCAAAAATGCATATTACCACTTTTATAATGTAAATGATAATTAAAAAAATATATTCGAATAAAATTTTCGAATAACAGTTATTCGAACAAAATTAACCGAAAAAAGTTAATCGAATAAAATTAAGAGAATGGCATTATACAAAAGATATTAGTATTATTTTATTAGCAAAAAAATTATTCGAGCAAAACTATTAGCACAAATTTATTCGAAAAAATTTTTTTTCAAAAAAAATTCTTGGGAAATTATTCAAACTTATGAAACATAATGCAAATAATATTAAAACTATTTTATTCGAAAAAAATTATTTGAATAAAATTTTTTCCTTAAAATTATTCGCACAAAATTATTCGAATAACAATAAAAATAAAATTTGGAATTTTATTAAAATTTATTTGATATTATGCAAATAAAATTAAAAGAACTATTTTATTCGAAAAAAATTATTCTAAAAGAATTATTTGAACAAAATTATTAGCACAAATTTATTCGAATAGCAATTATTACAAAAAAAACTTTTGTAATATTATTCGAACTTATGTAAAATTACACAAATGATATTCTAAGAACCATTTTATTTGACCAAAATTTTTCGAATAAAACTTTTTCATTAAAATTATTCGCACAAAACGGTTCGAATAACAATTAAAAAAAAAACATTTGGAATATTATTAAAATTTTATGTGACATTATACAAATGAAATTAAAAGAACTATTTTAATCGAAAAAAATTATTCGCACAAAATTAATCGAATAACATTTACTAAAAAAGTTTATGTTATTCAAAAATATATTTTGTAACAATTGAAAGAAAAAATATTGGAACAAAATTATTTGAATACAGTTATTCGCACAAAATTATTCGAATAACATTATAGCAATATGAAATATGTAAAATTGTTTATTAAAAAAAATTCTTTCAGTATTATTCAAATACTTATACCTTTTTAAAAATGTATAGAAAATTATTCGATTAAAATTGTTCGGATAGTAGTTATTTGAATATACATACATACACAGTTATGTCTGTAAATCATTCGAACAAAATTATCCGATAAAATCATTTGAAATAAATTTTACAATGAAATGATCTCAACTTTAATCTACATTTTATTCAAATCAAATTACTCTGGCAACACTAGCAAGCAAATTATTCGAACAAAAATTATTGGAAAAAATTTGAAATATTATTCAAACATATATTTTGGCAACACTAGCAAGCAAATTATTCGAACAAAAATTATTGGAAAAAATTTGAAATGTTATTCAAACATATATTTTGTAACAATTGAAAGAAAATTATTCAAATAAAATTTTCCAGATATATAATCATTTGAATATATACTACGTTTATACGCAGGGCTTATTTGCAAATAAAACTGTAAATTGTTGCCATATTATTGTTTTTATTGCGACTTACTAATTCAGAAAACTATTCACGATTAACGCACTATTTGCAAATAAAATCCTTGAGGTTGCCACGCTTACATATATTTGGTAACAAAAAACAATAAATGGATAAATATTGCACAAAAAACATTAATAGATGCAAACAATGACAATTAAAACAAATAATTATTTGATATTTTGTACACTTACACTATTTTTTTTATCAAAAAAAGTAACTTTTCTATAGAAGTACTACCAAGTTTGTGTACTCTTCCAATGCCGTATAAACAGTGAGTTAATTTTTTTCCGAGTATTTTTATTTGCAAATAGTGCGTGTTTAAACGTAGTAATAATGTAATTAAAAAAAAATTATTCGAAAAATGTTAATTGGATTAAATTTTACAATGAAACTATTAGAACAATTTTATTTAAATAAAATGACGCTAGCAAAACTAGACGAATAAAATCATTTAAGCAAATTATTCGAATAAAATTTATAAAATAACAATACACAAAAAAATTATAAGCAGCACTATTTCATTGAAAAAAATATTCGATTAAAATTAATCGCAAAACATTGTTCGAATAACACTGATTTTATATAGATATTGGAATATTGTTCAAACATATTTTTTAATAATTGAAAGAAAATTATGCGAATTATTCGCGCAAAATTATTCGACAAAATTACTAAAAAAATTGGAATATTATTCAGTATGTATTTGTATAAGTAAAAGAAAATTATTCGAATAAAATTACTCGATTAAAAAATTTTCCAAAAAATCTTACAATATAATTCAAACATATACATAGTTTGTTATTAATCAAAAGAAATTTATTCGAATAGAATTATTTGCAAAAAATTATTCGCACAAAATTATTTGAATAACAATTTTTCACAAAAAATCTTGCAATATTATTCAAACTTATCTTTTGTAAAATTTTGAAGAGCATTATTCCAATAAAATTCTTTGAATAAAATTATTCGCTTAAAAATTTTTTGGAAGACTATTCAAACATACATATGTATATGTATATACAAGGTTTGTAATAATTGAAAGGAAATTATTCGAATAAAATTTTCCGGCTAAATAGCTATTTGAATATATGTACAAAATTCGAACAAAATTATTCGAAACATGTTGATTGAATAAAATTTTACAATGAAACTATTAGAACAATTTTATTTAAATAAAATGACGCTAGCAAAACTAGACGAATAAAATCATTTAAGCAAATTATTCGAATAAAATTTATAAAATAACAATACACACAAAAATTATAAGCAGCACTATTTCATTGAAAAAAATATTCGATTAAAATTAATCGCAAAACATTGTTCGAATAACACTGATTTTATATAGATATTGGAATATTGTTCAAACATATTTTTTAATAATTGAAAGAAAATTATGCGAATTATTCGCGCAAAATTATTCGACAAAATTACTAAAAAAATTGGAATATTATTCAGTATGTATTTGTATAAGTAAAAGAAAATTATTCGAATAAAATTACTCGATTAAAAATTTTTCCAAAAAATCTTACAATATAATTCAAACATATACATAGTTTGTTATTAATCAAAAGAAATTTAATCGAATAAAATTATTTGCAAAAAATTATTCGCACAAAATTATTTGAATAACAATTTTTCACAAAAAATCTTGCAATATTATTCAAACTTATATTTTGTAAAAATGAAAGAACATTATTCCAATAAAATTATTTGAATAAAATTATTCGCTTAAAAAAATTTTTAAATACTATTCAAACATATATGTATGTACATACATAGTTTATAATAATTGAAAGAAATTTATTCGAATAAAATTTTCCGTCTATATAGCTATTTGAATATATGAAAAAATTCGAACAAAATTATTCGAAAAATGTTGATTGAATAAAATTTTACAATGAAGCTATTAGAACAATTTTATTTAAATAAAATGACGCTAGCAAAACTAGACGAATAAAATCATTTAAGCAAATTACTCGAATAAAATTAATAGAATTACATTACACAAAAAAAACTATAAATCTATTTTATTCCAAAAAAATTATTCGAATAAAATTTTTTGCACAAAATTATTCGATTAACAATTATTAAAAAACATCTTACAATATATTTGAATTAATTCGTTTAAATAAAAATTATGAAAACATTTTTACTTAATTTTTAAAACCAGATTTCTATAGAAAATTTTTCTTGTTAAGCCTTTCTTAGAATCTTAATAATTTGTATAAATAAGGCAGTTCATTTTTTTTAAGAGTGGGTTTACATACGAAAATTTTTGTTGTACAACTTTTTAGTTTATGGGCAAGAGAGAGAGAAAGATATAATGGGTCTTGTTTTCATTACCTTCTCCTCGCATTTTAAAAGAATTAATTTATTGAAATATTTTGCTTGAACTTATTATATTATTTCTGAATAAAAAATCAAAAAATTATTTAGACAATTTTATAACTTATGACTTGCTGACGCAGAGAAAAGATAAAAATAAAAAATAACGACTTGACCCACGATGTCGACAAGAAACTTTCTATGGCTTACATATATTGAAAACAAAAACAAAATAAAAATATTAGTTTTTAGTTAATTTTAATTATTGTTGTTCCAACTTCATTTCTTTCTAAGTTTATCATTTGTTTTGTAAGCCAAATTACATGTGATAATTATTAATGAGCAAATAACACCAAAGTTAATTGACAAACACGTAGTAGAACGGAACAACTAGCTGTTTTCGAAGACCACTACACCTCCATAATCAGCGTTCTTTTGTTTTTGGTCCACTGTGTGTGTGGTGTCAGTTGATGTAGATTTCTGCTTTTATATACTCAGTCATTATTGCAAATGGAAAATGTGTAAATACTTTTTAATCGTATTACAATTTGCTGAAAGGTTTTTTGTAATGAAAGCTCAATCTTACCATCTCTGAATTTACAACAGTCTTGCCATTGTCGTTTGTTTTTTTTTTTACTAATTATCACATGTTAGTTAATTTGCTTATTTTTGTTCTATTTACGACAAACCTTTTTGGTTTGTTACTATTAAGTATATTTATTTAATTTTTGCCACAGGCACATGGCTACTAATTTGATGAAGGTGTAGTGTCCTTCGAAAACAGCTAGTTGTTCCGTTCTACTAAGTGTTTGTTATAATATTAGTTTTTTTTTCAATATAAGAACTGATAGAAGGTTCCTTGTCGACATCTTGGGTCAGGCTGTAAAGTACCTTAGAGCTCAGTTAGCCGGCTGTAATAGAATGTAACCGTAACGGTAGAAAACAGCTGATCGATATTGTTATGTGAAAAGTAATGCACAGATTCGTATATTCCGATTACGTTACATTACATCTCTATTAACATTTTCATTACTCTTCACACAACACACAGAAAAAAGTATTCACCAATTAATTTTTTTTCAATTAAGAATTTAATTGATTCAATTAAATTTTTAATTGTATTAATTAATCTGTGTGAAAAAACTTAATTGATATTACCAAATTGTTTATAGGTGAAAATTTAATTAATTTTTTAATTGATATTACAAATATATTAATTAATATTACAAAATCATTCATATTACTCTTTTGTGTGAATATACATCAGCTGTATTCTACAGTCGCAATTACATTCCATTACAGTCGGCTAACTGAGCATTAAGGCTTGGTAAAAAGATAAAAAGATTTTGTTGGATTAACTTAGATTCAAAATTCGCAGATTTGTCTTTACACACTTATTGCTTTTTCATTTAGGGTGACATATTTGCTGGAATCAATGATGGCATCCTCAGCAGAGCTGAAGCACTTGCGGCGGTTGATATTGGAAAACATCAGGCGTCCCACGTGCATCCCTCGCAAATGACGTCCCAAATGAAACACGATGTAATGTATCACCACCACAGCATGGGTGGACCTCCTCAAAGACCATTACAGGTGAGCCAATGAATAGCCTCAATATTTTTTTGCAATTAAAAATTGAATTCTATGCTTGTTAAGGTCTCAAAGGTTGGGTATTTTATAAAAAAAATATATAAAATTAAATTTCTCTACACACCTAGGTGTATATTTATATTTCGGAATATTTTGATATTCGAGCTGAATTGTGATTCTGAATTTGTTATACTTTTCAAATTAATTTTACACCTGAGCCAAAATACATGACTTAACATCTTTTTCCCTTTACTTTCAAGTTGCAAGTTCATGAAAGCACACAAGACGGCACTCACTCACATGCACATGACGTAGTTTAACATCATCATCATCATCATTCAAACTTTTGAACACTTACTCGACATTTTCTTTGCTACTTAACAATATCTAAGACCAAAAGCTCTGGTACAATTGATTTTCCACTTGTAACGCCGAAACTCGTATTATTAAATTTGTGTGTGTGCGTGTGTGTGAGTGTGTGTTTGTGGGTGAGTGCACACACTCCCACACTTGTAGTATTAACACGCGCACTCTTGTAGACATTATACCGTTATGGTTTTATAACGTGTGATTGTCTCCAGAAAACAGGTTGTGCAATTTGATTACAATCAACGGCCAATAGATATACTAAACCCCTTCATTTTACAACAAACTACATATTTACAACTTGAGAGAGTAAAACAACAACACACTAACAATTACAATTATAGACACGAATGATAAAATGTACAATTTACCTGGCGGACGGCCGTCACGTGTCGATTTCCCAGAAGACAAACAACGCGTCAGAACACCGCGCTGTAGCGGAAAGAAGGGCAGGATTGATGTGTGCACATACATATATACATACATACACTCATAGTTGTTTGTTTGCAATGTAATATTATTTTAATTTTATTAAAATTTAGTTGGAAACAAGAAAACAATCGAAAGCCAACAAACGAAACTCATTCTCTTTATTGGCCAAACTGTCAAAATTTCAATTAAAATAACAATGAAATTAACAAGAGTACATTTTTCTTAACGTCATCCAACGAAATGAAACGCAACGATACCAAACCAAATCAACTCATGCCAATGACCAGGCAACCAGCACACACACACACACACACACACACACAGTGGTTTAGCTCCTAGTGGTTGGTATTTATGTGCATACATACATACATACAAACATATTTTTAGATTTTGTCCTGGTGGTGGTGGGGGTGGGGTGTTACTTTCAAATCATACAGGAAAATTCGAACAGCAACAACAACACATACATAATGATAATAATAATAATAATAATGATAATTATAACTGTAATAACTGGTAATTCAGAATTACAATTACGTTAATGAAAGAGTTAAAATGATATAAACAAAAAAATAATAAATTAAAAAAAAATATCAGGAAACCGGATTTTGATTATGATGAAGTAGAGCAGCATTAGCAACATCTCATTAAAAAATTCCAATTAGAAGATGATTTGTAGTTGTTCAGACACAAACTCTCGCACTCAGGGCTGCCAGATTCTTTTATTCGCCCATAGCAAATTTGCAAAAAATAAATACCCAAAAATCCCACGTTAAAATAGAAAGTCTCCAAAAAAATATTTTCTAGAATAGAACTTTTTTAATTAAATTTATATATTATTCATAGATTTTCGTATTATGTATCAGTGGAGGAGATAATTTTTATTACACAATGATGTGCACTTTAATATATGTACATATAAGTGTTGCCATTCAAAAAACAATTAATCGAATATTCGAAAAAAAAATTAATTTTCGTTCAAACAAACAATTTTTCAATTTAGAACACAGAATTATTCAAATGGTTTTTGTGGAATATTCGAATAATTTCCTTAACTACTTTATATGAAAAATATCTTACATTTCATAACTTTTTTTTTTAATATTTATCACGTTTATTATGAACAGCAACCATAAACTGGTTAAAAAGTGCAAAAATTTGTCAACAAAGCTTGAAATTGTTGAAATTTGTGAATGCTTAAGTAGGTATTTGCTATTGTGAATATGCATTTGAAGGAAAAAAATATAACAGCTGACAAATGGCAAAAATAGAATGCAGTGAATGTGTGAAATTTGTTTAAAAATTAGTAGAAAGTTTAATTTAGGTGTACCTGAACTATTTAACTCTGTCGTATATTCATCCCAATTTTTTTACCAACCGCTTTTGAGGGAGGAAGGGACTCTTCCTTTGCGATGTTCGGGTTTGCTTACATCAAGCTTAAAACCCTTGCAAAATTAAATGGGCTATGTATATATCGTTAATTTTTCACACGAAAAATTAAATGGTCTTTTTTCATTCAAAAAAGTAAATAAGCTTTACTTCGTCTATTATTCACACACAAAATTAAATAGGCATAAAATGCATGGTGCATTTTTCATTAAAAAAATTAAATGGGCTGCATTAGGGCTATGGGCTACATGGTCCGTTTTCCACAAACAAAAATTATTATCGTCCATTTTTCATGCAAAAAATTAAATGGGCTATAAATCGTTAATTTTTCACACACAAAAAGTTAAATAGGCTAGATATACATCGCTCATTTTTCAATGTACACCGTCCATTTTTTACACACAAAAATTAAATGCACTATACATGACCCACTTTTCATTAAAAAATTTTAAAACGCTATTTTTTACACAAAAAAATAATTGGGCCAATTTTCCATACAAAAAATTAAATGGGCTATACTTTGCCCATTTTTCAAAAAAAAAATTAAATGGGCTATACATCATCCATTTTTCTAGTACAAAAAATTAAATAGGCTATATACATCGTCCCTTTTTCACACAAAAAATTAAATGGGCTACACAAATAATCACCCCTATCGTGAAAAGTTTTTCTCTCAAAATATTTTCCCTTTTCCCAAAATTACAATCGTGAACAATTTTTCCCCAGAAATGTGTTCCCATGATTGATTCCCCTTATCGTGAATAATATTTTTTACTTTTCCCTTAGTTTTGTTCATTTTATTTTTGCAGGCCAACTGAATCAATACATCACGTAATTTCATTATTAAACTTTTAATTAAATACTAAAAGTTATAAATAATTATTTTTAGGACGATATCAATAAATAACGCCCACGATTAACAATAGTAATGCCGTACAACACCTTTTTTTTCGTTGAATATGAACCTCTTTGGTTCACATGCAATGAATTTTATATGTTGCTATGGCATACTTAATCATTTTTTCCACGGCATCTAAAATATTTAAAAACAAAAATTTGCATTTTTTTTTTTAATGCATGTATTTATTTATTGTATCTTCATATGTGAACTAACAATAAGTATTCAAATCTTAAATCTATAAAAAAAAATTATTAGGCCCGACCAGTGTCGGACATAAACTTAGTGGTAGTTATAAATAATACATTAGTAGTGATAATCAAAAAAAGGGGGGGGGGAGTATTTTCAAGTAGTCCCATCTGGAGTGTTAGGTATAAGAGCCCGTGTGTCCCTCTTTTTTAAGCGGATGTGTCAAGTAAACTTCAAAATATTACGAGCAAGCGGATTAGGATGTGATTCGAGTTTTGTTAAATATTTGCCTGCGTATTTTGCAATTTCTTCAGTCACTAGTGGCATATTTAAATCACGATGTATAATAGAATTTTGGATGTACCATGGAGCCGATGTTATTAACCGTAAAATTTTGTTTTGCCTTCGTTGGATTCTCTCGACATTGGAAGCTGAAGCAGTGCCCCATAACTGAATTCCGTAGCGCCATATTGGCTTCAAAAGCGACTTGTATAACAAAAGTTTGCAGTCTAGGCTGAGTGTTGAGTTTCTGCCAATCAACCAATATATTTGAGTTAACTTAAGTTTCATCTGAGTTAACTTAGAGTCAATATGATGTTTCCATGTAAGTCTTCGATCAAGGTGTATACCAAGGTATTTCACTTGGGAATGTTGAGGAATATTTTGATTGTTGATTCGAATGGGGGAGCAAGTATCTCTTCTTAGGGTGAACGTTATATGGACACACTTTTGTTCATTGACTTTAATTCTCCATAAGTTCAACCATATTTCCAGCTGAGTGATATGTTCCTGGAGATTGCGGGATGCCTCATAAGGGTTTTCGTGCACACTCATACAGGCTGTATCATCGGCAAAAGTAGAAATATGGATATTATTGCTCACAGGCATATCACAAGTATATATTAAATACAAGACAGGACCCAGAATACTACCCTGGGGCACACCAGAAGATATAGTTTCGGGCACACTCGTGAACTCTCCTTCCACAACAGTGAACTTCCTATCAATAATATAACTTTCCAAAAGCTTTTGAATGTTTATTGGCAGATATGTCTTCAATTTTAAAACTAGGCCTTCGTGCCATACTTTATCAAATGCCTGAGAAACATCAATAAAGAGAGCAGAACAATACTTCTTTTCTTCAAATGTTCTTCTTACAACTTGGACCAGTCTATGCGTTTGTTCAATCGTGCTGTGCTGACTTCTAAAGCCAAATTGATGGTCCGGGATGCACTCATTATCAGTTAAAATTTTGGACAATTTAGTCATGAGCAGCTTTTCGAAAAGCTTTGAGATTGTATTTAAAAACATTGCATTTGAAACAACAAATTTGCGTAGTTCTTAATATAAAACATAAATTTGTCGAATTTTAAATTAATTTTTAAGCTTTACAAATCTTCTTCCCGCTTTTTACATTCACTACGAATTGATAGCGGGAACCAGTGATGCCAACCCAGAATCTTTCTTAGAGGTAGATTCGGTGTTAAAAAAGAGGTAGTTTTCAACAAATCTTACTTGGATTACTGCCGTAGCTGCCAGGACATTGATGAAGAGGAAAGCATAGTGCATTTTCTTTGTCACTGTCCTGGACTTGCAAGAAAGAGATTGACCACAATGGGCGCTCTTGAGTTCAGGGAACTTTCCGACGTTGCTAGTGTTGAACTTCAACGTATTAGTAGCTTTATATTGAGCTCTGGTTGGTTCGACGGTGGGGACTCCGCATAAGCAGAGTCTCCGTGGTATCACAATGGACCAAAAAGGTCTAAGTGAGTCCGGGTTTCTGACTGCCAGCCCTACCTAACCTAATCTAACCTACTTGGAAAAAAGGTAGATCTACCACTTTTATTTTAAGGGTATTTTAAGCACCTTAGAAAAATAACATTTTTTTAACCCTTCGTTTCAATAAGAAATATATAAAAAAGCTTATAACAATTCTTAATTGCGGATCATTAATACTCATAATTTGAATATGCAAACAACTAAAAAAATTAAAAATTCAATTATGTCATCGTTATATTGTCACCTAAAATCCAAAAGGCCGTAACAACCAAAAAATTCAAAATAGACTTTTTGATTGATTATGATGTGATTAACCAAAATACATATTTTCCTAAAATTTTACTCACATATGTTTAAAAATACCGATTTTATTCATTATTCAATTTGGCACCTAACATATAAATAGTATTAAATTTATGAAGTTTTTTGCTTCTCCTGTAAAATAGTAAAAAGTGTACTTACGTACGGCATTTTGGATTTTAGGTGACGATATCCAGCATACATTTTTATTAACTTTCAATATTCGAAATATGTATGTATGTATGTATGTGGAAGAACGAGCAATATTGTCACAAACTGGCCTAGTAAATGAAATAATTGGGCATCTAGGAGCTTTTAAATACTGTAATCAAGTGCTAAAAATATATTTCAGTTGAAATAAACTTGAGCATTATTATAGAAAAACAAAAAAGTGGTAGGTAGACTTTTCTCTGAATGTGGTAGAGTTGGGTGATATACCCAACCAAAGATGTAGATTTACCACAAAAGTGGTAGAGTTGGAATCGCTGGCGATAAAAAATTTCCCTTCATGGAGAATGAAAATCTTATGGAAACAAAAATTTCACATTTCATTCACGATAGGGGTGAATTAATTTTTACTATTATTTTGTAATATAAATATGGCGGCATTTGACCTCAACTACGATGAAGAATTACATATGTATATGAAGTTTCTGAAATAAATGAGTGTTTTATGAACTCGAAACATCAAAGGAAAGAACACATAAACTTGATATGTTTTTTGTTAGTTTCATATTTCATATTCTATATTGGCAACCACGAAGTTTTAGTTGCTGCAGTTTTTAAAGCAAAAAGTGGATAAGATTTAAAAAAAAATAAGAAAAGGGCGATGGTACAATTTTCATCTTTGTGCCAGTGCCTCGTTTCTGTAACTTGTGAGAGGTTCGCGTATCCAGAAAAATTAAATAGTTCTATTGGCTGTCCTATTTTACACAGGCTTAGTCATATAAAAACTTAAATAAACTTACAAAACATATCAATAAATATATGTAGTTTTTTCCTTACTCGCCCTGGTATCGACTCGAAAAGTTATCACGTTCCTTACAGAAACGAGGCATAGGATACACACAAATGGTTTTTGCTATTGTCTTACCTAATAACACAAAATATTTTAAGACAGCATATATTAAAAATTGAAAATTATCCTAATTTCCCTCCCAAATCTGGTAGCCCTGCTTATATTCTTCCTTCTCCTTTTTCCATCTCTATCTCCCTCTCTCTATCTTGCACACACAGACCCACTCTTAGATTTTAATGTAGTTCTTTAAATTGTATCCACAACAAACGGCAATTCCTTTCTCGAAACTAGTTTATTTCCATTCCTTTGGTAAAAAAATAAATAAATTTGAAAATGTCCTTCACGAAAACCTTAAACGCCTGCGACCACCCCTTAATGAAGTATAATTCAATTTAAATTACACGTATTTACAAGTAAGTGCGTTTCCGGTTAACGACAGCAAATAATCAGTGTTACATGGTTTATAAATTGTTCTTCATATTCTTTTAAGTTAAATATTTCCAACATATGGTTTAATTTCCCTTAAAATGCTTTTTCCTTCCTTCCTTTCTTTCTTTTTGCCTTTCAGCCTTACGGCCTTTTTTTCATTTTGCTTTTAATGGCAATTGTCGTGTTTTCTATTTAACCACAAGTGGTTTAACAAAATTAAATTCATTTGCTGCACCTGTTTGCTTTCTTCAATATTTTTTACTATGAAAAATCAAAAAAAAAAAAAAAAAAAAAAAAGACACATAATAGTAATACAAAACATATTCTTTTGGCAAGTTTCATTGATTTTTTTTTTTTGATATTTTCTTTTTTAATTTTGTGTCAAAATAAAATTTGTCATTAGGTAATTTAGAGAAAGGCAGGTAGTAGACAGGAATAATGTGGCTTTTTATGATATTTAAAAAAATAAGACGAAAGTGAATGGAATTAAAAATTTACATCACATAGTGTGATGAGTGGGTTTGATAAAATTATTATTTTAAATAATGAATATGCACAACACACACAGGATTTGCACTTTTCTTCGTTCTCAATTTCACATGTAATTTGAACGAAACATATATTTTATGTCGTTTTCAACTCAACTACTACAACTACTCAACTACTCAACGACCAAACTCGTCTGAGAGTCCATCCAACTCTCACACAACCAAGACGAATTCATATCAGTTGGTCTCGATTTGTAACTTTTCATATTCGCCTTACATATTTGTTAACGTAAAATTGCCGGCTGTCAGAAAATTTTCGAACGTTTTGCCTTGAATTGACATAAGAGAAACTAACAGCTGATCACGACATGCTGCATCGATCTCACCTGGTGTCAAGTCGCCTTGCACGCAACCAAACTATTTTTTAGTATTGCAAAGCAAGAAAATTTTTACTTGGAATTGTTAACCATGTGTGAGGTTCATGGCTGACCAAAATTTTTTTGTGAAATTCGGGGTCAACAGCAGTTTCGTCCGATCGATCGTCCGACTTTATTTCCTACAATGAGTTGTATTTTGTAAGCAAGCAAAACACAATATTTTCACAAAGTCTCGGAGGTTATTTGTTGTGTAGAATAAGAGTAGTGTAATAAGAAAATTAGCAAAGAATAATATATATTATCCAAGGGCATTTCCACAGTGTCGCGTGCAACATCAAACCAACAGACTTATTTTTTTCAACGAAAACGAAAGTTTTTTTTTTAATTCTTTATATATTTGTGACGGCCATCAGCAGCTCTACCTTAGGTAAAATTTTAAGAAAACCGAGTCACATTGTTCTGAAATACAAGCTTAATTGCTTGCTGTCGCACGGGACAAAAAAAATTGACTTTCCTGTACAAACCAACTGCATCATCATAATATTAGAAAGTATGGAAAGGGAGGAAATAACTCTATAACTGTCCTGTACACAGACGGGTCAAATATTGGTAACCGATCAAATAGAGGACTATATGTCAATAGTCGTAATTTATGCAAATTCCTTCGCCTGCCGGATGATAATACAATCTTTGAGAGTGTTACGAGTATCATTTCTATTGCGGAAGATATTAAATCGAGCCATAACCGCTAAAATAGCTTAAGCGACACATTTTTTGGACTTCATTTTTTTTTTTTTTTTTTTTTTTTTTGATGAAAATCGACTATTTACGATCGCAAATAATCGATTTTGGTCAAAAATTGAGCTTCGAAAATTATGTCGCTTAAGCTATTTTGGCGGTTATGGCACGAAATGGCTAAAAAAAATTGACATTAGACTCTAGGGATAGTAGAGAACGTATTGAAACCGTAAGAAATCATAAAGTTCAATCTAACCGAATTAAAAGTATTGGCAGAACTCTACGAATGCTGTTGGAACAATGACCGAAGTTCTCTGGGGGGGAATCCCAATAGGAAAAAGACAAAGGAGATTCTGAGATTAAAAAGGCCAATACATAGTTAAAGAGTCACCTGGCTGCTTTGCGTGGATGTTGTATAATGTCAAGCACTGTTCTTAAGCTGCCACATGATTACATTAATGACACAGATTTTGCCGAAATCCATTCGAACTTGCTTATTAACTCTGCTACTATTAGCTTACTACTGACTAATGACCAATAACTTAGTCAATAGATAACGCGCTTTAGGCCAGGTTTACATCTGTGTGCCATGTGCCAAAGAAACTGTTTGATTCAGACATGTATTTATTGATTTAAACAGTTTCCAATCATGTTGGATTCTATAAAATTGTCTATTAGTTATGTATGAAACTATTTAACTTGATAAATACGTGTCTGAATCAAACAGTTTTTCATTAGTAATTAGTGGTTACGCTTTTTCGGGCAGATGTGCGATTGCTTTACGTGAGTACTTGCCATTACGGCCTAATCTCACGTGTGCCAAAGCACTGGGTGAGGGTTATACGCCAGACCAACGCCCCCATGCACCATATTACAATGAACCTATGGCCCACTCCATAAGGCATATAGGTTGCAATCTTTGAATATAGTTATCCCTGTACTATATTCAATTACCTTGCTGAGGTAATTTGAGCTATCTAAACTCTGCTGCTATGTCCGTGCCCATAGCAGCTTCTGTTGAATGGCAACAGCACCTAGAATAGTGTCTGGCTGACCGCGTCAGACCAACCACTAGTATTGATTTCACACTGGGAAGCTAAGACTATTCTCCCAGCGATTTTGGTAGCAACCACAGCCACCACGATAATTCTCCGGCTTCCACGCCAAGGTGTTGTGTATACACCCATAGCGAGGTCCCCATGAGAATTCCTCAACCATTGCCGGCACAGCTCAACCACTCATCCGAGATGAACCCATGCCTGTGTAGCCAAATAACCAGTGCCTACTCCACACATACCAAAATCATCATTTTAACCCCGAGAGGTAGGACGAACTCGGCATTTTAGCAAAGGAAACTGACGACCGCTACATGCACTCAACTCTAAGCAGCTCGGCTGTCGGGCCACCGGCACCCGTGGCACCAGAAGCAGCCTCTGGTTAGACCTCGAAGTTCCGCAACAAGGGCTTCACCTCTATCGTCTTTTGAACTCAGGGGCAGTTCTAGGTGACGCTGCACCTAATTGACATCAACAGGACATGTCTTCCTTTTGTTATAAATATGTGCACATATTTTTCTCTGTTTGTGTTCAGAGATCGGGTAGTAACAAATAAGTTCTATGGGTAATGTACCAAAGGTACGTCAATGGAAAAAGCCACATCACCCCAGCTGGGGCGCCGGGGTTGCCACACCCGTAGTCTATAATAGACTCCCCTGGGGGAGCTTTTTCGGGCACATGGCACACATGAAATGTCAGATGTATACTCAGCCTTACTAACTGCATTCTAAAGAGCTATCAGTGGATCGCTCGTCGAATTGTAGCCTATCAGTGGTAAACCAGTGAAAAAGATCCGGCTTATAGCGGATTCTAACCAGGACTAGCTGATTTGATTATTGATATCGATGCCTATGGTTCCAAGTTGGAACAAAGGGCCGCAAAAAAGTTCTTCTAATGTAATATATCCTGTGCTATCTGCTTTACTTTGGCCCAGGACTTTCCAATTGTGTTTGTTTCACTTTCACTTTGTCTCAAGCAGGTGGTAACTGGCCTGCCTGCATCTTCGTTTACTGCCTTGAGAGTTCTATTCAATTGCCATCTTGGCTACGTTTTCATTGGTGCGTCTGATAACATGACCAATCCAACTACATTTACGATTGATGATCTGTACCTGGATTATGTAACTTTTTGCGAACCGAACATCGTAATATTTATCGACAAATTTATTCGCTTGCGGTAACCATAATGTGATGCTGTATTTTCTTTTTTACGATAGTCTCCAGCTTTATCTTACTCACCATTTAATTGAATATTATATGGTATCTCTGTATAAAAAATGTGAAAATAAGCGAAAAGCACAAAGAATAATAAAGAAAAACTCAATGAATTTGATCTTGTGATTTAATTTTATTTTTATCCAACCGACAGCGAATATCGTTAAAATATGGTACTGAATAGCAAAGTCGATAAATTTTCGTTATATTTATTATAGCTATACGATTATCGTAATAAAAGTTACTGAATCCAGGTACTGGCTACGTATTGCTGTTTCACCTCCTCTTTCCCACCGGTTTGTGTTTGAGAACATTTTGTCAAAATATCTTGAGTAATTTTCGTAACGAACCATTAATGAATACTTCCTGCATGGATTTGGGAGTTGCTAGCTGTGCTGTTCCTGGATTCACAGCCATACAACAGGATGGCACGCACGTTAGATGAAAATTAGCGGAGTTTGCTTCTCTGCTGAATTTGGGATGATTTCCATACTTTTTGCAGTGAACCAAAAATAATATGACACTAAGCAGATATATAAACAATAGCACATCTTCAATATCTATTTGGGAGTTGATGATATTTTAAAAAAGGTCCTTGGTCTTTTCTGCGCTAATATGTCAACGTGGATCACTTGCAGTGAATTGTATTTCCCGTAGTTTGGCTACCATATCGTTGAATGTGTAGATTAGGAGACAACACATATGTCGTCGTCATAATCGAGATCTTCGAGTTGTCTAGTTAAACCCAAACTCAGCAAAAATAAATTTGTTACAAGTAAGCACTAAGACAAAAAGAAGCTCTTCGGAAGCGCAGAAAAGTACACAGTGCATCCCCTCTGCCTTACGAGGATGCAATAACGTAAGCGAATTACGAAATTTAACACAAACAATACGAAGTTAGTCGGCTGTTTATACTCAAATTCACAAAGTTTTTTAAAGTGCATCCTCTCTAGGATACAAATTTGGATGCAAATGAAATTTTTACTTCGTTTTGTTTTTTTAATTGAATTGTATACGAAAATAAATATTTGCTTCGGTAGTTCAGTGGGTAGTGTTCTTCTAGCCTCTTGATTCAACGCGCGAACAAAAAGTATTTGATTTGATATTGTATTTAATATATAATAAATATAAAAACAAAATAAAGTATTGGAAGTTAGTTAATCTAAGAGTTTATATAAAATTCTTATCTAAAGAGCAAATTTTTTAGTTATATATAGATATGAAAAAGGCATGAAGTATGTCCTTTCTTTCTGCACATCGTAAATGCATTCAGAAGCTCATACCTGGAGTGCTATTAAGTGGAACATCACGAACAAAAATCATGTAATACCGCAGCAGGTTGGTAAGAGAGAATTGTGCTCTCTCTCCCTTACCAAGTTGCTTCCAGGTAGACGAATATTTTTGCTGGGTAGTGATGCCTCAGCAGTGTTTGGCAGATAGTGAGGTAAGCAATATCCTGCAAATAATATTAGACTACGTGGTCGAATCTCGATTAAACAGACTAGTTACATCATGCTCCCGTGTAATGCAGTCATGGATAATGTCCTTTTCATATAAGCATTCAATGCTGCACGATAACTGTTCGTGTTTAAACGATTATGATCGTTCTTCTTATGCATTAACAAATTGTATGCGAGTAGTTTATAACAACTCCATGTGGGGTAGTTTGATTTAATGCAAAATTGGAACATGTGGTCCAACCGTAGGATATCGCAATGCTAAGTCGACCACCTTTTTTCATATACTTGGAGTAGTTTTGGAGTACTCTTACTCCTCTTTGGACTAGTCTTTACATGCATGTACATATGTACATATATGTATATAGTTCTATGAATGTAAGTATGTACTTATATGAGTATTTGTGGTCACAATAAAATTAAAGATATTTTGCAAATTGACAATGTTAGAACCTTCCGATTTATGATCGTTATCTGACAATTGCGAACAAATTAATAAAATTACGTTTGGCAAAATAAATAACTTTTATATATCACATGTCATATTAAATGGAGAAATAAAAATAATGTCTTTGGGTAGACAATAATAAAAAAATAACAATAAATAATGCAATAAAAAGTGTTTGTCATTGTTGGTTTTCGACAGCAAGAGCAAAAAATAAAAATAACAACAACCCAGAGGCAGAAAAAATAAAAATAAACTGAAAGCTGGACCGACGGATATTATTTTTAACGTTGACGTTAAGCCAAGCATATAACAACAAGGTTTTATTTATACACATATATACACACACACACACACACTACCTAATTTATTTATTATATTTAACTATACGTTATGTGAATATGTGAGGTAAAACGCAAACGGTCTATAAGTTAAGGTCAGGCAGGCGTGGTAGTTGGAGAAGAAGATTATTGACTGGGAAATTCTGCAGAGAAAGTGCTTACAATGAACACTTAAGCTATGTACAGACGGTTGTCAGATCTTACAATATTGCCAGTAAAATGTGCTAAAAATTTCTTACAACCGTGTGAACAGACGACGTTGCCAGAAAAAGCATTGTCAGTCCATTGCAAGACTAGCAACTGACCAAATATTGTCAGACATCTTACAATCGTGTGAACACATTGTAAAATTATTGCCAGATATTTGTCAGACATTTTAATATTGTCAGATGTGCGAAGTTCATGCATCTGACAATAGCGTCATTGTAAGATAATTCTTTCTATGGGCAACACTGCACACGCTTGATTTTAAGGAAAAAGTTTATAATAAAATATATGCATACAAAATCATTGCAATTGCTTCTTTATGGTCCATAATTATTTATACTTTCACTTTTTACATTTAACACAAACGATAAATATTTAACAGTGGCCAACAAATGGTTTAAGTCTGGCAACGCATAACAACAGATCGAACAATTTGTGCATATGACAACCGTGTGAACTGACAATTTTTCTACTGACGATTTTGTCAGATGAATTTATTGTCATACAACCGTCTAGCAATAAATTGTAAGATTTTCTGACATCCGTGTGAACTGACAAGAAATATTGTGCTGGCAATTTTCGATTGCCAGTACATTGTCAGCACATTGCCAGATCTGACAATATTGTAAGATCTGACAATCGTCTGTACATAGCTTAAGCTGTTACAAAAATTTTTAAAAATATTGGACCGTCATATGAGAAGGCCTAATTTATTCTTCATAAAGCTTGCCATACACGACATGTTTCTCTTTATCTGACATTTTAATGTTCAAACTGCAAAATATGTACATATATACATGTCGTGTGTTAACCTTTAAAGGCCTCATTATTCTTTACTGTTTCTGATGCTATACTATTGCTAAATTTTAATACATAGTTACTTTTTCTGAATAATGACTTATCAGCTGTTTCTGACAAACAAACAAAAGTGATGAATAGAGTTTTGCATGGTCCATTGTTATGTTCGATATATGTATAATTTTATGTTTTTCATTTCATATAAAACTTCTAAAAATTAAATTTTTCAAATCCTAAACGCACAATCTCACACACACACAATTTCAAAATGCTTTTATTTATTTGACTGTGGGCATACGCAACAGTCAATAACCCAGCAAAAAATTTCAAAAAAGCTAATCGAGTTTGCTATTAAGTATTTTTTGTGGAAGCTCTTCCCTACTGGATTACCAACTTAATGAGAGAGACTAAAATAATCGATTCTTGAGAAGTACTTACTTTTTTTGTTTGGCAACTTGTTCACGTAATGTATTTAATATAAAAAAATCATTCTCTTCACTTAGCAACTTGTACATAATTTTTTTTAAATTTTAGGTAATGTGATTTGTAAGCGAGTAATGAAATTTGGTAATCAGAAAAAGTAAGTCATTATATGGCAAGTAGTTCTGATGGTAATGTGTAATTTTTTGCTGGGAAATGATTTTAATTAATTTTTTGCTATAACGGATAAAATTTAGAAGAGAAGGAAACCTTTCAGGTTGGATTTAAGGGAAATCGATGGAATATGTTCGTTAAAAAATGTGAATCTTTCGACAACATCGGCTGACCAGACACCATTCGATACCACAGGAGCCGGTAGCCCCGCATGACTTTGTACAGAAGTACAGTACAACTTCGATAGTCCGGACATGCGCCAGTCCGGAAACTCCAGTAATTCGGACACTTCTACATTTCGGACAATTTAACATTTTTACCTCCACAAGCAAGAACAAAAACTGAAATCCAAGCAAAACATGCGAGTTAACGGGCATTTTTGTTTTGTTTTGTTATTCGTAATTTGATTTACATTTTTCACTGTTATTGCTTCAGTTTCGGTTCATTATTTCGCAAGCGTGTTTATTTAATTCCATTCGAAGTGTCATATTTTTAAATAATCAACGCAAACATTAGAAGTGTGATATTTTAAAATGTCATGATGAGGAAAAAACTATTAGGCAGGTTGCCGAACATTTCCATGTTCCTAAATCAACGATTTATGACATTAAAAAAAGTAGAAATGGATGCAAAAACAAAGATCTCTAATGCATATGCAAAGAAAGTATTTCCAATTTGCATTCAGTGGGCTGAGGAGAATAAGAGAGACTAGAGCAAAAGGCACAAATCAACCACCTCAAAAAAGTTAGTCAGCACAAAATAACTTCGTTTTTTTATATATCATAGTATGTATGTATATACAGGGTGTTTTTTTTTAGAGGTATAGAACTTCGAATTGAAATAAAACACAAGAAAATCGTTTTAATGTCCATCAATTTGGCTTTATTGGAAGGATAATTTTATACCATTAATGTTTAAATATGATTTCGGGCATGCGGCCGCCGCGGCTGGCTCGAATAAAGCCAATTCTACAGGTCCAATTTTCAACCACTTTTTCGAGCATATGGGGCCGTATGTTGGCAATAACGCCACGAATGTTGGCTTCCAAGTCCCCTAACGTTTTTGGTTTGATGGCGTAGACGAGCGACTTCACATATCCCCAAAGAAAATAATCCAATGGTGTCAAATCACACGATCTTGGTGGCCAATTGACAGGTCCATTCCGCGAAATTATGCGCTCATCGAATGTTTCCTTCAATAAATCGATTGTGACGTGCGCTGTGTGGCATGTAGCGCCGTCTTGTTGGAACCACAACTCATCCACATTCATGCCATCCAATTCGGGAACAAAATAGTCGGTTATCATGGCTCTATACCGGTCTCCATTAACGGTAACTGACTCTCCAGCATTATTTCGGAAGAAGTATGGCCCAATGACTCCACCAGCCCATAGAGCACACCAAACAGTCAGTTTTTGTGGATGTAATGGCGTCTCAAGGGTCTCATGTGGATTCTCTTCACTCCAAATGCGGCAATTTTGCTTGTTGACGTAGCCATTCAACCAAAAATGAGCCTCATCACTGAACAAAATTTTGCGATGAAAATCAGCATCGAGATCAATCTCATTTTCGGCCCATACACCAAAATCACGACGCATTGCATGGTCTCGCGGCTTTAATTGTTGCACAAGCTGGATCTTGTAAGGTCGCAAGCCAAGATCTTTGCGCAAAATCTTCCATAAAGTTGATGGACAAAGCTCCAATTGCTGTGCACGGTGGCGAATCGATTCATTCGGGTCCTCTTCAACACATTGCTCTACAGCGGCAATTGTTTCTTCGGTGCGCACTGTTCGACGTCTCTGCGGATGCGTACTATCACATAAAGTATACGTAGTGCGAAAACGATCCATGGTTAACCGAATTAATTGCTCTGATGGACGATTATGTCGACCATAAAATGGACGGAGCTTGCGGTAAACTTCGCGAACTGAACCATTATTTTCGAAATAAATTTGCACGATTTGCAAGCGTTGTTCTTTTGTCAACCTATTCATGATGAAATGGCAAACCAAACTAAATATTAATCACTTGACAGCTGACAAAATGGCCGCCAGTTAAAAAAGTGATGCCAACTTAAAGTTCTATACCTCAATAAAAAACACCCAATATATATACATATGTATGTATGTATTTATTTAAATCACTTAGATTATTTTAATATTTTCAACTGCTATAGTCCGGACAACTCGTTAATCCGAACGAGCCTAAAACTATATTTGTCCGGATTGTCGAAGTTGTACTGTAGTTAGTGGTGGGTCTCTTTAGGGATATTTGCTATAGCTTAGACTACATTAGTTAAGTTGCTGATACTTTGTTTAGGGGAATTTAAGTTAAAAATTCATGCTTCAATGGGATCAGCCAAGTAGTCAAAAAGGATTTATTACTTGGTTCATGCAGCAACATGTCTCAAAAAAAATACGACTACACGCAATATTAAGCTGTAGGGGGATCTTCTTAATCATGTCTGTGATAGCAGAAAACCAACCTACTTTTTAGGGTTTCGTACACCAAAGGCGAAAAGAAACCCTATTGTTTTCGCTACAATGTCCGTCTGTTCGTCACATGCAGTTTTCTCTAGCACCGTAACCCTTATACCTAAATAAGAGCGGAAAGCGTTGCGTTAGCAGCAGGTTATGTAGTTTCAGTACAATCAAAAAATATTTTTACATTTAAATGTAAAGGGTGTTTTTTATTGAGGTATAGAACTTTAAGTTGGCATCACTTTTTTAACTGGCGGCCATTTTGTCAGCTGTCAAGTGATTAATATTTAGTTTGGTTTGCCATTTCATCATGAACAGGTTGACAAAAGAACAACGCTTGCAAATCGTGCAAATTTATTTCGAAAATAATGGTTCAGTTCGCGAAGTTTACCGCAAGCTCCGTCCATTTTATGGTCGACATAATCGTCCATCAGAGCAATTAATTCGGTTAACCATGGATCGTTTTCGCACTACGTTTACTCTATGTGATAATACGCATCCGCAGAGACGTCGAACAGTGCGCACCGAAGAAACAATTGCCGCTGTAGAGCAAAGTGTTGAAGAGGACCCGAATGAGTCGATTCGCCACCGTGCACAGCAATTGGAGCCGACTAACCGACTATTTTGTTCCCGAATTGAATGGCATGAATGTGGATGAGTTGTGGTTTCAACAAGACGGCGCTACATGCCACACAGCGCACGTCACAATCGATTTATTGAAGGAAACATTCGATGAGCGCATAATTTCGCGGAATGGACCTGTCAATTGGCCACCAAGATCGTGTGATTTGACACCATTGGATTATTTTCTTTGGGGATATGTGAAGTCGCTCGTTTACGCCAACAAACCAGAAACGTTAGGGGACTTGGAAGCCAACATTCGTGGCGTTATTACCAACATACGGCCCCATATGCTCGAAAAAGTGGTTGAAAATTGGACCTGTAAAATTGGCTTTATTCGAGCCAGCCGCGGCGGCCACATGCCCGAAATCATATTTAAACATTAATGGCAAAAAATTATCCTTCCAATAAAGCCAAATTGATGGACATTAAAACGATTTTCTTGTGTTTTATTTCAATTCGAAGTTCTATACCTCTAAAAAAACACCCGATACTAAAAATGCGTACCCTGCTGATAACGCAACGCTTGCCGCTCTTTTTTAGGTATGAGGGCAACAATTAAAAATTAAAGCGATCAACGAACAATTTTTAAACCCTAACGTAATATACAGACAATTATGTATAGACACTTGAAATTTTTAAAGTTATTCCCCCATGTTGTGAATGGCGTCGTAGACGTCACATCAAGACGACAGTAAATATTGTCACTGTCTACTCTTTATCGGCAGCAATTGGTTCTTGTTGACAAACTCTTACTAATCTCTGAGGCTTTGTAAATTAATGGAGCATGTTAATAGTAGTCAATTGTTGTCGACAAAGAGTAGACAAGTAAGAATTTTTACTGTCGTCTTGATGTGACGTCGACGACTCCATTCGCAATAAGGGATATTGTTATGCAGACTAAACCAATTAACAGTGAAATTTAAGGCATCAAAATTAAAAGATATTCTATCAGTTAATGCTATTTTGAATATTATAATTTTGACAACTTGTTTGTATCTTGGATACCGTAAGAGTCAAACTCCTAAAATTTTCAGAAACGCTAAAACTAAAAAATCCCAAAATAAAAAAAAAACAAAAAATCGCCAACATGAAAAAAATTTTAATAAAAAATACCACAAAAAATATAATAAATCGCGTAAATGTAAAAAATCACTACAAGCAGAAAGTCGCCATAGACCTAAAATATCGTCAAAAACCGAAAAATATCGCCATAACGAAAAAAGCGCCAAAGCTAACAAAAACGCTTTAACTAAAAATATTGATTGTAAGAAAATAAAATAAATGGTCCAAACCAGAAAAAATCGCCAAAAAGAAATAAAAGCATAAGCACTTAAAAATTCGACAATATCCGGAAAATCTAAAACTAAAAATTAAAAATCGCTAAAAAGAAAAAATTGCCAAAACTAAAAAATCGCCCAAAATAAAATAAATCGCTAAACTAAACTAAACAAATAACACGCCAAAACAAAAAAATGTAGCCAAAAACCGAAAAACCCAAAAACAAGAGCGCGAAAAAAATCGCTTAAGCCAAAGAAAGAAAACAATCCCATAAACGAAGCACCTAAGCTAAGAAATCGCTTAAACTAAAAATATTTATTGTAAGAAAACAAAAGAAGGCCCCAAAACCTAAAAAAGTCGCCACAGCGAAAAAGAACTTAAAAAAAGAGTAAGGAGTAAAAAATTAATCACTGCAACTAAAAATATCGTCAAAAACGAGAAAATTTCCAAAAAGGAAAAAATCGCCAAACATTAAAATTAGCCAAAAATAAAAAAAATCTCTAAAATAAAAATATCGTCAAAAACGAAAATATTGCCAAAGAAAAAAAAATCTCCAAAACTAAAAAATCACCAAAAGCCGAAAAATCGCCAGAACTAAAAATCGGTAAAAAAGACAAAAATAGCTAAAAAAAAAATTTAAAATCGTCAAAACGAAAATATAAAAAACTAAAAAAAGCGTTACTACTAAAAAATTCGCCAAAAACCGAAAAATCTAAAACCTAAAATTAATCGTCAAAAACGAAAAAAATTGCAAAACTTAAAGATCACCAAAATTAAGAAATCGCCAAAAACGAAAAAAAAAATTCCAAAACAAAAAACCCAAAAAAATCGAAAAAATTCCAAAAACAAAAAGAAAACGCCAAAAATAAAAAAACACCAAAAGCCGAAAAAATCCCAAAAACGAAAAAAGCCCCAAAACTAAAACAAGCGCAAAAAACCGAAAAAAAGTTTACCATGTACTTAAAACTTTTTTAAAAATGTCTACATCAAGTAGGATATTCGATTATATAGGCTAAAGTTCGTATAGTATTTACATATGTAGTGTCCGTACGTACGGAACCCTTCATGTGCGAGTCAAAGACGCACTTTACGGAATTTATTAAACAACAAACTTTCAAGGAAATTGTAAAATAAAAGATTACTTCTCTTGACATAAATTATTGTGACGTAATCCCATACATGCAGTATCCATTTCATGCTGGAACCCCTTTAATGCACTTAAAGGACTTAGCTTGCTGGTTGGATGTTGTAATAACATAAAACCGTCTAAAACACTTTCAATGTCGTCTGCATTCATGCCATCTCGACATATGGAAACAGATGTAAGCAAGTGTATTTAAATGGTACAAGCAGCTTATTTTTTATTGGGAAAATCTTATTGGAGGAGTAAAAAAAACTTACTTGCAGTCGCTTTCCATCTATAAGTTATTTTAAATAACGATAAGTGCGTCAGGATGTAAATGGAAATCAAAGCAGCTAAATGGAATATACAAAAAAAAGTTTGACATCTTAGAAAAGTATTTAAAAACCTTTTTTTTTTTTTTTTAAAGAAAGCACATCTTAATGTCCAAATTCCCAAAACCAAAAAATAAAACTACTAAAAAACACTCAACAGCACATCAAAGGTAAGACAGAAGAGCTGTAAAAGAAGAAATTACGAAACCAAAGTAAGTGAGTGGTGGGGGTGGGGTGTAAGGGTTTGGAAAACAAAATTGAAATATGTATGTACATTCATTCTAGTATTATTTACCCATCTCCTGCTTGTGTCTTTCTAATTCCTATCGCATCAGCCACTTACTTCCTCATGCAGAGCGTTATCAATCAAAGTAGTATTCCTTGTTGTTGTATCTTCCTGTACATCATTTTAAGTACTTTGCTAAGCTTTAACGTTTTCAATAAGGTTGTTATTTACTTACACCGAAATGCACATCAAATTGATCGTATTAATGGCAATAACTAGTTTATCCCGCCCATCTTATCAACTCGAGCAGGATTATACGCAGATTTCCATTAACCGAAAATAAAAACAGCACAAGGCATGAATCACACATTAAAAAATTAGAAAACAAAAAAATTAGAAAACAAAAAAAGGCAACAACCAAACACAGAGAGAGAGAGATGGGCGGACGGACAACCAGCTACGGCAGTGATATGGGTTTGAATTTAAATGTTAGCGAACGTAACAAAAAAAGAGGGTAAAATAACAACTGAAATAAATAAACAAACAAAAAATATAAATTAATGCAATTTCAATAGACTCCTGCGCCGCATTCGGGAAAATGAAAAGCTAAAAATAAAAAAGTTTCACCAGCATCAAAACATTATATTTCGATTTATTAACAACTATTTGGGTTGTTGTTGTTTCCTTTTTCCTTTTTTCCGTTAGCAAGCAACAGCAACAACAACAAGAAACAAATAAAGCGACAAGTACTTTTGCGGAAGATAAACTGGCCTCTGCCTTCGCCTCCCCCAACTGACTGTTGGTACTTGTAGAGCCAAAAACAAAAAAAATATTTTAGCTGCAAGTCGTTTTTTTTTTTGCAGACATGAATGTATGTATACAATTTGTTAGACAATCCCTGAGGAATTCCCAGGCAATACTAATATAAATGAAAGCAAAAATGAAGACAGCAAGTGCAAATCCACCCGTCGATTAAACAACCTTTACATTAACCTGTACGCCAGAGATTCCCAATCGTTTAGCATACCGTACGGTGTGAGTATACGAGTTGTTTTTAACAAGTAATGAGACTATAATTTTTATACACTTCACCAAAAATGGTAAAGGCTATATTCAAATGTACGAGTACCAGTGATGCCAGAATTCCTAAACCAAAAATGGCTAAATGTAGACAAAAAAAAATGGCTAAAAACTAGCTGAAAAATGGCTAAGCAAAGTCGAATGCAAAAATCATGAACTTTAGCAAAAACAAGAAGGTATTTCATATATTGTTTTTTAAAGCAAATCGGGAACTTTTTTAAAGTAAATAAAAACAATAAATTGAAGTAATAAATAAAATGATTTTTCTTCAGGTAATAAAAAAATAAGTGCGCATATATTGCCAACTTACAATACTTGCATTACTTACGCCTTCTATTCATTTGTACATTCTGCTATTAAGTCTTTAAATTTTTGGGATACTAATACATTCCTTGCGAAATTTTTGTTTATACTTTTTATTAACTTTCTATTTTTTAAACTTTCATTTAAACTTTTATTTTTCTTGATATTTTCACTCGTGTAAAACAAATATGACCCTTGTTTGATTGATATCATAAACCACCAATTACAGTGAAACCTCTCATAACCGGACACTCACGGTCGCCCTGTTTTTGTCTGTTTATTAGAGGTGACCGCTTATGAGAGAGTTACACATTTTTTGGATTTCATTGTAGTTGAAAAATTATTTTAAGAGTAGACTTCTTCAAATTAGATTGGTATAATTTCAGCTATTGGGTTTCAAATGACTTTCAATGATTTTATTTGTTGGAATACAACAAAGTCGTCTCTAGAAAAATGCTTTGAAAAGGCAGTTTGTATAAGAAATGTAGCAATATGAATTGTTAAAATACACAAGAAACTTTATATCTTCACAAGTTCGTGCACCGAATATTTTCCTTTTTCAAACTCGTTTAAAATATAATTTTTTTTTTCTGTAATTGATAAAAACAATTTTTTCACTGCCATTTTGGGGCACCAGCTAAGCAAACAACTTCTTCATATAAACAGCAATTTCTTTGCGTCTCCAACGCATCAGTATTTACATATTATAGAGTTGCATGAACAATTCCATCCATGAAACTACTGAAATGTTTGTTTACTAAAGCCCAACCTCGAATAGATATGTTAATACTCAACAAACTGTTGCTTTTATCATACTGTGAGTGAAAATGTTTCGTTTCATACTGTTAACACAAAGAGATTGTTCATTCAAACGCCTTTTGTTCATGCTGCTTTCTCTCATCTCATCTTTTGTTATTAATTCGCAATAGCAATGTTGCCAATATAGTGAAATCATGGAATTTTTTGTATGGGTCGCACATGTGTAATAGGTTTCACTTTTAAATTAAAGTTTTAACTTTCACACATACATACATAACTAAGTACATATGTATATTCCATACATATTAGTAATACATATTTTAATTTGTCATTTGCATTTTTAATTAATATAAATCTTTAATATATTATATATTCTTGTAATGAACTGCACACAAACCTGAAATGAAATGCTATGGAAAGAAACACACACTTTTAGATGAAAAATTAAAAAAAGGACTTGGGTTATGAGAAATGAATATATTCTTAAGCAAATTTGATTATTAGTTGTGTAGGTGTCTAACGGTTTTGGCCACGTGCTTGTTTTTTTTTTTAATTTCATGATATAAAAAAATTGAAATTGACAAAAATTAAACAAAACACAACAAAAGTACTCGTTTCCAAGCGAAAATAACTATTTATATTCTTCCAAGCAAAAATATAACTAACAATTATTTTTGAAATTAATATTTGTAATAAAACTCAAAAAATTTGATTATCATCACCCTATGTAAAAATACGAAATTTTAAACAACAATAATATTGCATTGAAAAGAAAGATAATTATGTGTAATTTCTTAGCTTCCTTTTCGGGGATTATTCTTATATTTTCCCTTTTCCTACAACTGGCAACACTGATCGTTAAAAGCTTAAGGCCCAACTATAATATGAATAAGCTAGCTTAAGCAACTGTGCGATTACATATAAAACGTATGTGGCAAACTATAATGTACTTAACAAACTTTTCGTCAAGTTTCGTCAAATGTCATTTGCTTAAGTAAAGTGCCAAACTGAACGCACATTCCGTACAGAAATAACAGTTTGTGCATTTTTAAAACTCAAGCAAGCATCAGCAGAAAATATTCATTGATTTTAAATATTTTTTTATTGTTTCTTATTTTAAACTCGGAAAATAAAGCAAAACTTTAATTTTCATTGTCTGTTTTACAATACACACATACACACACACACATGTATTTACTTATGTATATTCACTGTTGTACTTTTTAGTAGGCAAAACAAATAAAACAAGTAATAAGGTGATGGATATATTTATATGTGAATTTCTAATAGATGAGGACATTCTTTCAAGTTATTTTGATTAAATTGCATTCATTTAGGAGTTATGAAAAGAAACAAAATTACTACAAAATTATTGACAATACCTAGATGTGCAGCTGTGGCTAAAGAATACTTAAGTGCATGTAAGTACATTGTGGCCACCTAAAAGTCAAATCTGAATTGTTTAAGCATTTGACAGACTTATCGTTCAATTCTGACATTAGCTTAAGCCAGCTTATTCATATTATAGTTGGGCCTTTATTCTTTTTGCATGAACTTAATCGAGATTTACTCAACACATGTTCTGTTTCACATTTGTAAATGTTAGTATGCTCTTGTATAAGTAAACAAACCAACATCATTTTACTGCGTTCTTAACTATTGAGTATTCATTGCTTGAGTTTCATAGTTATTTTACTTATTTTAGAAATGAAATAGAAATGAAATAGAAATGAAACGAAGAAAAAATTATAGCGAAAGTTTCATAAACATCATTATTTAGTTTCATGCAGATGTCTATTACATATGCATTAACCAGGGAACCAGCAATATCATTGATACTAATATAAATATGAAACAGAGTTGAATAAACAAAGACCTACTATTTAAATGCAACTCTTGTTGCCGTGTTTCACCGCTTCTGTGCTTTTATGAGTGTCCGGTTATGGGAGTGCATTTTGTATGGAAAAACCAATGAACGTGTTGGATCTAAAAAATTGTCCGGTTATTAGAGGTGTCCCGTTATAGGAGGTGTCAGTTATGAGAGGTTTGACTGCAGACCCGATAACTTATAAACACCTTGCAACGATTATAAGAATGCAGTAGCAAATCTTATTGTTACCAATTGAACCATCTTTTTCATATAAGCGCTTTTAGACTGCTGCAAAAAAAATGGCAAGTTTGAACCGGGATTTATAGATATTAATGCGAAAACAATAACATATTACTCTGTTGTGTTTTTTGGTACTTAATTAATGTTCCCATTTTCCGAGTTTAAATTTGTTGTGAAAAATCACAAACAAATTTCATGTTTGGAAAAATAGCTAAAAATAGCTAAATAGATTAAAATAAAAATGGCTAAAAAAAATAGTTAATAGCTAAACTCACTTTTCTTGCGGCTAAATGGGATGAAAAATGGCTAAATTTTTTTATTTTATCGTAAATGACGACATGTTATCGAAAATACTTTTATTGAAATTAAAATTTTATGGGACTACCCATAGTTTAGAATTATCAAAATGCCAAAATTGTTGATAACTTTTTGCAAGAAATTTGTTTCAGTATTGTAGGTATAGGAGTAAAGAAGAAAATACTTCATGACGGAAGAATTTGTGATGTTTGCTTCTTTCTACGCATGGGAGCATATACAAACGTCATGCATGTATGTCTTTATGATCTTTTATTTTTCTGCGCACATGCAAACGCACACACATGCATTTGCAGTAGTTGTATGCTCTTAAACCAATGATGTCAGTTTCATGGCACAATTGTGCAAACTAAAATCACATACATTCTTATTCTCTTCCATTTAGTCGTCAATGAACCAGCAACGATAACACATGCGTAGCGGGTGTATTAAATTCGTTATAGATACAGTGAAAGAAAAAAAGTGGTATGCGAAAAATATTATATGATCAGTAATGCTTTTTGCAACATTCAATGTATTTTATGTTACAAAACTTTTAAGGAAATAAATGAAAATATATTAAAAATACATTTTGATTTTTTTGGAGCAGCTTTACTAAACTGTATTTAAAATCAAAACTTAAAAGATCAATAACTCGGGAAATGTTGGTCGCAGCCAATTTTTTGTCTAATTTCTTCTTCTTATTTTTCAAGTTTCTATCAGATAAGCTATTTAAAAATTTATTTTTAGAAATTCTTCAGAGTTTCTTATGAAAAGTTCACAGGCCCGTAACTCGGAAAATATGGCCCGCCCCCAAATTTTTTATTTAATTTTTATTCCTTATTTTTTAGTTTTCTATCATATAGACTCCTTTTTGTATATTTTGAGCTGCTTCACTAAACTGCATTTGTTGCAAATATTTATTTTTTTTTCTATGTACTTCAGAAACGAATGAGAGAGATTTTCTCACACATACAAATGTAGTTTTATTTTTGACACCACTGCCTTAAACACACAATAGCTTACCATCTACATCTTACACACACACACTCAAACGTACAATATGCAAAATAACAAGCATACACTCATCAGCACTACTTCTTTTGATTGTTTGTTATGAACAAAAAGTCTTAGCGACATCACTTGTTAACACTCATATAAACGTACAGCAATACATCCATAGTGTTTCGCTTATTAAACGACATAATTTATTATTGGTTTAGTTACTAAACTTTAGTATAATACATGCTACAACAATACATTTAAAAACCAAGACGTATTTACATTTAAAGACTGTTTACGCAGGTCTAGTACACACTATTGCGATGTCACAAAATAGGTTTGTCGTTCCGTGTGTAAATTCCAAAATATTAATATGCAACACATAAAAAGTATATATTCTGGGTCCTTATGAATAGCGAAGACGAATAAGCGATGTTCGCCTGTCCGTCTGTCTGTCTGTACGTGAAATCGGTTTTCTGGAGTTCCCAGAAAAGCTAGAGAATTCGGTTTTGAACTGATATATCAGAAATGGTCCTAAGTATATTGGTATTGGAAATCAACAAAATAGAAAAGACGATTTCAGAGCTGGAAATTTTAAATTTTTTTTTGTATATACATATAAAGTGATTTTTTAAGAATTTTCGGATTTGATTTATAAAAAACATATAACATATTTGCAAAGTTTAAATCGACTTTTTTTCAAAATTTTAATTTTGTCTTTTGTCTTAATTGTGCTTTTGATACCAAATTTTTTTAAATATTAAACTCTTTTAATTCCATAATAAATTTCATTTCCAAATCGGACGGGATTTGACTTTTCCACTAGAAGAACAGTGGACCAAATGGTAAAAAAAATATTTATTTTTTTCCGAATATTCCCAATACTGTAAACGAAAACCCATGCATGTAGTTCTTGGATAGAAAAAAATCCACTTGCGAAAAAAAATTTTTATCAGATCAAAAACACCAGTTTGGCATCGATTTGTGCCCTCGCCCCTTCAAAGATATATAGTTCAAATTCCAGACTTAAACTCTGTGATACCTTCTCAAATGCTGAATTGAATTCCATAACAATCCAACGGCCCGTTTAGAAACTGCAGAATTATTTCCATTTTTTTTAACAAAGTGCCATACTGTGGGGTGGAAGCGGACGCTAAATGTCATCCGGTGTTAAGAACCACCCTGAAATTAGGCCGTAATGACAGGTGCTAACGCAAATCTGTAACACATCTTGCAACAGGTAACTGTCAATTGACTTCTATCAAAATTTGAATCAGTCGCGTCATTTAGTTTATGTTTGACAGCCCTTGATAGCAGACTACTAAGTGATTTGAGAAGAAAATTTAAAGAATTTTTTTTTTTAACACAAACACAATTCGCAAAGCGATTAGCTTGTCTGCGAAAAACACCCAGGGTCTATGTTGGGAATCGAAACCACGACGTCTGGACTGAGAGGCTAGCATCGCTACAACTCAGCCACAGGGGCACCCCATGTGCTCGTTTAAAACAATTTTTTGCCGGAAAACCAACACTAACGACGCTTGATAAATACTGTTGGGTCAGTCACTAAGCAGCTCTGGGCTGAAGAACACTTCTCGCGTCACGGTGATTAGTTCTTAAGTGAGGTTAGGGTTGTGTGTGTTGTTTGGCCTTCGAGAGTTTTTCATCGGATAACCCTAGAGTCTTGCGGTTGTTTTGTAGAATTTCGTTGACAACCACTTTAATACTTCCTATGTGAAAGCATAGGTCGGGTATAGTCACGTCAAAAAAACTCTTTTATGAATACTGTTAATAACGTCATGGGCATATGCTCTAGTCACCCCGTCCATTTTTGTGCAACCATATTCTGCAAATTTACTTTGTAGAATATGTACCAATAAATAAATAAATAAATACTATGGGGACTTTTCACCATCAATTTCATTGATACAATTCAC
This sequence comes from Tachina grossa, assembly GCA_949987645.1. Taxonomy (NCBI): domain Eukaryota; kingdom Metazoa; phylum Arthropoda; class Insecta; order Diptera; family Tachinidae; genus Tachina; species Tachina grossa. The sequence goes on along the minus strand of OX465277.1, from coordinate 22,915,926 downwards.
GGAAATGGTGTTGGCCGGTGAGAGAGATTGTGAAAGCCATAGGCATCTCATTTCAAATTTGAATAAGCACTTGGGTATGAGAAAACTTTCGGCAAAATGGGTGCCGGTTTTTTTCAATCGTGTGATAGCTTCGGAGGAGTGTTGGCATTGTTCAACCACAATATGTGACAGCGCATAGAGAAAGGGACCTAAGGGTAAAAAAATCAATTTTCATTTTTTTTTTATGTGGACAACATCTGAGCATTGAATGAGACCGATCCCATGCCCCTCCCAGAGATATGTGCGTTTTATGATGTGATGGTACACCAAAGATACACGTATTTAAATCTTTAAAATGGCTCTCCTGAACAAAACCGGTTTTTACCCTTAGGTCCCTTTCTATTTTGCGCGTCACATATGGAGAAGCTTTGGTACAGTTTCGTAATCGCGGATGAAGCATACATATACCACAACCCACCAGAGACCGAACAGCATTAAAAACAGTGGGTTTATCTGGGTGAATCGGCGTCAAAGAAGACCAAGGTGGATTTGTCAGCCAATACAGTCAGTGGAACTGACATGAATGCACACGGCATAATCCATATTGACTACTTTCAGAAGGGTAAAACAATCAACCTGACGAATAAGCATTATTTTTACGTGGCTGCCTACTTAACGCAGGCATTCAAGTGGAATCGAGATGATTCCCTTTTGAAACAAGCATGGTAAATAAAGTGGGTCAACTTCTATTGCCTCTCTATCAAACCTTAAATACTCGTAAGAACTTAAACGTCTGGGAATCTCTGTTGCCAGATAATGTGGCAATATTTTCCTGCTTGTTTTACCTACGTACATATTTGTATTGCTTTGCTCGTAAAACACCACTTTACCGGCTGTAATAAAAATAAATCATAATACTTTGCGTCCCTTTAACCCAACTCACTTTCATGCACACACACATACACACACACACATACCCACACTCATATTTATTTACTTATCCTAATGCGAAATGTCCGTATGTATGTACATACATAGTTTTTTGTTGTGAGTTAATATATCTCTCTAGCCGTGTAAGCTCTATACGCCACCACCATTAATGCTGCGAGGTTATAACCCCGCATAATGTACTTAATGCAACCATGTAACTGTATACATATATACACATAAATACATACATACATACTAACATACTTGTACAAACATGCATGCGTATATTTTAATGTCTCTGTAACCTGTTCTATGCCTTGTTACGTGTGCCGAAAGAAACAAGTTTGGAAACAAGTATTCTTCACACACATTTATTTTCTCATTACACTTGTCGTCGTCATCATCATCATTCCATGTAGCTGCTTCCTCTTCTTCTTCTTCTTGCTGCCCTTGCCACATTGTTCAATGTTTTTGTTCTTTTATGGCAATCGAACGTGAAACGGGTACGTAAATATTCGTACTTTTAGCGTCCTTTTTTTTAATTTTTTTTTGTTCTTACCTTCTGCAGCGCTCTTTGTTTGTTGCTGCTGCCATACGGTCTAACTAATGTTTCCCAATAGTGTACCTTGGTTTTATTTTCACATTTGCGAACGCACACGCACACTTAAATAAGTTTAAATGAACTGCACGGGGACCACAATTTGTAAAATAAAGAAAACAAAAAAAAAATAATAATTTGATAGCGTAAAATTCAAGAGGGTGATTTTTGTTTTCACTAGATGTAATAACAATGCCAGCAATATGTTAACCCAGAATCTTATTAGCAATAGTGTCTGCCCAGATGCAACAGTATAATTTTAGTGTCTTTTAATGAAATTCACTACACCCCACAAGTTTAATACTTTTTTTTTATTCAATTAAAGGAATGCAACATTGTCACCAGACTTGTTTGAGGAATAAAAAACTAGCCGGGTGATCGATTTAAATAATTCTATATGAGGAGCCCGCAGAGGAAAAGGTGTTTTTCGCATTTTATGACAAATTTGAGTTTTTGGTATTTTTATAATATTTGGGTTGAAATCTTCTTGTAATTAAAATTTTTAAATGAACAAAAAATCGACTTTTATTCTGCGGGTCATCATATATCTGTGGTTACAAGCAATAACAGCGTAAGTGGGCAGCAATAGGGTTTGCTGTTGGCTGAAGTAGTTAGTGTGTCAATTGCAAGGCACGAGTTCAAATCCTGACTAGACGTCATAGATTTTTCTGATATGCGTCAGTGTTTATGCTAATGTATATTAGAGCCCTGCTTAAACATTCTTGAAATGTAATGTACGTCTTGCTTTTTAAATATATAGCCGTGGCATGTAATAAGCGAGTCACGATGGATGTAGTTATGTTCATGTATAACAAGTGATGCCGCGAACACTTCTTGTTCGTTACAAACACTCTTCACCTGCCCCCGTATTCTGTAACCCGCTAAAGCTAAAGCTTAATTCCATCCCTAAAATGCAGAACAAATAGAAAATTAAAAATTTTTTTGCGATGACATAAAATACTAAAATTTCGATGGATTAAGTTTTTGACCCAATGCCTGATTTAACACTAAACGTTTTGAAAACTGAATTCGTAGCCGACAATCGATAAATCGACTTTATAGATTTTTAGGGATAGAGATTTAGCTTTAGCGAGTTACAGAATACGGAGGCTGTTTAAAAATACTGGTAACAACTACACATCATGATGGTGTTGTCACTGCCGGATTCTTTTAGATCTTAAGTGTTGCCGTAATTTTCCGGCGAGGTACCGGGCAACTCCTGGTATTTTTGGGGATTTTTATGGTTTGTATATTTGCTAAAAGGTTTGTGACTTGGATAAGTGGTTCGTGGTAGTGATAGCTAAAGGTGTCTCTGCCTCAGGGTGTCCCTGTGGCTAAGTGGTAGCGAGTGGTAGAGCATACACACAACTTATATGTGTACGTACTAGTGATGCACGAATATTCGTATTCGAATTGTCGAATATTCGGCCATTTGTAGATATTCGTATTCGTGTACGAATATTTTTCCAAAGATATTAAATAAATAAATACATAAATCTTAAACGAAATTTAAATAAAATGGCTAAAAATATTAGTTTGTGCAAATCCATTAAATTTTTTATAGAAATTTGTGCTTTGTATCATTTCCAAATATTATTTAATGACGATCATTAAAATTTTGGGTAGTTTTTATTGACTTTAAAGTACGCCAATAGGAGTACTAAGTCCTTTTTCATAACAATTTTTTAATATTTCATATTTTAGATGTAAATAGAACCCCAATTTAATGTATATAAATTTCATATATTATATTCGTATTCGCGAATATCGTTTGAAATATTCGTATTCGTATTCGCAAATATCAAAAATTGACATTCGTTACATCACTAGTATGTACATGCATGCATGATGTTTGTATACGCGCCCATGCGTAGGAAAAAGCAAACATCAAAAAATCTTTCGTCACTTCTATACCTTCTATATGTAGATACTTCTTGCAAACAGTGTTTGTTTTTGAAGACTTCACTACAGTAAAGCATTTGAAAAAGCCCTCATGTCTTGAAAGTTTTTTTAAATAGTCTTATGCATGGCGCTAATGTATATCGCAACACCCTCCTTATATTTGTAGTTTTGTTATATATTTGAACTCAAGGTTGGATTAGTACTGAGCAAAAGGAATGATGAGGGACATCTTTCCTATACTTCTCCAAGTAACACAACGGTACCTAATACAAGGACCATCATGCCTTATCGTGGTTGGCGTAATTCGACTTCAACTGCGACCTTTTCGCAGTGTTCTTCAATCTATTACATATACCTGGTAAGGGGGAATCAGACGCAAGCGACCTGGTTCTCGGGGAACTAGCAACCTGCAAAACCTAACCCAAGTTACCCCGACACAGAATTTGACAACAAAAATTAGGGCTGAATTTAAATTTTCTCGATTTTGATACATTGGCTACAATATAAAATGATGGCGATAACCAATAATTAAGAAGAAGATTGCTCATTTAAACTCACATACGGCCATTGGAACATTCATAATTCATCCCAATAAAGAATGATTCTAAACAAACAACACTTAATAGGAAAATCTGTTGCACATTGTACTTCGTCAACCAGCGTAAGTGCCCGTTGTGGTGTTGAAAATGAGATACAAATCAACTTTAAAACTGCGACTACGACTATTTCTGTTGTACTTCATGAAATGGGTTAAAGGAGTGAGTGGAGTGAGAAAATAAAACCCTTCCTTCTCTGGTTATCTATTTGTAAGCGTACTTGCAGTGCAATTACAAAAGAAAAGGGGAAATCAAAAACACAGAATTTGTTTTTTGAAAGTACAATAAGAAAAAAAGCAAAGAGTAAAAGCAAGAAAAAAATGTAAGTAAAATAAAATCTATTACGTGGCAAACCACCCCGTATTTATGTGGCAATTTGTTGTTTTATGATTGTGTACAACGCGTAAAAATAAAGTGTATCATTTTCCCATTTACCGCACCCTTCTTCCTTCCATCCTTCCTTCGTAGCATGTTACTTGTAAGGCATAATTTCAATTTATGAAGATTTGTAACAGGGATGGAAAATGGAAATTTTTTTGGTATCAAAAAAATACCAACGAACCATAATTCAGATATTTTTGTGTATTAATTAAAAACTTATAACGAAACTATTTCTTTAGCTATATATTTTATGTTATCTCCATTGACTAAAAATGAATAAGAACTCGTTGCAAGCTGTCACCGTATAACCATCGATTTGAAACTTAATTGTGCTGAGAGCATAATATTCAACATATCACAAAGCTTCGTAAGTTTAATGAGTGCCCATGTTTATGGTTAAATTATATGTATTTTCATATCAAAATTTAATAAATATAAAAAAACTCAGTAAATATGTTCCTAATATATAAAATATGTTTAAGAGCAAAAAAAAAAATATTTTTATTTAGTTCCTTTGTTGTACCAAAAAGAAAAACAGATTTCCAATCTTCCAACCCTGGAGTCTTATTTTATATTTTTCTGATCTTAATACTAATTTATCTTTAATTAACAAAGAAAAAAATTTGTTTTATCTAGTTGCTTAAGGCCATGACTCACTATCATGCAAAGTCGTGCGATCTATGTAAAAATACAACCCTGGTGTGATGAATTGTTATTGTCTTTTGAAATTTTTTTATAAACTTCATCATACCAATGTTGTATTTTTTCGCAGATCGCACAACTTTGTATGATAGTGTATCACGCCCTTTATACATATATGTATACCAAAAAAAAAAAAGTTAAAATTTTCCAGCTCTGGAGCTATTGTATATTTTTGAAATTTTTTATGCCAAGCTCTTTCTTTCTAAAGATAAAATATATTCAATTTATAAACAAAAAGAAAAATTAATTTGACCTTGTCACTTTTATATACCAAAAAAAGTTTAAATTTTCCAACCCTGGAATCATTCTTCTAGATTTTTGTGTTTTGTACTTTTAAAAATATAATGTTTTTAATTTATAGAGAAATAGAAAACATCTATTTTAATATGTTATTTTTATATAACAAAAAAATTAAATTTTCCAACCCTGGAATCGTTTTTTTATTTTCAATACCTATTTCATTCTTACTAAAATATGAAATGCATTTATTCAACAAAAGCAACTAAAATTAGTTTCAGCTAAGTCACTTTTATGTGGCAAAATAAAGTTTAAACTTTCCAGCTCTGAGACCGTCAGCGATTTTGCTCATTTTCAATACCAATTTATTTCGGACAATTTGTGATACAGAAGTCCAAGACCGAAGTCTCTACCTTTTCTGGAAGCTTCGAAAAACCGATTTCACGTACAGACGGACGGACGGACGTACATCGCTTATTCGTCTTCACTATTCATAAGGACCCAGAATATACATATATAGGGTGTTTTTTTCAGGGGTATAGAACTTCGAATTGAAATAAAACACAAGAAAATCGTTTTAATGTCCATCAATTTGGCTTTATTGGAAGGATAATTTTATGCCATTAATGTTTAAATATGATTTCGGGCATGTGGCCGCCGCGGCTGGCTCGAATAAAGCCAATTCTACAGGTCCAATTTTCAACCACTTTTTCGAGCATATGGGGCCGTATGTTGGCAATAACGCCACGAATGTTGGCTTCCAAGTCCCCTAACGTTTCTGGTTTGTTGGCGTAGACGAGCGACTTCACATATCCCCAAAGAAAATAATCCAATGGTGTCAAATCACACGATCTTGGTGGCCAATTGACAGGTCCATTCCCCGAAATTATGCGCTCATCGAATGTTTCCTTCAATAAATCGATTGTGACGTGCGCTGTGTGGCATGTAGCGCCGTCTTGTTGGAACCACAACTCATCCACATTCATGCCATCCAATTCGGGAACAAAATAGTCGGTTAGTCGGCTCCAATTGCTGTGCACGGTGGCGAATCGATTCATTCGGGTCCTCTTCAACAATTTGCTCTACAGCGGCAATTGTTTCTTCGGTGCGCACTGTTCGACATCTCTGCGGATGCGTATTATCACATAGAGTAAACGTAGTGCGAAAACGATCCATGGTTAACCGAATTAATTGCTCTGATGGACGATTATGTCGACCATAAAATGGACGGAGCTTGCGGTAAACTTCGCGAACTGAACCATTATTTTCGAAATAAATTTGCACGATTTGCAAGCGTTGTTCTTTTGTCAACCTGTTCATGATGAAATGGCAAACCAAACTAAATATTAATCACTTGACAGCTGACAAAACGGCCGCCAGTTAAAAAAGTGATGCCAACTTAAAGTTCTATACCTCAATAAAAAACACCCTTTATATACATATCCCACATATACTTCAATAGTGGCATAACTCAAAAAATGAGTTTTTTGAGTTAATAATGCAGAAAGATGCGGCATTTCGTATTTTATCTTGTGTAAAAATTTAATTTTTCATTTCATTTTCATTTTTCATTTCTCCATTGAGTTGTATGCAAATTGAAAACTTAAAACGCGTTTTTTGCAAAACTGGTTTTTTGAGTTATGGCACTATTGAAGTAAATGTGCGATATGTATATAATTTATGGGTTACATATGAATATTGTGGAAATTACCCTTTACCATTTCTGGTGAAGGGTATAGAAATTAAATGTATCCCCTATTTCTGTTATAATGTGGCGAAGGTTATATTTCGAGGCTGTAGCTCATCGGCTTATTCCAGAGGCTTTTTCTAGCCCCGTACGGGCCAATTTTCAGGTCCATTACGGGAAATTATTCGCCAGAATTTTGTTTCAATAAATCAATTGTGGCACGCACTGTGTGGCATGTTTCACAATCTTGTGAATACCTCAGCTGCTCTGCATTAAGGGACTTCAATTGTGGCGCAAAAAAGTAAGAGATAATGGTCTTACAGCGGCTATTTGGCTCGTCCACGATACTACACAATAAACCATAATACAACGTCTCTGAAGATGTTTGTTGTCCTGTAGGAAATAAAGTTAAAAAAATAATATCTTTGATGCACGATTATGCAGGCCGTGAAATGAGAGCAGAACGTCATGAGTTTCCTGAAATGAAACAGTTTTTTGTACAAATCTGCAAAATTTACAAACTCTGTTCAGCTATCGGATATGAAGAAATGACAAACCGAACTAAATACAAAACAAGTAACAACTGTTAAAATGGGGCTTATATTAAGCACTATTGCCAACTTAAAACTCAATTCTTCAAAAATTACTAGTAATATCAAGTTTTCCAGCTCTGACTTGTTAGAATACAAAGTAGCAGGTTGTATTCATACACACAAGTGTGTATGTGTGCATGTGTGTGCAAGCGTGTATAAAAAGTGTATCGTACAATTGCTGCCCTACTGCACTTGTTTTGATTTGTTTGGAATAATAACAGATGCTTTTACTGAACGAAAATTATTATTATTCATTGTTGTTAAAAATTATTAATGGTTGACAATAGATTTCACATCGTAATGTTGTTTGCCAAGCACTTTCGAGCGGGACCGTTTTATTGCCACACACACACACATGAGCATTTGTTTGTATTGCTTTTTCTCAGAATTTGTATTGTTCGTTTATGATTTTCCTGTTGTTTCTTGCAAATGTTGCCGTTGTTGTTATTGCTGCATGTTTTTGTTTTTTTTTTGTTTTGTTTTTGTTATTGTTACTGTTGCTTTTGTTGGCAAATTACAATTGTGTAAATATTTAAACTACTTGAAAATTACTCATTAGTGTTTTCTGCAATTAATGTTCCGTTTACTCGACATCCTGTCCGCACAGATGATGGCCGAATTAATCCGAACGCAGGAGCAAAAGTAGCAAATAATCATTTATCAAATGTTAAAGCGATACGATTTGTCAAAACAGTTAATAGAGGTGGATAAAGTGTATGTTAATAAAATTTATACGATTTTGATCAGGCCCTAATGCAACCAAAGTTAGCTGAAAAATAAAACAAGTTGTTCCAATTTATTTCTTATGTATGTCTGTAGTTAATGTTTAACAAATATTTATTGCCTTAATTTCACTTATTGATTTTTAGTGTAGGTAATGATTATACGAAAAACTTCTCACAGGATATGAAATCCAGCAATTAATTGATTGTTGTCATATTAGAATGGAGTTTAGATGGAATTATTTAGAATTTTTGCTCAATATCGAATCAATAAAAACGTTACGTTGGAATCGTCAAATCGGAGTTCTACAAGACTCTGCTATGAGCATACAAAATTCTTTGTTAGCCATTTTCAAAACATTTTCCGAATACTGGTTTTGCTAATTTTCGAAACATGAAGAACAGCGTTAAAGGTAACACATATACATTTTTTGTTTAACTGAATCTAAATTCTTTTTAACTTTTCAGTGTTTTTTTAAGTCGGTTCACTTATTCACATGATATGGTAACAATAATTGAAAAATATTTAAAGTAGGTGGATTTTTTTAGTTTTTACTCGATATCGAATACCATAATTTGGGCCCAGAACAAAGATGCATAAGAACTTTGTCTTGGAATCGTTAAATCGGAGTTCTAAGACTCATACAATATTTTCCGTTTGACTCTTTCAAAACGTTTTCCTTCATTATTAAGAACTATACCACCGGCTTTATAATTATTTTATTTTCTTTAAAAAAAATCGTTATACCAAAATGTTTAAGGTTGTTACATACAATATATTCACATATAAACAAAACAAAACAAAACAACTGACAATCCGTGTGATTTTGCTAATTTTCGAAAAATGAGAAACAGCGTTAAAGGTGACACATATAAAATTATTTTAAGAGCATTTGCACCTGCACAAAATGTAGCAGATTTTAATTAAAACCTTTATGAAAATCTATACCGTTTACACCAAGTTTTTTTTTATATTTATCAAGAATTTTTTATCAAAAACAAAACTCATTAACTAAAAAACTTCCAAGACTACAGCCAAACAACTGCAATGGAGCCAATTCACAAACCTTTTTAAGCAGACCATAGCCAATTCACTCATCTTTTATATACATAAATATGTTTACAGGGTAGTAAAAATAAAATTAAACTATTAGATTTTGAATAGATTTCCTACAAATCTACTGACAAATTAGATTTCGTTTTGTATGGGAAATCTAGTAAAAAGCAACTAGATTTAACTCAAAATCTTGGAAGCACCAGATTTCGAGACAATGTAAATAGCCTACAAACTGAATCTTAATTCTTTTTAACTTTTCAGTGCTTATTTTCGAAGTCAGTTAAATTTTCTTTAAGATTTGTTTATTAACTTTTAGCGCCAAAATTTATATATTCTGTTGCGTGGTCACGCCTAATTTTGCAAATATTATTGTCCGCCCCTCTTTTCGTAATTCAACATCGCATCACTTTCATATCTCAAGGTGTGGGCCAAGTTTTGTAAAAATCGTTCAAGCGGAAGCACGTAATATACAATATTAAGCTTTAGTTGGAATGGCCCCGCCCACTTCCTTGCGCTAAAAATTATAGTGTTCTGGGAGCCAAAACTGTTTGCCAAATTGCATGGCAATCGGATAATTTATATGTATATATGTATATGTAATTTAATATTAACCTTTCAGGGACCGGGTACACGTTACCCTTTTTTAAATGCAATATTTATTATTTTTCAGAGCTCAGAGTGTGTGGCAAGTTTCGTGAAAATCTGTTATGTAGAAGCACATGAAAGATAATCAATCACCCCTATCGTGAATATTTTCTCCCTCGAAATATTTCCCTTTTTCCTAAAGTTGCAATCGTGAATTATTTCCACGTGAAAAAAATCGCATGTTCGAAAAAATATGGTATCGCCGATTTTTATTCCCGTGTTGTTTTGTTTATGAATAATAAAAACAAGCACAATATATGTAAGTCAATTTTATTATCGTGTTTTTTTTTTTAATAGTTTTTAATTGTTTAATTTTATTTTTAAAAGGAGTACAAATTCATGAATTTATTTATATAAATATGTAAATACATACTGCCAACAATTCTTCATATTTTCACTTACATACATTACTTCCGATAAAGACAGTGGCACAAAGTAGACCATAGTTGAAGAAAGTGACTTATGAAAAAAGCCAAAATCAGGTGATTTGATCACTGTTAAAAAGGGACAAATATAGTGTGTTTGTTATTAAGTATTTTTAGTATAATAATCAAAACAAACAACAGAAAATGTATACTTAGTGAAATTAAAAATTGAACATTTTTACAAAATTAAATGAAAGGTTTTGTAGTCCTGAATTAAAAAACACAAAAAAAAATTAGTTTCCAAATGATTACACTTTGTTTTAAGCATTTTCATTAACAAATACTAATTTTTATCGTACCATTTATTTACAAATATCACGCAACGAATGAAACCACAAAGCATAAAAAGAAATTACTTTAAAATAATATCACGAGAAAAAAAGTTAAGAAGATTTGATGACTCTGTGAGCGAGACATATAGAAAGCACAATTGTCTTCCGTCTCGTGACATCTTTTGTCTACTTTGTGACAGTGGATTTGATACATCTCTCAAATTTCGTCTCATTGGGTCTAATGCATAAAACCTGAGCATTTGCTTCGACTAAAAAATGTTGAGCAAAGGGTACATTTTGTATGCATAAAAACATTTACTGTAGCTCTTGCTCATTGCTTGAGATCGTACTCAGCAGACTTAACTTGAGTTAAAGCTCCGTTTTTATGCATTAGACCCATTATTTTTTTCTAATAATATTTTTTGCTATTCATTTTGCTAAATAATAACAATTTATTAAAAAAATTATACAAATACGCGTAAAAAATTAAATTACATCAATTCACAATAGCATGTTCGACTCGCAACAGATGTTTATTTTATTCTCTAACAATTGGCGTTGCCAATTTATTTTTCAATGCAATAAAAGAATTATTCCCTAGAATTTAATACCTTGAGATTCGCGATAAGGGTGAATATTAAATTTTAACACGCGTGGGTAGGTAGGCCCGCCAAAGTCACCAAGTCCCGTTACAACTTAACCCATGACAAAACTCTATACGATAATTCCAATGAAAATTAGTATAGAGGATAAGGAACAGTAAACATAGAAATTCAGTATGGTCAGAGTATGGTCACAGAGAGAATATGTGTTGTTGTTTTATCCTCCTCGATCCATAAAGGACGTCAGAATTTGGCCATGCCTCTACAAGGGATACTCTAGTGGAAATCGCACGACGCTCGTGCGATTTAACGCCTCTGCGTTACTTTTTATGGGACTATGTTAAGTCATTGATTTATTCCGACAAACCAGCAACTCTTGAAGCATTGGAAGCCAATATTCAAGACACCATTGACGCCATACGTATAGATTTATTGACAAAATTAGTCAAAAATTGGACTGATCGAAGAGATCATGTCACTCATAGCCACGGCAGACATATGCCGGAAATCATATTTTCTAAAAATAATTCCCATGAAATTGTCTACCAGATTATAATAAAAAAATTTGATTCCAAAAAAAATTTTCTGTGTTGAATTATGATTTTAAGTTCTAATGCAGCTAAAAAAAATGCACTTAACAAGCATCCTCAGATACGTCTTACTTTATTGGACCGAAGAAGATGTCGGTGCTGTAATGCGTAGTATGTATGTATGTATTTAGTAATTATGAAGGATTTTGAATGGCATTAATGTAGAACAGCTAAGGCTTGAACAATACGGTGCCAGTGCCACTATTGATTTATTGAATGAAAAAGAAAGAAAATTGGTGAACGAATAATTTAAAAATGTGCAAAGTCTCTGGTCTACACCAATAAAACACAGACAGATTGACGCCTCGGAAGACAACATTCCCTACATTATGACTGAGTCCCGGTCCAGACTTGCAATTTTACTGCTGTAACAGTTCTTGAATATGTGTGAGAGTGTTGAAATAAAAATATATACTTTTTGTATTCCTCTCTCACTCTTTTGCACTAAAAAATAAAAAGTTGCTGCAACAAAAATTGCAAGTCTGGATCGGCACTGACATAAAAATTTTATGGAATTATTTTTAGTATAAGATCAAATTTATAGCAATTAACAACCTTCATCGGTTATTATATTATTATTTTATTTTTATACCCGCCAAAGAACATTCTCCATTAGTTGCAAAAAGCTTTTAAGCTTTTCTTATCTCCTTACGAAAGTTTTAAAATGAACAAACTAAAATTTCATATGTAAATATGTATTTTATTTACAATTTGTTGTTTATTTAAATGGAATAAATAAAACAATGTGTACCTTGCAATTCTATTGTTGAATTAATATTGGGATCTGCTAAACATTATTATGAACAAACAATATTTCTATTTGTTAACAAATTACATTTGTATAAGTATTGAATGAAGTTTTAAGCGATTGTTTCTGTAGCAAAAGTAAAACAAATGAACAAAAAATTCACACACACACACACGCATTCACATGCATATCGCTATGCATATTAAATCACATTCACACGCATACACACAAGCGTGTTCGTGTTGTATACAAAAACTTTTTAGGTCCTATTCCGGTTCCAGTGTACATGCATATGTTTGTATTTGTGTGCCTATTGCCTAAATGAAATTTAGATTTGGGTACGAAATTTACCCTTACACACACATACTCGAGGATATACATATGTATGTATAAAATGTATTTACATACATAAGTTTGTAGGTATGGACGGACGTAAGACAGTTTGTCACGTAACTCTTTTCAAAAGGAATATATAATGGGTATTTTGGGCTAAAAGCTTGCTAGCTCATCTCACACGGGCATCCATTTCTATGAGAAACCTTATTTGAAGATCCCTCGAATCCCATACACATGCTCAAGGTAGTTCGTAGTAATTACCTTTACATAATTACATAAAACTTATGTAGGTAGTTTCTTCTCTTCCCTATCATTTGTTCCTGGGGGAAAATACTCCTCTTCTAATAGCCAGGGAATAAGCAAATACGGGAGTGTAAAATCTGGACCAGCTGTTTAATGTTTACATTTCATTCTGCACTAACGCAAGAGTTCAGTAAGTTCCGGTCCGGACTTGCAATTTTTGTTGCAGCAAGTTTTTATTTTTAGTGAAAAAGATATATTATATATATTTCTATTTCAACACTCTTCCGCATATTCAAGAATTGCTGCAACAAGAATTACTAGTCTGAAAAGGAACTAATAGAAATTTAATTGAAATTTTATGTTTTATTTGTCAATAAAATTGCGTGTTAATAAAAATGTGTTTTTGCTTAAATAAAAAATAAATAAACCATTCACAAGCATGCGGAATAACTTTATGCTGAGAAAGTGGAGCGAAAACTGAGCCAGGTGCAAATGGATTAAATTCCCAAGGACAAAGGAAATTATACATTTTACAATGCGTCTTGATAATATTAGAAGAAAAAAAATCTTTCATTTAACTAATAGTTTCTGAAGGCAGAAGTAGTTCATGTTTTTGAGAATGCTTAAAACAACGGGGAAATATACACAGAAAAAACTAAATTTCGTTTTCGTAACCAAATTCAATGAATCAGTAAATTTTTTGTGTGAATGCGGACCTACAAAAAAATTTGTAGATTCTGATAACAATTTTGTAAAAATTTAACTAGAAAAAAAATTTTATTTTTAGTTAAATTATTATGGCATTAGAGAAAAAAGTTAACTGAAACTCAAAATATTTTCAGTCAAATTTATTAATAGAAACAGAAAACATTTTTGCAGATTTTTTTTTGTATTATTCAGCAAATTTTTTTTATAATTTACAGACACATTCACTAAAATTTTTCGTATTATCAGAAAATAAATTAACTGAATCAATAACAATTCTTAAAAATTTTTTTTTAAAAATTAGTAAAATTTTTATCTGAAAAAAAAAATAACTGAATCAAATGAAAGGTTTAACTATTTTTTTTTACTTTCAAAAATTGGCTTGTTTTTATGGTTAAGCATTTCGTTCCCGCTTTTGGAACTCGTCAGTAGACTTCAACCCAAACATTTTTTTAATTTAGCTAACAAACTCCGTATGTTTATAGTAAGACTCTTAATACTATATTGAGAATCACAATATACAAAGATAACAAATTTGAAAACCGCAAACAAAAATCTTTTAAAAAAAAATAAAATGTTTTTTATACCTATAAAATAATTTGTAGAAAAAATTTAAAAAAAAATCAGACAAATTTTTTTACAGTATATAAAAATAAATTTAACTGAAAAAATTAAAAAAAATCAGACAAATTTTTTTAAAGTATAGAAAATTAAATTTAACTGAAAATAACAAATTTAAATAAAAAAAAAAATAAATCTAAAATTTTTTTTACAAATTTTACTTTATATAGATAATTTTCATTCTATACAGTTTTTTTTACATAAAATAAAATTGGAACAAATAATTTACTGGAACAGTAAAAAATATTTACTGAAACCAAATTATATTTCAAAACACACGTTTGTTTGAAAATTTTTTGCGAATAATTTTTTCTGTGTAACATGCCGTTGCATATTCAGTCCTTTTGTTCTAAATAAATGCATATACCATTGTTTTACAACATTCATCAATTTGATTAGTTCCCTTCAAAATATTTGGGGAGAAAACTCTCAAAAAATTCTCCCTCGCCCTCCTATTTAGAATACCTACTTTTCATTTCATAATAGGAATTTTCATAATAGGGACATTTGCATTCATAATAGGAATGGAAAAAGGGAAAACTCACGGGGGCTGTACATATTTATTAAAGCTACGTACCTGATAAAGGGTGTTACGTTGGTTTTATTCCTTCCGAGTTCAATAGACGATAGAAGGGAATCTCTCGGGATCTGGCCAGTGGAAATTCACTATTTTATTATTGCTCTAATATATGTAACACATAACAAATGAATCGTCTTTGCTTACATTTTCCCGCCTATTACCTCTGCCGTGAATAACAAAGTAATTTCCCGCGAATGAAAAATTGTTTGTATTTTCTTCATAACTTTAACCATAAACATAATTTTCTTAACTTTTGAGTAACTAATTTAAAAGAAAAATGTCCCAGCTTTATTTTTGTGTGCAAAAATTATGGGTTTTTAATGAATTGGTTCTTTTAGCCTACATCACAATTTTTCGTAATTTTTCCATAAATTTTGTAAATAACGCTTTATAACTTTTAAAATTTTTATAAAAATTAAAAAAACTAATGATGTAAGTTAAGAGGTTAATTAGTTTTAAATAATTTAAAACAAAAATTCTTGATTTTCCTATTACCGTTTCTCAGTTATGCCCGTTTTCAGCTTTGTAACCAGTTTAATTTTATACCCAACCAAAAAAAAAATCAAAATTAAACCCTAATCGTATCGACAGTAAGATATCGCCGATATCCATATATCGGCAAATCAGAAGTATCGCCGATACATCGGAATCGGTTACATCCCTAAATTAAATTATGTGTATTTCTAGTTATACGATGCCCATAAAACTTTAAAAAGTTTCGGCTGTTGAAATGAAGTAATTGTGTGCTTTAAAAAGGGTCGGGGCCATGCTTATTAAAGATCAATCTAATATTTTACGTCCTTCTTACTTGACCGATTTTCATTAAACTTAGCACACTCAGCTTGAGCTCTGACAGTGAAGCGTCTTAAGTTTATAAAAATGGGCGGGACACTAATGTTTCAAAAGTTGGGCGTGCCTGCGCCCCTGAAAACGTAAAGTTAGCACTAAAAAATTTCAATAGAAAACTTTAAAAACAATGTAAACGACTTAAAATTTAAGCACTAAAAAATTAAGAATAGTTTATAGAATAGTTTTCAGTTAAATAAACCATTTTAAATCGGTTACCTATACTTCGAATATTTTAATTTTATTTTAATTTTTAACCTTTTAGTGCCTTATTTTTGAAAGTTTTATTTTAAATAGAAACTATTTTTGCATTTTTAGGAATGCTTGCAGTTTGTTTAGGAACAAAAACCAAATTTTTCTTGCTTTTGTGGCTGATTTTGCAAAGATATTCCCAAAAAACTGTATATTCCAACACATACATATGTACATACAGACAGGCACATTCGTACCCACATGCATACATACATACATATACTATATAGTATGTGCAAAAGTACTCAAGTGTATATTTGTATTGTTATCAATATTACACACTATGAAACATGGAATTTTTAATGTATTTTAACAATGAAAATGCATTGTATTCTTATTGTGCCGTATTGTGTGTTGGTTGTATTGTATTGTAATTCCTTTTTTTTTCTTTTTTTTTTGGTGAACATAAAATATAAAAAAAATATACTATAGAGTATCAACAAAGATTTGATTCAATTCTAAGCGAACATATTAACAGAATTTCTTATTTTTGTTTTGCAGGCTCTCCAGCCAACCACAGAACAGATTCAAATGATTTTCGAAATACTAACCAGGGGTTGCAAATTCCTGCGACGGCGTACTATTACCCATCAGATACATAAATAAAAGGCTCATATCAAATAGATAGAGCCAAGGGTGAAACCAATAAAAGCCTTTCTAAATTTGGGATTGGTTTATAATTGAAGAGCTCCACTTTAACAACATTATGTATAATACTTATTGTTATATATTTTGTTGTTCGTATTGTTGTTGTTGTTGTTGTTCCTGCTGCTGTTGTTTTGTTTTACAATTTCATTTTCCGTTTTTGCCGTTTTTGTTTTTTGCATATAAATGAACATGTTGTTGAAATGGAAATACATGCCCGTAAAGCCGTAGACTTACAATCAAACGCACTTAATGCAATGCTGCCCACAGAGAGAAAACCGAGTGAAATGTATAAGCGTATGTGGATTCATTTGTACAAAAAGCCGATTGATGTTCGGCACTCTAGCGCTTCTCTGGTCAGCAGTGACTTAATGTGTTTACGTTATGTGCATACAAATATATCCATGCTATAAATACATACATTACATTACATACATACATACATACATTACATCCATACATATGCAACAGTGTGTGTATACATGCTTTGTGCAAACGAGTTTTAAATTTAAATATCTAAATACGAATTTAAAGTAGAAAATGCTAATTAATAAAAGCTTACAATTTACTTTTGAGCTCTTTAACATTGAAACGACAATGTACACATCCATATATGTACATACATATATGTATATATACATGCATACATACACGTATTATTTAATATCCTTTTTGTTCCAAGAAATTATTTGTTAACAAAATATGTAATATTTTATAATAAACTAATCTTTTAACTGAAGTTTTTCCGCATTTTTTTTTTAAAGTGAATTAGTTTTTGAGAAAGAACTTTTTACCTCCTCAATCCATAGAAATATTTAGAAAAAATGAAGCATGCTTTTAGGAGTTTTAAATAATTATAAAAAGGAAAATGTTTGCGGCCTGTCCCACGATGTCATTAATCAGCAAACGTTCGATCGAATACTTATATTGAAAACAACAACAAATTTTCTAATGTCATTGTTATTTGCAATACAAGTTGTCGATCGAAGGTTTGCTGGTGGCATCGTGGGACAGGTCGTTAATTTAAGCATCGGCCCAAGTCTAGTCATGAAGAATGTGTACTTTTGCAACATTTTTTCTTTAATATATATTTGAAAATCGTCGTAGTCGTAGGCGGAAAACGACACTCGTAATAAGGCCCAAGATTGTATAGATATTTTTTTTACACAAACATTTCCCACTTTGTTTATTTTTTTTATATATGAATGAATTGAACTAATTTATTCGTTGGATTTTTTTTCGGGAATTGCTAAAGCTAATTTAAATTTAATATTTTCTTCAACATTAATATTTTATTGAGCAAAAATATTATAATCATTGGCGCATAATCATAGTAAAAACAAAGCATACTTTAATCATTTAAAACTAGCATTACCATACAAAATACTGTGGTCTAATCGTCGCTTTCGAGTTGATTCGACCACGTTTTTTGCAGTTTGAGATCAGTGATGCCAACTTTTTTGGCTCTAAAAGCACATCAAAATTTAAAAAAAAAAAACACTAAAAATCGTAATGTTGAGATATAAAAAGCTTAAAAAGCATAACGTGAAAAACGAGTGAAGATCCAAACGAGTGAAGTTTAATAATGATTAATATTTTCTAAGCTATTCTCTATTTCCTCAATACTATCAACATTAATGAAATATATCAGACCAAAAAGGTATGCTTTACACTGACAAAATACACCAAGTTTTTATTAAAGTCATTTTAAAAACTATAAAAAAATTGTAAAAGCACTACTTAGTGCTTTTGCTTAGTTTTGCACTAACGCTTAAAATTTGGCGTTTTGAGTCTTCAAAAAGCACTAAAAATAGTTTCAAAGGCACCAAGCTGGCATCGCTGTTTGAGATTATGGCATTCGATATCGAACCATATTATTACATAGTTCGATAGCGAATGCCATAATATCAAATGCCAAATCATGGGCACATAGTGCCAATATATGTATGTATGTATATTAGATCACCGACATTTCCAAAAGCATTTATTTAATTCGCTCCACCAGCATTTTTTAAAGGCTGACCATAAAAAATCTCATGTGTGTAAAAATTGCACTGATAGCGTGCATACCGGCTATGCCCATTGCACTTTTTACCCCAAAAAAATAACCTATCTTGACTACAAACGATTTTGGCACCATAAGTTTTACATGAGACGCTTTTCGGAAAAATTGTATATAACCATTTTTCTTTAGAATAAATAGCAAACAATTTTTCCCACACAAAATATTGCCCTAACTATGGCCTATCATGTGGTCCTTTAATGGAATGAAAATAACTTTTTTGGAAAGTTTTTTTTTCAGATAATGTAGATAATGTCCAGTGCCACCAGATTAGGGAATTTCTCCCCAAAATGGGGATTTTGCTTCTCATTTGGGGACAGAATTTCATGGGGAGGGATTTGGGGACTTTTCATTTAGAGCTCAAACATCACTTTTTCTTATAAGAGTATTTTATCTGAATACAATATTTACGTTTTATGGGGTTTCTTCTAAGCTTACAGATGATTTTAAAATAGTATTATTACCGTATTTATATTTTTATAAAGCGAAAAAAATGGAAATTCGAGAAAAGTTACAAAATTAAAAGAGAAGTCATAATATTGATTAAGAATCGCTAAAACTGTAAGGTGTGCCCAAAATGTACGAAAATTCCCAAAAATTTACTAACAGCGGGATGATAATAAAGTCTAATTTTATTAAAAAATAAAAGCAAAAAAGTTTGCACAAATTCGCGAGAAGTTGACTAAAAATCGCCAAAGCCGTTAAAAATAAAAAAAATTGGTAAAAACGCGAAAAAATTTACTAAATGTATTAAAGAAATTACTAAGCCTGTAAATAAAAAAATTCGCAAAATATGTAAATAAAATTATTTCTTTTTATACTTTAAAAAATACTTCTATTTTTATATATGTGAAATATTTGAAAGCGGCACCACTGAAATATATATTTATACTTCAATACAAGGATCTTATTGTGTTACTGCCGTTTTTAAAATAATTAAGTAGCTGGCTACCAGGCAACACGTTTTGCCAGTGGCACTTGTAGTCGTGTAGCCTGCTGTGGTCTATGTGTTTAAATGTTTAAGTTCCAATGACTTAACTTATACTTTGTTTAAAAATTCACTGAAACTTTTGCAGCTCACAAGTGGCAAAATCAATTCCCACTTCTGAAGAATTTTTTATTATTTCTCGCACCGTTGGGAACGCTTAAGTACAAATAAGTGCAGTCAAATCCCGAAAAGCTATGCAAAGAGTTTTGAAGCAATGGATTGAGTAACAGCATCATTTTAAAATGATATCAAATAACAATATTGACAAAATATTTTTGGGGACAAAAATTAGGATATTTCTTTTGAAATGAGGATTTTTTGGTGATGATGATAAAATTGATGATTTAAATTGGGGACAAGAGGCAAAGTTTTTCTGGCAGCACTGATAATGTCATTCCCACATTTAACTGTAACAATGAAAATTTATAAATTGTTTTATTGTTACAAATAAAATTATATTTTGTTTTTAAGTAGAGATTTTTTAGGGATTCAAACTAACAACTTCCGGCATGACAGCCTTGCACATTACCACTCGACCACACGGGTTAATACCTAAGTACTCGTATAGGTTAATATCTAAGTACTCGTATAGTTATGGGACTGGATCCAGAGGGTCTTGGTAGTATCATTGGAAGAAAGAATTAACATTGTATTTATACTACATATTTGATAGGTCCTAGATTAGAGCCCTGCGTAAAAATTCTTGAAATGTATATACGTCTTGCTTTTTAAATGTATTGCCGTGGCATGTATTATACTAAACCAACAATAAATGCTGTCGTATAATAAGCGAAGCTCGATGGCTGCTTACAAGTGATGTCGCGAACACTTCTTGTTCGTAACAAATACTCCAAATACCACAAAAAGTAGTGTCTTCACTTGGTTAAAAATACTGGTAACAAATATATAACATGATGGTATGGTGTTGCCACTGTGGATTTTTTTGATTTTCAGTGTTGCCGAAATTTACCGGAGAAGTGCCAGGGAACTCCTGTAGTGCGATTCACTAACTTTTTTTTAACGATAATCGCATCGTTAAAATAATTATAACGAAAATTCATAGAATTTGCTATTCAGTAGCACTTTTAACGATATTCGCTGTAGATTAATGTCAGCTGTGTCGTTATTTAAGCGACAGTAATTTATGTGCTGTTAATTTTATCGATAAAAATCAACAGAAAATATCAGCTGCGTACTATCGTTAAAAAGAAGTTACATAATCACACATTCGTTATTGCAAGCGACAAAATGTATAGACTAAAATTACGATTGTCGGATCGTTAAAAGTTACTGAATCGTGTGTCTTTCCTAAAACGTTCTTGACTTTGATAAGTGGTTCGTGGCAGTGATAGCTGAAGGTGTCTGTGCTAAAACACAACTCATGTGTGTAGGTAGAAGCAAACATCACAACCCAGCGGTACAACTGAGAAGGCTTTCTTGGCGCAGGCCTTATTAAAAACCTGCTCAGGAATTCTTTTGATTCACACATTCCACACTCCCTTCTATGAGAAGGGAGAAAAGAAGTAGTAACCTGTTTTTTTACCAAAAAAATAGAAAAATCTATTAATTTGAAGGCTTTCTAGAATCTCTGGCGAAAGAAGCAAGAACAGAAGATCTTTCCCGTATTGACAGCGCGTGTAAAAAAGATATGAGTATTGAATGGAGTGAGCAGGCCTTGTACTCCTACTATTTTCCGCTGGAAAATTCTTCCGTCACGAAGTATTTGCTTCTTTACATCTATACCTAGAATAAATGAAACAAATGTCTTGCAAACAGTGTTTGTTTTTGAAGGCTTCGCTACAGTAAAGCATTTGAAAAATCACCCATGGCTTGAAGGTTCTTTTAAATGTTCTTATGCAGTGCTCTATCCTAGATGCAAACACATCGAACTTGTTCAGTGCCGTTTACTATAATACTAGACCGAGTCCCAATGAAATTTACTAAAGCTTAAGACGATTTATCACAAAAATAGTGAACATGTAACCATTTATTTACACTTACTAATCTCTATACATATATAAAAGAGGATGTGTGTATGTATGTAACGTATGGACTCCAAAACGGCTGGGCCGATTTTTATGAAATTTTCAGGGAATCTTCAGAATATTCAGGCGGGTGACACTGTAAAGTCTGATTTTTTATTTTCTGGGGGTGGAGGGGCGTGGCAAAATCCATTTTTCATATGTATATTTTAATTTTTTTTTTTGCTTTTTTTTTATTTTTTTATTTATTTTTTTTTTTTTTTTGAAAGCTGTTGTCATGTTTTTCAAAAAGAGATATCAAACTCTTAAATCGGTTATGTAGTTCCGAAGATATTTACAAAAAACTTATGTTAATAATGATCCAATATCAAAATTTTAAAACTTTCGAAATGTTGCATTAAAAAATCCGAGTTTTCGGGTGTATCTAGTAGATTTATACATGAATAAAGAAAACAAGATTGCGCACTCAGACATACAAAAAATTTTCTACTGCACATCTACGTTAATATAGAATACAAGCGAGTGTTTGTTGTAAAAACTGTGTGAGACAGAGAGAGAGCACATTACACAAACAAATGTATGTACTTTGTTTACAACAAAATTCTATGCCTACGTCACAAGCAGCAAATAAAATAACGGACCTGTACAATGCGCAATCTTGCTTTCTTGATTCATGACATTTATACATTTATACACTGCCATTTTCTCAAGTTGTAGGACGTTTGGCTCAATTGTTACCAAATTTTCTGCAGGGTACCTAGTCGATTACATGAGTGCCGTCAACGTGGGCATTTACATTTAGATGATATTATTTTTAAGAAATCAATTCGTAAATTGTGTGTTTAAAAATATAATAAACACTCTTTAGGTTAACTAGTCTAAAAACTAATTTATTTCTTAAAATGTTCCAAAGCGATGATTCAAATCGTCGACTCTCCTAGAGCATTTGTATGTGCATCACTCAAATCAATGATTGTATGGGTTGTAGAAAGCGAGGGTTACTTTTTTAATTTTGAGGCATTTGAGAAAGTAATTTAAAGGATTTTGTATTGTTATCTTCGCTTCATACGTTTATATATATAACAAAAATTAAAAATTTTAAAAACCCCCGACTTTTTTTAGAAAAGATGTTATATCTTCTAAACGGCTGGACCGATTTTTCAAACATAGCTAAGAACCCTCTCGATCAAGTCATCTTTCAAACAGAAAAAACTAAATGAAAATCGGTCCAGCCGTTTGGCCTGTACGTGGACACAGACAGACACACAGATACACAGACATACAGACACACACTACAAACTTATAACACCCCTTTTTTTAGTCGGGGGTTAAAAATAATACTAATTATATTTTCCAAAATACACTTATTTTTCAGATGCATCATTCGATGGACCAGCTGGATATGCTGGATCCAACGGGTTCGATGACAACACTTGCCCCCATTTCAGAAACGCCTTTAACACCCACACACCAGCATTTACACGGATCCTACCATAGTATGAACCATATGATGAGTCATCATCATCCCAGTAGTTTAAGTGGACACTCTGCGGGTATGCATAACAAAGTGTATGCGAATTTGGGAAATTTTTAATCAAAATATTCACATACACACATTATTTAATATTTGTTTAAAAGAAATTAAGACTTTTTATAATACTTCCTTCCCACTAATTGCAAAAAAAAAGGTCATCATGGACATTCTGCAGTACATCATCCTGTGATAACGGCCGCTGTAGCGGCGGCGGGTCTACATCCGGATACCGATACAGACCCAAGAGAATTAGAAGCCTTTGCCGAACGATTCAAACAACGAAGAATAAAACTAGGTAGCATATAATAATAATAGTAATATATAATTTCCCTTTCCTCTCAAAATAGTTGAAACATTTAAACACATAAAAACAAATAAAAATCTTGAATATCACCTCAAAACAGGAGTCACGCAAGCGGATGTTGGTAAAGCACTAGCAAATTTAAAGTTACCTGGAGTTGGGGCACTTTCACAAAGTACAATCTGTCGATTTGAGAGCCTAACACTGTCGCACAATAACATGATTGCGCTGAAGCCCATCTTACAAGCGTGGCTTGAAGAGGCCGAGGCGCAGGCAAAAAACAAACGACGAGATCCCGATGCCCCAAGTGTACTTCCTGCAGGCGAAAAGAAAAGGTAGACAGCGTTTTAGTTAATGCCCTTCAAAAGTTAAATATTTTATTAAAGAAGATTATCGCAACTCCAGTTCAATATGTAAATATGTATGCAGTCTTTAAATCATCGGCAAAATTAACAATAAAACAATTCAAAACTATTACAACTGATATCTGCGATAAGTAACGACACATTGGATTTATCGAAGCATTCTTATTTTTTAATCGGACAGTAAATTTGATTAAAACTGGAGTAGCGTGGAGACTTGATGTTGACTTAAAATCAATCCACATTCATTTAAAAGAGACAAAATTGTTTAGTAATTAAAAAGTGATTTTCATAAAAAATACCTTTTATAAAAAGTACATTTTATAAAAAGTACATTTTATAAAAAGTAAATTATATAAAAAGTACATGTTATAAAAAGTAGTTTTTACAAAAAAATACCTTTTACAAAAAGTACTTTTATTAGTGCGTTTAAAAATTTTAAACTTAAAAAGTACTTTTTATTAAAAGATTTTTTAATCACATACATACCTTTTGAAAAAGTAACTTTCAATAAGAATATCTTTTAAATAAAGTACTTTTTAAAACAAATACCTTTTGAAATAAGTAGTTTTGTAAAAAATTACTTTAAAAAAGTACCTTCTGTAAAAAGTACTTTTTCTAAGTATTTGAAAAGTACCTCTTAAAAAATACCTCTTAGGAAAAGTACCTTTTATAAAAAATACCTTTTCGAATTATCTTTTAAAAGAATACTCCTTAAAAAAAGGATTTTTAAGAAAAACTACCTTTAAAAAACCTTTTGAAAAAGCACATTTTAAAAAATTTACATTTTCTATGTACCCTTTAAAAAAATACCTTTCAAAAAATATCTTTTGAAAAAGTACCTTTTAAAAATGTATCTTCTGAAAAAGTACCTTTTGAAAATGTACCTTTTGAAAAATTATCTTTTGAAAAAGTACATTTTAAAAATAAATACCCTTTAAAAAAAGGAACTCTTAAAAAAGTACCTCTTAAAATAAATTACCTTTTAAAAAGGTATCTTTTGAAGAAGTACATTTTTGAAAAAGTACCTTTTAAAAAATACCTTTTAAAAATTTCCTTATAAAAAGTAATTTTTAAAAAAAGGACCTTTAAAGAAAGTACCTTTCAAAAAAGTACCTTTAAATTAAGGGCTTTTTAGAAGAACTACATTTATAAAAGCCACCTTCAAAAAAATACTTAAAAAAATTCTTTTAAGAAATGGAAATTTTAAAAAGTATCTTAAAAAAGTACTTTTTAAAAAAAAAGCCCTTTAAAAAGTGTTTTCGTAGAAAAAAAGTACCTCATAAAAAGTACGTTTTAAAAAAATTGTTTAAAGAAAGTAGCTTTTACGAAAGAATTTAAAAAAGTACCTCTTACGAAAAGTACCTTTTAGAAGTGTATTTTAAAAGTACTATTTACAAATATGACTTTTAAGAAAAAGTACTATTAAAAAAAGTTCTTTTTAAAGGAAGTTCATTTTGCTTTAAACATAAGTACAATTTAAAAAAGTAATTTTAAAAAAAGTACCTTTAAAAAAATTTCCTTTAAAGAAAGTGCCTTTTAACAAAGTACCTTTAAAACAAGTATTTTGTAGAACTACATTTAAAAAAGTACTCCAAACTCCTTTTAAAAAATGGAAATTTTAAAAATAATCTTAAAAAAGTATTTTTTAAAAAAAGGACTTGCAGTACCTTTTAAGAATTACTTTTTAAAAAATTACTTTAAAAAAATTAATTTTAATTTCTTTTTAAACAAGTACCTTTTAAAAAGAGTGATTTTTAAAATAAATATGTACAAAAGTATCTTTCAAAATAAGTACATTCTTTAAGAAAACATATTTTAAAGTATCTTTTAAAAAAAGTACCTATTAAAAAATTTTTTTAAAACCACTTCTAATAAAAAGTACCTTTTATAAAAAAAATACCTTTCATAAAAAGTACTTTTTGTAAAAATTACTTTTTAATAAGATAAATTTATTCAAAAAAAGTTCATTCTCTTCTAACAACATTCTATATATGAATTTAAAACGTGCCAGGGAAACATGTACAACTACACTTTGAATATCATTTATCGAGTAATCTATATCGAGTCTTTTTTCAAGAAAAAGGACTTCCATTGCGGCACCTGAAAAGCGATCCCTAGAAGCATACTTTGCCGTACAGCCGAGGCCATCTGGAGAGAAGATAGCTGCCATTGCCGAGAAGCTGGACCTTAAGAAGAACGTGGTGAGAGTCTGGTTCTGCAATCAGAGACAAAAACAAAAACGTATGAAATTTGCTGCACAACAACAATGACAATCAAATAATACAGCCACACCATTAGGTATTGTTAGTAGCGTTACACCTTCGATGACTGGCCACGGATCGGCGGGGTTTGGTTACTGATAGTCGTTGTTCCCTGGAGAGCACTACATGTAGAGTTATCAACAACACCTCCCTCCCAACACATGGACATGAGCACTCCTAGCCAACAGCACCAATCGATGAAGACAGCAAGGACACAGACGACAGCAGCGACCACCAAGATGAAAATGATGACAACGAAGACGTACAAGATGATGACCATGATGATCGAGCGTGAGTGCACTTATCCTACCGCAACAATTCCAAACATCATCTCATGGATTCACACCCTATTTGCCAACATTCAAATGCGAATATTTATGGAACGATCAATGCAAACAATGGACCAACATATCAAATGCAATAACAATACTACTAATGGTAAGTGTTTTGTTAATACTCGTATGTATAAAACTCAACAGTTAGTTATTAGATGCTCTTGCATGCAAACAATATCAATTTAAATTAACAGCAATAAATTACTGACATGAACGAAGTGATTTATCAACCACCGTCACGAGGGTTGTCCAATTTGCGGCGATCACTTTTTGCAGCTGTGTCTGTAGCTTATCGGCGCATGGTGGTTCAGAATCAATTTTTATTGGCCAAAAACAAAATATATTTTTTTTAAATAGATTCTTAAAATGTTTACGCCATTAGGAAGGAAATATATCAAAACTAAGTTTACGAAAAGATTTCGTCAAAATACTCGCAAAACAAAAATTTGTGATATTCGATCTGAAATAAGTTATTCAAGAAATTTTATATTCGACATATCGTCGGTTGGTTATTGGTTTGCGGCACAGTACATTCAAAATACATTATGTCTGCAGCAAACCAATAACCAGCCGACGATATTGTCATAATTCTATTATAAATGAAATTTATTTACTGGTTATTAAGCATTGTCTATATGCATTTCATTTTTGCTTTAACAAATCGTCAGTAGACTTGAACCACACATTTTGAACAGTCACACAAACCTCTTCTCTTATGTACAGGCTTTCAAAAACCATTTGAGAATTCACAAAAAATATTTCTTAAAATCACAAAAGAAAAATAAGCGAAGTAGGCTCAGAAACTTATACCAAAATCCAGAAAATAGTTTATATTCGAAAACTAGTATAGATTCATATCGATTTTCAGAAAATTTTTTGCCTGAAAGGGATTGGCTGCAGTTTGGTCCGTTAATTTTTTTTTTCAAAAGCGGAGGGGGATATTGGCTCCCCTTGTCATTTGAAAGTGATTTGCAAAATTCTTTTTTTGTTTAGAAAACGATTTGAACGCAGTTTGGTCCCATATTTTTTCGGAAATCGGAGGGGAAATTTTTTTCCCCTTGCATAATTCAACCGGTTTTCAAAATAATTTTTTTTTTTTATCTTCAAAATTCGCTAAAATTGTATTCATAATAGAATTTTAGCTTAAAAAACGTTTTTTAAGCCTTGCGTAAATCAGCAAATTTTAAAATTGACTGCCCCCATGTTTAAACCAATTTTAAGATGACGTTGTTGTAATTTTGCTTCGTTTTTGTTTACATTTTTAACTCTGCCTTTATGTGTATGTATGTAATTATGTATGTGTGTATATGCTCGTGTTATTTAGAAGAAAGCAATGTAATTTAATTTAAAAGAAACTATTGCCGAAATATCAAATAGACTCCAAAAGAATATTTAAAAGAAAAGGAGCTATCCAGTTTCCATTCCGAGTCATTATTTTCTAATTTTATGCGTTAAAAAAATAATATAATTGTAGAAAATTAACTAACTCAAAACAAACAAAATAAAGCTCGTTATTCCAGTGCTTCTTAATCTACAATACAATAAATCATATTAAAAGCACTTTTAACAAAGATTTGTTGTGAACTTTTTTTTATATTTTTATTAAATACAAGTTGAAACACATCTTTTATTTTATAGAAACAATAGGTGCGTTTGAGTACTTTTCCAGTAAAATCCAGTAACTGACTAAATACTGAGTAATTTAAAGAAATTACTCTCAATAAAAAAGTTTGCATCTAAAAGTACGCGAACGGAAAAATTGTAAAATCTAGTAAAATATATACAACAGCTGATTACCAATTTTGGCGCTAAAAAAATTATGCATATGAAATACAAGATAGAATATTTTGTTTGATAATAAAAGTAATAGAATGGACATATGTTTTTATTTAAACTTATTTGGCCGGTCCACGATGTAGACAAGAAACTTTCTATAGCGCTTACTTATATTGAAAACAAAAATAAACTTTCTTATATTTTGTTTTAAATATAAGTAAGCGATAGAAACTTTCTTGTCGACATCGCGGGTCAGGCCATTAAAGTTTCTAAGCTTTTTACCCTGAACGTGAGAAGTTATTAGGATGATATATTCAAGACAACGAAAAACTGGGAAAGAATTTAAAACCAGTATGTACACAAAGTAAATTTTTTAATGTTCCATACGTCAAACCAGGAACCGTCGACCTGGCGATATGTATAAAGAAAAATTTCAATATAATAATTAATCTATTAACTTTATTCACGTTTAAAAACAATCGGTTATGTTCTGAATTCCATGTGAAATTAAATCGTTTGAAAATGCAATAGAATTGTTATTTAAATACATACATACATACATATGTGCATACATACATATTTCCAAACATTATTTGGAAATTCCGCACGTTTTAATTTCACGTGGAATACATAACATACCCGAATATTTTTCTAGCATCAAACTTAAATAAATGTTATAATGCTTATAACTTAATACATTTGTTTTTTTGTTATTTTAAAAATTGCATCAAAAACTAAAAATTTTTGTTTCCCTTTACTTTTGTGTGTTTATATTTAAAAACATATGGTTTCGTTTTACTGGATTTTACTGGCAAAAATTTGTCCAGTAAAAACTTGCATTTACTCAGTAAATGAACTGTCATTTTTCTCTCTCAATTCGTCCTCTCATTTACTGGATTTTGTGTACTCGAACGCAATCCAGTAAAAAATAGTAAAAATTTTTACAATTTTTTGAGTTCTCGAACGCACTTAATATTTCTCTGAAAAGCAACAAATAAACAAATATAGACACGAGTAATTTGTGAATTAACAATCGTTGTTTTGCAGAACTAATATGCAAGTGACAAATAAAGAATACAGTGTTGCCACAATATTTTTAAAAATCAAGTTAATTGATTTTTAGTTAAAAAATTATGAATACCAATATTTGAATTTAGCTAACAAAATTCGTTAGACAAATTTCCCATAGAAATATGTCAAATAAGGGCTCAATAAACCTGAATTATTTTTTTTATGAATATGACAGTTAATACTTTATTGAGAACCCAGAACCCTAGCCCCCGCCCCCTTCCACCGCACGTAAGGCTCAGTAAACCGATTTTCAAAACTATTTTTTAAGACGTTTGCCTACAGTTTTGTGGCATAATTTTTTTCACCAAAAATCGGAGGGGAAATTGGCACACCTCCCCCCGCCCACCACGCAAAACATAAATAACTCTGTCATATGTGAACATATTTTAAAATTATTTTTAAAGGGTTTACTTGTCAAAATTAAAAAAACTAATTGAAAGTTAAATTTTAATCTTAAATTTCTCAACAACCACTGTACTGATTCTAATGAAATCATATTTGAATAAAGATGCTATCTATCCACTCAAAAACGAATCACAAAAAAAAAACTTCATTTGTTTAAAAGTTACAGGGTTTTGGCCAATGAAAAAATATTTCGAACCACTGTGCGGCGTAGACCAGCAACTTTACTTTATCCTACATAAAATAATCCAGCGGTGATAGATTTTATAGTCTTAGAGGCCAATTTACGGAGCCATTTTGCGGCCTGTCTATAATTGTGTTTTTCTCTGATTTTGTATCTTTTACTTATCCGATTGCTGCGAAACTTAACACTTATGGCCTGGCCCACGATATCGACAAGAAACTATCTATCGCTTACTTATATTAAAAACAAAAACAAATTTTCTTATTTTGTTTTTGTTTTCAATATAACTAAGCGACAGATAATTTCTTGTCGACATCGTGGGTCAGGGCGTTAATCTCGCTAATGCAAAAATGGGCGGAGCCACGGCTCATTAAAATCTAATATTATACTTCAACCCAGTGGTGCCAACTTTTTTTGCTCTAAAAGCATATCAGAATTTTAAAAAAGCACTACAAAGCGTAATTTTGAGATATAAAAAAGCGTAAAAAGCACTAATGTGAAAAACGAGTCAAATTTAACAATGTTTTCTAAGATATTCTCTATTTCGGCAATATTATCAACATCTTTAATGAAATATATCAGACGAAAACGGTATGATTTCACTAAACAAATAATTACACCAACTTTGTATTAAAGTAATTTTAATACACAAATTTCTTAAAATCACTACCTAGTGCTTTTTCTTAGTTTGCCACTAACGCTCAAAATTTGGCGTTTTGAGCCTTCAAAAAGCACTAAAAATAGTGCCAAAAGCACCACTTGACCAACTTTTACGAAACTTGGCACACCCTGAATTTTGAAAGACTCAATATTGCATTTAAAAAAGAGGGCGGTGGTTTCAACCAGAATGGCCCTAACTCATGTTTTTTAAGAAATTGAGTTTTTCAGTGATTCCAATACATTTCACACAAATGCACCTCCTAACAAAAATTTATTACAATAGTGTAAAAAACAACGTTTTTACCAGCAGTTGAACAAAAAAGTTATATTTTGAATTTGTAAAGTTTCTAATTGAGACCAACGATATGTACTTCTACTTAGCCGATTCCAACAAAACTTTACGAAAGGTTTCGACTTTTAGAATGACATAATTTTAAGCTTAAAAATATGGGCGGGTCTCATGCTCATTAAAGATTGATATTGTAATGCACGTGCTTCTACTTGACCGATATTTACGAAACTTTGTGCACACTAATATTTGCATAATTGGGTGTGACCACGACCCTAAAAACATATAATTGGCACTAAAAATTTAAAAACAAAACTTAAAAAATAATTGAAACGAATGCAAAAATAACCACGAAAAAGTAAAAAATAATTTAGATTCAGTTAAATAAAGCATTCCTATATGAATTATCTATAATGCTATTCAAAGTTGGTGCCTGTATGCGGTATTAATATTGCATTAATATATTGAAAGGCATGCGCTTAGGAAATCGGTCATAATAATGCTTAATTTTTTTATTAATTTACAGATAAATTTTATAAACTGGAAACTACGACATTCGCCTGTAAAATATTAATACATACTTCTGAGACCTTGAAGGGATTCTGAACGTACTTTAATTTTAAGCAAACACAATAATAAACATAATACTTATAAAATAAAAATAATGTCGTGGTATCTATGCTTCCTTTAGATTACTTACTACTATTTGTTAGTTAACTACAAAACAAGAAAATAAACAAATAAGCAAACAAACAAACAACAGCAACAAACAACTGCAAAATGTTTGGGGCCCAATAGAAGACTACGAAGTATTTTCTTTGAAATAAAATTCAACCAACAGCAACGAACAAATAAGTTTAAGCCAACGGAAATGGAAATGAAAACGGAAATAAAAACAGAAACAGAAATAAAAGTAAATAAATCCAACCAACAAGCACTTGAAAATGCAACGAATTTAAAATGTTGCCAAACTATGAGTACATAAACAAATAAATACATAGATTATAAATATATTTAAATAAAAGATTATTATTATTATAATTATATACAGATGCATTAGTAAAAATAAATAACACAAATACATACATACATACATATGTAGGATATTAACAAACGATTATTACTGCAATATCGATGATTACATTGTGTGCTGATTGATCATCGATCATTTTAATGAACTTTTTATAAAATATAAGACTAGATTTGTACAGTTAAGAATTATACACATGTAAATGTAATATATGTAAACATTTAATTAATAACAAACAAAAAAAAACAAGAGAAATAAACTAACAACAACCAAATGAGAACTATTAATAAATTTTAATGATTTATATATTTATTATACAAAACAACCATTTGATTATAAGTAGTTTTGTATCTAAGTAGCAATAAATTTTTAATATTCAAATGCAATTTAATTTTTCTTAATGAAACCAAAAAAAAAAAAAGAAATAACAAGTGCAAAAACACTTAAAATTTTATAATATATCTTTTTTGATTTAATTAATTTGTTTAAATTTTATCAAAATAAATTGTTAATTATTATGATTTGTGTAAATATTATTCTATTGTAGATTCATTATTGTCAACTGCAGCGTATGCGCTAACAAACAATAAATAAAGAAAAGTTTTGCAAACATGTACAATTAATTAATTACATACTATTAATAAAATGGAACAATTCTAATAAACAAATGAGAATATCAACAGAAAAGCGGCGTAACCCCGAACTATTTAATTATTTAATAGCTCTATTTATTTTTTTTTTAATAGCTCTATTACTTTGATATATTATGTTCTGTTCAAAAACGAATGTTCAACTAAATCTTCTTTTGAATACCAAAAGGAGGCTTAACTTTAGATAAAAGTCTGGGGTCGAATCGTCACATCCGTGAACATTGAATTATGACATATGATTTCAGTACGAATCCCATTCAGCTTATACAATTGACGTATCACTAAATTCGTTTTCGTATGATTGTTGTTACGATCACGGATGTGACGGTTTGAGCCCTGTATGTACTTCCCGTCACATAGTTTTTTCAGTCGGGCCAGTGTCTACACTAACTGGTAGTGCAGCAGGAGTACCAGTGCTCGACTAGCCAAGGGTAGTCCGCGCTTGATATTGATATACATACATACATATGTATGTATATACATCTAATTTGTTCATCTTTAAAATCTTATAGTGTAACACAAGTTTCCTGAACAATGAATAAATCCCTATCTTTTGATTGACATTCGGGAAAACATATGTACATAGACACTTAGCAGAAGTTATAAGGCTAATCACAAAATATTATGATTTAATGCCTACAGGTATGCAAAGTTAGCTGCAACATTTTAACCAACTCCATCTGAGTCAGCTCACCCCGGTATGTAACATTTTATATGTATGTATTTATATACATATATCAAAGTTATGTTTCGAAGTGTAGAATTTTCATATATTTGAAGGCATTAAACTTTATATTCATTTTCATAACAAAAACTAATTCTTAATATTCAACAGAACTTATTTAACGCACATTTCTCAGTGCCATTTTTATTTAAATGGCTGTGGCCACCTTTATAATCTCCGGAATTTCGCTGGCGCAACCAAAGAAAGTGTTACAACTAAGACATGCACCCGGTTGTATCATCGTTTTCTATATTAAGCTTACCTGATCCAAACGTTCGCTGACAAAAATTTAACTCCTTAAAATCCCAAGTGCATAGGGGCACCGACAATGATGATCCTTTGCACAAACACACACACACTCAAAACAAACATTACTCTCACTTTTTTGCATTTTAGATATTGAAAATTATGCACATATGCAAACTGCTAATGTTGCATCTCTTCTGACACGATATTCTTTAGAATATTGCATTAAATAAGTTAAAACTTTTCTTTAAATTTCACAAAGACACAATATGCATGTATACTCGGAAAAAATCAACTTCGTATAACAATTAGATCACGATAACGGTGTGAAAAAAAATTTTTCTTAAATGGTATGGAAAAGTTGTCAGCACTGGATTCACTGTCTCAAAACTGTTATACCCGGGATGGGAAATGAAATCAAAAAAAAATTTACTATGTCCAAGCATAGCGTAAATCGCATACATATTAAATACGACTTAATCAAGATATAATAGGAAAATATTTACTTTCACTGCATGTTTATTACATACAAACTTACATTAAAATAGCATATAAGTCCATGTTAACAGAGTTGCAATTAACGTGATAACTTATCCATGCCTGTGCCGCGGCCAGGAGTTCAGGATACAATACAAGGTATACTCACTTTAACAGAAACATACTATTGCATGTATACATGCAAAATATATTTTGATGTTTGAATAAAAAGTAAAAACGACAGTTGACAGTATTTTTCTATAATGACAGCTGATATTGTTGCGAAACAACAGTAAAAAACAGTTGTATATGTTGCAGTATTGGGGATACCCAGTATATTATTGTATCGCGGTAAGCACCCAACAAACGTTAATGCTGGATTTCAAATCATCAATTTGAAATGAAGCTCATTTTAGCACGAAAGACATTTGAAAATACTTGGGCCCCACATAGTTGTCGTATTTTGATTTTGTATATGCCACTGTGGTGATAGATTAAAAAACAAATGTCAATATATTATTTAATCTATTACAACAACGTTGCGTATTACGACTTTGATAGTCGTAATACGCAACCAAGGGGAAATATATTAAAATTAAATTTAGATAAATAACTTTTTTAACTAAAATACCTAAATTAACTTTTATAGATACTCCTTACATATTTTAATTTTTTTTATTAATAAGTATTAAAACGCTACTGTTAAAACTTTTAAGTTAATTTAATTTTTGTTATTTTTGAACTAAGGGGAAATGTATTAAAATTAATTTGAGATAAATAACTTTTTTAACTAAAATACCTAAATTAACTTTTATAGACACTCGCTACAAATTTAGATTTTTTATTAATAAGTATTAAAACGCTACTGCTAAAAGTTTAGGTTAATATTTTTTTGAGCTTTCGATTTTTCTTTTGTATAAAAAAACATTTAATGAATTTGGAATAAGACAACAATTTTATTGGTTTTAATATAAAGCTGAATAAATAAAAATAAAACAGAGTGAGATTATGGGCCTTATTACGACACGGGAGTGTCGTACTATATACAACTTCGACTACGGCGATTTTGTACTAGACTAAAGAACATTGCAACAGTTTTTCTTTAATCTAGTACAAAATCGTCGTAGTCGTAGTCGAAATACGACACTCGTAATTAGGCCCTATATATTAATAATAATTTAAAATTTTTTTATGTTTAAGGTTTACATGCATGAACTTAAGTATATATTTTAAAAGATATAAAATATTTCTATTTTTTTTTTTTTAATTTTTGGTAGTGGCGAAATTATTATTTTAAACGCCACATAATTCAAATCATAAATATAGCCAATTTTTTTTATTTTCTGTCTATCTTTACATCTGAATACACATCTCGCAAGAGCTACTAGACGAGTTTTGATAATTTCATAATGGGGCGATTCTATTCTGACGGGTGCAACATTTAGACGCTTTAAACGCCTTTTACTAATAGAAAGAAACACATTTTCAATTAAGTTATTTCTAGAAGGGGTAACATTTTTTTATATACTATTGTTATCTATTTACAAGAATTTATATGAAACGCTCAAATAGCCACGAGAGAGCTTTAAAGTGCATGACGGGTGCAAACACAAAACTCTGCTAATTTTTAAACTTTTATTGTATTATTCTTTTTTATTGTGAAAGATGAGATATCAAACGATGATTATCAAATCAAACATCGTAGAGAAATGTAATCCAATAATAAGAAATTTGCTCTTTAAGCCATGACGGGTGCAACATGATGGGTGCAAATCTATGAATCTTAATGCTTCGAAGTGCACAACAAATTTATATTTTTAAATAAAGCTTAAAAGCTTACGTATAAAAAAATTATATTATTATAAAATATAGATATTTTACTTTAAATTGGCTTCAAAAAAAGTATCAAAAAATAATTTTAAAATTGATGTTAAAAGTTGTATAGAATATAATCGCCCAATGAATTAATTTAATTCTAGTTTTCAGTACCATACACAGGATTTTTACTTCCGACAAAAGTTTGGTTGTTTAGAATCAATTGTACAACGTTAAATTGAATTTATTAGCGCTTTATCATGTAACGCAAGTTTTTTTTTTACAGATTTTATAAATTTTTAATCGGTTTAATGACATGGTTTAATAATTTTTTTTGAGTGTTTTTCTTATATTCAGTAATTTTTAGTTACTAGCTGCTTTGCGCGTTTTAAATTTAATTAAAGATCGCGAAATTATTTATTAGAAACATGATAGACTTCATTCAATTCAGCCTACAAAAAGTTAACACTTATACTGAAGTGTGTTCTCCAAAGCACTTCCTGCGTGATGCTCTCTTAGATGGACAGATTATAGAAATTTTTTTATAAAATTTGCTAATATTTATTTTTTAAAACTTACAAATACGACTAGTTTTTTAATACTAAAGGCCAGTTTTTGAGTACGATATTAGATATTGAATTAACTTTAATTTTGTTTATAGTTTCTGTGTTGCCAATTACTTGTGATTATTTTTAAATCTCGTTCGATGTAGAATGCCGTATGTACCACAGTTGTAATAACAGTATGATAGTTGTTAACACATTATTGTCATTATTTTTTTGTTTAGTATGGCAATACTAAGCGCTAATAAATCAGTGTAAGTTAATCACTATTTTTGGTTTAAAACGGGTTTAAACCAGATCTTATTCTATCTGTTTTCTTAATTATATTGTTCCTTTATTATACTTTTCTACTTCACCCAGATTAAAATTAATTTCTGTCTCAGTAAAATTTGGCAATCTTTCTTTCCATTTTGTGCTGCGAAACAGCTGTTGTTTTTTGAAACTTATTCTAGTGTTGCCACAGTATTATTTTTTACTTAGAGCACTGATTTACCGCTACTGAGTTTCACCTACACATATATTTAAGTTTAGTTCTAAGTTACGTTTAAACTTGCCCTGATTTATTAGCCCTAAGCAGTTTAAACTATTACAAAAAAAAAAAAAAAAAAAAAAAAAACATTAAACTCAATTAATGTTTGATTAATTTAATAATAAATAAATAAAATTAATTTTGCAGACTAACTAATCGCACTCAAAACACTTTCTATATATATAAGTATACATATATTGCTTAAAATTTAATATTGCACTCCTACACAGCGTAACAGACGATATATTATTTCCTGCAACACTACAATTACATAAACAAATGCAATAATATAATTTAAACGATATATATTATCTTGGCAATATATTATGCACAGACAGGCACAGAAGTACAGAACAATAGCAATGACACGATAACCAAAACTGAAAAAAGAAACAGAAGTAAATAACTACCCATATTATTTTTTGTTTAGTCCTGTGTAATGCTAAACACAAGAGGGACAAACGATGCTAAAAATTATTTAGGTTAAGCAATTGGTGCACAGTGAGGCCACAAAAATATTTGTATTTTATAAGCGGCTGATCCGATTGCCAAATTAGACAGAAGAGAATCTAGCCTCTTAGAAAATTTAATTTTAACAGATCTATTCACAATATTTTTGCGATCGGTCCCACTGTGCCATGCTATGCTTAATGTATGTTATGTATATTAATTACTTAAGGCTACGTTAGCCGACTGTAAAGGCTCAGTTAGCCGACTGTAATGTAAAGTAACTGCAACGTAGGGAACAGCTGATCGATATTTTTATATGAAAAGTAGCTTACGTTACATTCCATCTCTATAACCATTTTCATTACTTTTCACATAACAAAATCGATCAGCTGTTTCTTACTGTTGCAGTTATTTTACGTAACGTAGTAACGTAGAAAACAGCTGATTGATATTTTGATATGAAAAGTAGGTTACGTTACATTACATCTCTATAACCATTTTCATTACTTTTCATATAACAATATCGATCAGCTGTTTCCTACTGTTGCAGTTACATTACATTACAGTCGGCTAACTGAGCCTTAATGGAATGCAATTGCTGTGGCAGGAAACAGCTGATCGATATTGTTATGTGAAAAGTAATGCAAATGGTTATATAGATGTAAACGGAATGTTAAGGCTGTTAAGGCTCAAGGCTCAGTTAGCCGACTGTAATGTAATGTAACTTTAACGTAGAAAACAGCTGATTGATATTTTTATATGAAAAGTAGGTTACGTTAACTTACATCTCTATAACTATTTTCATTACTCTTAACATAACAAAATCGATCAGCTGTTTCTTACTGTTGCAGTTACTTTACATTACAGTCGGCTAACTGAGCCTTTAGAATCTGTATGTTACTTTTCACATAACAATATCAAATAGATGTTTCCTACCGTTTCAGTTCCATACATTTCATTACAGTCGGCTAACTCAGCCTTTACATTTTACTTACGACTTGTGCGGAGCACTAAGCTGTAATAAAATACTTAAACAAGCCAGAGTAACCGTTGTGGGCAACAAAAATGGATCCGGTAATTTTTCATCAATATGTCCCAAACTATAAAAAGTAACGTATAATAAGTAAATACTTCAGTTGCATTTGAAATAAGATATTTTTATAATTTTTACTTACTAATGTGATTTTATCCAGGCAATTGAAGGTCCAACATTTAAAATTGCCATGACAATAAGTAATAAAAGCATAGTTATGTGAAATGCAAAGTTTTCCAGACCTTGAAAGTAATCATCATTGGAGTCCTCACTTTCGACTTCTTGGGCTGTAGTATTTTCGGCTGCAGGAACTAAGCTGTTGTCCGTGTTTAACTCTTGATTCTCCTTGTTTTTTCTTGTGCGTAATTTTTTAAAGAGACCTGTTGCCTTTTCCCAGGCCCAATTTTCCAAATAATCTTTATAGGCATTTGATAACTGAATGTGAAATGTAGAACGAGTTCTTGAATAAGAATAGCAATAAATAAATACCCACCAATATGAAATAAGACAAAACAGCTAAAGCAAGAGCAATCCCACTACAGGTTCCACATGCTATTGATATAAATAAAACACCAAATGTTAAAGGCAAAAGTGAAATTATTTGCACCAAAACCTCCGATGTAGCCACCGATATTCGTGTTATTCTACATAAGCAGCAAAATAAATAATAATCAAATAAATATAAAACTAAAGACTTTTTTACCTGAGAGCAATTTTTAGTAGAACATTTCCCTGAAATGTTAAAATTCCCCAAATGATGAATACCAAAATGATTGATGTTACTATGGCCGTACTGTGTATTATGATAGAAACGTAAAATGCATATTCCGTTACATCAATTAATGGTATAAACTTCACTTGCAGCAATAACTTCTTCACAACTCGACATCCTTAAAACAAAAATATTTTTTTTTAGATACAATAAAATTTAATTCAATAGAGGTATTCACATCAGTTTTTTTCTTGTTGGAAAAATGGAAAAATGGAAATTTTTTACAACAAAAAAAAATTCCACCTAAAGTTGAGTTTTTAAATTAAACTTTTGGTAAAATTTTTTCCCTGTGTTTGTTGTAAAAAAATTACATTTTTCCATTTTTCCATTTTTCCAACAAGAAAAAAAACTGATGTGAATAACTTTAATAATTTAATTTTCTTTAATGCTTGAGTTTCGTATGCAAGAAAAAAAATATGTTTACACTTACCCGTTATAATGTAAATCGATTTACATTGAAAGTATCCCGCATATGGTTTAACAAACAAGGCACTTCCGGCATTTTGAAATTTGAGAATTTGATTCTTTAGTACAATGAAAAGTACCGATGTCAGATGGGCGGGTAACCAATGATAGAATTCTTGAACTATCTTAGACATGGTTCCAGCAATGGATAATTTATAGCTGTATTTTAAATTTAATTTACATATATTAATTAACTTTAAATTGTTAGTAGTTTTTTTTTAAATTTTAATGAATTCAATAACTGCAAATATGTACATACATACATACATATCGCTACATCAATATATAAACGCTCTAACTCTTTATTTAATTTTTTTGCATGCTTCGATAGATGAGCTTTTAATCTATCGAAATATGCATAAGACACGAATTGAAAAATATAATTTGTTAAGATGTTTCTATATTAAGGTAACGATATATACATATGTATCTACTTATATTCTCCCTTATTATTCTAATGTAGAAACAAGAGGAATAACGAAACTAAAAAAATAATATAATTTAAATAAAGAATGTGAGTAATACAAAAAATTAATGGAAACAGAACCAGCGTTTTGTAAAACAGCGCTCGCTTGCTAAATTTC
Organism: Tachina grossa; assembly: GCA_949987645.1. Classification (NCBI taxonomy): domain Eukaryota; kingdom Metazoa; phylum Arthropoda; class Insecta; order Diptera; family Tachinidae; genus Tachina; species Tachina grossa. Next base: position 22,875,484 of record OX465277.1, on the reverse strand, counting down.
CAGTACTATCTTATGAACCACTGTAATAAGTTCTATTTTCCGAGGAGGAGCTTTAAACTGTCATAAAGCCGGCATATCTGGAAACCTTAATATGGCTCGTGGTGAGCTTGGCTATTACGGAAGGCATTAAATATGGCCCATAACGTAAATCACCAAACCTGGGGAAGCACGAATACAAATGAAAGAGGAGAGTGCATTTTTGATTTGGTTATGGATAACAATCTGGTAGTATGAAATCGGGATTCAGAACCAACTTTCGTAATCTCTATTAAGGCAAGAGGTGCGAGGTACGCTTATTTAATTCGTGAATGGAGGGTCTCTTCAGACTGCTCGTTCTCTGACTATCGCTATTTGACATTCTCAGTTAGCTTTTAAAACAGAAACACAAGATTATACGTTAACAGACTTAAAACAAACTTTGAGGTACATAACCAAATCCTCACCAACTTGATTGCGCAACATGGTAACAAAGAACCCACAGGTTTATCCTGTAAGATATCCATGCAACGCCCAAATTTTAAAATATCTTGGTGGTCTGAAAGAAACTCGTAAAAACTGCAGACAACTTTTCAATGCGGCAAAAAGGACAGGTAAGTGGTCACTTTACAAGGCCTCATTGAATAAATTCAGCAATGCAAAACTTGGAGAGAATTCTTACTCCGAGACTAGATAGATTGCATAAAATCCTAGGCAAAAGCCGTCCATACCCAGCTACATCCAAAATAATGATGGAAATTAGATCACTAATGGTATCAAATCTTTAAAGGTACTAGTGGACACCCACTCTCCAGGCTGTCAGCCATACATTGATATGCCGCAAGCATATCCTTTACAAGACAGTCCACTGTATCCATAGACATTACCATGGAAAACGTAAAATGGACCCTTAAAAGCTTCCGGATGGTATCATTCCTGCGGATCTACAACATAACGTGATTCCATGCTTACTTGCCATATACAAGACATGTATCGTATGATCATATAATCCAATTGCATGGACTAAATAATATGTAATCTTTCTCCCCAAAGAAGTAAAGGCATCACATACCAAGGCGAAAGATTTTAGACCCATAATTTTAAGTTCCTTCCTTCTAAAAACCCTAGAAAGAACGATCACAGATGGCTCTCTCCTCTCAGGCTCTCAACACGCATACACCAAGGCTAAATCACTTGAGACCGCCTTACACTCGCTTGTAGGACACATAGAGAAGTTACTCGAGCATAAAAACTACACCATGTTAGCCTGAAGGTGTCTTTAATAACATTGATCCGATGGCAATCATTCAGTCCCTTTTAGAACTAGGAGTTGACCGAGAGACTTATCAGCTCATTGAGCGTTTGGTACTACGCAGAATCATCACTTCCACCATAGGAACAGCTACCATCACCAGGCAGGACCACAGAGGTACACCTCAGGGTGGTGTGTTATCCCTCCTGTTGTAGAATGTGACGGTAAACAATCTGCTGAAAAATTGGAATCCATAAATGTTAAAAACGTTGATGTGGATTTCATCTAGATACTATATCACAAAGACTGGAAACTGCAGTTCTCTTTTCCAAGAGATACAAAAAAGTCCTCCACTTCAATCACCAAAAACTAGCGAAATCCCTAACGGTAATCTACGTCTATAGAGACACAACCGACACTACTTGGGGAATAATTTCTGAAGAAGTCGGTTGGATATTAGAGATGGTCATAAAACCTACATATATTATGTTATGGAATTTAGACTCAGCGAGTAGTCCGTCCCGCTTAGAGGAAATTCTCCGCAAAATGGCACTTATGATAATAGGTGGTCCGAGATCCACACCGACATGGGCGCTCTTCGCTATGCTGAGTAGGCTTCCAGTGGACTTAACGGCTACGAAGCTAGCTCTACATTCCGCCGTCAGACTAAACGCAATATGCCATGGGATCATCGATCTTAGAAACATGTTAGCATTCTGAATACAGTAAATAACATACCTCTTCTTATTGACTACTGCAGTCCGAAGCCCTATTTCAAATTTCATTGGCAGAAGGGTTTTTCCCACTGGATGGAGCCGTACATATTTTCACGGACGGCACCAAGGGGGGGGGGTGGAGAGTGGATGGGTGCGTATATATTCCAGAATTCAGAATTGAAATGTCCTTCAGACTCTCGGACGAATGTAGAATATTACAGACAAAGATATCTGCAATTAAAAGAGCGATACACTAACTAAGGTTCCATCGAATATCAAATAGAGACATTCATATCATAACTCACAACCAATCAGCAATTAAGTCCTTCATATTTGTGTAAACCACATCTTTTCTTGTCCAAGAATGTCGAAGCACTCACGTAACATATTAAACCGGGTCTGTGGACACCGGACTATTTCAGGCAAAATAGTTACAGATGACCTGACAAAGAGAGGAACCGTAATAATAGAAGTCGATATTGACAATCTCTGTGGTGTCACAATCTCATCCTGCTGGAGACGTTTCGATGTTACCTTTCTTGAATTAGCTTAAGACAGATGGCGCAATGAGTCCACCTGTGCAAAGGGAGAACCTGGCCTCTGGCCTCGCCTAAACTAAACATAAAACAAAAAATCTCACGAACTTCAATAAGAAAACCTTGAGGAACCTCGTGGCCACGTTGACCGGTCAATGTGCCTTCGGATCCCATGTCAAACGTATGGGTCTCTCGTACTGCTGCTACAGCTGCAATGATGAGGAAGAGGAGGAAAGTATTCTGCATCTCCTCTGTTTTTGTTCCGCTCTGGAGGATCTCCGTCTGCACTTCCTTGGCAGAATATTCTTCGGCATCCTATCCGAGTTATCGGAAATAGGACCACAAAAAGTTGAACCTTTATATTAGGAGCAGTGGATGGTATATCCGCTGACTCCCCCTATAACATATGTACGCATACGACCCAATTCTCGACCCACTCTTCTATAACAACAAACTATCTCTTTTCTACATTTACCTTATCGCCCTACTCCCTCACTCTCTCTCTCTCTCTCCCTCTCTCTATATTCTCTTCAATTCACAGGTAGCTCGAAGGGATCATTGTATTGGACACAAGTGAGCTGGACCCTTAACTTTCATCCAACCTTACCAGCAACATGGTAATGTAGCTTAAAAGATAAAGGAAGTTGACAACAGACTACCAATCTGTATCATCAGAAAATTATGAAGAGAAAATGCTAACCCGTTCCAACATTACTAACAAAAATTCACACGTGTAGAGCTTACCAGAATGATGATGAAACACTGATACATTATGTGTGCCACTGTCCAGCGTTTAGCCAAATCAGACACAAGTCTTTTATATGGAAATTTAACTTTTTGTAAATCATATGAAACACCTTACAAAGCAAATTGAACTTTTTTAGAAATTAAGCTTCAAGGCTTTAAAAATATTTTTAATAAGACCACATAGTGAAATGAACTAATATACATATCGTCAGATGAACTGCAAAACCACGTAACTAATAAAAAAATTCAAAATCGTATTTTAAATTAATTATTGGGTATTAATTGTATGTATTTTGTGGTATTAATTACATCGAAACACATGTCCCTACAAATTTTAAAACCTTTATCATAAAAATCAGACAAATTAAAATTAAAAATAAAGAAACTTTACTTCACTTGAAAAGTTTTTTTAGTTTAGTTTTTTCTTCTCTCCTATAAAATTTAAAAAATTTTTATTACTTGATTTTGCATTCTAGCTAACGATATGCATAGGTTTAGAAATAATAAAAAAAATCAACAAATTTAAATTTACCTTAATTTGTACCGACATACCGGATCCAAAAATATTTCTAAGCTCACTGGATTTTCTGTAGTATTGTAATGTTTCGGAGCTGAAATTGGTACATTAACATAAACACTTTTATCTTTCGATGATCGCCTGAAAATAAAGGAAAATTATATAAATTATAAAATAAGAATAATCGTTTATTTCAAAATGTTCTTAATTTTATTTAACGCGAATAAAAGTGAATTAATAAATATTTAAGATTTGAGAAATTTGTCCAACTATTCGAGCAATTGCAAAATGATGACTATATGATCATATATGGCTTTTGTTTGCGTCATTATTTTATTAAAGACAAGCTAAGCTTTCAGCAAACTGTGAGTTGGGCGACAAAATGGAACATGTCCAATTTTAAAACTTTAATCAAATAAATTAAGATGAGTATATGTACATATATTTACTTACGTTATATGACTATATCTTTCGAAGCCTCTGGCCCAAGGTACACAAATTTTGGCTGCCACATGAAAGTCTTTATCGCCACAGCCAATTGGTTCAACTTTGAACTGTAGCGTTGGAAAAGGTTCATTTAAGCCTGCAAATTAAAATCATAGCAAATAGTTTAAAAATAACTTTTCATAATCTAAAAACACACACATACACACCTTCAATAAATATTTCATAGTAAATATTTCCATAAATCGTTTCATCTATTAGAGTCTTTTGATGATTAAAAGAAAACCAACGTGGACCTTTAATATTAAAAGATCTTTCTTTTTTGTTGTAAACATCCAATTTTAGAGTCACCTAAAACGAAAGCTTCACAATCATTTACGTTCTACATATGAAATATGTATATGTATATTTTTTAAAACTTACCGGCTTATTTGAAGGTTGCAATCGCAACATAATGTGTGACCATTGAGGATAAAATTTTTGTATGTGTTGCAAATCTATTGACACCATTGAACGTATATTATTATGTGATGCTATGCTTTGAATGTTATGAGAAAGTGATGTTCCCTTGCCGCTATTATAAGTGTACGTTAGGTACAGAAAAAGAAAAAGAAAGAGGGGTATAAATTAAAATTGTTAAAAGGTTACAAAAGTTTAACCTTATGCTTACTTAAGGCTAGGACTCAATATCATGCTCAATCGTACAACTTTTAAAAAAATACAACCCTGATCTAATTAATTCTTTCTATATTTTGAAATTTTTGCCATGTCTCTTAGACACATCAGTTTCTCTGGAAGCAGTTATCTTCAATTCTCTTTTGAAACTGCTCGTTTGTTTACACACAGACGGTTTCTTCTTCAATTTTTCTATTGTTTTAATGCTGCGACTGAAATAACAAAAGAGATTTGAAGCAACTTTACGGTACCAGTAATTCTGTACCCCTCATACCAGGATTGTATTTTCTCAAAGTTCATACGATTGTGTAGGATAGAAAATCCTAGTCTTTGTCCATTTTTGACCAAGAAGACAAAATAGAAATCTTACCACTTGACACCGTTGCTAAAATTGGCAGCTGTACAACCGAACAGCCACTCCGTAATCTCATCAAAACTATCAATTTCTACGAAAATTTTCTAGATGATGAAATAAATCAAATATTGAGTAGCGCATATTTTTTTTGTATTTTATTTTAAAGTTTACCTGATATTCTTTATATTTAGAAATCGGCAACATTTGAATAAAACCAGCACGTAAACCATTTTTGAAAATTTTTTTAACAACTATTTTTGTTTCTTCTTCCCATTTAGCAGCATCAAACATTGATTTGGGAAAATCAACTTCGTTCGATTTATAGCTTTTCAAGGGTTTCTATGATAAATACAAAAAGCGTAGAACATTGATAGTGTAATGTTTATAGATATGTATTTAATATTTACCACAAAATAGCTAATGGCGGTTTGAGTACGCTGAAATTTATCTTCAATAAAAAACACATTTCGGTGTTTGTCAATATTAGAAATGCTGAAAAGGAAACGATTTACTACCAACATCAGTTGTAAGCACCAAACGGCTGATAAATGATCACAACTTAGCCAAACTTTTGGAATCGACGAGGTCTGTAAAGTAAATCAGTTTTGAAATTAAAAATTCATGAAAAAATGTTTTTATTCTCGTATTTTAACTAATACATAGTTAAAATATGAGACTAATACTTATGTCTTACCATTGCATGAATGTCACTGTATTTCGATGTAGTTAAGCCATCGCGCACCAACAAATCCCTATTACCGCCTCCCATCGATATCATTAAAACATTGTCCAAAAGCTTCGATTCATTTCGACTTTGCAGTATACGCTGATTAAAATTGGAGCACACATTTGTGTCAGTGTCTGGTAGATATGATGCTCTTTTAGACGAAATATAACGATCACTGCTCGTATAAAAATGATTGATGTTAGGATCAAAATCAACTACTGGTTTGTCAAGTGGCGTTGAGATGAAAATAATTGTATTAATATATTTTGCTACATCCAATTCCTCGAGTACAGCTTGAGCCACTTTTCCGCCCATCGAATGACCAATAAGAATTATATTTTTTGGAATATTAGATGATTTTTTATACAAATCTTGCACAGCCAAAATACAGAGACGAAGAAATTGTTTTTGGTTTTCCAAATAGCCGCCATATAAGCCGGAAAGCTGTTCTTCATAATTGACTAAAAAATTAAAATAGCACAAAGAAAAAATATTTACAATAAAAGGGTATTCCTACAAATACAAATAACAATTTTTTTACTTAAAAAATACCCAAGTATATGAAGCTGAGGAGTTTATTTGCTCTTCTCAAGAATTTTTTGGTTGAAGTATACTATATACTATTTCTTAAACAGAAATTAAATACATATAGACGTTGCTTAACCAATAGAAATTATTCATATTAATACAAAAAATTTTTGCTAACTTACTTGTAAAATAGTCTAGATGTATTCCTCGCTCATTGTCATAACTTTTTCGTAATGCAACCGATGCCAGAGACCGAGCCTTTAAAGATTTAAAAATATACAACAAATTTTAATTTCAAAGTTAACTTTTAATAGCAATTGCTATTCTTACTTACCTGTTTATAAGAACCGGCATTCCCTGGTACAAAAATAACAGGTGCTCCTTTTAAAATTAATTTGTTAACATCTTTTTGCAAATTACCCTCATAGTAATAGTATAATCCATAATGCGGAAAATGTTTATTACCTTCAAATGATACTTTCTATATGAAACAAGAAAAAAATTATTGTTATTAATAGAATTCTTATCACTATTATACTATAATGAAATTACCGAAAATTGTGGAATTCCAAACATATAAGTCATGCGACAAGCATTCTCCTCAACTTCAATAAATAAATTACCTATACCATACAAAAATGCTCCGAATGAAACAATAATCGCTATTATAAAGAAATTTCTAAACATTTCTCTAACAATTTTGGTCCACAATTCAGGATTTTTGGAAGCCTCAACTGAGGAAAAGAAATAAATAAATAACTATATCATATGTTTTACTAAGGGTGATGCCAGACTTACAAATGTCACACGTTACGGACATATAACTTTATGTTAACAAAGCGCTTGCGGCTGACAATGTTGTCATGGCGTGATTTCTATTTGTCAATATGCCATCAATAACTTAAAATTGTTTGCATAAAAGGAACATAAATCAAGAAGAGAAAAAGAAAACTTTCTGATTTTTATTTGCTTGTTTTGCTTGAGTAAGTGATGGCTATATATTATTATCATCAAAGTGAATTGTTATGATTATTGTCTTTCTGCATATTTATATTAAACAGCTGTTGCTTGGAAATTTTATAGTGCTGGCGTACTATGAACACAGTTTAATAGTACTGGACTCACTCATGGCATTTTTAGCTGAACAACTTTTTAGTTCATGGGTGAGAGAGGAAAATATTATAGCTTCCCCCTCTATTATCTTCTCTTCTCATAAAAATTGGCGTTTGTCAAACAAACAACAAAAACAGACAAAGGTAAGTCAAACAGATACAAGCATAAGCTAAAATACTCATCAGCTGATTTCTTTACGTTAACATTTACGCTGATTTTACGTTTATACCGAACAAGTTATTTGACAATGAGCTCTTTCATTGCTTGATGATACAATTTTTCAAGAATTGCTTTGTGAAAAACGCAGAGTTGCATCTAATGCCAGTACCTGTAGTAATGCGCATTGATGCAATCATAAAAAAAATGTCTTTACTTTCGTTGTTTAAAAAATGTAATAATACTGAATTAGAAAGAAGTATAGAAACTCAAGATAAATGACATTTCATTGGTTGGTTATTGGTTTGCGGCACCGTATATTCAAAATACATTACGTCTGCAGTAATCCAATAACCAACCGACGATTTCATTATCATGAATACAAAATGGGCAATGATATTTGTATTTTAACCCAGGGTTTGAATTTGCTTAGCTATTTGTAAGCAATTAGTTTTTGCTGAACTAAAACTAACGCAAATGAGTCAGCAGCAGCAATCAGCATCAGCACTCAATGTAAAAAAAAAACTATTTGCTAAATGCTGTGCTGTGAAATGCTTGAAGCACAAGCAATCAGCAAAATGAACTTACTGAAAGAAATTGCTGATGCTTACAGAAGCAATAGTATTTTTTTTTTTTTGAAAAAGTGCTGATGCTGACCATCAGCAATTTTGTTTTTTCGTTTTTTTGCTGATGCTTCGGTGCTTTGCTGTGAAGGTTTGTCAGCATCAGTGATAGCAAATTTTAAAAACTACTGTTTTTGCTGACTTCAGCATTGCTTCAAGATGCTTAAGCATTACTAACAAATTTATATTGTGTACAATATTAAAAAGGAAAGAAAGTGAATATGTATCGGTGGGAATATATAGATACTAGATGTATGTTTGCATACTTATATTTTTGTCGTTTGGTTGAAAATTTATTTTTTATGAAACGAAGAGTTAATAGCGGCACAAATCATATCGTTTTTTATGAGGTGATGTGTACCTGTGTATACATATACATATGTATGTATATTTATTTTTTATAATTATTACATTTAAATTTTTTAAGTTTAACATTTTATTGTTTTTCATATAGCGCACGCGAAATTTTTTTCTTATTTAGGTATTTCACAATTTAAAATTATAAAACCAAAATTTCGTTTTTAAAAAAACTTTCCAACTTTCCAAATGGAAATCTCAAGAAAACGACGAATTGCTAAGAACAATAATATTAAAATTATACATATGCATGTGCTTCAAACATTTCACAGCACAGCATTAGCAAATAGTTTTTACAATGTGATTAGCAGAAGTCGAAGCATAGCAACATTTGTGTGCTGATGATATTTTGAAGTCAGCAATTAAAACCCTGTTTTAACCTAAGGCTGATGACAGAGTGACCGCTAGAAGCTATACTATAAGATGGCGCTACAATGTGCTACAAACCACCGCCTGTGGTTTCTTATGTGATCGCTCAAATGATGTCAGAGTGCGAGCGAAGCGAGATGCGAGTGTGTGCTACAAAGCAGGTTGTGTAATGGTTTCTAGCACGTTGTAGCTTCTTCCCTTTTGTTTTTGTTTTTCTGTCGTGGCATTTTCTTGTTTTCTTTTCTTTGTGAAATTTTGATTATTTAATAAACTTTTGTGTATTAAAATCAATTAAAAATTAAATTAAACAAAATATAAGAAACTTGTGTGTTAAAAAATTTTGACGTAATGGAAGTGGATACCGAAAAATCGCTTTGTTCAATATAGCGTTCACTCTGACATCTTATAGCATGGTATAGCACAAAATATTATGGCTTCTATCATCGCTTCGCTTCTATCGGCCATTCTGTAATCAGCCTAAGGTTAACAGTTTAGCGCTTTGAAAAAAACGCTGAATTGACATTATTGACTTGACCAGTACTGCATTATTTTGACACAGGGTGTAATCGGAGTAATGAGTTTCAAATTTCTTGAACTTTCAAACTGCATATTAAAAACCAATATTTATTTTTTGTTCAGTGTAAATCACTTTTCACAATACGTTTGACAGTTATAAGAGCAAAAGTAAGGAGCAATAATGATCATTTAAGTTGTTAAGTACATCAGATAGATTTTACGTCTTGACCAGTCCAATAACTAGCAATAAATCTAATTTATAAATAGAAGATCGCGAATAAGAAAAAATAAGCGATGTCGCAGCATCTCGTCATCTAATGCGAGAATATTAATATAAATAAAATAGAGAAATAACTAATAAAACTTAAAATTTTCAAAAATATTTGTGATATCTGTGCGTGAGTTAGAAATAAAAGACTAGTAGATCTTTGCATTTGTGTCGTGCATCTATTAATGCTTTTTTAAGTTGTCCGTCCTTTGTGTTGTTTTGTGCTATTTGTATTGTTGTTTTTTTTTTACTTTTGATTTATTTGTGATTGATTTGGCTTTTTGGAAATATGGAGATTTTGAGAAGCTTAACAGTGGGCGCTTTTTTGCTTTATGGATTTGTGTTTCTCTATAGCTCGGTGGAGTCGTGCAATGAAGTTGTTTGTGCATCTATTGTTTCAAAATGCATGTTGACACAAAGTTGCAAGTGTGAACTAAAGAACTGTTCCTGTTGCAAAGAATGCCTCAAATGTTTGGGCAAAAAATATTATGAGGAATGTTGCAGTTGTGTCGGTAAGTCAATCAATCATTCATGAAATTCCTATCAATCAATCTCTAATATAAAATGGGTTGGTAAATCACGGGTTGCAAAAAAATGTTAGAGGGATGTACATACGAACATACATATGCATATGATTACACACACATTACATACATGAGCCGACATAAATATCTATATGTATTTGCAGTATTTTTCTAATAGATAGATACATCGCATATTATAAGCTCATTATCAAAGCTTGTTTTATATATATATATATGTACATAAGTTTAAGATCTTTGCGTTAGTTAAACTGGCATCGATTGAAAAAATCATACAATATCTGACAATATTCCAGTGATGGAAATTGAAAATCTGTCTAAAAGTACCACTCAAGTTCACATAATAGTACCTGTTACATAACATGCTAATGTTGTGTTTCATGAAAAAAGTTATTAGGACACCAATCAGGCATTCAAGTCGAAATGTATGACTGTCTAGAACAGCATCAAATATAACACAAGGCCATTATCTGAATAAAGTTGTCTCTAATCAAGTGTGAACTCAGAAAAAATTCAACTTTTTAAAATTAGGAAAGCTGACAAAATGTCTTTAATTTTTATTAAAGGCAGTTAGAAATTTCTTTACATCTCTTTGTTACATAGAAGTTAAAAAATAACAGAGTTTTAGCACTTTTTAATTTTTTATTGTTTACAAATTTCATAATTGCTTTATTTCACGGGAAAAATTATAAATAAAAAAATTTTTTAATATTTTAATTTAAATATTAATTAAAATTGTACCAGAGACTGAATATAGACTTTAATTTCTACATTGTGTACATCATTGTACCAACAATGATGATTTGCGGTTTTACACTTTGAGAATTAGTTTATCATTATGCGCATATATTAAATATCAAAATTTATTATATACATATATTGAATGTAGTAGATTAGTTTTACAGCCGGTTTTTCGAGAATATAAGCTTTTTCTCACTTATGTTTCAGTTATAAACAATAACGTTTAATAACTGGTTTTAAAAAAATTAAGCTTTCGTCTATCCATTTTGATATAAAAAGAACTTTTTCGTAGATATGACCAAAAACAGTACACTCACAAAATTATTACAGTTTTTAATTTATTCAAAAAGTATTTTGTACGGTAATTTGTAAATTAATAAACATTTAAAGATCTAAGCAATTTTAATTTCATTTACAAAACTAAGAACACATTAATACAGATTTTCGGTTACATTCAATATTTTCCTTTGTTTATAAGAAAAACTTTTTCTTATAACCTCAGCCTTATTTTGACTCAATACTAAACGTGTTTATGATTCAGATCCTGGGGTCTAATCGTCGCTTTTGATAACGAGCTGATTCAATCACGTTTTTTCAGTTTGAGATTATGGCATTCGCTATCGAACAATGTAATAATATGGTTCGATATCGAATGTCATAATCTCAAACTAAAAAAACGTAATCGAATCAGCTCGTTATTGAGAGCAACGATTAGACCCCTGTTCCTCTAAATGCGAACGATAGATTCGATCGAACATTTATATTAAAACTAAAAAGTAAAACTCAAGTTTGCTTATGTTCCCAATATTAACATTTGATAGAAACATTGGTTCTCATTTAAAGGAACAGTTCTTTATTTTATAGTTAAATTATAAAAAGAAAGCGAATATTGTTTGCTTATACGGAATTTGGTGTTAATTATTTAACCGTAAAAATATGAGAAATAAGGGAAATTCGTGATTAGTTCTTGTGAAAAATAAATCCGAAAATAGAAAAAGCCATTCACGTTTACTCGTTCAGATATATTTTTTTTTAGTTATACCTAATTTACATTAAGCATTTTTTTCAGGAAATTAGTGGCATGAAAATGTTTTATTTGTCAATAGAAGGCCTGGAGAATCCTTTTTATATCAAATAAGTTGTCAAAATGCATAAGAGATTCATTCTACGCACTTTTTTATATAACTTTATCTTTTATAGCGCTGCAGTCAGCAAACAGATAAAGTTGCGTGCAACAAAATTCATGAAATTTCATGAAAAAATGCTTAATGTAAATCAGGATTTATAGTAAAAAAAAAATAAAAGAAAAAGTTGTTTTCTACTATTTTAAATCAGTTAAATTTTTCACATTAAAAATTAAATAAAATTTTCGTTAAACTTAAATGAAAAAGAAGTAGACAGTTTTTAAGAGTATCTGCATTTATTTGAAATTACAATTTCAGTAATTTTACGTACTGAATATTATGAGTGTAAATCTGAAAGCTCTCTTTATCACTCGCATAAAAATTGTTCAAGGTTACAAAAGCTTAAAAATGCTTTCATTCGTTATTTTTAAGAACGTATACATTTATTCATTTTCGAAAAACAGGCTGTTAATCCAAACTTTTTCGAAGCTTTATAACTATTTTATTATTATTATAATATTTAAAAATTTTAAATATTATTTTAGAACTCTGTCCTAGACCAAATGATACTAGAAACTCTTTATCAAAGAAATCTCACGTAGAAGATTTTGAAGGTGTTCCCGAACTATTTAACGTTTTGGTATCATCACCAACGGATGATCTTGATTATAATTGGAATATATTCACATTCCAAGTGGATTATGATACAGTTTTGTCCGGACCTAAGCTAGAAAAAGACCTTAATTACTTTAGTAAGTTTTGAAAAAAAATAATTTTTTAACACAAACTTTTCATAAACATAACTAATATTTTTATTAATTTTGTTTAACACAGGAACTAATGACAAGAATTTGGATGAAGTACTAAAAGAAAGAGATAACATGATAACCGTCAATTGTACTGTAATATATTTAGATCAATGTACTTCCTGGAATAAATGCCGACAAAGTTGTCAAAGTACCGGCGCAAATAGTTATAGGTTAGAAATGAAATTGTAAATTTTATTATTGGTTTCTGAAACTTTAAAATTATTTTCAAGATGGTTTCACGATGGCTGCTGTGAGTGCGTGGGATCGACTTGTATAAACTATGGCGTTAACGAAAGTCGCTGCAGGAATTGTCCTGAATCCAAAGATTTGGCAGAAGAATTTGATGATGCGTTAGACGAAGATATGCAGGACTATGGTGACAGTATGGGACCATTTGATGGTTCTGTAAATAGCAACTACTGACCGTATTTAAAATATTTTTGTAATTTTGTCACTTAGTAGCCATTTATATAAATAGAACTTATATATGATCGTTAATTTAGCATTTCTTATGATTAGTATAGCATATATGTATATACTCGTATGTGTGTGTATTAGGAACTACAAAAATATATATAGCTCTTGAATTACTAAACTTTTAATGAGCCAAATTTTGGAAAATAAATTAAGATACTAGAGATTTTTTAGAGTATAAAGCTATATTTTTAATTTATGTGTTTAATTTCTTCAACTTCTTAAGTCATATAATTGAATATAATCATTGAGATAATTTCACTTGGCATCTTGACAAAATTTTATGAAGGATCTTTCAATAAGTTTCTAATTAATCCTAGCAGGACTTCAAACAATTGGATGGGGTAACTTCTTAAGTCATATAATTGAATATAATCATTCCAAGCCATGTTGAGATGATTTCAATTGGCCTTTTGATAAAATTTTATGAAGGATCTTTCAATAAGTTTTTTATTAATCGTAGAAGGACTTCAAACAGTTGGATGGGGTAACAATTCTTATAGAGAACAACAATAAATAAATTTTTGCTATTTTATCTTAAGGCTTCTAGTCCATTCGCAAATAAACTTTTAAATCTTGACTACAATTTTTTTTATAGTTTCTTATGTAAAATGAGAAATTCTATTATATATATATATATATCGCTATTTTTTTTTGAAATCGAGTTTTTTGTATGTTTCGATAGAACATCTAATGTATCGAAAAATCCAAAAATCTCGATTTAAAAAATTAATGAGTTACGGCCTTTCTAAGGTAGAGCTGCAAAACTATCGATAGTCGCTCCACTCGATAGTTTCGATAGTTTTATGTAAAACTATCGATAGTATCGAATAGTTTTATAAAAGTTGCCACATAAACTACATTTGACTCGAAAAAAAATCCAGAGTCCTCAACATTTTCATTAGTATATAAAAATATATCAAGCCTTTTTTTCGATTTTATCGTAAGCGGCATATTATCGAAAATATACTTTTTTATTGAACTTAAAATTTTATGGGCCTACCCATGGTTTAGAATTATCAAAATGCGAAAATTGTTGATAACTTTTAAGACACTAACTGTAAAGTTTTATCGTAAGAGACGATTGGCGGCCGTCGCGATATCAGTACTACCAAAATTTATCTTTGTGTCGACTATGTTGAATTTATTAAGATACTTGTGACTACAATTTGTCGAATAACACTTGGATTTATAAATAAATTCATATACATACATATGTATGTATTTAAGTACTTATGTATACAGAAGCAGGGATGCGATGTCATATTTACAAATTGTACTAACTTTCAAAAAAAATTTTAATTTTTTCAGTAAGATTGTACCTAATTCTTTATTTATATTTTTGTAATACTTGTACTTTTTAATTAACTAAAAATCAATTAACAAAACGCCAGAAGGTGCACAAAGAATATTAGTTGCTGGGATCTGAATATAAAAGTAACATTTACGATATACTATGTTTATAAACTTTTTTTTATTCGATTGTTCACAGTCGATGCAAATAGTCGGCTTCTCTCCTTGGTAGGAAATTAAAATTCCCACATTTGCAGATGAATTTGGAATAAATAACATTCCTCCAGCAATTCTTTAAGTACCGGAAAACATCGTTTGATTTACTTAATTTTCTAATAGGTTCGAGCTAAAGATTAACCCCCTTGTGCAAAAAAATAAGTGAACGTTAAACCCGGTTTTTCTATGGAAATTTTTTTAATGTACACTTCAAGCACGCATTATTTTTTGCATAAGGGGGTTAATATATTTTAATGCTATTTTTGGCATGTAATATAATATAAAGAAATTCCAGTAGTGCTAAATGGGTCATGCGGTGCTACTTTTGGCATTCAAATAGCGCTAAAATTATACAATTGTACCAACTTTTCCATCCCTGTACAAAAGCATAAATCAACTACGGATAATTTGCTTCAAAGCTGCCGGCTACTGTTTACTGACTTCGATTATTTTTAATCTTTTTATTACTTGTTTTTTTTTGCCGATTGTATCGATAGTGGAAAAAACTATCGATATTTCATTTACAACAAAACTATGGATACAATCGATAGTACTATCGATAGTTTTGCAGCTCTATATTAAGGTAACGGTATTTAAATCCATATAGAAATCGGCTGTAGCGGGACACTTTTAAAAAAGAGCACATCTGGCAACTTCAAAATATTTATGTGCTATTGTGAATGATATGTGACTACTACTGCAAATAAGTCAGCTGTTACTTTTATGCGTATAATAATTCTATGATAATAATAATAGCATAATTTCATAATAAAGGCGAGAATTTTGTTATTTATCTATTAATTATGTATAAAACATTTCAAAAAATTAAAAATATTAATAGTATTGTAAACAAGACTAACTTTATAAACTTAAATCAATATAAAGTAAGAAATTTGTCATCAGTAATCAGTAGAAAAAAGGTAATTATATATTGTACGTCTTAAGATTGCTGAAGCAATGAAAACAAAAATTCCATTTTAGATAAAACAATTCGAAGATGAATATAAGGCATTTGTCAGTTTAATATCCAGATCTCTAGGAATAAGTCCACAAGCAATACGACAGTTGCATCTGAACTACTCCAATGCATCCAAGCATAACGATGATGGTGGTAAACCTGCAGCGCAACACAAAAAAGGTACCAGTATAAGTGGCAGCAATGATAGTTCGGGTTCGAATGAGGGTTCCAATGGCAATAAAAATGATAATGATGACAAAATAAAGTCTGTTCTAACAAAGACAGTTATATGGATGTTTACAGTATACATGTTTGTAACATTTATTTCATTAATAATGTCTCCACGCAATGACCGGCCAGAGGTACATATATATGTATAAACATATAACTCATGTTTATAATAAATGTTCAATATAAAACTTTTTAGGGATCAACACGTTATGTGTCCTGGAATGAATTTGTACATCACATGTTGGCTACTGGCGAAGTGAAAGAGATTATTATACGACCAGATATGGAAATGATAACAATAATTTTACACGATGGAGCGATTGTTAAGGGAAGAAGGGTTTCATCTACAATATTTCATATGGCTGTTGCCGATGTCTCAAAGTTTGAAGAAAAGCTTCGAGACGTTGAGAAACGTCTGGGTATCACCGATGGTATTTAACTTTTACGTTATTGAAGATTGTTACGTAAGAACATGATTTGTATTTAAGGTGTCCCTGTAACATACGATCGTCAGAGTGAGGTTACTTCTCGGATTTTATTACTTTTGTTATTCTTTGCCGTCCTCATGGCGGTTTCCTCACGCATGAGAGGCATGAAGAGTCCGCTTAATATGGACAGTTTTGTAAGTAAATGATTTGATAAAAAATCAAAATCATACTAAATATAATAAGCATCCTTTTTAGACTCAAATGGGAAGAGCAAAGTTTACTTTGGTTGATCCCTTTGATGGTGGACGTGGTGTGCTTTTCCGAGATGTTGCAGGCTTAGAAGAAGCTAAGCAAGAAGTAAAAGAATTCGTGGACTATTTAAAAGATTCTGTAAAGTATCAAAGACTTGGTGCTAAAGTTCCTAAGGGAGCATTACTTTTGGGACCACCTGGCTGTGGTAAAACATTACTAGCCAAGGCCGTTGCCACTGAGGCTCAAGTGCCATTTTTAAGTATGAATGGCTCAGAGTTCATAGAAATGATAGGTGGCCTTGGGGCAGCTCGTGTGCGAGATCTTTTTAAAGAAGGAAAAAAGCGAGCACCTTGCATTATATACATTGATGAAATCGATGCCATAGGACGGCAACGATCAGGCACCGAAAGTTTCCAACAAGGAAGCTCAGGTGAATCTGAGCAGACTCTTAATCAGCTTTTAGTGGAAATGGATGGCATGGCATCAAAAGAAGGCGTTCTAATGTTAGCTAGCACGAATCGAGCCGATGTTTTGGATAAGGTCAGTTCATTTGTTTTTAATAAGCTGCCTTTTAAGTTTGAAAGTTGAAAATAATCCAACAGAATTTATATATTATTTTCAATAAAATAAAACACTGGCTGTAAAAAAGTTATGTATTATCATTGTCTACTTATTTTCAGGCATTATTACGTCCAGGGCGTTTCGATCGTCACATTTTAATAGATTTGCCTACTCTAGCAGAGCGCAAACAAATTTTCGAAAAACATTTGTCTTCAATAAAACTTAATGCCGACCCGCAAACATATTCCCAACGTTTAGCTAGATTAACACCTGGTTTCTCAGGAGCTGACATAGCAAATGTGTGTAATGAGGCTGCGCTACATGCGGCTCGCAAAAGTAAGAAAAAAGTTGAAACGCAGGATTTAGAATATGCCGTGGAACGTTTGGTAGGTGGTACAGAAAAACGTTCTCATGCACTGTCGCCTGTGGAACGCAAAGTAATTGCTTATCATGAATCCGGACATGCGCTTGTTGGATGGCTGCTGCCAAACAGCGATGTTTTGTTAAAAGTAACAATAGTTCCTCGTACCAGTCTAGCCTTGGGTTTTGCTCAGTACACGCCGAGCGAACAACAACTTTACACCAAAGAACAGCTGTTCGATAAAATGTGTATGGCGTTAGGTGGACGTGCAGCTGAGAATTTAGTTTTCAATAGCATAACTACGGGTGCTCAAAACGATCTAGAAAAAGTAACAAAAATAGCTTATTCACAAGTAAGTATATTGTGTGCTTTTGTATTTGCAACATACATATGCAAGTAAATTAATTGACTTTATTTTAATAGATAAAAAAGTTTGGTATGAATGATAAAATTGGACCAATTTATGTTAGAGACGCGGAGGAAACAGGCAGTTATGATAAACCATTCTCTAAAGCGCTGGATAAAATGATTGATCACGAAGCAAGAAACCTTGTTGCCACTGCCTACCAAAAGACAGAGCAAATTTTAAGGGATAATCGGGATAAACTACAGAAGGTATTGACTGAATGCATAAGTATTTTATTTATTTATTTTTAATATCGCTATTTTTGCTCGTTGCAGCTCGCTGAGGCACTTTTGGAGAAAGAAACTCTTAACTATGATGAAGTTGTGAACCTTATAGGCGCACCACCTTTCGATATTTCAAAGCGTACAGTTGAACCGGTAGAATTCGAAACGTCACTTAAGAACCTTGGTGAAGATGCAAAATAAGTCGACTTTAATTTCTTTCTTGTAATAGATCGTTTTTGTACTCTTGCATCGCAAATGGTTAGCATATAAATAGGTTTGTTATTCCTTTTGTATTAACCCATTGAAAATAAGTAGTCATTGTGTTTGTGTTACGGAAAGTGTTTTTCTTTTTATTAAAAGAGAAAATGCAATATTACATTTTAAAACCATTTGTATATTCTATATTCATTTACCGTTAACTTGATATTTCTAGCAAATCTCGCCTCAAAAAAATACTGCTACTAAAGATAACAACCTTTGGCTTATGAAATGTCTTCGCTAGACGATGTTTATCAAATTCACAATATGCTTACTAATTGAGCATTCTGGTACTGTACATTAACTGAAGCTGCATGACACCAAACCCCTAAGAATTTTAGTACCATTCATTGACTTGGCAGCATTGTTTTATTTGGAACAGATAAATCTATGTGGTGTATATTGTTTTTTCAAGCATAGATGGCAGTGATGTAGTAGTTTGAAATAGTGCTTTAGTACCCACAAGGTGGTAGAACCTACTTTTGCAACAGTAGACAAATTCAACACGATCAAACCTAAAGTGGTAAATATCGATCCCTTATTACAAAAATGTCTTATTTCTAGAAATGAGTTTTGGGAGCGTTTTATCTTGCATAAACAATATTATTGAATTTTATATAATTTCCAAACTTTAAACTCATTTTCTGTAAAACTATTTGTTTTTCATGACTATGTTGCAAGCAATGTGCGGTATTAATGATTTACTTCGAATTATTTTGAACTCACTTATTTCAAATGTCTTTGAAGTAATAAAGTAAAATAGATATGGGGCTATTCACATATTACGTACGCTCCAGGGAGGGAGTGATAAGGATTTGTTAGGGCTTAGAATATTTATATTGCAAATTTTGTAAGAAGCGTTACTGAATAGGCCATAATTAGAGGCAATTTTTAATAATTCAAGAGGGAGGGGCAATGCCAAAATGCCCTTTCTATGACTATGGTTCCTCTAGTCACTCGAAAAAAGGCGACGTAAGACGGATTCTATGTTCCTTTATTGTCCTAAAGTTGCCCACAGACTATGCAATATTATTGAGTAATGTATTGCTATTATTTTCATTTTGTTGCACGCTATTCAATAAATTGCACAATACAAGAAAAGGTATATGGCACAATTTTTCTTGCAGTACATATATGTACATCAACGTAAACAAAATCCTAAGCAAATTAAATAATTTTTAATTAAGTTATTTCAGAAATAGAAAAGTAATGTTTGGTGATGATGTTCATGCAAATAATTATTGTACAATGTGTCAACACATTACAAAATATTTCTTATTGCTCAAAATAGATCAAAATACTTTTGATTTTATCCAATGTATTGCTACATATACAAGTTTTATTGTAATATATCAATTATTGCACAATAATATTACAAATGTGTGGTTAACTTAGCACTTTTTGCGTAAGCATTTCAACGTATGCATTTGTTACTTACATGAACCACCCTGTTGTTGATATAGCTCAGCATTCCGCATGATGTCAGTTGCCTAGCCATGTCGTCATTTATTATTGTGTTCGCGCCTTTTTCTTTGTGACATTTGTTTTTCTTTAAGGGAGGCGAAATAACTTTTTTTTGTGTTATTCAAAAGAATCGTCATAATTTGAGGCCAATTTTGGTCAAGTGAAATTGTGAAATAATATAAAGTTGAAATAAGCAGAAACTAACGAAATCGTTGACAATAAATATATTTGCAATATATTTTGGATATTCAATGTATTAATACAACTAAAAAGTTCATTGCCAGAAAAGCAGAAAGAAGTGTTCATTTCCTAAAAAGATTATACAGTGTATCCAAATAGACTATTTAACCACTATGACCCAATCTCGAGAAGATGGCACAGATCCAATACGTTCAAAGTATGAAGATTTGTGCAGAGAGCTAAATATGGACAGGGAGACAGAGGAGTTGTCTTGGAAAAAATTCATTGAAATTTCCCATAGATACTCTCTAGAGGTAAGTGGATGAATATGTAGTAGGTGCAGTTGTAGTTAATAACAAGTTTAGAAACTTATGTGCATATACTTATGTATGCATGTACTATATATTTGTGGACATACCTATTGTCTACATACATATATAAATTACTTGAAGCCATAAATGTATAAAATTAAAAAGATGATTTCCCGTTTTTTTCTTTAAACAGGGAGATATTTTACATTGGTTTTGTTGCGCCTTGTATGCGGCATGCAGAGGATCATATACGCCCACTGTAGGTGGCGGTTCCAATGACGTGGTGTTGGGCAATTGTATATCAGTTATAAAACTTTTACGGAGTTGTAATATGAGGTATGTAGAGTTTTGATTATCCAATCAATAAAATTAGACTTCATTTAGTTTTACAAAAATTAGTATACATGAGTTTACATCAAAGATGAGAAAGTGGCATGACATGGCTAAATTGCCCGAATCGTTTCTTAACCAAATCAATAAAATGGAGCGTAGCTATAGCATCACTTCCAATGTATTTATGCGCTACAGTGATATATTTGAGCAGCTGTTTATACCGCCACCAAATGAAAAGAAGAATTGTAAATTCAGGTATATAAAGAAACAAATTAAATGTATTTAGCATTTAACCATTTACTTGCCAATTCAATAGATCTGCCAAGTGCCCTTATGGAAAACTGTTTGAAATTTGCTGGTGTTTATATTTGTGTGCTAAAAATGAAAATCCCGTTAGCCAAGTGACTGATATAGTCATGTCCTTCCACCTGCTTATCTGTTGCATAGATTTGATTTATAAAAATGTTTTAGCTGAAAATCCCGATCTCATTAATACTAAATTCGTTGGTGTACCTTCCAAGTGGGGAAAGCCGGACTTTGATGCTAGAATATTAAAAGACTTTTGTATTATAGAACCTTTGTGCAATATGACAAATGCATCGCCACATGACGCTAAAAATATGAAGGAGACTTTTAAGCGAATTATCCGCAAGTTTTTAGAAACTAATGTGAGTTGTCAAACGTTTGTTAAATATTTTCTTTTCTGCTAAGAGTGTAAAAATAATTCTATGTTTGTTTATTATTAAAAGACTTTGTACGGAAATGAAGAGACATTAGTGTCAAACAAGAATTTCGAAAGGAATTTAAGATCTCTTAAAGGGGCATATGAACAATATGTTTTAAATATGGCTGAATTGGATGAACGAATTTTGTTAGATTATCGCAAGATAAACAACAATATTTTACGTAAGTAACAAAAATTTGATTTTATTATGTTGATTATAAATAATAAAAAAATACGAAATTAAGCGAAATTTAAGTTGGCATCTGCAAGGTTTTCTTTTTATTTAACAAAAAATGAAAATTGTCTTAACTTGTTTTTATTTAGCTGTGCAACTTAAAATATTTATGAAATTCCTTAGTTTGATGTATTAAAGATAGTTCAACAAAATCCATACATATTTACATATATTTTATTTATTTCTTTTTTCCACTCTAGATGAATCATCTGGACTGAAAATTGATTTACATCCGGTATGTACCATATACAAAAGTTGTTTTTCTTAATAATTATATTTATAGACTAATGGTAAACAAAATTTTATAATTCAAGGACATTAAATCATTAATGCCAAATACACCATATACGCGCAAAGAGAGTTTACCTAGCAAAGAAGGCGTTTTTGATCCGGTCGCCAATGCTACAAATAATGTAAAGAAATTACGTGAAATATCCCAAATTACTGAGCCTTCCGAATTCATAAGGTATTTATTTTTAATTTTAAGAGTGAAAGAATTATATTAATAAGACAATGTAAGTATGTAATATCAAATGATTTATTTGTGGTATTTTTCTGGCGTACTCGTAAAAAAATACTTAAAGAATTTCTCATATTAAATTGTATGAAACTCTACAATTACTAATATTACCTGGGTGTTCAGGTAGAAATTGAAATTCCCTCGCTGCCCAGAAAGTAGGTAGTTAAAAAATTTTAATTATTTTTTATAAAAAAAAATTTTTTTTTGCCATTTTTCATATTTTAACAAACTGACCTAACTTGCATTTGGATACGTTTGAAATGTTTTTAATTTTATAGGCACAACAGTAGATAAAGCTTACAGTCATAAAAATTGTAGGCAAGGTGTGTTATGATTTATAAAATCTAGTAGTGGACTTATGTAACTCATTCTTCACAAAAAAAAAAATTTATTTAGGTCGGCTACCAATTCGAGGCTAAATTTAAATGTTGCATAACATAAAAGAAATGTACTAAATATTTCGATACATTAAATATATGACTTAGATCACATACATAATTATGGCCACATATTTGCATGGGCGTTGTCATGCTCAGTTTACTACTCAGAAATTTTATATTATATCAAAATTTTAATGTGGCTGTAAACTTAAATGAGAATCGATTGAATATAAAAACTCAAATACAATGCTATTTTTGTGTGTGGTTGATGCTGTTCACTTCTCCAGCAGCACAAATTTATATCACAACAGGGGTATAATGTGCGTGAAAACTTGCATAAATATCGGTATAGCAGAAATACTTAAAATACATTGGTCCTTGTCGTGATTGGCCTATTTCGACTTCGACTACGACATTTTGCTTCTAGACTGAAGAAAAAAATTTTGTTCTTTAATCTATTACGAAAACGTTGTAGTTAGTCGAAGTCGAAAGACGGCAACCACAATAAGGGGATTACATCTAAATGAGTGTGTGGCACTGGCAAGTTTATATAAATATAAAATTGTATTGTACGCATAGAGCATCATAATAATCGATTGAGTAGAAATACCTAAGAAGAAATGTGAAATATTTTATGCTCTCCACCAGTAAAACTTATTAGAAACGCTTCCCCTTGATAATGGAAAATACCACAAAATAACTAACTGTAAGTCCCGGTTCACATACTTTAACTTTTGTTGCTCAACTCGTAATTCAGCTGTAAGAAAAAAAGAGATATTTGTATTTCCTCCTCCGTCGTTCTTACAGCTGAATTGCGAGTTGATGAACAAAAGTTGAAGTGTGTGAACCGGGACTTATAAATCAGGAAAAAAAATGTATAAGGCCTTAAAGGTAAAAATAAACTTGTTTTTGATTTTTAATGAAAAAAAATTATTTAGCCCCACTTTCCCACATGCTGTTCTTTCAATAAAATGAAGGGTGGAGTTCAATTAACGAACACTGATATTTTTAACTTCATCCAAACAGGATTTGGAATGTGATGAAGTCATCAAAGAAAGGATAGATAGCGAAAGAATTCGAATAATAAAAAAAAATATTAAAACGATTCTTATCTACCTTTTGCATGGGTCGTTGTATGGGCGGTGGGTGTGGCCAAAAACTGAAATTTTGATCATTCGAAGAAGTAAAAATGAACAGACAGTTTTCGTGTCGATTTTGAGTTTCAGTGTCGGTTTTCGGTTTTAGTGTCTATTTTCGTTTAACCATCAAAACAAGCAAAAATTCCTAACAAATTTTTAATGGAAAAAATTATGTAGCTCCGCTTTCCCATGAGCTGCTCTTTCAATAAAATGAAAGGTGGGATTGCTCTCCCCAAATATAGGTTAATGTTTTCTAGGAAATTCACTAGTGTTTTGACAAACTGACATTTTTCATTAGATATTTTTGTAATCACCTTTAAGACACAAGCCATCCAAACGGGATTTCGAAGAATAATGTGCAAGTTTTTTTGTCCAAAGAAAAACAAAATATTAAAAAAAATTTTATGTAGTTGGTAAAAATTGTATGCGATAAAATCGATTTTTGTTGCATGGGCTCATTTTTTTTTTAATTTTGTCAATGTAATGCTCGGTGCCAAAACTTTCATTGATCCAAGACGCTATTTATAGTTTTTGCTCAAAAATGTATGAAGCGAAAAGAACTGTTCTAAATAGAGTTCGGTAGAAACATTTATATATTAATAATTGTTAGTCTATATAGACATGAAATTAAGTTATCAATACATGTATTATTGGCCGAACAGGCTTCTTATGTATTGAAACAACTGAAATAAATAAATAAATAATTGAGACTGTTTGCTCCCTAGATGAAAAATAGCTGAACGTCATCACCATCATCATCTTCATACGGCGATATAAAGCGTTAAAATGTTCTACAAAAATATTCTATAAGTTTGGAAAAAAATATGAAACTGCTGCGAATTTGAAAGCTTGATATTTAACTTAAACTGCAGGAATAAGTCAAACATTAAGCCTAGCACAGATTTTAAGGGTCTGTTCCTCTAAATGCGAACCAATATTAATATTGCAAATGAAAACAAATTTGAATTTTTCGTTTTTAAAACAAATGTTCGATCCAATTTAGAGGAGCAGGCCCTAAGTTTAAAATTATCTGAGAATTAAGTTAAATTTAGACATTTCATAAGACATTTTATAAGAAATTCTGATATAAGCCTTTCTAAACATCGATATGCCGTATATTCTTTTGTCTCCTTTGGCTCCAAAGTTTTAACTCAGCTTGAAGAAAGACATAAAGATAAAGTATTTCTCTCTCTTTCTTTCACTCAGCTGAATTAAGACTGCAAGCTTATTGGCCAAAAACAGCCGTTAGAACATTTTAGTTTTTATTAGTTTATTTTTTATTCGAGTAAAGCCGTCTACTAAGTGTGAATGTGCAGTGCTTACTGCAATTCCTGAAGAAGAACACCGAAGGTGTTAGAAATATTGAACAAAAATAAAAATTCTGTAATAAAATACAAAAGAGTTTTATTTGAAGAAAAAAGTTGACCTAGAACATGAAAAAAATATACAGCCTCATCATGAATTCCACATGTGAAAATTTCCGAATAAAATTTTTCGTTTACATATAATCCATGTAAACGTATCTTCAATTCCAATAAAATACTTCCACTTTTTCCAACATACAAATCGTTGTGAACAATTTTCTTCATAAATTGTCAAGATATTTCGCAATTGTATGAAGATTTTTGATACCAATTGTTCACACGCTCGGAAATTTCCATGTGAAATTATATTTATGATAAGCCTGATAATAAAATAATTCAAAACATTTTTGTTTTTTTTTCTTTGTTTGATTTTGATAAGGCTAAAGCTCATCTCCTTTTGTAAGCCAAATTACAAGTGATAATTTTTAAGGAACAAATAATACCAAAGTAAGACTCCTTTTAGACACGCAAAATTTACTTTGCTAAGTCTTAATTCATCTGGGAGAAAGATAGAGGTAGGGAATACTTTCTATTTCTGTCTTACTCCAAGCTGAAGTACGACTGCGAAGTAAAGTCTGCGTGTCTAAAAGTAGACTATTCTGAGAAACACTAGCAGAACGGAACAACATGCTGTTTTTGAAAACCTCAACACCTTCATCATCAGCATTCTGGGGTTTGGTCCACTGTATGTGGTGTCTGTTGATGCATATTTCAGCTTTATATCTTTATATACAAATACTTTCAGTGCAAAAAGAATATGTGAATTGTTTTGACTCATCGTATTACAATTTACTGAAAGCTTTTTTGTAATGAAAGCTCAATTTTACCAATTTTGTTTGTTCTTTTACTTATTTAATTTTAATTTTTATTTATTTAATTAAATAACATTAATTTAAATTCATTTACATTTCAATTTCTAATAGGCAATCGACTGGCGATGATGTTATAAAAAGAATTGATGAAAAATTAATTTTCATGTCGAAACAATTCTACAATAAATTTCCCAATAAAGAAGAATCGGTGAATAAATTCCAATTGGCACGTTCACTATACTATTATCTGCTGGATAAGATATTACATTTCGAAAAACGAATTAAGCCCATCGATCTCAAGAGTCTTTTCCAAAAAGACAGTTTCAATACAACTTTAATTGCATGCAGTGTTGAGATTGTGCTCGATGCTTACGATTCTCCTTTGAAATTTCCTTGGATACTAGATTGCTTCAGTATTAATGCGTTCGAATTTTATAAACTAATTGAAATCATAGTGCGCAGTCATGATGGCGTGCTCAACAGAGAGTTGATTAAGCATTTGAATTTGATTGAGGAAACGTGCTTAGAGTCATTGGCCTGGAAGAAATCTTCACCATTGTGGGAACTCATTAGAAAGGAGCCGACACCCTTGCCAACGTGGTCAGAAGTTAAGGTTGGAAATAATAATAGCAGTGAGCCACAATGTAAGTTATGGTTATTTATTATCAACCTAACTCATGATGTGGAAAGAAAACGACAATATTTCGTTAATTTATATTGAGATAATCGATAAAATATTAAAAAAAAATTTATTAAATATTTTATTAATACTTTATTGAATATTTAATTTATTTAATTTGATAAAATATTTTTATTTAGACAGTTTTTTAAATTATTGTTATTTTTTTAACATAAATAGTACAATCGCCCATGAATTCTGCTTACGATACATTTAGCACATCATCTACAACCATTAGCGAATCAGTACGTCGTGATCTGTTTAATACTTCTAAAGGTATTTTAGTAAAGTCTTTAAATGAAAAAGAAATTGTTTTATTAATATTTCAACTATTTTAGAAATCATGCACATTGCGGACAAATCCCATAATAATAATCCTAAACAAACTAATGCCAATAATAAACGTTCTATCCCTTTGAAACTGTTTTTGAGAAAGGTATAGATAGTTTGTGTAAAGTTCAACTTTTGTTTGGTGTTTTTTTATATTTGTATATTCATTTGCAGTTTTATAAACTATCTTGGTTAAGAATCAAAGAATTGTGCAAAGAACTGGAACTGGGTGATGAAATGATTTCGAAAATCTGGACACTGTTTGAGTATTCCATAACTCAAAAAACCGAATTAATGCAAGATCGACATCTGGATCAAATTTTCATGTGTGCAATATATCTTTATATTAAAGTAAATACGTGCAATTCAATATCCATATTTCATTATATGTATCTTATATAATATTTTTTATATTTTATATGGCAGGTGGGAGAAGTAAATGGAAAACTTTTCAGAGACATTATGAAATTTTATAGAAAACAACCACAGGCCACAAGCAGCATATATAGAGAAGTTTTCATAAAAATCCTTGATTCTGGTGAAAAAAGTAAAATTTAAAATTTATTGCTTCTTTTCTTTTTGGAATGTTTTCTTTTATTTTTAATTTATTTATTTTATTTTTTTTTAATTTTAGAAGTGGGAGACATTATACAATTTTACAATGAAATTTATATGCAAAAAATGACACCATATGCATGGAATTTCAGCAGGAAACAAGATAAACCAGTAAGTTAATATAATATGTATGTATATTGTTAGCTAAAATGCAAAAAGGCGTAACTAACAAAAATATAAATTTACAGCTAAACAAACTACAAGTTAAGTCCCCTTGTTTTTGTTTTGTTAATAAAAGCGTAATTTTTGATAGCAGAAGTGTAGGCATGTAGTTTAATGACATTCGTAATAATGAATCAAAAAATCGAATGTGAATTTATTTTTTTAGTTGCGCCTTTTTGCATTTTAGCTAACGATATGTATTTATATATTTTTTGCATTAAAGTAAAAGAAGTTGCAATATTTTAAATCAATAATTTGAAACTCGTAAGTATAGCAGTACAAATTATAATAACCGAGAGTTTAATATTGAAAAGGAGTTTAGAAAATAGCTCCACATTTTCGCCTTCAAATCTTTGTATATTCTAATCAACAACGAAATTTTGAGCCTAAAGCTCGTATTATGCTTTCACTATCTTCCATGATTAAAAAATTATATAGATTTTTCAATTTATAGAATATTTTTCATATGACTTGTAAATAAAATTCAAGTTACCGAGGCCAAACTGTAATTATATATGTATACTACAAGTAAGTGAGGAGCCATTACAATAACTTCAAATTGTTTAGAAGATCAAATTTTATTGATTATTTCCAAATTTATAGAATATTTTGCAAGACACCTGACAAACAGTTTCCATTATCGAGAGCCGACTGTAGTTATATTTAGCATAACGTCGGTTGGTTATTGGTTTGCAGCAAAGTATATTCAAAATAAATTATGTCTGCAGCAAACCAATAACCAACCGACGATAAGTGAGTGAGAGAGAGAAAAGCCATTCCAATAACTTCAATTATTATTATTTTTTTAATTTGCACAAAAGCAGACTAAACTACATATCGTTACCTTAATAATAGCAAGGACCTGACTCATTTTTTTACCGACAATTGGATTTTTCGAACGTTAGATGTTCTATCGAAATATAAAAAAAGAATGAGTTAGTGCCTTTCTAAATTAATGTAAAGCTACGGTCACACTTGTCAAACATTTGCCCAAAAAAACGTAACCAACAAACACTAATGAAAAAAGTTTTGATCCAGACGCGTGTTTATCAAATTAAACAGTTTTAAACACAACTAATAGATAATGTCATAGAATCCAACACTATTATTGGCTACTCTTCAACTTGACAAACTTTTATCTGAATTGAAAGATTTTGCATTAGCATTTAGTGGTTACGCTTTTTTGGGCAAATGTTTGACAAGTGTGACCGTACCTTAACGATATCGTTTTTTATATTTTTTTATATCTTTTAAAGGGATCTGGAAAAAAGTTCCACATATAGAGAGTATACTGTAAATATGTGCATTAAGAGCTAATTTTTTAAGTTCGGGATTAAACCTAGTTTCTTTCTGTAATTAGCTAATCCGAAAATTAATTTATTCTACCATTAAATTTGATTCATTAATGTAAGTTTAAACTACTGCAATTTGTCGCTTAACTAGCGGTTTCCACTAGCCATAAACTTGATATGGGCATCATGTCGGACATCGCAAATGGCTAATGGAGACCGCTCATGTCCATGCTCTGATATCTGAAGTGAAGAAATTCTATTAAAAGTGAATTAACGAGGAGGCTAAATTTTTTTTTCATAATTTTTTCCGCGACCTGGAAAAAAAGTTTTACTTATCGAGAGTATATTGTAATAAGTTTATGAATTTTTACATTTTTAGGAACGAGACTTATTGTTGTCACCGCATCCACCAGAAAAACAAACGTTTCCCAGGCAAATATCGAACAATCACTCCTTGTTTGTTCACTCCATAGAAAAGAATGAACTTGACAGATACACAGCATCGCCAAATCAATTAACTTTTCAATTTAGCCGCAGTCCTGGCAAGGTATAATGCATAATCTCTTCCTAATTAAAAATTTTAATTGCTTAAATTATTTCTCCTTTGCAGGAACTTGAAAAAATGAGTGCAATAACAAGTAAGGGGAAACGTTCGTTTGCATTTCAATTCTCCGAAATGGATAGAAAGAGAGCCAGAGGTTCTGGAAATCATGCTCTGTTAAAAATAATGAAAGATAGACAAGAAGAACGCAATTAAATGATGCATGTACAAAAATAATTAACAATAAAAAATAAAACTATTTGTATTTTAGTGTAATGACATTATTATAATCCCTTTAGTGGTGTAAAATCTCATTAAAAAAAGTTTGTGCTTAAATATTGTATTTAAGGCAACAATCATTGTAATGAATTTTGTACATATTTAGGGCACCCTTTTTTAACGTTAATTAAGAACTATATATATATATATTTTTTTTTCATTTTATAAACTAAACCTGAGATTTATCTTAATTTATATGGTCATTGAGAATTGTTTGCACTCATAATTTAGTTTTCTTTTTTAATTATTATTTTACCTTATTTTATTTTAAAAAGAAGTAGGATTGTTTTCTACATACTATTTTTAATGTTATTTAATTAACTGTCGTAATCAAATTATTTGAATTAACCGTCGTTGTTTTTACAATAATTTTTAGAATGAATTACAAACTTACATTTAATAAATTTATATATGCTTATATAATATATATAAAAATGTATATACATATATATTTTGTTCATTTGATTATGACTATTAAATATAATAAAGGTTAAACTGGCAACAAGGTTAATGTACGCAAACGTCCACGTCTTACATAATCAAGCCCATTGTCTCCACACCTATAATCCATACATATATATATTTGTAGTATGACTTCTCACGCAGCAGTAAACTCCTAAAACTTCAAAATAATTTATAGCAAGGAAAACAAACATCATTTGCCTGCATAATAGTAAATATGTATATAATTCAACAATTTGTGTTACCAGCTACTGTAAATTTTGAGTTCATTATAGGTAAGCCTTACTGTAAATAAACGCACAGGGTGTAATGAAAATGTATAAAAAGAGTCTGACATTGCCGTACCTGATCAGCTGTTATTATAATTCTACCTGTTATCATTCCGTGTGGATTTCACCATTGCTTAAATTTTATTAATGAAAATTGGATAAATTGTTTAAATTTTATAAGTTAATTCAAGCAACAAAAACAAATAAAACGAAAAGAAGGAGTGCTTATTTACCTATTTATTTATACTATATACATTGTGAATAATGGAAAGTTTAGTATTAACTGAAGAAAATATTGTGTGTCATCTGCGTAAAAATCGTGCGAATAAAAGAGATTTGCAAATTGTAAAATTATTGGAGAACGTAGACAAACTTGGTTGTGATAGTAAGCACCAGCGATATAAAATTCTAGAAGAGCTGCTACAAATCCTTACAAATCGCAACGTAAACCCACAGGAAAGCACAGATGGTGCCATAATTTTTAGCTGCACCATATTGCTGACATGTTTGCAGGAGCAACATAAACTGCCCTGTTTAAATGAACCTCAGTTTGCTGATTTGTGGCAATGGCTTTTGGAGCAATATAAAAGTAATGAAAACAATATATCAAACATCTGCAGAATAATAATTGCCATGGGTAACCTATTTGCCTTGCATGCGGAAAATGCTATTGATAAATATTTCGTACACTTGCATCAAATATTAATGCAACATACTTCCTCCAACTGTGAAACTGAAATTCTCTTAAAAACTACTTTGCAATGTATGAATAAGATTTTAACTGCCTTGAAAGATATTAAACTTTCGGAAGGACAATGCGCGGCATGTGCTGAAGCAGGTGGCAAATTGCTGCAGTTGCATTACGGCGATGTAGAAGTGAAAATTAATAGTCCCAACATTTCAATTATAATTCTATGTTCTTTAGAAATATTACAAAAAATATTGATGTTTAATACGAACTTTGCTAAATTACAAACTGCTGAACTGTTGGGATTATCAAAAACTTATTTTCATTTTGGGGTAGATACAAGCGATATGTCAGCACTATTAAAGCCTCAAAAAGTTCATGTATCACAGCAAGCTCTCTACGATTCGGCTGAAGAAATTGAGACGGTAATAAATTCTGAAAAGGCACGCAGTTGTGGTGGTAAAATACCCAAGACAAGGAAACCGCGAACAGTAGTAAAAAATGACTGCAAAGCAAATAATCGTAGTCCTGAAATTGGAAGTGGCATGCTAGTATTTGATATGAAAACAAGTGACTCCGATATCTCAGAGCCAGAAAATGCAACAAATCGTATTTTATTCGAGCGCAGCAGAAATGCTAAAATACGCATGGCTTCTATACATTTAGTTGGATCAATTGCACGTATACTAGAACGTAAAACGCTTTTTGGCTATTGGCATGCATTGTTTCCAAGTGGAACAGGTATGTATAAAATGTTTTTGAATAATATAAATGACTATAAATAAAAATAAGAGGCGTATCATCTTCGGTATGCTCCTTAAAGAAATTCATATAAAAGTCCTGAGAAATGTTACAAGAAATGAAAATTTCTTGACTAATTAAAAGAAACCTATCTGGATAAAATGTATATATATCTTTTACTAATATGTATGTGTAACTTTTTGATTGGATCAAGAATCTTAAGCAACCGGCCTAAACTATCAGCCAACCCGGGCCCCATCGTTGTTTTTTTTTCAACTCACATAAATAAATCTATTTTAATATGATATTTTAAACTCTAAAATGAAATATAGCTGTTAAATATATAGTTAAATAATTTTTTTTAACCGAACAGATTTACATAACGGCCGTATTTGTTGAAACAAATAAAACCTCCACCTGTAAAATTACATACATAATCATACAAGTTAAGGTATTTTAAAATAAAATATATTTGTATAGCCGTGATGCTTTTCTTAGCATAAAATTTAATTAATTATTTCAGAAACATTTGCTCAATTCACAACCTATTGTGGGAGTCGTAGGTCGTACATGAGTTGTTGGTAATTTCAATGAAAACATTGCTTATAAAAAATTTTTACATAGAAATTACCAACAACGTTTGTACAATAGGTTGTGAATTGAGCAATTATTTGACCGAAATAATTATCCACTTTTAGGGTTCCGTACACCAAAGGTGAAAAGGAACCCTATTGTTTTCGCTACGCTGTCCGTCTGTCCGTCACACGGTATTTTCTCAGGAACCGTAAGAGCTACGGACCTGAAATTTGGACACAGTATGTAGAACCTTGGCCGCTACAACAACAAATACATGAGAATTAAAAATTAAAGGGTGTTCCAAAACGAGCAACGAAAAATGTTAAAATCCCATGTAATATACATAAAATTGTATGAACAATGTATATTGAAACTTGAAATTTGTAAAATTAGTTTATTTTTATACAGACTACAACAATTAGCACTAAAATTTAAAAAAATTAAAATTAAAGTGTGGTCCATCAGTTAATGCAATTTTGACTATGTAATTTTGACAATTTGCTATATCTTGGAAACCGTCAGAGAAATTGAAATTTTCAAAAACGGTAAAACTAAAAAAACCGAAAATTATAAAATCGCCAAACAAAAAAAAAATCGCCAAAAATTAAAAAAAAATCGCCAAAACGAAAAAAATCGGCAAAATTAAAAAAAATTCTAACAATAAAATAAATCGCCAAATTCGAAAAAATCGCCAAAATGAAAAAAACGCCAAAATGAAAAAAATCGAAAAAAATCGCCAAAACGTGAAAATGTCGCCAAAACTAAAAAAAAAATTAAATAAAAAAAAATCGAAAAAATTAAAAAAATCGCCAAAAATAAAAAAAAATCGCCAAAATGAAAAAACGCCAAAAACAGAAAAAAAATCGCCAAAACAAGAATATAAAGTGTCAAAACTAAAAAAAGAGCCAAATCTTAAAAAAATCGCCGAAACCGAAAAAACGCAAAAACCGCCAAAACAAAAAACCGAAAAGACCCCAAAAACAAAAAAAAATGCCAAAACTATATATTATATAGGATGAAGTTTGTATTAAATTGCATATCTAGTGTTCGTACGGAACCCTTCGTGCGCGAGTCAGAGTCGCACTTTACTGAATTTATTTTTTTTTTAATGTAACTAAAAAAATCATTGCTTGTTTATATGTATTTCCATATTGGCTCTTATCTGCAATAAAAGACGAACATTTTCTTGTTTAGGTTGAATTTCTGTATTGTGTATGAACAAGTGGGGCAATTTTTTCTGGAAATGGATTCCGCCGTAGTTCCAACAGTTCGCGTTGCTAATTCATTTTGCTACCGTTAAGAGAAAAATTAGCTGTTTTAGACATTATGGTTTGTGTCTCTGCTAGTTGAATTCGTATTAATCTTCATGTGACGTTAACCTTTTTCTTACATTTTTTGAGATATTCAGGCTTATTTATCATTAATAAAATTTCACATGGAAATTTCCGAACGAAACGATTGAGAAAATTTTTGACAATTTATGAAGAAAATTATTCACAAAGATTAGTCTGTTGGAAAAAGTGGACATACATATATAAGTTTTTAATTTTATTGGAATTGATGATACGAAATTGAAAGTCAGTTGAACGAAAAATTTGATTCGGAAATTTTCACATGTGGAATTCATGATAAGGCTGATTGTTTTTTTTTCTAGTTTTTTTAAGGTTAATTAATCTAGTCGTTTTTAGACATCAATGATCATCACACACATTAGTTTTGTAGGGGCGTGGCATTGCCCAGTTATGTAAACTGAATGTGTGAAGTTTCTTAAGTAATGGTTAAGTGGAAGCAATTGGAAAACAATATTATTTTTCTGTTCAATCAATAGTTCATGCGTGCTTCAAAAAAAATTAAATTTCGTGTACTGCCCATTTTTTGGCTTGCAAAGTGTTAAATAAATAAGTTTACATTATAATATTCCATTAATTGGATATTAATTTTTATATATTCTTTATACAGCCGATTCGATTGATAACTTGCTATACATTGGACAACATGATCCAAATTTACGATGCCGCACTGCAGCCTTACAAGTTTGTGCTATTCTACTTTACGGCTCGAAGGGTTATTTGCATCAGGCCGAAATAAACATTAAACGCTGTCCAACCACATTCATACCATTTTCAGTTAGTCTGGGCTATACCGTACTGGCCATTTACAAATCACTTAGCACAATCTTAACATCGGAATCTTCATTGCCCGTACTGACACAGGCACTGAAATGCCTGGCGGTTTTAGTTCAGTCATCACCCTTCAAGCAGTTTGAAAAGGGATTTGTGCAAAATTTTGTTAAAGATGTCAAGCCGTTAGTTTATCATCGTGATGCTGCCATTCAAGTGTCCGCTCTAATGGTAATGGAGTTTTTGGCGGCACTGCAGGAGACTAGCAGCGACATAGCGGAAGCTATAGGCGTGTCACAAGGGGCCATGGTGACGGCCATAACAAACAAACAATTAGTGGACGAGGACGAAGTAGATATTGTCGATATAGAAGAATTTGTGGATTCTGAAGAAGAAAATTTCGCATATCACTGTGATGAGGTGATGACAACGAGTAAAGAATTTTCCGCTGACAGTCAAAGTTTAGAGCAAACATATTGGCTGCTGAGACGCGTTTTGCATAATTTAAGTAAACAAGAGAAAACAGTTGCGAGCACCGTGCGCATTGAAAGTCTACAAGTTCTAAATGTAATGAGTTCAAATTTCATTATGATTAAACCGTATTTGACAAAAATAGCTGAAGTTTTGCTATATTGTTTAAAGGATTCGTTGCCGGATGTGCGCTTGTATGCGGCACGTTGTGTGGATGTGGCCGCCTACCAAATCAATCGTTATCTCTTAGAGAATGCTGCAAGTGCCGCCGAAGGTGACTTAAAGGAGTGCAATAAATTTTGGCTCACAATGATGCCATTTATTATGACGCATTTGCGCCGAGACTCAGAAGAAATGACAACGGTGAGAATTACTTTGTGTGATGCTGTATCAAATATTGGAGGGCTTATGTTCGAATATATGCCACACTCGAGCCAAATAAGCTTGTTAAGCTTTTTGTCGGGAGTTAGCGGCGACAGCTCGGAAGAGACTTTGGTGCGGGCGGCAGCTGCCAGAGCCTTGGCTGTATTCGCTATATATCCATCCTTGCGCAGTGACTTGGTTTTCATAGAAAATACAGCCGAGTTGACTTTAAGTCTGGTTAAAGATGGTAATTTATTGGTAAGAGTAAAGAGTTTTTGGGCTTTGGGTAACATAAGTGATGCTCTGATAGGCAAAGGCACGGAAGTGGCACAATTGAGACAAGAAAAAATTTCCAATGATTTGCTATATCGTCTTATAGTGTCAGCTACGACGGCTTGCAGTGATAATGACAAGGTGCGCTGTAATGCGGTGCGTACTTTGGGAAACTTATTGCGTCTATTAAGCAATGAACACTTGACCAATGTCAACAGCAAGTTGAATTGGCGTGACTTATTTGCTAAAGCCATCTGCAAGTTAAGCGATTGCCTACGTTCAGCAGGCAACGCCAAAGTCAAATGGAATACCTGTTATGCCATCACCAATTTAATGCGCAATCCCACTATATACCAAGTCAGCGATTTAAATTGGCAGACAACGCTATTTTCGTCGCTATGTCATGTCATAGTGCATCATGCAAACTTTAAGGTGCGTATTAATGCCTCAGCAGCTATAACAAATATTATGGAGAGAGCACACTTCGGTTCACATTACGAAAAGTTTTGGTCATCTGTGCTGGAAGCCATCGAGCAGTCATATAATTTGGATAATTTCCATGAATACAATCACCGCGATAGTCTGCAGGAGCAATTGTGCTTGGCTCTTGCGCATATTATGGGACTTGCCGTTAATGAGGATTTGCCGCTGTTAAAGAAACATATTGTGCCACGTGCAGAAATTATACGCCATACTTGGCAACGCGTAATAAATCGTATGGTGCCCGAAAAAGCGGCACCACTTTTAGCCTGTCCAGTAGTTTTGTTAGAACGCGGCAAATGCAATGAGGAATTTTTATCTTTGGAACAAAAGAAAATTTTAGATTTTCTTATACAAATATTTAGCGCAGAAGAATAAATTTTTTTTAATAACAAAAGTTGGTAATTTTGTGTATTTATTAATTAATTAAATTAATGAAAATTATTATTTATTTATTCAGTAAAATATTCTTTTATTAAAAATACTTTGAAATCGATTATTTTGAGGAGTTAGCTGGATTCTAGGGAACCTTTAACCAAAAATTTCTTAGAACAACTAGAGATATTATGTTATAAACTTTCATTTAAACAAATGAGAAGTTCAACTAATATCGGAGTTGAAAGAAGTCAATAATCAACAATATTATTTTCTTATTTTAAGCGCATTATTCACGGTCAAAATGCATGAACTGCATTATAATAATATTAGTGAAATTTTGTTTGTATGTGTCACACCGACCATGTTTGAAGCAAAATCTAAATTTTTTGATTTTTGCTCATGCATGCATGCATGCAACACAAACATAAGAAGATAAACTACTCAAAGCATTGGGTTATACAAAGAACTGTCAATTTCTATACGTAAAAAGTTTTTGTATGTAGTTTGACAATTGCATTACAATTAGCTTGTAGCAAGATCACATGAAAAAATTAACGATTTTTGCGTATAAAATAATTTTGTTAGCCCTCTTGCGCAATTTCATCGTGCCGAATTTCAAAAAAAAAATACTCGTTCGTTTGCGAGATATTTAGTTTTTTAACTTTTCTTTTTACGGTGGCAACTCTAAAAATTTCCACTATTACAAAAATCAAAACACCCAGCTCTGCGTGCTCATGAAAAACTCTTAATTGCCAAATTCCAGGAATATCGATCCAAAACTTTGGCTGAAATTAATTTTGGCCTAAAAAGTAGCTCTAATTACCCAATGTGCATTGGCTGATTTTTGTATGTAATGAAAATACATAAATGTAAAAAACAACAACAACAAGAAGA
Organism: Tachina grossa; assembly: GCA_949987645.1. Taxonomy (NCBI): domain Eukaryota; kingdom Metazoa; phylum Arthropoda; class Insecta; order Diptera; family Tachinidae; genus Tachina; species Tachina grossa. The sequence continues at coordinate 22,837,656 of OX465277.1, read as the reverse complement.
GAGTGTTGCCATACAAGTATTTTTTAGCGGGTGTTGTCAAGTTGATGATTAGTGTTTTTTTTTTTTTTTTTTGGAATTGTTACAGTTTGAGCTTAGCATTTGTTTTAACGCACTAATAAATCCAAATTATTATTTTACTTATTCACTAAAATAATTTTTTTTATTAAAAATACTTTGAATAATTTTGTATATTGTTTATTTTATTTTAACAGTTTTGGCAATAAAATATTTGGTAATTCTTATATGTACTTACATATGTATGTACGTTTGTATGTAATGCATTAAACACATAGACCACAGCAGGCTACATGGCTACACGACTACAAATGTTGCCTGGTAGCCAGCTACTTAATCGTTTTGAAGACGGCAGCGACACCATAAATATATATTCAGTGTTTTTTTTTTGCTAATTTTCGTATTTTCGCGAATTTTTGCAATTTTTCGCAAATTGTCGATTTTTCGCTTTGCAAAAATATAATTACTTATTTAATTAACATTAAAATTGTGTAACTTTCTTTTTATTTTGCAATAAAAAATATTTCTTGGTAATAATTTGTTTAACATATTTTGCTATACTGTTAACACTGTTTTTGGTTTGTAGCCATAAAAAATAGAAATTAGTTTAATTTGACTTCAACGACAAATGTAGCACGAACAGCAACCTGTAGCCTGTTGCCTTCAAAATAATAATTTTCATATAAACATGTGTATTCTATTTTTGACATTTTGTAGCCGGTAGCTTGCTGTGGTGAATGTGTTTACTGCTTAATAGAATGAAAACTATTTTTTATTTCTTTACTAATTTATTATTTTTCACTTAATATTTATGTAAATCGTCCTACTTCACATATAGAAATTGGGGAATTTTTGCTATTGAACACGAAAAATCTCAAGGTTGGTTTCTTTCAAAAAAAATTGGTGGTTACATTTGATACTGGATGTAAATATGTATATATATTTATGTTTGTATGTATAGAGAAATCATACGTTTTATACAAACTGGCTTTGCTTGTTAAACGTTAAAATTTTAGTATAAAAATATACTTTAATTACGTAGTAAGTATATGTATGTGTAGGTGGTACAATGATCTATGCTGGAAAATTTGAAAATAAAAATAATAACTATGATTTAAATATTCATTCTTATTGCATCCACCAAACGTACATTCTCGTTTCTTTTAAACAACTATTCTTAAATGTACAAGCACCTTTCTTATTTAATTTACATATATATACGTACTATAGGTCTGCACAGATATACCTGTTTGCACCAGTTTTGCCTGTGTTGGTTCTGGTATGTACAGATATTCAGCGTTTCTGTCACTCGCCGTGTTTTAGACTCGATGATTTTTCTTGAATCAAGTATGAGTTTATTGGAGAGAGAGAGAGAGAGATAGAGAGAGGAAAGAAGAGGGGTACAGATTTGCTTGTACCGATAAGTTATGACTAGTACAGTGTCCCGCAAAATAAAATATGTTTGTATTGGTGAGAAAAATTAGAGTAAAATATACTTGCACTTGAAGAAAAGTTTTGTAATATAGAATACATGATGTGGCTATTAGTTGTTTGAATTTATTTTCGTAAATAAGCAATTTACTAAAAACTTAAATAAAAAGTAAAAATTTAATAACCATTCAATAATTTAGTGTATAAATTAAAAAATTAAATTTATTCACAGCTCTGTTGATACTATTACAATGCCTTTTTAAACTATTTTCCCCATTATTTTTAAATATTTCATAACATAAAATTCATTGCATATTGCCAAAAGCATTTTTAATCACGAAATATTTCCTAGTTTCAATAATTATATTATCAATTTTTTGTCTGTAGAAATTTATTAAATTTGAACTTTAATTTCGTTCCGTGTGCTCAAAAAAACTAAACAAAAAACCAGGAAAATATTAATACATGCGTGCACAACTTAATTCGCCGTTTGCTCAGTGACGACTAAATGAAAGAGCATAAGCATGTATGAGATTTTCATCCGCACAATTGTGCTATGGCTGCGGGTTACTGGACTAGTAACAAAACGCTGAATACCATATGTATTTGAACATGCCAGAACCAACACTCGTAAAACTGGTGCTAACAGGTATATCTGTGCAGACCTATAATACGTGCATATGAAACGGAAGCCAAATTTGAAGTAGTTGGTATACATGTTAAATAAATAATTAAATTCGGTTTACAAAATCCCTATAACTAAATATAATTCAGAAGTTTTTTATTACCTACATACATGTAAATACATATGTATGTATGTCTGTCTGTCTTTCAAAATAAAACTAAAATAAAATACTTAATAGATATTTACTTAATTGATATATTAAGTAAAATTTAGCACTAAAATATTTCGTCATGAGTTATGCTAGTAAATTCTAAGGGTGGGTACAAGTTGACTAAAATGGCATAATAATGTAGTCCTGATGCCAATACTACAAATAAATGCCATATGGCATGAGCCATGGGTATAATGCCATCAGATTTGAAAAAACATATTCCCATTATATAGAAGAAGCCACCCATTTTCAATTCAGTCATGCCGCGGAACTCATGGCCAGTAATACAAACAACTAGAGCCGGACCCACACCCATCAAGATGTAAAAACAAGTCTCTAAGCATTTGAAACGCTCGTGGAATACCTAAAAAAAACAAATAAAAATAAATTATTTAAATTTACAGCCTTTCCCACTATGTCCACAGAAAATGTTCGATCCTTTAGAAAACAAAAACGAATTTTTCTTATTGTAATGTTGTTTTGTCGATCGATCGGCCGTTTTCTGTCGACATAGTGGGACATGCCGTTAAAAAATTAACTAAGCATTACAAGTATCAGTTTTTGAGTGAGAGATTAAATTTAATTTTAATTTAATTCAAAATTTGTTTATTTTTAATATTGCCATACTTAAAATCCAAAGATGGCAATTGCCCACTTTAGCAAATATTAGTGATCTCACCCACTTTTCTAAATGCAAGATGTCACCACTTTCAGAGCTCAAAGTGTGTGTCAAATAGAAGCTCATGAAATATAATATTAAGTTTTAACGGGCATAGACATCCCCACAAAATTATTCCATTTCAAGACTTCAAACTGTTTGCAAAGTTTCGTGGAGATAAATGCAATATCATGTCATTTCAAGAGACCAAACTGTTAGAATAATTTCGTGGGGATCGGGTCCCCGCCTACTTTTTTAATTGCAATATCATGTCATCTCAAGAGTTGAAACAATTTGCGAAGTTTCTTGGTCATCGGATAAGTAGAAATGCATATAACTTAATAGTAAACTTGTAAAAGGCGTATACCCGCCCACTTTTTAAAATAGGCGGAAAGAGCCCATTTTTACTATTTTCCAAGTTTTTTAGGGATCGGATAACTAGAGCCCAAACTGTTTGCGAAGTTTCGTGAGGTTCGGATAAGTAGAAGTGCATAAAATCTGATATTATACTTCTAACAGGCGTGTTCCCGCCCACATTTTAATATTGATCATCATGTCAATTCAATAGCGAAGTTTCGTGAGGATCGGATAGGAGTGCATAAAATTTGATATTAAACTTTAATAACATTTGTTAAATATAATACGGTGCAATTTTTAGAACTCAGGCTGTGTGTCAACTTTCTTAAGAATAGCTTAAGTAGAAACAAGTAAAATAATAATAATATTAAATTCGAATGGGCGTAGCTCCGCCCATTCATTTCATGAAGTTTGAGATTGTGTCGTTACGAAAGGCCAAGGTGTAGCTAAGTTTTCTACCGATCCGATAAGTAAGAAATACATTACATGAAAGGAAAAAAATTAATGGGCGTGTTCCTGCCCACTTTTTTTATCAAAGATTACGAAATTGTCAAGTAAAACATACATAAAAAATACAGCTGTATTTGTATGTAATTTCTCAGGTGACAGACGGATGAATTGATAACCTTTTCCTTTTTCGAAGTCGGTTTAAAAGTACATATCGTCACCTAAAATCCAAAAGGCCGTAACAACCAAAAAATTCAAAATAGACTGTTTGATTGATTATGATGTGATTAACCAAAATACATATTTTCCTAAAATTTTACCCACATATGTTCAAAAATACCGATTTTATTCATTATTCAATTTGGCACCTAACATATAAATAGTATTAAATTTATGAAGTTTTTTGCTTCTTCTGTAAAATAGTAAAAAGTGTACTTACGGCCTTTTGGATTTTAGGTGACGATATGTATATCTACCTGCTGATAGGCGATTCCAATGGCTGCCATTAACCAAATTATCCATTCCAAGCAGCTTAATACAATAGAGTGATCGGGATTTTCCAACAAAAGCCAAGGAAAATAAGATGCTGCTATAAATATGTATATCATAGCTCGATCACATCGATGTAAAGCATTTTTAATTCCACTAGAATGAAATTTAGAAATTATACAAATCAAGCAAATCAATTTTAAGTAATTTTTTCGACTAAATAATAACTAAATACATACCCCCATATTTACAAAAAAATAAAATTAATTTGAAATTCATTTTAGGAAAATTTTGTATGGAAAATTTTAAATAAAATACATTTCAAATTCGTTTCAAATTTTATGAATATGGGGGATAACATACATACGTATATGGTGTATCGAACCATAACAGCTAACAAAACTTAAGCGACTAATTTTCGAAATAAATTTTTATTAGGTTTAAAATTAAAATTCAATTTTTATTAATATATAATAATGATAATAATAAAAGCGACATACATATATTTTGAACTTCGTTAAACCTAACTTACGGTTAAGGTTCATGTTATTTTCAAACCATACATTTTGAAAAGGGCCGTAATAGGTTGTAATAATGGACCTTAGTCGTACAATTTTTAGAATACAGTTCATTTAAATGGAATCGATTTACAAAACAGGGCCTTAATATATTGAACAGTATATGTATTGTTATCCATTAACTTACTTATGGTCCGTACAATAACACGAACAATGAAAACAGGATGACACTATAAACAGCAAAGTCAAAGAACTGCCATATACCCAGGATACCAAATACTGACTAGTTGACTTTGAACGCTCCAGCAGTTTATATTGACACAACAATGAGGGTATTATCCAGACGCCATGTGTTAAAACGTTTGCCAACTGCTCAATCTTTAAAATAAATTTTGTACAAATTATTATGCGAAAAGATTTCTTTTGAATTTTCAACAGTAACTTACCTCCGTCGGTTTGTAAGCACAGCCAGGTTTAGCCTTTTCATTCTTCCATTTGATATTTTTCAATTGTAATTTAATTGTTAAATTAGATTTGATCCATGACTTCCAGAAGTTTGTTAGTAAATTGTCTAAAAATGAGTATTTATTTTGTACTTCTTGTATAACGCTTGTCATGGTGGAAACGGTTTTTTTTTTGTTTCTTCTTCTATGGAGTTAACCCTCTTATTATTTATTGACAATGCGAGAAGACTGCGTGAGTTCTGTCAATTGTAAAAGAACAGAAAATATAAATATGAACAACTTATAACAATAGATAATATTTTATCACTCTTAAAAGAAAGAATAGTAGCATAAATTAATTTTGCATACATACTTATACTAAGATCGTTTAATTATGTAAAAACGCTATAACTTAAAAATCTCGAATTTGCAGATTGTAACTCAGAATCAATCTTCAGCCATTATTTTTTTCATTTTGTGTAAACATTTTTTTAAATAACTTTTAAACTTTCTACTTTTCTTTAAAGGTGTGTGTAAATTGAAAACTTTATTGTACTTAACAAGTGTTTATTAACATGAAAACTCAAACATTTTCATATGTTTATCAATTATATTTTCAATGAACGTTCAAATATCACACTTCACAAGGTTTTAACCGTCAAATTATATTCAGACTAAAGTAAATTTAACAAATCTATAACAAACTCTCATGTTTCGTCTGCAAATCTTGTTTATCGCAAAACACTAGTGCTCTTATTAATAACAGCACCGATAACATGAAGTATTATTAAACCTTTATTAGGGTGATCGCTACAGTTTTCATTCGGGCTTTCTGGATTTATAGTTGTTGCGTGTTGTTTACGCCATACGTAAGTGAAAGAAAGGTTTGTGGTAATTTAAGCACAAATTAAAGTGAAATTTTGGATTTGGATGTTCGAAATTTCATGAAAAAAATCAACAGAAAACAAAAAATAAAACACCACAGAATCTAAATAAAAAAATAATTCAAAACCGAACATTCGAATAAACAAGAAAAAAAGAAAATTAAATTAAAAAAATTAATATACACTAAAATAAATTCATCCACTAAAAAAATGCTAGAGAAAAATATTTTTCTTAAAAAATAAGCTTTTAAATTTTTAGAGAATTTTCGTAACAAATATATATTGGATTTAAAAAAAAAACTCAAAAAGCAACATTGAATAGAAATATAAAAACTTTAGTTTCAATTCACCGGAATAGAAAAACAAATGAACGAAATTGGAAATTTCCCCGCTGAGTAGATAGCTTTATAAATTCTTTTTAATTGAAAAAAAAAAACAATCTAAAACGTATTTATTAACAAACATTTAACAAAATATTATACTTTTGACAAACAAAAACTATATAAGAAAACTTTTTACATTTTTTTTTTATCCAAACAGATTTAAAATTCATTCTGGGCCAACATAATCAATATTTTGCCAAATGTTTTATAGAACGCTTAACATATAACTTGATCGAATGAAAACAAAAATACAAATTCTAAATATAAAATTTGAAATATAAAAATCGAAGTTTCAATTAACCGAAAAAAGAATAAAATTAATGCAAACAAAAATACAAATTCTAAATATAAAATTCGAAACATAAAAATCTAAAATCACCTAAGAAGGAACAAAAATTAATGCAAACAAAAATACAAATTTTAAATATAAAATTCGAAACATAAGAATTTAATATTCAATTCACCGAAAAAGGAAAAAATAATGAAAACAAAAATACAAATTTTAAATATAAAATTCGAAATATAAAAATCTAACATTCAATTCACCTAAAAAGGAAAAAAAATTAATGCAAGCAAAAATAAAAATTCGAAATATAAAATTCCATCAATTCACCTAAAAAGGCAAAAAATTAATGCAAACAAACATAAAAATCGAAATATAAAAATCACCGAAAAAGAAAAAAATTGAAAATTCGCCTGCACAGTAGATACAAATTTTTTTCTTACTTTACGAAAATTGATATTCATTAACAAACATTTAGCACCTATTTTCACAAGGCAATCAGTCGACTCGTCTAGAAATTTTGTATAAAAATCACTCAAAAACAGTTAGTACTTTTCATAAAAATTTTCGACTCAAAATATCAAAATTTCGACACACAATAATTCTCTAAAAAACTTTTCTTAAAAAAAATTGTTTATCAAAAAAAAAAAAAAAAAAAAAATTAAATTCATTCTCTGAACCCTTCATGTTCAATATGAATTTCAATGAGCAAAGCGCCAACATCCTCAATATTTGGCCTTTTTAGAGAATTGTTTTATAGAATGCTAAACAACGGAACGTCTATAATGAAAAAAAAATTTGCTTTGCGTTTTGATGTGTTTTATAAAATAGCGACTTTGGACTTTAAAAAAATTCTTACGTTAAAAAAAACTCAAATTAATTATTTGTTCTGATGAATTTATATTTATCATGTCAAAATCTAACTGAATAAGCAAATATACAAACAATTTGATTTTAAAAACGTGATCTTTATGAAATCAAAAAAATAATATTTTTTGTTTGAAAGAGATCCTAGAAATGATTTGATTTTTCGAAAGCAATAGGTTTTTTGTTAATTCCAAATCTATCACCCTAATCGTTGTTGATTGTATAAACCACTTTTTTTACAGGCGTTTGATAATCTACTTGTTCTCTTTTTTATAAATGCATTTATTATTGTTGTAATCCAAATAAGTACATACATACATACACACACGTACATAGCGCACAATGCAATAAATAAGTGCATGTCTTTATTAATTTCTGTAAATAGCGTGTTTATGATTAAAGTATGTAACAGACGTACACGTACATACATACATACAAGAATAGATAAATATGTACATACATATCGCACATTTACTTCAATAGCGGCATAACTCAAAAAATATATATACAAAAAATGTACATACATACATATACCATTATATGTACATACATATACCATTATATAGAAAGGCCCTAACTCATTATTTTTTTGAAATCGATATTTTTGTATATTTCGATACAAGAAAAATCCAAAAATCTCAAACAAATAACGAATAAATAAAATGAGATAATTTTTTTTATTACAGGTAATTTTTATAGAGTTATCGTAATAAATATTTTTGATTTATTAAATGAATTTCCATAGATTTCAGGTAGAAAAGATTTTAGTAATTTTTTTAAAGTTTACAAATTAACATGCCATTCATTCTCTTTGGCCTAATTTAGGTAAACTATTCTCTTTCTGACTAATTTCTAAATATTCTTTTATAAAATCTTCAGTTCCATATATGTACATACTTAAATAAGTGCAAACACATGTACATAGATTTGACATACATACATATGTATGTATGTATGTATAAATACCAGAAATTAAATTATTTCGGGATTCAAAAGGTAGTCTTAAGTTAAGTGTCCTAATGTTTTAAAATTTTTGTTAAAAAAAATCATAAGCAAAAACAATTATAATAAAATAATTGAATACATTATGACACTTAAGACTACCGTTTGAACACCCCAATTATTTACATATACATATGTATAAGCATACCCTCAATAATTTATTTTTTAAATCCAAATTAATCCACCCTGTGTTCACTTCTTGGGTTAAAAACAAAACGTGTTAGGAACAAACACACACTACGATTTTATATATACAATATATGTATATGACGATATGTAAGTCACCTAAGATGCAAAAGGCCATAAATGCCAAAATTGTTTAAAACTAACGATTTTATTAACGAAATTAAAAAGGCCTTAACTACATTGTCAACAACAACGTAAACTAAAAAAGTGATTAAAAAAATCCGTAAATACCATAAGGAAAAAAGGAGTATTGTTTCCTTTAATTGAATCACATTCGCATTGGTTTCTAACCTTAAGGTCAATCAATTGATGCTAAAATTTTGCTAAAAGAAATAAACAGTCTGAATAAGAAGTGCAGTTACGTCCTTTTGGATTTTAGGTGACGACATGCATGTTTGTATGTGCTTTTGATAACGCAGAAAGTTCAAATGCTTTAAAAGTTATTAGCGTCCAAGTTACAACAAAAAATATGTACCTTATAGTACATACATACATACATACATAAATTGAATTTAATCTCTATCTCATAATAAGACTTTTGGTAAAGATTTAAAATAACCTCAGGAACATTTATTCTAATCTAATTATGAACACTAGGCACTAATAAATGTACTAAAATATACTAATTTTCTTTAATATTGGTCTTAATAAAGTTATTAAAAGGGATCTACTCTGCATTTCGAAACGAAAGAAAAGGCTTTAGAATTTTCGTGTTATATTAACATTAAAATTCGAATGCATTTACTTTCTGTAATTTGGCTTACAAATTTCACGAAATGTGTTAGAGAGGGCCACTTAGTGCCACAGAAAAAAATCACAATGAATATTTATGCCTGTGTGTTTTCCAAATGTCTCACTCACAGATAGTGTCCTGAAAAACTTTTCCGTACATAACTGAACCAACTGATATCTAAAAAGCGCGCATTTGACGTGTTTCTGAAATAAACAATTCAATTAAAAAAGACAATTAGTAAGTTGTATATTACGGGTACGTTAAGATAAAAGGTTTTAGCACCATAAAGTGGCGCCCAAAATAAATTTATGTTCCTTTCTTCGATTAAGTACTAAAACCAACTGTAAAAAACTGCAACCTTTGAATTTGTAAATATGCATGTACTATGTATGTATGTACATACACAAAATTAAGCCAATTTGCTAGTAACATTTGTATGTACATAATACATTTATTGGTCGAGACATTAATCCATTCTCTTATATACAGAAACAAGGCTTCCTTTTGTGCAAATATATACAGACATATGTACGTTGTAAAAGTGCAAAGCTGTATGTACATACGTTTTGTCAGTTCTGATTATACATATTTACAAATATGTAATAATATACTTTACGTTTTAATTCACCTGTTTCCATTGATAACTTTTAATTTTTATGCCACATACTATATGTGCATATTATAAAATTTTGTTCGCGTCATGTTGAATAACAAACTTGTGTTATTTTTACCACAGGCTAATTTTTACAATTGATTTATGTAAATTCTATCAATTGATTAAAAACAAAACAACTATAATGTGTAACGAAGAGGGTCAAACTCGCAGGTGGTCGCACGAGTACAGCATAGTTTATCATTATGCCGCATGTTTTCAAACTTCATATGGAAAATGTAAATAAATAATTTTTCATATATAGCTTTTGACAGCAGTATAGAGAGAGAAGCAATCAATACATTTTCACTGCCATCAAAAGTGCACTCTGTTTTAATATAATACAGGCATGGAAAAGTTAGTACCTATTCTTTTTTCTGGTACAATGTACCTAAAATATATGAAAATAAGTATTTATTTGACATTATTTTACTAAAATTAATGAATTACAGTCAAAATTTAAAAAACAAGATATGCTTAAGCTCTCAAAGACGAACGAGACTTTAAACACATAGGTGTGAACATAGTAACCCTGCGTTTACACATGCAAGTTCCTTGCATGCAAGCTCTGTGTACGTATTATCAACGAAAATTTCGCACAAATGCCCGACTGTCTTGCAACTTGCATGTTTGCCTTTTAGTGCAAAGTTGTCCATAACATAAAAAATTTTAATTTTAAGGGAACCAGATAGTGTTGAACTTTATTCGTATTGTTTCAATGTTATTTATGTCTAAAAAAATTAATAAACTGCTCGATTTATGAATATTTAAGAAAAAAAATTATTAAATTAGCTTTTAAATGTATTTAAAATGAGTAAAACTCACTTAACACTACACTGAAATCCAGTTAATTTGTGCTAAACTATTAATAGGGCAACACTGTTAGCTAACTTTCCATTTACTTGCTACAAACTCAACAAGTCACTATCTTGTAAAATTCCTTGGCAGTTAAGTTGGAAGCAGGCTGCAAGTGCCGAAAGTGTAGATGTGTTAGTAAAAGAGTTTGAGTGTATTGAGTTTTTTCGAACTTGCACTTGCACGTGTAAGCCCTAGGTAAAGGTTTTGTTTTTATGTAGAGGTTAAAATGCATTTTCCATTCCTGTTATAACAGAATTATAACACTTAAATTCAGTGCTGACAACTTTTGCATCACAACCTCATTTAGCTTTAGTACCGTTATAATTACACAGAAGTGAATTGATAGAGATGTAAAGCAATTTTGTAAGATTTTAAGTAAAAGTTTTGTTAAAAAATGTAATATCCTATTAAAATATGTGTATGTATGTAGATATTTCAAAGATTATCGTGCGAAAAACAAAAGTTTATTTGGTATAGCATAAAAAAGTGGCCAAGTAATAAAGTGGTGTGTAGTGCAAAGTTAAAATAGGCAATTATCCTTTCTTCCTGTGTTCCTGGCATTAAAGCAATATAAATTAATTAACATTTAATCAGTACCAAGAGAAGACATCATCAATTTTCATAATCTGCTATCATTAAAAGAAGTGTTTCTACATTTACACCAAAAAAATGGCGTCCGCTCAGCACTGTTGGGTTCAGTTTTTTCAAGCGGACGTTTGGAGCAGGTAAGTGGACATACAATAGTAAATGATAACAAACACCTGATGCATCTCTATATCTTGGAATGGTTATAACACTGCTTTAAGTTGTGGCAGTTAAATTTCTGAAACTCTACAAGTGGCAAAAGACATCTCAGTAGAAATGCCTCTCAGAATATGGCTGCTGCCATTAATGCATACAAATTTTCAATAAAACGCAATATGTAGTACGTGATGCGGTATTTCCATATAGTTACATACATTTGTAAAGTACATAAAAAATTAGTGGTCCATGCATATGTAAATTCCTATGCACATTTAGGCTGGGTCATTTGTTCGTGTGAGAAAAAAAGCAAAAGGCGTCTATCAAAAACGAAATCTATATAACATTCTAAGAAAACTTCCCTAAGAAACTAGGGGTCTAAAATCAAAAACTAGCTCCCGCCGAGAGGCATCAAAATTCAAGCTTTTCGTTGGGTAAAAGCATGTATTACCAAGTAACAAAAGTAACATTTTGAATATTTCCGCTTCGGATTTTGATAGATTTTGGTAGGAATGATGCCTCCGGCATAACTACCGTTCGTGCAAAATCTTGAATCATAAAACGTTCTAGTTTCCGAAATACATATAACGATTTTAAAATGGAAAATTTTCTATAGTAGGACCAAATTTACATAGTTAATTAGACCCACATAAAATTTGTTATTTAGCTGGCTATAATTTTGAAAGTACAAAATTTTCGCACGATAGGCCTATACTGGCTTATGTGTATGTCCCCGGATATTAGCGTAATGGCTTTTCAAAGTGCGAAGGTATTTTTAGAAAGAAAGTTGTATTTAGTTTATAAACCCTTTTTTTTTTGCCAATTATAAGCCTTTATTTGTAAATTAAACCATAAGCTGATGAAATTGATTAGTTTTTTTTAATTAACATTTGATAATTATTAGTAAAAATAAAATTAAAAGTGAACGTTTCGTTAATTATTCCTGTCCTGTTATCGGCCGCGTTATTGGACGAAACCCCTAAATTATGCTCAGGTGTATGAAAGATAAGCAAAATGTATCGACAAACTACAAAGGAAGAACTGTAACAGTTTTAACACCGGCAGAAACGAGAAAAGCTAGCATAATTGCATCGAACTCAATCCTTTGGGTATCAAAAGTTAGATCGGAAGCTGGACTACAAGCAAATCATAAGCTGTGAACACTTACAGTTGCGAAAATACACTTTTTGCTTTGTCAAGAAAGAATTTGTTTTGTAATTTTAATTTAACACTCTGTGGTAGAAGTATACTAATGAGTTGCTTAAGCAGCAACGAAATGTACCGATACGTGCTTGACCAACTTCAAACAAACTTTTTTTTAAATTCTTCAAGATATTTTATGATTCTTGGAAAATTTTGATATGTGGGTATGTAATTTTTTTTGAAGACAAATTAAAGAAAACCTCTTGGAAGAAATAGTTTTTACCTAAAATACTCCTGCCCTTTAAGCAAGAATGTGGGAAATACCCAACAAAATATTTGATTGAAAGTGAATATTATTAAACCTCGACTAAAAAAATGGTGTTGTAAGTTTGTAGTGTGTGTCTGTGTTTCTGTTTGTCTGTTCGTGTCCACGTACAGACCAAACGGCTGGACCGATTTTGATTTAGTTTTTTTCTGTTGGAAAGGTTACTTGATCGACAGGCTTCTTAGCTAAGAAAAACGGTTCAGCCGTTTAGAAGATATCACATCTTTTCTATATTAACTAATTTGCATTTAAACAAACATTGTTTTGTGTTTTAACTAGTTGCAAAAGGAAAATATAATTATTGATTATTATATTTTTCTTAACATCGCATCCAATTTGCTGATTTGGAATTGTAAAAGAGAACTACTTGCAATCATAATCCTTTGAAAAGATCGTTAGAAATTATACAAATTTGGACTACTTTCGGATCACAAGTTATCAAGGGCGTGGTTATAAATTTTTCTTCTGGGGGTTGGGGGGGGGGGCGGATTATGACTAATGATTTTCCTAAGTAATATTAAAATTAATAATTAAATGCAATTTTTAATAATTCATTTTCATGACTTCTATTTTATCTATTCTTCTATTTTTTTTTATCTATTTTGTATACATAATTTTTTTATTATAAATTTTTTATTTTGCTAATTAATATTTATTTGCATAAGTCTGTATACGTTTTTGAGTTGAAACCTGTGCAATTTGTAATGTTAAAAAATTGGAATTTTTTGTTCAAAAATGTACTATCACTGTTTTTCTGTATAAAATAAAAGTTTCCTTGAATCAATTTTTTTTTTTGTAAAACATTTTGGATTTCCAAACTATGTAAGTGGCTGTTTGTTTGCATATCGTTGTGGCCACTTGTTTTAACAAACTGCAGCTGTAAGCAATTGAATTTTTTCAAGCCATCAATAAACTTCTTTTTGCTTATCACTAATTACAATACAAGTACGAGTACATAGTATTTGTTTAACCCTGCTGCCGAAAATATTTACATTATTCTTGAAATTGGCTTTCAAGGTCTGCTGTTGTATAAAATCATCATGCCTTGATCTTAATGCAGGACCACGAACTATAATTATTATGAGCACTTCTTATTTGTTTACATACATATGTACTTATATTGTAAATATAAGAAAAAAAAACTACTTTAAATTATGTTGTTTATCACGAAAGAAATATACATATGTAAACCGCACAAAGCACATTACATTCCGTTTCTTGTTGTACAAACTCGTACAATTATTTTACTTTAAAAATAAATAATAATATGCATAGATATGTATTTCAAATCTGGAGTAAAATCAGATTGTAAGTGTGCATATTTATTACAGTTGATGCATTTAAAAAAAACTGCTGAAAATAATTGGTAAAAAACAATCATACCTATTCGTATCATCTTTAATGATTCCAACAGTGATTCCAACGCATAATCGGACTAGAGTTTGATTGTTGCAAATCTGTTCTAAATAAAAATAAAATTAGTTAAGGCATTGTTTTTAACCGACTTCAAACAATAAAGGAGGTTATCAATTCGTCTCTATAGTTTTTGCGGTGTAAAGATTTAAAGATTTTTTTTGTTTTAGAAGGTATAGCTTCCCATTGGTACCATTAAAAAAATTAATTTAATTGATATATTTAATTTGGTATATTTCACGTGGTTCTACTTAACCGATTCTTACGAAACTTACCACATAAATTGATCTTACGGCTCTCGAGAAAACAGCCTGTGACGGACATCGTAGCGAAAACAATAGGCTTTTGCACCTTTGTTGTACGGAACCCTAAAATCGATAGGATACGATAATTGTATCGCTATAATAATTCAGTAACTTTTTGTGAACCGAAAATCGTAATATTTATCGATATATTATTATGATTATAGTTTTTTTTTATGATTTTAGTTTTTTCACTTCAACCAAAAAATCGATAAATTTTCGTTATATTTATTATAGCGATACGATTATGGTAATAAAAATTACTGAATCCAGGTACAGGGGCGGGGTGTGATATTATTTTTCTGGTAGGTACTCGTATTATCAAGTATGTACAACAACAATCTGGGGATCAATCGATTTCAAATTTATAAACGGATTTAGAAAGAAGAGACTTTAGCCTGTTTTAATTTTAATCTATATCATATTGAGACCCTTACATTGTACTTTGAACATGTCGGCATTTGGGTTTGTCTTCGTCATAATAATCTATCCACACGCTATGTAACCTCTAGGTCCTCACACTTCCGGATTATTTCCTTTTGAGCATTACATACGCTATAAGGCCAAATAGACAGTTTGTTGAATTCAAGCATTAAAGCATCATTAACATCTTTAACTTCAAAATCTCTCCATTTCCAACCACGTTTGTGAAGATACATTTAAAACCCAACCAACTGCATTAACAGAGTTCTGTTATCATAATAATAGACTTCTGTTAGACATGCATATACATATTACAAATAGACCACATTTTATAAACGATCGGATCTAAAAAAAAAAAATAGAGCTTATGGAATACTCTATACTTTTTGTAAAAAAAGGGAAAAAATTATTAAAAAAGGTGTTACCATATATAAAAAATTTTAGGTTTTTTCAAGAATAATTTAAAATTCCAGGAGAAGATAGATACATGGGCGGATAGAAATGTCTGGAGTTTGCGTGTTTTATGCCCTTTTATGTAATGCTATATCCCAAACCCTTAACATCTGTGTTTTTCAGAAAATTTTGTGAATTTTCAAATTTGGATTTTCATTAAAGGATGAATTCCTGAAAAACAGTGGTACATGGGCGCCTAGGAATGTATTGAATTTATGTATTTTATGACCTTTTATGAAATGCAAATGGCCCAAACCCTTAACATTTACATTTTTCAGGACATTTTTAGATTTTTCGTGAATTTTCTAATTTGGATTTTCATTAAAGGATGAATTTGTGTATTTTGTGCCCTTGTATGAAGTGTAATAGCCCAAACTTTAAAATTTAGATTTTCACTAAAGGACCAATTCCTGGAAAAGGGCGATACATGGGCGCCCAGAGTGTTTTATGCCCTTATGTAATGCAATAGCCCAAACCCTTAACATTTTCTTTTTTCAGAAAAATTGTTGGACTTTTTGTGAATTTTCAATTTTTGATTTGCACTAAAGGAGGAACTCCTAAAAAACGGAGATACATGGGCGCTTAGAAATGTATGAAATTTGTGTATTTTTGAGTGTTTTATGCCCTTATGTAATGCAATAGCCCAAACCCTTAACATTTTCTTTTTTCAGAAAAATTGTTGGACTTTTTGTGAATTTTCAATTTTTGATTTGCACTAAAGGAGGAACTCCTAAAAAACGGAGATACATGGGCGCTTAGAAATGTATGAAATTTGTGTATTTTTGCTTTTCAGAAAAATTTTTAGATTTTTTTTTTTGTGAATTTTCCAATTTGGATTTTTTCACTAAAGGACGAGTTCTGGAAAACAGACTTTGCGTATTTTGTGCCCTTTTATGAAATGTAATAGCCCAAACCCTTAACGTTTGCTTTTTTGAAAAAAACTTTTGGACTTATTGAATTTTCAAATTTCTATTTTCACTAAAGGACGAATTCTTGGAAAACGGAAATATGTATATGGGCGCCCAGAAATGTCTGGAGTTTGCGTATTTTATGCCCTTTTATGTAATGCAATAGCCCAACCCCTTCACATTTGCGTTTTTCAGGAAATTTTTAGATTTTTTGTGAATTTTTAAATTTGGATTTTAATTAAAGGACGCCTAGAAATGTATTGAATTTATGTGTATTATGTATGCCCTTTTAAGAAATGCAATGGCCCAAACCCTTAATATTTGTGTTTTTTTTTTCAGATAATTTTTTTGTGAATTTTCAGATTTTGTATGTATGTATGTATGTATGTATTTATTAGTAGTATGTAAAATATTTGTTAAATGACATTTCATATTAATCATTTTGATTTTCAGTAAAGGACGGATTTGTGTATTTTATGCCCTTTTATGAAATGCAATAGTCCAAAACCCTTAACATATGTATGCTTCCTTTCAGAATACTTTTTATTTTATTGTGAATTTTCAAATTTCGATTTTGAAGTACACAAATTTCAGAAATGTTTAGTAGCCCATGTATCTCTCTTGTCCTGGAATTGAAAATTATAAAAAATTCATTCTGGGTTAACTCTCTGAATATTTTTTCCCCCTTTTTCACAAAAACTATAAAGTATTCTATAAGGTCCACTTGTTTTTAGCTCCGATCGGTTATAAAATGTCAGAATTCCATTTGGAATATATTCCTCCACTATTTGCGTGTCTAACAGAAGTCTGTTATTATGATAACGAACTCTGTTAATGCAGTTGGTTTGTGTCTTTCGAAATTTATCTTCGAACACGTCCAAATAATGAGATATATCTATGTAAGTAAGTACATACAATTCATTACATAATAGCCCAACAAAAATCTATTCTTTTTTTTTTTTTTTTTTTTTTTGATATAAAGAGTTTATTACAAATTATTGTAGCAAGTAAAAGTAAAAAAATGTTGTACTTTATCTAGAAAAGAAAATGTCGTAAGTTTAAAATTTGTTAATGCAATAATAATCCCAAATTATTATTTTACTTATCCAGTGAAATATTTTTTTTTATTAAAAATAAATTTAAATTGAAGTTAGCTGGATCCTATGCGCATTTCACTGGTGCTAATGCAGATCATCATGGAACATTTACCCAAAAATTTCTTACAACAAATATAGAGATATTATGTAAAACTTTCATTTAAACCAATGAGAAGTTCAACAAATTTCAAATTTGAAACAATAACTCAATGCGCTGATTTCCACGGGCATAATTGTGCTGGCATAACATGCCAGTTTGTAGGTGAGAGAGGCAAAGAGAGTGGTTTTGCGGTTGGCATAACTTTTCAACCAGCTACAACCCGCATTAGTAGCATAAAACCAATACACACACAACTTAAAAAACAACAAATGTTAAATGAATACTAAAAACACTAACACCCACAAAGCTGTGTATACGTATACATTTTGTGCCAGATGAATTAGTCTCGTGTAATTTGGAAAAGAACAAAAATTGTGCGGCTTAAAAATTGTTCTCGTCTAAACTACCTCAATAATCAACATGTTTTTTTATTTTCTTTACTTTACTTTACGATTACTACCATTGGTTGACTTTTTTCAGCTCGAATTGTAGTTGTAAGAAGTATGTAATGAGAATAAGTATAAAAACAACAAATATGCATTGCTTTAGCAGGAATAGGCTGTTGCCATACAAGTATTTTTCACCGTTAAACTTTGGATGCCAAACTTTCATTTAAACAAATGAAGTCATAGTTGAAACAAGAACTCATTAAGTCCCAAATCACACTGTGCAAGTCTTATTGCTAAGCTGATTAGTTTCAGGGAGAGATAGACGAGGGGAACAGCAACGTTTCTTTTCCCCCCCGTCTCTCTCCTAATAAACTAATCAGCTTAGCAATAAGACTTGCATAGTGTAAATAGGGACTAATTAACATGTTTTTTATATTCTTTACGACTTACAAGCATTGGCTGACTTTTTCCCCAGCTCGAATTGTAGTTGTAAGAAGTATGTAAAGAAAATATGTATGTAAATGTAAAAAGAAACAATACAAACATTTTTAAAGCTTTTGCTGGAATGTAAATAAAGTTGTCATCTTATTTTTGGTTTGTCCCTATTTACACTATGCAAGTCTTATTGCTAAGCTGATTAGTTTATTAGGAGAGAGAGACGGGGGGAAAAGAAACGTTGCTGTTCCCCTTGTCTCTCTCTCCATGAAACTAATCAGCTTAGCAATAAGACTTGCACAGTGTGTTTTGGGACTTTAGAAATCAAATTGTTTTATTTCTAATATCACTTGACTATTATTTTTTTTTTGTATTTTTTTTATATTTTCTATTGTGTGTTTGTTTTTTACAATCTTAAATTACGTACATACATATAATTGAACGATGTGTAAATGTTATTTACAATTAAAAAACCTTTAAATTAATGGTTTTGCTGTAAAATAGCAATAATTCATTAGATAAGATAAAATGTATTTTGAATGACTTAGAAACTAGTATAATGAAATTTATTGAACTGGTAGGTATTCGTGAGACGGCTTGGGCACGTCCTCAAAGCTTTTACTGTAGAAGTCAATAAAATAATAAAGTTATTTTTGCACATTTAACAAAAAAAAAAAAAAAAAAACTTACACTGGAGGAAGATAACTATAACCCTTAGAATGACTTTCATAACCACCAGCATCCGCACTGCCAAGTGGGGAATACTTGTAGTCATCACCACTCTGGCCACTGCCCCTCGCTGGTGATTGACTTAAATCCAAATTTAGATTTTGATTTAAAAACTGGAATCTATTCCTTTTGTCATCAAATTTGACACCGATTTCATTTGAGGCACCGCCTATTGGCTGAGGGCTGTAAGGATGGATGGGCATAACAACTTCACTTAGAAAAATTCTTATATTTTTCTAGGCATTATTTTTCAACTTACTCTGGTATATCCAAGTCAAGTTCAGTAATTGGATGATAACCAAGCTCATCGGCTGTGTATCTGGTCTTATAACGTTTTCCATCGCCGCCTGTAAATGAATACGACCCGCTCACCACGAAAGTTTTATCGTCCCTCAATTTGCCAACACTTGAAAGTTCAATACCGTTTTGAGTTTTTAAACTGAAATATAATTTACATACATACATTAGACAATGCTAGTAATATAATAAACACACACAAGATCTTTGGCCTAACTCACTCTAATTTGAATTTCTTGTTTCCAGTAAGACTTTGTAATCTCTCTACTTTTGCTTTCATTACATCACCGTTGAAAATTACAGCTGGCTTATCGTCATCAATATCTTCAGGTAGGGTGTAGACGTCGTTGGGATTATATTTGAAAAGATCGATATTACGATCTGTGAGTTGTTTAACATCAGCGACCACAAACATCACTGCGCATAATAAAAGGATCTGTTTTGGAAGAAACGAATGTTCATATTAATTTTTTGCAAAATTAAAAAAAAGATTATGTTTTCATACACATAACGAGCAACTTATTCTAAGAAAGAAGGGATACAGTGAAACCTCTCATAACGGACAATTCCTATAACCGGATACCTCAAATAGCCGTACAAGTTTTGTAGATCCAACACGTTTATTAGTTTTTCCATACAAAATGCATTCCCATAACCGGACACTCTAAATAACCGGACGCGGGCACTAAATTTTCTAAATACCTCAGCGGATAGAAGCGGTGAAAAACGGCAACAAGACTTTCATTTAAATACATATGTATGTGCCCTTAATTATGAAAGTGGTCTAAGTCATATATTTCTTCGTTCGAAATATTTAGTAGATTACATATGAACAAATAAAAAATTATTTTTATATTATGCAGCATTTTAATCTAGAGTTGTACCAGTCTCGATTTATACAAATTTATTTATTAATTTTTAAATATTTATTGAAAATTTTCAAGGATTTATTTGATATTTCGAAGCAAAAATGCACATGACTTAGAACACTTTCATAATTAAGGGCACATATGTTTTCCTTTTTCCAACTCTGATTCATATATGTATTAGTGTCAATGGCATTGGTGATTCCCCGGTTAAAGCAAATGTAAATACTAAAGTGTTGAAGAGATCAAGGAAATTTGCACAGGAAAAAATTGTTTTATCAATTAAAGAAAAAAAAATGGAAATTTTAAACGAGTTTGAAAAAGTGAAATATTCATAGCGTGAAATTGAGAAGATCTAATTTTCTTGTGTGTTTTAACAATTCATTTTGTACTACATTTCCTATACAAATTACCCGTTCGAAGCATTTTTCTAGAGACGACTTTGTTGCAATCCAACAAATACAAATGTTGAAAGCTATTTTGAAACCCAACAAATGAAATTATACCAAAAAATGTGTACCTCTCTCATAAACGGACACCTCTAATAAGCGGACAAAAATACCGCGACAATGAGTGTCCGGTTATGATAGGTTTCACTGTATATGTAAATATTTTGCGAGTATAAATTAAAATTATTAGGAATTTAATCACAAATAATTTCTTAATCGGGCTCAAGTTCAGTACATATTTTGAATTTTTATTATAGAATGAAATATTTTATTAAATAATGTAATTTACTAAAGAAGGCAAGAAAAGTTAAACTAGAAACATAGACAAAAAAAAACCCTGGGAGCATTATCCAACCCTCCCCCCCCCCCATACCCCACAACCAAAAACTTCTGCCCCCATAGAATTATTAAGAATTGCCAGTAATGATACTCATGAAAATCAGCACAGAAAAAATCAAAACTTTTTGATTTTTATCAAATATTGGCGACAATGCGTACGTGTAGCCGAAAAAACACACACAATTATATGATTGATGAGTTTAGTTGATCGTCTCCAGTGCATTTTGAACGCTTCTAAATACATTTCGTTTCGGCTTAGGAAGCTCATCAGTAGACTTCAACCAAAAAATTGTTGAAAAAAGTTTCGAAAAAAATGTTTACTTTCATAGAAAAACTCTCACTATATTATTGAGAATTATTATATTATTGAGAATTACCTACACAAACATAAGAACAAAATTTTAAGTTCACAAAAAAACACTTTTATTTGATTTTTAATGTGTTTTTAGCCTTCTTATATAATAAAGGTATTCATTTCAGGTTTTTTTTTTTTTTTTTTTTTTTGTTGGAAAAATGGAAAAATTTAATTTTTCTTACAACAAACACAGGAAAAAAATCCACCTTTGCAAAGGTTGAATTTTTAAATTCAACTTTTGGTGAATTTTTTTCCTGTGTTTTAATTAAAGTTAAGTATTTTCTTTTTAGTTAATTTTAATTATTATTCGAACTCCATTTGTTTCTATATTTGTGATTTGAACGGGCTAAAGTTCGTATCCTTTTTAAGCCAAATTACATGTGATAATTATTAATGAACAAATAACACCAAAGTCTGTTGTAAATATTCTGACTAACAACACATAGTTGAACGGAACAGCCAGCCGTTTTCGAAGGCCACTAAACCTTCATCATCAGCGTTCTTTTTGTGTTTGGTCCACTGTGTGTGGTGTCAGTTGATGTAGATTTCTGCTTTATATACTTAGCATTTTATTGCAAATGGAATATGTGAATTGTTTTGATTCATCGTATTTCAATTTGCTGAAAGCTTTTTTGTATTGTAAGCTCAATTTTACCATCACTATATTTACAACAGTCTTACCATTGTCGTTTTTGTTCTTTTTACTAATTATACACATGTTACTTAATTTGCTTATTTTTTGTTCTACTTAAGACAAACTTTTTTGGTTTGTTACTATTAAGTATATTTTTATTTAATTTTTGCCACAGGCCCATGGCTATTAATTTTTAGTTAATTTTAATTATTATTCAAACTCCATTTGTTTCTATATTTGTGATTTGAACGGGCTAAAGTTCGTATCCTTTTTAAGCCAAATTACATGTGATAATTATTAATGAACAAATAACACCAAAGTCTGTTGTAAATATTCTGACTAACAACACATAGTTGAACGGAACAGCCAGCCGTTTTCGAAGGCCACTAAACCTTCATCATCAGCGTTCTTTTTGTGTTTGGTCCACTGTGTGTGGTGTCAGTTGATGTAGATTTCTGCTTTATATACTTAGCATTTTATTGCAAATGGAATATGTGAATTGTTTTGACTCATCGTATTTCAATTTGCTGAAAGCTTTTTTGTATTGTAAGCTCAATTTTACCATCACTATATTTACAACAGTCTTACCATTACTCCTTCTCCCGTTCGCGTCCATCTTTTTAAAAAAAATACATAAAACCGTTTTAAAACTGGTTAAACAATCCAACCCAAAACGAAAATTACCCTAACCAGCCTAAGTCCGTACCAAATATAAAAAAACCGGTTCCGAACCGGGTAAAAAATAACCTATATTTGACGCTGGTAATACAACTTTCCATTCATGAAAGAATATTCAAAATCGGTTTAGCGGTTTGGGCGTGAAAGCGTAGCAAACAAACTCACTTTCACTTTCCTTCTAAATAAGAGAAGAATAATTAAACTGGACTTTAGCTGGGCTAAATTTCGACATTTTTCTGTGGCACCACACCCTTCATCAGCACCCATGTCTAACTACTTGGGCAGAGATAGTTTCTAATATCAGCTGTTTAACATGAATTTTTAATAAAATGGAATATGAGAATCATTATAATCATTATAACTGTTTTCACACTTGTCAAACATTTACCCAAAAAACCGTAACCACTAAATGATAATGAAAAATCTTTCAATTCAGTCAAAAGTTTGTCAAGTTAAAGAGTATGCAATATTGTTGGATTCTATGACATTGCCCATTAGTTGTGTTCGAAACTGTTTAATATGATAAACAAGTGTCTGGATCAAAACTTTTTTCATTAGTGTTTGTTGGTTACGCTTTTTTTGGGCAAATATTTGACAAGTGTGACCGTACCTTTAGAATTGTTAAGTGGTGAGTATCAATATAACCTTTTTGCACATGCTACGATGCAAAACCATTTGCACAAGATTGTGAATTGGGCTATAGTTTTTGTGTACTCAGATGCAAAAGTTACTGGCTTGCAATTTTTTTATCTACTTTGTTAGAGAGCTCGCCTTACGATAGACAGGGCTATCATGAATAAAATTCCGCGTGAAATTTTTCCCGGGGAATAATTCCAATTAATAGCAAGTAATAGGGAAAACAAAAAATTCTAATTGGAAAAGGGAGAAATTTCATGCGGAATTTTATTCATGATAGCCCTGAGAATTTTTTCGCTGGGTCCTTGGACTTGAAAAACTGCTTCGAATACTGCAAATTTTATTTGAATCCGTTAAATGGTTCAAGAGACATTGTTGTCGAAAATTTTGACAAATTTTATTCCACTATTTTATTTTTATTTAACGCGTTTTCCTACTTTTCGAATTACATAGCCCACCCTCTGGTGTCG